>OW386544.1:12719937-15219937 GCA_936435175.1 Glyphotaelius pellucidus | reverse complement strand
TTATACTGCAGGTTGTGGTCATTTGCATATTATTAAAAGATATTTAATAGTATTCTCAACTCCTTGATCGACGAAGCTAGGAGAATCATGTCGTCCGCATAATATGTTACAGAATCTAACAATGATATCATGCAATTTCGTGGTTTGTTTTATTTGTGTAGGTTTCGTGGTTTGTTTTATTTGTGTAGGTTTCCTTTTTTAGCGAAGGCCAAAGACCGTTAATTTGTTTCTTTGTTATAGAAAACATCAAACATCACTAGGTTACTTACGTGGAAGTAGTTTGATTCCTTTACTAGGTTTAT
Source organism: Glyphotaelius pellucidus (assembly GCA_936435175.1). Taxonomy (NCBI): domain Eukaryota; kingdom Metazoa; phylum Arthropoda; class Insecta; order Trichoptera; family Limnephilidae; genus Glyphotaelius; species Glyphotaelius pellucidus. The sequence goes on along the minus strand of OW386544.1, from coordinate 15,219,635 downwards.
TCTACCCAGTAGTAGCTTACAGGTTTGACAGATTCAGCTTCTATCTATATAAATAAAAATGGAAATATTTTTGTTCCTGTCTATGTATAGGGTGTTTTTTTTTAGAGGTATACAAATTCAAAATGAAAAAAACACATTAAAATGTTGTTAATGTCTATGATATTGGCTTTATTTAATAGATAATTTTATGCCATTATTGTTTAAGTATGATTTCGGGCACATGAGCGCCACGGCTAGCTCGGATGAAGCGCAATCGTGAAGTCCAATTTTCGACAACTTTATCGAACAACTGGAGCCATATATCGGCAATACCACGGCGAATGTTGACTTCCAAATGGTCCAACGTCTCTGGTTTATCAGCATAGACTAGTGACTTCACATTCCCCCAAAGAAAGTAATCTAATGGTGTGAGATCACACGATCGTGGAGGCCTAGATCCAGATCTTTCTGCAGAATCTTCCACAAAGTGGATGGGCACGGCTGCAATTGCTGTACACGATGGCGAATCGACTCATTCGGATTCTCCTCAACACTACTCTCCACAACAGCGATAACTTCTTCTGTGCGCACTGTTTGTCGTCTTTGTGGATGCGTATTATACACTAGAGTGTACGTGGTGCGTAAACGATCCATGGTCTTCCGAATAACTTTTTCGGATAGATGATTATGTCGACCGTAAAATGGACGTAGTGCACGATAAGTTTGGCGAACCGAACCATGATTTTCAAAAGAAATTTGCACAATTTGCAAGCGCTGTTCAGACGTGAGTCTATTCATGGTGAAATGGCAAAACATACTGACTACAAATCAATTTTCAAATGTCAAATTGACAGTCTGTAGAAACAATGGTGCCAGTTTAAAAACCAAACCTCTAAAAAAAACACCCGTTACATATGTATGAATGCCTTGCGTTGCTAAACCAAACATCCGATTGCGATGAAAGTTTAGGGATTTGATATGCGCATGCCCGCGATTCGTACTATATACAAAATGTGTTCTGGCATCATGAAATTATGCGTTGCTAACAGTTCATCCGATTCCGATAAAACTTTGGGGATTTGATGTGGATGATTTGTAGTATCAAAATACCTTCTTTCCGTCCTCGCAAAGGTTTCTGGAATATTACAACCACATGACAATAAATCTGAATTTTTTTAAATCATTACAAAAACTCTTACACTACTGCCACAATTTGAGAATGACATTTGCAAACCATCGATTGTTAAATTAAAATCCAATTTTCGAAAATTTTTAAATTATTAAATTTATTCTCACCTATGGTAGGTACTCACCAAAATCGAATACTTTGAAGCTTATCTAAATTTATATTTATTTTAAATAGGTACCTATGTTAGGTACCAAATTTGATAGAAAATCAAAAAAAAATTGGAATAGGTGGCACGCGAGCTGTTTGAAAATCTGAATGTACCGGGACTGAATATATATTGAAAGCGAGAGAGGTGAGGTGATCGCGGGAGGGGGGTTTGCGGGAGAGAGGAGAGGGAAGGCGGAGTGGGAAAACGTGAGGTGGAGGGGGCGCTGGAGAGGAAGGGGAGGTGGAACGGGAACAGAAACGGAAATGGGAAAGGACACGCAGGGAGAGTGGCATAGCAACGCATTCTGGGAACTCGCTAGTCTAGTATAAGATGCTTAGCTCTTCAATAGTATGGCTACCTTTTATATAACTAATTTATTTATTTATGTACCCATGTTACAGTTCAATAAAAAAAACTACGTACATTGTCAATGGACAACATCACGATTGGTCGTCAAAATAGATTTTATTATGTACTTCAAAAAACGAATGAAATAAAATTGATATTGAGTTATCAGTTAAACATACTTGTACGGAAAATAATCAATCTTTCTCTTCGGAACCGCCTTTCACCGTTGCAAAGGTGCAATGGTAAAACCACTTTTCGATGAAATTTGAATTCTCTGCCGCTGGTTAATAGGACTTAAGTGCCTTGAACATCTCAAGAGAATTTTTTATTGTTTAAAGTAGAGGTTCCCAAACTTTTTTTTTCTCGTAGACCACTTTCAAAATTTTACTAGTTTCGGTGGACCCCCTCCCCTACTGATACATTTCTACTATATTCCCAAAACTCATAAAAATTTGCAAAATTATTTTTTCGCGTTGTCTGTCAAGATTGCGTGAGAACCGTAGCACCTAAAAGATTTAGCCAAAAAATTGAAAATTAGAATCTTAAAGCTTCAAAATGCTTTTTTTAAGTCTCAATACGTCCATTTTTCACCGTTGAAATACAGCCTGTCAAAAATCACCGAAAAATTTGGAATTTTTTTTGCTCCCTTAATTTTTTAGAGTAGTGTATTATCTGTCTACATTGATAGGTAAAGCCAAGCCAAAGTTTTTGTTATTTACTATCGAAACCAGATAAATTTTCGTGGACCCCCACTACCAACTTGTGAACCCCCATTTTTTTATCACGCCAACGTAGATCCCCGTAGAGTCTCCCGTGGACCCTTGGGGGTCCACCTGGACCTGGACTTTAACCAACTGGTTAAAGGTTTAAAGGGTTAAGGGTCATTTATGAATAGCCAAGTACATTCCTGAGTTTCTTTTCCTCCCCACTGCCTTCAACCTAGCCAGTGAAGCTATAGTATACCCTAATTGGGAATGCTATGGCCTCACTGGCTCCAGACAATTGGGAGCAGTTAGGACTATTGTGCGGTACTCAAATAAAAAAAAGATTAGACGGTGAAGAGGAAAGTTTCAGTAAGATCGCGATGGTAAGAATTTAGGTCCCAACTGCTCTCGTCTGGAGCCAGTGGAGTCAGTGAGACTATGGCATCCCCAATTGGGGTATGTTGTAAGGCTGAAGTTAGTGGGGAGAAGAATTAGATGGGGCAGAGGTGGGTGGGAAAGTGCCTGGCTATTCAGATCTGGTCACCAAACATGGCTAAAGCCATGTTCAAGCAACGTTTCAATTCTGAATGGTGGTCATACACCAGGGCGATACTGAGAGTGCCTTCCACTGTGGAATGTGCCACAAATATACTATATATTGTTTTCAAATAAATTATTTAACTAAATTGGTAGGTGATCCAGAGTAGATTGATGAAATAATTAGTATGGAAAGATGTTGCACTCCGTGGCTTTTAAACCTATATTTATTCTCGTCAGCAGTCCGTATGGTCAAGATTCTGATCGTAGATTAAAAAGAACACAAGAAACGCCTTGTGGGCGTGTTAAATGTTAAATTTAAAGTGAAGAACTGTACTTTGTCAACATTATGGAATTCAAATGGGATGACGATGTACGACGTCAGGCAAGATACCTTTTCACTTGCGACTAATAAAATAGGATGGGTTTTGTTGTGCAAACTCGTCCACAAACTTCACCTAACGCGACCAAAAAGGAATAGGGTTTGTTGAGCGAAATCACCTAAAAAGCCTGTACCCGGGGTGGGTTGGAAACTGGGGATCAATGTGTCCAGCGTTGATGGACGTACGAATCCATTTCTCCCAAAAGAGATTCTGACTGGAGAGGTCAAAAGGATTCCTTCAACCACTCTCTCCAGGTTTCGCCCGCCACGCAGTATGCGGGCAAACGCATTTGCCTCCAAGTCCTAAACAACCTCACTCAATAAATCCGGACACTCCTGCTATGTCACCAAACGTAACAAACGTAGAAAACCACTCGGGGTGATCTATAGCAGGGGTGTTGGTAATCCAATAAAAGTTTCCAGGTTCGGCGGAATCCATAACCGCTCCCCAAATTGTAAGCAAGCAAGTAGTAATAGTAGTAGCTTTTGTCTGTGGATGGATCGCCAGACAAGTCGGTCACCTTGCTTGCGTCAATCACATTTACAAAACAAGTCTATTCCAACTATTTCAGTCATGACAACGAATTTTAATACCATCAGCCCGCTTCTCCGCAGAAGTAGGCAAAGAGGATAGATCGCCGAACAACTCGGTCACACTGCTTGCTTCAATCACATTCACACTTTCAAGTCTATACATAGTCGCTAAAGCGTCTGAATGGAATAGGGTTTGTGAGGGATTGTTTGTAAGTACACTGAAAATAACAAGTATCCGTTGCTTAATGTTTTTGTAATCACTGGCAATGCATCCTATTGTTATTTGGCATTGTTGTTTGGTGGATCTAATTTACAAGTTCGCCCACTTATCCTGCAAATCAAAATAAACTTTTGTCATCTTTTTTTTACTTTGTTAATATACTAGCTTGTTGAATCCATTTTAATATTACAGCAATATTGATGTCTATTTCCTTGCCCTTCTATTTAATTTTTGTACTACCACCCACACACGCAGTAAAAATTACGTAAGTGTAGAATACGTTATTAAACCTTTGAATAATAAATGATTTACTTATGCCATTTAATTTCTTAATGCGTTTTCAATTTTTTGGAGAGAAGTGGAATTCTCATTACTTTTAAAGATATGAACAGAAAAAACGATTAAAAAAGGAAATTTAAAAGCGTTAACGACAGTTCGATATAAGTAGGATATCAGACCATGTAACCCGAGACTTATTTAAAAACCTTTTTTTCTTAATGGTGGAACCTTGATGATCATGACAGTAATTTTGTTTCTAATTTATTATACTGATTTTTTTAAATACATCTGACTCTGACATTATTTATGGTCACACAAGCTTTACAAAGAATTTATTTACGTGCCTTTTTTGCTTTCCAAACAAACGATTCAAGTCCAAGGATTATTCAATAATGGTTTGTTGGACTAATTTATAAGAATTTATTTCGTGTTTTAAGGAATTTACATCTGAAAACCAGTGTTAAAATAAAATTAAATTAAAAAACCCTCTCAAACAAGCCGTAATCTTACTATCCTTAGCAACTTTATCAGGCACCGACGATGCGTCATTGCGTTCATGAAATTAGTGCATTATATAATTCGACCTAAATGACATCGAATGCTTTTTTGTATTAGTTGTTCTATCCAATTCACTGCAAAGAACAGGTATAAAAAGACAGATTTGGAAATTATTTTTATCAGTCCTATTTTGTCTTTTGCTCGACAATCACCAAAACCCACACAAAATGTTCAAGTTTGTAAGTAAAAAAGCAGTGTACTCATACAACTTTAAAGATTCAAAGAAAGTTTAATGAGCTACATTGTAATGTATTGTAATCTTTTCCAATTAATTTATTATTTGTTTGTGATTTTTTTCAGGTCTTCTTTGCTGCCTGCGTGGCCGTCTGCGTAGCTGATCCCAAGCCCAAAGCCAAACCCAGCCTCATTGCTCCCCTGACGTACTCCACCTACCCTGCAGTATCCACTCTTGATACAGTTGCCACCTATCCTGCCGTCTCCACTGTCGGAGTAGCCTCGTACCCAGTAGTCTCCGCTGCCCATGGAGTGACCACGTACTCTGCCTCCGTTCCATCCACCATCACCACAGAGAAGAAGACCGTTGTGACATCAGCCCATGTACCAACCACATATGCTGCTACTTACCCTGCTCTGTCTGCTTACTCTGCGTACCCAGCTGTGGCTTCTCATGCTACCTACCCAGCGGTAGCATCCCAGGTTGCCTACCCGGCTGTAGTTTCCCATGCTACCTATCCAGCTGTGTCTGCCTACTCCGCCTACCCAGCTGTAGCTTCCCATGCTACCTACCCAGCCGTGTCTGCCTACTCCGCCTACCCAGCTGTAGCTTCCCATGCCACCTACCCAGCTGTGTCGGCCTATCCAGCTTACCACAGTGTCCCAGCCGTATCCACCTACCACGGTGTCCCAGCTGTGTCCACCTACTCTGCTGTCCCCGCCGTGTCTGCCTACTCCACCCCATTGGTGAAGTCTGTCGGCTACACCGCTGGAGTTCCCGTCGCCTACTCAGGGATCAACCACTTCTAAGCCAACTTTTATTATTTGACTTGTTATACACCTGTTTGTTTTTCATCACACCTGTAGTAAACTTCACGATAATGTTATTAATTAGGCAATAAACTTTTCTGATAATGCACTATTGACTTTAATTAGACGGGTTTTTTTTATGTTTTCAATGCATTTTACTGTTATGAAGATGTGCTTAAATTCATTATTGACTTGATCAACTGAAATTTATCTTACAGACTCTTTAAAGTAATATATACAATGTACATATCTCAATGCAGATATTCTTGTAATATGCAAATAGTCAAAGCACTTCGTTTAAATAACATACACACATCTAATTAAGAGGCATATCAAAAAGGCAGGTTACAAAAAAACCTGCGATACGGACCAAAACAAAAGATGAAGTGAAAGTACAACACTCAAACTCATTTAAACAATGAACTGGTTAGCGAATAATTGTATGTTGTGTATATTTGTTTTGTTTTTTATGGTCACTGCACCTTTATCATAGTAGCCTTAGCCACTATTTTTAGTGCTAAAATAGACCCATTAAAAATCATGCTATATATTTTTTTTAAATAAAAAATATGTGTTGGTACTGACACGTACATATTACAATACTCCAAAATTTAAAAACAAATTGTTAAGGCCAATTTTAATCACGGATGATAATCTATTACTGCTTGTATGGCAACTCATTACACCTTCTACTATTGTTAGAACGGCAGTATAATTTATATGTTATATTAAGGCGACGCTTCCCGGTTCAAAAAGAAAAAGATGGAGAGATATGTAATTACGAATTTTGGAGAGAGCGCGCGAATATTTTCAATGATAAAATTGAAGCGAAAATTATGGAAATGCTTAATAAAACATGACTCGTTTAAAATAGAGCAAAATCTCGTGGAAGGTATCTTAAATATCATTTAAAGAAACATTGTGAATATTTTCACAAATATAACTTAGACTTGTTTTAAATAATTTTCGGAGCATACTTTGCGATTTTTTTCTGTCGAGGGAATTTCATATAATTTGCGTTTTGGAGTAGAACGTCAATTATTATATTGTCTCCATTATTAATTATTATATTATCTTCAAAAATAACATTAATTTTTTTAAGCGCTTAAAAACTTCAAATGTTTAAGGGAGATATGTAAGAAATCGGAGATATGTAAGAAAGCGGCGGCTTAAGTTAACTACTGAAAATTTTAAGACCTTTAAAATACTCTTCAAAAATACGCGTGTAATATTTATATACCAGCGAAGATAAAAAAAACTTTGACATTTTCTTATACCTGAATGATCAAATATTTATTTGCACTGCGATTGCTGTTTTTTTAGGATTTGCATATTTATTATAAAATTATTTCATTTGTGTTTTAACTTTCGAAAGGTTCAATAGTCAAGTTTCAATATTCAATGGTTTGATAAAGTTACAGATCAAAACTGTTACGCCTTAGGATTGTTGAATTTACTTTCTATCATAATAATGTGATTTAATTGTGAAAATTTGAACAATCATTGTAAAAAATATTGCTTAAGAATCGTACAAACAAACACGTTAGTGATATTTTCGTATGAGCAAAATACCTTTTAATTTAAAAAAAGGTTTTTTTTTTAAATTGGTATTTTTTTTCTTTAACGTAAATGAAAAATAATAAAAATTTGTGATTGATTTTTATTATAATAATAAATAAGAAAATTTGTTAGTGAACCAGTGATTAGTGTTAGGGAACCAATGAAAAGATGGTTACAAAATAATTGGAACTTGCAGATTTAGAGAGGTGAAGTATTTAAAAAATTAATAGTGGTTGAGTCCCGAATATCCCACGGGAACTCCAGCATTGTAGCCGATAGATCCCACCAATGGGGCGGAGTAGGCAGGCCTCTGAATACCATTGTAGCCGGCTAAACCAGACAGACCAGTGAAAGCAGATGTAGAAGGAACGCCATGATATGTGGACACACCGGACAGTCCATTGTAGGCAGACTCCGCTGGAACACCGTGGTATCCGGAGAGACCGGACAATCCATTGTAGGCAGATACCGCCGGAACACTGTAGGATCCGGAGAGACCGGACAGTCCATTATAGGCAGACAGCGCTGGAACACCGTGGTATCCAGACAGACCGGACACACCACTATAAGCAGATCCAGAGGCAACACCGTGATAGGTGGTTGTTCCGGAGAGTCCATTATAGGCAGATACTGCTGGAATGCCTTGACCTGAGTAGCCGGAAACTGTTGGGTAGCCAGAGTAAGCAGATCCTACTGGGTAGGCAGAATAACCAGTTACTCCTGGAGAGCCAGCATATCCAGTTTGCACGACCGTTCCCTGGTGAGATGATATAGCTGGAACGCCAGAGTAGGCGGACAGTCCATGACCAGTGGAGACGGTGGGGTAGGCGGTCAAACCTCCGAGGGAAGTCACTCCGGAGTAACCAGAGTAAGCCGATGGAGACAGGATGGCGGGCTTAGGGTTGGGATCAGCCACACACACAGCTACGCAGGCAGCCAGAAAGACCTGCGGAAAAATAGATCAGTCAGTTATTGTTATTATCAAATGAAAACATTTAAGGGTGCAGGAAACTAAAATCTATAAAAATGGTTAGGAAGATCGTTAGTATCTTATTTTTAAATTTAAAACCGGCAGGAATAGACTCGAAGGTCAGCGTAGAGGCTCGGAATACGATAGCTAAGCTTAGAAGGTGGATACATTTATTTTGAACCAAATAAAAATAAAAACAGAGTGAAAAGAAGATATTATTTTAGGTTTTCACGGCCAAAAGTATTTTTGTAATTTATTTTTGGGGTGTTATGCCGTGTTGGGCTACCTCCTTCTTTAGCCAACGTTTCGGATAGCGTTACAGTGTCCATCATCTGCCCTGATGAAAATGAAATGTCCAAAACGTTGGCTAAAGAAGGAGGTAGCGCAACACGGCGTAACACCCCAAAAATAAAATACAAAAAAAAGAGTTAAACGAAATCTTTGTAACAAAATCATATCTATTTGATACATTATATATTTATCACACAAACGGATAATGTAAACCCTTTTTAAAGCAATTTTAAATACTTTTTTTATTTTTACATTAACTCCACACAGGAGGTCCTGAGGAAAATAATTTCCCTCAGGGCCTATGTCATCTTTAAAGATGCTGTTTGGAGGGTGTTTTCCAAGAGAGGAAGGAGTGAACATGGGTCTTGAAGAGACCCATGTTGTAGGAGGGAGGAAGCACAGAGGCCGGCAAATCTTTCCACAGTCGAGCTGTTGAACTCATGCTGTCGTAGAAACGACCCGTTCTCATGTAACTAGTGGTTAGCTTGATTAGTGAAATTAGTGGAAATGTTACTGTGTTTAGGGATTTTCTCTGAAAACAGAGGTCCTTGAGTGAAACTAGACTTAATTTATGGAAAAATCAATGACCGTTTACGAGATTCGAGTTAAATGCAAATTCATCTCCCGCTGAAGCCGTTGCTAGGTATTAATATACCTAGAATGTGTCGGAAAGGCATTGTTTGTAGGAATCTTACCGTGAAGAATTTCAAACCGCAGTAATATTAAAACAGCAGTAAAGGCACAATATTTTGAAACCCTTTTTTTTAAATACTTTAATATTTGAATACTTACAAACTTGAACATGTTGATGTAGTTTGGTTGGTGATAGTCAAGAGAAAGAATGATGTTGACTGATACAAATAATCACTCATAACCGCCTTATATACCTTTGATATGGTTATAAGACATTGCAGATCATAAAAACACCATTGCCACTGAATAAAAGATGTTACAACATCACCATTGGGATAAAAAATGTAGATCAATCGTTTTATTACTATCCGGTTGATGATTGGCTAATAAACCCTGATAGTCCAATATGCAATCCTAGTTATCTATATAGCTTACAATTGTGTTTGAAATTATCTGAAGACATGCTGTAAGACTAAGCTTCGGGCTGTTGTTTGTCAAAGGAAGGATAAAGCGCAGTTTTTGCATACATCGTACAAAAGACAGGCAATCTTTAAACCTACACTAGATCAATCCATTATATTAAAACAAGATTAAAATATTTTATTACGTTGACAAAGGCAATAATAGGTGTTTATGTAGGAACCCACTTATGTTTTGTAGAGATCTTTTGGTTTTTTTCTTTTTTTTATTCATCAGTATATAACTCGATGAACTGCCAAAGCAGTTTGCTAACATATTAATTTGACAATAATCAATTTGCTTAATCATAAATATGCAAAATAAAAAAATAACAATAGTAAAATAGGGTTAAGAACACAATTTTGCAATACAATAACAATAACACACTCGTAGGCATGTACATAGTATAATTGTTTTCAGATTTATCAATGCAGTTCTTTAAGCGCAGTACAAACAAATGTAAAGACATTTCAGTTAAATTATCACAATTTTTTTTTAAATTTATAACTTTGAAGGCCAAGTACAGAAACGAAAGATTTCCAATTCATTGAATAAAACAAAATATGTATTATATTCCTTAACTTTAGTAATTTACATTTACAGAGTGTTAAAAATGATTATAGTTATAAAAATAAAATTCCCATTAGGATGTACATAGGTATTAACACTCCAATTATAAACGTTTACAGCATGCATAATCAGTGTTTACTTGTTACTACAAAAGGAAATATAAAACATAGTAGTGTTAAATATAAAACGTAAATGCAGAGAAAGAAAAGAAAGATAATAAAAATAAAATGATAATAGAGCAATCACATAATTGTTATCCTAGTTTATCATGGTAAAAGATTGTTAATTTGTCTTTTGAAATATGTGAGACTGTTTGCATAAAAATCTACATGGTCACATTCAATGGTATTATATAGACGACACATTCGAGACAGTGGATTGAAGTATGCAATATTGTTATTAAGTAATTCAAGATGGAATGTATTATGACTCCTTAAATTGCGTCTATTCGGAACTTTTATATTAATAATGCTCGGACAGTGAGTGGTTCGAAGCTAATCATAAATAATTTTGTATAAATATATTAAGTCAGCAAATTGTCTTCTTTCTTCCAGGATTGTAAAATAAAATTGTTGGAGTCGTTCCCCGTAAGATACGTGTAAGGCATTTAATCCAAGTTTAAATGATAAAAGTCTTAGGAGCTTTTTTTTACTGATTCAATAGCTTTTGAATATTTTAAATAGTGTGGATTCCAGATAACACTCCCATATTCTAATTTGCTTCTGACCAACGAGTTGTAAAAGGTTATAATGGATTGGGGATTTTGAATGGTTTCGATATTCTATGAATATCGAAATCATCATGAATCCCATCATTTTCAAAGATTTACTCGTGATATCACTGATGTGTACATTAAACGTAAACTTTGAATCAAGAGTAATTCCTAGATCTCTTATGGTGGTGACTGCATTTAATCAAACATTATTAATGGAATATGCATAATCCTTTGGTCTTCTGTTACGAGTAAAGGTAATAATGCAACATATTTCCATATTTAAATCGTTTTGAATACACCAGTTGTTTAGTGTGTAAAGGTCTTTTTGATGCATAACGTGGTCAGAATCAGAGGAAATTTTGCGAGAAATCTTAAGGTCGTCAGCAAATAGAACAAAATCACAGCGTAACATGGGGCCAAGGTCATTACTGAAGATTAAAAAAGCAGAGGGCCAAGAAAAATATGTGTCTATGTTAATTGCAATGTTAATTGCTATATTAAATATGAAGTAATATGTGGCTTATGTTAATTGCCTTGAATCCCTCGAATGATTTATATCAACTTACTACTGACTAATGACGTAATAAGAGTATTCGTTGGTTAACTGTCTAATCCAACGATGATACTACTAAGCGCCCAGAGGTGGATCAATGTAAGGGAAAGGGCATCGCGGCTCCAACAAAGAACAAAAAAATAAATACGTTATAAATTTAACCAAAAAGATTCCGGATTTTAAGAAAATTGAAAAAATATCGCAAACAAATAAAAAAACCACTGAAATACAATATTTTAAAAACATTTAACACACCTATTTTATATATATACTTCCTTTAACACCTATTTTGTATTAAAAAAATATATATATATGACAGTGAAACGGAAGATAATAATTCGAATTGATAATTATTCAAAAAACTCAGGAAAAAAAAACATATTTGACTGTAAGACAACACGCCTTGATAACTTTTTAAAAATTTTAAATAATTTTTAATTTTTATTTTAACTTCATGAGTGAAACCTCAAATTGTGATATTTAATTAAATGAAGACAATGTTAGCGAAACTCAGCGCAGTGGCCCGAAAGCGTATTTCCAAACCCTATACCGATTCAGTCGCGGTACATTTTCAATATCAAAATTTTAATATTAAGAAATAAAATTATTAATTTCTAATATACACATTGGAAAGATAACTTAATTTAGATTCTAGAACAATTTTTGTTTTTGCAAAGTGATAAAAAATAACCAATTTAGAGGTGTATTTACAATATATGGGAAAAATATCAAAATTTAAATATTTAGAAATAAAATTATTAATTTCTAATTCACACATTGGAAAGATTATTATATCGTAATTTTAGAAAAAAAAAATTTTGCAAAGTGATCAAAAATAACCACTATAGAGGTGTATTTAAAATGTAAAATGTCGGTACCGCGAATGAACCGGTATAGGGTTTGGAAATACGCGGCCCAGAAAGCCGAAGGTCCTGGGTTCGAGTCCCAGAGAGGCCAATATCCTTTTCTGATTTTTCTGTTTCCAGATATTCGATTGAGTTTCGCTAATATTGTCTACATTTAATTAAATAAATAAAAATGTTAACAATTATTTAAAGCTGCTTTATTTTTTATTTATTTGTAGTTACTATTGTTGTTTCATGAATGTGACGGTCCAAGTCTAAGGTATAATAATATCGATAGCGGAAAATTGAAATGTTCTATAGGACAATAAATCCAAAAACGAATTATGTGTCATTTTTCTTCTTTTTTTTTCTCTTTCTATTTTTTCTCTGTCGTCTAAGTGCGTCATCTACAATATGTATTGTTGATTGATGATGATTTACCTACTTTTTGTAAATTCTTTTATTATTAAAGGAATTTTCAAAAATGTGAAGTATTCTGAAAGATCTATTTAATGTTATTTTGTAATAAAACCATAATTATAGATCTACAAAAACAGGAGATACAATTTTTTGAAATAGTACAAAAAAATTTGTTTCGCTCTCCTGAACAATTATCATTTTGTCCTTCACAGCGCAGCGTTTCAAATTCTAGTGATCGTTATGCTTGATGAGATTTTCACGACAAAAAAATTCGTGATATTCACAAGATTTAAACAAGTTTTCCAAAAATTAAGGTTATACATAATTACAATGAAACACTTTTTTACGTTTATGTTTTATTTTTTCTATTTAATTTTTCGAAGAAAACTTCTCCTGAAAGGTTTTCACTTTGTGATGGCATTATTTATTTTATTAAAAGACAAATAACTTTGTATACATCACTTTATTTTATATATACTCTACATGTTTCAAGAACAATGTTCACTCTACAGAGTATATGTATATAGAGTATAAGTATAAAGAGTATACTTTTCTCCTGATGAAGTGAACATTGTTCATGAAACATGTCGAGTGTGTGTAAAATAAAGTGATGTATACAAAGTTATTTGTCTTTTAATATAAAAAACTTTTTAACAATTACACACACTATGCATTGTTCCGATGATAAGTTAAAACAAATTTTGAATTTATATCCACTTTTTCTTATTTCTTACGTCTTTTACGACGTTGCGCTGTGACCGCGAAACTTTCGAAAGAACTCATAAATTTTTGAATGAAGGTATCAAACAGAATAAAAGAAATAAAAAGATTCAAAAATAGAAATATTAATTAAAAAATTGTTCCAGATGCTCATTTCTCCACTTTAACATCAACTAAGTAAGCTTAATGTTGGAATCCTAAAAATCTTGGTTATGTTGCTGTAATACCTATTGTTCTTTTGGCAATATTGTAAACACTTAGGTTCTGCACTTATTTGATTATGAAAGAGAAGGTGTACTTATTTTCCCTGTTCTTGCCAGTACCGATCTTCCAGCTCTTGGGGCAGGAAACGAAATAATTATATCTTTTATATCTTGAATTATGTATGTTTTTATTTTGCCTGCTTCTGAGCAACTTACCCTAAAAATAACAACGCAACAATCTTCAATTTAACCGTTCATTTATGTACTCGCATGTAAGTGCGTCCTTATTATTATTACTACATTTACTTTAAAAACGTGCAAACTTTTTTTATTTTCTATCGCATTTTATACTTAATATGAATGGCACCATCAACTCTGTCTCGCTGAAATAAAAATAAAAAAATTTAATAAAATATTTTTACTAATGATGGTTTCTCGTGTAGATCTCCAAACCACCTCACCATAATCAAGTGGTCCCATTCAGTTGTATTATTTTCAGATGCTTTGTAATAATGTACATAAAAATCGTTAAGAAAAATCGTTGAATTGTTTCAGATTGAAGTTTATTGTGACAATAAATAAATATTACATAAGTTGTACGGGTAGGGTGAAAAATGGGGAGATATTAATTTGTTACACAGTTTGTTGGTAATGGCTGTACTAAGAAGTGGTTGAGTCCTGAGTATTGGCTGTACTTAGAAGTGATTGAGTCCTGAGTAAGCGACGGGAACTCCGGCGGTATAGCCAACAGACTTGACCAGTGGGGCGGAGTAGGCAGACACGGCGGGGACGCCATGGTAGGCGGACAGACCTGAGAGGCCGGAGTAGGCGGATACGGTTGGGACTCCAGAGTAGGTGGACACGGCTGGGACACCGTGGTATCCTGACAGACCGGAGTAGGCAGACACAGCTGGAACGGCAGAGTATGTAGACACAGCTGGTACTCCGTGATAACCTGACAGGCCATTATATCCGGTCACTGCTGGGTAGGCGGAGTAGGCAGACACTCCTGGGTAGGCAGCCGCAGCTGGGTAGGCAGCCGCAGCTGGGTAGGCGGAAGAGTAGGTGGCGGGCACATCGGCTGAGTGGACAACGGTATTCTGAGTGGAGTAAGCTGGGTAAGATGCTACTCCTCCAAGGGTAGACACGGCTGGGTAGGCCAGTCCTCCGAGGGAGGAAACTTCGGGGTAGCCAGAGTAAGCCAGGGGAGCAACAAGGCTGGGTTTGGGCTTAGGATCAGCCACACAGACGGCTACGCAGGCAGCAAGGAAGACCTAAAGAAAATTAAATATTTGTTATAATGCACTAATAGCATAACTTTCGACACCTGGTATTTTAATCTTTATTCAACCATGCGATAAGAGATAAAGAGCTGTCCAAACGAACAAGCATAAAAATAGTAAGCATTACATATTAGTAAGAAATTTACGTATTAGTAAGTATTTGTAAGAAAGACCGATCACAAAGACAAAGCAAATTTATTTTTATATTTAACTTAATGAATAAAACATCAAATTGTAATATTTAATTAAATGAAGAGAATATTAGCAAAACTCAATCGAAATTTGAAACAGAAAAATCATAAAAAAGATAAGATGTCCCTATCTGACACATAAGCTCAGTGGTCAGAGCTGCGGCCTGGAAAACCGAAGATTCTGGGTTAGAGTCCCAGATGTGACCGTATCTTTTTCTGATTTTTCTGTTTCAGATTTTCGATTGAGTTTGGCTAATATTGTCTTCATTTAATTAAACAAAGCACATTATTCGACAAAAAAAAACTCATAAAACGGTTTCAACTTACAAACTTGAACATGTTGAAAGAGTTTGGTGAATGTCGGTTGAGAGACAAAAGTTGACTGATAAATTGATTCACGATCTGTAGCCTTTTATACCTACTATTAGAAAAAATAGTCGGCTAATTTGCAATCGAATAAAGTCATTGTTGATTAACAAAAAAACAATCGATTAAAAAGATCGAGATTACTGGTTTTACTCTGAACTTTGATTGTATTTTTAACACTATGAGGTTTATTGGGACTGTCAAAAATGTCTGCTTTGAAGATGAATTTCATCAATACTTGAACCATTTTGATTTATGTCCATCCGTGTTGGTGAAGCATTTAAAAAATCTAAAAGGCTCTATCGAGTGTTATGTCGGAAAAACTAACAATTTCTTAGGACAATACTTATAAAGGAAGTGATATTTTTTTCTTAATTAACAGGGGAAATTCTGAGATATCACAGAGTTCTATGACATAATTTATTTCGTTTAATTTATTTATTTTATTAGACCTTTATTAAATCACCAAAGTTCTGAAATAAATGCTAGATTTCTTACTACATTTAAGACAGTGGTTTCTAGTAGAAATTTGGGAGGCGGGAATGGGTACCGCCGCCCCGGGAACCTTTATTGGATGACCAACACCTCTGCCACAGGTCACCCCAAGTGGTTCACTACGTTTGGTGATTTAGCAGGGGTGCCCGGGTTCATGGGGTGAGGTTTGTCTAGGTCTTGGAGGTAGATGACCAGGACACACCGAATCCCAGATTCCTACCCACCCCTTAAACCCTTTCCTTCCCAGAACTTTCCTTCCCTTCCTATCCTTAAAAACCCTCCACAAAGTATCCCCAAAGACGAAATAGGCCCAGAAGGAAATTATTTTCCTCAGGGCCTCCTGTGTGGAGCTCATGTAAAAAAAAACTAAGTATATAATTAACAAAGTTGTCTTTTTGATTTTTACTTTAAAAACGTGCAAATGACTCTAAATGACTCAATAATAACATCTAATCTGAGATGGTTCTGAGTTGGTTTCATTCCAAGTTGTCCGGTCACCGCTCAAAATACGCAATGCGCACAATATGCTTAAAATGATAAAAATTATGTACGTAACACAAATACCATGACAATATAAACTTAATTATATTCAACCGTACCTCATAATATCTGCTGATTTTTATTTTTGTTTTTAATTTTTTCATTACCGCCTTTAGTAAGGTATTTTATTTTATTTCATCTAGGTGTTTTTTTTTATTTTATTTCATTTTGTTATTTCAATCTATCTGCACAATAAAATACTAAACATTTTAAGTTATTATATTTAATTTTTAAAAAAAGGACCTGGCTATTTTCGAAAGACACAGATAAAGCTATTTCAAGAAATCTTTTCAATCTTCGCCACGGTTTTAAGACCTCAAAATTTAAAAGCTTTCCCTATATTATTCCCTAAGATATCAAATTATGGCTAACTAAACACGAAGATGAGGAAATCATAAAAATTATAAAATAACACCAACGCAACTTACAGATAAAAAACATACTTTTTAGCTTGTCTATTTTTATTTTGTGGAAACGAACAAATTAGATGAGGAGGAATTTATGACCAACACCCATACAAACAACCTTCAGTCCGCCTCGGAACAGGAAAACCTAGTGAGGAGGACTGAGAACAAAATACTTCACTCTATATGTTTTTAATTTACCTCACATTGTATTTTTTAACCTTACTTGATATTGCCGTTAAAAAAAAAAAAAAATATTTAAGTCTTCAACAACATAGGAAAGGTTGCGCTTCACCTATTAGGCGTTGTGCACCCTCACGAATTTTAGAGGTAGCTTTAAGAAAAAGTAGACCAAAAAAGCACCCCTTTATTTCTTTTGGTAGAGTGATTAATTCCAGGTAGTCCAGTTGCCTCATTCCTTTAAGCAATTATTTCTGCATATTTTCATACTTTGCTGTAGTTTGTAAGTAAATAAATGATTGTTGATTAATGTTGATTAAAAAAAATCATTGAATTTTGTTAATTATCAGTTTATTGGGAGAATACATTATTAACTTAACAATCCTGTGTCAGGTAACAAATAAGATATGACTACCAAATGTTTCGTTTGTAAGGTTGTACTTAGAAGTGGTTGAGTCCTGAGTAGGCGACGGGAACTCCGGCGGTGTAGCCAACAGACTTGACCAGTGGGGTGGAGTAGGCAGACACGGCGGGGACACCATAGTAGTCTGAGAGGCCGGAGTAGGCGGATACAGCTGGGACACCAGAGTAGGCGGACACGGCTGGGACACCATGGTATCCTGAGAGACCGGAGTAGGCAGACACAGCTGGGACGGCAGAGTAGGTAGACACAGCTGGTACTCCGTGATAGCCTGACAGGCCGGTGTATCCGGTCACTGCTGGGTAGGCGGAGTAGGCGGACACTGCTGGGTAGGCAGCCGCAGCTGGGTAGGCAGCCGCAGCTGGGTAGGCGGCAGAGTAGGTGGGCACGGCGGCTGAGTGGACAACGGTGTTCTGGGTGGAGACGGCTGGGTAAGATGCTCCAAGGGTAGACACGGCTGGGTAAGATCCTCCAAGGGTAGACACGGCTGGGTAGGCCAGTCCTCCGAGGGAGGAAACTTCGGGGTAGCCAGAGTAAGCCAGGGGAGCAACAAGGCTGGGTTTGGGCTTAGGATCAGCCACACAGACGGCTACGCAGGCAGCGAGGAAGACCTAAAGAAATTTGAATATTTTTTATAATGCACAACGTTCAATACCATATTATGATGATATTTTAATATCTATTCAACCATGAGATGCGAGTTAAAGAGCTGTAATTTCGTAAGCAAGACCGACGTCAAAGACAAAGCACATCATTTGACAAAAAAACTCATAAAACGGTTTCAACTTACAAACTTAAACATGTTGAAAGAGTTTGGTGAATGTAGATTGAGAGACAAAAGTTGACTGATAAATTGATTCACGATCGGTAGCCTTTTATACTTATTGCTAGAAAAAATATTCGGCTAATCTGCAATCGAATTAAGTCATTGTTGATTCATAAAAAAAAACTATCGGTAAAAAAGATCGAGATTACTGGTTTTACTCTGAACTTTGATTGTATTTTTAACACTATGAGGTTTATTGGGACTGTCAAATATATCTGCTTTGAAGATGAATTAAATCAATACATGAAGCATTTTGATTTACGGGATCCATCCGCGTTGGGGAAGCATTTAAATAATGTAAAAGGCTATCGAGTGTTATGTCGGAAAAAATACAAATTTTACAATGTCTTAGGACAATAGTTAGATAGAAGTGATAATTTTTTTCTTTATTAACAGAGGAGATTCTGAGATATCACATAGTTCCGTGACATAATATGTGCCATGTATTTCGTTTCATCTATTTTGTATATTAGACTTAAATCAAATCCTGAAAGTGAAGAAATAAATGTTGGTGTTTTTACTCATCTTATAACTATTACTAATACAGTTGTCGTTTTGATTTTGTTAAAACGAATGGAATGCATTTTAATTTTTAAATGAAAAATCGCTTAAGCGTTACGGCGCGATCTAACATGATCTATTTTTTGAGAATCTTTGGTCAATTTACAGAATGAAAGTGGAAGTCTATTCATCTTCAGGTTTCTATTCCGTTGAATCTAAGTTAAAGTTTTAATGAAATGGATAATAGAATAGATCAGGTGTGATTCCGGCAGTACCCAATCATATTATTAAATAATAAACATCTAGATTTTTTACATTAGCTCCACACAGGAGGCTCCGAGGAAAATAATTTCCCTCAGGGCCTATTTCATCTTTGGGGATGCTCTGAGGAGGGTCTTGAATGAACCAGCCTTTTTGTCTAGCGAATGTGGTTCTAGTTTTAGGGATCACGCTATCCAGATTTGATGAAAAGCGGGTGTGAGCTTGATGTTGTGGAGCTACCAGTAGGTAATTTACTTTCATATCGCTGTAATACTAATTATTGGAAAGTGTCACCCCAAGAGCGTTATAAATATATGCGTCGTATGCGGTTGCTTTCAAATTTCAATCATAAATATTCGTGTGCTCAAATTCATTTTGATTTCTTCGTATAATATTGGTATCCACCTACTTAAAAAAACACAAAAAATATTTAAAAAAAAAAAAAAAAACTTTATGTGGTTAATGCATACATAAAGTACGAGTACATTTGGCTTATTCAATACATTGATACGTGTGCTTAATGGTTCACTTGTACAAATATATACCTAATATCTATTACCAATAGCCTACAGTCCTTTGAAAATTTTTACCTAGCACAGAAAAATGGCAAGCGAACTTATTTTGACGAAGGATGATGAGTGTAAAAAAAAAGAAAGGCAGTTTCGTAAATTTATATTAAGTATATATGTAAACAACTTTTGGTCCCATTTATCAAATTGATGACAATCTTCAATTTCTGTATATGATAATACAAATGGCTTAAATCGAAATTAACAAAACATTCAATTTCATGCATTTACAATAGAAAAAACTGCGGCGTACCCTTGGAAGTAGAGCAATGCACACCGCAGCCTGCTACATACTTTTGTGTTTCAAATAAAGTAGTGAGCAGCAACATGCTTTCTAAAACAGCAAAAAAATATTAAACCAATGAAAGTTTTTATGTTCACGCAGTAAGAAAAAAAATGGCATCAATACTCTGGCAACGCCGGGTAACATCTATTGATAATAAAATAATATGAAAAGTCTTATATTTTGTACTCAAATCATATTTTAAACTACATAGATGTTTGAAGAGAAAGGTATGGAGGTCTTACAGGTAGTACTTAAAAACATAGAATGTCTGACACAAACCAAATATTTAACATGTTTCACATACACACATTACAAAATTACATTTTTTTTTGATTTTTTAAAATAAATTTCACAAAAAATCAATTTCATCACATAAAAACTATCATTATTAGACCAGCTGATCAAGCGTACAAAAAACATGAGAACTCCGATCGTATACACAAGCTTTGGACAAAGATATCATAAATACCAGACAGTAAAAGAATTCAACAATCTTTCACTCGATTAAAAAAAAGAGGAAAATAAAAACCGTTTCAGATGCAAATTTCAAAGATGGATTAAACAACAAAAAAGGCAACACTATAAAAAAAATTATAACGTAAAATAGTAAGGCCATCCGTTCATGGAGAAAAATTGAAAAAAAAACTTTTGGCTACGCAATCGCTATGCACCGGAAAGAAACTTATGAATTTCATCCGCACAGAGACAATTTGTTAAAGGGCGAGGAGGACTAGCAGTGCCGCTAGCACGGCAACCTGTCAACACGGCAACTGAAAAGCGACAGTTGCATTGTTGACACATTACTAAGGTAGCGGCTTAAGACCCGTCAAGTTTTCGAAAAATTAACGTTATGTCAGATCAGAAACATATCGATTTTGTTCAGGAGATTTATAAATTGAGCTGTGCCGTGAATTGAGTTGCCAACATATTTTCGGCTTCTCCATGAGCGAAGGCCCTAAAACAACAAAACATAATATAACATAATATAAATATGTAACACAAAATACCATAACAATGTACGTTTGATTGTGTTCAACCGTACCCCATAATATTTGCCGATTCTTATTTTTGTATTATTGTTTCATCACCGCCTTTAATATTGTATTTTATTTTATGTCATCCAATTCCTAGTTTCTTTTATTTCAATTTATTATTTCATTTAACCTATACATTTAATTTTATTAGGTTGTAAAATGGGGGCTTCAGTACGGATAAAGCACCCACTGAAGCCCACATGTTATAAATATGTAAATTTATGGTATAAAAGTTTTTTAAGTTTAAAAAACCTGACACTTTTGACAAAAAAAAAAAACCTTTTCAATCTTTGCCAAGTTGTCGGTCTTTCTCCAAAGCAAAACTGAGAGAGTCTTCCATTTTAAAAAAATGTAAATAAGCACCCCGAGATTTGAACTTGCGATCTCTGGATTTGTAGTCGAGAATTTTACCCCTCAACCACGGAAGACGTCTAAAAGATTTACCTGATATGTGCTGTATTTGTTAAAATTAAGATAGAAGCTCTCGAATTTTAAAGTTTTCCCCTTACATTGCCGGTTGAAGCCTTACTTCAAAAAACAACACAGGAAAAATTCTTCACCTATTGGGCGTTATGCATCCTCGTGTATTTTAGTGATTGCTTTACGAACAAGAACAACAAAAAAGCACCCCTTTGTTTCCTTTGATATAGAAATAACTCCAGGTAGTTCAGTTGCCTTTTTTCTTCAAGTAATTATTGCTGCACATTTCCTTACTATGCTGTAGATTTAAGTAAGTAGATATAAAATTGAAATTGTTATTAAAAAAACCAATGAAATATGTTAGATATCAGTTTATTTGGAGAATATACTATTAACTTGTCAGGTTACAAATTAAATATGATTAACAAGTATTTCGTTTGTAAGGTTGTGCTTAGAAGTGGTTAAGTCCTGAGTAGGCGACGGGAACTCCAGCGGTATAACCAACAGACTTGACCAATGGGGTGGAGTAGGCAGATACGGCGGGGACACCGTGGTAGGCAGAGAGGCCTGAGAGGCCGGAGTAGGCGGACACAGCTGGGACACCAGAATAAGCTGACACGGTTGGGACACCAGAGTAGGTAGACACGGCTGGGATACCATGGTATCCTGACAGACCGGAGTAGGCAGACACAGCTGGGACGGCAGAGTAGGTAGACACAGCTGGTACTCCGTGATAGCCTGACAGGCCATTGTATCCGGTCACTCCTGGGTAGGCAGCCGCAGCTGGGTAGGCGGCAGAGTAGGTGGGCACAGCGGCTGAGTGGACAACGGTGTTCTGAGTGGAGTAAGCTGGGTAAGATGCTACTCCTCCAAGGGTAGACACGGCTGGGTAGGCCAGTCCTCCGAGGGAGGAAACTTCGGGGTAGCCAGAGTAAGCCAAAGGAGCAACAAGGCTGGGTTTGGGCTTAGGATCAGCCACACAGACGGCTACGCAGGCAGCGAGGAAGACCTGATGAAGAAAATAAAGTAATTAATTATTACCGCAATTTATTATCTGATCACAATAATAAACCATTGAAAACGTTTGATGGGTAAGATGCGTTGAACTTTTCTGTAACCAGGAGGCATATTAACAGTTTTCAATACAAACTTGGTCATTGCAAGCACGCCCAATAAGATTCAATGCAACAGCATTTACTATATTTAGATCAAAAGGGCGAAGCACATTATTTAGCAATAATAATAAATCGATAATTTAATTTTTTAACTTACAAACTTGAACATATTGAGAGTTTGGTGGTCGTCGTCGTTTGAGGGACAAAAGTTGACTGATAAAATGATTCACGATCTGTGGCCTTTTATAACGATAGAAAATTTGGTCGGCAAAAACTACAGTTGTATAAAGTTATTATCTATCCATAATAAATGTTACCTCGTGGAGCTGGGCTCGTGGCATAGTCGGTGTCGAGTCACTCATTTGTAAGTTCACCTGTTTTTTTATCGTAAAGCTTTGATACCACTGTCAAGAAAGGTGTCAACCAAGAAGCTGCTTAAGATGTATCACTTTACAGTATGAACCATTTTGGTTCATCAACATCCGCTTAAGAGAATTCAATAAGCTGAAGAATTATGTCGTAATGATCTGAAGATGAACAATTCATTAAGATGCATGAAACAATGGCATTTCATAGTGTATTCGGTTTTCGAAAGCCGTTGGAAGGAGAAAACTCCGCATGGGACACGATTCTGAACGAATATTCGATTTTAATTTTATAACATACAGAGGGTACTCTTGATTAAGAAGAATATAAATGCTAGCAATATTTCGATTTTCATGCCTACAAAATTTTAATTCGCGCGTTTTATTTGCACGAGCCAAGTAAGCGAAAAAGTGGTTTTTTATTTATTTTGTGCATAATTTTATAAAAATGAAAAAAGTTAGAACATACATAACCTCAAAAATAGTCTTAGCCATAAAGGGGTATTGTTAAAAAATTATTTCTTATATTACTTCATAGGTAGTCAAGTCATGAAAAAACATTTTTTTTAATGGTTTTCGCTTGTATTTTTTGTTATGTAAATAATAATTTTGTGTAATTCCAATACATAGAAAAGCTAGTAAAAGCTTCAATTTATCCGAAGCATATGTTTTGATGTTCATACTGTAAACCTATTCGTCGAAAAGATGAATCTAAATAGGATTTCACGTATAACTTCATCGAGTAAGATGTAAATTTCTGGCCCAATTTTTAATCACAATAATCGAAACAATAATTTTTATATCATCATTTAAATATTAAATTATTGCTAAATTTCTTTTATAGTTTGTCAGCAGGTAAATACTCTTTTTTTATAATAACATGGTATATACATTTAAAAAAAAAATGACAAACAAGTATAAATGAACTTCATGGTACCAAATCCAGCAACCAGTCAAAATAAATTATTATGCAACAATAATTCCGGGAACAACTACCTAACACCTATATGCACCTAATGCTTGCTTTAACACATTTGATAATTAATTCACCTCAAATATCGACGTATTTAATATAAGCTTACCAGTATTTAAGAGACACCTGAATGATAATTTTAATGTAGCATCATAATATTATTATTTGGGAGCTTCGCATCGGAATGACTGCACATATTTTATACTCATATAATTGATGAAAACAAGGAAGAAAATGGAGTTGTGTTTATGATTTATTTTGTGTATTTGAATGATTTTTTTTTATGTAGTGCTCACTACACCCCAACTGTAGTCTGTACTTTGAACTAAGACTATATCCTGCTTTTTAATAAGGCTCCATAAACGTTAAAGTCAGTGATGGGCCATTAAGTAACGTTTTTATGTGTAAAAAAACTTATGTATTTTATCGAATTCCAAAAAAAGTTTCACTTTGGTACAAATCATTAGAAAAAAATGATAATTTGTTCATCTTCAGTGCCAAAGTGTAAGTTTCCTTTTGATAAAATATGCTTCCACGCAAGAGACAAAGAGACAAAAAGATTTCCCTATCTTTTATCACGTATAAATTCATATTTTTATTATTTATTTGTTTTAAACAAGGACCTACATATGTTTTGGACCCTTAATAAGAAATTGGTGTACATACTCGTACAAAAATATTTTACAGCAATGTATTTCAAGGCATTCAAGTAGGACCAGCGTAAAATGTAAAACTACCCTTGTTGACGCAACTATGTATACCTATCTATATACCTTATTCCATTTCTCTACCCATCCTTTTGTACCACAATTACCTGTCCATACTGACAATATAACCTACCGTACAACAATAAAATCAATATGTTAGTGAGTCTGTTATGTGTGATGCAATGGTTCAGAATAACCTCTCTGTACATTCAAAATCCACTGTTGAAGAAGTCTAAGTGTGTTATGTGCTTGCAATGATCTACATTGATCTCTTGGCGCATTCAACATCAATTTTTAATGGAGTCTGTTAAAAGAAACTGTGCAACGAACATCATTATTCTCTCAGTTTTATATAACATCGACCGGTTTTATGGAAGCTTGTGCAGTGAGTGACTTAGTGCTCCCTCAGACCAATAATATTGAGCCGAACATCAACCATAAGGTGTAAGTCAGTTTCCTTCCCCATTCATCTGCTTACCGTTCACCATAGTTGTGTCAAGTATTCACAAGCATAACATTTTTTTTTAAATATATTGATACAGTCCACTCCATGTGTCGCATTTGCGATACCAACCCTGTTCCGCGCGTTTTCATCCCGCGATAAAATATCTCCCAACAAAATTTCTACTAAAACCTAACCTAACCTTTCTTTATCAAAAAATGGGACAAAAATAATACAGTCATCCCATAAAAACAAAAAATTGTTCTTCAAAAATAGTAAAATGGGACAAAATAATAGACATCCTGTAAAGTTAGGTTTTAGTAGATATTTTGTTGAAGGGTGTATTGTCGCGCGCATTACCGAACTTACCCTTCCCGCACAAAGCGTGTTAACTTGTAAATTATTTATTTTGAATTCAAATTATAATTTTCATGCCATCTGCAATTTAAATTTATTTTTGTTATTTTCGTACATATAATTTTTTTTGCTTTTTTCTCTATTTTTTATAGTACATTTAAATTCAACTATCTGTCCACAATGTATTACGTTTATTTGTTTACTAGCTTTTCCCCGCGGCTTCGCTCGCATGGTATTACGGGAAATTACTGTAGCGGTTGAACTTATCAATTATCCCCCCTCCTCCCCACCCCACCCCCTCCCGCATTCCATACATTCATTCCCTTACATTCAGTTTTCAAACATCTAGCCTGCCACCTAAATTTCACAAAGAAAAAAAGAATTATCCAATTTTGTTCATTCGTTCGGAATTTATGCGCTTACAAACATTTCGGATGTTTATTTTTAATTAAATATTTGGAAGTTTGTTAATATAATACAAAATTACACTATTTATTATTCAGCCTTTATAATCGTTACGAATTATATTTTTAATGCAGGAACTCTTATCTGACATTTATTCCAGCTTGTCCAAAAAAACAAAACATATTCTAATATTTGAATTTTCTGGGGCAGTAGCTGACCAGGGGGCTGAGTACCTACCAGCTTAGAGCCCACAAATATATCAACATCGTTTCCATGGGAATGATTTTTTTCTGACATTTGCAATTAACTCGCTTTTGTTAGCGACAGAAAACGTATAACCAATATAATATATTAATATTTATAATTTCATTACGCTAGAGCTTACCACCATATACACATATAGTCTGCGCATATAATTTATCTTTCTATTGGTGAATAAATTTTTAAAGTCTTTTTATTGGTTAATGCCTGAAAAAGTCATAAACAAACTCGAGCAGTTTCGCATTTATAATATTAGTATGGATGTATTATGTTAAATTTTGTTGTAAAATAAAATGTTATCTTGCTGTATCCGTATCTTGTAGTAATTCGTATAAAATAAAAAATATTGTAGAAGGGGCGTTTTTAATAATGAATAAATAAAATAAAAATTAACGAATGAACAGTCATGTCCCGCACGAGTATCTCAACTGTTGCCAATCGTCTGTAGCCAGTGAGAATATGGCATCAGATCGGGAGATCTGGAGGAGGAAGGTTGGTAACTACCTGTCTACTCAGATCTAGTCACCAAATACGTCTAAAGTAAGACCAAAAAAAGTCGCCTGCAGGGCGTAGAAGCCAAAACTCCACGAAAGCGGTTTTTATTTGCTGCTAAGAAATTACTGCTTAATATGTTCATAACTTACCTCTTACATTGTAACTTAATACAAAATTTAAATAATAATTTATAGAAAAAAATCGTGAAATTATGTCGGATATCCGTTTATTGTGAGAATATATTACAATCTTAGGACAGGTTACAAATTAGACGTGATTGAAAAGTATTTTTTTTTGTAAGGTTGAATTTAGTAGTGGTTGAGTCCTGAATAGGCGACGGGAACTCCGGCGGTGTAGCCAACAGACTTGACCAGTGGGGTGGAGTAGGCAGACACGGCGGGGACACCATGGTAGGCGGACAGACCTGAGAGGCTGGAGTAGGCGGACACAGCTGGGACACCAGAGTAGGTGGACACGGCTGGGACACCGTGGTATCCTGACAGACCAGAGTAGGCAGACACAGCTGGTACTCCGTTATAGCCTGACAGGCCATTGTATCTGGTCACTGCTGGGTAGGCGGAGTAGGTAGACACTGCTGGGTAGGCGGAGTAGGCGGATACTGCTGGGTAGGCAGCCGCAGCTGGGTAGGCAGCCGAAGCTGGGTAGGCGGCAGAGTAGGTGGGCACGGCGGCTGAGTGGACAACGGTGTTCTGGGTGGAGACGGCTGGGTAAGATGCTACTCCTCCAAGGGTAGACACGGCTGGGTAGGCCAGTCCTCCGAGGGAGGAAACTTCGGGGTAGCCAGAGTAAGCCAGGGGAGCAACAAGGCTGGGTTTGGGCTTAGGATCAGCCACACAGACGGCTACGCAGGCAGCGAGGAAGACCTTAAGAAAATTAATAAATATTTTTTACTGCAATTTATTGTCTGATCACTATAATAAACAATTGAAAACGTTTGATGGGTACGATATGAATTACGTTTCTGTAACCAGGAGGCATTTTAACTGTTTTCAATACAAACTTGGTCATTGCAAGCATGCCCAATTAAACTCGATGCAACAGCATTTGCTAATTGCAATTCAAAAGGGTGAATTAACAATAATAATAAAATCGATAATATAATATTTTAACTTACAAACTTGAACATATTGATAGAGTTTAGTGGTCGTCGTTTGAGGGACAAAAGTTGACTGATAAAATGATTCACGATCTGTGGCCTTTTATAGCGTTAGAAAATATGCTCGGCTAAAACTGCAGTGTATAAAGTTATCCATAAAAAAATGTTACCGCGTGGAACCGGGCTCGTTGCATAGTCGGTGTCTAGTCATTTGTTTACAAGTTTACAGGTTTTTCGGTGAACTTTAATTGTGTTTTTATCGTAAAGAAGCTTTAATACGACTGTCAACACAGGTGTTAAATAAGAAGCTGTTCAAGATGTATCACTTTACAATCTGAAGATGAATAATTCATTATGGTGCATAATACATTGGCATTTCATAGTTTGTTTGGTTTACGAAAGCGGTACGGGGAAGAAAACTCGTGTAAGTACAACATAAATCTCTGGTCCTACCATTTTAAAGGGCAAGGCTCTCGACTAGTAATCCGAAGGTCGCGGGTTCAAATCTCGGGGTTCGCAAAAAAAACGCGTTGTTTGTTTTATTTAACAATGAATTCATCAATCTAAGAAGTGTACAATTTGTGTGCCAGCTAAAACTCATAAACGAGTCCCGGTACGATCAAAGGGGTTGTATGGTGTGGTAGCCCTCAATCTCCCATCCATGAATAAGGTTCCCGTTTTTACCCGTAGGGCGTGCTTTTGAAGATATATTTAGTTTCGTGATCTAGAATATTCTAGACCAGTCCAGAACTTCTCACCCGTCTCATTCTTCACCTATCCCTTTCCCATCTTTTTCGTATGCCCTATCAGGCCCCTCCGACGTAGGCGATCACAATGGAAAATGTATCTCTTTCTTGCGCTGCCCGAAATAGCTCCTAGTTTTAGAAATAAAGGTAGGTCTATAAGGTATTACGAATTGTAATGCATGATACATTTTCAAACGACATGCATGTATAATAATGATGATGATAAATTAACAATTAGATCAATTGGTTAAATTAACAGTAAATATTTAAATAGCAGCATAAGATAACAATAAATACAAAAGAATAGTCAAATCAATAGTTTCGTAGATCTGGTTAGGTCACTGAGGTATAAATGTGAATTATAATTAGCTAAAGGGCTTCAGTAGGGCATCAATATAAATCATCTGTAGCTAATAGACATTTTTCTCGGAATACGCTTGACTTTCGAAGTACAAATGATAATATTTTCCATTGTTATTATTGTTTGTTTATTAAATATTTGGATACAATATAGTTTAGTGTGTTCATTGATACATTTCTGAACCCCCAATCATTCATTTTGAGTGAATCTTGTATTATGTTTATGATAAACTCTTTTCCTCCACAAGAAAGCAAACAATATACCACATTGACATACAATTCAATTTATTTATTATCTCAAAAACATTACAAAATATTACATTTTAAACCGTTTTCAAAATACATTTGTAAGAGTTTACAATTAACACTTAGGCATTCGAACTAAATAAGAATTAATAGAGCTTGCCTTTTAAAGGCAGCTTCACTAACGCTAAATATGTCGATATCCGAATTAATTCTGTTTAACAGTAAAATTGCTCTCCCGACCGGCATGACCATTGGCAAGTTAGTCCTGCAGGCCGGAAGATAGAACAGTCTATGCTGTCGGTGGCGAAGATACCCATCGGGAACATAGAAATGAATGCTCTCCATGATAGCTGAGTTTTCAAACCATCCGCGGATCAATCTGAAGAAATGTGTAGCAATGTGTACATCCTTTCTGACCCGTAGATGGTTCATTCCGAGCATACCCAAAAGAAAGACGCTAGGATAGAGCCACGGATAATAGCCATACTCCCTCATGTACAGAAATCGATATATTCCTCCCTCATGTACAGAAATCGATATAATCGATTATACAATAATATTCCTCTAACAGGTAAAAAATTCAAACGCTTGCATATTAATTTAAAAGTTACTTCTGGGTGCGTTGGTATATTTATGGATTAACAATTTTGGAAAAAAAAAATTATATTGTTTTAATGTAACTTGAAATGAGAGTATTAATGACTTCATACTTTATTTAAAACTTGAGACAACAATATTTTCAAAGCATTTAGATGCGATTGGTCATGAAACATTTGTGGGGACTTCAGCACCTGTAAGCACCCAGTGATGCCTACATTGCAAAGAATGTCTTAAAAAAATACTGTTAATGAATCAATCACTTATTGAAATTATAATTTAGTCATACTTTAATTGTTTGCGATATGGTAACTTCCAAATCATGTGTTGTTAATTTTAAAACCAACTATAGGCTATTGGTATATTCGTAGATTTATTTTGAAGATTTTAGGATTGCTGCTTTTAATTTATGTATTTAGGTTAAAAATATTGAAATGTTTTATGGTGCAAATATTGCTCTAGAAAACTTATCTTCTTGATGAAAAAAAGAGAAAGGATTAATTTAATTTTATTGTGAAATAAACGTTGCGGTCAAGAAATCAATCATTTTCTACAGTGTCGTATATCGTGACGGGTCAGAAAAATCTTTAGAATATTTAATTTAGCCTAAAACTGAATCTTTTCAAAATTTTAATATACGAGTACATTACTAAATTGTCAGGGTAGGTACAGGTCAGGGTAGGTATGTAAATTGTAGGTACTTTCTATTGTCTATCATTGTACATTGAAATTTTATAACAATTTTTATAACTGGTTTATTAATACAAAACATTATTTTTTTGGGTTGTCCTAACTTGTAAATTTAACGTTTTTTTATCAAGCTCTGCAGAAATCGGCGTTTCTTGCTTTTGTGCCGGGGTTGTTTATTCTTCTCTATTGCCGTGTGAAGCTTTTATTTCTTCTCTCTCTCTCTTTACTTTATGTATTTATTTATTTATTTAAACGCCCATAGGGCTTTTACATATAGTGCAGTAGATGTTTTTGATAAAATACAGGAAATTACATAAAATATAAGGAACAAAATATAGGTTACATGAAATATAAGAGTTGACAATAAGTAAGTACCTAAGGTGATAATTAAAAGAATTCATAAACTGTAAGCCTTTCTTGAAAGGTTAGAGTTTGTATATACGAGTATGTTCGAGTGCAAACAATTAATTGTTCTTAATTTGAAGATCGCAAAACACTCTCATCCAGGCCGTGGCCCAGAGGCCAAACATGGAGAATTCACTTAAAGCCTCCGTAGTACACAAGTACTCAATATGTTTACTGTTTTGTTATATTTTATCTTATCTTGATATTCTGTTTAATGTAATTATTAAACGCAATTTTATAGATGTGTGCTTTTATGGCTAACAGAGTATTGCACTCACCGCTCTGTTTGGCTGAAATAAAAACATTATTATTATTATTAAATCATAAATATGAAAAAGTGTTATTTCTTAAAATAATTAAACGAGCGCCATCTGTGAAGTAGTAGATTTTGAAATATTTTCAGTATCATCTTAAGGCGCCATACACCCACTCAAATAGAAGAAGATGGAGAGATATGTAAATACAAATGTTAAAGAGAGCGCGCTAAAATTAAAATCGATAAAATTTAAGCGAAAATTGTGAAAATGTTTAATAATACACTGCTAGTTTAAAATAGACTAAAAATCTCGTGTTGAACATTTAAAATAGCACTTCAAGAAACACTGAATTTTCGTATAACATCTGAATTTTCGTATAACATCTAAAATAAGTGAAAAAACGGGTTTATAATAATTTTTGGAGCATAATTTGTGATTTTTTTCTATCGAGGGAATTTCATATAATTTGCGTTCCGCCGTGGGGAACGTCTAGATATTTATTATCTTAAAAAATAATACATATATTTTAAGAGCTTTAAAACTTAGAGTGTAAAATATGTAATAAATCGGTAGAAATTCGGGATGCGGCGGCTCAAAAGAGTGTTATAGCTTAGCTTAATTTGAAAACATATTCTTTTGGAATGCAGAAACTTTGTAATGAACCATTTTAAAATGAAAAAATATTGTATTTTTTAGTGAGTCAATTATAAATTAGGTATTTATTTAAAACTTGTGGTTTTTGCAAAAAAATTACTTTTAAAAAAAAAAGTATTTTCCATGAGATCTATCGAAATATTATGACTAGAATATTTCATAGAAAAGATTGACATTACAATAAATAACAGCTTTTCGTTATAACAAAAAAAATTATGGTTGACGTTATTCGAGGAATCTTTTGAAAGGACTCTTGCTATTGTGTTTATTGTACATAATATACTCTTAAAGGTTTCAAAGTTAACGAAAATCTTAGACCAATCTAATTGTTTATTCATGTACAAAAGAATGACCAGTTTTACAATCAACTCTGTAAAAAACGGTGACCGGAGAACTCAACAATGTGCAACTTCATCACTCCTTTGAAAAGCCATTAAAAGTGATAAAAAAAACTTGGTTAACTAGGCTGCGTTAAGTTAGGTTATGCGCTATTTTTTTCATCACTTTTATTGACTTTTATGCCGGTTGAAATGACAGTAAGTTGAGTTGTCATGGAATGAATGGTAAATTTAAAAATAAAAAAAAACCATTTGATCAATCTATAAATGCATCAAGTTTTTTTTCTTAGTAGTTGAAAATGTTGTTATCAGATAATTTCATTTACCATTCAAGGAATTCTAATGCACAATATTACACATTTTAGTTACTGTCCAAATAATTGCACTATTTTCTAGAGTCTGAAAATTTTCTCGAATGCTTCAATTTTTACTGATGAATTCAAGAAAAATATGTAGAAATTCTGATGGTACATTATGCAAATAAATAATAAAGTCACTGATAATGCCACATACAGTTCATTAATTCTCCGCTGTTCAACTACTTCAGCATTCAAATCCAGTGAACTCCGAAAACCCCACCAACGAAGTATTTTTTTAAATTTGAAGTAAAACATATCTTATTTTGTAAAAATTAAATTTATTTTTAAATAAATAATAAAATTCCAGAAATATGAGCGTTGAGAAAAAATAAAATACATAACATATTGAATTTAAAGCGTAAAGTTGGCGTTAGCTTTATTTTTGAATTGTTAAAACATGCTTAGAAATGGTTGAGATGGTTCAGTCCTGAGTAGGCGACTCCAGCGGAGTAGGGGGACACGGCTGGGACACCATGGTATCCTGACAGACCTGAGTAGGCGGACACAGCTGGGTAGGCGGAGTAGGCAGACACAGTAGGGTAAGCACCGTGAGAAGCCACAGCTGGGTAGGCGGAGTAGGAGGACACAGCAGGGTAAGCACCGTGAGAAGCCACAGCTGGGTAGGCTGAGTAGGCAGACACAGCAGGGTAAGCACCGTGAGAAGCCACAGCTGGGTAGGCGGAGTAGGCGGACACAGCGGGGTAAGCTCCGTGAGAAGCCACAGCTGGGTAGGCGGAGTAGGCGGACACAGCAGGGTAAGCACCGTGCACAGCGGGATAGGCAGCGGAGTAGGTGGTGGGCACAGCAGCTGAGTGGACAACTGTGTTCTGGTGGGAGACGGCAGACACTCCGGGGTATGCGGAGTAAGTCAGAGGAGCAACGAGGCCTGGCTTGGGCTTGGGCTCAGCCACGCAGACGGCCACGCAAGCAGCGAAGAACACCTGAAAAATAATACAAAATGATTTTAGATGATGAACACCAGATGGTACAGGAGAAAAATGAGAAATTCAGACAAAAAGTTATTGTAGCCACTGGAATCTAAAGCTATCCTTAGAGTGTTTTAACCACTGACCTTTCCCGTCAACCTTCAAGCCCTGCACGTTGTTTATCGTTAAGATTTCATAAAGTTTTGACTTTAATACTTTCAAATAATATTGACTGTGAAGTCATTTATGAAAAAGAGTTCGGACGACATTTTAGTAATTTTTCAAAATTGACAAAGAATATATTAAGGCCCAGTGTCCCGCAGAAATTCGTGGGTGACTGTTGAAAGATTCCCGTCAAATGTCGAATCTAAGCCCATTTCAGCTATTTAACAAATTGTAAAAAAACATAAAAAAACAAAATGGCATTGAATGGCCATTTCGATTTCTATGAAACAACAAACAACCCAAGCTAAGTTACAGGATCTCATCTGAGAACGGCATAGATAAACTATAAAAACTTGATACTTATTTGCAAAGTTGGTATTAATCACGAATAAATTTTAATAGATTTATAAAGCGCAGCACATTTCTTTTCTCATTGAAAATAATATCGTAACTGTATTTTTGTTAGCCAAATGGGTCCAAATGGTTGTTTGATCTGAGATTAACTTACAAACTTGAACATGTTGAAAGAGTTAGGTGATTGTCGAGTGATAGACAAGAGTTGACTGATACAATGGATCATATTTGGCAGGCTTTTATACTAATGAATAAGTTGCTAGACAGAATCGTTAACCACTTCAAAAAGGTCCCTCGAATTATAAGGCGATCACCGCAAAGTTCAATTAATTATTTCAACAATCATGATATCAACTTTGTATTGGGCATTATAAATATGCCTTTAAATTTTAAACGATAGTTTAGCTTAGATTAACAATGCGGTTTTAGTTATGTAATCGGTATATTTGACAATGTTATTAAGAACCTACTTGGTAATATTTCCTTTATTGTATTCAACATTCTGATATTAAAAGTGATAATTTTGACATCGCTTGTCTAACCGAAAACTCTAACCTAGAGATTATTTTTAAGCTTTCCTCCGTCATCGTTTGGGAAGTTGTGTGGGGAAGGCAGGAATCTGGGGTCCGTGATGTCAGTGTGTCCAGGAGTAATAGATGTGTGAATCCATCCCTCCTACTGAAATGCTAGACGATGGGGCGAGAGAGTCCGGCTGCAGAGGTAAAGGGATATTCCTCAACCGATCTCTCCCTTTCCGACTTGCCATGCATCTGGTAGGCAGAAGCATCCACCACCTAGACCTGGACAAATCTCAACCCATGAATCCGGACAATCCTGCAACTATATATTCATTAAATTGGAGAGGAAAGGCTAATGATAGTAGTTTGTTCTAAATTTGACAATTAAGATACGATCGAATCGGATAAACGAACCGTTCTCATGCCGCACACGTCAACCGTATAGGTTCTGTTTTTATTGAAGCTACTTGCAAAAACATAAGTGTCATCATCATCATCATCTTCGTCCCCTTATCCTATTCGGGTCGGGGACCCATTCCATCGACAGGCTCCTCCATATGTCCCTGTCTTGAGCTGACTGTTGGGCCTCCGTCCATGGCAGTCCCATCCTCTCCTCACACAGTTTCTGGAGTTGCCTCGTCCAGCTGTGTCTGGGGCGGCCCACTGGACGTCTACCCTCTGGAATCGCACATGGAGTTAATGTAAAAAAAAAAATGGTTGTCTGTAGAGTTGGTTTACGGACGATAATTTTACGTGATAACTTCACGAGCCGAACGCTTAAGCCGAACGCTTGGGCCGAACGCTTAGTTATCCAGTTAAAAAGTCAATAGATCCGGTTTTGGTAACCGTGAACTTTAACGCTAGCTCCAACCATCGTGCTTGGTAGGAAAACCTCTTTTTCACATCACAAAGCATAAATCAGTAAAATTATGCTAATAGATCTTATCCAACTTGTGTTTTTCTCTTCGTGTTCTCAACACCTATAAGGTAAAAATAATTATTTAATCCTTCCCAAATCTGCAAAGGTATCAAGGAACCTCATAAAGAATCATGATAATATTTGTCAAGGTTTATCCCAAGACTTTCATTCATTGAAACGTGTTATCTAATTAATGAATGATATTTTATTTTTATATTTGTTATCTCAATAGTACATTTACATACATACATTTTTTTGAAAGATTTTTTTTTTTACATGAACTCTACACAGGAGGCCCTGAGGAAAATAATTTCTCTCAGGGCCTATGTCATCTTTGGGGATGCCGTGTGGAGGGTTTTTTTAAAGAAAGGAAGGGGATGAGAGTTCTGGGAAGGAAAAGGGTTTAAGGGGTGGGTAGGAATCTGGGGTTCAGTGTGTCCTGGTCATCCACCTCCAAGACCTTGACAAACCTCACCCCATGAACCCGGGCACCCCTGCTAAATCATCAAACGACCCACTTAGCGTGACCTATGGCAGAGATGTTGGTTATCCAATAAAGGTTCCCGGGCGGCGGTACCCATTCCCGCCTCCCAGATATATAACATGTTTACATTATTTTTATAGAAAGAGAAAGGAATACATATAACAAGTAATAGATATTCATATCTAGTGAGTACAGAAAAAAAGAAGAAGAGATAAAATAGTAAGAGGAAAAAGAGATTTCTTTTAGAAAGAAAAACATGCCCGGGTTAAGAATAACCCAACAATATTTGAAAATCTTCTACTACCACCACAGTAAGTCGAAAATGTTGCTTGAGTCGTGATGGAGGACTTAGCCAGCCGAGGAATCAGCCCGGAAAGGTGGTACCCAAACGCGATGCCCACTCAGCCACTGACCGGTATTATTATTGAGAAATATGATATTACATTACTAAGTATAATAATTTTGATATACTAAGGCCACGTCCGCATAAGCAGGAGGCTTGCTTAGCGGCTAGAGCCTAGCGAGTCGCCTAGCGAGTGGCTTAGTAAAACGAACGTTCTAAAATGTTCGCGACCGGCCGCACTGCGAGTCACCTAGCGACTAGCTAGGCGCCGGTCGTGAACATTTTAGAACGTTCGTTTTACTAAGCTACTCGCTAGGCGACTCGCTAGGCTCTAGGCGCTAAGCAAGCCGCCTGCCTATGCGGATGTAGCCTAAGAAATTTTTGTGGTACTTTTGAATTTTGTGTAATTTGTTTTCAATGGTAATAAATTCGTAAAATTGTGTGTTACAGCACGGGATAGTCGAACACAACACAATAAATTCGTTTATTGCCTCAAAAAATTAGATAATTGAATTTTTTTATTTCAATTTAATTGATATCAAACTAAGAAGCAGTTTATTATGTTCTGAAGGGTATTAATTAATTAATTATAAAACTGATAATAACATTATTAAAATAGATTGAGGGGAAATTCATCCTTTCCACAACTGTGGCCACGATTATGTCAACATCAGTACCTACTTATCTTCTTCTCAAAACTATCTGACTTGACAAATCTCCGTGACAGACTTGCATCATTTATCGGATCATTTTTTTTTACACAGGAGGCCCCGATGAAAACAATTTCCCCCAGGGGCCTGTCATCTTTGGGAATACTGTGTGGAGGGCCTATTTAGGAAAAGAAAGGAGAGAAAATTCTTGGAAAGAAAAGGTATGAGGCGTGAGTAGGAATCTGGGGGTCAGTGTGCCCAGGAGTGACGGAGGTATGAATCCGTTCCTCCCATTGCGGCGCAAGGAGATTTTTCGAGAGAATACGGTTGGATAGGTCTCCCTCAACCAATCTCTCACGATCCGGCCTGCCAAGCATATAACGCTGGAGTTTTGGCCACAACGGGGGGGGGGGGGATAATGTGATATGAGACAGGGGGCGGGATGGGTCTCAGTATGACCATTTTTCACTGAAATATAAGCCCTATCTGCCTACATTGACAGGTAAAGCCAAGCCAACATTTTTGTTCTTTACTATCGAAACCAGATAAATTTTCGTGGACCCCCGCTTACAACTTGCGGACCCCTTTTTTTTTATCACGCCTACGTGGACCCCCGTCGAGTCTCCCGTGGACCCCTGGGGGTCCACCTGGACCACTTGGGTACAACAGAATACATGATTCTGGTACTTGTAAATTGCTTTAAACAATTAAAACAATTTCAATCTATCTAATATTTCGTAGTTTATGAATGAATACCTTATTAAAATTTAATGAGAAACTACTCGTAAATACCACAAAGATCATTGGTGTTTAAATTGTTGGGTTGGAATGGTTGGGTTCAACGAAATTTATTTCCTCAATCAGCCTTAACAACTGATTCCGAACATAATTTCATAACTGAATCTCATAACGCCAGGCTCAGTTTAGAGATTTTTCACTTTGTAGTTATAGGAGATATTAGATAGGTGCATAGGTAATCTAGAAGAATACTGCGTCAAGGTTTTTTTCTCTTTACATAAAGCATTTGAATAACAAAATACATAAAAAACATGGCTTAAAATAACGGATTTTATTAAAATTTTGTAAAAAATAACAACATTAAATCTTATTTTATTATTTGGTGAAAAAATAATAAACACTGGAATCTCATGACTGTAACAAAAAGGTGTTGAGAGCCCAGCGTCTTAATTCGTCTTATTTAATATTATTTCAGTTCAATAACCAACGGGAATAACAGTGGGATATTCGACAGATTTGACCAATGGTGTAGAGTACACAGACACATCAGGGTAGCTGGAAAATCCTGATAGACCGGAGTATGTGGATACAGCTGGGACACCATGGTAGTCTGACAGACCAGAGTACGAGGGGTAGGCAGCAGCTTGTACAACAGTCTTCACCAATGGGGCGGAGTAAGCATTCAAAACAGGAACACCATCATGTGTAGAAACTCCCGAAAAGCCCGAATAGGTAGGCACTCCCTGGTAAGCAGAAAATCCAGGGTAGGTGGAATATGTCGCAACCTCTGGGTAGGCAGAGTGAGCTACTCCAGAATAAGTGTTATATACTGCTGGGTAATGTTCGGGCAGACCATGGTAGGCTTGAACTACTCCCAGGTATGATGCAGGATAGGTGGCGACTCCTTCCAAAGTGTTGGCAGAGTAGGCCAGAGGAGCGATGAAGTCGGCTTTAGGTTTTGGTGCTGGGTCGGCCATTGGTTTAGATTTTGGCGCAGTATCTGCTTCGGATTTTGACGCAGTATCCGTTGTGGATTTTGGCGCAGGATCTTCTTTGGATTTTGGCGCGGTATCTGCGGCGCACAGTGCTACCAGAGCGATGAAGAAGATCTGTTAAATAAAACAATATGAGCTGAATAATCACGTAAGAATTTTTTTTTAATCGATTGATTGATTCAACTAATATTTTTTTAAACAATACTACCAACATTCAAAAAGTGTAGATAAAAAAACACACAGAAAAGAAAAGAAAAAACGTTTAGGGTGGGGTCGACAACAGAACTAGAGATCTTTCGTTTAACAGGAGGGTGCATTAACTCTGCTATCTTACCAATTTCTTACAAGAGGTTAATTTCAAAAACTTAAAATTGTTTGTATTATTGATGAAGAAGATAATTAAGAAGGAATTGAACTCACAACGCCTGTGTGCGACCCAGACGCGATGCGAACTCAACCCCTGACCAGCCGAGAAATGTACACGAGTATTTTGAACTATTTCATTTCAACTGTTACCATGCCAGCATGAGCCTAGTGTCATCAATTAATAATTTAAACTCCAAACTTGTGTTACAATAAATAAGTAAATAATAATGATAGTGATAAAAAATAATATATTATAAAAACTTGTTTTCCCTAAACGGCATCTATCTACATTTTTGAAAGAAAAGTTCATTACATGAAATAACGACCCTGAATGGAAGCCTACTAGCGTTTTTGTTTTGAATATATTGTTTATTTTTATTGTATTTTGTGTTTGAATTGATAATATTTTCTGTTTGATATGATTGTGTTTTATATTTGAATTGATTATATTTTGTATTTGAATTTTAATGAATATTAAGATTGCTTTATTTTGAATTCTGATTTAAATTACTAAATTTTATCTGATTTTTAAATTTTTTTTAAAAATTTTATTTTATTATTTATTTATATTTAAATAAATAAATAATTGGGTTAAATTGGAGATTTGATTTAAATGTTTTATTTATTCATTTGTTTTGTGTATTATATTAGAGGCACTGCTGAAAACCAACTACATTCCCGGAGAAATCCTGAATGTATAGCTGAGCAGCGACCTTTTTGTCAATAGAAATAACGAAATTGAGCAAAATATTTATTGTAAAAGTGACGAGTAAATGTTTTTATTATTATTATTATTACAGAAAATTTTAAACACGGGTGGTTTAGGGACAACATACAATTTCACTAAAAATGTCGGTTATTGTCTCTCAAATATTTAATTAACAATGTAAATTTAGAATCATTTATTAACTAGTTATTAAGCGCACAAATGTGATTAAAATTGTAATTAATTTATTTTTATTTTCTTTAATATTTAATTAAAATTAAATTTGATAGTCTCATTATCAAGTTTTGCAAGTATTGGACAGTTTGAAAATGGTATGCAAGTACTTTTGCAAGTAAAGGACAGTTTGAAAATGGTCTTGAAAACCGAAACAGCTGTAACTAAAATACATACTAAAATACTTGCAGAACTTGATAATAAAACTATCAAATTTAATTTGAATTAAATATTAAAAAAAAATTGGAGTTCTACGAACTAAACACAAAAACAATTAGTTGTAATTATTAATTTGTACTTACAATCTTGAACATGTTGAATGCTGAAAGTGGTGATTGTTTTGTAAAAGACAAGAATCGAATGAAACCAAAATTAATTGAAGATGGCTTATATACAAATAAAGCTGTTAGGATTGTATAAATAATATGAATACATCAATATTTTTTAAGTTGGAATAAAATGCCTCTTTCTAAACTTAGGTCGATTTGAAACAATGGACGCATCACAGTGAAAAAAAAGTTTTTTCTTGAGTTTTAGGCGTTTTACATACATTTGTAAAACTGGTTTTTTTGTGAAGTAGGTAAACTTATTATGTGACGCGTGTGATTAATCAAGTGGAAGGACAATGTCATTTAACTGTTTGATTTATGTTTACCAAGATTGTGAGAATTTCAACCAATAAAACAGCCTCTTTTAACTTTATACGTAAATAATGGAACAGAAAAAAGTCTAACGCATTAATTTCATCGGTAGAAGAATATTTATAATGTATTATAAAAATGCGATGTGTACATTATTTATTTTTACTTTTTAAACGTTTACTGCACTAAAAAAAATATCTACGTTTGACTGCACTATAAAAATAATACAATTTTCAAAAAAAAATAATTTTGGAATCCGGTAACTTTTGGGCACCGTTTTTTTTTTTAATAAAAAAAAACTTCCACATATCGTGACCGGTCACTCCACCGACCCTAACTGTTCAATATCTACTGATTTAAAAAAAAAAACACAAGAA
This sequence comes from Glyphotaelius pellucidus, assembly GCA_936435175.1. NCBI lineage: Eukaryota > Metazoa > Arthropoda > Insecta > Trichoptera > Limnephilidae > Glyphotaelius > Glyphotaelius pellucidus. Next base: position 15,178,752 of record OW386544.1, on the reverse strand, counting down.
GCCTATTTGCTCCCGTCTGGAGCCAGAGAGACTATGGCATCCCCAATTGGGGTATGTTGTGAAGCTGAAGATAGTGGGAAGGGGAAGGAGATGCGGGAGAAAACGATGAAAAAGTATATATCTATTCAGATCTGGTCATCAAACTCGGCTAAAGTCATTTCAAGCAATGTTTCAATTCTGAAGAATCAAAAAAACACAATGATTGATTACATTATATCCGTTAGGCGGGCTTACCGACAAATTACAGTAGTAGAAAAAAACAATAAAAAATTATCTTTATTTTTGTAAATATATTTCGAAACTTTCAAGGAAGTAAGGCATTAAAAAACAAATACATCTATTAATAAACATTCACTAACTCCATAGTTGCCCCCGATCTGATTAAAAACATATCCCTGAACTTTAACGCAGGTAGGTTTAAATTTAGTAGCCACTTTTTTATATGGATTATGTCACACCTACTGTGTAAATCTATAAATCTAGATGTTTGCGTCGATCGTCATCTCAGTTGGACAAGGTTCTAACTGACATTATTAAAAAAATACCATTGAATGCAAAACCATTTCTTTTGCTCAATTTTATAATTAAAATAATTTTCAGATCAATCTGCGTTGTATATCCGTAGATACCAGGCGCGGTCCCTCCATACATACTGTGGATGCAGTGCTTCACTTTCTTTCTAGGCGTATAATAAATATTATTATAATTATTTATTTATTCCGCATTAAAAAAAACTTTTAGCTTATTTTTTTCAAGCCGTTAAAAGTAAAATACTGCAATTTAACGACACCGTCCCAATTTTAGTGGCCAAAAACAACAAAACGCGATGCGCGGATCGAGCCGAAATACATATATAATACCGTTCTCGATGCTTGTACGAGTCGTGTGTCGAATGTCGCGTAAACGCACCAATACCAGCAGCAGCGGATTCTCTGCTTCGTTTCGCATCCACCATGTTAGAAAAAGTTTGATTTTCGCGCATGCGTATTTAGTTCTGCCTGCCGAGATTTGTCTGAGGCCGGATACGCATTCCATGGGAGCAACGACTTTAAAGCGCGTAGGCATAGTGCACAGAATAGCATAACCAAAATGCGTGTATTTAATTCGGTACTTATCAGATTTGTTCGCGCCACCATTTTGACAGCTTGGCAGTTTGGCTTGAATAACTAAAGTCAATTCATACGTTGAATATCTTTCGAACATCTATTAAATAAATTTAATTTTAGAACTGTTATAATTGATGTGAAGCAAAAAGGGGTTATAGAGCTAATTTGACATACTATTTTTGTCAGTAATCTTGTTCGTGGGCTAGTCTATAGATATATTTATGTTTGATATTAGATATATACTTCAGAATCCCTTATACCAAAAGTCACCGACCGCCACTCGTGGATATAATTGTACCTAATTAGCATTTTGATTGTAAAGGATAGGATTCTAACTTTACTTTACAGTGTTCTGAGGGGTCAAAATTTCCAAAGATGGATTCTCATAATCTATTTAAGGTTAAACCGAACACACGTTATAATCTATGCGTTCCTACAAGGCGCCAATTTAATTATTTTAGTTTAAAACAATTTCTGTTAGTTTTGTTTTAAAATATTAAGATTAATGAATTGTTTGCCCCCATACATACGCAATACAAATATGAATAAATAGTTTTGTCCATAAACAATCTCAATTCTTACAAGAAAGGGAATAAAATACATTATTGGATTGAATCACTGATGCAATATTGTAATTGTTAGCCTTTCTGGAAATGTTTGAGTTTGTTTATGGACAAAACAATTTATTCATATTCATATTGCATATGTTCGGGCGCAAACAATTAATTTATCTTAATATTTGAAAGCATAACAAGTAAAAAGCATTTTTTCTTAAAATAATTATGCTTGCGCCATCTATGAAAGAGTAGATTATGAATTCTTTTGAGTGTCACCTTAACAATTTCTGGTTGAATCTTGTGTAAATTATTTTAGTTTGACATATTTTATTGGATAATATTTAATTAAAACCTGGCTCTTGATTGTAATGGCATTAAGGCGACGCTTCCCGGCTCAAAAAGAAGAAGATGGAGTGTAATTACGAATGTTGGACAGAGCGCGCTAATATTTTCAATGATAAAATTGAAGCGAAAATTGTGAAAAAGCTTAATAAAACTTTAAAGCTCTTTTAAAATGGAGCAAAAATCTCGTGGAAGGTATCTAAGTATCATTTAAAGAAACATTGTGAATTTTTTCACAAATATAACTTGTAAAGTAATAGAAATAGACAAGTTTTTAATAATTTTCGGAGCATACTTTGCGATTTTTTTCTATCGAAGGAATTTCATATAATTTGCGTTTCGGCGTTTAACGTATCTAGATATTATCTTAAAAAATAACAAATATTTTTTTAAGAGCTTAAAAACTTCAAATGTTTGAGGGAGATATGTAAGAAATCTGTAGAAATTCGGGTAGCGGCGGCTTAAGGAAACGTAGTTAGAGCCTTATGCAATGAATTAAAATGCATTAGCTGGTTGCATTTATTTGATTTATCTGCACGCTTTTAGGTGTGTTCTAAAATTCTATTAAAATATTAAAATCTCTTAAAATAAAATACATTACACTGAATTCAACCTCTAATTCAGAAATCGGTAAAAAGATCATAAGAAATCGTCTTTGCAAACTTTGATATCTAATATCTCAGAACAAGGTAAAGTGCAGTTAGAACTCTCTCCAATACAAGTGACGCTATGGCGCAAGCTTGTCCTAAATACAAGCTTATCTGATATAAAAATCTACACAGATTGTTCTAAACGCCGACCGGACAACTCAGAATGAAATCAACTCAACACCTCCTTTGAGAAGTCATTAAAAGCGATGAAAAAAAAAAAAAAAAATTGTTTTTTTTTGTTATTGTTTTTGGGGTGTTATGCCGTGTTTCGCTACCTCCTTCTTTAGCCAACGTTTCGGACAGCGTTACAGTGTCCATCATCAGGGCAGATGAGTAAATGATATTGGTGAGAGTGTTTACTTATGTGTGTCGAAGCGATACCGTAATACCGAAACGGTATCGCTTCGACACACATAAGTAAACACTCTCACCAATATCATTTACTCATCTGCCCTGATGATGGACACTGTAACGCTGTCCGAAACGTTGGCTAAAGAAGGAGGTAGCGAAACACGGCATAACACCCCAAAAACAATAACAAAAATACTTTTTGGCCGTGAAAACCTAAAAACATACCTATAAAAAATTGGTTTAATAAGTTACGTCAGGTTAGGTTATGGCATATTTAAAACAAAACAAAAAATCATGGCTTTTAAACACTTTTCAAAGAGGTGTTGAGTTGACTTGATTCTGAGTTGGCATGGAATCCACTTACGCAAGTTTACAGATATAGTCACATAATAATAGGAATTTTGTCTAGGCTTAGTAAAAAATCATAGTAACTAAACGGATCCTTTGATCTTGACAGATCAAAGAATTGATAATCTGTTCAAAAAAATATTTCGGTACCTACTTGACAATGTTTGATGATTTTCGCCAGAAGTAAGCAAATTTGAACTTGTGTTGGACACACGGGCATGCCCACCATTCCCTTCTCAAGATTTATCTCGTCAGTGGGTCATTGGAATTGATGCAATGAATACTTAGGGCCGGTAGTACCCGCTCAAAAAGAAGAAGAAGCAGAGATATGAAAATACGAATGTTAGAGGGAGCGCGCTAATATTAAAACAATAATATCTATACGGAAATTGTGAAAATGTTTAATAAAATACTACTCGTTTAAAATATAGCAGAAATCTTGTGCAGAATGCCTAAAATAGCATTTAATATAACTTCGTACATATTCTAGCGAGCGTACTTTGCGATTTTGTCTAAGTTCAGCGTGGGGAAAGTATAAATATTATCTTCAAGAATAACAATTATTTAACAAGAGTTTTAAAACTTAAAGGGTTTAAGGAAAATATGTATGTTATAAATCGGTAGAAATGCGAGATGCCACGGATATGCTTATCGTTGCAGTGACAATGTAAATACATCTGCAAACTGAGATTCGAACTGAGCCACAGATTATGTATGTTATAAATCGGTAGAAATGCGAGATGCCACGGATACGCTTATCGTTGCAGTGACAATGTAAATACATCTGCAAACTGAGATTCGAACTGAGCCACAGATTATGTATGTTATAAATCGGTAGAAATGCGAGATGCCACGGATATGCTTATCGTTGCAGTGACAATGTAAATACATCTGCAAACTGAGATTCGAACTGAGCCACAGATTATGTATGTTATAAATCGGTAGAAATGCGAGATGCCACGGATACGCTTATCGTTGCAGTGACAATGTAAATACATCTGCAAACTGAGATTCGAACTGAGCCACAGATTATGTATGTTATAAATCGGTAAAATGCGAGATGCCACGGATATGCTTATCGTTGCAGTGACAATGTAAATACATCTGCAAACTGAGATTCGAACTGAGCCACAGATTATGTATGTTATAAATCGGTAGAAATGCGAGATGCCACGGATATGCTTATCGTTGCAGTGACAATGTAAATACATCTGCAAACTGAGATTCGAACTGAGCCACAGATTATGTATGTTATAAATCGGTAGAAATGCGAGATGCCACGGATATGCTTATCGTTGCAGTGACAATGTAAATACATCTGCAAACTGAGATTCGAACTGAGCCACAGATTATGTATGTTATAAATCGGTAGAAATGCGAGATGCCACGGATATGCTTATCGTTGCAGTGACAATGTAAATACATCTGCAAACTGAGATTCGAACTGAGCCACAGATTATGTATGTTATAAATCGGTAGAAATGCGAGATGCCACGGATATGCTTATCGTTGCAGTGACAATGTAAATACATCTGCAAACTGAGATTCGAACTGAGCCACAGATTATGTATGTTATAAATCGGTAGAAATGCGAGATGCCACGGATATGCTTATCGTTGCAGTGACAATGTAAATACATCTGCAAACTGAGATTCGAACTGAGCCACAGATTATGTATGTTATAAATCGGTAGAAATGCGAGATGCCACGGATATGCTTATCGTTGCAGTGACAATGTAAATACATCTGCAAACTGAGATTCGAACTGAGCCACAGATTATGTATGTTATAAATCGGTAGAAATGCGAGATGCCACGGATATGCTTATCGTTGCAGTGACAATGTAAATACATCTGCAAACTGAGATTCGAACTGAGCCACAGATTATGTATGTTATAAATCGGTAGAAATGCGAGATGCCACGGATATGCTTATCGTTGCAGTGACAATGTAAATACATCTGCAAACTGAGATTCGAACTGAGCCACAGATTATGTATGTTATAAATCGGTAGAAATGCGAGATGCCACGGATATGCTTATCGTTGCAGTGACAATGTAAATACATCTGCAAACTGAGATTCGAACTGAGCCACAGATTATGTATGTTATAAATCGGTAGAAATGCGAGATGCCACGGATATGCTTATCGTTGCAGTGACAATGTAAATACATCTGCAAACTGAGATTCGAACTGAGCCACAGATTATGTATGTTATAAATCGGTAGAAATGCGAGATGCCACGGATATGCTTATCGTTGCAGTGACAATGTAAATACATCTGCAAACTGAGATTCGAACTGAGCCACAGATTATGTATGTTATAAATCGGTAGAAATGCGAGATGCCACGGATATGCTTATCGTTGCAGTGACAATGTAAATACATCTGCAAACTGAGATTCGAACTGAGCCACAGATTATGGAAAGGAATGAAGCAACCGCAAGTGGCGTTTCGCGCCGTTTTAGTTCGGTTCTCATCTCTATGCGCAGACCTTAGATATTGTGGATACCAGCGCAAAAATACGTGGGCTGTTCTTCTTTTGAAACTACATAACTTTTACCACTCTGTTACATTTCCACCACTCTATCACATTATGTTTTCACTATAAATGAATTAATTCTCTCTAGATCTCAGAGGGGAAATTGTAGCAAGAGGGGAAGGAGGCCTAAAATGCCTATTACGGGTGATAAACACGAACTGCGTGTATACCTATTTGTAATGACAACCCACGTGACAGAATTAAGTACGACACAAAAGTTGTAGGAGACAAGTTTTTGAGATTTTTAAAAATATTTTATTAAACATAATTAAAAATAGTAATCGCTGTTACTTGATAGGTTATACTTTTTGGAGTTTAAAAATAGTTTTATACATTTTAACATTTATTAAACGCTAAACGTCAAACGTCAAGTGTTCAGTGCGTACGCATGGGCAGGTCCTTACCACAGGCTATAGGCTAGTGGCCATCTTTATGTATGCTTGCAAGATTTAAACCCGAACTAAATGCAATCTAGGTGGTGTCTGGATAAATTTTTATCTTTTGACTTTTCCGCAAGTCTAAGATAAATATTATTATTTTTTTATTTTAACGTTTTATGAGTACAAACTCAAATTGTAATATTTAATTAAGGAGAGAGGTCCTGGGTTCGAGTTCCAGAGGTGCCAATATCTTCTAATTTTTCTGTTTTCAGATTTTTGATTGAGTTTCGCTCATAGTGTCTTCATTTAATTAAATAATACAATTTGAGTTTTTACCATAAAAAGTTAAAATAAAAAATAATAATATTCATCCTGGACTTGCAGAACAGCCAATAGATGTCGCATATTAAATAAAATGGATAAAAATTTATTCAGATGCCATCTAGATAATCTCCCATAATGCATACTACTTTTGGTCAACGTAACTTTATATACCTTGCAACAAGACTTTACAACATTCTTCCAGACTTAATAAAAAAATGCGACTCACAAAGAAAACATAAAAATTTGGATTAAAAGTAATGACAGGGCCTTTACCGGTGCACTCACCCAAATCCGCAATTACTAAAGACACCAATGTATTGGTTGGTACTATTAGAGCTTATCATTAAAGTAACCATCATATTATTAATACAATAATGTAGGTATGTTAGTAAGTATTTTAGATTGATGTACAAAATGACTGCCTCAACACAGGCTAGCCTAGTGAGGCAGGTTATAAGAATCTTCAACTATATAACTAACTACACATTAATATTCTTTAATTTACCTTTAACCTAATGTTCATATGTATACTACTTTCTACTTGTAAACTTTTTGTACTGGTATAATCTATTGTAAACTACACTGAATATGTATTTTCTTAGTTATAATGTTCCAAATTGCATTGAATAAAGATATTATAATAATTATTATTATTATTAGATTGCATTTAGTTCGGGTTTGAATCTTACAATCACACATAAAGATGGCAGCCAATAAAATATGGGTTAAGAAAATAAAGATAATATGGGTGGTTCTGAGTTGAAGTATGATAGTGACCGAAGTGACCGAATGTAATATAAAATAAAAGTGACCGAATTTGATATCGACACCTTAGCGCGTTCCCCCGGAAAGATAGAGGTCCTGGGTTCGAGTCCCAGAGGTGCCAATATCTTTTTCTGATTTTTCTGTTTTCAGATTTTCGATTTACTTTTGCTCGTAGTGTCTTCATTTAATTAAATAATAAATAACAATTCAATATTTTCATCGGAAAAACTATTTATTGTTGATAAATTCATTAAGGCATTAATCAGTTTATTTGTGTAAAAACATGAATGTAACTACAAGATGAAGATAACCCTAAGATGTGATATTTCGTGAAGTTTTGTGACTAGCGAAATTTATTTATTTATTTAGAAGTGGTTGACTCCTGTGTAGGTGACGGGAACTCCGGCGGTGTAGCCAACAGACTTGACCAATGGGGTGGAGTAGGCGGATACGGCAGGCACGCCATGGTAAGCGGACACAGCTGGGACACCGTGGTAGGCGGACACTCCTGGGTAAGCGGAGTAAGCGGATACAGCTGGGTAGGCAGAGTAGGCAGACACAGCTGGGTAGGCGGAGTAGGCAGACACAGCTGGGTAAGCGGAGTAGGCAGACACAGCTGGGTAGGTGGCGTGGGCGGCAACAGCGGGGTAGGCAGCTTGAGCAGCGTACGCGGTCTGTACTGGCAGAGCGGAGTAGGTGGCTACGCCATGGTTGAGGGCGGACACAGCGGGGTAGGTGGCTACTTGTTGCACGGTGGAGACAGCGGGGTAGGTGGCGACCTGCTGCACGGTGGACACGGCGGGTAAGGCGGAGTAGGTGATGATGTCAGCCTTGGGCTTTGGTGCAGGTTCGGGCTTGGCGGCGCAGAGGGCCACGAGGGCAGCGAAGAACAGCTGGAAAATTCAATCACATTTATAAATAAATCGACCAAGAGCATTAAATTCAACATCAATATTATTTATCGAATTCTCTTAAACCGTTCGCATGCGATCAATATTTTTTTTTTTATTGGGGAATAACGAAATTTATATTTGAGTGTGTGCCTGCTCAAAAAGGATCAAACGGATTGCATTCTTTAGAGCACAGGTGTCAGGTGGGAATGCTGTTCTTGTTCTACAGGCATGTCAATAAAATATGCTCCGAGAAACTAGCGTCACTGATTCTTTCTGAACCGGCGCAGAGTCCCAAAAGACGCTATATACGCGCTCAGCATTTGTACACGGGTTTCTACGACTCGTTCTAGAGTTCAACAGATAGGCTGTAGAATAATTTGCCGGTCTTTGTGTTTCCTCCTCGTACAATATGAGTTTCTTCAAGACCCAGATTCACTCCTTCATTTCTACAAAAAGATCCTGCAGACCCCGAGGGAAATTATTTTCCTATTTTCCTCTGTGCCTCTTGAGTGAATTAACGTAAAAAAGGATCAATATTCCATTTATTCCGAACAGGGTAAAACACATACAAAATTACAATACAATATTTTAACTATAAGCAGTACAAAATAATTAGAGAATTAGTCTATAAAGAATGAATAAAAAATATTCCGTGTTAAAATTCCGATACCAAGTTCTTAGGTAAAATTTTTTCATGTATAAAGAACTAATAAATAAGTAGCCAAATCTATACAAGTAACTCAAAGCATTTTGACGATAAATCACCAAATATTTGTTAATAGTTTTTGAAGAAGTTCGTTCGTTCATTATCATGCTAATTATCTAAATCATTTGTCTAGCCGCACAAATTTCAATATTTAAGAAGTTTTGACCTTGTTTATTAACAAAATCCTCGAACTCGGTTTTACCGAACGCAATAATTTACGTCAGCGAATTGAAAGACAAAAGAAAATCTACATAGTATTTGGTTATACTGAAATGCAAAGATTTGAGATATTTCAAGATGTGATGTCCGCGAAAATATTAAAAACAGTTCCTACTTGAAATATTTAGCGATAATGAAATATTATTATTTTAAAATAATTTACAAAACAAAACACAACGATGATCAAAAAACAGTGCAATTTGATATCAAATTCTTTTATGAAAACTATACTCACAATCTTGAACATGGTGAGTGGAGGGTTGGTGATTGTCGGGAGGAAGACAAAAATCGAATGATAAAAACCTTCATTCGAGGAAGCTTTTTATACTTTGACAAAATGCTGCAAAGATCTTGAGTTATAAAATATGCTAAACGCCTCTGCACAAAATAGTCGACCAACTGCTTTTAGGTCGAATTTCACAACGGAGCAGAGCACATCAATAACTGCTCTAAAACGTAAATTCATTGAATTTCTTATAAATTGCCTAGTATGTTTATAAAAAATATGGCAGCATTCTTGTTAAAGTTTTAGAATTCGTTTTTTTAATTTAGAACTTACGTTAGGATGAACTTGTTTTGCGTAAGTTATTGTCAGTTTTTGAAGTAAATCTTTACACTCATTTAACACTCATTTGGTTTAAATACACCTTAAGTGACTTCATCGCGTTTTTTTGTCAGCAGGGGTTAATGAAACGGACTTGGAGACGTGCAAAAAAGTGTTGGTATCGATAATTCTTAGTTTGTCATTTTCTTAACTTTTAGCCGTAGATTGTTTTATATTTCTCAGTCAAATAATTTTAGCTGCAAGCTGCAATTTGTCTGTAAATGATTTTTTATCGTTGTCTTATTTGAGAAATTTTCAGAAAGGATTAAATTTAAATCGGACATATTAACATGTACTAAAAAAATGTTGATTGAAAAAAAAATAGGACCTACCAATAAACATAAAAATAGAAAATATCTTTCGTCCCATTGAACCCGCGAATATGTGGATTGTAGATAATTGAAACGCACTCTTGGATTTCGTATCGTTGCCTTAGTTTATATTTGTCCAATAAACAATTAGAAAATTTTACAGGAGAAGGTTTTCTTTCATTATTTCAATGAAACATGTGATAGGTCTTTAAGATAAAGCTATTTCCGTAAAAGTAAAGGTCTCATTAGTTTAAATAATTCTTAGTGAAGTGATTATCTATCATTTTTTAAACATTGTTTTTAATTTTAAAGTGGAGGTTGAACAAAAACTAAAATGGTCTGTTGGATAAATAAGAACTAAGGCGACGGTATGTCTTCATTATTTTTAGACATAGGTCACAAGTTTTACGAACAATCGGGGGCGTGCCACAGTGGATTGCGGATGCAGTACAGAAAAGCACACCATCCCCCGCTAGTTACGCAATTGGCCATCGGCCCTAATAGGTGAGTATGTAAATCGTCATGTAGCTTACGAGATGAAGGTAACTTACAAGTAGCCAATCTTACGATAGGCTTACTAAAGTAAAGTATTTAAAATCTTTGTTCCATAGCGTTAATAAACGGTGAGCAGAGAAAATAGATTTTCGGAGCCTAATTTATGCTGATATATCTTATTAATATTTTTATGACAAGATTCCTTCAAGTTTTACTAATACTCTTTATTATTAATACTCTCTAATTTTTTAATATTCCCTCGACTCTGTGCAGAAACGGGCGGTCCGTTTGATAGCTTCTTCTGACTGTGTGGGGTTAATGTAAAAAAAATTGTTACTGAAGCTGTGAACAATGTGACCAACAATATGGCGTCCATGTTATTTTTGGACAGTTACAAGAATTTTATAACTCATTAAGTCATGACGGAAACTGCAATATAAGCAGAAAGTAATTGCGTTGATTGAGAATCTTGAAAGAGAAAAAAAACCGTGCCGATCTCATATGCTTGAACATACAATTTAAGAGTTTTTTTTAACATTAGCTCCACACAGAAGCCCTGAAATGATGACGAACTGATACCTTTAAAATCAATTAGTGCTTATGCTATAAGGATCACTTTTGAAAACAATATTTTTATTTATTTATTAAATATTTATTACAGAACATATGACATCAATAAAATCGTCAGCTAGAGATACATGTTTACCATGAAGTGATGTTTTAAATATTTGATTAACATAAATTATAAATAAGATGGTTCCAAAGACAATATATGATCACCAATTTATCGTAATTCAACTAGAAATTAGCCCATTAAGACGATCAAATGGTGTTCAACATGAATGTTTTAAATAGTTATTAATAATATTTGTGGTTTCAAAAAAAAGCCAATAAAAACTTTTGCATTATTATTTTTTTTTTACTTTAGCTAAATCATCTTTGGGGGTGCTGTTTGGAGGGAATTTTTAAGGAGGCGAAGAAGTGGAAGTTCTGGGAAGGAAAAGGGTATGAGGGGTGGGTAGGTTCAATGTAGGAATCAATAGTGGGGATCAATGTGTCCAGGAGCGATGAAGTAATGAATCCATCCCTCCCACTGAGGTGCAAGGCAATGCGTAGAGAGAGTCTGGCAGAAGAGGTCATTTAGGTCTCCCCCATCCAGTCTCTCCAGATCTGGCCCGCCACGCAGTAGATGAGCAAACGCACTGTCAGAACCTAGACTAACTGACCTGCTAACGTAGTCTGTTAAGCAAACGTAGCGAACCACTTGGGGTGACCTATGGCAGGGGTGTTGGTTATCCAAAAAATGGTTCCTGTGGTGGCGGTACCCATACCCGCATCCCAAATTGGAGGTGTTATTTTACTGGTTATGTTACTGTGCTTCAAAATAAAGATTTACTACTTTATAGTAAAGTATTTGTAAGAATTTATATTTAGTACCTTTTTGTATGTATTATAGTCAAATAGATACCAAGTGCACTCCCAAAATTTCAAACGGGGAAGAACGTTCTTTCCCGTTTGAAATTTTGGGAGTGCACTTATCTGTTTGACTTTAGTAACATAAGTTTGAATTTTTATTAGAACAACTCTCTTTTCATAACTTTTCAAGGTTATTCCCACCAACGTAATATGTCACTGAAGAAAAATATAACACTTATAATCTAAACGGAACTATGAAAGAGAACAAGATCTTAAAGATTAATAAAAAGATAACGGTCGTAACTGCGACTCAAACCCATAACCTCTCGTCCTACCGGAACGAATGCCTTTCCAATTAGACCACTGCCACCTCTTATTATTACTGTCATATTTGTCAATCCCATATTTCAAATTTCAGAATTAAAAATATTTTTGCGACTGATTTAATTTTCCATATTTTCAGTCCAAAAGTTTGATCTAAAATATTCACCGTTGTGGCACTGTAAAACTCAAATGATGAGCGTAATGTCATAGAGCTGTACATAATGTCATGCTTTGTTAACACAATGTTTGATCTGTTTTATTTACTTAACATAAAGAAGCTAGTACAATAATATTTATGAATGCATATTCTCTGGCTTGCCATCGGAGTAAAATCGTGTATGGTTTCATAGTGCTTTCACACAAACAAAATTTTGGAGTCCGTAAGTCTAAATTTAGGTTATTTTATATTCAAACCGGTCCACAGTGGTCCCAAATCCCATTCTAGCTAGACAAAAATATTTTTCCACGGAGTATGATGCAAAAGGGTCACAGTATGATAAAAAAAAAATATTTAAAAAAATTACATTTATTTCAACCACTGTTACAGAATTTTCAAAGTAAAATAAAATACACATGAATTGCGTGTAGTACAATGATTTAAATAAGTCATAACAATCTGTTTATTTTAAGTAATTAGTTATATATATTATTTGTAGCATAATATAAGAATAAAACCGAATGACATTTGTTTATGGTCGAGTCACAATCATCACTTTTTTTAAATGATAATATTCCTATGTGGCACTGTCAATAGACCTCTGCAGTTTCTTCGTTGGTACTTCCGAAATCGACAATAATTTTACGTCATCACTAGATAAGACGTTTTCGATATTGCCCGTTTTCCATCTAACCTCAAGATGACTTAAGCAGCATGAAAGAGTTCTTTAAGACTTCAGATTTAGAGGACATTTAATTTTTCTTATTTTACTTTTTAACGAAAACAAAAAAAAAGCAAAAACCAAATTATTTTTCTCGCTCAGCACGTAGTCCATCATCACACGTAACTACCGGAAGAAAAAAAGCAGTGTTAAGCCATTTCTGTTTTTTTTTTACATGAGTTTTAGAGTATATCTTTGACCATTTCCTTTGAAAAATTAATAGAAATGAAGCGATACTCTTCTTTTCAATTTTCTATGCCATATTAATAGAAATGAAGCTGTTTTTCTTTATAAATTTTTTTTCGAGACCTATAAAATTGTTTTTCTCAAATTTTTTCCGTGTTGCAGCATAACTCGACTTTGATGCGCCTTTTTCTTCTAACATCACCAAAATATGAAAAATTTAGATCAAAGGTAGAGACTCTGTAAAAGTCAAAACAGCGCGTAAGAGCAGACAAATTCTATAAGAACACATAGACAAAGGTTGGTTTTGTATGAAAATTGTTTAGTTTGGAGGTACAAATTGGTACACGATTTTGAAAGTTTGGCAAACTTTGGCAAATAATTGTAAATATTGATGACATTTTCACGATATTTTAATGACTAATAAAAGTAATATGGAAGAAGAAAATTATCAAAAGTCTAAATAAATTTGAAAGAACATACTATGGACTTTAATTTTTCTCTTGGCGTAAATTCTCTCCGTTTTCTAATAACACCACTAACGACCAAACAGCGCTTACACCCGAAAGAGATAGGCCGCAGGGAGGCCGCCTGGCACATTCAAAGTGTCGTGTTTACATCGATTCCACATGTAGCGCGTATTGTTTTAAATTTTTTGTCGATGCGAACATAGTGCTATGGACTGTTTTCTATGCTGTGAGTATGTTTTTGTACATAAATAAAAACATCGTTGAAATCTTTTTGTCTAGCTAGATTGTTCTAAGGGAACTACCGTGCGGTCACAAGGTTAATCATTGATCATTTTGTTAAGACCATGAATAGTGGCGTCATGAAATTTGATCGTTAAAGGGGTTATCTATTCAAAAAGTCACTTTCCTTCCATTATTAAAATTGAATAGCTAATGCAGCTAATAAAAACGAAATATCATGATTATCTTTGCAAGATAAAAGAACTTATTGCATTGATTGACGACAAAAGATATTTCAAAAAATACCTTTAGCAAGTCTAAAAATACATTGCGATAACGATCTTTTTATGATAATATAAACCGTAAAACACCGCACACGTTCTCATTATGATCTAAAATAAGAGCCATTTTCGTTTAAAGTTGTTGCGACAATAATGATAAGTCAATTATTGAATTAGAATAGGGTTCGGCACTAATTAGACAAGTCTACGAAGGTCTAACAAATACATTTATGACCTTTTTGATCCCTTTTTATCAGTATAATACATCAAACATCGTACGAGATACAAACAATGTTATTTTCATCTAAATATAGTCCACATAATTACTGTTACATAATTAACCCTGTATTTCCTGAAATAATGAAACATTACGAAAATATTGAGCTTCATTGTTATCTTCAAAATAACAAGGGCAAATTTAAAACAATATTCAATTCCATTTCGTTGGCGATAAATCGATGTATATTTATTTAGAAGTTGAACAATTTATACAATTATTCAGTGAACATAATTCGCTCTCAACATAAATATAACAAATATAAAATTCACTGAATGTAAATATAGCACGTACAAAATTCTTCAATGTTAAATGTAATACACTAGCTGATTCCCGGCATGCGTTGCAATGCCAAAGAAATAAATTCAATAAAAATTCAATATTCAAATAAATAAATTGTTTCTCCCTGCATGTCCTTTCCCGTGCGCCCCGTTCCCTTCCCTGCATCCCCTTCCCCTCCCGCGTTACTCTTCTACCTTCCCCGCCTTCCGACCAGCCATACAGTAGGTGGGTAAACGCAATCTCCCTCAAACCTAAACCTGACCCCATGAAACCGAGCACCCCTGCTTAGTCACCAAACGTAGTGAACCACTTAGGGTGACCAATAGGGTGTTGATTATCCAATAAATGTTTCCTGGGTTGGTGGTACCCATTTCCGCCTCCAAAATTAAAGAATATGATTGATGGTAATAATTGAAAGGTCTGAATTTATTGTACGACTGGCATTACCCACTGAACTAGTTTTATAAAGTTTTCTGAGATACTTGAGCAGAATATAATATTACGATAAAAAAATTCAGTAATGAGAGCAAAAACAACGATTATCCTCATTTACCGTTTCAAAAGAAATGAACCCAATTTTCCCACCCAGAGTTAAGCTATTAAACAATGAATTTACTGGACCATGATAACAATATCTTTGTTGTTTTTCAGAACAAGTTGCTAAGATGAGCATTTTAAAATTAAACATTTTTACTGTTTGTAATTGTGATTCGTTAAGAGTATTGACTGAGGAAACATTAGGGTAGGGAACACCAATTAGGGTAGTAATCTGCGTAGGGTTTCAATAATGGATTCTGAATAAAAAATTAAATGGCGTATTTATTTTCCTTTACTAATAAATCGTGAATTTTGATGTGAATTCAGGAAGCAAATGAAAAACTCGTGCAAGGTTCCATTATAAGCATAAATTTTTTAGTGGAGTTTCTCCTAAAAAATTAATTGAAATGCAAAATTATGATATTTTTCAGATTCAAATAATATTATAGCCTATATTTTTTTAAAGTTTATTTCATTATTGTTGTTTGTATCAGCAGTGAACCTTTGAACGTTTAAAGGGAACATTTATGTAAGCCAAGGTAATTCAGACAGCCTAGAGCTAAAAGCCTGCCTATTTTTGGTATGATCATATCGTCTATGGCATTTTGCCTTTTAACACTTATCCGCAAAATCAATATTCGAAGTTGATACCACATAACAGAACCACATACAGACCATAATTGGTTTTTAATTCGATGTAGGACCTAATCCAACCAAACTGATAAACTTAATAACACTTTGATAAAATAATTTTATTTCTTCAATCTTCGCAAATTCACTGTGGCGTCATTATTAATTTAATGAAAACAAATAACTTAGCAATAACTCGCTTTGGTTAGCGACAGAAAACGTACAAGAAATACAATAAATTAATATTTATAATTTCATAACTCCATAATTTCATACCATCATATACAGCCCATAGTCTTCGCAAATAATTTAGCTTTCTATTGGTTAAAGAATTTTTAAAATCGTTTTATTGTTTTATGCGTGAAAGCGTAACAAACAAACTTGAGCAGTTTTGCATTTATAATATTAGTAAAAAATATTATTTTATTTTGTTAGTGTTTTTTGTATCAGCAGTGAACCTTTGAACGTTTAAAGGGATCATTTATGTAAACCAAGATAATTCAGACAGCCTAGAGCTAAAAACCTACCTATTTTTGGTATGATCATATCATATCGTCGATGGTATTTTGCCCTTTGACACCGCAAAATCAATATTCGAAGTTGGGACCACATAACAGAACCACACAGAGATCATATTTGGTTTTTAATTCAATGTATAACCTAATCCAACCAAACTGATAAACTTAATAACACTACATAAAATAATTTTATGTTTGTTAAGCTAATCTTGAGTGTGATGAATTCATCGCCAAAACCTATGCGCTTTTCATTTGTTATAAATAATTACTGTAACTACACTTTGCAAACAATCTATTACAAACATTTAGGAATTTCATTAAATTGTTCTCTAGACTTTATGTCCGGGTTAAATCTTCCTCACAGGAAAAACTTCACCCTTCCACACACTTTTCCACAAATGATCATCTAGTCAATCCACGCTATGCAATTGCACTGTATAAGTATAATAAATACAAAACAATACAAGAACAACATGTACACCAGAGACCAAATGGGAAAATAATTCACCGACTCCAGATATTTTCATATCAGGGGGTTCGGCTCGATAGAACTCCTAACTGGACCGATAAATCCTACTGATCCCTCAATATAAATATTTAAAAAATCTTTCGTAATCCTACATGCATTTAATACGACTGACTTTTGCATTTTTATATAAAGATTTTTTGACAAATCTAATAAGCCTAAATTTTGAATGAGAGAGCTAGGTATAAGAGCTAGGTAGCTAATTATTAATTATTAATTAATATTGAAGGAAAACTTTTATTTAGAAGTCGGAGGTCTTTAAGCCTAGCTAAAGTCTCTAAACGATAATATGAATATGATTGATGGTAATAATTGAAAGGTCTGAATTTATTGTACGACTGGCATTACCCACTGAACTAGTTTTATAAAGTTTTCTGAGATACTTGAGCAGAATATAATATTACGATAAAAAAATTCAGTAATGAGAGCAAAAACAACGATTATCCTCATTTACCGTTTCAAAAGAAATGAACCCAATTTTCCCACCCAGAGTTAAGCTATTAAACAATGAATTTACTGGACCATGATAACAATATCTTTGTTGTTTTTCAGAACAAGTTGCTAAGATGAGCATTTTAAAATTAAACATTTTTACTGTTTGTAATTGTGATTCGTTAAGAGTATTGACTGAGGAAACATTAGGGTAGGGAACACCAATTAGGGTAGTAATCTGCGTAGGGTTTCAATAATGGATTCTGAATAAAAAATTAAATGGCGTATTTATTTTCCTTTACTAATAAATCGTGAATTTTGATGTGAATTCAGGAAGCAAATGAAAAACTCGTGCAAGGTTCCATTATAAGCATAAATTTTTTAGTGGAGTTTCTCCTAAAAAATTAATTGAAATGCAAAATTATGATATTTTTCAGATTCAAATAATATTATAGCCTATATTTTTTTAAAGTTTATTTCATTATTGTTGTTTGTATCAGCAGTGAACCTTTGAACGTTTAAAGGGAACATTTATGTAAGCCAAGGTAATTCAGACAGCCTAGAGCTAAAAGCCTGCCTATTTTTGGTATGATCATATCGTCTATGGCATTTTGCCTTTTAACACTTATCCGCAAAATCAATATTCGAAGTTGATACCACATAACAGAACCACATACAGACCATAATTGGTTTTTAATTCGATGTAGGACCTAATCCAACCAAACTGATAAACTTAATAACACTTTGATAAAATAATTTTATTTCTTCAATCTTCGCAAATTCACTGTGGCGTCATTATTAATTTAATGAAAACAAATAACTTAGCAATAACTCGCTTTGGTTAGCGACAGAAAACGTACAAGAAATACAATAAATTAATATTTATAATTTCATAACTCCATAATTTCATACCATCATATACAGCCCATAGTCTTCGCAAATAATTTAGCTTTCTATTGGTTAAAGAATTTTTAAAATCGTTTTATTGTTTTATGCGTGAAAGCGTAACAAACAAACTTGAGCAGTTTTGCATTTATAATATTAGTAAAAAATATTATTTTATTTTGTTAGTGTTTTTTGTATCAGCAGTGAACCTTTGAACGTTTAAAGGGATCATTTATGTAAACCAAGATAATTCAGACAGCCTAGAGCTAAAAACCTACCTATTTTTGGTATGATCATATCATATCGTCGATGGTATTTTGCCCTTTGACACCGCAAAATCAATATTCGAAGTTGGGACCACATAACAGAACCACACAGAGATCATATTTGGTTTTTAATTCAATGTATAACCTAATCCAACCAAACTGATAAACTTAATAACACTACATAAAATAATTTTATGTTTGTTAAGCTAATCTTGAGTGTGATGAATTCATCGCCAAAACCTATGCGCTTTTCATTTGTTATAAATAATTACTGTAACTACACTTTGCAAACAATCTATTACAAACATTTAGGAATTTCATTAAATTGTTCTCTAGACTTTATGTCCGGGTTAAATCTTCCTCACAGGAAAAACTTCACCCTTCCACACACTTTTCCACAAATGATCATCTAGTCAATCCACGCTATGCAATTGCACTGTATAAGTATAATAAATACAAAACAATACAAGAACAACATGTACACCAGAGACCAAATGGGAAAATAATTCACCGACTCCAGATATTTTCATATCAGGGGGTTCGGCTCGATAGAACTCCTAACTGGACCGATAAATCCTACTGATCCCTCAATATAAATATTTAAAAAATCTTTCGTAATCCTACATGCATTTAATACGACTGACTTTTGCATTTTTATATAAAGATTTTTTGACAAATCTAATAAGCCTAAATTTTGAATGAGAGAGCTAGGTATAAGAGCTAGGTAGCTAATTATTAATTATTAATTAATATTGAAGGAAAACTTTTATTTAGAAGTCGGAGGTCTTTAAGCCTAGCTAAAGTCTCTAAACGATAAACTTGATAATAATGGCATTAATAAATAAAGTTTTTGTGGTAGTTTTGGCTAGCCAAATATTTTAGTTTTAGCAGTTTTCCGATTTGATTTTTTTTTTAATTGGAAGATTTGATGCAAGTTTAGATTGCTAGACATGGTGGATTTGTTTAAAGGTCGTATTTTGTGTTTTGTGGATCTATTATTAGGGTTCACTTGAAATGGGTTTTTACAAATAAGAATTTATAAAATAATGTTAAAAAAATACATTACTTTTGTTTCTTGTCAATCACTCCCATTCAAATGGCACAAATCGAAAATAAAAACAGCAGATTAATTTCGGAATTTAGTTTATTCAAAGTTTTTCATGAATTCGGTGTGGATAAGTTGTAAGCAACATGTCGGAGTTTTATCAGTGTGGCAGTTTAGTAGTGGAGTCCGGCGTATCCGACAGACTTAACCAGGGGAGAAGAGTAAGCGGAGTACGCGGGGTATCCAGAGTAAGCGGACACAGCTGGGTAAGCGGAGTAGGCAGACACGGCGGGGTAGGCGGAGTAAGCGGACACTCCGGGGTAGGCAGAGTAGGCGGACACTCCAGGGTAGGCGGAGTAAGCGGACACTCCGGGGTAGGCGGAGTAGGCGGACACTCCGGGGTAGGCGGAGTAGGCAGCTACTCCATGGGAAGAGACGGCGGGGTAAGCGGAGTAGGCAACAGGAGCCACAAGGCCGGGCTTAGCTGCGCAGAGAGCCACGAGGGCGGCGAAGAAGAACTGAAAAATAAAAATAAAACGGTAAATTAAAATCACGAAAATACACATTTTGGTAGTTTCAATAATATATTTTAAACCGTTTGAAACAACCGACATTTACAAAAAAAATCATTGATAATTATAACAACCTTGACAACTGAACAGCATAAATATTTTAAAGTAAAAATATCGGAAAAATATTTTAAAGTATTTAAATACTGATAAAAAATTAGCGATATTTTTGTTTTTCAATGATTTTATTTTTATTTTTTATAATAACTCCCTTAGGGCCTATGTCATCTGAGATGCTGTGTGGATGGTCTTTTTGAGGAGAGGAATGATGTCAAATTAAAACTATTTGTAAAGTGTCAACAGGCTGTATTGAATTAATACTGATTGCTTTTAAAACCAATATGATACTTATTTGTATTATTACAGTTTTATCTTTATAAAATTTATTTCTTTTTCGCATTGCACTGAATTGATTTTATTTTTCGACCGTATTAATAAAACACTTTAAATTTGTGCTCTTGATTCCACAAAAGCGAAAGAACATGATGAAAGAAAAACTGGTTTTAGATTCACAAATATTTCGGCGATAGTTAAATAACTTGAATTTTACTGGAAGTTACAGAATTTAACACTTGCCGAAATTTCACTGATTTATGTACAATTTTTATAACTGGATCACAAAGCAATACTTACAATCTTGAACATGTTGAAAGGAGGGTTCGGTGATTGTCAAGTGAAAGACAAAAGTTGAATGATACCAATATTCACGTGCTGAAGCCTTTTATACTATTACCGCTCAGGTTTAAAGAACTGTACATGAAAAACAAATGCCTGCCAATGTCGGAACAATTGCGACCAACCGCCGAAAGTCCAATTTGAAACACCATGCCGTCAGAGTAATTCTACGCCCAGTAGAGGAATTTGTTGAGATTTTGATGAAAATTTTAGAAGCCAGGAAATAAAGTGGTCTTCTAGTTCGGTGTTAGCAAAGGACGAACTGGTTACCGCCTAAGTTAATGATGTATTCAATACATTCATTACCGGTTCATTCAGTTCTCAAACAGCTCGCGTGTCACCTTAATTTCATAATGCCAGAGCTCACCAGTAGTAAAAATAAAGAATTATCCAATTTGGTGCAGTCGTTCGGAAGTTATGGGCGTACAAACATTTCGGAGATTCATTTTTATTTTTATAGATAGATAGATATTAACTACGACGTCTTAAATAAAATTATGAAGACTAAATATGACGCCTTTAATAAAATTTCCCGCTAATATATCAACATCCTTTACACGGCTACGATTAGTTTTCTGACGTTAGCAATAACTTGCTTTGGTTAGCGACAGAAAACGTATAATAAATATAATATATTAATATTTATAATTTCACAACGCCAGAGCTTACCATCATATACGGCCTATAGTCTTCGCAAATAATTTAGCTTAGATTTTTTACAAAGAATTTTTAAAATAGTTTTATTGTTTTATGCGTGAAAGCGTAACAAACAAACTCGAGTAGTTTCGCATTTATAATATAAGTATAGAAGATTATAGCCTGTATTTTTAAAATTTTATTTTGTTAGTATTGGTTGTATCAGCAGTGAACCCTTGAACGCTTAAAGGGAACATTTATGTAAGCCATGATAATTCAGACAGCCTAGAGCTAAAAGCCTACCTATTTTTTGGCAAGATAATAATATTGTCGATGGCATTTTCAAGCAGTCTTGTTGTTAAATAGAATCACTTTGAATATCGACATGTTTAGTATCAATGAAGCACAATTTAGACAGCAAGCATTATTGCTGTTAGTCTGATTGTGCTTCATTGATTTTTAAATTGTTCATTGATGTTTATATTGTATAATTTGTTTGAATTGTTTATATTATTTAAATTGCTTAAATATGCTTTAATCTTAATATTTTCTCTATTTTAAAAACGATTTGAAATTATAATTTTGTTATGTTTTTAAAGTGAATAATTTGAATTGAATTGAATTTTGCCCTTTAACACTTATCCGCAAAATCAATATCCGAAGTTGGGACCACGTAACAAAACCACATCCAGACCATAATTGGTTTTTACTTAGATGTAGAACCTAATCCAACCAAACTGATAAACTTAATAACACTTAGATAAAACAATTTTATGTTTGTTAAGCTGATCTTAAGTGTGATGAATTCTTTGTTAAAACATATGCGCTTTTCATTTGTTATAAATAATTACTGTAACCACACTTTGCAAACAATATATTATAACCATTTAGGAATTAAATTAATTATACTAATATTGAAGGAAAACTTTTATTTAAAAGTCAGAGGTCTTTAAGCCTGATTTAATAGGTAATCTAAAGTCTCTAAATGATAAACTTGATAATAATGGTATGAATAAATAAAGTTTTTGTGATAGTTTTGGCTAGCCAAAATTTTATTTTAGCAGTTTTCCCGTTTTGATATTTTTTTAATTAAAGGATTTGTCTCCGGGACGGGCACAAATCCTTTAATTAAAAAATATTAATTAAAGGATTTGTCTCCAGGACGGCCTCCGTGGTCCCGAGGCAAGACTCTCGACTCACAATCCGAAGGTCGCGGGTTCGAACCCGGCGTGCGCAAATAAATTTTATTTAATTAATTTGTGTTATTTCACAATTTATTCATCTAAAATAATGTTGTGAGGCTGACGGTATTGGGGAGGGGAAGGAGATAGGGAAGAGGAAGGAAGTACCTGGCTATTCAGATCTGGTCACTAAACACGGCCTACCCCAATTAGGGATGCCATAGTCTCACTGGCTCCAGACGGCAGTCCAGACATGGTGGATTTGCTTAAAGGTCGTATTTTGTGTTTTGTGGATCTATTATTAGGGTTCACTTGAAATGGGTTTTTACAAATAAGAATTTATAAAATAATGTTAAAAAAATACATTACTTTTGTTTCTTGTCAATCACTCCCATTCAAATGGCACAAATCGAAAATAAAAACAGCAGATTAATTTCGGAATTTAGTTTATTCAAAGTTTTTCATGAATTCGGTGTGGATAAGTTGTAAGCAACATGTCGGAGTTTTATCAGTGTGGCAGTTTAGTAGTTGAGTCCGGCGTATCCGACAGACTTAACCAGGGGAGAAGAGTAAGCGGAGTACGCGGGGTATCCAGAGTAAGCGGACACAGCTGGGTAAGCGGAGTAGGCAGACACGGCGGGGTAGGCGGAGTAAGCGGACACTCCGGGGTAGGCAGAGTAGGCGGACACTCCAGGGTAGGCGGAGTAAGCGGACACTCCGGGGTAGGCGGAGTAGGCGGACACTCCGGGGTAGGCGGAGTAGGCAGCTACTCCATGGGAAGAGACGGCGGGGTAGGCGGAGTAGGCAACAGGAGCCACAAGGCCGGGCTTAGCTGCGCAGAGAGCCACGAGGGCGGCGAAGAAGAACTGAAAAATAAAAATAAAACGGTAAATTAAAATCACGAAAAAACACATTTTGGTAGTTTCAATAATATATTTTAAACCGTTTGAAACAAACCGACATTTACAAAAAAAAATCATTGATAATTATAACAACCTTGACAACTGAACAGGATATTTGACTTTAATCGGAAATTAAATACTGATAAAAAATTAGCGATATTTTTGTTTTTCAATGATTTTATTTTTATTTTTTATAATAACTCCTTCAGGGCCTATGTCATCTGGGATGTTGTGTGGATGGTCTTTTTGAGGAGAGGAATGATGTCGAATTAAAACTATTTGTAAAGTGTTAACAGGATGTATCGAATAAATACTGATTGCTTTTAAAACCAATATGATACTTATTTGTATTATTACAGTTTTATTTTTATAACATTTATTTCTTTTTCGCATTGCACTGAATTGATTTTATTTTTCGACCGTATTAATAAAACACTTTAAATTTGTGCTCTTGATTCCACAAAAGCGAAAGAACATGATGAAAGAAAAACTAGTTTTAGATTCACAAATATTTCGGCGATAGTTAAATAACTTGAATTATACTGGAAGTTACAGAATTTAACACTTGCCGAAATTTCACTGATTTATGTACAATTTGTATAACTGGATCACAAAGCAATACTTACAATCTTGAACATGTTGAAAGGAGGGTTCGGTGATTGTCAAGTGAAAGACAAAAGTTGAATGATACCAATATTCACGTGCTGAAGCCTTTTATACTATTACCGCTCAGGTTTAAAGAACTGTACATGAAAAACAAATGCCTGCCAATGTCGGAACAATTGCGACCAACCGCCGAAAGTCCGATTTGAAACACCATGCCGTCAGAGTAATTCTACGCCCAATAGAGGAATTTGTTGAGATTTTGATGAAAATTTTAGAAGCCAGGAAATAAAGTGGTCTTCTAGTTCGGTGTTAGCAAAGGACGAACTGGTTACCGCCTAAGTTAATGATGTATTCAATACATTCATTACCGGTTCATTCGGTTCTCAAACAGCTCGCGTGTCACCTTAATTTCATAATGCCAGAGCTCACCAGTAGTAAAAATAAAGAATTATCCAATTTGGTGCAGTCGTTCGGAAGTTATGGGCGTACAAACATTTCGGAGATTCATTTTTATTTTTATAGATAGATAGATATTAACTACGACGTCTTAAATAAAATTATGAAGACTAAATATGACGCCTTTAATAAAATTTCCCGCTAATATATCAACATCCTTTACACGGCTACGATTAGTTTTCTGACGTTAGCAATAACTTGCTTTGGTTAGCGACAGAAAACGTATAATAAATATAATATATTAATATTTATAATTTCACAACGCCAGAGCTTACCATCATATACGGCCTATAGTCTTCGCAAATAATTTAGCTTAGATTTTTTACAAAGAATTTTTAAAATAGTTTTATTGTTTTATGCGTGAAAGCGTAACAAACAAACTCGAGTAGTTTCGCATTTATAATATAAGTATAGAAGATTATAGCCTGTATTTTTAAAATTTTATTTTGTTAGTATTGGTTGTATCAGCAGTGAACCCTTGAACGCTTAAAGGGAACATTTATGTAAGCCATGATAATTCAGACAGCCTAGAGCTAAAAGCCTACCTATTTTTTGGCAAGATAATAATATTGTCGATGGCATTTTCAAGCAGTCTTGTTGTTAAATAGAATCACTTTGAATATCGACATGTTTAGTATCAATGAAGCACAATTTAGACAGCAAGCATTATTGCTTCATTGATTTTTAAATTGTTCATTGATGTTTATATTGTATAATTTGTTTGAATTGTTTATATTATTTAAATTGCTTAAATATGCTTTAATCTTAATATTTTCTCTATTTTAAAAACGATTTGAAATTATAATTTTGTTATGTTTTTAAAGTGAATAATTTGAATTGAATTGAATTTTGCCCTTTAACACTTATCCGCAAAATCAATATCCGAAGTTGGGACCACGTAACAAAACCACATCCAGACCATAATTGGTTTTTACTTAGATGTAGAACCTAATCCAACCAAACTGATAAACTTAATAACACTTAGATAAAACAATTTTATGTTTGTTAAGCTGATCTTAAGTGTGATGAATTCTTTGTTAAAACATATGCGCTTTTCATTTGTTATAAATAATTACTGTAACCACACTTTGCAAACAATATATTATAACCATTTAGGAATTAAATTAATTATACTAATATTGAAGGAAAACTTTTATTTAAAAGTCAGAGGTCTTTAAGCCTGATTTAATAGGTAATCTAAAGTCTCTAAATGATAAACTTGATAATAATGGTATGAATAAATAAAGTTTTTGTGATAGTTTTGGCTAGCCAAAATTTTATTTTAGCAGTTTTCCCGTTTTGATATTTTTTTAATTAAAGGATTTGTCTCCGGGACGGGCACAAATCCTTTAATTAAAAAATATTAATTAAAGGATTTGTCTCCAGGACGGCCTCCGTGGTCCCGAGGCAAGACTCTCGACTCACAATCCGAAGGTCGCGGGTTCGAACCCGGCGTGCGCAAATAAATTTTATTTAATTAATTTGTGTTATTTCACAATTTATTCATCTAAAATAATGTTGTGAGGCTGACGGTATTGGGGAGGGGAAGGAGATAGGGAAGAGGAAGGAAGTACCTGGCTATTCAGATCTGGTCACTAAACACGGCCTACCCCAATTAGGGATGCCATAGTCTCACTGGCTCCAGACGGCAGTCCAGACATGGTGGATTTGCTTAAAGGTCGTATTTTGTGTTTTGTGGATCTATTATTAGGGTTCACTTGAAATGGGTTTTTACAAATAAGAATTTATAAAATAATGTTAAAAAAATACATTACTTTTGTTTCTTGTCAATCACTCCCATTCCAATGGCACATATCAAAAATAAAAACAACAGATTTATTTCGGATTTTAGTTTATTCAAAGTTTTTCATGAATTCGGTGTGGATAATTTGAAAGCAACATGTCGGAGATTAAGCAGTGTGGCAGTTTAGTAGTGGAGTCCGGCGTATCCGACAGACTTAACCAGGGGAGAAGAGTAAGCGGAGTATGCGGGGTATCCAGAGTAAGCGGACACGGCTGGGTAAGCGGAGTAGGCAGACACGGCGGGGTAGGCGGAGTAAGCGGACACTCCGGGGTAGGCAGAGTAGGCGGACACTCCGGGGTAGGCGGAGTAAGCGGACACTCCGGGGTAGGCGGAGTAGGCGGACACTCCGGGGTAGGCGGAGTAGGCAGCTACTCCATGGGAAGAGACGGCGGGGTAGGCTGAGTAGGCAACAGGAGCCACAAGGCCGGGCTTAGCTGCGCAGAGAGCCACGAGGGCGGCGAAGAAGAACTGGAAAATAAAAAAAACGATAAATTAAAATCACGAAAAAACACATTTTGGTAGTTTCAATAATATATCTTGAACCGTTTGAAACAAACCGACATTTACAAAAAAAAATCATTGATAATTATAACAACCTTGAAACTGAACAGGATATTCGATTTTTATCGGAAAAATATTTTAAAGTATTTAAATACTATAAAAAAAGAGCGATATTTTTGTTGTTTAATGATTTTATTTTTATTTTTTATAATAACTCCACACAGGAGGTTCTGAGGAAAATAAGTTCTCTCAGGGCCTATGTCATCTGGGATGCTGTGTGGATGGTCTTTTTGAGGAGAGGAATGATGTCAAATTCAAACTATTTGTATAGTGTCAACAGGCTGTATTGAATTAATACTGATAGCTTTTAAAACCAATATGACACTTATTTGTACAATAACAGGTTTATCTTTATATCATTAATTTCTTTTTCGCATTGCACTGAATTGATTTTATTTTTCGACCATATTAATAAAACACTTTAAATTTGTGCTCTTGATTCGACAAAAGCGAAAGAACATGATTAGAATAACATGTTTTAGATTCACAAATATTTCGGCGATAGTTAAATAACTTGAATTATACTGGAAGTTACAGAATTTAACACTTGCCGAAATTTCACTGATTTATGTACAATTTTTATAATTGGATCACAAAGCAATACTTACAATCTTGAACATGTTGAAAGGAGGGTTCGGTGATTGTCAAGTGAAAGACAAAAGTTGAATGATACCAACATTCACGTGCTGAAGCCTTTTATACTATTACCGCTCAGGTTTAAAGAACTGTACATGAAAAACAAATGCCTGCCAATGTCGGAACAATTGCGACCAACCGCCGAAAGTCCGATTTGAAACACCATACCATCAGAGTAATTCTACGCCCAATAGAAGAATTTGTATGAGACCTTGATGGAAATTTCAGAAGCCAGGAAAGAGAGTGGTCTTCTAGTTTTGTGTTGGCAAAGGACGAACTGGTTACCGCCTAAGTTAATGATGAATACTGATCTACCATTATCATGACACGAAGTGATTTACTAAATAATTCAAGTGCTTTGATTTTCGGTTCTCAATCTTACAATAAACTTTTATATAACAAATGAAAATATTTAACATTTCAAATCATGGAGTATTAAAAAAAACGGTAACAATAAATATATAAGTTTGATATTATGATAAATTAAAAGATCATTTGAAAAAAAAAATAGCAGTGGATATGCATCAAAACAACTTGCAAATTATGTAAAAGTATGTTTTTGAATAAAATGATTATTTACAACTTAATTATGTAGAATTTCTAAAATCTTGTTCTTTTTATGGATCGAAAGCAAAAAAAATCTAGAATAATATAACATTTTTGTCGAAAAGGTTACACATTTTTTCTGACAAACTAACACTGTATATAATTAACATTATAGCCTGCCGATTCATAAATTGCGTATCAATCTATAATAAAGTCAAGGCTTTTATTTTTCTTGCATAATCATTCAATAATAATAGTTAGTCTGTAGCTAATTGGTGTTAATTTTTCGTAAGCACTAACCATTAATTTAATTTAAGTTAATGGTTAAGGCATTTTTAAATATTTTTTAAGTTAAACTTCTTTAGCACCGTCGTGATTTGAAACTCGATGAAACGGACACGATACTAAAAAGAGATACATACATTTATAGGATTTAGCCTGCGAGAGAATGAGGTAGATTGAAAGCTTACCGCACTGGCCGCTTTGATTATGAGCTCACTTTTCAATTGGTTGAGATTGTGTGGTGAAGATTCCACTTTTACCGCATGTGAACTGCACTCGATTTTTTTACAATAGCTCCACAAAGGAGGCGCTGAGGGAAAAAAAATCACTCAGGGCCTTTGACATCATTGGGGATGCTGTGTAGAGGGTTTTTTAACGAAGGGAAGGAGAAGAAATTCTGGAAAGGAAAAGGGTATGAGGGGTGTCTAGAAAACTGGAGGTTAATATATTCGACAGCTGGCGGAAAGACTTTTGACTCGCATTCTGAAGGTCGCGGGATCGAACCCCGGCGTGGCAAATGAATTTTATTATTTTAATTTTATTTTATTTCACAATAAGTATCGCCCTGGTGTAAGACCACCGTTCAGAATTGAAAAGTTGCTTGAAATGGCTTTAGCCGTGTTTGGTGACCAGATCTGAATAGCCAGGTACTTCCTACTTTCCTCTTCTCCATCTCCATCTCCTTCCCCTCCCCACTACCTTCAGCCTCACAACATACCCCAATTGGGGATGCTATAGTCTCACTGGCTCCAGACGGGAGCAGTTGGGACTCTTGTGCGGTATATATATTTAAAAAAATGTCCAGGAGTGAGAGAGACGTGTGAATCAACCCCTCCCACTGAGGTGCAAGGCGAATAATAATAGTTATTATGTCTGCAACGAGCAGTCTTTCCCGATCAGGCCCACCACGCAGAATGTGAGGAAACGCATGCACCACCAAGACCTGGACAAACCTCACTCCAAGAACCCGGGCACTCTTCCTAAATCACAAAACATCACGAAGCGGTTGTCCAATAAATGATTCCTGGCACGGCGGCACCCATACCCGCCTCTCAAATTGTAAGAACGCAAAAATTGAAAACCGTTCAAAGATTTCACGCAGAAAAATCCAAATGATTATTTATTTAAAAAAAAAGTTAAAGTGTTGCAGGTTTTAAGATCAGCCATCTAAAAATAATTACGAACAGCTTAATTTTTTTTCAGATAGCGTTTGAGTGGATGTACGACAAAAGTAATTTTATTGTTTAAACGCTGTAAATTATAACACAACATACACACGGATGCTGCCCACGCCCAAAGCCGGTTTACTAACCGTGAACTTCTTCTAACCGGGCGTTAACCAGTATCGGGACATTTGCAGAAGTCCGCCATTGCAAGCCTACAATGGTCATATAATAATAATTGTTGATATTTTGACATGTTGCGATCTGTATCTGATTTATTGCGTATGGCATTTGATTAGAGTGCTTCTGTTGAAATTGTGCCTATTACATTTGAATTTTTAACATTGAGAAATATTTGCAAAGCAATTTATGTGAATGTTTTTCTTCTCTGATGGTATATATCTGATGGTGTATATCTTAATGGGGTTGGTTATACTTAGATCTTAATCAGTTTCAATTTGGGAGGCGGTAATGGTTACCGCCGCCCCGGGAACCTTTATTGGATAACCAACACCTCTGCCATAGGTCACCCCAAGTGTTTCGCTACGTTTGGTGATTTAGCAGGGGTGCCCGGGTTCATGGGGTGAAGTTTGTCTAGGTCTTGGTGGCGGATGACCAGGACACACTGAACCCCAGATTCCTACCCAACCCTTAAACCTTTTTCCTTTCCAGAACTCTCCTTCCCTTATTTTCCTTAAAAAAACCCTCCCCACAGCATCCCTGAAGATGACATAGGCCCTGAGGAAAATTATTTTCCTCAGGGCCTCCTGTGTGGAGCTCATGTAAAAAAAATATATATATGAATATGTGAGACTATGGCATATGCATAATTGGGGTATGTTGTGAGCCTGAAGGTAGCGGGGAGGGGAAGGAGATGGTGAGGAGGAAGGTGGGAAGTACCTGGCTATTCAGATCTGGTCACCAAATACGGCCAAAGCCATTTCAAGTAACGTTTCAATTCTAAATGGTGGTCTTACATCAGGGCGATACTGAGAGTGTTTTCCACTCTGGAACGTGCCGCAAATATGCTATTTAAATCAATAAACTGTGAAATAACACAAATTGATCAAATAAAATTTATTTGCCACGCCGGGATTCGATCCCGCGACCTTCAGAATGCGAGTCAAGAGCCTGGCCGCTGGACTACACCGGCCGTCAATTCATAGCAATGAAAAAAAGGCATTTAAAAAATACAACAATTTCGGGAGACGGGTTTGGGTACCGCCTTCCCGGGAACCATTTATTGGTTAATTAAGACCTCCACCATAGGTCACCACAATTAGTTCGCTAAGTTAGGTGACTTAGCAGGGGTGCCCTGGTTCAAGGGATTGGGTTTGTCAAGGTTGGGCGGTTGATGCGTCTGCCCACCTGTTGAGTGGCGAGCCGGATCGAGAGATACTGGTTGAGACTGTCTTTTAACCTCTTTCGGTCTCTTTTCGGTCTCTTCAGCCGGAATTCCTCGACCTATCGCCTTGCACCGCAGTTGAAGTGATAGATTCATACGTCTGTCACTCCTGGACACACTGACCCCCAGATTCCTACCCAAACCTCATACTTGTTTCCTTCCCACAACTTCCTTTTCTTCCTTTCCTTAAAAAACCTTCCACACAGCATTCCCTAAACGACGTACGCCCTGAGGGAAATTATTTTTCCTCAGGGCCTCCTGTGTGGAGCTAATTTAAAAATAAATAAAAA
The DNA here is from genome assembly GCA_936435175.1 of Glyphotaelius pellucidus. Taxonomy (NCBI): domain Eukaryota; kingdom Metazoa; phylum Arthropoda; class Insecta; order Trichoptera; family Limnephilidae; genus Glyphotaelius; species Glyphotaelius pellucidus. The sequence continues at coordinate 15,147,278 of OW386544.1, read as the reverse complement.
AATTATATCAATAAAATTGCCATATTTTGGTTACATCATAAAACAGTAAGATTTATATCTATATTACGATAACCCCATTGTTATGAAATGTATTTGGAAACAGGGAAGCGTTAAATTATCTTACAAGCTTTGGTTTATAAGCTTCTGAACGGTTCTCTATCAATACCAGATATTCTGTATCCCGATAAAATGGAATTCTATGTTCCGGTTAATTTCAACACGGGCTTTTGATCCTTCCCAGGTGCAGAACTAACTTACCAATGGTGATGCTTCTGGGAAGTCTCAGTGGGTTAATTAACTGCCTCGCTGGAAATGGGGATATTTTCCACATGTCCTACAACGATTTTAAGCGTGAAATATCACTTTTATTTTAAACTTATTACTACGTACTTATAAAATTTTTGGTCTAACGTAAATGCGTTTTAGTAATTTTCTTTTCCGCTTTTGTGTTGGTTTTTATGCTGTTTGTGCAAATATATTATTAAATATAATTAAGATTCGCAAATTGACTATAAATTTACTTAAAAATATTATCCTTAGCCCGTAAAGTCTATTTGTTACGTTTTCGAAACTACTCATACACGTCTCATAGAAATCGTTGGGTCTCCCTTACTCTCATGGTGAGAAATATGATTTAAACGGTGTTAGAAAGAGAAAATACTTACCGATCGACTTTCACTTACCGATATTAGTTTATACTTTAAATCAACAAAAAACATGAAAATCACACCCCTTTTTAGAAATTTTATTTTCTACATAATTGGTGTCTGCAATTTTTTCACAAAATTGTAACGGAAAAGAGAAACGTACAAAAAACCAAACCAAGTCATACAATTTACCTATTTTTAAAAATTTATACACATTTTTACGACTGTATATCTCAATACTTACTAGATAAAGAAGAAAATTATTTGGATAAAAAATGTAGGTTTTTTTATGTTTTACTAAATTTCAGAAACAATTTCAGCTGAAATTTTCATTGGGAACGAAATATTTGAGAAAAACTAGATTTTGGCCCAATTTTGGCTGGTTTTTTCAAAATGGTGGCGAAAACTCAAGTGCGCCAAGGTCGAAAACTCAGATTTTACATCTGGAGACGAGTGTATAAAACATATAAAAACGGGGGTACCAAAATTATTCCGATCGCGGCCCCCTTTTTTGCGCTAATTGCACTGGGCTATGAGACGATGCATGAATGTGAACGAGGCAAGGAGTGTGTGCCAGGACCTAGTCGTTTGGCGCTTCGTCGTCTGCGAAGAAACATGACCATATTTTTATGTCTCTTGAAGGCATTATCAAACCATCTAATTAATAAAAACATGTGTATGTTTGTGTATGTTTATATATATATATATATTTTTTTTATATTCCTCTAATATATATAAATACTTTTTTTCTCTTCTAAATAACCAATGTACAATAACCATTAAAATTTTAAAAAAAAATAATAAAATACATATAAAACTTTCTATTACAACACATAAATACTTGTCATACATAAACATAAATAAACACGTAAACATCTCAGCACAGGTTCTCCTAGTGAGGTGTTCACGAAACATACAACAATATCTATCCACAGTTTCACCTTCACAAACCTACCTTACACCCAACATAATAAAATTGCAAAATATATTATTTAAAAATGTCAATTTATAGGTTAATACTCTAATACAGAAATATAAAAAAAAAAAATTTAAAAAATTTCACCTAAATAATTTATCACAAATATTAATGGGCAGGTTTCTACGGTATTATCTAACAACAAACGTCTTTGTTCCCATCAATTATGGAGCCAGTTACGTATTCATAAATATATTATATTATGTCTTATGCAAATCACATCCGCTTGCAAAACTTGTTGTTTCAAGTATGTGTGTATATGTATTAAAGATCTGTAACAACTTTTTTTATGTGACGCCCACGTGTATATTCCTGTTTAGAACGAGGCAGATAAGTCAACTGGATATTTATATATACTCCTCTGACATTGAGACCGCCAAAATAATTCATATCTTTTTGGCACGGGCAACAAATAAAACTAAAAAAATTTGCGTTTTGGTGGCGATTTATATTTTCCATAATCCTTATGCCATCAACGATTTATTTCATTATAATTATGCATTGCGGCCTGGAGATTTTTCAAAAATGTGAATACGTCACAAGAGTCCCAGCTGCTCCTGTTTGGAGCCTACGACATCCCCAATGGGGGTATGTTGTGAGGCTAAAGGTAGTGGGGAGGAAAATATATAGGAAGGTGGGGAAGTACCTGGCTGTCCAGATCAGATCACCAAATACGGCTAAAACCATTTCAAGAATCGTTTCAATTTTGAATGGTGGTCTTCGACCAGGGCGATTCTGGGAGTAGGTACCTTCCACTACGGAACGTGCCGCAAATATACTATATATATAATTTTTAATTAATTCATTGTGAATAACACAAATTAATCAGATAAAATTTATTTGCGCACGCCGGGGTTCGTTCCCGCGACCTTCCGATTGTTAGTCAAAAGCCTTACACCTTGACCACGAAGGCCGTCATGGCATCATAGGTCTAGCAGAACGATCGATAAAACCCTACATCAATGTGATAATGACAAAATCCGTGGTAAGTTATCAATATTTGCGAGCTCGGTCAACAAACTGATAAGTAAATTTTAGCGCGGCGTCCATAGTATCAGATGTGCTTCAGTACTACAGTACTGTCAATATACACATTAAAATAATAATGAAGTTCTTTGTGCAAAATTACTGGCTTATTAAAAAACGGAGTGGAACTAACGAAGCTCTTAGAATTGAAAGAAGTCGCATTGAGTTGAAACCGTTCGGGTCATTGACGCTACATTGGTTCGGACTTGGAGAACCGAAAGTCGTTCACACAAGTTGTGAGTAAAGACCTCATTAACTAATTAACTCCCTTTTTACAGTCAATAAGAAAATGCGGACTGCCAATGCATATTTAGTTCGTATTTAATTATTGCTGATTTATTAATTATTATCTCCTTTCACAGAATTTAGTTATTGAAATCATATTTTCCGGGTCAAAATAAATTTAAAATAAAAATTTTAAAACTGTTTCTGCTATTCGGTTAGTGCAAAACCATCATATTTTTTCTTAATTTTGCAACGTACCCGTAATAAAGAGTTTGTTGCATGTATTTTTACATTGAATTATCTACACTTCTTGTTCTGAAAAATAAAGTAATAAAGTGATTGCACACAATGCACACCACTGCTACCTTCTTACATCCACCATCTACGTGCCAAAAACAGGATTTGAGTCGGATTCAAAGTTATTGTATTTGAATGTCATAAACTCAATACTACTAATTAAAATACGAAGAACTGGATGATTAGCATCCTTCGTCTTGAGTTTATAAGAATATGATTTCTTAATTGGCAATTCAATTTTTCAATTTTCAACAGGACAAGATATTAACGGAAAATGAACTGTTATAAGTATTCCGAGATTCGCTATTTATTTATTTCTTTTCTCAAAAAATCACTTTACCACTATTCACTTGACCTAGTGCCACGGCTCACCAAGTGCATCGACCGTAACCACTGGGAACAATACAAGCTATCACTGAGACTAGTATATCTCCCTATTGAAAACTGATTTACAAATAGCAGGAATTAAATAAATAATTTATTTCTTATATTTTAAAATCATAAAGCCATTTCTGTACCGAATGACATTATTTATAACAACTTCAAGCATGCATTTCTCACAGCGGTATTTTTCTCGTAAATTATACCTATCAATAAAATCTACTGTTTGATTTATATTCACTTTGCAGTATATGTTCGAAATTGGCGAACAGGTTCGCAGACCTACCTGTTCCTTAATTATCCTAACGGTCTGTCAGGAGATAACTCGGACAATAAAAACTGACGCCATATTATTTGCAGAAATAAATCACTTTTCGATAAAACCGGACCTGTCGTGGTTTAAAGATTTATGACTGTCACTGGCAAGAGTATGTTTGGAATTTTTTTAAGAAATATCTAGTCATATAACCTTCCAAGTTGTCAAAGTAGATGCAGCATTTCATAGTTTTGCTGTAAAAATAAAACAAAAAATCATTTTATTGTGTTTAAAGCGTGCCAACTTGATATTGATTAGTTACAATTTACCACTAAGGAAGCAATGACTATTTCAGACAACTGTTAACAGTCACTGAATTCATATATATATATGATTTCGGTGACATTTTACCCATATTAATTTGGTTTATTATGAATCTATTCCAATTGTTTATGGTTATTTACTGTTGTTTTTTTTATTTACAAGGTGACATTATGGTGTGTTCTCACCGGCTCTATTACATATGGTCAATTTATGATACGAAAGTAGATGTACATTCAACTTCGGGTTTATATTCCACAGAAAAAGCTTATTTCGTATATCTAAATCATAAGAGTCAATGAAATAGATCAAGGAATGGATAAGGTGAGATCCCGGCTTAAGCCGCCGCTACCCGAATTTCTACCGATTTCTTGCATATCATCTCCCTTGAACATTTGAAGGTTTTAAGCTCTTAAAACTATAAATGTTATTTTTGAAGATGATATCTATACATTCCCCGTGCCGAAACGCAAATTATATGAAATTCCCCCGATAGAAAAAAATCGCCAAGTATGCCCAGAAAATTATTGAAAACACGTTTGTTTCAGTTATTTTAAAAGTATATGTATAAAAAAATTCACAGTGTTTCTTTGAATGTTGTTTTAGACAACCTCCACGAGATTTTTGCTCTTTTCTAAACGAGTTTTGTTTTATTAAACATTTTCACAATTTTCGTTTCTATTTTATCGTTTTAAATATTAGCGCGCTCTCTTCAACATTCATAATTACATATTTCTCCATCTTCTTCTTTTCGAACGAGGATATATATATTTTTTTGTTAAAAGATCCCTTTTACATGCAATTCCTCTGTACCTACCCCAATCCAAAAGATAACACAATTAACTAAGTATAATTAAAATGTAGGTACGGTGCTTCTCTAAATCTAAAAGAGACACGATTGATTAGTTATCCATTTTTTTATACATAAATCACTACTAGATATATTATTTTACATTAATCCAAGGCAAGGTAGGTGGGTTGTTCTTTTTTTTAGCCTACATAACTTTTACCACTCTGACACATTTCCACCAAAAGTGAGGATTTTTTTTACTATAAATGAATTTTTTCTAGATCTCAGAGGGGAAATTTTAGCAAGGGGGGAAGTGGACCTAAAACGCCTATCGGGGGTGACAAATACAAGCTGCGTGTATACCTATTTTGAATGACAACCCACGTGACAGAATTAACGTATTAAACATTAGTTGTAGGAGACAAGTTTTTGAGATTTTTAAAAATATTTTATTTAACATCATAAAAAATAATAATCGCTGTACTTGATAGGTTATACGTACCTTTTGGAGTTTAAAAATAGTTTTATATTTTATGTCGTCATGTCATTTCTTTGTAACATTATTGAATATACACAAGTCGATGTGATTTACAACTCTGTAACGTAATTTTTACTACAAAAATATTTTTTTAAAACGCACACAGTCGTTACGTCTTTAGTACAGTAAATTTTAAAGTAATTATAAAATAATAATATTGGTTATTCTGTTAAATTTTTCTCCACTAACTTTATGTAGGTTAAAAAGAAGAACAACCCGGATACCAAATGTTATGTTCCGTTGATTGGCCCCCACTTAACATTTTGTAGAAAAAAGATATACACTTGCTTTGACACATATTATAATTCGACACCTTTGCTGTTAACAAAAAAAGATTTTATTACAAAATTAATCATTGCATAAAATATGCACTAAATTTTCGATAAACCTTGTTAAAGAAATCTGTATCCAATTATCAATCATTGACATTAAAAAGAAGCAAAAAATCCTGATTTGAATTTTGAATATGTTACCATTTGCCACATACATTTTAATAAATGCCCCAATAAAACCGGAGATTCTAAAAAACTTGTGATATAAACACATTGATTTAATATCTTCTAAGAAAAGCTATGCGTTAATTAGTTTTAGTGAACAAAATGGCAAAAAACCACACTCAAATCGTAAGTTTATTACAATAAAACACATAAATTTCGAGCCACAAAGTTCATTCTTTTTACAAATATATAAGTTTATTGTTATGTACGTTTAGCAATAATTTTTGAAACGTAAACCGATAATTCTTACTAATTGAATGCAGGAAGGAACATTATCTCATCTTTTGCTTGTTATATCAGATTTGCACAATTCGATTCAATTTTTATCTGCCTAACATGAACTTGATCATGGCAGATTATGCCAATTTTAATTCATCCATTTACATTTACCAATATTTGTGTAGGAGTGAACATGATAAAAATAGCGACGAAGCATTTTGAGGCACATAAATATCCATTTTGTTAAGAATCTGCACATTTAAAAACAAAAAAATGATTTTCAACTCGAGTGAGTAAATACTGAACCATTACAAATAATAAGCATTAAAACGTTTTGCTTGAGCCATTAACCATCGGCCGAGAATTTAAATTTCATTTAAACATCGTCGAACGATGATCTTGCGATTGTATCCATTCAACGGTACAAGGCGGTTCCGATGAGAAAGATTAATTATTCTCCACACCAGCATTTTAGCATAATGAATCAATATCGATTTTATTTCATTCTAAATTTGCTTTGATAAATACCCACATTCAAAAATGCTCAAACTCGTGATGAGAAAATAATCACATAAAGTATGCACTTAATGTGATTATTGTTTGATCATAAGTATTTATAATTTTTCAATGATGTCTAAGCAGAATAAGATTACATTTTTTTAAAATATATTAGTTTGTAAGACCGTAAATAAATAGATAAACTGAAGTATTTTCGTCATAAAACAAGGGCGCGAATTTATTTTAATGATTTTATTTGAACTAAAATTTAAATTCTGGAAAGTAGGTTGCCCAAATAATTAATTGATTTATTTTACTGCATGATTATATGATTTGAAATGTATGTTGAATAAAACAAAATTTTGTTTGAAAATTTAACAAACCTGCCAACGATCTACCTAAAAAAACTAAACTAAAAGTAAAACCTTATTGTACTGAAAATAAACATATTTTCTCAAAATTTAAAAAATGCTTCACTAGATTAAAGAACAGTCTTTCGAAATCAATTTATAATTTTTTTGTGGAAAAGAGTCAATACGTCTAAAAGTTGATTTAAAAATGAGATATATTCGGTTTTGTCTGGTTATTCAAGCTTTTTAGGCAAATTATCACAACATCACAAGTAGCATAAACATTCGGACAGTATTTTGTGGCCTTATGAAACTTGTGTTTTTCGCAACGCAACAAGGCATTTTTTTTTTCACCAGGAGCTTTAAAATATCCCCCTAACTTTTTTAAGATCGTTCAATAGAGTTAAAAAGAGTGTTTAAACTCTTGCGGTAGTGTTGAAATCGGGCAGTAACCACTGGTTATAAATAAATATAAATCTACCACGTTACTCTGATTAATTATTTTACGTAATACCTTAAAGTTGTTTATGAAACCATTGAAATATCATTAGAGTATTTCAAACACGATTCTGCGAGACACGAGGAGGTATGAGATGAAGGATTAAAGTCGTATATTATTTGCTAATTATTGTCATTTATTTTTTTACCATTAAGATTTAGCGTTGGAGGCTTAATGTATGATGGCAGGAAGCGTTGACGAAGGACGCTACGAGAAGACATCATAAATATATAAATGTTTTTTGATATCTAGATACCCACAGCCAGGATGTGGAAGGCTTGAGTAGAATTGAATAAAAAATAATGAATTTAAACTAAGCTTGCCTTGACTACTAGGGATGAGATTTATTATATATCACTTTCGTTGAATTTTAAAATTTTCTTCTAAGTAAAATTTGGAAACATTTTCGGATGGAAGACGTCCAGGTTGCAATCTATGTTGGGGTAAAGTAGCTGCTGATACTGTTCGAGGAGAGACTGAAGCTATAATTGTATGAGTCCATTGGAGCACCACAGACGGCTGAGGGACGCTCAAAGGCTCCTTGTTAAAGTGATGGATCCTGTATTACGTGACTGAGTCATTTAGATACTGGGTTATACCTAGATTGCATGCAGTTGGTAATGCTTTCTCAGAAGTAGTAGATGTATTCTACTGCACGGAATATAGTTATAAGAATACTATAATAACATACCTTAAGCACAAAAATCAATGTTGGGCACAACACTATTTTCCTGCATGGTGACTAAATCATATTTTACTTCCTATTCTAAACTACTTACTTCAGATATCTTAACTATCAGTCAAAAGAGTCAAAATTATTATTTTTGTTCCAAAATTATTATCTAACTGACAGCTCTGAATTGAGAGAGCTAGCTTTTAGAACCATTTCAATCACATATAATTTTGAATGTAACAATAATTTCAATACTAAATTACTTTATTAATAAGTTTATTTTTACCTAGAACTAAACAATGTGCAAATACCAATGCTAATTTATTTGCAAATACGATGCGGATTACTGATACGGCGCCTTACGGCGCGGTGTACCCGCCTCAAAAAGAAGACGATGGAGAGATATGTAAATACGAATGTTAGAGAGAGCGCGCTAATGTTAAAATCGATAAAATTTAAGCGAAAATTGTGAAAATGTTAGCTTTTAGCGTGATGGAGGTCTTGGCCAACCAAGAAATTAAACTCTCAACGAGTGGGTGTAAACAAACGCGATGACAACCCAGCCAATTAATTCCATCGTTGCCATTCAAATTCTTGTTGCACCTTGTTATAATATTTGTCCATCATTTACGTGAGCCAATTCCATCAAGATGACTAGTCACTAGACAAACGTGACGTGAAATACTTCGCCGGTCGTCGAGGACGTTTCGTCAATCTAGAGATATATCTTTCAAGTAAATTCCACGTCGCGACGAACCAAAACTACGTCAAGATAGGCCAGGACATTGCATCAAATCGGCCTCTTATTTCTTATAAGATAAATTATAATATTTATTTTTTATTATTTTTAACTTAACGAAACTCAATCAAAAACCTGAAACAGAAAAATCAGAAAAAGATACGATCACATCTGGGACACGAACCGTGTATGAACTTAACGAAACATAAACTTCGACTAAGAACTATCAACATTATCTTCATTTTCTTAACGCATATTTTTATTGGCTGCTATCTTTATGTATGATTACAAGTTGTGACCATATCTTTTTCTGAGCTTTCTGTTTCAGATTTTTGATTGAGTTTGGCTATTATTGTCTACATTAATTAAATATTTTTATTTACTTAAACATCAAAAATGTTTTAATAAAAAAAAAATACATGGTCTTAGATCTTAAAGAAGTTGAGAGTTTGATTCGTTGTTCTGACCTGACTTGGGGAGGTTTTGACGGTTCCAATCAGGTGTATCGCTTGCTTGAAGCAATGACCTTATGACGTCAATGCGCAAATGAAGTGAAATAACTCAAAACTGCGCAATACAAATATTACGTTATTTTTATTATTTTTAAATGCGGTGAGAATTAAGTAATAATTACAAATTAGATGTTCTGCATTCTGACGACCACCGTGGCAGAGTGGTAAGTTAAGAAATTCCTGACCCAGAACTCGAAAACTGGCGTGGACAGGTGAAAGTTTGTGTAGCTACTTTGCACGGGTTATTTAAAAATAAGAAAATAACGTAAAAGATATTCTTCATCAGAATAAAAATTATTCTTTGTATTTTATTGATATATTGGTTGAAACAAAGTTAATTATTTTCATGTAGTTAAAATGATGCCGCAACGTGGGTTAACAATTATTAAAGTATAAACAAAGCTAAAAAATCATAATATTTTCACGCATACACATCGTTTTAGAGTAAAAAATCTTTTACCGATAAATCTTGAGCCGGAATTCCGAATCGAAAAGTTGCTTGAAATATCTTTAGCCATGTTGATTGACTACAATTTCAGAAAAGCACGTAGGTTTTTACAAATTGTCTATTCCTTCTGTTCCATTTGTTTTTATGAAAGTTTTTTTTATAACTTTTTTAATTTTTCACTTTTTGAACTTTTTAAACTTTTAAACCTTTTTATATTTACCGACTCCGGGAAGTTGATGTGGTACTCACGTAAATGATATCCCCATTTTGGGATACGTTGTGCAGTTGAAGTAAATGGAAACGGAGTCGAAAAAAAAGTGGATTGGGATGTACCTACCTACCTAATTATTGAGATCTGGTCACTAAAGACGGCTAAAACAATTTCAATCAAGGTTTAGATTCTGGAAGGTGGTCTTTCGCCAAAGCGGATAGTGAGGGCACCAACCACTCTTTTTACGAGGTGATCCATTCCGACATTTCTCTTCTCCTTACCCATCATCACCCCTTCACTATTACTTTAGTCTTTCAGCATCTCCCAAATGGGATCTCGATCTCGTAAATAATTTTTTATTTGAATTTTTTGAAACCTCTCGAACTTTTTGAATCTTTTGCACTTTCGAGTGTGCAAACTCGACCCTCGGGATAAATGAGCAATTGCGGAGCACTTAATTTAAATCGGTCATTACTTTAAATATGGTCCTAAAGTCCTGGAAAAACCCAAAACGCATCGAGAGCGCGTATTCACACAGGCAATTGAAATCCACAAAACCCCATTAATATTAAAAAGGGGACGGGTCTCAGTTTAATAATTCTTGGCTTTCGATTCTTTATAGATACACCGAAACCAAACGCTGAAAACCACTTTGATTTTTATAATTATTATTCTGAAAAACTGGCTCCAAGAGAATTGGATGCGCGTAACACGATATCACTTCAAAATATCTACATAAACCTTCACTTCACCACAATCTATCTGATGATGTGCACTGTAACTCTTGCTAAAATAAGAAGGAAGCGCAACACGGCATAGTAACCCAATTGTTAATCACGATCATACTTTTCGCCGAGAAAATCTCAAATCATAACAGGATTTATATGGTTTCTTAGTCTCCGAGCGGAAGGAACAAATTTAAAGTAAGATAAAAATCGAAAAAAAAACATTGTGTGCAGTTCACACGCGGTAGAAGTGAAACTATCAGAAAACTAAAGTAGACAAGAGTGGGGAGGAGACCGATTATTCCATCTCATTTTCTCGCAGGCTCTATCCTGCAGATATATATTTGTTTCTTTTTAGTGTCGCTTTTTCTTTTCATCGAGTTTAAAATCACAACGGTGCTAAAGATGTTTTCACTTCAAAAATATTCTAGACTTTTGTTTTTTAGAATAAAACCAAAATATGCGCATTTTCAATAAATCGAATAATTAATGGTCATCAGATAAGAATGTGAATGACTTGTCTGACCCAAGATCTGGAACCGTTTCAGGAACTTTCGCTTCTGTCTTCTGCTTAGTATTGCCGTCAGGTAACAGTTTTGCAGCCGAATTGTGATCGCGTCCAAGTTATTATCTATTTCACATAACGCATAAACTTCGAGGTAGCAACTAGCTCAGGTGTCAACTTGTGACGTAATGGATGTGCGCACTGTACCACTGCTCCTTGGAACTGTTCTAGAAGGTCGGAGAACTGCCCATTTCCTAATAATTCAAAGACACGTGAACGATACAAGCACTTAACAGGCAATCGCTAGAAATGTGATTTATACCAATATGAAAGAAAACTATTATCAATAACAATTTTAGATAAATTACAAAATAACTTTCAATTTGATTACATAAGCAGGATTAAGTATTAAATCTTTTTTTCGTCAATCTTTACTACAAGTTATGTCAAAAATATATATATATATATTTTTTTTTTTTACATGTCATCCTTGGGGACAGGAGAGTTCTGGGAAGGAAAAAGGTTTAAGGGGTGGGTAGGAATCTGGGGTTCAGTGAGTCCTGGTCATCCGCCTTCAAGACCTAGACAAACCTCACCCCGTGAACCCGGGCACCCCTGCTAAATCACCAAACGTAGCGAACCATTTGGGGTGACCTATGGCGGAGGTGTTGGTTATCCAATAAAGGTTCCCGGGGCGGCGGCACCCATTCCCCCCTCCAAAATTCATATAGAATAAATAGAATTCCAATAGGCAGGGCTGGGCAGTAAATGAATTACTTGTAATTGGAATACGTATTTAATATACAAATACGTATTTTGTATTTGTATTTCAATTACTTCCTAAAAACGTATTTTGTAATTGGTGTTTCAATTACCTGATGCTGAGGTATTTTATATATGGCTTCAAAATACATTTTCAAATACATTTAGCGATCTTAATTATGATAATGAAAAATAAACTGACATAGTAAATACGTAGACTAAAAACGCTAGAATCCAGAGCAATATATGTTAATATTTAGAGTTGGCAACACTGTACGTCAAAACAAGTATCTTGTCAATTGTCGTTTTCATCGTTTCGCGGTATTTATTCATGAAGACGTGAGTCAATTGATAATATTGATAATGGATGATCAAATCCATCGAAACCACAAAACTTTACAAGTGGATCGGAAATGAGATGTGTCTTGTGAGCAATATGATTGGTCAATTTTTGCAAGTCTCTATTTCACTCTGCTCAGCTTTGCTTCTATAGAAACGCATCCTTAGATAATGGCACTTACGACAATATTGTATCCAAAGGTTCTACCAAAACCAAATGTATTTTGTATTTGAAATAAAAAAAATGGTTAAAATACTGTATTTTGTATTTCAAATACAAGACTTGTAAGTATTTTGTATTTCGTATTTTAAACACATGCAAAAAAGTATTTTGTAATTTGTATTTTAATTATAGCAAAGCATGTATTTTGCCCAGCCAATGGGACGTATGTCGTATCTTCTTTGTTGTAACATTGAAGGGGACTGTGACCATTCTTCTATTATTAACAGAATCTTTAAAATACGATATAATGCATAAATTTCAGAATGTTTCGAAGATTTTTATGAACGCATTTCAGAATCATCGTCGCTGACGTGTATACGAAACCTCTCTGGGACTATTTAGCCCAGTCAATGAACGCATTGAACTGGAACATGCTAGAGGAAAGCTGAATTTTTGCAGGTGGATAGTACTTTTTATGTGGAGTATTTTCCAAAAAAGTCCCCACCCCTCCCCCGCTTGCTTCCTCCCCTGTCCCCTCTCAAACTTTGCAAATTTAGAGTTCTACGAAATCCATTATATCTCTTAAACTATTATATGCATCTGAAAAAAATTTTCCCCGTTAAACTTCTTAAAAAACTGTCTAAAAATAAGTTCTATGTTTGGTTTTGTTATCTATTACGGTTTGGCAAATAATAATGACATTGTCGCAAAAAAAAAATTTTTTTTCGTAAAATTTTGATTTAAAAGTGAATATTTTTTTTATTCGGGGGAACACTAAAAAATATTTCAAATAATTTATTTGCCAAATTTAATAAGCTTTAAAACGATATATAATATTGCTTACCTTTATTCTTAATACCGGTCAAAATCCGATTCGATAGCAGGGCGGCACGGCGTGCTTGGCGGTCGGGCCTACACCGCTGTGCTTGACCGATTTGAGCTTAGGTAGGTATTTATAGTTTTAAATTGAAACACCGAGTACTTTTTAATTGATTCACGATATAAAAACGCTTTAACACTAAATTGTATAGTGATAGTAGTAATGGAGGCTTTCTTACCTTTCTTTAAAAAAACGTCTTCAAATAAAGGTGGATGCGAAGCTAGTTCAAACTCAAAGTAGGATTTGAGCTTTGCAGGACTGTCACATACGCATAATATTTTAATGAATATCTGCTTAGGGTTGATTATAACTTCTTTGTTTCTAACTTTGTCAGATTTATTACTGGCTTGAGTATCAATCATATCCGATCTGTGTAGTTTTAGAAAAACTTTGCCCTGCCATTTTCTTCATAGCTTTGAACCCTACCTCATAAGCATCGTCATATGTTTTAGTTGAGTCTGATACTAATCTCGAAGAAATGCAAATTAATTCACCCGACTTTCGAGCAAACGGATTGTGTGTCACCAGTATGAATTACGAAGTCTTGGTTATCCCGTAACTGGCTCTCCCTAAGCTCAACATAATGCTCACTTTTCTTGTAACTTAAACCCAAGAAATTATGAAAAGCTTCACTGATTGAAAGGAATAATGGAGCTCCTAATATCCATTTGCGTAAATGCTCCTTAAGTAAGTGATCCACACCCTAGCCCTACAATAATTTTTGAAATTTCAGATGATCCATCAGCCCCCGCTACCATTTCAATGGGTTTGAGAAAAAGCGGTTGGTCGATGTTACAATGTCACACAATCGTTTATCAACCCGTTCCAGCTAACTTTTGAATGCACAATGCTAATTTTATGTCACTTAACCACAAATAATTGGTTGGAGATACAAAAGATAATGAATCGGCATGCTCTTTTCTGAAAGATATACATTCACTGACATCGTTGATGGTTACATCTTTCAAGCCGCTCTTTTTTCTCTTCGCGTAACAAGGTTGAAGGATATTTTCTTGATTAAAGAAATTTCCATTTCATCACTGAAGACGAAGTACATCTAGACTTGTAAAATTAGAGGCTGGATTGATGCACATTGCACTTTATTCTTCCCACGGCATGAAATGTTTTTATATTAACGTCGGCATTTTCGAACACAAATTGTGTGAATGTATCATCTTCGATTGTAGGAGGCCCAGCTCTTATTACAGATCTTTGGTATCTGTCACCTTCATGACACGTCGAACAAATGCCCAATGACGACAACACTTCTATTAAATTCTTAGATCCGTACATTCTCTGTAGAAAACACAAACTTGTCTGAATTGATGACAAAAAGACCTTGGCCTTGCAGATGCTATTATGGCGTGATTAATTACTAAACGTCTTCTCGTAACATCAGGTCCATTATCATACAATCTCTTCTTGGTTACAGTTAACGTGAACAGATTCAGAGTTTCAGGAACTAAATCATCACCCCCACGACTGATTTCCGGAATATCAGGATAGCTTTCACAATCATGTGGCATTTTTTAAAATATCTTTTCTGATTATTTCTGCGGCAGCAAGTACAATTCTTAAACATTCCAGATTTGCATTCTTATCTTTGTTTCTGTACCAGTCGCCTAGTATCTTATAACTTGAGTGAGACATGCACATGACAGTTTTTCTGCCAAAAATACACGTATACATAAAATCTTGAAAATAGTCAATTACTTGTTTTTTAGGAAATGTATATGGGTACAGAAGATCACTGCCACAAATGTCTTTTACTATTTTCCCTAATTTCTCTAATATAAACTGACATTCGTCAGTATTTTCTAAAAAACTTCAGACTTTAAGAAAATTTTTAGCTGAATTATCATATTTAGGTGTTCCTATATACTGAGTTGGTTTACTATTACAGAACTTCTTGTAGCAAATGCCATGATAGCGAGCTTCTGCTACGACCAAATCAAACACACCTAAAAGTTTAGATTTTATTTTTGCACCCCATTTGTCATCTATTATATTACAATGTTTCCCCTATTTCTGGTCTTAACACCAAATGTATTTGTTAACGATATTTATGAGATAGTTTAAGATCAAACGCTGTTTTTTACTATCACAAATAATACTCACAAATAGTTCTCCGTGAAATTAAATGTATTTTCTAAATGCCTTAGGAATGGCTGAGGTGTACCTACTGGTCAATAGGCTACAATTAACATTTGTAAAAGCTTTAATACTGCTAGGCTTATTATACATTTTTCTACAATCTACGTGCACAGTTGCACTACCTAATGGGTTAATTTAACATAATTATTATCTCTTTCAATACTAGCGTTAATTAGCATTTGTAACCCTTTCTTTACTTTAACAAAATTTCCTGGAAGGTATTTTTTTTACATAAAATACACAATAAGTTCTCTTCAGACATTTTCAGTGTTTTTTTTATATTTATTAATTGTTAATTAATTTTTTCTCAATATTTTAACCTGATGAAGGAGGGAAAACGCACAAAAAACTTGATACACGGCTTGGCGCAACCACGTCAAAATATAACCACAAAACCGACACACACCTTAACCTTAAGACATATCTTTTTTTTTAACAAATGAGATCAAACTGACCATATTTATTTATTTTTTCGTTTGTTTCAATTTGATAAAACAGTAAGTAGCGACGCGACAAGAACGACATGTCGCTTGGCCTCGCCACTCCGTGTTACGGCCAGCCCGCGCACGCCGTTGCCTTTGTCCACTATTTTCGATAGAAATAAAAGATGTAAGTAAACATTGTTATGCATGGTTTTAAAGCTTATTAAATTTGACAACATATTTGTAAAAACAATTTTTTCATATTTTCTCAGACAAAAAAAATATTCAACTTCAAAAAATAATTTTGCAAAAAAAAAAATTTTTTAACAACAATCTCATTATTATTCGCCAAACTAATGCAGATATTAAAAAAGTTTAATTATAAAATTTTTAGGCAGTTTTATAAGAAATTCAACGACGAAATTTTTTTTCTGATATATCTTTTAGTTTACAAGATATAATCGCTTTAGTAGAACCCCACATTTTAATGTTTGGGAGGGCACAGGGGAGGAAGCAAGCGGGGGAGGGGTGGGGACTTTTTTGGAAAATACTCCACATAAGATGTACTATCCACCTGCAAAAATTCAGCTCTCCCCTAGCATGTTCCAGTTAGGGCCTGTTTTTTGTCTATATTGACTGGGCTATATTGTAACTATAAACATGTCACAATCCCACAAACTACTATGTCAAACAGATGTCAAACGAGAGTGTTTCCTCTTGGGGTAAGAATAACCTCGTCGAATTTAATGTTTCAAAGACCCAATCATGTCTGATCACGTCTAAAAGGGATCGAAATGATAATCTAGTCTCCTTCAACGGAAGCATTCTCCCGAACAGGCCTTCCATTGATATGCTTGGTGTAACTCTAAGTGACCAGCTCAGGTACGGGGGCTCCATCGAGGCCAGAGTTAAATTAGCCTCTCAGAAACTGGGCATACTGTACAGGGCACGCAGATACTTTAATAGTACACAACTGCTAGCCCTGTACAAATCGCAAGTGCGCCCCACGGTTGAATTTGGCAGCCACCTCTGGTCTGGAGCCCCAAAATACCTGAAAAAAACCCTTGACTCTGTGCAGAAACGGGCGGTCCGTTTGATAGATTCTCCTAATTTAACTAACGGATTGCAATCTTTAGAGCACAGGCGCCAGGTGGGAATGCTGTCCTTGTTCTACCGGTATTACAATGGAAGATGCTCCGAGGAACTAGCGTCATTGATCCCCTCGGCACCGGTGCATAGTCGGGAAACACGCCAAACGCGCGCTCAACATTTGTACACGGTTGACATTAGTCACATGAGAACGGGTCGTTTCTACGACTCGTTCTTGAGTTCAACAGCTCGGCTGTGGAACGATTTGCCGGCCTCTGTGTTTCCTCCCTCCTACAATATGGGTCTCTTCAAGACCCATGTTCACTCCTTCCTCTCCTCAAAAACACCCTCCACACAGCATCCTCAAAGATGACATAGGCCCTGAGGGAAATTATTTTTTCCTCAGGGCCTCCTGTGTGGAGTTAATGTAAAAAAAAAAAAAAAAACAGTGCACTCTCAAAATTTCAAACGGGGAAGAACGTTCTTTCCCGTCTGAAATTTTGGGAGTGCACTTGGTATCTGTTTGACTTATAAGTACACTGCTGTTAAAAAAACTGGTGTTTTCAGCTCAATTAGTGCATTTTTCATTACGCCGATTTGAAAGATAACTGATATAGCTAATTACATATAATAATACTTATTCGCTTTCTGTCAATCAATTATACAATACGGCATTATAGGATGGGGCGGTACATATAAAAATCAAACACAAACAATTTACATAAAACAAAAACTAATAATAAAAACAATAAAAAAAACCCTATTCATATCCGTCTGAACTTTTATTCAGACAATTTAAGGTCAGAAAATTAAATGCATTATACTTCTCCCATGCAACATTACAAATTTATATAGATGATATTCAAAATAAAGTAGCACCCTTTAAAATAACAGAAATCTTAGACAAACGTCAATACTTCCAACTCCAAAATGTAAAAAAAAAAACAAAAGGACAGCAAAATCATAAATATCTCGGTGTTAAATTTTTTAATTCCTTACCAGAAAAATAAGAAACTATAAAAGAATGAAACTAAAAATATAAAAGAATTTAAAACACACCTTAAAAATTATAGTGAAAATATGAAATGAGTAATGTCAAATAAAAGTATGCATGTATCTATTTGTGAAAATAAAAAAAAAAAATTAAAAAATACAGTCAAATTTATGATAAGTTGAATTTGCAACTGTGTGATCAATTTCAGAAAAATTTAAGCTTCCTTCAGGCACATTAACACGCCTACGCACACTTTATTAGCTTATCTCTTCGGTGACCCTGTGACACTGTTGCTTGGAAAGGTTCTAGAATCTAGAAGATCAAATAATTTGCCATTTTCTCGTTCAAAAACACGTGAATAATACAAGTGTACTGCGTCAGTGATTGTCTACTGACTTTGACTTCCGACTTTTCATGAATGAGGTTGGCTTAACTGTATTGTTATGGGTTATTGGTGACGTGCATAAAAGACGATTAACGAGAAGGACGTAAGAAATCTATAGAAGCTTTTATCCAGCATCTGGCCGTTAATTTTACATCCGTTTTGGTGAACGATGCAAAATTATGGATAGACCATAAAAAATTGATGCCGTATCTGTGTGATACAATCCATATAATGCATCATTAAATAAAAACATCATAACGTATTAATAGATAACTTTAAGATAATGTTTATCTGAATCATATCCTTTTCCTATTCATTCAGATAAAGATTATAATTTATAACCTAATTATTTTTATTTTTGTCTGAAATGTATCTAAAATGGTGAGATTAGAGCGTTTTAATCGAAGACTTTGAAGAGTTTAATTTAATCCAGTGCAAGATATTGTTTAGCCGCGAGCAATATTATTTCTGTTTTGATGAAATCTTTATCCTTAATTGATAGCGATTATTTGTAATTATTTTATTTATTTATTTTTATGTGTTTACCGTACAAGAGTGTCAAATGATCCCAACCGTCTGGAGACAGTGAAATTATGGCATTCCCAATTGGAGTGTGTTTTGAGGCTGAAGATAAGTGAGGAAAGGAAGAAGATGAGGAAGAGGATGGTGGGGAAGTACCTGGCTATTCAGATCTTTTCACCAAACATGGCTGAAGCTCTTTTAAGCAACGTGTCAATTCTAAATGGTGGTCTTACACTAGGGAGAAAATAATAGTGTCTTCCGTTCCGGAACAAGCCGCAAATGCACCTTATATTATTTTAAATGATTAAATTGAGAAATAAGATACAAATGAAATCAATAAAATCAATGACATCAATCAAATGAAATTTACTTGCGCTAGTCGGGATTTGAGCCCGCGACATTCGAATCGCTAATCGAGAACTTACCCCTCGACCATGGAGGCGTTACGTGGAACAGCGTTACGTGGACCAGTGTCTTGAATTTGTGTCCAATTACCTACATATTATTGTTTGAGTATATTCAAGTTAGGAAAACATGTTTATAAAAATGTTTTGATTAAAAAACAACTTCCGTAATAATGAGTGATTTATAAGAAACTATGTTTTAAATTAAAATAAATAAGATGCGCATGACAACCTCACCTCATTCTGGAATCAGTCCTTTTAGAGCAAGAGGAAGAAAATACTTCTATAAATCTAGATTATTACTTTCTTATGAAAAATGAAGTAGGTAGACTTATTATATAATAATTCAATCGCGATTCTTAAGGGGCCATCCATAAAATACGTCACACATTAAGGGGGAGGGGCGGAGTAGAGAAGTGTGATATTGTGTGACATGGGGTATGGGGGTCATCAGCTCTGTGACGTCACATGTAAAAATCTAAATTATTAAAACGCAAAAAAAATTTTTGATGTAAAATTGCAAATTTTGTGACGTCACACCAAGGGTGAGGGGGGTCTCACAAATGTGACGATGTGTGAAAGGGACGGGGGGAGGGGGGGGGGGGGGGGGGGGGGTAAAAAAATAATGAAATTCGTGTGACGTAATTTATTGATGGCCCCCAAGGAGAAACTGGGTGGTGTTTTATTTATACAAACGTAATCAACCGATATCCTCTCAGGATTTTGACACTACTGCAAATGTTTTTTTTATATTTTGTATATCGACCACAAGCGTAAGCTTTGCTTTTTTTGATAAGTTGCTTCTTATAGGGTAAGGACCCTGTAAGAAGTAACTTATCAAAAAAAGCTGTTAAAATTGTCTGGTTTGAACGCCATCAACAGACGTTCAATATATAAACTAGACAACGTATTTTTTTAAAAACCAAAACGCACAGACGTAGAATATTTTCTTTTAATATAGTTAGTAAAAAAACATCTTAAAAATCGGTCAGTTTTGGAGAAGAAAAATGGGGAGTACATATAGTAGTGCATGATTTTATTTAGGTATTATCAACCTGAGGTACAGTTGTCCCCTTCGCTCAGTATTCTGGGTAGTAAGAGTGACAGTGACAGCAACAGTTTGTTAAAATACTCTTTGTTCAAATTTATCGGCGACCAGGATTCCTCTTAAGTAAAAGATTTTATAATTTCTTAGATCAGTAATACATGCAAAAACTTACAAATGTTGTAGGTAAGTTTTTTTTAATTAAAATAATGAGATTTGTTTATCACTAATAAATGCTTACATTTTAGAATATTTTAAATTTGAGGGCCCCTTAAAATAAAATTAACTAACCGTAAGATTAAATCGTGCATTTTATGTGGGCGTGATTGTTAAAAGATTGTTGTTATATACAAAAAGATCCTGTTGAGAAGGAAACACTGATCCATTACAAATGAAACTTATCACTTAACTAAAAAATATTTAAGGCTGGAACATTAAACCTATTGAAAATATAATAAAATTTATTGCTTCCTTATGATTAAGTGCAATATTAACTCCTCAAAAATATCGTAATGAAATCGTATTGCGAAATAAATACCTACCTCTTTCGAAATGAACTGTTAGGCAGTGTAAACTAAGAATATAAAATGTAAAACAGAGTTTATTTACTAATCTGATCTATAAAATAATGATTGATGACTGAAAAAAAAGTTGATTAATTGAAATAAATTTACTTACTAATCCGATTTTAGAAAATATTATCAAGATGAATGACAAAAGTGTTATTTGTTCTATATTTTGTTTCTAGAAAATATTAATGGATAAAATATTGACGGCCGGCGTACTCTTGACTCGCATTCCGAAGGTCGTGGGATTGAATCCCGGCGATGCAAATAAATTTTATTTGATAAATTTGTGTTATTTCATAATTTATTCATTTAAAATAACATACAGGTAGTATATTTGCGGCACGTTACAGAGTGGAAGACACTCTCAGTATCGCCTTGGTGTAAGACCACCATTCAGAATTGAAACGTTGCTTTTTTTTTTTTTTTTACATTAACTCCACACAGGAGGCCCTGAGGAAAAAATAATTTCCCTCAGGGCCTATGTCATCTTTGAGGATGCTGTGTGGAGGGTGTTTTTGAGGAGAGGAAGGAGTGAACATGGGTCTTGAAGAGACCCATATTGTAGGAGGGAGGAAACACAGAGGCCGGCAAATCGTTCCACAGCCGAGCTGTTGAACTCAAGAACGAGTCGTAGAAACGACCCGTTCTCATGTGACTAATGTCAACCGTGTACAAATGTTGAGCGCGCGTTTGGCGTGTTTCCCGACTATGCACCGGTGCCGAGGGGATCAATGACGCTAGTTCCTCGGAGCATCTTCCATTGTAATACCGGTAGAACAAGGACAGCATTCCCACCTGGCGCCTGTGCTCTAAAGATTGCAATCCGTTAGTTAAATTAGGAGAATCTATCAAACGGACCGCCCGTTTCTGCACAGAGTCAAGGGTTTTTTTCAGGTATTTTGGGGCTCCAGACCAGAGGTGGCTGCCAAATTCAACCGTGGGGCGCACTTGCGATTTGTACAGGGCTAGCAGTTGTGTACTATTAAAGTATCTGCGTGCCCTGTACAGTATGCCCAGTTTCTGAGAGGCTAACTTAACTCTGGCCTCGATGGAGCCCCCGTACCTGAGCTGGTCACTTAGAGTTACACCAAGCATATCAATGGAAGGCCTGTTCGGGAGAATGCTTCCGTTGAAGGAGACTAGATTATCATTTCGATCCCTTTTAGACGTGATCAGACATGATTGGGTCTTTGAAACATTAAATTCGACGAGGTTATTCTTACCCCAAGAGGAAACACTCTCGAGGTAACCGTCCTAACCGTAAAGCTTGAAATGGCTTTAGCCGTGTTTGGTGATCTGAATAGCCAGGTACTTCCCAACTTCCTCCTCCTCATCTCCTTCCCCTCCCCATTATCTTCAGCCTCACAACATACCCCAATTGGGGAAGCCATAGTCTCACTTGCTCCAGACGGGAGCAGTTGGACTCTTGTGCGGTATTCAAATAAAATAAAAAAATTAAAAAATGGATAGAGACGATTTTTTTTAACAATTTCATTTAACATTTTCAGTTTCATGTAAATAATAACCGAACCTTTCTACAGACTTGCATTATTCTTTAAATTCCTAAAAATATGTAATGCAAGGTGACCGGACAACTCAGAATGAAATCAACTCAGAACCTCTTCAGAAAAGTCATTAAAAGTGAATAAAAAAATATGAAAAATTGGTTAAATAGGTTTCGTTAGGTTAGGGCTTTTTTAAAATGATTTTTTCATAGCTTTTAACGACTTTTCAAAGAGGTGAACTAAAGTGAACTAAACACTTGATTCTGAGATGGCATGGAACCATTACACAAAGACCCTTTTTAGGTTTTGAAGGTTTAGTAATCAAAAGTATTGAGCGGTTATTTACATACATGCAAAAAAGTGAAACACGACACGTTAAACCTTAATTTTTTAATATTTTATTTGCTTCTGTTGATACTAAAATATTTTTTCAAAAAAGTGTATTGTGAATTATATTTAATCATCACAATTTCTCAAATACTAGTGTTTACACTTCTGATTTCTCAACTGAAATTTAACTTCGATATCTATATACACCTATTCGTATACAGAAGAGTGTCTGTGATAGACGGCCAGCGTGAATATGATTTTTATACAAATATTGGTCAGTGGTTGAGTGGGCATCGCGTTTGGGTCCCACCCGGGCCTCCCGTGTTCGATTCTTCGGCTGGCCAAGTCCTCCATCACAACACAAGCAACATTTTCGGCTCTCTGTGGTGGTAGGAGATTTTCAAGCATTGTTGGGTTATTCGTTACCCGGGAATGTTTGTCTTTCTTTTTAATAAAAAAAAAAATATATATATATATATAGTTTTATTTCGAAATTGATGAAATTTTGCCCGTTTGATCTTCAAAACAAGAGATGAGATTTCGAAAACCAAAAAGCTAAATTTTGTACACTTGACGTTCAAAATTAGAGAAAAATTATTATTTTCATTTGATAAAGGAAAACTCGCTCTACTGCGTAAAGCCCGGGCAATGTCGGGGATGTCAGTTAGTTGTTACATAAATCCAAGTTATTTAATATTACCAATAAAAATCACAAAACGATGTTTATTTACCAACCGATTTATATTCCAATTCGCATAAATGATGACCAACAATATCTATCATTTTAGTATCTACGAGTAATTCTGTCTAATATCTATACAACCTTTGGTTTACCACAAAATATTATATTGTCAAGATAATTAGAATCTTTGCGGTGGAACAGCATTAAAACCATAAAAATAAATAGTATAACAATTTCTTATCTACCAATCTTGAGTATTATAGTTTACCAGTAGGATTTAACAAAGTGGCTTTTATAGTGGAGCTTTAGGCTTTTAAAATCGTTAAATGGTTGCGAGGATTGCGTAACCATAGCTGGTTTTAGATACATAGATTACAGAAGATAATTGAATGGACGAATGCGATCACATTCCAGTTCTATTTTTTATTTCGACATTGGCCTTTGCGAAAAAAGTGGCCTGAACCTTATCTACTAGTATGACCGGTGTTGCGTTAATTTATTTATGTAAATTTATTGTCTTCTTGTGCGAAGAACCAGTTGGCGGAAGAGTGCAATGGTTTAGTTGGGCGATTGTTTTCATGAATCCGTGCATTGTTATTTCCTAACCGATAAGTATAAAAGCGTGTTGTCGTTACCGAGTTATCATCACACGCTCTTTGTCTTCCGACGAATCAACCCAATCCTACAAAAATGTTCAAATTCGTAAGTGTTTACTTTTAGAGGCCTTAGATTGGATATGAGTACATTTTAAACATAAATAACTAAATTCGAAATGTTTAAATTTTTATTTAATTAGTTCATAAATTCATCTACATTTTCTTTCAATAATAGACTCGATTGCTCGATTTAGCTTCATTATATTTCAGATAGTTGCGAAGAGTTTTGTTACAATTTTTCTAGTTTGAAAAAAAAAGTTTCGAGCACATCTTTAACCACGATTAAGTAAATCAGCTTTCGACCACCCGAAATCCATCTTCATAGATATTAATTTTATGACTTAAGTTCAATAAAGCCCTCAGACGCCATCCAAATTTAAAAAAAAACTGTGGTAAATATATTTTAATATGCATAAAAACGAAGCTAATGATGTATATTTTTACAGTTCTTCTTCGCTGCCTGCGTGGCCGTATGCGCCGCTAAGCCCGGATTAGTGGCTCCAGTAGCCTACTCCGCCTACCCCGGAGTGTCCGCCTACTCCGCCTACCCCGCTGTGTCAGCCTACTCCGCCTACCCCGCTCTGTCTGCCTACTCCGCCTACCCCGCTGTGTCTGCCTACTCCGCTCACCCCTCTTACGCCGGCCTCCCCGCCGTGTCTTCCGTGTCTTCTTACAACGCACCCTTGGTTAAATCCGTTGTTGGAGCTCCCCTTGCCTACACCGCTGGATTCCCCCTCGGATACAACGGAGTTCAATATGTTTAAATATCACTGAAAAATACGACAAAACTTGTGATTTTGTAACAAAGAAATGTTTCAAAACAACCAACTTTCCTCTTTTGGCAAACGACAAACCATGAAAATTTAACAAATAATGCAATAAATCTAACTACACCAAAATAAAAATGCTGTTGTATTCTTATTTTAAAAAAAGATCACCCAAAATAATTTGTTTTTTTTTCAACATTATTCTACTAAGGATTACTACGTCAGGTCGATGGGTCAACATTTATCTTTTTCCACATTAAAAATAAAATTAATTGTTTCAGTCAGTTCCAAAAATTATTTTTTCTGCTTTCTTCTCAGCAACGTGCTGTTATTAAGTTCGAAAGGTAATTACATAACGAGAAATGATTGAAACAGACTCAAAAGCTTAGAAAATTTTCTACTTCATATTTGATTGTCAAATGGTTTTCTTCAAATACGAATTTTATACATACAGCATCAACTCAGTTCTTATTTGTCCATCAGACCATTTTAGTTTTTGTTCAATCTCCATTTTCGAATTAAAAATAAAGTAAGAAAAATGTCAGTTAATTACATTACTAAGAATTATTTTAACTAATGAGACTTTTACCTTTGTAAAAATAGCTTTATCTGAAACACCTATCGTGATGTTTCATTGAAATAATGAAAGAAAACCTTCTCCTCCTGTAAAATTTCGTGGTCAGTTGGACAAATACGAACTAAGGTGACGATATGTAGAAGTTTCTTAAGTTCTGGGAAACTGGTTGGCAAACTAATGAGCCACAAAACGTCGATGGATATGCTGTGATGAATTCATTGAATGTACTTTATCCGCAACGTATAATGCTTGCTTGACTGCGTCACGAGGAGGGTTGATGCAATGGGCTAACTGTTGAAATTTGTGAGGTTGGGCTGACGGTGATGCCAAAGCGATTAACGTGTCTTGGCCATAAATATAGATGTTTGGATAGAGTCAGCATTATAATGATTAAAAAGTACTAGCGTGGGATTATGTCAAGGGTCAGACTAACAAAAGAGATGATGAATGAATGTGGATATAGCAAGGAATGTATGCCAAGACAGAGTTGTGTGCTAATCTATCCTCTCTATCTACCCCTGCGAGAAAAGGCGAGATCCTTAGTTAGTTAATTAATATGATATGATGTGCAAATTTAAAAAAAAATAATTTCTGATATTATTTCCTACTTATTACGTACATAAATGTCTTAAATGCATATTTTGAGCTCTTACTAGAGCATCTCAAAAATATCTTCCACAAGAACACGTGTTTGTGTTTCGAAACTTTTTAAAACAGATGTTTATTTATTGAAAGCTCGTCAGATTTTTACAAACACAATAATACGTCGAATAATAATAAGGTAAAATGAGTAGGAACATATGAATACAAATGTTATAAAAAAAATTTAAAAAAAATGATATTAGACAAACGGTTTAATATAGTAAAACCTGCGAAGCGCTGATGTTGCAGTAATGCCAACATATCGATGTCTTTTAATATGAAGGATTTTTATTCACGTTTAAATGTTGATTTATATCTAAGCATTATGACATTTAATAAAAAAAACCAATCTACGTATAACGATATACCCATATATAACAAAATCAGCGTTTATTGAAATAAAATATGAATTCACATATTTTTTAAATAAAATTAACACGAGTCACTTTGCGTATACCGCGTACTTAATCAAAATTATGAATATAGTGAAACCAATGGTTTTTAAGGATAAAATTAAAATTAACAAAAGACAAACAATTACAGTCAAATAAGTAGATAAAAAAATTACAAATATTCGTGATTAATGAGTAAAAGGTATCATAAAAAAACAATTAATTATATAAAATAAAAATTACGTCAATAAATTGAAAAGGTGGCTATAAAAAAAATTGTTATCAATAATTTTTAATAGGTTATTAACACTTTTTTTATTTTCTAGTTATTTCTAATTGTATATCATATTTAAACCCTTTATTTATATCAGGAGAATGATTTGTTTACAAAATGTGATTGGTTAAAATTACAGAAATACACATCGGATCGGCGAAATCGTGCTAGTTTTGACTTGAGTAGTGTTATAATATGATTTTAGATTTTCACGGACAAAAGCATTATAATATTTTATTTTAGGGTAATGTGCTGTGCTGATCTGTACACCTGCAAATCTGCCCTGGTGATGGATACTGTAACGCGGTCCAAAAAGTTGTTGGAGAAGAAAGTATCGCGGAAGGGCATAACCGTAAGCCGAAAGGCTCGTATTTTGTAGAAGCACCATCTAATTTTTACTCATTTTTCGGTAAATTGTGTTATGCTTATCATTTCCAACATACAACTTATCTACATTGTTTATTTCTTTTAAATATCTTACAAAAATACCAAATCTCTTCTTGTGAATAATATGTAGTCTTCGTTATTGCAATGTAAAATTTAATTTTAGATTAGTAATGCAAAATGGAAATTAATAATTATTATTTTGCTTCACCCTGTAATTTTTCAGTCGTAATAATATAATTGGCAATAATATAAATAACAACAAGTTTTCCTCTCCTAAGCACAAATGTCTGTTTTATTAGGAGAGTGTATGAAATATTATGTCATATGTCGTACAATATTATTTTGTTGTAAAAATTTATGGAGAAATAATAAAAAAAAAATAAATAAAAATTACCCTAATCACGATAAAAGCTAGTGTTATGGTTGTCACAGTAGAAAAGATGACAGTACATTTGAGTGCAGTCTTTGAAGTTATTCAATAATTTAAAAAGCATAACTAGTTACCAACAAATATCGTTAATCGGTCTCAGGGGTGGAAAGTAGCGGTAGTTTTGTAAAAATTAATGTTTTGTGGTAGGTATCATGAAATTTCATATTGAACTTACTTAAGAAACCACCTTTCTACTTTTCCAAGTTAAAAGTATGAATTAATAGGAGACCACACATTAGATGCATATACTGGTTGCGATATTACAAGGGATCCTTATTATTCCATAATTAGTTTTATTTTTGGTTTACTACACGCGTACAAACTGATAACATGTTAACGGCCAATTTTTAGAAAAAAAAACTTTAAATTTTGGAGGTGCCCTACGATATTTTATAGTTGTGTCATTTAAGATTTTATAAACAATATTCATTGAATAAAAAAATATTCTTGTCATCAAGTTTATAAGGAAGGAAGTCTTTTTATTATCAATTGAGAATATCCACAAAATCCGTGTCAAGGTTCTGGGAGATTGTATACATAGAAACATTGAAGCTTCTCAAATAAGTTAAAACATATGACCAACGTTTTTTGATATAACTTAAAAGTAGTGTATGACCATTTAGGCGTTAAAAAAATCTAATTTAATTGTTTTGTAAGGATTCAATGCAGGAAAATATATTAGCGTTGGTACTTTCGCGAAATTTTAAGTTCTCATTATTCAACCTTCAGTTTTAGTAATTGGAGTATGGATACCATTTTCTTACATATTTTCCACAAATTTTGGAAAAAGCTTCTGCTATTGCTACCCGATTATCGAGTGTATTATTTGCGCATTTGGCCTTGAGACAACTTGCAGGCTAAACCTTTTGTAGTACTGGTATGGCTGCAGTTACGTTAGTTTATTTATGGTAATTTATTGTCTTCTTGTCCGAGGAACCAGTTGGCGGAAGAGTGCAATGGTTTAGTTGGGCGTTTCATGGATATGTGCAGTGTTATTTCCTAATCGACAAGTATAAAAGCCAATCGTCGTTACCGAGTAATCATCACAAGTTCTTTGTCTTCCGACGAATCAACCCAATCCTACAAAATGTTCAAATTCGTAAGTGCTTATTTTTTGCCAACTTTAAGTGTACCAAACTAATATAAAATGATACTTATCAAAAATAATTTTAAAAATTTGTCTTTGTTGGTTTTCGTGCATTAACAGCGCTTTTTGCTGAAGTGATATTGATATGCATAGAATACATACATACATAAAATACAAATAAGTGTCGTTAGTCAAGAAATTTTATTTTACGTTTTATCTCCGAAAATTAAAGTGATTTTACTGATTTTATATACCTCACGAAAAACATTTTTAAGTCAGATCATTCCGTGTCCGCAAGATGTCGCTTGTTTCTCTTTTCGACGAAACCGCTTAATCGTCAAATATTAATTTGTTTTCGCTCTACTGTAAAATTAACTTTTTTTGACTTACGACGCTTTTCTATGGGATGTGCGATTTATCCAACTTAAAAGAGATTTTTGCACTAGAAGGTTTGTTAAGAGTTTTGTGAAAAGAGTAATGCTTCGTTGACATCTTCAAATACACATTTTAAGAGGAATCGTCGCATATCATTTCGCAATTCGACAAACATATATTTTATAATATTTTATAATATTTAATTTGTATGTTTCGAACAGTCGCACAGTGGTACGGAAGAGGTATAATGTGCTCACTTCAATAAATTTCACTCCATGAGTGGTTGAATATTATATGGAACCTTGAGAAAGAAAAAGCATATAAAATCAGTTCTGAACTTCTGTCACGTCCTGAAGTATCTTGCGAATACTATGTTATCTATACATAAATAAATTATGACATTTATGCTAACGAAATTGTATTTTTTATAGTTCTTCTTCGCTGCCTGCGTGGCCGTATGCGCTGCTAAGCCCGGATTAGTGGCTCCAGTAGCCTACTCAGCCTACCCCGGAGTGTCCGCCTACTCCGCCTACCCCGCTGTGTCAGCCTACTCCGCCTATCCCGCTCTGTCTGCCTACTCCGCCTACCCCGCTGTGTCCGCCTACTCCGCTCACCCCTCTTACGCCGGCCTCCCCGCCGTGTCTTCCGTGTCTTCTTACAACGCACCCCTGGTCAAGTCCGTTGTTGGAGCTCCCCTTGCCTACACCGCTGGATTCCCCGTCGGAGTCAAATACGTTTAAATCTAACCGATGAAAGTGAAAAAACCTTGTGATTTTGCAACTCAGACATGCTTTTTATACAAAATTCCTCCATTTGGCAAACAAAACTTTTGAAAATTCAACGAAATAAATAAATCAGCAAACTTTAATTCAAGGACTTTGTTTTATTGTACTGCATATAATTCCACAAAACAAAACTTTGTTCTCACAACTTAAACCTAAGTCATTTTAAAATAAAGACACTATTTAAAAATAATAAAGAATCACACAAATAAGGTTGGTGGGGCGAAATTCCAATGCCCACAATTTGATGATATCTTGTATTTTTTCTGCTTTATCATGTAGCGCTTATGTTTAAAAAACCTTGCCCGTGTATTAAACAAAACTGAAGTATTATTCATCCTAAGATATTAGTTTTTTGAGTCGATGGGTCATAATGCTTAACCAGGATACATAAAAATAAATTATATGCTAATTATATTTGATTAATCTACTTAAATCATCATGCATTAAACGGTAAAGACTAAATGTCTGCCGATGTTCCTATACATTAGATCGGACATTCGATAAGTTAGATGCGAATAAATTCTCGTAAAAGCTGGTCCGAATTTTTTTTGAGCTCGTAAATTGTCAAATTCGTGAACATGGAGTGATAAATTTTCGGTAAAAAACTGGTTCGATCGTTTTGAATACACCTTTAGACTTCAGGTGAATAAAAAAAATGGATGAATTTATACTCAAATGGTATTTATCAAACCTTATACTTTTTATCCACGCTATGTAATCTCCATGTTCTTGAAATATATTATGCAATTAATTGGTAGTGATTCAACGTTGGAGGTCAGCATTGATATTGTGTAGTTTAAACGGTCTATCTGAATCATGAACATGAACCATTCGGATATGTGATCATCAAACAGTATGCTTATGCGTGGTTGAATTTCAGAACTCAGTTTCGAGTGCATGTTGACGCCACGCCGTACGCGTCGCGCCACAAATAACATCCGCGTACGTGGAATTTGAAAGCTACCGTTGTAATTCGGTTTTAAAATCCAAAATTCACTACAAGATGTCGCTACTTCCGTCGGCAGGTTGGTATGGACGTGCCCCAGGAAAGTATAAGTACTGCGATTTACTGAACTAGTAGTATCTCTCCGAATATAGAAAGATTGACGATAATATTCAATTGCATCAAGCGGCTATTACCTATTTCGTTTTGTTATTACCTATCTCGGTTACTTTGTCCCGGTGAATATCACTAGATGACAGTAGATCCGAGGAACAGGCTATTTTTGGAGTCATCTCCTATTGGATTTACAAAGTGGTCACAAACACTAGCTGGGAAACCGAACCAAAAGCCACCCGCAGGGCCTAGCATCAAAACCTGCGGAGCGAGTTTTTAACTGCTAGTTTCTATTAAAGTCCTTAAGGGGGTATTCTAGTCTAGAAAAAAAAAAAAACAATTTTTTTTTCTTCATATTTCCAAAGTTTAAATATTCAAAAATATGTTCTTAGAAGGATTTTACGAAATTCGCATTATTTCAAAAGTTATAACCATTTTAATGTCGCGGTTTAGACGTAATCTAACCAAAATCTGAAAAGAACAAAATTTTAAACCCATTTTTCTACAAACCACTTTTTTCGAGGCGGTTGACACGATATATCAAGTTCTACGAAACCAATTTACTTGGAAATTGGTGTGAGCCTTCTCTACACATTCCGCTATGACGGGAACTAGAACTATGAAAAAATTTCAATTTTCACTATTTTTAAAAAATTTTCAAAGTCAAAAAAACTGGTACAAAAACGTCTTTTTTATTTCAAACAGCCGCCATTTTGCGAAATTTTTTCTTTCAATTTTCCTTAGTTCGGGCCATAGCCACATTTGTTTGGATTAATTTTTTTTTTTTTAGATTACTGGGAGGGTTGCAATCGTGTCAACCAGGGCGCGCCATTTTTTTGAGACCACCCTCTTCAACACCCTGTAACTTTCTGAATTTTTAATTTTTTAGTTCGACTCTTTTTTTAATGGATTTTTTAATGTTTAATAAATATTTCATTAAATAGAAGTTGGTAAAAATATTATTGTTTTTTTTTGTTGCACCTGAAAAAACACCTACAATTCATGCCTCTAGACTAGAATACCCCCTTAATAGTTTTGTGACTAGATGAAAATAGCCAACTTCCTTCCCTACATACTTTCTTCAGCATCATAACATTTCTTTTGATTGATTTTGGGGGTGCCATAGTAGCATTGCCTCATGGCGGTGGAGTTTTTTTTGTATGAATCCGCACAAGAGCCCCAACTGCTCCCGTCTGGAGCCAGTGAGACTACGGCATCCCCAATTGGGATATGTTGTGAGGCTGAAGGTAGTGGGGAGGGGAAGGAGATGGGAAAGAGGAGGGTACCGTAAGGAAGTACCTGGCTATTCAGATCTGGTCACCAAATACGGCAAGTCTCTCCTGCAGTAATACAAAAAAATCTCTATACTAACCTAAAAAAACATATTTTTCCCTATATAATATCGTGTGTGATTCATCATAAACCGTAGGTGTGCGGCGTTATTGTCTGTTAATAAATTTCTTTACAACAACCTATAATTGCATTTGTTGTCTGTAATCGTACTTTTTGAAAAGGCTTTTTAAATAAATCGATGATGTGATATTATAACGTTTAAAAAATATGTTTACATTTTATCAAATAACAAGAACAATCGCTGAATATAACTGAAATTATGTCACAAATGAGAAAATTTATGGGGCGGAGCGAAGAAAATTTAAATATTATAATAAAGTCTGATAAATAGTAGACAAAAAATTGATGGCGCTACGATCGCTTAAAAGGTTTTAAATAATGAAAACACTAAGATTTATTGGAAAGTAATTTTATAAACCACAATGGTTTAAGTGTATATTTTTTACTTTAATCAAACGGTGCGCAGAAATTAGTGGTACTTTCTAAAAAGACATGATTCAACGTCGCTTTTAAGACAATTTCACGATAATATTTTTTAATTTAAGTATTATTATAAGTTAATTACATAGAAAGGCGATTTTTTGGATTCATGAAATGACTGTATCGTAATAGTCATTTGTTACTCAAATATTAAATCAGAAAATCAACAGATCAAAATTACGAAATAAAAAAGTAAAAAATTGCCATATTATGTTATTTTTCCCTTGTTTGTTTAAAGCAAACTGCCAAAATCGAAAGTGAAGAAATTTGAAAGTAAAGAACAAAGTGAGAAGCTCGGGGTTACCATGGTAATGTCAGTGTTTCAATTGAATAAATGTTTGTAGTTTGTTGCCAAACCGTACAATTAACACCTATTATTATAGTAAAATTTATATCAATTGTCAATGTCTATGGTTTAGATGCATTTTATTTGGCCTAAAACACTGGCGAATGCAAAAAAAGAAATAATTTTTAACCCAGCGAGCGTAAGGTTGGGTAAAATTTACCTGAGGCAATTTATGCTGCTCGATAATTTTAGTTTGTCGCGCTTAAGGCGCCGTATCCGAGCTCGAAAAGAAGAAGATGGAGAGATATGTAATTACGAATGTTGGAGAGAGCGCGCTAATATTTCAAACGATAAAATTGAAGCGAAAATTGTGAAAATGTTTAATAAAACACGACTCGCTTAGAATAGAGCAAAAAACCTCATGGGGTTGCCTAAAATAACGTTCAAAGAAACATTGCGAATTTTTTCATTCATATAACTTGTTAAATAATAGAGACAGATTGTATAGATATTATCTTCAAAAATAACACATATTTTTTAAAAGCTTAAAAACTTATAATGTTCACGGGAGATATCCAAGAAATTGTTTGAACTTTGGGTAGTGGCGGCTTAACTGTTCCGTATGAGGAATTATTCAGCCACCGCTCAGCAAGGTAGGTAGACATCGTGAATGTTATAGGCGGGTGAGTTTTACCCACCTGGCGCATGGTGTTACTATTTTTCATAGTAAGTATTACGATTAGTTGTAGAAGAAGAAAAAAACTATTAAAATTTTTGTTTGTTTTGATTAAAACTTTAGAAGATGCAAATTTTTTTGGTCAATTTATTTAGTTTTAAAATGGAAAATAAAGTGCTA
Organism: Glyphotaelius pellucidus; assembly: GCA_936435175.1. NCBI lineage: Eukaryota > Metazoa > Arthropoda > Insecta > Trichoptera > Limnephilidae > Glyphotaelius > Glyphotaelius pellucidus. Next base: position 15,113,296 of record OW386544.1, on the reverse strand, counting down.
TAAATTTATTAAAGTGTTTATTCGAATAAAAATGATTAAGCTACTTATTAAAACATTTCTATTCCTTGTTTCTAATAACAAATTTTGATGGTCGGCGTAGTCTAGCGGTAAGGCTCTCGACTCGCAATCCGAAGGTCGTGGGATCGAATCCTGGCATGGCAAATAAATTTAATTTGATTAATTTGTGTTATTTCACAATTAAATCATTTTAAATAATACATGGTATATTTGAGGCACGTTCCAGAGTGGAAGATACTTTCAATATCACCCTGCTGTACCATCATTCAGAATTAAAACGTTGCTTGAAATGGCTTAAACCGTGTTTGGTGACCAGATCTGAATCATCTCCTTCCCCTCCCCACTACCTTCAGCCTCACAACATACCTCAATGGGTATGCCATAGCCTCACTGGCTCTAGAAGGGAGCAGTTAGAACCCTTGTGCGGTATTCATATAAAAAAATATTTAAACAAACAAATACTTAGAAAAAGGAAATATAAGCATACTATCGAATTAAAATAGTAATAAGTCAAGAGTAAAAACGATCTAAGTAAGAATTTCGGGTAAAAATTACCCACGCTCGATATTACAAATTTAAGCCTAACGCTCGCCGGGTTAAAGTTCAAGCGGCAATAAATCTAAGAAAATAAATAATTAACGCAACTTTCAAAGCTTTGCTTTATTTGTGCTAGCTTAAGAGACGAAACTTAAAAGTTTTAACAGGAAGATAAATTGAATTAAGTAACTTATTAGAATTATCGCGTTAAACCAGCTATAAATTGACTGATAAGAATCGACTTTAACTACCTGTTACTTCTGTACCTACTCTTGTATGCACAGTGCACATCATTGATCGTCAGGTGAAGACTAATTTTATTTCCTTATTGAGCCTAATTTATTTTATTTCATTCTAAAACACTATCTTCTTACTTAGTCATCGGCAAATAGGTCTTTCGAAAGTTTTTTTTACTATTATTTTTTTAATTTAATATTTGTACGCTTATTACAGTAAATATGCAATTTTTTGCAGAAAATAAAAATATTATTTCCTCACTAAAAAGAGACAAGAATTCTAGCTCAATTATGTATTTTTTATATCCAATAACAGATTTCAAAAATTTAAAAAAAAAATTAATCGGTATGGACCAAGTATGGACTCTTACAGCAGTTTTAGATAATTTTATGGTTGGCCCACAAATAACAATTTAAGAAATTCCTGTATACTTTATTTTTAATAAATATTCATATTTTTTTTTACAAAAATAATTTCTCTCAGGGCCTAAGTCATCTTTTGGCATGCTGTGTGGAGGATCTTTTTAAGAAAAGGAAAGAGAGGAAGTTCTGGGAAAGTAAAAGGTAAGAGGGGTGGGTAGGAATCTAGGATTCAGTGTGTCCAGATCATCCACCGCCAGATCCAGACAAACCTCACTCCATGAACTCGGGCTCTCCCGCTAAGTCACCAAGCGTAGCGAATCACTTGGGGTGACCTATGGCAGAGGTGTTGGTTATCCAATAAATGGTTTCCGGGGTGGCGGTACCCATTCCCGCCTCCCTTCTCGCTTTTTTTTTGATATTTGGATAGACGTATGTAATTATCAAAGTTAGAATTTTTAAGGCCCGTCAAAACGATCAAAATCTGGCGAGATACGCATGACGTCATTTGTACCCTTCGTTTTATCGGTTAGCAGTAAAGCCATCCCCAAACGGGTTGATATGAAATCAACAAATCCCAAATACATAATTCGCAATTATTAAGAAATCATGAATACTTCTAGGTACCTACTTACACCTACCTAACCATGTGTAAACCACACAAATAAACGCACAAGCAAACACGAAACCCCTTTCGCAAATAATCGCACGTTTTGTATAAAAATTATTATATTATGTGCAAAAATGCTGTTAGAATATACCTAAACACGAGTAAATTTGATCGAAAAAAAAATATATTTAATAATCAAATAACTACATATTTAATAATCGATGACCTGGGAAATAACATTCGAGCAGCAGTTCGGTTATCTATGCTGAATGCTATATTATATTTTATGTAAGTCAGTTTAAACATTATATTTTATGTAAGTTGGGATTTGCATTTGGTCTATCTAAATACACGGAACATAAATTGCCGTCCATTGAAGAGATATAAATGATTTCAAAACGTCGTGTAATTAAAAAATCGCCGTTCAAAATTGTTATTTACTTGTCGTTCTGTGAACAGTAGATCTCGCATTTTAAAAGGATTTTCTAATTTTATTTAGTTCATCAAGATTTCATGGAAGTAGGTTCTTAAGTAATAACTACTTACCTACTTAATTATAGACCACAAATATTTTAAGTAATTTAAATTTTTATTTCAAAAAAGGAATCACACAATTTGTTCGTTTTTGTACATCTTTAAGATTCTTTTTTCAACTTCGGCAACAGGCAAGGTTCTTAGAAAATGCGTTTAATAAGGTTAGCTCATCAAGGGGGTAGAGCAGTGATTGGCTAAAAATTCGTGACGCAGCTTGAAGTCCATGTTCCACTAGGAGATTTGAATTAACTGCAATGTAATAAGTGGCAGTGTTTTACAAAAATCATCGGGCCACTTTCTTCATCGGAAAGCTTCTACGAATCTTGCCCAATAGGTATCATAATATTGATTATTTCATTTTTTGACAGCTCGTAGTAGAAGCCACAATCGTTATAACTCTGGCGGGATAAAAAGGTTGTATCCAACACGGCCATCATCACCGAAATCGGAATGAAACAAACAAATTTAGACAGACTAGCGAGTTCCCGGCAGGCATTACAATGCCACTTAATAAAGAAATTATTTTTCCCTGCGTGTTCTTTCCCATTTATCCCGTTCCTCTCTACCGTTCCCCCGTCCCGCGAATCCCTCTCCCGAGTTCCTCTCCACTCTCCCGCGTTCCATATATTCAATTCAGGTACATTTAGTTTTCAAACAGCTCGCGCGCCACCTATTGCAATTTTTTTATACAAATTTTCATTTTTCATACATTGTTATAGTTGTATTGTAGTTGTTTATGAAATATGGCAGACTGGGATTGCACAACCCTCCCAGTCCTGCTGGAATAAAACCTTAAATAAAATAATAAAAAAAATTACAAACATCCATTTTTAAATATTATAAGAACATCAATTAAATTTGGTATTGGAAAGATAGGACAAGATTCAAAATGTTCAATTTGGATGACTATCATAGGTGAGTAACTTCAATAAAATTCGTTAATTTAAAATGTTTATTCGATTGAGTTTTGATTAAACAATCGATGGTTTGCAAAATGTTATTCTCAAAGCGTGATATGGTTGATAGTTTCGTGAGAGTTTTTATAATGATTAAAAAACTTTTCATTTGTTTGTAATAAACCAGAAAAATTTGCGAGGAATGAAGATATTTTGAAAGACCCAGACATTTCCTATGCTTAATATAGCAATACATAAAGAACAAACAAACATGCAAGCAAGCAAACATACGTTCATTTTTATATATTAATTATAATCTAAACAAGACTTCTAATATATTTCAAACAAAACGACAGGATTCCATCATTGAAAAATGATAAATTATTTCTTTATTGTATTTGATTATATCCTTTGAACTAATCACATATTCACGCCCACGTGATATTATTTACGAACCTTATGGGATGTGTTTATATTAATGTTAATATTGTTTATTGTGACTAACATGATTCACGCTGCAATACAAATTTAAATTACAATAAATATGATAATGAAAATGAACCAATCGAATAATGTTCACCATTTGATATTTGCATATTTATATTGCACTGCATATCGTATATTGTGCATTCTAAATATCATTATCAACCTGACTAATAAATATGTTTTAAAGTTTGCGCAACTGATAAACAATCATTTGCCCAACGATAATGGTTGTTTATCAGTTGTGTAAAATTCAAAATATGTTTATTATTAAAACACGTTTATTGGTGAAAACCCGTTTATATGTAAAACACGTTTATCAGTAGGTGTTTAATTCGTAGAATTCCATTTGTTTAAAAAAAAAACAAAACAAATCAAATTTAATAATGTAACTATTAAATTCTGCAAGTTTTTTAGTTCATGAGAACTAAAATACTTGAAAAGAATAAAAATTAATAAAATAAATAAATAATAAAAAAAACACTTATGAAAGTATTTTTTTTTTAAGTATTCTTTATTCATTGAATTGTTTGTTACATGATTTGGGGATTTTCCGACCACCATGCTAGGCACATTGCCGTGTTGTGGTGGTCGATAATTGGTGAGTGGATAATAACGTCGTATTTTTCAATCTTAGCACTCTAGATTAGCGGTTCCCAATTTTTTTTTGCCCCGGAAGCCTTATCGATCATACTTTTCTAGGCGGAACCCTATTATAAGAAAAAGTTAACTTGTGGTTTGAATACTTTCATGTTTACCCTGAAAAGAAAGATCAAAAGTTTTGTGTAAAACTTACTTCAATGTGATATCTTTTTTATATTTATTGTTAAAATAGCATCGAAATCAGGCTTTATGTCAGACAGCTGATTACGAAGATCTGGAGCTGCATCCAGTCTGTTTCTGTATTTGTTTTTTGTGTATGCCGAAAAACCAGTTTCACACCGGTAAGTGGTCACAAACGGTAAAAAACTGTGATAGCTTTCTCGACAATTTCTGGATATTCGTTTTTAAGGCCAATCCAAAACTCATCCAGATTAGTTTTTTCTGAATTAAACTTTTGTTGTAAGGAAGAAGAACGTTTGATATCTATCAAAGTCTTGTACTCTGTTGCTGCAAGAGTCGACGGTTTCCTGTAAACTAGGAATGGATTCTGTACCCAATCAATGTCCTGCAGGTTTTTTTCAGGAAAATACTCTTTCAGAGATTTGTTGAGGGCCATCAAATGTTCGTAAATGCATTTTTCAATATCTGAGGTTACTTGCTTTTCCAGAAACTCGTTTAAAAGAGAAAAAACATTGGTACTGTTTCTGTTCAACACATTCTATCCAGAAGACAAATTTCTTTCTAAGAGATTTTGTCGTTTACTGTTAAAGTATTTTTGTTTCGTCCTTGCAATGACTTGCAAATTACATTCAGTTTATCAAATATGTCTGCCAAATACGCCAGTTTCATAAGCCATTGCTCGTCGTGCAATAGTTAAACAAGACCACTCAAAGATGAAGAAAGCGATTCTAATTTCTGTCATACAGGGTTTTAATAAAGTCTCTGCAATCGTGTGTGGTTTGCCAGCATGAGCAATCCTGTAACTTAGCAGGAATGATGCTTCTGTGGCATTCTCGTTATCAGTTTTAACATATTTATGTAAAGCAGCCACACTGATTTTATGTGCATCTTTGTATCTTTAGAAAAAGTCTAAGCTTTTGTCTTTTAATTGAGGGTGGTTGGTATTAAGATGTCGTTTTAGCTTCGCAGGTGCCAGAGAGCTATTACATATGATTTTGTTGCACATAACGCTTTGACCTTCCGGATTCTCAAGCATTCCTACAGAAATAAATCCAAAGGACAAGTAAGATTCGTGATATTTTCTCTTTTTTGAAGTAGTGTTGTCCTGAGATTGCCCAGCCCTTTTGGTCATTGGTGTATTTTGTCTATCCTTAAAGATTACGCGTTAAATCCGGACGGAACGCGGAACTCTTGTGATGCTTCTACGGAACCCCAGGGTTCCGCTTCCGGTTCCTCTTTTGAGAAACGCTGCTCTAGATCACTGAGAACTCATGGACCGTCACTGATATCTTCCACTCTAGAACGTGCCACAAATACTACAATAGTATAAAGTGAATAAATTGTGAATTACCACAAATTAATCAAATAAAATTTATTTGCGCACGTCGGAGTTTGAAGGACGACCTCCGGATTGCGAGTAGAGAGCCTTACTCCTCGTCCAAGAGCACCGCTGAAGTACGTAGAAAAAAATATTACAGAAGGATGTTTTTACTGTAAGGGGCCATCCATAAATTACGTCACACGAATTTCATGATTTTTTTGACCCCCTCCCCCTCTCTGTCACACATCGTCACATTTGTGAGACCCCCTCCCCCCTAGTGTGACGTCACATATTTTGCAGTTTTACATCAAATTTTTTTTGTGTTTTAATAATTTAGATTTTTACGTGTGACGTCACAGAGCTGATGACCCCCCATACCCTTTGTCACACAATGTCACACTTCTCTACCCCCCCCCCCCTTAAGGTGTGACGTAGTTTATGGATGGACCCTAAGTTATTCTCCATTCATTGATCAATTTGGAAGGCGGGAATGGGTACCGCCGCCCCGGGAACCTTTATTGGATAACCAACACCTCTGCCATAGGTCATCCCAAGTGGTTCGCTACGTTTGGTGATTTTGCAGGGGTGCCCGGGTTCATGGGGTGAGGTTTTTCTAGGTCTGAAGGCGGATGATCAGACACACTGAACCCCAGATTCCTACCCACCACTTAAACCCTTTTCCTTCCCATAACTCTCCTCTCCTTCTTTTTCTTAAAAAAAACCGTCCACGCAGCATCCCCAAAGATGACCTAGGCCCTGAGGGAAATTATGCTAAGTATGGAGCTCACGTAAAAAAAAAAAGATATTTTTAGTTCGGGAGAAATATATATTTTCTAAATCACAAAACTGAGGTTTTTGGTCCCTGTAAATCTTGCAAAAGATTTATTTCTAGTGAGTAATTGTTTTGAAAGCCTAGCACAGCCGTACGTCTTAGCTAAACCGGTTCTAAATATGTCAGTCAAATGCAGGAAAGAAAAACAATTGTGCAGTGACAATGTATGCAATACTGGCGCAATACAACACTCGCTTCCTCCGCGAATTGCACTTTCGGGCATATTCAAATACAGTAGTTGGCTAACAAGGATATCATTATATTATCGGTAATGTCAAGCGCCGACACAAGTAACGAGATGTAATTTATGAATATTAGAAACATGGATAAAATGTAATACAGTTGGATTACGTTCGGAACAAAAATAGAAATAGGATGTTCAAGTTAAAAAAGAAATTCTTGCTTCAATTAAGTATTTGATATTTTTTGTATTTTGCAAACTATGAGTATTTTTTGTTCCGACGAAGAACAGATCTTTTAAATAGTAAATTTTTTTGGTAGAATTTTTTTTTGTTTGTTTTTATTAATAACTAGGAGGCAGAATGCGGAGGCAAAACGAAAATTCCAGAGCTGCTAATTATTAAAGGCAAAACAATTAAACTATCGTTATTTGACCGGTCTAATTTGTTTTATGGGGCCAACAGACTTACCAAAGAATGCCACTTACTTGAATGCCTCGGAGCAAACGGGTAAATTTCGCAACGTTTTGACTTTGAGGTAATGTTTTGTGGATTTATTTTATCCTATCGTATATAATATTTACCGAAACACGTTCCTTGAACAATAAACTACCCCTAACAACAGCATTACTTTCGTTTATTTGACAAATTGATAGGTTTATCGATCTTTTCATGACACCCGACGCTCAAAGTTTGACAGCCAAATCGCGGGAGAAATGACATTTGCGAAGTCATAGAAATGTGCAGATAATTATTTGAGTGGCTAGGTGTGTTTCTTATATCTGTTACGTCAAGATCAAGAATGCCCCAAGCGATTCTGACCTTGTACTTCATACTATTGTACTTCATGTTATTGTAAATACTTAAACATTAAAACATTATAGAAAATATAATATTGTCTAATCTATAATATAAAAAACCTCATCTTAAATTGTCTTAATTTTTAATCTCCACATAAACAGATATTCAATAAAACAAAAATTGTAGAAAGTACATGCGTCTATTTTTTTCGCCATAAACAAAAATATTGGAATAAATAACAATTATATTATTGAAGAAGAAGATGACACCAATAATCTAAACGAAAATTTGAAAGAGAACAAGATACTGAAAAATAAAAAAAAGTTAATGGTCGCAACTGGGACTCGATCCCAGAACCCCTCGTTTTACTGGGACAAAAGTCTTACCAATTCCGAAAGGAATTTTAATTAGCCAGTAAAATGGTGTTGTTAAAGTTAAAGGGTAATAAATTTCAGCAAGATCCTTTGGGTATTTGGATGTTGATTAATTGAAGAATTTCAGGGGAGTCAATTTTTTTATGCAGTATTTCATGTAACAGTATATCTGTACTTATTCTTTTATCCAGGAGGTAATTGTAATCAATGTTTAGAACAGAAATATGCAATTATTTTTATAAAACTCATTTGAATTCCTAATTTATATACCTCATGAACTGAATGAAATGAATCTTTTCAATGCTGTCGGAAAGAATATTGAAAAAGGGAGACCATAACGTAGAGTTATACTCTAGTTGGCATCTGACAAGTGTTTCAAATAACATGATAAATGTGATAATTTATTGAAGTGTAGCTCTCAAAACAAATCCAAGAGTCTAACTAAGAAATAATTTGTCAGCTAATTATGTTTTAAAAGTAATCAATCTATTCAGTGATTATTGGTAGTACCATAAAATTGGTCTTCGAAATCCTATTAATGCCTAAGTCCATACATAAATCCGTGATAGTTTTTTTTTTCTGTCAAGCCAGTTACAAAAATACCATTTATTTTATTTTATACAGGTATTTTATTCAGACCTTCACAATAAGTAAATTGTGCATCTTTTAATACAAGTATTAGATTTGCTGTGATACCTTTGAGGAAAATTAAAAGAGTGTATGTTGTTGAAAATTATTTTATTTGAACATATTATAAATACATCTTTGAAGTCGTTATTTTTGGTTTAAAACATAACTAAAAATGACTCTATTACAAGTTATGTGACTATAGCAAAAATACTATATTTTGTAAGCTACTCCGATATCTCTATGCGGTGATTTTTTCAGTAGTAGGTGTAGGCGGCATAGGGAGAGGAGTAAGCGTATTGGGCGGAGTATGCGTACGGGCTATAGGCGCTGTAGGCGGCGTAGGGACTGTAGGCGCTGTATGCGCTGTAGGGCGCGGCGTAGGCCAGGGGAGAGGCGTAGCCAGCCACGAACTGGGGAGAGGGCTTGGCGTAGACCATAGCTACGAGAGCGGCGAAAAAGAAGCACTGAAAGTAAACAAATAAATATCAATAACGTTTTATCACACGAAAAAAATTCTAGTGGAGCACGAGAAGGCAGTCTTCGACAAAGTTCCTTTATTTACGCGAATACGACAAACGTTTTCTGCACAATCGTGAAGGTATTTGTCCAGATGCATCTGTCCTGACACCGCATTACTGGACCAAAAAGCTAAGATGTTTCAAATAATTATGCTACTACACAAAGAAACTTTTCGTTTTGTTAAAGAATGACAAATTTAGTGTTCCGGGCTACGAATAACGTGACAATATTTAAAAAAAAAAACAACAATCGTAATCTTAAGCGAAAGATATTGCATGTGCAATGATGGAGGACTTAGCCTGCAAAGGAATTGAACTTTGAATTAACGCATTTTTCCGGACGTATTTTTTTTAAATGATCCATTTTTAATCCTTTATAAATTTTAACTGAAATCCTACAAACTAAACATCTAACGCGTTGATAAAATCAGTAGTGCTGAAATGTTAATAATTTTATGAGGATAACTTATTTGAATGGTTTTCAAAGTGAACATGCGATTACAAACATTAGTGAACAATTTGATTTTTGTATCACTAGTCGCGAAAGTTAACATAATTTTTGAATTAAATGATATTTAAAACACTTCCATAGAAACACTGTTTTCAAACACTTAATAATTTCACTTGAAGCTTAAAACTAAATCACTTTTTATAATATGATAAATAATACACACCAGCTTGAACATTTTGATAGGAGTTGTAGGTCTGGTATGTCTCTTGAACTTACTGATGATGTGATTTGTCAATCCAAGCCTTTTATACTAATCATATTCCTGAAGATGGCCTGCCGACATAGCCTTGCTACCTCTATAAGAATTATATTATCGGTTAAGTGCTGACAAGACGGGATAATCGGTTTAATAGTATGCACATCGCGTACCCTGGCTCGTTGCTGGCCCATGATCACACATAGTCTCAATAATAGTCTGTCTGTTATTGTCTTTCAAACATCTTTATTGGGAGGTGATCGTAAGGTTTTTCCAAAATGAATATTGATCGAAGATAACTCGAGTTCAGATCGTCGGTAAAAAAATGTTAAAATTAGTTTTAATGTTGTTCTAAAAGTGTAAAATAAATGTTTACTTACAAATCTTACAAATAATATTGTAATTTTAAAAATGTGATGTGATGTATTATTATTTATTCGGTGAGCACGTTTTGCGACAACAAAAAATCAATATTATTAATTAAAAGTGTTCCTGTCTAGTTACAAAAGGTACCAACATTGAGGATTTTAACCTAACAAAAATATTTAAAAAAATATATATGTATATATATTTATTGGTAGGCAACATTTTTTTCTATTCTTGTGTTTAAATTTTCAATATGCTTTGTATTCTGATGAAGACGCCTTTGGTTTTGAAACATGTTCTTAATTTTTTTAATACCAGTGGTGTAAAGGTTATTTACAGTTAATTAAATTTTTTTTTATTTAATTATAATTTTTTTACAATTACCTTTTTTAAGATATATTTAACATCTGTTTGAATTTAAAAAAATTTCGGATAATGATAAATTTAATTTAAGTGGTGCAATTCTCTGTAGTAGCATTATATTTAAAAGAAAATCCTGCATCGAACTCAATGAAGTAAAACTGTGATCACTGATGCCTAAGCCTAATTCAGTATTAACAAAATAATCTAATTTCTATTAACTTTACTTTTAGTTTGTTATGAAAAAAATATAACCTTTTCCGCTGTTTTTGTCATGTTTCAAATAACGTTGGCTTTTTTTAATGTTTAAAAAATATGTTGGCTGCCTGCTTTTTGATTTCGGTGCTGTTTAAAACATTGCATTTCACCACGTTGTTTGGGATTTGTAGACGTGACACTAATAAATACAAAAAAAATCTACACCAAAAGAATATCTTTCACACATTAAGAATAGAGAACTACAATGTACAGTGGGTGGTCGAACAGATCGGGCGGCAAACTCTGAAGACACCAATTGCAGAGACAGGAAGTTTTAAGAACTGTAAGGAAATATTAATTTGTGAATTTTTTTTCGTGAGATGCGTATTTCAGAATAAAAACGGTTCTCGTCGATTTTTTATGACAAGGAGTCCTCTAAAATACTGGCGAAAAGGTGTGCAAATAATGTATAAATAACAACGCCAATAAAAGAAAAATACAACGGTTACCTACCAAATCATTAATACGCTAAATGCATCCTCCTGGTCACACGGTGGGATAAAACCCACGAACAAGAAAGGTTTTAATAACAGCGTATGCAAATCATTAGTGACCAAATAACTAACATAAAAATATTTTGTTCGGGTATGAATGAAAATTTTGATCATCATAATTTTATTGATAAAATTTAATTTAATTTACAATAGGTTACTTTGAAATTATTTTGCAGAACTTTGAAACTGAAACAAGGACAGAATAAAATTCTAAATCACATTTTTATTCATCAGTCTAATATTTTAAAACCAATAAAATTTTGATGCAATATTCTAACCCAACCGGAAAAAAGTCAAAATATTTCCCAAGTTCTAATTTATAATTATTTATTTACACTATTAGTGTAGTACATAAAATTATATTAAAAAAGCTCACTTGAATGACAAATAATTCAAAGAGATACAAGGCATACTACAGATAAAGAAAGACGCAAAAATATAATTAGCTCAACAATTTTACCCAGGTCCCACATTTTTATGCCTACGAACGTAGAAGAAGCAACAAATGTTTTTACATAAGAGCTAAGAAACCTCAGTAATTGTAAAAAATTGTTTACAATTAACTTTAAATTAACTAACTCTATTGACAAAAATATATTTTTCTAATTTATGAAATAAATACAAAAGTCAATCTAAAAAATGCTCTTCGGATTATATATTACTATTTTTGGATTACAAATGTAGAGCGGACTATTAATTTAAATTTTAAAATATTGGAATTATGTGAAATCCCTTAAAGAAAATAACCGCTGTCCTAGATCAATGTATTCAGTACGTAAGCATGCTGACAATAACTAATATTTAGTTGACCCCATTTGCTGACTATTTCTTATGCGTTAAGAATAAAATAACGATAATATACCTGAGTTTAAATATACTAATATAACTGATATATCAAAGTGTCACATCGCTCTGGATTATGTTATTAAAAAGATCATTTCTATAGATTTTAAGAAGGGTACCTTCCCCTCCCGCCCCACCTTACTACACTACCCAACGGTGAGGGGTGAATCAGGTTCTGACAAAATTCCACCTGTAAGGATTGCACTCAGTTTGTAGCAGCTCCTCTTCAATATATTATTTTTAATCTGTCACTCCAAACTGGAATATTTCCTAGTCCACGGATACTTAGTCATTTGACACCTGCATTTAAATCGGGCAATAAAAATTGTGCGTTAAATTATAGGCCAATTTGCGTATTGTCTACCATCCAGAAAATGTTTGAAAATATTGCCTTACATAAATAGTTAAGTTTAGGCATATTATTACTTCAGAGCATTGTGGTTTTAAAACTAGCCGTCCAACCACAGCCAATTTTTTACTATACGAACACTATATTTGCGAAGCTTTCATGTCTTGTACACAAGCAGATTCAGTATATTATATTGGCTTTTCAAGGCCTTTGATAAAGTAAATATTAAGATCCTTCTTGCGAAACTAAAGGCCCTTGAATTGAATAATAAAGTTTCTCAAGCAGGGGCTCAAGGCTCTCATCTGGGCCACTTTTTTAAATTTATTTATTATGGTTTACATATATAAAGTTCCCGTGAGCACTTAGGCCATAGGCCCATTGTGCTATCTCTCATTTTACCTCATTCCTTTGACAGTAATCTAGCCCCTTTTACAAAGTTCACCAGGATTGTCATTGGAAATGAAGCTGTATCTTCTGGTTCGACAATGTGTCTTCCCAGGTCTCATTTGCCCTATTCACTCCTCCTTGGTTCCCTGAAGGCCCCACGAGGGAAGAGGGCTTCATCTCTCCTCTCCACTCCTTAGTTCCCTGAAGGCTCCATGACGGAGAGTTCACCTCCCTTTGGTTCCCTAAAGGCCCCACGTCGGCAGCTTGTACTCTAGAGCGTGTTCGTTATTTTAGCATCGTGACCGTAAGTAAGCGTCGGGCGGTATATCGTTTTGAACACAGCCGTCTTTGTTTTGATAATCAGCTCGGCTTTCCTTCTCACTGAACTGTGGAGAGGACACACCACACTGCTTACCGCACTTATTCTTCGACCAATTTCTCTGTCTTGTCATCGCTGGAGAATTCGACCCCGCATTATTTAAGATAATGTTTGCAACTCTCAATCAAAAAAATGTGAAACAAAAAGATTCCCTGACATATAGGAATTGATTTCAGAATCTCTTGCCGGTACTTTGAAGTTTTACTCAATGATTTATTCCAGGTAATTATAAAAATAAAATAAAAATCCTACAAGTAATAGATATTTAATATTTGACTGATATTGATAAGTGTCTTTAAAAAATTTGTCTGCTTATAATTATATAATAATTGTTTAATTACTAATATTTTTTATGTTGTGGAATCAACAGACCAATTGTTTTTAAACGAAGAAGCAAGCACTCGACTACAAATTAACAATAGAACAATTAGTAAGTCGCGTCATAATGTATGACATTACCAAATCGGCATTAGGTTGTACATGTCTCGCCAAGAGTTACATCCCAAAGCATTAGAGACAAGGCTAAGTAATTAACTGGTCCATTGACAAGTAGTCAATGTCTTTCAGTATTTTGTTTTAGAATAATTGAAATGTTTATGATCTTTAAACTACCGTGAAGGTACTTCCTAATGCGTTATTGTTTACGTATGTTTGGATGTGCAATGTTTTTCTCTCAGTGTACAAAATTAAGCTTCCGGTCAGGTTTTTATAGACACATTAGCTTCATGCAGACACTCTACCGAACGTGAGCCGTTAATAGCAAGTAAGTTAATAAAATAATTGAACATTGATGGAAATGTACTACTTACTAACGCATTATTAAATTTACAAATGTTTTGAATCATTTTTCACTTTTGGCTGATTAATTATGTGTTTGCGATTTGGGATTGTTAATAATTACTTCTTACATTTTGTAGTATTTAATGTTTGATAACTTTAAGATTATGTTTAATTGTGATTGTGCTGTAAAAGATTTCAAATTGGATTAAACTTCACAGCTTTTTAAAAGCGAAAAACTTTGTGTTACTGTGGAATGTATGGATAAGACGAAGAATAAGGGGAATGGGAATCCATACTTATATACTTATACTTATAATTATACTTATACTTTTACTTATACTTATACTTACACTTATACTTATACTTAAACTTTTACTTTTACTTTTACTTTTACTTTTACTTTTACTTTTACTTATACTTATACTTATACTTATACTTACACTTACACTTACACTTACACTTATACTTAAACTTAAACTTACACTTATATAATATTATAAATGCGAAACTGCTCGAGTTTGTTTATGACGCTTTCACACCAATAAAAAGACTTTAAAAATTCATTCACCAATAGAAAGCTGAATTATATGCGAAGACTATAGTCTGTGTATGATGGCAAGCTCTGGCGTTATGAAATTATAAATTTTAATATATTATATTTGTTATACGTTTTCTGTCGCTAACAAAAGCGAGTTTTTGCTAACGTCAGAAAAAAATCGTTTCCATGAAAACAATGATATATTTGTGGGCTCTAAGCTGGCAGGTACTCAGCCCCCTGGTCAGCTACTGCTCCAGAAAATTCAAATATTAGAATATGTTTTGTTTTTCTGGATAAGCTTCTGTTTTGGAATTAAAGTCAGATAAGAGTTCCTACATTAAAAATATAATTCGTAACGATTATAAAGACTGAATAATAAATAGTGTAATTTTTTATTATATTAACAAACTTCCAAATATTTATTTAAAAATAAACATCCGAAATGTTTGTAAACGCAAAAATTCCGAACGAATGAACAAAATTGGATAATTCTTTTTTTCTTTGAGCTAAAGCTTTTGAAATTTTGGTGGCAGGCGAGATGTTTGAAAACTGAATGTATGGAATGCGGGAGGGGGTGGGGATGGGGAGGAGGGGGGATAATTGGTAAGTTCAACCGCTACAGTAATTTCCCGTAATACCATGCGAGCGAAGCCGCGGGGAAAAGCTAGTGAATGAATAAAGCTAAGAATAACTTTGCGCAATGCACGCATTTTGATATCTGGTCATCAAGAACATGCCATCATCACCGGCGATACTTAGAATGTACGTACCAATCTGGTGAAATCATCAAGCGATAATTTTTTTTTATAATGCCAAAGTGGAGACTTCTCTCGGAAAACAAAGTTAAAAGTTTGAGAGAAAATGTCAGGTTGGTACGAAAACTATGTGGTTTGGGCAGATGCTCGGTCTCAAGTTTTTATTACCCAATTTCGGTTTTGTATTTTTTTTAATATTTCGTCTAAATCAATAATTGGTTTTCTTTTCCAAATTATGTTTAATGGCTACATTACATTTCTTAGACGATCAGAGACAAAAACAATTGATCTTGGTCGCTAAGGGTTCTTAAAATAAATATAAATATAAAATGGGGTAATAACACAACAAAAAATTGATTAGTATTTAAATAAAACACTTGTAGTTTCTGAATTATTTTTTTTTGTATTTAAATAAAAATCTGGTTGGAGAATATTTTAAATCCCTTAATCATCTGATTGACTAGAGACTAGACTTTGGCTCGTGTGTGAATTTTTAGCGTTTTGATCCTAGATGTCTTTGAGCTCTCATTTGTCATACCATGTTCAGTAGTATGTAGAGTAGGCACTGTAGGCGGCGTAGGGAGCAGTGTAGGCGGAAGAGTAGGCCAAGGGGGCAGTGTAAGCGTAAGGGCTGTATGCGCTGTAGGGGGAAGCGTAAGCCACAGGGGTGGCGGCGTAAGCCAGGGGGGCGGTGTAGCCAGCTACTATGGCGGAAGGCTTGGCGTAGGCCATGGCGCACAGGGCAGCGAAGAAGAACTGTGAAAAACAAAAGAATACATTACAAAATTAATACAATTGTAAACGTAAAATCATTTTTTGATACTAAAAATTCAAATTTAATGAAATAAAAAAATTTAAATCATTATTTAACCTACCAGTTTGAACATTTTTGTGAGGATTTGGATATCTCTTCAGGGGAACAGAAGTGAATGATGCTCCTGTGGAAGTGCTCCAAGCTTTTATACGGCCGGTCAATGTGACGTTCTAGCCTTGTATGCAGTTTGTACGCGTACTGAGTTAGTACATAGGTTACTACGTTTTACAAACCACCACGATCCGGTAGCTACGTGCATTACAAAACAAAGGTTAATCCGATATAACAACAATAAGCGCACAGAGCGGTAGAGAATTATTATTATTATTAAATTTTGATGAAGAATCGAAAAATAACTTCACCTTTTGATTTGAGGATAAGTTTTTACATTGTTATCTACAATGTAAAAACTTATCCTCGTCTTTTTTTATGTGTGACGCACTTTGTCACGTATTCATCACAATTAGTCCGTCATCTATAAATTTTGTAATTACAAACACATACTTTATTATTCTTTCTCTGCCATCTGCAACTTAAAAACTTTCTCTTTTATTGTAATGTATTATTTTTACTTAAATTTATCTTTTTACCTACCATTCATTTGATGTTTACTTTTTCAAGTTCATCATTTTTATTTTTAAACTCTGTCTCTGTATTATAAAGTTATCATGAAAAAGCCCATCAGGGCGTTGAAAATTAATAAATAAATATTATCTTTATAGGTTATAAAGGTTATAATACGTTGTTTAAATAAAAGACTACCATAGCGTATTTTTTATATGAATACCGCACAAGAGTTGCAACTGCTCCCGTCTGGAGTCAGTGAGACTATGGCATCCCCAACTGAAGTATGTTGTGAGGCTGAAGGTAGTGAGGAGGGGAAGGAGATAGGGAAGAGGAAGGTGGGAAGAACCTGGGTGTTCAGATATGGTCACCAAATACGGCTAAAGTCATTTAAAGTAACGTTACAATTCTGAATGGTGGTCTTACACCATGGAGATGCTGATAGTATTTTCCACTCTGGAACGTGCCGCAAATATAATGTATATTATTTTAAATGAATAAATTGTGAAATAAAAAAAAATAATCAAATAAAATTTATTTGCCACGCCGGGATTCAATCGCGCGACTTTCGGATTGCGAGTCAAGAGCCTTACCGCTGGACTACGCCGGCCGTATGTATGACACATCTTTTCTCTCTCGTTTGATAAGATGATAATGGGGAGTATTTGTTATTATCTATCAACCCAAAGCATGGGGAAGTCTTGTGAGTTGCTATATAACTATATGTTTATTTTTATTACTTAAATTATAAAATATCGTCTACAAATTCAACTCACGTAATAAAGGTTTCAATGTCAGAAGTAGATGTATGACTTGCATCTAGATTAAAAATCTTTGGAACGTACTTCATTGAAAACCTTCACAGACCAATTGTAAATAATTTTGGGTATGGAATGACACGCAATTTATCGAACAATTTTATTGAATTTAACAATATTATCAATTTTAAAAGTCAATTATAAGCATTTTTCCCTCGGATTCGATAATCAGACATTCTTACATCAGACACGTGTCAAAGCCACCTCAGTTGCGATTTTTCTTTAAAGAGTAGCAGTCGAGGGCACCCACCACTTTCCCGAACCGTTTTAAGGACCAGATTGGTCCCTCTATCGGTTCTCACATCAAGACTCTAAATTTATTTTTTAAACGAAGCTACTTTGAAATGATTCTAAAAGCCCCCGACTGTCCCTACACGGCACAACATACAATTAAACATACCAAAAAAAATTTTTTAAAGTGTTCTCATCCGAGGCAGTTTGTTCTCGTTCTTGAAGCTAGCGGAGAGACAGCATTTAAAGAGAAATATAAATTAGAAAGAAAAAGCAATTGAAACATGTTCCCACGGCAGCCACAGCACAAGAGCAGCATCTAGAGCTTCTGGCAAGCCACAGGCAGTCCTGAGGATAGACAGTGAGCAGTGGAAGGAAAGTTGGCCCTTCAAACCCTTCACACCGTCCCTGGCAGCACAGTGGCCAGACGTGACCCCTATGAAGATGGTGGGATAGTGGAGAAGAGACTTCTGAAGAACCCAGGGGACTAAGTAACTCACTCCAGCCGACAGGACCACAAGAGAACTGGAGATCAGGGTCGAAAGGAACCCACCTCTCACTGCTACCGCTACATCAGGGGTGGCGCAGTGACAGTGCAGGAAGCACTGCGCTTGCAGATAGTATAAATTAAGGGCACCACCTGTGCCAGGCAGGGACAAGGGGGCTATTCCACCCCCTTATGGGGAGGGAGTAACAGTACAGACGAAGAAGCAGTACAATTCTAGCCGGTTTTATAAACGGTTAAAATATTTAAAGGATTCCAGTATCATTCCTAGAAGAAAAAAAAAAATAAATAAAAAAGTGAGGAAATTCATAAAAAAAAAAAAAAAATTCTAGCCTATTTTATATTACCATGGCTGCAATAAAATAAGTACATGGCTACAAAGAAAAAAAAAATATTCATACGCAGTATATATATATATGCAGTTATTAAGACAACAGAAAAAGAGCAAAATAAGTAAAATAATAATTAGAGTTACATAGCATAAATCATGGCATACGATTCAGAACATTTCTAATTCCCAAGGATACTAGTCCCTGCAGGAGCAGCACACCAGGCACCTGAAACGAAGTAATGATTTTATTCTAGTTCAACGACTCTAAGCGCATCCCATCTCTCCACCCATACATTGACAAATTTTTTTAGGCACTCAAAATTCACCTTGTTCGATACCAGGTCGGAGTTCCAAACCGGCCTGGTAGTAATACCTTGCAAACCCTCAAGCATTTCCTCTCGAGCATCCATCATGATCGGACAGTGCCACAGAATGTGCATGGCCGTTTGGTTTTCCTCACCACATGCGCATCCTGCACTCCGAGAGAGACTGAGGCTGAACAGTCTTCCCCGGAATTCTCCATGTCCTGTTAACATCTGGATCACATAGTGGTCCAGCTTGAGGAAGGCCCCTTCCATCCTGGCTTTAACTGGGGGGAAGAAGGAGTGAGTCCATCTCCCCCTTATCGACCTATCCCATCGACTCTGCCATACATCGAGGCTTTTCATTCTCATCTCTCTCAATAATGCTGGAAGACGCATGACTCCGCCAGGAGTAAGAGTCGCTCCTAGGTGGACAACAGCCTTACCTTTGATGAGATCCTTTCTTGCTAAGATTTCTTTGATTTCAAGATCAATCGGCATCTGTCCAGCCAGTACTGGGAGTGCGTCAGATGCTACAGTCCTGTAGGCACCCGTAAGAGCAAGCAGGGGAGTGCGTTGGCCCCGTTTCAGCGCCAGTTGTATCATCACGTTGTCCAACCGATGCGACCACACAGAAGATGCGTATGCGACTTGAGCCACATACACGCAACTGTATAACAGTCGCAGCGCCGGACTCCGCAGTCCCCACTCAGATGTGGAGAGTCTTCTGAGCTTTAGAAATAGGGATTGGGCTTTGCTTGAAATACTCTTGACGTGTGCCAGGAACGATGACGATCTATCAAGAACAACACCTAAGTACCTACACTGTTCAACGAATTTAATATGAGTACTCCCAATTCGGATTGAGGGGTTTCTCGTACGACTGAGAGAACCCTTCATCAGGAGACCAACAGTCTTGTGGGGGGCGAAGGCCAGCTTGTTCATTTCTCCCCATATCAGTATGCGTCTCAGACACTCTTCAGCTTTTCTTTCGACTTCCGTCCGGTTGCCCCCCGAGACTAACAAAAATAAATCATCCGCGTAAGCTACCAAGGTGCAACCTTCCGGTAAGGGCAACCTGAGAAGGTCATCAAAGAGTACGTTCCAAAGTATGGGTCCAAGAACCGATCCTTGGGGGCATCCCATATTGACAGCTCTGCTTACCTCGGTAGCTCCATGGGAGACCGACACTGTTCGACCTGAAAAATAATCTGCCAGAATTTTAAATAAGCCACTGGGGCACCCGCGATTTTTAAGTTTGCACAGAATCATCGGCCACCATGCGTTGTCAAAGGCCCCGGAGATGTCTAAAAATATTCCTACCACATACTTCAACGGGCAAATTTTCACCCAGTCGAGCGCATGCAAAATGGCGTGCTCAGTAGACTTTTTTGGAACAAAGCCAAACTGTCTATCACAAGGAGGCGATAATGTCAAGTCTAGGCGGGTTCTGATTATTTTTTCAAGGACTTTTCCAAGAATCGGCAGTAGAGTTATCGGCCTGTAGGCTCCTGGATCCGACCTTGGCTTGTCATTACCTTTTGGAATGATTTTGAGCACACCTCTCTTCCATACTGAGGGAAAAATCCCCTTTCGCAAACAGGTTCCCATAAGGGTGAACAATTCCTGACGTGCATATTTCCATACCTGTTTTATGATCGCACCGTTAAGTTTATCGAAGCCCGGAGCCTTTGTGGGGCCAAGACCCTTGATTATTAAGTCCAGCTCTGCCTCCGTTAAGGGTGGTATACGACAAGCCTCCTGGGAGAGGTCGCTAGGTATGAGACGTGACAGACCTCTGATCTGTCTATGATGGTCGTTTTCTCCAGTTACTGATTCTAAAGGGACCAGCCTTCCCAGCAGTATGTTGAGAGTACTAGCTACGCAAGTACTCTCACCATCCCCGCTTCCTGGTCCAAGTGTAACACTAGTCAGGTAACGTTCGGATCCTTTTCCCGTTTTCCCGATGGCACTATGAATTTCCCAAGGATTAGAGTTACCCACGTTTTCCACCCACAACCTCCACGCAGCTCGTTTTGCCTAGCAGATTCCCGAGCGGTACGCCCTACGTGAAGCACGGAGATCATCCAGAAGGATAGACTCTCTTTCGGGGGGACATCCACCCTTTCTGGCCTCCCCGTAATTCCTGTAAGACCTTTTGTAGGAAGTTTTGAGGGAAGTTAGCTCACGCGACCACCATGGCGTCTTTAACTTTGCCTTCGGGTTTGATCTTCCCAAAGACGTGTTAGCCGCATTGACCACCGCCACGTTAAAAAAGTTTCCCAAATTATTGGGCTCCCTAGCAGCAACGGCATAGAAATCCCTGATTTCATCGCGTAATATTCTGCCAAAGAAATCCCAGTTTGCCTGCTTAGTTTTAAAGTGCCAAGTTTCCCTCGGGATTTCATCAATTCTAAGGCATAGGTTAAAGGTGATGAGTCTATGGTCACTAACTACCGCAGCATCATGAACCTCCCAATTTTTAATTTTGGTGCAAATAGACCCAGAGCATAGAGTTAAATCTATGTTACTTTCTCCACCTGCACCTGAGAATGTGGTTAAGTCTCCCGGTTCATTTAAGATGACAAGACCCTGTGCCGCAATTAAGTCTTCAACGGCGTCCGATCTTTCCGTTCTGTTTCCTCTGTGGTCGTGCCAGAGTGGAGAGCGCGCGTTGAAGTCACCGCCTATGATCACATTACGTTCTTTGAGAGCGTGTAGTGCGCGCGTTAGCTGCAGTATGTGAGATCCTACATCATTACCGTACTTAAAATACACTGAGATCACAATAACTTCAGTGTTCCCGAACTTAATGGATACACAGGACTGATATTCGTCAGAGAGACCCTCGAGGAAAAGGGGACTGACCAACGAAGTGTTGATCAGAACTCCTGCTCCCGGAGAGTGGCCGCTTTCGAGCATCACCCCAGGAGACACAACACCCCTAGTTCTACCTTGCCAAGTGTACTGCTCCTGAACGAGCATAATATGAATTCCCATCTCAGACATGACTCGTTGTACCTCCAAGGTCGTGGGGCGTGACCTTTGGAGATTGATTTGGCCCACGAGGAGACTACTTTCGTCCGCCATAGTCGGTCATCTTAACCTGCGCAGTGATGGCTGCAACCTGGGCTGGGCAGCTCCTATCACCAGTAGGGTGGTCGGCCTTTTTGCCAAATCTAGTACATGTTGCGCATTTAGCGGCCTGTGCCTTATTGGGGCAGTCCTCAAAGTTATGGCCTGATTCAGTACAGTGTTTTAAAGAGTAGCAGTGGTCAATGATCAGATCGCCGAGGAAAATACTGAGTGCGATTCTAGAGGGTAAACGTCCAGTAGGCCGCCAGAGACACAGTTGAGCGAGGCAACTCCAGAAACTGTGTGAGGAGAGAATGGGACTGTCAAGGACGGAGGCCGAACAATCAGCACAAGACAGGGACGTATGGAGGAGCCTTGTCGATGCAATGGGTCCCCGACCCGAATAGGAAAAGGGGAAGAAGAAGAAGAAGAATTATAAGCATAAATTAATAAATGGTTCAATTTTTTTTTTTTTTTGTTTTTGACCATTGTTTTTTTCTGTTTTTCTGTGTCTTGTTTTCTTTCATATTTTCATTTAGATTATAAGTGTTATCTTCTTCTTCAATAATAAATGGTTACCTATAAAATTATTACAAAGATTTAAAAGGTTATTACGATAAATAAATAAAATTTACTTTTAATTTTGATTAATTAATATTTTTTTATTTTAAATAAAACAATTACTTTGTTAACACCACTTTTATTTTAACATACTTCATGGCAGCCAGGTTTCGATACACCCCTACGTAGCTTCTTCAGGGCAGTAGATAAAAGTAATTTAAAGACAAGAGTTATTTAAATTATAATATCACATCACAAAGTATCTGCTTCAAATGAAAATAAATATTATTTGTTCCCTAGTTCGGATGTTAACAGTTACTTGTTACATTTTGTACTAAGAAATATTTGATTACTTTAAAATAATGATTATGTTCTAAAAGTTTTCAAATCGGATTAAACTCCGATGCTTTTTAAAAGCGGAGAACTTTGTGTTATTGAGGGTTGAAGGGGAAGGAATGTATAAAGGGAAGATAACGTTGCGAAGTGCACGCATTTTGAGATCTGGTCATCAAGAACATTCCATCATCATTGACGATATTTAGAATGTACTACCAATCTGATGAAACCATTGAGCGTCAAAGAATTTTTTATAATGTAAAAGTGGAGACTTCTCTCGGAAAACAAAATCAAAAGCTTGAGAGAAAATGTCAGGTTTGTGCGAAAACTGTGTGGTTATGGGCAAATGCTCGATCTCATGTTGTTATTGCTCAATCGAAAAATATCTTTTTGTTTTGTACTTTTTTTTTAATTTCGTCAAAATCAATAATTGATTTTCGTTTTTAAATTATATTTAATGTCTACATGACATTTTTTAGAAGATCAGAGTTAAAATAATTGCTCTTGGTCACTAGGGGCTCTTAAAATAAATAATAAATATAAAATGGGGTAATAACAACAATTGATCATTATTTAAATAAAACATTGTAGTTAATGAACTAATTTTTTGTATTTTAATAAAAATCTGGTTGGAGAATATTTTAAATCCCTTTATCATCTGATTGACTAGACTTTGGCTCATGTGTGAATTTGTTGCGTTTTGGTCCTAGATGTCTTTGAGGTCTCATTTGTCGTGCCGTGTTCAGTAGTATGCAGAGTAGGCACTGTAGGCGGCGTAGGGAGCAGTGTAGGCGGAAGAGTAGGCCAAGGGGGCGGTGTAAGCGTACGGGCTGTACGCGCTGTAGGGGGAAGCGTATGCCACGGGGGCGGCGGCGTAAGCTAGGGGGGCAGTATACCCAGCCACTATGGCGGAGGGCTTGGCGTAGGCCATGGCGCACAGGGCAGCGAAGAAAAACTATGAAAAACAATAGAATTCATTACCAAATGGATAACATTGTAATCGTTAAATAATTTCGATAGTAAAAATTAATATTAAATGAAATAATAAAAATTGAATCATTATTGAACCTACCAGTTTGAACATTTTTGTGAGGATTTGGATATCTCTTCAGGGGAACAGAAGTGAATGATGCTCCTGTGAATGTGCTCTAAGCTTTTATACGGCCGGTCAATTGGACGTATTAGCCTTGCATGCAGTTTGTACGCGTACTGAGTTAGTTAGTACAAAGACTACAACGTTTTACAAACAAACACGAACGATAACTGCAATACCACCACGATCCGGTAGCTACGTGCATTAACAAAACAAAGGTTAATCTGACATTTATCTAACAACAATGCACAGAGCGCTTAAATATAATATTTTGATGAAATCTCAAAAAATAACTTCATAAAATTACAGACAAACTTTTATGGCCTCTTGATGGATATAATCAAGAAGCCAAAATTCAAAACATCCATTTTACATATTTCTGTCAGCTCTGGTAAGCACTCCCTAATTCTTGGGGGAGATTTGACAATTCATTCAATTTTAGAGATTTATCATTTCAATGGGCCTACGCTAGTCTCACACGTATGTTTTACTATCATTCGGTATTTGGACGCGTATCACCATATTGCTCGACATACAATCTCATACCCTTGTTTCAGATGAGACAGAAAGCATATTATACGTGTGAGCGTGGGCTAGATGATATGTCGTGTTCTGCTAGCCGAGCGATATTTGAAAATGATGTCAGATAAATTAGGGAGATAAGATGAAATGGTATTCCTCTCTCTCCCTCCCAACCACACTTCCTATCATTTCCTATGCTAGGAAGGAGAGGAAGATTAAGCTTCCGCGTGAGACTAAAACATATTATAATCTATAAAGGCGACGTTCAAATATGAGTCGCATGAGAGTACGGCATACGTATTAGACAAGCTTTAATCAAGGCCTGCACGACAAAATTCGTTTTTATAGTTCTTTTAATAAGGTTTTAATGTAAAAAATTGTCAATATCTAGTATCGCAAATCATGGAGAAGTCTTGTGAATTGTTGCATAAAAATATATTTATTTTTATCACCAAAATTATAAAATATCGTCTATGAATTCAATCCACGTGATAAAGGTTTCAATGTCATTAGAACGACATGCATCTAGATTTAAAATATTTGGAACATACTTCATTGACAGAACAGCTGTAAATAATTTTATGGTTG
Organism: Glyphotaelius pellucidus; assembly: GCA_936435175.1. Lineage (NCBI taxonomy): Eukaryota > Metazoa > Arthropoda > Insecta > Trichoptera > Limnephilidae > Glyphotaelius > Glyphotaelius pellucidus. The sequence goes on along the minus strand of OW386544.1, from coordinate 15,088,228 downwards.
GAATGTCACGTAATTTGCCGTACAATGCAAAAACATAAAATTTTTGAAGGTTTTAAAGCAATATCAATTAAAATTTGCAATTATCAACACACGTCATTTTTAATATGGTATTTGGTTTTAATCAAATAACTGGATTCCTACAAAAGTAGGTATAACAGACACATAAAAAAGTTGTCGACGTTGAAGCAAGCAATTATACTATTTTTTTTTAATGAAAAACAAATACCTTTGTATAACACCACTATTTTATTAACTATATCAACATGTTTCGAAAACTATGTTTTCTTCGTCAGGATAATAAGTCAATAATAAATAACAAAAGACAAACAAGTATAGACTAATTAGAACATAGACAAAATATTAGAAAGGAGAGGTGATTAATTACCTAAAATATATCATAAAAAACAATTATATAAAATAAAATATAAAAATTATTTTAGAATGGGTAAAAAATTACATTAACATAATAAAAAATCTTTTAAAAGGAAAACAAGAAGTCTAAATAACAAAATAAATTATTATAAATATAAGTATTAATACGAAAATAAATTTAAAAGATGGCTATTTTTAAAAACCGTTTGGTTATTTATAATATTTAATTTACTATTAACACTTTTTCTAATTTCTAAAATTTCTAAATTATCTAATTGTATACCCGTTGTATTAGTGTGTAAAATTTTTAAACCTTTATTAATACCAAAAGAATGACCTGTTTCCAAAATGTGGTTTGCAAATTCTGAATAATTATTATTATTTAAACATCTTAGATGTTCCTTAACTCTAATGTTAAAATTTCTAGAAGTCTTCCCAATATAAAAAAAGTTACAATCATTACAAATTAATTTATAAACCCCAGATTTGTTCAAAAACACACCTTTGTCCTTGTTATTTAATACATAATTTTTTAATTTGTTATTGGCGTAAAAAGCTGGTTGGATATTATCTGGCATGTTTTTAATTATCAAATTTGAAGTGTTATTATTTAAAAATACAATTTTTCTCCAATTATTATTCTTGTCAACTACGTGTGGATAAACAAAAGATCTAAAAAACTTTTTCTTATCTATTAATTGTGTAGAATAACCGTTATTTATTGCAATTTGTTTAATTGTATTTAATTCTGTTTTAAAATTTCTTAAAGATAGGGGAACATTAATTAGTCTACTTAGTAAGGTATGAAACGCTGCTAATTTTTGTGAAAATGGATGATTAGAAGTTTCATGTATAATGATATCTGTATATGTGTCTTTACGAAAAATGTTAAATTCAAATTTATTTTTGACAATAGAAATACTTAAATCCAAAAAATTTAAACTGCAATTTTTTCCAATTTCTAGGGTAAATTTAATTTTTTTGTGGAGTTTATTAATGAAATTTAAGAAAATATTTAATTGCCTATTAGTTCCAGTCCATATACAAAAAACGTCATCTACATATCTTTTCCAAAAATAAACATATTTTAATAATAAAGCACGACTATTAAAAATTTTTTCTTCAAAATTGTTTAAAAATATATCTGCGACTAGGGGGCTAGTACTTGAACCCATTGCTAAACCATCTTTTTGTTTGTAAATAATATTATCAAATTGAAAATAATTTTGTTTAAGAATAACATTAAAAATTTTATATAAATCCTGAGACAAGTTTTTGGAAATGTTTGAAAAATCTAACAATTCTTTAATAATAGATTTAGTTTCTAAAAGAGGAACACTTGGAAATAAGTTTACAACATCAAATGATATTAACATTGCATTTTTAGATGATAAATAATGATGACACCCCAAAGTAAATATGCCTATTTTGAAGAAATAATTATACTATTATTCAATAACATTAGTCGGTTGGTTTTTGGCAACACTTAAACAACGGAACGCAGATCTTCCTGTGTGGTTTGATATTGAAAACTTTGTGATTTTATACTATTAATGGCAACATTTCAACACCAATTCAAACAACTTCCAAAAAGATTAGCCATCCGTTTAAGGTTAGACAAAAAATAATGTTAATGAATCAAATTATTTCATATACTCATATGTCGATGGTGGTAAGCCATTTTTCTAATTGTATGGCGTTTTAGTCATCTTGCCTTTCCACCGTCGATATTATACATTTATCAAACTTTTGGAAAAAAAATCTGTTAACAAAATATATATTTTGCATTAGAACAGCTCCCTTTTTATAACTTTTTAAGGTTATTCCCATCAATGTAATATATCATTGAAGAAAAATATATTACTAATAATATCAACGAAAATATCAAAAAGAGAAAGACACAAAAAAAAGATAACGGTCCCAACTCGGGTTCGAACCCAGAATCTTTCGTCTTACCGGGAGGAATTATTAGGATTATCTTCTTCTTCAAAAAGTACGTATCTTTTTTAATTGCATGTATTTTCACCTCAGATCCACAAAGAAGGACCTGAAAAAAAAATTCCCTCAGGGCTATGTCATCTTTTGGGGATGCTATATTATTTCGTTTTTTTCTCTTTTTTAAAGTTTATTTTGACTTCTTGAAACCGGTAAAGTTTGCATAATTTTTACGATAAGCATTTTCAAATATTTAAAATATTTTTAAATTTCTTTAGATAATTTTGTTTATTGTTAAATACGTGAAGCAAACTTAAATGTTTGTTTAAAAAATGTATCTATTAAAGCAGGTATCTAAAAACAAAAATATCCAATCATAAATATACGGTTTGTGCGAGGAATTCAATCATGCACAAATTTACTTCTTCGGGATCAGTTGGTTTTGTTTACAATTGACGCAGATGGGCTTTAATTATATTCGTAACTAAATTAATGTGTATGTACGCATCGTGTACCCAAATGCAACAAGGACATCAATCAAGCGCACTAAGCGCATTCTTTTTAGAGAGTCTTGGCGGCCCAGCTCTAAAGAAAATGAGGATTAAGAGAGAAGAACTACGCATTTATATTGTTAAAAAAGAAACAATTTTCCAAGTTATCACCATTTTAATCATATTTGTACATTTTATCTAACTGTATCACTAATTCAAAATAATGAAATAATTAAATATTTTCTTTTTTATTATAATACGATGATCACCTGACCCAAACAAATCCTAATAAGGTATTTTTTGACAAATTTTCTTAGATAATATTCTCGTACCCGTTTTTGATCACAATTTCAATGCATAATACTAATGGGGTCGTAAATTGAAAATGCCGCATTGGGAGCAGGGTAGGCGGAGGAGAAGGCCAAGGGGGCGCTGTAATCGCTGGAGGGGGAAGCGTATGTCACGGGGGCGGGGGCGTAGACCAGGGGGACGGTGTAGCCAGCCACTACAGCGGATGGCTTGGCGTAGGCAATGGCGCACAGGGCAGCGAAGATGAACTGTGAAAAACGATATAATGCGTTATAAAATGAATACCATTGTAATAGTTTAATCATTTCAGTAATTAGAATTCATATTAAATAAAATTTGACAAAGAAAAGTTTAAGGGGAGCCGGTGGTCTAGCCCCCATAAATTCGACGAGTTTTTAGGATTTTTTTTAAATGAAAACAGTAAACATTGCTTTTCAAACTTTAAAGATATATTAAACGATTTTAATGGTATGCAAAAATATTGTTATTAAAAAAAATTCCAAGTAGTTAAGGAACTGCGCTGAAGTTGCCCACCAAATAAATACGGAACTTGGTGGTGGGTCCAGTTTTGGCTCTTTCACTTATCCTTAAACAAAAACAAAAAAAGGTTTCTGATGAGTATGAGTGTAGTTATCGCAGGAACTAGAGTAAAAAATAAATTTTTAAAAAATGACAAAAGGCGCGTTGTTAAAATATAAATACAGAAAACAGACCGTTTTTTCATTATATTTTGTGTGTAAAAAATAAGAAGTATTCAACGTAAAAATTTTTTTTGTTCCTGCTATAGGTACTGGTGTACGGAATAACATAGTAAAAATTGAGACGAATCGGCAGAGTAGTTTTTTTTTCCTTACACCATGCAGAAAAAAGTTGTTTTGAAATAAATGAGTTTGAAGTTTCGCCCGCTTCTGCACTGACCTGCTAAATGGGCTGTAGAACTTTTAATATCGTCAATACCATTACAAAAATATAACAGTATTTTTTAAAGGATTATACTTTCGACATATTGAAAAAGAAAATTAAATTCTAGACCCCCGGCTCCCCTTTAATTCATTATTTAACCAACCAATTTGAACATTTTTGTGAGGGTTTGTATATCTCTTTGGGAGAACAGAAGAGAATGATGCTCCTGTGGTTGTTCTCAAAGCTTTTATACGGCTGGTCTATAGGACGTTTTAGCCTTGTATGCAGTTTGTTCGCGTATTGATTAGTTACTACACAGACTACTACGTTTTACGAACACACACAAAAGGTGACTTTAATACCTCCATAATTCATAGTAGCTACGTACATTTACAAAACAAAGGTTAAACTGACATTTATCTCACAACAATTAGTTTTTTTTTACTTTAGCTCCACACAGGAGACCTCGAGGAAAATAATTCTGTATCGTCTTTGTGGGACTTTTTAGGAAAGGAAGGAGAGCAAGTTCTGGGAAAAAAGGACAGTAGGGGAGGGTAAGAATCTGGAGGTCAGTGTGTCCAGGAGAGACGGACGCATGAATCCATCCCTCCCACTGCGGTGCAAGGCGATATTCCGAGAGTACGGCTGGAGACGTCAAAGACTCAATGATTCCTTCAACCATTCTCTCCAGATCCGGCCAGCCATGCAGCTGGTGGGCAGACATATCCACCGCCAAGACCCCAACAAACCTTACCCCATGAACCCGGCATCCCGGCTAAGTCACAAAACGTAGCGAACCACTTGGGGTGACCGATGGCAAAGGTGTTGGTTTTCCAATAAATGATTCCCGGGGCGGCGAATATATACCTACCATAATAAATGTTTTTAATTATGGTTTATAATTACAACGAGATAGGAAGATACCAGAATACTGTGTTATTCGGGAAAAGATAGATCAAGGAAAGATAAAATAAGAAATACCTAGGTATGCATTGGCATGGCAGTGGCGATAAATGAACATTGTCAAAGCCTTATTGTGATTTATTTTTGGGGTATTATGCCATGTTACGCTATCTCCATCTTTAGTCAACGTTTTGGAAAGCGTTACAGGGCACACAGATATAATCGTAGATTGTGGTGATTGTGTGCTTATGTAAGTAGACGCGATATGATGAGATGGGTGTTGCTCACTCCAATGTTCTAAGGATTAATATTTCAGAATAAATAGATATTTTAAAAGGGTTTTCGGCTTTTAGTTTTGATTTAGCCGGCAATTACCGGAAACCAAGAATTATAAAGTTTAGCTAGAGAGGTGGCAGCGCTACGCGGCATAATACCCCAAAAATAAAACACGGTAATTCTTTTGGCCGTGAGAATCTCAAATTATTTCATGGTCAAAGTATTTCGAGCAACGTTTTAAATAAGAATACTGAATTTTAAACAGGACTACCCAAGTACCCAAAGTGCGTATCTTCCGCTCGATAACGATGCTTAAGGTTTTTTAGTAAACACATTTGAAGTTATAAAAAAATAATGGTATCTTTTGGGTTAACTGAATATTTTATTATTTTTTAACGAAATAACAATTTTACATATTTACACAGCTGGTTTCGTTATTCATTTTTCAATTTTTACTCGACTAGAATTAAGCATAAAAGTTACATATTATCCAAATGCAATATATTTTCAATATGTTGCATTTGGATTCTCTATCCTTTCAGGTTCTCACTTTTTTCAGTAGTATGCAGGGTAGGCACTGTAGGCGGCGTAGGGAGCAGTGTAGGCGGAAGAGTAGGCCAGGGGAGCGCTGTAGGCGTAGGGGCTGTATGCGCTGTAGGGAGAGGCGTATGCCACGGGGGCGGCGGCGTAGGCCAGGGGGGCAGTGTATCCAGCCAATACGGCAGAGGGCTTGGCGTAGGCCATGGCGCACAGGGCAGCGAAGAAAAACTGTAAAAAAAGAGAAAAATTATAAATTAGCGGGTTTCTCGATATTTTGTTGTGTTTTGTTGAAGTTCTTTTTCGTTCTAGGAAGATACTCATGCACAATAAATATCTTTAAATGCGCTGTTGAAACCAATTAGTAAGAATAACATTTTTACCAACCAGTTTAAACATTTTTGTGAGGGTTTGGATATCTCTTTGGTAGAACAGAAGTGAATGATACTCTCTGTGGATGTGACCCGAGCTTTTATACCGACAGACAATGAGAAACAGTAGCCTTCTCTATCCAGGGTGAATTGCCTTAAACCAAAAAAAAAAAAAAAAACTGTAGCCTTGTATGCACATTGTATGTATGTTTAGTTCACTCGTACATTTATTGTGTTGGACATGACGCATGTCTACATAATGTCTTTGTATATTAAAAATGATTGTAATAGGTATGTATTTAAAAAAGTGTTTTTTATAAAAATGTCAAATTTCACTACCGGAAGTCACTTCTAAAACGAACACTTTTTAAATTTTTTTTGTCATGTACAAAGCTAATAGCTATATTATGAAGGAAACTAACTGATTTTTTAAAGTCTTGAAAATGTTCAATTTTTTCAATTCTTTTGAAAATAATCAGTCAATTGAACTTTTTAACATTGTCTCCGTTCAGAAGGCCTTGATGAAAAAAATCCTTCAGAGCCTATGTCAAATTTGAGGTTGCTGTGTGGAGGGTCTTTTTAGGGAATGGAAGGAGAGGAAGTTCTGTGTAGTAAAAAGGTGTGAGGGGTGGGTAGAAATCTGGGGGTCAATGTGTCCAGGAGTGACGGACGTACGAATCCATCCCCCCTACTACGAACAAGGAAATGGATCAAAAGAGTATGACTGGAAAGATCTAGGTCAGGTTTCCATCAACTTCAAAGTCTTTCCTGATCCGGCCCGCCACCCAGCAGCAAGGCCTAGACAAATCTCACCCCGTGAACCCGAGCCCCCGAGGTAAATTACCAAGCGTAGCGAACCACTTGGGGTGACCTGCGGCAGGGGTATTGGTTATCCAATAAATGGTTTCCGGAGCGACGGTACCCATGACCGCCTCACTAATTGATTATCATATTGATGGTGCTACCATTCGAAGAAAACGTCGAGAGTTTCTAAGTTAATGCCGCCCCTTGAGAGATTTTCTGAATTTAAAATTATCATTGTTATTTTATAAACTACTACATATATCTGGCAACTTTAAATTATCGTGTAAACAAGCTTATGAGTTCGAGTGGTTAAAAGTGTCTCATTTTGTGAATTTGTAAAAAACATAAAATACCCACACAAGTAAATAAAATTATATTCTTAAAAACGTGTGTACAAAATTTGATACGGCCTCCGGAAGGCGAAATGGCTATAAAGCATGATAATAAGTACAGGCAGAACTTTTTATAAATAAACCGTAGACGTAGGACGATAGCTGACGAAAGTATTTTACATCACGAATTAAGGATCATCTGGCTTTGCTGACGTACTATCAATAGCAAGGACAAAATTTAACATTGATCAACCGTATAAAAGGTAAGGGCAAACCAACACAGAGCATCACTCACTTCTGTTGTACCGAAGAGATATCTAATCCTCTGACAAAATGTTCAAACTGGTAATTTTTTTGATTTATTTCTCGATTTGCTTAGAATTTATTTTGTTACTTGATTAGTTTGGCTTACATTTAAATAACTTATTGCTTTATTTTTCGTAGTTCTTCGTCGCTGCCCTGTGCGCCATAGCCTACGCCAAGCCCTCCGCAGTATTGGCTGGCTACACCGCCCCCCTGGCCTACGCTGCTTCTCCCGTGGCATACGCCTCCCCTTACAACGCATACAGCCCCTACGCTTTTTTTTTTTTTTTTTTTTTTTACAGTTAATACCGCACAAGAGTCCCAACTGCTCCCGTCTGGAGCCAGTGAGACTGTGGCATCCCCAATCGGGGTATGTTGTGAGGCTGAAGGTAGTGGGGAGGGGAAGGAGATAGGGAAGAGGAAAGTGGGGATGTACCTGGCTATTCAGATCTAGTCACTAAACACGGCTAAAGCCATTTCAAGCAACGTTTCAATTCTGAATGGTGGTCTTACACCAGGGCGATACTGATAGTATCTTCCACTCTGGAACGTGCCGCAAATATACTATTTATTATTTTAAATGAATAAATTGTGAAATAACACAAATTAATCAAATAAAATTTATTTGCGCACGCCGGGTTCGAACCCGCGACCTTCGGATTGTGAGTCGAGAGTCTTGCCTCGGGACCACGGAGGCCGTCAACGCTTACAGCGCTCCCTTAGCTTACTCCTCCGCCTACACCGCTCCCTACGCCGCCTACAGTGCCTACCCTGCGTACTATTGAATTACCTGACAAAATCGTAAAGGACGCCTAATTGACAAAGTAATCTTTTCAGATGAGCATTTTGCGTATTTATGAATTTGAATAAAAAAATATTTTTATACATCTAAAAATGCAAAGCTTTCATTCACTCCATACACTGAAAAATATTCTCTTATTTTTATTTTGTTTAATACTTTATTTAAAATGGGAAAAATGCGTGTTGTGTTTTAGTGCCAAGTTTAGTTTTAACTAAAGATATTGAAATATAACAGATATGCCATGATGGCCACCCGACCGTCGGCAAACTACCGTCTAATGAACGTAGTTTAAATACAGAAAAAATTTGTTCATTTAATTGATTTTTTGGAGGTGTGCATGAGTATTGGTTTACAATATCGGTGACGCTAAGAAACACAGTCCCACCCAGTAAAAATTGCCGATAGAACATCTTTTATATTTCAATATCTTTGGTTTTAACTAACAGCGAAACTAAAAGCCAGAGCAAAATTGTCTCTTACTCCTTTGTTCATGTTAAGAAAGTGAAATGTTATATTTCTTTTAACTTAATAAATGAATAAAAAAGGTACGTACCTTAAGTAAACTCTATACTGCTTTTTTCGAGAGTGTTTTCTCTTGGGGTAAGAATAACCTCGTCGAATTTAATGTTTCAAAGACCCAATCATGTCTGATTACGTCTAAAAGGGATCGGAATGATAATCTAGTCTCCTTCAACGGAAGCAATCTCCCGAACAGGCCTTCCATTGATATGCTTGGTGTAACTCTAAGTGACCAGCTCAGGTACGGGGGCTCCATCGAGGCCAGAGTTAAGTTAGCCCCTCAGAAACTGGGCGTACTGTACCGGGCCCTCAGATACTTTAATAGTACACGCTTACCCTGTACAAATCGCAAGTGCGCCCCACGGTTGAATTTGGCAGCCACCTCTGGTCTGGAGCCCCAAAATACCTAAAAAAAAAACCCTCGACTCTGTGCAGAAACGGGCGGTCCGTTTGATAGATTCTCCTAACTTAGCAAACGGACTGCAATCTTTAGAGCACAGGCGTCAGGTGGGAATGCTGTTCTTGTTCTACCAGTATTAAAATGGAAGATGCTCCGAGGAACTAGCGTCACTGATCCCTTCGGCACCGGTGCATAGTCGGGAAACACGCCAAACACGCGCTCAACATTTGTACACGGTTGATATTAGTCACATGAGAACGGGTCGTTTCTACGACTCGTTCTTGAGTTCAACAGCCCGGCTGAGGAACGATTTGCCGGCTTCTGTGTTTCCTCCCTCCTACAACATGGGTCTCTTCAACACCCATGTTCACTCCTTCCTCTCCTCAACAGCACCCTCCACACAGCATCTTCAAAGATGACATAGGCCCTGAGGGAAATTATTTCCCTCAGGGCCTCCTATGTGGAGTTAATATAAAAAAAAAAACTTTAAATGTTCGCTTCATCAAAATGGCTATCTATATTTAAAAAATTATTGGTATTAATTTCAAAAATATTGAAAAAAAGCTTCTTTATCTAACGTACCCAAAAAACGATTTTCAAAAGTATTTAATACTAGCTTTTCCCCGCGGCTTCGCTCGCATGTTATTATGGGAAATTACTGTAGCGCTTGCACTTATCAAATATCTCCCCCCCACCCCACCCCCACCCCACCCCCACCCACCCCCATCCCCTCCCGCATTCCATATATTCATTCCCTTACATTCAGTTTTCAAACATCTCGCCTACCACCTAAATTTCATAATGCTATAGCTCAAAGAAAAAAAGAATTACTTATCCAATTTTGTTCATTCGTTCGGAATTTATGCGCTTACAAACATTTCGGATGTTTTTTTTATTTAAATATTTGGAAGTTCGTTAATATAATAAAAAAATACTCTATTTACCATTCAGTCTTTATAATCGTTACGAATTATATTTTTAATAAAGGAACTCTCATCTGACATTTATACCAAGCTTGTCCAAAAAAAAAACGAATTCTAATATTTGAATTTTCTGCAGTAGTAGCTGACCAGTAGACTGAGTACCTACCAGCATAGAGCCCAAAAATATATCAACATTGTTTTCATGGAAAAGATTTTTTTCTGACGTTAGCAAAAACTCGCTTTTGTTAGCGACAGAAAACGTATAACAAATATAATATATTAATATTTATAATTTCATAACGCCAGAGCTTACCATCATATAAAACCTGTAGTCTGCGCATATAATTTAGCTATTGGTGAAAGAATTATTAAAGTATTGTGTTATGCGTGAAAAGGTCATAAACAAACTCGAGCAGTTTCGCATTTATAATATTAGTATGGATAATTAAACTTCTTCTTTACAGCTGAATTCATTTTAATGTTTTTAAATTAGAGAATATTTGAAAGTTTGACATTAAATTATTTTCTATTACACGCACTAAAAATAGCTAAGTGAACTGTGATCATTTTCGTTGAGTTAAAGTGTCTGAAATACTTTTTTAAATTCACTTCACACATCAACTAGCCTTGAACCTTTTAATACGCGGGTTGAATTCGTTGACTGATTTAAAAAAAACGTTACTCAATCATTCAACACAGAGCTCAAACGTCCGAAATAAATAAATAATGAAATAATGATTATTGATGATTTCAACGGTCTCGAAGAACAATGTCGGATGTGCAATTTTGTAGTAAGTTTCGCTTCTGCTTTTTTGTTATTTTTTGAGATCTTGAAGTGTTGTTTGGATTTTTTCATTTGATTCAAAATTCCGAAAATACTGACTTTTTAATTAACGAAATAAGCCAACAAATCGATTTTTAATTTTTAGCAGATTCGACGGATTATTTTTCTGGACCGTCGCGTCGACTTGACTTGAAAAAAAAAAACGATTTTTTAAACAAGGCACTAACTTATCTGATGTGAAATAATTTTAGAAATTAAGCGTTGAAGTATGATTTTTAAAATGTAACCTATTCAAACATTCAACGCGAAGCTCAAAAATAAAAAAAAAGATAACAATGATTTTGATAATGTGATAATTGAAAAAAAAATCATTTTCGGGTGATGGTAAGATCTTAATCATGTGAATTAAGTAAGGTTTAAAAAATTAATTGAATTCTACATGTAAATTATTTTCAAAGCGTTAGTTTACATTCATTATAAATTTACAATCATTACGTGTTCAAGAATGAGTTTTGTATACTTTGTAGAATGTTAGAAATTTGAATCAGAATCATTTCAAGAAGTTTTTTAGGTAAACGTGTTTTAGGTTGTCCCGGTTACAACAAATTTAATTGATTTCTCAATTTGGGATGCGGGCATTAGACCATTTATTGGATTACCAACACCTCTGCCATAGGTCACCCCAAGTGGTTGGTGACTTAGCAGAGGTGCCCGGGTTCATGGGGTGAGGTTTGTGCAGGTCTTGGCGGTGGCACCAGCTGCATGGCAGGCTAGATTGGGAGAGAATGGTTGAGGGACGCCTTTTGACTTCTCCAGCCGTACTCTCTCGGAACACCACCTTGCAACGCGAAGGGTGGGATGGATTTATACGTCCGTCACTCCTGGACACACTGAACCCCAGTTCCTACACACCCTTAATACCCTTTTCCTTCCCAGCACTTCCTCTTCTTCTACTTTCCAGGACCCTCCACACAGCATCACAAAAGATGACACAGGCCCTGATGGGAATCATTTTCCTCAGGGCCTCCTGTGTGGAGGTAATGTGAAAAAAAAAATCGGTTAAAATTCGTTCAAATAAATCGTAATTTTCGAATAAGAAAAATGTGCATAATTTTAATGAACAAGTTGTATTCTAAAATTGTCTGTTACAATTGAGTACTTTACCGTTCTCGTGGGACCAAAACAGTTAGTTTGTTTTAAAAATGCACAATCGTAATTTTATTAGACAACATTACAATGAAACTTTGAGTTTGTCGCGTCATAATAAATAATACGTTGAGTGATCCGTATTACGGAACGTCCGCTTACGAATAACATCCTAGGCATTAGTGGAAAGACTTGTGATTAAGTGGTCCTTTAACAAGTACAATTCTTGTTCTCAGACATTTGTGTGGGGAATCAAACTGCTCTGTCGGTATATTTAATTTTAATAATAATGCTTCCTTTAAAAAGCAAGTAGACAATAATCCTTAATTGTAATAGTTTGTAGATATTTTATTTTTATTGTGATTATCAGGTTATTATAACTATATTTATTTACATTTTTTTATGTCTATGTATGCATGTAAAGCACAAAGAGCATTTGAATAAATAAATTATATATTATTTTTAAATCAGAAATATCATCAGCATGATTGAGATTGCTTATCAAAATAACTACAAACACTTCCTTTTGAAATGCTGCAATATTTTTTTTTTTAAATATCCTGAAATTTGTTACATTTATCATTTTATTTATTTTAAGGCAATATTTTGTTGCTATCAAAAAACGCATTGATGTAGCAATGTTTTTTTCGATTGGAAATATATTTCAAGTATTGTTTTATTTCCTTTCATACTGGCACATAACGTTAATTCCTACGTTTTTTATCAGTTTTCTCAATGGAAAAAGTATACTTGATTAAGAGAAACGCTAGAAATATTTCGATTCTTATGCCTTCAAAATTTAAAATCGAGCGTATTATTTGCACGAGGCAAGTACGCGAAAAAGCGGTGTTTATTTATTGTGTGCACAATTTTATAAGATAAAATACCTCAAAAATAGTCTTAGCCATATAGGGATATTAAAAAAAATTTGTTTCTTATATTACTTCATAGTTAAGTCATGCAAAAACATTATTTTAGTGGTTTACGCTTAAATTTTTTGTTATGTAAATAATAATTTTATTGTAATTCCATTACAAAGAAAAGCTAGAAAAAGCTTCAATTTATCCGTAGCATATTTTTTGATGTTCATAATGTAAACCGATTCGTCGTAAAGATGAATCTAAATAGTATCTAAATGGGATTCACGTATAGCTTTATCTTAATAGTTCGTTGTGCGCAGGAATACTAAGAATTTTTTTTTAATATTTATTTCAAACTGTCATATGTGTGTTTTTTTTTAATGTTATCAAAAAATAAATAAAACTTCGTGATTGCTGTAACGGAATTAATTTTTAATATTTTATAAAATATATTGTATTCCGATATAATACAGCTTTTTGAAAATATTTACATTGCCACTTATAATCTGGTTGACCTGTACTTAGGAAAAATGTAAATATGATGCTGTGTTTGACTTTTATTTGGCTGGGTCCTTGATTCCTTCGGGTTCTCATCTAGTATGACCATGTTCAGTAGTAAGCAGGGTAGGCACTGTAAGCGGCATAGGGAGCAGTGTAAGCCGAAGAGTAGGCCAGGGGGGCGCTGTAAGCGTAGGGGCTGTATGCGCTGTAGGGGGAGGCGTATGCCACTGGGGCGGCGGCGTAGGCCAGGGGGGCGGTGTAGCCAGCCACTACGGCAGAGGGCTTGGCGTAGGCCATGGCGCACAAAGCAGCGAAGAATAACTAGAGGAAAAAAATTATGATAGTATAAGTAACCAAGTTGTGTTATAATATATTATTGAAAATTCTTATAAGATGATCTTTTTGGTTCTAAAAGCTAAAGATTTGAAATATTATGAAGATATTTGAGTTTTCAACTATTTCTGTAAATTCTTATAATAAACTTACCAGTTTGAACATTTTGTATGAGGAGTTGAGATCTCTTCAGGGGAACAGAAGTGAGTGATGCTATCTGTTGATGCGTCCCAAGCTTTTATACGGTCGGTCAATGGAACATATTGTCCTTGTTGCATTTGGTTACACGCGTGTTTGTGTACAAATGAATTTAAGTACGAATATATTACGGTTCATCTGTGCCAAAAGTATACAAAACCAGCTGACTCCGAAGACATAAAATGCACTTGTCGACAATCGTTACTGACATAATTTTAATAACTAGCAGATAAAAACCCGCTCCGCAGGTTTTTGCTGCTAGACCCGGCTCATTACCACCTTAGCTTTGTTTGAAATTTCACGTACACAGATATTTATATGGGGCGGCGCGGCTTCTTGAATTTCAACCACGCAGACGCTAACGTTTTAATACTATCAGAATTAATTTTTTTGGTTTGTTTTTATGTACGTACATTAATTGTGCATCTGATGGAAAAGTTAGAATTAAAAAAAATCAGGTATCTATATATAATTATAAATGATTTCTTTTTAGAAACACTCCATTTGGCAGAGTTTACAAATGAAATAACGAAAACACGGCTTATTCAGGAATTTATCAAATGGATTGATAAAAAAAAAAATAGTTTGTACTCTTCAACTTAATCTATCAAAAAAATATTGCTGTTGACATTTTCCATTAATTACAGAAACATGTAATATTATGATTGCCTGCTTCAACGTTGATAAATAGTTATTAATTTTCCACAACATGAATAACCGGTTGTTTGATTTAAACAAACGCATAAAGATTATATACCATGTTTAAGTGTGTTAGTACTAATTGACTTTATAATTCCGCAGCTTTGATATATTAAAAAAAAAATAATACTTGACGATTGGTTATTATTACATTACATTTCATTCCATGCACAAAGGGATTCAACGAGCAGGTTGTGATTATTTTATTATTTTTAGTAATGTTTCAAATTTGAAATAATGGCGTACCTCATGAATCAACTGATCTTGAACCTTTTAATACGCGGGATGAATTAATTAATTGATATATAATTCAGTATCGATTTTTAATCGATAAGGGTGACCAAGTACGTTGGTATTTATCGTAAGTGTTTTTTAGAAAGATGACTACCACCAACATCAGAAATTAACAGATGAAACTAAGTTTTTAATGAGTTTTTTTTTTCATTTGTTGCATGTTAATGAAAATCAAACATTACTTGCCATAGACCGATACTACTTTTGTCAACACGGAAATCATTTATCATGTTGGTACATCTGTGTTTGGTTCACCAACTTACTTCAAAAGCTTACTAAAAGTTACAAATGCAGTACTTTCGTGTATTCTTAAAGTCAACAGGGTAATGTGGGGTAACCGAAAACATTTTTTACGTTAGGATTTTATATAAAAAGGCTATATGTATTTTATTCAAATTTATTTTTGGATGTAATCAATTATTAAAGTGTTTCAAACAACACAAATCTAATACGGATTATCAATCAAAAAGTTTTATAAAATGTTTTATGTGTTTTGCGTACACTTGACCCATGATTGGTGCAAATTTACACGTAGTGTACGCACTCTGATTTCAAAAATGCTCTTTAGAGTGCAAAATTACCTATCCTGATGCTTTCTCACGTAAACATATTTCACCGAAAAATTTAAACAGGAGATGATAGTTTATATGCTTAAAAATCATTTTTTATGTAGCTAGGTGAGTGTACGCACCCACAACCCCACAATTTTAGCCCATCAAAAATAAATAAAATAAACTTTAAAAATAGGTGTATGAGAAACGTCTATCTGCATCCGTGAAACAAATATTGTTTTACCAAAAATTGTCATGGACCACCCCTTTCTGATACAATTGGTTACACACTAGCACTAATTGGTAAATTTTTATTTTCTACGAAGCGCTTACTTTATACAAGACCTGTTTAAAAGAGACGCAAATCGCTACAGGATTAAGGAATGAGCGCAGGAATCGTGCGCGAATTTGTCGCAAACATCGCCGCGTATGCTTACCCACCGCGCACAGTTTACCCCATATGACTTATGATCAAATACGTGTTTCTATTAACCTGATTTCAAATAAAGTGCTTAAATAAATAGACCACCATAATTCATGAACACCTTGACGGATAATAGATTTAGGGGAAACAACATAGAATTACATGAAGAATACTCAAGTCTGAACTTAAATTTATTTAACACACTTTAATATATTACTAGTACATCATGTTATTCATTTGATTTAAAACACCAAACAAATAATTACGTAAACAAGTGGTCAGGACTTCATTCATGCGCAGCCAAAATCGGCTACCGAATCAAATTACGTGATCTGAATAAAATGAATCCATCCCACTATTGTAATACCCCCACACCAACAATGTGTTGCACTGTTCGAGTGTACAATATCGAACATAAACTTGCATTGAATGACAACCGAGGACGAATCTGTATTATAATCGTATTACGTCTATAAATACTTGAGATCGCCTATCAAAAGTATCATTCAGTTTCAGTTTTCTGCAACAGATTAACCACTCCTCACAAAATGTTCAAACTGGTGAGTTTAAAATTTCGTTAAAAAATACGATTTTAATGAACTTCCTGCTTGTCAATTGAAAATACAAAGTTCATTTTTTTTTTTTCATTGAAAAAAAACCAACGCAGGAGTTTTCATTTCGGCCAGTTACATGCATATCTTAAATTTGGTTCTGAGATCAAAATACCCAACCAAACTACAACATTATTTTTGTAATCAAAAGGAATTTTAAATGGTTCCATGCCAACAGAGAATAAAATCAACTCAACACCTCTTAGAAAAGTCATTAGAAGTTATGAAAAAAATCGTTTTAAAATAGCCGACAACCCTAACCTAACGAAACCATTTTTTTTTTTTTCATCACTCTAAATGACCTTTCTGAGATGGTTCTGAGTTAGTTTCATTCCGAGATGTCCGGTCACCATTTTAAATATCTAGTACGGATGTGAGCTACTTTATTTATTTTTGCTTTAAATTATAGGATGTAGGGCATCAAAAATTTTAGTGTTTCATGATTTTAGAGGCAACTTGGGCAATTATTTGTGAGTAAATAAAAATTTTACTATGTTTATTTTACAAATACAATAAAAAATAAAATAAAAAATTGAACATTGTTAAAAATGCAATTTTATGGGTAGTAATTTTAATATTAAAACGATCAATTTTTGTTCCGCCGTAAAAAGGTAGTTTGTATATTAAATTTACACCTATCAAAACAAATTTTTTATGTTTATTTTATATTTCATTATATTTCTGTAAAAAAAAAGAACATTTATTTTTTTCATTGTTTTTTATTTTCTCACAAATTTTCTCGCCCAAGTTGCCTCTAAAATCATGAAACACTAAAATCTTTAATGACCTATAATTTAGAATTTAAAGCAAAAATAAATAAAGTCGCTCACATTTCTACTGGATATTTAATATACCGTTTAATTAAAAAAAAAAAACAATTTTTCTGTTTGATTTTGATCTGAAATTTTGATTCTGGTAATTTGATCGGAAATAATAATTTAAGATTTGTATGAAACGGGCCGAAAAGGGCCCAAAATGGCCGTGCAAACGTTCCACTTAATGTTATGTTATTAACTTCCATATTAGGTCAATATAATATTTAACCATATTTTTTTTCTACATATAACCTATTTATTTCACATTTTTGAATTTCGTTTTTGTCAATCTCATATGTCACTTACCTCTGTAATTTAGTGGTACGTTCCATATATAAACCGTATTTTAAATTAAAAATAATAATTAATTGAAATTCTGGTAAACAGTGACAAAACATGCTTATTTATCGACACCAAAAAATAATTAATCTCCAAAAATTATGTTTATTTTTTTATGTCAATATCTCACAGGAGTCTCAAGTGCTCCCAGCCGTCTGAAAACGGTGAGACTATGGCATGGGGAGAGGAAGGAAATGAGAAAGAGGAAGACGGAGAAGTAACTGGATATTCAATCTCCTCACTAAATTAAGCTAAAGCCATCATTAAAAGCAATGTTTCATTTCTAAATGGTGGTCTTTCACCGGAGCAGTACTGACAATATCTTCCACTTTCAAACGTACTGCAAATACACCATACATTCATCATCATCATCATCCTCTTCTTTCCCTTATCCTATTCGGGTCGGGGACCCATTGCATCGACAAGGCGCCTCTATTCGTCCCTGTCTTGCGCTGATTGTTCGGCCTCCATGGTAGTCCCATTATCTTCTCACACAGTTTTTTAAGTTGTCTCGCCCAACTGTGTTTAGGGCGGCCCACTGGACGTCTACCCTCTGGAATCGCACTAGTATTTTCCTAGGAATACGGTAATCAGACATTCTTGGTACATGCCCAAGCCACCTCAATTGCGATTCCACCATATATTATGTTTTTATTGATTTTTTTGTGAAACAACAGATGTAAAGCATATGTATTACGTTTTTGTTGTTATAAATTTTATTTGATTTTCAGTTTTTCTTCGCTGCCCTGTGCGCCATGGCCTACGCCAAGCCCGCCGTAGTGGCTGCCTACACCGCCCCCCTGGCCTATGCCGCCCCCGTGGCATACGCCTCCCCCTACAGCGCATACAGCCCCTACGCCCCCTTGGCCTACTCTTCCGCCTACACTGCTCCCTACGCTGCCTACAGTGCCTACAGTGCCTACCCTGCATACTACTAAACACATATTAAACAAGATGATTTTTCTTCAGACGTTTTCCGTTGTCCATAAATTATTTTCTTTCAAATTTTTTTTAAATTTCTTAAATGATTATTTTTTCGAAATAAAATTTTATACCTATTAAAAAACCATTTATTATTTTCCTCAGAAAAATATGTAGGTACTTACTTTCCTTACACACATATTTTACAAAATGAATTTAATCCCGCCACTCTAAATTAATGAAAAAAGAGCGAGCGCTGTCGATACTCTTTTCGTGTTCAATAATCGCTTAAAATTAAAATTAAAATTACGCTTTAAAATTCCACATTTTTTAAACGGATAAATTCATTTTATCAGTTTATTTTTATTTTTTATATCAATGCCGCACAAGAGTCCCAACTGCTCCCGTCTGAAACCAGTGAGACTATGGCATCCCCAATAGGGGTTTGTTGTGAGGCTAAAGGTAGTGGAATGGAAGGGGAGGAGAAGGAGATGAGGAAGAAGAAGGTGGAGAAGTACCTGGCAATTCAGATCTGGTTACCAAACACGGCTAAAGCCATTTCAAGCAACTTTTCAATTCTGAAAGGTGGTCATACACTAGGGAGATACTGAGAGTATCTTCCACTCTGGAACGGGCCGCATATATTCTACATATTATTTTAAATGCATTACTTGTGAAATAACATAAATTAATCAAGTAAAATTTATTTGCACGCCGCGATTTAATCCTGCGAACTTCAGATTGCGAGTCAAGAGCCTTACCGCTCGACCATGCCGACCGTTAAGTTACAAGAAATGAACCAAAATTAAATACAAATCTACTTTAATACGCATCATTCGAATTTGAATAACGGTTATTCTCGTCATCGAAAAAAATAATACCATTTTTACTGCAAAAGTCAAATATAATCTACGAAATTAGATACATTTGGTTTATATTGATGCCCTACTGGAGTCCTTGCGTTGCTAATTCATGCTGAGACTTATGTATAATTTTAAAATACCTCATATACTCACCTTTATATAGTATTGGAGTGATTGTTTATTTATACCTTGTTAGCGTCCAGCGTGCGTGCTGACGCTATCGGCAGGGTTGGAGAAAGCTCTCACATATTTAATACAATTAGCTGCTGTATCTGCCCCAAAAATGACTAGCTCAGGATTCGGTGCAAGCAAGATTTCCTCGTAACCTCAAGGCTAGTGCTCGTGGTCCGGAACTTCACGCTTCTCCATTCTCCCAGGGCCTCCCTCGTCAAGCAAAACACGGTAGGTTATCACATAAACAGTTTATTCAATTCTAGGAGACACAATAATACATAAAAAAGGAACGATCCTAGCTGAAAGTTAGTTTGAATGTCCGTCTCTCTTCTCTATCACGCGTGGTTAGGGTTAATACATTTAATTGCACACAAAGGATAACATGGTAATTGACTCACGGTTGATTATGGGCCAACAGCGGCTTCACACACTTGTTCTTTCCGACTACGCAGCGTCCATGCGTGGACCGGAAGTGCCAACCGGCGAAACTGAACTGGTGTCGCCCATGTTCGCGCGAACGTGGGCCCTGTAAGCTGGCTTGCTGAAGACTGAGGGCTTGCGGTGAGCGGCGCGTCTAGCGGCCGCTCCGGTTTGTTGCTCGCGGGAAGGGGTAATGCGCGCGCCTCTTATATTGGCGGTCTATTTTGTAACGTAACACTTCCCCCCTCGCCGCAATAAAAGCGACGTGGTAATGGAGCTGTAGGACTAATAAATCCTCTTACCTTTTCAGCACTTGTGCCAAAACATTTAAGAGAAACGAGGAGAGAGAGAGAGAGAGATTCCTAGCTGGAGAATAGTTATGAACAGAACACAAAAGAGATGATACATGGTGTAACAAGGAATTGTCAATAAAAGTATATAAAGGCAGTGGCATACATAAATACAGTTGCAAAGAACAAGGATCTGTTGAAGAAAGGTACAAGGGTTATGCAGTGATAGAGAAAAAAAAAAAAAAAAACTCTAAAATTGTATCATTGGTCTGTGAGCTAATGTTTGCGAACGTGGTTTGCGTAGGATGTCTGGGGTGGTTGAACGTTTCACTGAAGTTACAAGGTTACTTTGTCACAGTAACCTGGCCCATTTGAGATTACACTCAAGGGACACTAGGGCCTTTAAGAAAATACGAGGAAGAGAACACATGATGAGGCTTCTAGGTGGTGTGGAGAGTTCTACCTGTCACAGAGGTCGAAAGGGTAACTGCTTCCGGATCCTGTGGGTGAGCCAGTACGAAACCATTGAAGTACTGGAGAGTGGGAATCGCAATTGGTGGCTGGTACACTGGCTTTTGTATGTAGTGGGATTGTTTTGTGAACAATCGTTGGTATTGTTATTTGCGCAAGGGCACAGGAGCATCCGCACAATGGCAGTAGGGCATTTGCATTATGCAGCAGGAACATTTGCATAATGGCAGCAGAAACATTTGCACAAGGGCAACAGGAACATTTGTATTATGCAGCAGGAATATTTGCATAATGGCAGCAGAGCATTTGCACAAGGGCAACAGGAACATTTGTATTATGCAGCAGGAATATTTGCATAATGGCAGCAGAGCATTTGCACAAGGGCAACAGGAACATTTGTATTATGCAGCAGGAATATTTGCATAATGGCAGCAGAGCATTTGCACAAGGGCAACAGGAACATTTGTATTATGCAGCAGGAATATTTGCATAATGGCAGCAGAGCATTTGCACAAGGGCAACAGGAACATTTGTATTATGCAGCAGGAATATTTGCATAATGGCAGCAGAGCATTTGCACAGGGCAACAGGAACATTTGTATTATGCAGCAGGAATATTTGCATAATGGCAGCAGAGCATTTGCACAAGGGCAACAGGAACAGGAACCAACCTAGAGCTGGCGTGCTCGGGTTTGTTTTGAGTGTCGGTTCTTTGTGGTGATACAATTCGCAACTACACGCACGACTCACACTAGGTTATGTTAGATGCGGTCGGGTGCTTTTGGTACGCAGGGATTGAAGGCAAGGGACCTCCGTGACGGTAGCGAGGGCAGCATGAAGAGGCGCAGATGTAGATAGGGTGCAGAGCTGCTGGTTTTTTTTTTTTTAAAATCCGGCAAAAATTATTATTAGAACAAAATTCTTGAAGTTTACCTGCCTAGTAGACCAATGATGAAAAAAGTTTGGAGAGAAACAAGTGTGCATGTTGAGAAAAAGTTGGATTTGTTTGGCGTGTAGAGAGAGAGACGGAGAGAGAGCTAACTAAATGTGGCTAATTCCTAATACATGTTACAAAGGTACGTATTCAAGGACAGGTTCTGTGTAACCCCTTTTGGTTTTTTTCTTTACCAAATACATTTCCAAGAATACGTGGTTGAGGGATTGTACGTATAACAAAATTCCCATTCGAAAGAAGTTGGTCTTCCATGACCTATGCTCACGTCTATACGGTAGCATTTTTTCTACTTTCGAAAAACAAAACATTGCGTACAAGATTAGTTATAACAAAGTGGGAAAGGAGTAGGAAGTTGAAAGGATCCGCGTATGAAGATTGTCCCATTTGACAAACGAAACGCCAAGTGCGTAACGCATATATCCCCATTCACGGATAATTTCGAGGAAGGGGGAGGGTGATAATTGGGAACATTTGAACGAAGAAAACTGCTGGGGACTCGGCTATTTCCGAAATTCGACCTCTGGGTGGAGGTGAAACAAGGTCTACAGCAGTCATCCTGGCACATTACAATAATATTTGGTAGTGTTGGACAAAAGAATACACTGACATAAAAGTCTAATCCTCTACGTGTATTGGGCAGAAGATTAGGGGTCGTTTTATTCTCCTACTAGTTTGCGAGAAATGACAGACCCTTGCTCAAATCTCACAAACCTGGGGATTTTCTTTGTTCGTCTCCCAGACAACGAGTTAGGTGTGTTTGTGTCCATCAACTTAACTCCCACGACACGATGCCCCATAATCATGAGTGAAGCGTATGATTAGTCCTTTTGAGATAGTAGATAGTTCCTGGGTTCTTGTGACAGGAAGTCCACGGGCATATTAATGATTACAAAAAAGGGGTGTGGACTACATTGAGTAGTTCACACATAAAGGTTTGATATTATTTCGTTCGCACGATTCATGGTGAGTATTGTAACGTCTTCACGTATAGCGTACAAGATTGCAAAATCAAAAGATTTGCAAGTAAGTTTTATAACGTCTTCACGGATAACAATGAACGAATTACAACTGGGTTGCCCAGTATTGAAGGGAGGTGCAAAAGACTAGGTGTTTATGACATTTCTGACAAAAACCCACAGAGTAATTATAACGGGCTCCCCGTATCGCATTTAGTAGATATTCTGAGATTCCCATCTATGACGGCAGATTTTATAAGGTTCCCACCTATGATGGCAACAAAAGGTTAACGTTCATATAAAGGTACCTATTCAATACAGACGGCGAGACATACTGATGTACTTAGTACAACAATACCGTAGCATAATAAATCCATATTAGCGTACGTTAAAGACTTGCACAAAGGCAAAAACATATTTGAAGATCTGGCCAAGATTTTATACTTCAACAATTAAGGGACAAAAAAAAAATTTCTGGCGTGCTGATGGAATGTGAATTTCATCTAAGCTTACCGCAAAAGAGATCCTTTGTGGTACAACCCTTTTGGTTACGCACAGAGTATCGTATCGTGATGGTACAACTTTTGTTGTACTTACACGTACGATGGTAGCAACAATACAAGACATGCGCTTATCGTTGTTTGACAAGGCAAATTATTTACAAAGGTCCGATTTGAGTGTTTAAGACCTTCTAGGTTTTACTTACTTAAACAGACTGCGATGGACACACCTTGGTGTTATGAAAATTATAATAATGGGATGGGTTGTTCACAGGGTGGTTCACTTGGAGACCTGGCTTCTTGTTGTGACCTCGTACTTTGCACGTGATAAGTCACAACAAGGCAACCCCAAAATTTCAGTTTGAACAGTTGAGACCCAGGGTGACTCAATGTTGCTGAAATGTTGTAAAAAAAAAATTTATCGTTAATGAAGAGGCACGTTGAAAGTTGTCCCTTTTATAACGATACTTTCCAGACTCCACATTCAGTTCTGGGGAGAGCTAGAGCAATTAGGGTTATTTATTGAGCGCCATTCTATTTTCTTAAAAAACAGAAAAAAAAACTTAGAACGGGTAGCAAACATCTGATACCGCCGTGGGTTTACACAGGTTTGCTTACCTAATTTAATTACATATGACATAAGGGTTAGATGCACTTTGGCGAGGACCCGATATTTAATGTACAAAAAGATTTTCTAATATTTAGAAAGGGGTGACGAGGTATGACATGATGATGTGAAAATATGATGCTGCGAGTTGTGACGATGCACAAAACCTTGGGCACGTAGTCTCTGACTACTTGCAGTAAGCCACAGGGAATTCCTTTCTCCGAAGTGATCAATTTCAGGTAGAGGTGTGCATGCTTAGAAAAAACGATGTTTCCAAGGTTTGACACCTGGGGCAGCAATTAGAGGCGAATGACTGATGATGACGAGATATTTATACAAACAAAAATAAAATAAAATGAAACGAAACCACAAGGGAGAATTATATTTTCTTCCATGACTTTGGCTACAGTTGACAACACTGTGCCAGAGCTAGAAAGGGTTTCGTTTGAGTGTCCCAATGAGTGACAATCGTTTACGAGAGGCCGCTCATTAGTGACGAAACAAAAGGGTTGACTTCCATAGTGATCCATGTCACGGTGTAGACGAATGGTTGCTAGGAGTCAAGGAATAACCGTTGGGGTTATACGGGCGTGGCAATGGAGTTTGTTTCCATGTTCCCACTTTTTACAATGTCCTTTATGTGGTAGTTACCTATGTGTTTACCAGAGATGTCGGACAATCGGTAAACCAGGTCTGAGATTTTCTTTAGGACTTTCGTTTTTACAAAACGGGGTGCCAATTTGGCAGAGAAGTACAGCGCACCTTGTGACAGAGTGTTGTTTCTCCTCCAGACGATGTCTTCTTCCTTGAATGTGACGTGCTTCCTGATGTACTTTTTGTTGTAGCAAGAAGCATATTGAATAAGGCATTTTTTGGATTTATTCCTGGGAGAAATCTTTCTACTTCTCAGGGCCTGTAGTAGTTCTTCCTTTTTTGACGTAGAAATGTGGGGGATTATACCCAGCGTGACTTGAGGGACTTCCATAGTGTATAGGGTCGTGTCAGGGTGACCTTACGTTGGGAGAAAAACGAGAACTCGACTCTTTATCCGTAATTGGAAAGAAATTTTTTGCCAGGGATTGACCACTGGGGACGTATATATATATTTTTTTTTTTTTAAAAAATGCTTCTGCGAAAAAACGCGTATTTGTAAGTGTTTGGGTTATTTGAAAATTTGGGCAGAGGTTTGCCTCTGGCCACGTGCTTTTTAGGAAAAATCCAAGCGTTTTGGAAAAAAAATTTCGAAAATTTAAAAAAAATCGAAAAAAGGAAAAATCGGAAAAATTTTCAGAGTCCGAGAACTGGAGAAAATTTGGGCAGCGATTTTCCTCTGGCACTGTGTTTTTAAGAAAAACTCCAAGCGTTTGGAAAAAAAAATATTTCGAAAATTAAAAAAAATCGAAAAAAGGAAAAAATCGGAAAAATTTTCAGAGTCCGAAAACTGGAGAAAATTTGCGCAGCGATTTTCCTCTGGCAATGCGTTTTTAAGAAAAAACTCCAAGCGTTTTTGGAAAAAAATATTTCGAAAATTAAAAAAAATCGAAAAAAGGAAAAAATCGGAAAAATTTTCAGAGTCCGAAAACTGGAGAAAATTTGCGCAGCGATTTTCCTCTGGCAATGCGTTTTTAAGAAAAACTCCAAGCGTTTTTGGAAAAAAAATATTTCGAAAATTAAAAAAATCGAAAAAAGGAAAAAATCGGAAAAATTTTCAGAGTCCGAAAACTGGAGAAAATTTGCGCAGCGATTTTCCTCTGGCAATGCGTTTTTAAGAAAAACTCCAAGCGTTTTTGGAAAAAAAAAAAAATATTTCGAAAATTAAAAAAATCGAAAAAAAAATTTTCACAAGTTTTCGTGGAAGTAATTTGTTTGAGAATTCAACAATATCTTGGGGGCATGGTTTCATTACGCGGCTTCCTATAGCCTGGCTTTAAACAGCACCAATTTTTTGGTATTTACCCGCGAATTCCCTTCGTCTTTTCGACAAGATATTACCTTCTTTGTCAATTGACAAGGTATTATAGTGTCAGATGTCAAGGAATCCACGTCAACGCGAATTTAGTATTTTTTGCAATATTCGAATGTGATTTTGGCATGGCATGGCATGATCCGGTTTCATCAGACGACAGAGTCAAAAATACTTAATTGTCAAATGACAGAAAGAATTTAAATCCACTTGTTCCCTAGGTGTCAGCAAGTGTTCGTTTAAAGAAACGTACCAGCGAGCTGCAAACTAGTATATTATTAAAAATATTTAGCACTTTCGAGACCAAGCGGATGATTTGTTTATCATGTACATGATTTTAATTGTTGAATAAATTCTTCTTTAATTTGTGTTTATTTCCACTATTCACTTGTATTGAAAATAGCAATTTTAATCGGCCGACACTTTGTAATCACTGTATTATTCGCAGCGACAACTTCCTAGGTTGGGCACCTTGCGTTGGAATACCGGTAATATTTTGTCGAGTGACGAGTCACAAATGATAAAATCGCGTCCGTAATAATTTAAATTGTGATTCGAAATTATGTTCGCGCCGAGATTCCTGTTGGAAGTGCTAGACAATTGGGAATAAACAATACATCATAATAACATTTCAGAGTTTACAATTGTTGCTTGGGAACGAGGCCGTGGTGGAACAGAAAAAATTTAAATGGCCCCACGTTTAGCGCCAGTGTTAGCGTCCAGCGTGCGTGCTGACGCTATCGGCAGGGTTGGAGAAAGCTCTCACATATTTAATACAATTAGCTGCTGTATCTGCCCCAAAAATGACTAGCTCAGGATTCGGTGCAAGCAAGATTTCCTCGTAACCTCAAGGCTAGTGCTCGTGGTCCGGAACTTCACGCTTCTCCATTCTCCCAGGGCCTCCCTCGTCAAGCAAAACACGGTAGGTTATCACATAAACAGTTTATTCAATTCTAGGAGACACAATAATACATAAAAAAGGAACGATCCTAGCTGAAAGTTAGTTTGAATGTCCGTCTCTCTTCTCTATCACGCGTGGTTAGGGTTAATACATTTAATTGCACACAAAGGATAACATGGTAATTGACTCACGGTTGATTATGGGCCAACAGCGGCTTCACACACTTGTTCTTTCCGACTACGCAGCGTCCATGCGTGGACCGGAAGTGCCAACCGGCGAAACTGAACTGGTGTCGCCCATGTTCGCGCGAACGTGGGCCCTGTAAGCTGGCTTGCTGAAGACTGAGGGCTTGCGGTGAGCGGCGCGTCTAGCGGCCGCTCCGGTTTGTTGCTCGCGGGAAGGGGTAATGCGCGCGCCTCTTATATTGGCGGTCTATTTTGTAACGTAACAACCTGTTTGTTATGAAATGCTTATAATATAGATACTGCTATTAACATAATATGTATAATGATATTATTCTTTTAATTCAACCATGTTATTACATTAAGTATTGTCTCTAAGTACCTGCTAACAAGCTATAAAAGTAGTTCTGCAGGGATGAATAAAAAAAAAACAATATGTTTTTCTGCAATGGCAGATATATAAAAAAATGCATAAATTTTATTAATGCATTCTATTTATATTCATTTTTATGAACAGAAAAAACTTTGAAAAATATTTAGTTTTAGAATGATTAATAGGGTGGGTCACGACTGTATGGGGGAAAAAATCTTGTTTTGATGTGTCTAATAGTGATAAAAGGGTGTTAAATGGAGATATAAAATCACGAAATTTTTTTAAAAATATTTGGATATCATTTTCTTCCTCCGGATTGACTTTGAAATTTCACATAATAGAGAAAAACCCACCCTTGTTATATCTTAAAAAGTGTTAGATAAACCATTAAAAATGAACTACTTTTAATAAAACACGAAAAAGAGGGAATATTTTCATTGACTTATTAAAAAGTATATTCAAATACCAGAAAAATCCTTCTTACTCTCGAATTTCGGCATTATTCTGCGAGACTCAATTTTGTAAATGATTTCGTCAAAATATACCACATTTGCTATGGAGGAGTACAAAAAACATGGTTTGGTAAAAAAAAATTTAAATTAAACAATTTTTTTTTTCAAAAAATATTAAAATTTTCAAAACTTTGAAGTGAATCCGGAGGAAGAAGATCGTATCAGAAATTTGAAAAATTTTAAATACGTCGTTTTGAACCCAGCTCACTTTTATCGCCATTAGAATTTAAAAATAACATTTTTTGTTAAAAGACCCACCTAAATGATTAAAGTACTTAAGGGTGTTAATAACTTGTAAACATTAAGAAATATGGTCCCTAATTTTGCAGGTCTCAAAACTATCATTTTTTATCTTATGACGTATAAAAGGTAAAATACAAAAAAAAATAATTATGTGTTTAGTATTTTTTTTTTCACATTTTTCCCAATGTTCTTTTCAACAATTTCAACTTTATTTTTTAACTAAAATGTTTTTAAGTCTTGCTTACACGTAACGAGGTGATAATGAAAATTTAGATTGACTTATAATTAATTCCGGTTACCTTCTCTAGAGGTTCACGGTCACTGTGAATTTTATTGAAATCGAAAACTTGGATCGATTGTTACTTGATAAGTATTCTATCGACCTCTTAGGCGTTGCTGTCAATGAGCACGTGGTACGTGTTTTGCATTGTAATTAGAGTATTTTCCACTTTATATCTAGGCGGAATGCAGTGTCATCGAAAGGTCAATTTACAGAATCGAAAGTCATTATTTTATCAAACAAAATAAACCACATTTTAGAACTGTTGTTATTGTGTAGATTTTTTCAATAAAAATTAATGCAAAGGAAAATTGTCAAAACACCGATCACAGACTAGGGAATAGAAAATGTTTTAAAATAATCTTTATTTTTTGTACATTCAAATTTAAAAAAAAAATGCCGATTAATCTTTATTTTCATTATTTCAACAAATAAGGTAATCTATTTTTGCCCACCGCCCACTTTGAGAATATTTTTTTCTAGAGCCCCTTGAGAGCTTTACTGTAACGGAATCAATAATTCGATTCAAAATATTATATTATATTAAATTATTTAATATAATGTTTTGTTTAGCAAATTAAAAAGCAATTCTTTTAATTTATCGTATTTAATGTATTTTAAGCACCGGGTTGCTACCTCCTTCCTTCTTGTATTCATGATTTAGTGTCAATTCTTAGTAATAATAATAATACACGTAAGACTCGCGTGTTTTTTTGCCTTTCTTGAACATTTTTTTACCTGCCCATGCTCTCACTGTGCCATCTCAACGCCCCCTAATTTTCTCTGGGTCTTCTCTTGCCCATTATTTCCTACGTATTGGGGCATTATTGCCTACGTTGAGAACCTATGGTCTACGTTAAGGTTGGTTTATGCATGTGCAAACTATTTAACTGAGAAACAAGTTAAAGAAATACTTATTTTACTAATAAATTGTATTTAACAAAACAATACATTTAACGAAAGCTATTAATCAATATAATCTTACACACAAATTTCGACTACTATTATACGGGCAAGTGCCTGGTTTGGCAGTCGAAAAGCAAGAAAAAAAACTGTACACAAAACTCATTTTATGAATTAAAAAAAAATTATTATTATAAATAAAGTACATTTTGACGTTTTGATTCTGAATGATTCACGTAGTCTGTGTATAAGCTTTGGAGATATTGTATGTATAGATGGTATTTTTAAAGAGATTAATTATTAGAACTGGGTTTTGTGCATGTCGGTAATTTGAGCATTAATTTTTTTTTTTGCAGAAACAAACGGTGCATAATTACATAGTAGAAAATAGTTACGAAGTTATGGAATTTAATACAATAATTGGTACCAAATGACATTTCACTGTTATATGTTTTTGTGTGATAAATTATACATTTCACCTAAAAATTAAGGCGGCGTTTCTCGGCTGAAAAAAAAAGTTGGAGAGATATGTAATTACGAATGTTGGACAGAGCGCGCTAATATTTTAAGTGACGAATTCGCAGCGAAAATGGCCAAAAAGCTTAATAAAACATGACTCGTTTAAAATAGAGCAAAACTCTCGTGGAACGTATCTTAAGCATCATTTAAAGAAACATTGTGAATTTTTTCACAAATTCAACATGTAAAATAATAGAGATAGACTTGTTTTAAATAATTTTCGGAGCATACTTTGCGATTTTTTCTATCGAGGGAATTTCATATAATTTGCGATTTAGTAAATTATTGAAGGAGAGGGGTGTGTGTGAGTGTTTGTGTGTGTATATGTGTGTTTTTTTTACATGAGCCCCACACAGGAGGCCCTGAAGAAAATAATCTCCCTCAGGGCCTTTGTCATCTTTAGGGATGCTGTGTGGAGGGTCTTTTTTAAGGAAAGGAAGTGGAGGAGAATTCTGGGAAGGAAAAGGGCTTAAGGGTGGGTAGGAATCTGGGGTTCAGTGTGTCCTGAACATCCGCCTCCAAGACCTAGACAAACCTCACTCCATGAACCCGGGCACCCCTGCTAAATCAAATTCTGCCAAACGTAGCGAACCACTTGGGGTGACCTATGGCAGAGATGTTGGTTATCCAATAAAGGTTCCCGGGGCGGCGGTACCCATTCCGCCTCCCAAATTATAATTGTGTGTGTGTGTGTGTGGATGGACGTGTTAAGTGTGCAAATTAAGTGTGCTGGAAATGTTTTTCTTAAATAGAGGGAGGGATTCAAAAAATACATATAACTTTATTTTTGCTTGTTTAAGTTGAATGTTTGAAGGATGCGGGAACTGGGGGAGTTGGCTGCAGCATTTGTATTATTACTAGTTGTCTAAAAAATGTAGATGTGGCGAATAATAAACGAGTGATAAGGAATTACAATAATGCTTGTCGGTTATGTTTTGACATATCAACATCGAAATTTTAAGCTTTGAAATGATCCGAATTCAACGTTGACCACGCGTTTATATTGTTCATGATTGTTTACCAGGAATCAAGATCACCTTACAATAAGTAAACATTGCTATGAATAATATGGAATGGCTTGAATAATGTAAAATCAATAGATGTAAATAGACCAGCAATCACGTATTTTTCCCTTCCTCACATTATTTATTACCCATACATTAGGTACTTTGCGTCATATTGCAATATCTTTTAGTAAGATTGCGTTATTATTTCTAAGTGGGGTGAATTAAGAATGAATTAAATACGAAACAACCAATACGTCTCGAAAAAATGTATTATTTCTGGCTTAACTCCCTAAGTCATAGAAATTTGATTTAATTTTTTTTTTTTATTTATAATATAATTTTATTTTATTTATTTAATTTTAATTTAATTTAATTATTTGTTTTGCGTATTATATAATAGATGCACTGCTGAAAACCAGAAGAAAACCTCATTGTTAATCATCTGATAAGTGACCCTTTTGTCAATAGAAAAAATAAAAGGATCAAAATGTTTAATACTTAAAAGTATTATGGAATATTTTATTTCGGTAATATAACGTAAATAAAGTATTTGCATTTTCAAAATTAACGTAATGTAAATAATTAATTATTATTTAGCATCACCAAAAATTATAGTACGCAACTGCTAACCCTGTACAAAATGCAAGTGCACCCCACTGTTGAATTTGGCAGCCACCTCTGGTCTGGAGCTCCAAAATACCTGAAAACACCCTCGACTCGGGCGATCCGTTTGATAGATTCTCCGATCTTAACAAACGGATTGCAATCTTTAGAGAACAGGCGACGGGTGGGAATGCTGTCCTTGTTCTATCGGTATTTCGATGGAAGAGGCTCCGTGGAACTAGCGTCTAGAATGGGTCGCTTCTTCGACTCGTTTTTGATAACCAACAGCTCGGCTATGGAACGATTTGCAGGCCACTATGTTTACTCCTTCCTACAACATGGGTCTCTTCAAGACCAACGTTAATTCCTTCGTCTCCTCAAAAAGAGCCTCCACATAGCATGTCAAATGACATCGGCCATGAGGGAAATTATTTACCTAAGGGCCTCCTTCTGTGTGGAGTTAATGTAAAAAAACACACACACACACAAAATACAAAATCTCACAATGTCCTTGCGAAAATTGTCTTTTTTAATCTAAAAAAAGATACCTACTAATGACAAATAATTTAAAATCGTTAGAACTTTGTTATATTTCATGTTATGTTTCTCTATTCTATTCTTGGCAAGTATAATAATTATTGTAATGAGAAACAATAATAAACATTCTCACCAGCTGCATGGCTAATATGGTTATTAAATGTATGCAAATGATAACTTGCATTCCGATACATACCTTTAAAGGGAGCAGGTGATACCTACTCTATCAGTAGTTGATAGTCGTACGTCGTACTCATTGTAAAAATTTCAGAAATTGTAAAACTTTGTATTTTTCAAATTTTATTTACATATTGTAAACAATATGTAAATAAAATTAATGTTCGTAAATATGTAAATGTAATGTAATGTAATATGTAAATGTTCGCAATATTTAAATAAAATAAATGTTCGTATGGTTTGAAGTTTTTTTATTAGATAAATGTTATCAACTTTTGTTTTATTTAGTATTGGATAAGGAAGGTATACAAGGAGGTATAACAGTTAAATTTCACGTATATTGAATTCTATGTACGTACCAACTTGCCATGCTCAAACTGCATTCAAGGCTTACGCATCGTCTGGCAGTATAAAAGCTTAGAACACAACCACAGGAGCATCATTCACTTCTGTTCTACCGAAGA
Source organism: Glyphotaelius pellucidus (assembly GCA_936435175.1). Taxonomy (NCBI): domain Eukaryota; kingdom Metazoa; phylum Arthropoda; class Insecta; order Trichoptera; family Limnephilidae; genus Glyphotaelius; species Glyphotaelius pellucidus. Next base: position 15,055,672 of record OW386544.1, on the reverse strand, counting down.
GATCTCCAAATACTTGTTAAAATGTTCAAACTGGTAGGTTTTATAATGAGTATTGCATAATCGTAATAAAAAGTTCTTAAAACATGTGGATAAACTTTAATTAAGTTTCAAAAACATTGAAAATAGAAACTTATTTTTTAATTGTTGTTTTTTTTTCACAGTTCTTTTTCGCTGCCCTGTGCGCCATGGCCTACGCCAAGCCCTCCGCCGTAGTGGCTGGCTACACCGCCCCCCTGGCCTACGCCGCAGCTCCCGTGGCGTACGCGTCACCCTACAGCGCCTACAGCCCCTACGCCTACAGCGCCTACAGCGCCCCCCTGGCCTACTCTTCCGCCTACACTGCTCCCTACGCCGCATACAGTGCCTACCCTGCATACTACTGAATATGAAATAACATATTAGATCTCGAAGGAATCAGGGACCCAAAAGCAAAGTTATAAACTTTTAACAGTAGTTCAAAGTTTTAAACTCTTAAATCTTTCTCTACGCAAGAAAAAATATCGAACTGTTATTTATTACCGTATTTAAATGAAATAAACACTGCCAAACAAAAATTGATATTTTTTCATTCTAATCTACAATATAATGGATCTACGATCCACTAAGCCTCGGAGGAGTGTGAATTTGTTCAAGAACTGAAGAACTTATATACTGATAGAAATTGAAACTGATCCGTTTTAATTTATATTAAAGTGTAAGAAAAAAAACGATATTCAGTATGCTAGATACTGATTTCCTTATTATATCTTAACTTATTGCATTTGGAATCCGAATAATGAAAAGTTTTTTTTTTAAGTCATCTCCTAAATAACACCATTTCATGCTTGATTCTAACTTATTATAATCACACATATTACTATGTTAAAATATTTAGAAAGAAAATACTTTTTCACATATGAAATAGTAAAAAACAATAATTTTTATAAAATACTACAATTTCTGATTTCTCTTTTGAAATCGTGATCTAAGTAAACATTTCTCAATTATGATCTTAAAAATGCCACAGTTTAGCCTTTGGTTAATTAAAGTAATATTTCTACATTCTATTACTGTACGTGCGATCTCCGCAGATTAATGATAAGTTCGAGAAGATTGATACGCGCTTTTTACATTTTATAACAATATATGGAACGAGTTCAGCACAAATTACATAAGCTCAAAGCTTACATTTTCAATTGAAAATATTAATTATGTCCGTTTGATATATCAATTACATGTAATTACGCTGTCGGACAGGATAATTATTTCAGACTGGTTGTATACAACAGTCATTAATAACGTAAATGACAGCTTCGTCGTATTAAGTTCCACATCTCGACGATGATCATACAACAGCATGTAACATTTTTCTGTAAAACATATACAACCGACTATCAGACACACTTCCAAATCGATAGGATCTGGGCAAGAAGTTTGAGGATGCTTTGATTATTATATATTGCTGACACCATAATTTATAACAATCAGAGCATCCTATTATTATATATTATGGTGTCAGCAATATATAATAATCAAAGCAAATTGCTGACACCATAATTTATAATAATCAGAGCATCCTATTATTAAATATTATGGTGTCAGCAATATATAATAATCAAAGCAAATTGCTGACACCACAATCATAGTAATTTAGTTTGAGTGATTTGTCTTATGGTATTATCCTAATTTCTATTTTATTATTGTCATATACCTAGTTTATCTTTTTTACATTACTGCAGCTTATTGTAGAATTTTCGATAGCTTACCAGGTTTTCTGGCCAACTGAGAATAAAGTCAACTCAACACCTATTTGAAAAGTCATTGAAAACTGTGAAAAAAGTATTTAAAAATAACCCATAACCCTAACCAAACGTAACTAACGTATTTAACCAATTTTTTTCATCACTTAAGTTTTTAGTTCTGAGTTGGTTTCATTCTGAGTTGTCCGGTCACCCTCACCAGTTATATACACTATTCCTATAATCCATGTAATAGCACAAACTGTTTCAAGTAATAATAATTAATTATTACTTGAAACAGTTTGTGCTATTACATGGTGGTTATGGTGGGTATTATTGTTTACAGTTCAATTTTTAACATGCCAATCCTTTAATGGTTTATTATAAAAAGGTCACCTTTTACATCAGACTTAAAAAAAACTACCCCCATCCTCTTTAACCGCCCCTTAAAGCAGAATGTTGATGCATGTTGATGAATTTTGTACACTTGATCAAAATAAAAGGATCATACTGTACAAGAAAAACCGAAAAACATCCAAAACGCAACGCCGGGGACATAAAACTTTCTTGACAAACTTAAAGATCGAACGCTCAAAAATCAACCAAGCACAAAGAGCATAGATTTTAGATCAAATCACATAGCTCAAATCTAAAAGCGCATAACTCAAAGCACAAAGCTCAAAATTCAAAGCTCTAAACACGATGCTCGAAGCTCAAAGCTCAAAGTTTTTAAGTTCGATGTACAAAGCTTAAAGCTCAAAACAAAACATCAGCCACGTCACTACCGTGGTTCAGCTCTCCACTCAATGATTGATGGATGCTGGATGATGCAGCGCCACCCTGAGCAATCCGTTAATTTAAATTTAATTTATTTCAATTTTTTAAGTATTTTGTTTTCATTTTCATTTTTAATTTAATTATTCGTCTTGAAATGTAAGTGCACAAAATGTTTCGAAAGTATTTTGGAATATTGGGCTTAGCTGATTATGGTTAGAAAATTTAGCTGATTTTGAATTATGAAGTGGATGTGGATTAAAAAAAAAAATTTTGGGTCGCCCAAGGCAGATATGGAACGATCAAGTGAATCAAATAAAAATGAGGTGCATGTGAACTGCATGTGAACGTCCGAGGATGTGGATTAAAAAAAAAAAATTTGGGTCGCCCAAGGCAGATATGGAACGATCAAGTGAATCAAATAAAAATGAGGTGCATGTGAACTGCATGTGAACGTCCGAGGAAGACATGTCAAGATGAAGTGAATCAAACCAGAAAAAAACGAGTGTGCTTTAGCCCACACTACGGAAGTAAAACTTCTTTAGCTCCATCTATACGTATGTATAGATATCCGTTCGCCTCGCCCAATCACACTTTTCGTAACGCTCTCATCACGCATTCACCAGCTTACTCCCCAAGTCAAGCGTGCGTAAAAAAGTTTTACATAAAAAATAAGAATGTCACTATCCAGGAGAGTTCAGTTAGTAATTTTATAAAACAGTAATCATAATGTAGGTATTCAGAGAACGATATTGTTACATTAGTGGTTCTTACAGATAATGGATACGCATTGTTCCTTACTAAGCTGAAGGAAGCTAAAACATTATAATGTAAACATATGAGTTGACCATATTATGTTGAAATTTGATTTGAAATAATATATTATAATGTTACAATTACTAATATGGAAATAAAACACGGCTGATGAATATATTAAGCGTGAGTCAATAGTATAGAGTAGTAAGTACGTAAGTATAGGGTTACAAAACAAATGCATGGTTGTCATTTGTAGATTCACAAAATAAACAACCATAGCCATATGAATAAACTCAATTTAGTAGCCGCGAACTGTCGATAGAGTTTTTAAAGTTTTACCCTAGTAAGGTCACATTTTTTTGAAACAAAGATAAATTACGAAAAAATTAAAAGAAATTAATTTAAAAAAACTGTGTTAAACTGTTTAGTAAATTATAAGAGTAAGCAAGCTTGTTTATAATTTTCTAAATTCATATCTTTTGGATTAGTTGCTAATAAGCCGTAGTTGATTTTTCAGTCAATTTAATTATTTTTTCCCTTTTTTAACACTAATCGTTGAATTATGGGCATTTATGGTAAAATAATTGATAATTAACCAGTGGAGTTTATGTAACTATTGCTTTTTAAAATGAAGAGTGCCCTTAAAGTAATTTAAACCAAAAACGGAGCCGTACAAATTATTTAATATTATTTTTATTCATTTTTCTGATTTTTGAGCATTTGTTCTTCAGTAGTTAGATCGAAGTAGTTTTTAACCTGAGATGCATTTGCGATGTTTAAATTAAAGATATATGTTATATATGACTCTAATTACACATCAAAGGATGTGTAAGGCATGATTACAAAAACGAAATTCAATTAACGGCCGGTTCACCAGCGCCAGGTGCCGTATGGCTCAGGGCCCGCACTGAGCAGCCCTATAAAATTGTGACGAAAATAAAAGTTCTGAATGTAGGTATTATGTTTATTTATTTATTTATTAACGGACTAACGTCCAATTTACTCAACTATTTTAAATCCTCAACTTTGTTGTTGAGGATTTGAAGTGATTTAACTGATTTGAAGCGAACCCAATTCAGAAATTCATTGGACACCCTTGTCACTATGTTACAAAATAAATTAAAGAGACGAATAGATTTAAACATCGAAGAATACCGAATAAAGAAAGAAACTTCCAGAGATCTATGTACTACGTTTATTCACTTAAACGTGTACACGTACTTAACGGTGCGCACGTAATTATCGTTTCCCAAAATGCACTCAAGGATGTAATATTACATTGACCGGCCGTATAAAAGCTAAAGACGCATTACAAAGAGCATCACTCACTTCTGTTCCCCTGAAGAGACAACCAAACCCAAAACAAAATGTTCAAACTGGTAAGTTTTTTGATCGACAATTTGTGTGCAGTTAATTTAAAAAATGCTATAAGTTGTGTGAAATATAAAAACGATTTAAAAATTAAACTCACATTTAATTTGTTTTTGCGTAATTTTTAACGGTTTTTTTTTTAATTTTCACACAGTTCTTCTTCGCAGCGCTGTTCGCTATGGCCTACGCCAAGCCCTCCGCCGTACTGGCTGGCTTCACCGCTCCCCTGGCATACGCTGCCGCCCCCGTGGCATACGCCTCCCCCTACAGCGCCTACAGCCCCTACGCCTACAGCGCCCCCCTGGCCTACTCTTCCGCCTACACTGCTCCCTACGCCGCCTACAGTGCCTATCCTGCATACTACTGAATATGAGCATACAAAATCGAAAGAATTTAGGACCAAAAAGCAAAAGACAGCAAAAAATCACAATGGCGATGTAAATATTTTGATGCCAGAAGTACAAAATAGGAAATTAATGCATTTTATAGAAATATACAAAACATAATCCGGCAAATACAAGATTTTTATTATTTATTTTACTGTTAAATTACCCCTAATGTGTCAATGTATCTACTCCATACAATGTAGTGGATAGAAGTTTTTTTATTTTTTTTTATTCATCTATATGTATGTTTAAATTGGGTTTTTCGGTGCCTGTCTCACTGGGGTATACCTGTGTCGAGACAGGCTTACCAGGCAGACCAACAGACAGTTCCTGCATAACAGTCGAAAGATCATGATAAACTTAAATCTTATATTTAATGAAAAACAAATAACTTTGTGTAACACCACTATTTAATTAACAATATCAACATGTTTCGAAAACTATGTTTTCTTCGTCAGGATAATAAGTTAATAAAAAATAACAAAAGACAAACAAGTATAGACTAATTAGAACATAGACAAAATATTAGAAAGGAGAGGTGATTAATTACCTAAAATATATCATAAAAAACAATTATATAAAATAAAATATAAAAATTATTTTAGAATGGGTAAAAAATTACATTAACATAATAAAAAATCTTTTAAAAACAAAACAAGAAGTCTAAATAACAAAATAAATTAGAAATTAGAAAAAGTGTTAATAGTAAATTAAATATTATAAATAACCAAACGTTTTTTAAAAATAGCCATCTTTTTAATTTATTTTCATATTAATACTTATATTTATAGAAGCATAAATTATATATTTTTTTAAATCACAAATATTATTTCACACTATTTAGATTACTTCATTTACTGAAAAGTTATGAATATTATAACGCCGCAAAGCATTTATTTAACGTTTGTTCTATTTTTATGGAAAAAATTATTACTTTAAGCCAGAAAAAATTTGAACAAATCATGTTACTATTTGAGAGGTCGATATTTACTGCTTAGAAAACAAAATTTTTGTTGTTAAATTGTGATTTATGGTTTTCCTATTTTTTTTAAAATAATTGATTACGCAAAAAAACTTAAAAATGATCGATTAAAGTTACTTGCTACTTAGTTTTTATTTATTTTCCACGAATGATTGATTAGCTAGTGAATACAATACAACCCACTCAATAAAGGGTTCAAGGTAAGTAGAGATACGGGGTGAATGTAAATTTAATATTTGGGACATCATTACGCAACTACTGATAATGGTCACAGAATAGTTAGTGAATAATAATGTCGTGTGCTTGAAATGAAACGTAAGGCCGTGATCAACGGTGTAATAATAATAACTAACTAGTAAAATGTCAAAGAGCATTGTCATTATAATCACGATTATTGTAGTTTGATTTAAAAATTAAGTGCTTCAGGCGACGCTTCCCGGCCCAAAAAGAAGAAGATGGAGAGATATGTAATTACGAATGTTGGACACAGCGCGCCAATATTTTCAAAGACAAAATTGATGCGAAAATTGGGAAAATGCTTAATAAAACATGACTCGTTTAAAATAAAGCAAAAATCTCGTAAAAGGTATCTTAAGTATCATTTAAAGAAACATCGTGAATTATTTCACAAATACAACTTGTAAAATAATAGAAATAGATTTTTTTAAAATCATTTTCGGAGCATACTTTGCAATTTTTTTCTATCGAGGGAATTTCTCATAATTTTTGTTTCGGCGTGGAACGGGTCTAGATATTATCTTCAAAAATAACATATATATTTTTTAAAAACTTCAAATGTTTAAGGGAGATATGTAAGAAATCGGTAAAAATTCGGGTAGCGGCGGCTTAATTTTGTTATATTATATCCAACAGGAGGCCCTGAAGAAAAAATTCCCTTAAGGCGTATGTCATTTTTGGGTAGGGTCTTGCGAGGGCTGTGCGGAGGGTCTTTTCATAACAGGAAGGAGAGGGCATTTTGGAAGGAAAGAGTGTGAGGGGTGGGTAGGAATCTGGTGGTCAATGTGTTGAGGAGTGATGTACGTATGCTGTGCAAGGCAATCCCTCGAGAGAGTCCGGCTGGGGAGGTAAAAAGGCTCCCTCAATTAGTCCCTCCCGATCCGGCCTGCCATGTAGTAGGTGGTCAAATGCATCCGCCGCTAAAGCCTAGACAAATCTCACCTCACGAACCCGGGCACCGCTTCTAAGTCACCAAACGTAGCGATCCACTTGAAGAGACCTATGGCAGAAGTGTTAGTTATCCAATAAATGATTCCGCCATACCGCCTTCCAAATTAAACCTGTGGTTAATGCGCATTCTGTATTCCGCACTAACGAAATTTTCTTGAATTTCATGATTCCAAAAATTTTCAGTGTCAAGGATTCCAGCCAATTTGATCGAACCGTCCGCTTGCGGCCGCTTTATCTATACAGATATTGAAATCAAATTTTTAATAGTGTTTTTTCTAAAAAAAAATCGGCTGATCCAGACTCTTCCCTTAAACTCCCTACAGACAACTCAACATGTTGACTCCCTACAAACAACTCAATAGGTTGTTTCAACCGTTATGTGTCAACATTTGAGCGTTGCATACAGACGACTCGATGGTTGGTTCAATTATCGGTTATTACTCTATGAAATACAGGCAGCATATCTCCTACTTTAATTTTTTTTTAAAGATAGACAAACGTTCCCAGTTACGAATAACCCGATAATGTTTTAAAATCTCCTACTACCATCGCAGAAAGTGGAAAATTGGGTTACTTGTATCGTGTTAGAGGACTTAGTAATGACCGGTAGTAGATGGACAAGTATTGACGGCTGGTGTAGTCCAGCGGTAAGGCTCTCGACTAGCATTCCGAAGCTCGCGGGATCGAATCCCGGCGTGGTACATAAATTTTATTTGATTAATTTGTGTTTTTTCATAATTAATTAATTTAAAATAATATATAGTATATTATTTGCGGCACGTTCCAGAGTGGAAGATACTATCAGTTATTGCCCTGCTATAAGACAACCATTCAGAATTGATACGTTGGTTAAAATGGCTTTAGCCATGTTAGATGACCAGATCTGAATAGCCAGGTACTTCCCACCTTCCTCTTCCTCATCTCCTTCCCCTCCCCAATACCTTCAGCCTCACAACATACCCCAATTGGGAATGTCATAGTCGCCCTGGCTTCAGATGAGAGCTGATGGGACTGCTGATGGGACATATATAAAAAAATAAATAAAAAAAGAGTTATCGCTTAAAGTTAAAACTTTTGATTATATAATAAAAAGTTTTATCCTTGATGCATTTAAATGAAAATAAGTTTTGAACTTTTGTTATTCGGTGGTACGGCATCTCTACACACCCTTTCTGGGACACTTAGTTAAATTTTGTGTAAGTAGGCACCCGTATTTTCCTTAAACTTACTGCATATTGTGTACAAGTATGCCGAGAGGCCAACTGTCTGTGGATCAACTGTCATAGAATCCGTTTAACTTTGCCCCCTTGTCACATCTCCACACGGTTCGACCAGATTGACACAACCACTCAACGAAATTGAGTTATCTGTAGGGCTCATTAGCTGACATTACAGGTCTATAAATTCTCATAAATGTTTTTTTTTTATTATTAAAACAATCTTCTCCAATCGAAATGCAGAGCTTTTTGTGATTGGGTAAAAATAATACACATTCAAGTTACGATTTTATTTCAATATTTATTTATTTTATTTTAGGGAAATCAACAGTTTTCAACTTGATTAATTTATACAAGTTTAATTTACCTATCTGAAAAACCAATTATAGATTTCCTCATTATACTATTACATTATGTATCTATAAAATAAAAATTAATCTTACAATAGCTAAGAGAAATTACATTATTACAACAAGAGGCAGTACATACTCATACCCCTACTCTTCCTGTACTTGCCCAAATTTGGAAAAAGTATCTCATATAAAATACCTGGGGGTCCTAATTGATCACCATCTTCGTTGGGATCAGCACTTAGCCAGCCTAACTCCCCGAATTCGCAAGCTCTCTTCTGTTTTTCGAACTCTAAGAAATATACTTACTCCTATAACACTAAAAACGGTTATGCTCTCTGTTAATCCCAGTTAGCATATGGCATCATAATTTGGGGCGGCTGTGCTCTTAATTTTATTGATCCCTAATTAACACAATTATAAGGGAATTAACACAATTTTTTTGTTCATTGCATAAACTTCTTTTAATAAAAAAAAAATAAAAGAACATAATATAAGTCGTTCCATAATATATCATACAGTTTTGTACTCATTAATACATTTTTAATTCATCTTTAATACATTTTTAATAGATTTTTAATATTTATTTTCATTACAATTGAAGATATCTATTTCAGAGAGAATATTATTATACGCTGAACACAGTCTTATAAGGCAAGCATTTTTATTTGAATTTTTATTGCAGTGTTATTATATTGTTTATTCAAAAATCCTTCTCCAGCCAGCTCAATATTATTTGTTTTAACCCTAAATTCTCATAACTGTTATTTTTTTATTATTTAAACAACCTACTCCAATCGAAATTCAGAGCTTTCAGGTAAAAATAATACACATTCAAGTTACGATTTTATTTCAATATTATTTATTCAAAAATTCTTCTCTAGCCATACAATCTCCAGCCAGCTCAATAATATTTGCTTTAACCCAAATTTAAAAAATAAAACGTTCAAATAAATTAAGTCTAAATCAAAATGATCAGCTGTTTTTGTAAACAAATGGTGGAGATGCTCTTTGGCACGTTCCTATTGTAATACATTAATTTGTATACAAACATACGGTGCATCCCAACGTACACAAGGACAGAATGAATATGTTCCATTGACCGGCCGTATATAAACCCACGATCTATCCACAAAGAGCATCAGTCACTTTTGTTCACCTGAAGAGATAACATAACCTCATACAACATGTTCAAACTGGTAGGTTATTTAAAACAATTTGTTGAAATATTTCAAAAGCTTACATGGCATTTATTAATTTAAGAAAATAATATTCTCCATGAAAACACAAGACACGTAAAATAAAAAAATTACGGTTGTGACTCGAACCTCTAATCCTTCCAGAAGTGGCGTCTTTTCCAATTGAGCCGCGATACCTTATTGAAATCCGTCATTTTTATCAATTTCACAATCCTTTTGATAATCATTAAAATTATATTGTCACTTGTTTTCCAAAAAATGGCTGCTATTTTTGTGGGAGACTAATTTTTAATTGCTGTTTTTTTTTTCTTTAGTTCTTCTTCGCTGCCCTGTGCGCCATGGCTTACGCCAAGCCCTCCGCCGTAGTGGCTGGCTACACCGCTCCCCTGGCCTACGCCGCCGCCCCCGTGGCATACGCCTCCCCCTACAGCGCGTACAGCCCCTACGCCTACAGCGCTCCCCTGGCCTACTCTTCAGCCTACACTGCTCCCTACGCCGCCTACAGTGCCTACCCTGCATACTACTGAACATATAATATATAAGATGATTATTCCTTCTGACAACATCTACTAACTTATTTTCTCGCTGAATTTCTCAAAGATATACGAAATGTTAAAACTTTTTTAAAACAATGTAAAAATCCTCGATAATGTCAAATATTCAATGTCTAACGTTTTAAAAATACTATACTAGTACTTCATTACTTCGTTCCTTTAATTGCTCATTTGAATATCTGTGATCCTGAAATTCGATTCTAATTTATTTATTATCCAATTAAAAATACGAGCCAAAAAACCCCATTTTTGTTTTTAATGAAATGTCTATCCCAAAACATTTATTTTATATCTTCGGTGTTTTGTTTTGAAAGCATTCAAAATTTAGGTCAAGCAATGTTCCTTGTAAATAAGATGTCCTTGTGTAATTATATTTATACCCTTAATTGTAAGACTAAAAAAGAACATTATTCAAGTTGTCTGTTTACTATGGAGCTGAGAACATTCCCAGTACTTACTCGTAACAAGACACTAGAAAAAAAATGGTTCAATCATTCTCGTTTACGTAGAATACGTAAAGGGTGCGTAGAATACATTTGCTAGCAAACGAATTTATTTCCCTGGTATTTTAAATGTTACATATGGTACAATAGGTACAAAAGCCCTGAAAAAGGGCGTTGATCAATAAATAAATAAATACAATTGCAACCACTGAACATATGTATAATCCTGATAAGGGTGATGTTTACCGATTCAAAAGACTTGGAAGACAATAATTAAGGTAAGTGCCTCAACCAATTGATTTTCTATGTGAAGAGGTTTTTAGAGAAAATTTTATTAAATCTTTGACATATCCAGAATTTGGCAATGGACTAGAGCGTGAAATTAGCGTCACAATAAAAAAAAACTTAAATACTTGTATAACATAATGATTTCATCATAAAATCTGATTTACGTTTAATTAAACACCATAACAATATTCTATTTTTTATGAGAACGTTTTTTCTTTTTATAACTTTTGAAGGTTATTTCCATCAATGTAATATATCATTGAAGAAAGAGATAATACTAATAATCTAAGAAAAAAAAACAATCGGAGATAAGTTTGTCAAATCTAAAATTTTAAATTATGAGATTCACAATTACAACTGTTTGACGTAAAGTTGCAATGGCTAAATTGGTAAAAGCGCACGTCACGGTTAGACGAGAGGTTCTGGGTCGAGTGCCAGTTGCGACCATCATCTTTTTCTATTATTCTATGTCTTGTTTTCTTTCATATTTTCGTTTAGATTATAACATAAAATAATGCATAAAATATCTCAATGTTTTATGCATTATTCGCGAATATATTGCAATTTAAAATGCGAATCACAATATTTACTCGCAGTTATATTGAAATTTCTCGTCAAGTCACTTTAAATAACATGTCAAATCAATTATATACCTAGAAAAATTCCCGGTTTGAGAATAATTTTCAAAGATTTTCGTTATTTTTGAACGCATGCCAATATGAATACTGTTTTGGAAATCAGATAAAAAAATCCGTTAGATTTTAAAATTAGAAACGAACGTATGCAATAAAAAATATTACAATTTTGATTTCAAAATGAGTGGAATGTTTTTACGATTGTTTTGTCACTGTTTTCCATGTAAACTGTAAAAATACCACTTTTTACGAAACTGAAAAAACAAAATTAAAAGTATTTGAATGATCTACAAAGTTTATTAACACTTTTTTTTATTTTTTTTTTTATTTATTAAATTACAGAAAAAAACATTTTGAACAAGAATTAGAGTATACCCACTAAGCTGTCATATGGCAGCTTGTCTGCAGGTTCTAACAATTTAAACATTCATAATATAATATCTAAGAAAAAAATTATAAATACATTTAAAGTTTTAAGGAAACATTAGAATAGATCACATAGTAGTATTAGATAATTTAACTTACAACTATAAATATATAAGGTATTTCAATATACCTACCTAATAAAAGATATGTAAGCAGCTATATTAAGATATTCAAAGATACATGGAGTTTTCGTTCATTAACCATAGTTTTATCATTTTAGGACTTAGTCTCTCATTTTTTTCAAATTTTATGTTTTTATTGATTTTATTGAAAATCACTGGTATTAGATATTCAAAAGTACGGCTTCCATATTTTTTTAATATTCGAGGAGTTTTTAGGCCCTTTCCTTCTCTAAATCTTGTGGTATGTTTGTGTACAAGTATATTGTAACATATTATCCATAATAGTAGTGAACCAGTGGAGACCTTTTATTGTAAGTAGGCTCTCAGAGCCATACATTAGTTTTAAGTTATGTCTCTGTAAATCTTTGTTGTGACAATTTTTTTTATTATGGCGGTTTGTAAATTTTCAATATATTTAATGTAAGTAGTGCTTGCATGTCCCCAAGTTCGAATACCATATCTAAGGATGGATTCAACCATAGAAAAATGTATGAGTTTAAGAGTACAACGCTTCGCTTAATTTGTTTCATATAGACATAATATTAAGGGACGTATTTGAAAATCTTTAACCAGTGATTCCTGACCATCTATAACCAGTGATTTGGAGTAAAAAATGTTGATTTAATTTTGGTCTCCTGTGAAATTTTTGATGTTTTTTTTCAGGAACCACTGGTTAAAATAAGTCAAGTACGTCCCTTATCACCCCGTATAAAATGAGTAATAAAAATATTTCGTTAATATCCAAGTAATGGCGGTTCAAGTTTTTTGGGATATATTACAATTAATTGGAATTGTCTTTTGTAAACTTTTAAATGCAAATACAAAGTTTGGTGTTGCTTCTTCATAACACTGCTTAAACATATATCTCACACAGAAAAGAAGATGAACAACTTTTTATGAGTCTTAATGTTTCTGCCGTAGAGGGCCCAACAAGACTACTGCTATCGATATATTTTGTAAAGGCACAAATATACCCGAGGGGTTAACATACCTCCACACATGTCTAGTATAAAAAGATAGCAAAATAATGGTAAAAAATTCAATTAAGATGAAGCCATACTAAATAATGCAAAATCATACAAAATCATACGTTATTTTGAAAATTTGATCGCTTAGAAGTATTATAGATGCTTCAATTAAATACTGCGTGTAGAACATATCTTGGTACTTGATAAAAATACCGGTCATTTTTTTAATAAGTCTTTTAATAAGCTTAGAAAAAAATAAAGTATTTGGTCTATAAAAAAACACTTTGAAGTGCAAATTTTCCTACTTATAAACCTCTTTTCGGGTATGGTTTTATTGTTTAATGTAGCAAATTAAGTTTCTTTTATGATAATCGCAAAAAAAATTGGTATTTACAAAATAGACGTCAGGCTCCGCGTCGCTTGGTTCCGTGAAATCAATTTTATATTAGCGTTTTATTGCAATAAACAATGCGTAAAAAGGAGTTAACGTTTTTTACAGGCCTTTACGAAATCAACCTTTAAAAAAAAATTCTCAAATACCTTTTCCAACTTTTCCAAAAGCTTTTTCTCAAGTATTTTTAAACTCCTCCCACAAAAAGGGCGCGAATTCTATTTTTCCCTGGACTATTGGATCACTTTAAATGATTCAACGTCGTAAACGATCGGTTACACAGCAGGCTAGCACTATTTGGGAATCCAAAATTTTCTACGCGCCATCATGAAAATATTACAAGCCAAAAGAATCTGCGGGCATTTGAGTGGCCTTCGACCTACTTCAAATGTTCAAATGTGTGAATACTCAATTCATATGGGTCTTGTCTTATTTGTTGTTTTAATGATTTTTCATTGTTCCATAGCAAGCGCTAGAAATAAAGCTGAGGACAGATTTGTTGATCTTAGTCGAGAAAATCTGCAAATTTTATGATGGCAGAGCTCCCCTTTTGGGGGATTTGCCGGGACACAAAGAAAACTTTTGCTTTATAATTTGGGCCTCCGCTCATGGAGAAACTGAATAAAAACCAGTTATCAACGCAATTGCAATCAACCTCCTTAACAAAATCGATATTTTTCTGATCTGACAAAACATGTCAGTTTGTGAGCCGCTACTATGGCAACCTGTCAATAATGCAATTGAAACGCCACTGCCGCGGCGATCAGCAGTGCTAATTTTTCAGTTGCATAGTAGCGGCTCACGAACTGTCAAGTTTTGACATGTCAGATCAGAAAAATATCGATTTGTTAAGGAGGTTTATTGCAATTACGTTGAGAAGAGGTTTTTTTCAGTTTCTCCATGAGCGGAGACCCTTAAGATTAAAAAAAAATTGAATTACCAAAGGTATGATTTTGGGTTTTCACGGCCAAAAGTATTTTTGTTATTTATTTTTGGGGTGTTATTCCGTGTTGCGCTACCTCCTTCTTTAGCCAACGTTTCAGACAGCGTTACAGTGTCCATCATCATCCCTGCCCTGATGATGGACACTGTAACGCTGTCCGAAACGTTGGCTAAAGAAGGAGGTAGCGCAACACGGCATAACACCCAAAAAAAATTAACATAAATTACGAAATATTGTACGAAGAACGGTAAATCATATAATAAGCTAGTATGATTTCATTATAATAAAAGTGTAGGTGTTTAATTAATATTTTTCTGACGTAAACACGTTTTTTAGGGTGTTTATTGATTTTCCTGTATAATTTAATGGCTGCCTTACTCTTACAAACAAATGTTAAATTGAAAGTTGTGAACTTTCCAACGCGTCAACAATGCACTTGTACGGGTAATTTAAAGACGGTAAAATAATAATTAAAACAGCACGGATTTTCTCGGAAAAATTTCATTTATTTCATCGGAGAGAACATTTTAATTAAATGTGTTGGAACTTTTTTTTAGATTTTCAACTTCAAATTTAGTTTGTACTTGATATCAGAAGAATTGTAGAATATTTTAGACAAGGATCTTAAATATATTAATTTCTTTTTGTAGTTTTATGTTCAGAGATTCTTCTACTGTTCAGTAGTAGGAGTATGCAGTGTAGGGTGCGGAGTAGGCCAGGGGGGCGGAGTACGCGTAGGGGCTGTACGCACTGTAAGCGCTGTAGGGCGAGGCGTATGCAACGGGGGCTGCGGCGTACGCCAGGGGGGCGGTGTAACCCGCTACGACGGCGGAGGGCGAGGGCTTGGCGTAGGCGAAGGCCAGCAGGGCAGCAAAGAAGAACTGAAAAAAACATTTAGTTCAAGAAAAATTTCTGCAAATTATTGTAACATTTGTTGAGAACAAGATAAAAAATCATACCGAACATTTTTTTACATTTGCTCCACGCATGAGCCCTGAGGAAAATAATTCCCCTCAGGGCCTACGTCATCTTTTAGGGATGCTGTGTGAAAGATCTTTTTAGGAAAAGAAGGAGAGGAAGTTCTGGGAAGGAAAAAGGTGTGGGGGATGGTTAGGAATCTGGGAGTGAGTGTGTTCAAGAGTGACGGACGCATGAATCTATCCCTCCCATTGCTTTGTAAGGCGATGTTCCTAAATAGTTTAACTGTGGAGGTCGAAAGGTCCCCCTCAACCAGCCGGCAGTCTCTTTCAACCAACCGCCCTCAATGCAATTGGTAGGCAGCTTGACCTATGAACCCGGGCATCCCTGCTAAGTCACCAAACGTAGCGTACTTGGGTCGACAATGGCAATACCGGTAACCAATGGTAAACCGAATCGATTGACTACCAGTCAAAAGGTCTCCGATTGACTACTAGTCAAAAGGCCTCCCTCGACTGGTCTCTCTCTATCCGGCCCACCGCGCAGTGGGTTGGTAAAAACATCCCGCTCCAAGATCTGGACAAATCTCACCGCATAAACCCGGACACCCCTGCTAAGTCACCAAACGTTGCCAACTTAGGGCGACTTATGGCGGAGGTGTTGGTTATCCAATAAATGATTCCCAGGGCGGCGGTACCCACATGGTAATTAAATTAAATACAACGATAATTTTTATAAAAAAATTATAACAGATTGTTTATAAATTAGTTACATTTACAACTTTCACATTTTCAAGGAATAAAAACATAACTTCAGATTTTAATAATTAAAATATCTGTTTTGGAAACCGTTCCATTGTTAGTAAGATACAATGAACTTGATGAAGAAATTTAATTCACCTCTTATTTTAGACTGAAACGATTATTCTCTAGTAATATATTTTTGATTTTTTTAAAAAGAAAGGCATACATTCCCATTACGAATAACCCAACAATGTTTGAAATTTTCCTACTACCACCACAGAAAGCCGAAAATGTTGCTTGTGTTGTCATGGAGGACTTAGCCAGCCGAAAAATCGAACCCGGGACGCCCTGGAGGGACCCAAACGCCATGCCCTCTCAACCATTGACCGGTCGCACAGCATTGAAGTCAGTGAAAATACAAGCAGTGAAAATATAGCGAGTTGGCAAAATAAATGAAAATTGAATGAAACATATTTTTAACAACGATTTTTTTATTATTTTGACTAAAAATTATCACAGAAAAACAATCAAACACTAACCAGCTTGAACATGTTGAATTTGTTGATATCTTCTAGTTCACAGAAACTGAATGATGCTGTTGGAGGATCTGCATTGGTCTTTTATACTTCACAAAATAACTATGACACCACCGATGTCCTTGTTCATGTTTCATGTACTTATCTGTCCACCAATTGTTTAGTATGTCCTGCATGAAGCTACAAGAAGGACCATCAATGCTAATCACGCTATTGCCAATAATAATAATATTGTTCTAGCGCTGACCACAGGTGCTAGCATATTTTCATTCGACAAGACAACGTCAAAACATTCAAGAACTCCAATGTATTTTAATCGGGCTTAGTCCTTGAACTTCACATACCATTACTCTTTAATTGTTTATCATTTGATAAGTTATCCCATTTTAAAATATTCATTCATTTTGAATGATAAATCAGAGCACACATTGCAACATTTTTTTGCATTTTTACCCGCAGCTTCTTCCTATCTGTGAATAGTTTCTACTCGTAAAAAAATGGAAAAACATTTCTTTTAATTGCGAATGAAATTAATTTATATGATGTAAACTAATTTAACCCTTTGATGAGAGACAAAGTCTGGCCAGACCAATTTTTCTGGCTTGTTATAACCAAACGGTTTCATGACTTCATCAATGTCATCAACAGTTAAATTTTGTATATTTTATGGTAGATTTTTTTTTCAAAACTGGTTTATCAGTTGTAAATTTGGCCAATAGATAGTAATTCTTCCCACGGTATTACGGGCCACCAACCCAAAAGTACACCCACATCGAACGAACTACGGCTTTTTTCAATGTATTCGAAATATAAGCACATCTCTCACAAATATCAAATACTAAATACATGTATGTTTTACACTAATGAAATTATATATAAAAGGTCTGCACAGACATTGTTGCATCACTTACCGCCTTCTTCATCGGAGGGTTAAGCTGTATAAATGCGTGCCTTTCACCAGATCAAAGATTTGCATAATAATTAGTAGTAGACCCCGCCACAATAAAGAACTTTAATATTTTTTTCTTATTTATTAAATCATAAACCAAATTTCCCTTGAAATCATAAGATTTGTAAGTAGATAATTACGTAACAACCTACTTAATCATAAACCATATATTTGATGAAACTTTTAAAAAATAATTTAATAAGAAATTATACAATTTGTTCAAATTATACACTAAACTGATTTGACAATTTTTTTCATACTTTCTTAAGGCAAATACATAGAACAATCCTGAAAAAATGTGAAAAAAGTCGAAAAATCATGACGATTTCACATTTCAAAAAATAATCTATACCGAACAATAGTTAAAGTTAGCCGTCTAATCCTACAATAATGTGTATTTGTGGATTCCAAAAAAGCGAAACGGAACGCAGAAACAAATTTACAGGTAGACGAAATATATGACGGCCAAATAATATAAACAAGACTTCGCTGCGTGCAGTCAATAATTTTATTGAATTCTTATACATTTTTACAATGCATATAAGTTCACACGGACAAAATGGTTACATAGTGTTGAATGGTAATTTTTTTATAAAACATATCAGTATCATATCAGAAATCGATCCAAGAACTCCAATTGAAAGTTTTATTTGAATATTGATTTTTCAAGTAATAATTTGTTTGAAGATCGTTTGAAGTGTGGCTGAAGAGGTGAACCAGTTTGATGTCGTTGTAAACAATTTTTCAATTAGGAAAAATGTTTTTCAAATTGGGAGGCGTTTTGGGTACCGTCACCTAGACCACATATTCGATAACCGACACCTCTGCCATAGGTCACCCCAACGTGCTCGTGCTCGTTCATGGGGTGGGGTGGTTCATGTTCAGGTTCAGGTGGTTCACGGATCTCGATGACGGATGCGTCTCCCCAACAATTGCGTGGTACGCCGGATCGGGAGAAACCGGTTGAGTATGACATTTTGATCTCTTCAGCAGGACTCTCTCGATCCATCACCTTGCACCGCAGTGGATGGGATGGATTCATACGTTCACCACTGAACCTCAGATTCCTACCCGCCCAGGTACCTTTTTCCTTCCTAGAACTTCCTCTTCATCATTTCTTTTTAGAAACTTCATATTCCAAACAGCATCCTCTAAGATGGCATGTGCCCTGATGGAAATTATTTTACTCCGGGCCTCCGAACGGCGGTTCCCTTAGAACAATCTAGCTAGACAAAAAGATTTCAACGATGTTTTTATTTTTGTACAAAAACATACTCACAGCATAGAAAACAGTCCATATCATTATGTTCGCTTCGATAAAAAAATTTAAACAATACGCGCTACATGTGGCAACGATGTAAACACGACACTTTGAATGTGCCAGGCGGCCTCCATGCGGCCTATCTCTTTCGGGTGTACGCACTGTTAGGTCGTTAGTGGTGTTACTTGAAATCGGAGAGAAATTACGTCAGGAAACAAATTAAAGTCCATAGTATGTTGTTTAAAATTTATTTGATTAATAAATAATTTGTTTCTTCCATATTACTTTTATTAGTCATTAAAAATCGTGAAACCATTATCAATATTTACAATTATTTGCAAAAGTTTGATTAAACTTTCAAAATCGTGTACCGATTTATACCTCCAAATTAAACAATTTTCATATAAAACCATTCTTTATCTATATTTTCTTCTAGAATTTGTCTGCTCTTACGTGCTCTTTTGACTTTTACAGAGCCTCTACCCTTGATCTATATTTTTGATATTTCGGAGATGTTAGAAGAAAAAGGCGCATCAAAGTCGAGTTATGCTGCAACACGGAAAAAATTTGGTTGAGAAGAACAATTTTATAGGTCTCGAGAAAAATTTACTAAAGAAGAATAGCTTAATTTCTATTAAAATGTCATAGAAAATGGAAAAGAAGAATATTGCTTCATTTCTATTAATATTTTATTGGAAATGTTCGAAGATATACTCTAAAATTCATGTAAAAAAAAAAAACAGAAATGGTTTAATACAGTTTTTTTTCTTCCGGTAGTTACGTGTGATGATGGACTACGTGGCGAGTCAGAAAAATAATTTGGTTTTTGCTCGTTAAAAAGTAAAATAAGAAAAATTCTTCTCTGAATTCTCGAAGTCTAAAAGAACTCTTTCATGCTGTTTGAGGTCAAATGGAAAACGGAAAGCTGTAATATCCGAAATATACACAATATCGAAAACATCCCAATGTCTTATCTAGTGATGACTTAAAATTATTGTCGATTTCGAAAGTACCAACGAAGAAACTGCAGAGGTCTGTTGACAGGCCACATAGGAATATTATCATTTAACAAAAGTGATGATAGTGACTCGACCATAAACAAATGTCATTCGGTTTTGTTCTTATATTATGATACAAATTATATTTTTAACTAATTACTTAAAATAAACAGATTGTTTTGATTTATTAGAATAATTGTACTACACGCAATTTATTTATCAAACCATCTTAACAAACGGGTTGCAATCTTTAGAGCATATGTTCTACCGGTATTTCAATGGAAGATGCTCTGAGGAACTAGCGTCATTGATCCCTTCGGCACCGGTGCATAGTCGGGAGACACGCCAAACGCGCGCCCAACGTATGTACACGCTTGACATTTGTCACATGAGAACGGGTCGTTTTTCGACTCGTTCTTGAGTTCAACAGCTCGGCTATGGAACGATTTGCCGGTATCTGTGTTTCCTCCCTCCTACAACATGGGTCTCTTGAAGACCAATGTTCATTCCTTCCTCTCCTCAAAAAGACCCTCCACACAGCATCCTAGATGACATAGGCCCTGAGGGGAATTATTTTCCTCAGAGCCTCCTGTGTGGAGTTAATGTAAAAAAAAAAAAAAATATTATATTTTATTTTACTTTGAAAATGCTGTAACAGTGGTTGAAATACATGTAAATTTTTTTTATAATTTTTTTAATCATATTGTGACCCTTTTGCATCACATTCCGTGGAAAAATATTTTTGTCTAGCTAGAATGGGATTTGGGACCACTGTGCTCCGGTGTGGACATAATAAATTGTAAAGCCGATCTCCATTATCAAAAACGTACGGTTTCAAAATTGTATAAGTGGGTAACAATATACCTAGAAAACTTTACAACGATTTTTTTTTGCATTAATCATCCAACGCACTTTTGTGTTACGATAAAATAAGAATCAAGTTTTTGCCAATAAAAAACTGACCAAATTTAATGAACAGTTAGGTACCTCCTAAATTGGTTGAAGTTATAAAACAGATTGATTTATGGGTTCCTGTATATTTATAGTTATACAAGTATAAAAATTAACATTGCCTTGCACTATAAAAAATATTGTATATGCCTATTAATCTGAACTAGCAGATAGGAACTAGTTCCAAAAACAAATAGTTCCTAAGATCCACTGCAATCCAGTGACAGCTAGTCACCGGGACAAAGTAACCGCGACAATGACGTCAACAACCAGATAATGACGTCATATGTAATATATATCTACATGATACTATTATTCCCAACTCTAAGTATTACCGTCAATCTTTCATATCCGGAGAGATACTCAAATTTACAAAGTAGTACTTATACCTGCCACGGGCATGTCTTCATGCGATCTGCTAACATAAGTGGTGCCATCCTTTACAGACGATGATACCCTGTTAATAACGTTCGATTCTTAATTCTTAATAATTTTAAACGAGCGCAGATCCGTGAAAAATTACAATTTTTTTGATAAATTAATTTGTGAATCCGAAAATAAATTTGATCGTCTCGAACCATGGTGAACTAACTCATTTTGCAATTTTTGAGTTAGAGCTTGAAATGAGGGCTCAATCATAATCTAGCTCTGATCAAGGCAGTATTACTCCGATTGGTTCTCTGTAGTAGAGCTAAATTATGATTTGGAGCCCTCATAGGCTCTAATAGACCGGGCGCTAGAGGTAGTTGAGAATGCAAAATGTGAGGACCGAATTCCACCAATGGATTTGAGTTAAAAAAAGGTCAAAGATTAATAATGTGGATCTTGCCGGTCAATTTTTTGGTCCATTTTTTTTACTCCCTCTACTCTCATTTGTAAAGGGAATGTATTGAGTACATGATATTTAATCATTTTAATGATTATTTCAGTAAGCAGTTGCAAAAAATCAGAATTATTTTGTATTTCTCTTTGTAAATGTATCAATAACGAATGTCTAAATAAAAATGGGTAATTGTTTGCCCACTTTGCGTATATTACTGTTTAATTTCGCTATTTTTATATTATGTATTTTTTTTTTAAATAATAAATACGATTTTGTTTCTTTTATTTTCGTTTTCTTTTTCATTCAAGAATCCATCCACACTTTTACCATAAGAAAAAACTTTACATTATAACTGAAATAATCATTAAAATGATGTACTCAATACATTCCCTTTACAAATAAGAGTAGAGGGGGTAAAAAAAAATAGACCATAAAATTGACCGGCAAGATCCACATTATTAATCTTCGACCTTTTTTGAACTCAAATCCATTGGTGGAATTCGGTCCTCACATTTTGCATACTCAACTACCTCTAGCGCCTGCACTATAACTCTTAAACTGCAAAAAGTGAGTTAGTTCACTATGGTTTAAGACGACCAAATTGACCTTAAGATTATTGCCTCTCAAAAATAAAAACAATTTTACAACTTTGATGGCATATGCCCTGAAGAAAAATATTTTACCGAGGGTGGACTTCATGTAAAACATTGTTATTTTTTTTTAAATTCTGCAACAAAAAAAAAAAATAATAATAATAATATTACCGTCCCTTTTAAAATGATCTTATTTCACTAGGGCTAACTTAATTAATTCATTACTTACAATATCCGCGAATACCGAATATCTGAAAAAAACTTTAATATTTGAAAAGGGAGCGCTTTAATAATCACTTTATCGGAATATTTTTAAGAACAAAAATGTTCTTCTAACTACAGGAATGGGATTTTTTAGTCTTACGTGTTTATTTTTAGCTTAACAAAGAAGTGAACAAGTCGAAATTCCTGAATTTGAAGATATCATATTTAAGGATATTGTTATTCAATGATTAGAGAAATAGAGAATTCATTTATTCAACCAGACATAGCTGCTGAAGATCGGAAAACACTCTCGTCCAGGCTAAACCATTCATTCACGTGGCCCAGTATCAGGACGCGTCCCTATACTAAACATGGAGAATCCACTTAAAGCCTCAGTAGTCAAGTACTAAATATGCTAATTATTAAATTTTAATTTCTCTTTTGTCTTTTTTCTTTTATCTCGTATATTCTATTATTTCATGTAATTTTTATTTATGTACACTTTTATATGGCTAATAGCGTATTGCACTCACCGTTCTCTTCGACTAAAATAAACATACTATTTATTATTATTATAGGTACATTCGATCGAGACTTTTTACTACGGGTAATGTCATTCAGACCTGTTGGCAAATAAAACAATGCCTACTTTATTCGCCGTGAATAATTTAACATTAGATCATAAACACTTTGTTAAGCATTCGTTTGTTTTTTGCCGCCTACGATTTATGTCCCAAACCTGAAATACTAAAGGAAAACCGGTTGCAATGAAAGACTTCTGCGGGAGATTTAAAGGGCGGATTTGGGGCGTGGTAGAGCTATTTGTAGTAGTTTTTTTAATTGATATGGTTTATGTCACTTCAAGGTGAAATATTTTTGCAAGAGAAGCATCTACATCCTGGTTGTTGTGAATGTCTGTAAGCCTTCGTATTGCTGTTTTATAAGTCAATTTTTCTTGGATACAAAAAAAAATTATTCCGGGTTATTGAAATCTGGATTTTTGATTTCATGCCATCATTTCAAGTTCATTCCTTTAAAGTTTAATTTTAAACAATGAAACAATACATGTTTTCAATCTTCGGATCCAAATCTTTTAAGGTATCAAAATAGCATTTTTGAAAAATATGTTTTATTCTTTATTAGTTTCGATTGCATACTAATAATATGCAGGGTGTTAGGGACAAATTCCTGATTCTTGGTTTACTTTATTAACCAGTGATTCCTGACATTATTTGAAGTAAAAATGCTAATGAAATTTTGGTCTCCGGTGACTTTTTTGATGTCTTTTTCCCATTTTTTTCCCTATCAAATCAAATTTTAAAAAAACTTCCATGCTTTTTTACTGGTCACTCAGCCGAGTAACCGCCAGCCGCCTCACCCTGACACCAACTGTCTAATACCAAATTTTTTAATGTTTTTAGCTCAAAAAATAAAAAACATTGATATGACAATACTTGAAATGACTTTAGCCAGGTTTGATCACTAGATCTGAATAGCCAGGTAGATTTTCCATATCTCCTTTCCCTCCCCACTACCTTCAGACTCACAACATACCGAAATTGGGGATGCCATAGTCTCATTGGCTCCAGACGGTTGGGAGCAGTTGGGATTCTTGTGTGGTATTCAGACAAAATAAATTATATTATGCGCAAGTTGTAACCTTCAGTGGTTTTTTTCTAAGCCAACTGCACGTATAAGTATGTCGTATTTTGTTATTACCACATGCTTCTTCATTGTTGGTAAAAATATGAATGTAGCAGATTTTTACCCAAGACGCCTGCTGATATAAGTATATCGACCTTGGTTGTACAGCCGTATATCCTCTTTGCATACTTACCTGAAGACATAATGTTTAAGGGAAAGAGATCAATTGGCAGAAGGATCGACTATCCGGCGGGTTAACTATACACCGGATCAACTGTCGGCGTGCCAATTGTCGCCGGATCAATTGTTGGGCCACCCCTGAAAATAAAAGTAGATCAGGTCAAAAAAAATATTTCTGAGATAATAATGCACTTCAAAATCTTGTTAATATCGTTAGTTTATTGTTATCTCTATTTGCAAAAACATTTATAATTTATTGCAAAAACATTTCTCTTTTTGCAAATAGAGATAAAATATAATGAATGACCGTGAAGATACTTTGAAGTGGATTATCTCAGAAATATTTTTGTGATCTGATCTACTTGTATTTTCAGGAGTGACCCGACAATTTTTTTTTTAATTGAATATAATGGTACAGGTTACATGTTTTTATAAATTTAATAAAGTTTTTCTTTTAAAAAATACATTAATTATTAAGTATTACACCTTTTTTTAGAGCAGTGCTCGAGTTAAAAAGGCGGAGAAAACGAATGTAAAGCACAATTTAACAAAGAAAAAATTGTATTTTTTTATGTGTAATACAAAAGATAGGTATTTAACAGTGAAATAAGAAAAAAAGTCATTTATGTAAGTATACACATACACACACGTAGATATATACACATACCTACATATATACACATGTACCAAATTGATCCAGCGACAATTGGCCCGCCTACAGTTAGACCGCCGATAGTTGATGCAGGCCTCCAAATAGGCCTCTAAACTTTGATTCATATATGTTTAATAAATATTATATATTATTTACCCGTCTCGGAACTTTGTCTAGTGAGGTGGATAAAAGAAATCTATGTACTTATATGAAAATAAAATAAACGACCGGGTTGCCGGCACTCAAACTGAAATAATAATGATATGAACATATGATTTTAGGTATCTGTTTGTATTGAAACTTTTTACCTGGCGTAATAAGCAAAATGTGTTTGAACTTTCGAGCATAATAATATTCGAACAATAGGAAAATATTAGTATATTGAAGGAACCGTGGGCGTGGGTTCGAAAACAAACTTGATATATTTATTTATTTGGGGCACAATATTGCCATTTACTTAGATTTAATGGAAATAAACTAATGACTTCGGAACCTATGTGATTTCCCAGAATAGTTCGGAACCTAGTACGTTGTTCGTATAAGGTAGTAAATATATTAAGAATAAATAAAAAAATATCTTATTCCTTAGTTTGTGAACTGATGTTGCAAAAAAATGGTTCCATGACAACCCAGAAACAACACAACTCAACACCTCTTTGAAAATTCATTAAAAGTAATGAAAAAATAATTGAAAAATAGCTCAGAACCTAACCTAACGTAACCTATTAAACCATTTTTTTATATTATTTTTTCATCAATTCTTTTAATTAATATTCAAAGGAGGTGTTGAATTGACTTTATTCTGAGTTTTCTGGTTACCTTTAAAAACTTATCATGCACAGTCCGTACACGTCAACGCTATTAAAATCACGAGACCCACTATGAAATCACGGGATATTTCTTTTGTAATATTTTCTTCACAGAAATAAGCCAACTTTGATTTTTCGGATTCGCAGTCAGAGCGATTATTTGTCCCGGGTACAGTAACCACTGTGATGCTTTCCTTGTTTATTAAAAAAAATATTATTTTCGGAAAATACCAGGCTAAAAAAGGACCATGGTTGATTTTAAAAGAATATGATCATGATTGTGCGATTGTGGGGAATTTACTATGTTCGAGGATAATCTTAAGATAACGGCGTGAAAAAATAAGGTGATAATCTTAAATAAGATAACTGCGTAGACGTTATTTTCAGTTACATGACAACTCAACAAAATGGTATTTCAACACCCCTTTGAAAAGTTTTTAAAAGCGATGAACAAAAAAATTCCCGTGACCTAACATAACGTTTATCTATTTCACCAATTTTTTTTCCATCCCTTTAAATGAATTATCAAAGGAGTGATGAAGTGACACACTATTTAATTATTCGATCAGCCTTACTTTCATGTGACTAAATTGCTTTTTTGAAGTAATGTCTAATTTTGGAACGAACATAATATTATAAAGTCTCGTCTATGTGAGTGGTTACAACCTCGACAATCGGGTGACTGGCGTCGTCAACGAATCGACAAAATTTCGGCAACGCGTACCTGTGTACGAATCAATACGAGTATTGCGATGGTCGCTTACATACTTAAATCGTCGAGTATCGGATACTTTAGAAGCCTCTTGTACGGCCAAAGAATTAAAGCCTGCGAAGTAAAGATTACCCTAATGATAGCCAACCTCCGCTAAGAGTAAACATCAGAAGATGAAGAATAATGATTGTCGAAATTGGAACAAAACAACAGTTTAACTAACAATTTTATGAGTGATAATTGATAACAACAAAATATGCTAAATCGACGAATAAAAATCAAATAAAAGATATTTAAATCCGAAGGAGGGGAGCATAAGCATTATGCCAAATACATTTTATTATTACACGAGGTGACGATCATAACACGACTTGGTGCCACCTAGACCCCGTTACGTGGGACCTTGATTACCTGCGGATAACTAGGGTTGGCGGTTTCACCAATAATTAGATGTTCAAGAATAAATTCTAAATATAGCATAACCCACAAACCAGTTAGTTGTGGAAATTTTTTCCTGTGCAACAATTTTAGAGAATATAAAAAAAAGATTGTTTCTTCTGTATTTATGTCTTACAAAGTACAATCAATCAAAATGCTTCATTCTTTCTTACTGCTTTTTTTCCACTGTTATTATACTATTATTGTTTTTAATAACACATTTTCTTAACGGCAGAAAAAGAAGAAGATGGAGAGATGTGTAATTACAAATGTTGGACAGAGCGCGCTAATATTTGAAGTGATGAAATCGCAGCGAAAATGGCGAAAAAGCTTAATAAAACATGACTCGTTTAAAATAGGACAAAAATCTCGTGGAAGTATCTTAAGTATCATTTAAAGAAACTTTGTGAATTTTTTCACAAATATAACTTGTAAAATAATAGAAATAGACTTGTTTTAAATAATTTTCCGAGCATACTTTGCAATTTTTTTCTATCGAGGGAATTTCATATAATTTGCGTTTCGGCGTGGAATGTATCTAGATATTATCTTCAAAAATAACATATATTTTTTTAAGAGCTTAAAAACTTCAAATGTTTAAGGGAGATATGTAAAAAATCGGTCGAAATTCGAATAGACCCCTATAGGTCAATGTAATAATACATTTTCGGTATTTTTGTACAAAATTACAAATCCTCCTTTGTCTTCTTAACAGTATTAAAATGTGAACGTATGTTCCATTTTATTGATTTTATTATCTAAAAAATGAACTTTATATTCATTTTGGTATGAGGATGTAATTTTGGTATGAGGGTGTAATTTGAGGAAAACCTTTAATTTAGTTATTAACTTCTTAGTATTAACAAGTTAACTCTATGCTTGAGACGTACAATCATATATGTAAGCAAATTTTCTAATCCCATCAAAGAATATCAAATTTATTGGAATAACTTTTTTTAAATAACTTTTAAAGATTACATCCATCAATGTAATATTAATCGTTGAAGAAGATACTTCTTCTTCTTCCCCTTATCCTATTCGGGTCGGGGACCCATTGCTTCGACAAAGCTCCTCCATATGTCCCTGTCTTGAAGAAGATACTAATAAATCTGAACGAAACATGTAAAGGTCACAACTATTCGGAATCGAGGGAATCGAACCCAGGATCTACGTCCTACCGGATCAACGCCTCAACCAACTCGGGCATTGGGACCTAACTATTTTACGTAATTTTTGTAGATCTCGTATTTCAAATTCAGAATTAACAGGGTTATCTCAATTTATTTTTTCTCATATTTTTGCCTACATCTTTTTGAATACCTATGGAAAAAATATTTGAAGATAATTTGGGAGATGGGGATGGGTACCGTCGACCCGGGAACCTTTATTGGATAACCAACACCTCTGCCATAGGTCACCCCAAGTGGTTCGCTACGTTTGGTGATTTAGCAGGGGTGCCCGGGTTCATGGGGTGAGGTTTGTCTAGGTCTTGGAGGCGGATGACCAGGACACACTGAACCCCAGATTCCTACCCACCTCTTAAACCCTTTTCTTTCCCAGAACTCTCCTCT
The DNA here is from genome assembly GCA_936435175.1 of Glyphotaelius pellucidus. Taxonomy (NCBI): domain Eukaryota; kingdom Metazoa; phylum Arthropoda; class Insecta; order Trichoptera; family Limnephilidae; genus Glyphotaelius; species Glyphotaelius pellucidus. Next base: position 15,026,979 of record OW386544.1, on the reverse strand, counting down.
CCTCCTTTTCCTTAAAAAAACCCTCCACACAGCATCCGCAAAAATGACATAGGTCCTGAGGGAAATTATTTTTCTCTGGACCTCCTGTGTGGAGCTCATGTAAAAAAAATATTGTTAATTCTGAATTTGAAACTTGAGATCAACAAAATGACGTGGGAAATTTAAATTTAAACGTGTCGAAGCTCGCTTTTTGTAAAATCTCCGATTAAAATCAATTATAATTGCTGGTAATTCGACCAAAATAGTTGATGACAATGTGGTTTTTTTCAATCGAAGCCAATTACCAATCAGGATGGATCTCAACCTCTCAACAAATTGCAGCACTAAAACGTGATGTGTAAAAATAATTAAACGTTTGCTTGGAATATTGCCAAAATTACGGAATTACCTATGAGACCGGCTACTGTGCGCATGCGTTTTGTTGACAACCTGTGTCCTGAATTCTCAATTCCAAAAAATTGCCAATCCGTTTTTTTTGTCGTGACATCGACGGATGTTTTGACATTTCTAAATACCCCTTAATTGGTATTCAAACAGAGCGATAGAGCTGTATGTGAATGCAAATCGGGAATAGTTGGCATTTTTTATTCAACATGATGTAATTTTTCCACAAACTCTGCGCGATACTCGCAGCGTGCCATGTATTTGGCTGCGTCCTTGCAAGGACTAATTTAGTACGTTTATGAAGATGAAGTTGTTTATAAAATGATATCTATAAGAGAAATATTTATTTGATTTGATGCAAAATATCGTTCTTCTGTTTGAGGTATTCTTAGAAAAAAAAATTAAAGTGTGCAATTCACATGCGGTAGAAGTAAAACCTTCAGTAAACTAAAATAGGTAAAAGTGGAGAGACTACGAAGCACTTTTTTTATCAATGTGAAAAATGATTTTTTCCATATTTTTGTCGTAGAATTCCAGTGCACCTTATATATATTATTATTAGTCTATTAGTATCTTATCAGTATTTGTGTATTCTTCTTCGGAGCCACTAGATATCGCTTTCTTTTGTGTTTTCTTTGACATGTTATTTTGGAGTGGATTGAAGATTGGATATTGATATTACAAAAAAAAATAAAAAATTTTGTTATTGTTTTTGGGGTGTTATGCCGTGTTTCGCTACCTCCTTCTTTAGCCAACGTTTCGGACAGCGTTACAGTGTCCATCATCAGGGCAGATGAGTGATGTCACTCATCTGCCCTGATGATGGACACTGTAACGCTGTCCGAAACGTTGGCTAAAGAAGGAGGTAGCGAAACACGGCATAACACCCCAAAAACAATAACAAAAATACTTTTTGGCCGTGAAAACCTAAAAACATACCCAAAAAATAAAAATGTTTATTTCTTAGATTTCGATCCTTGGTCCAGTGAATGTCTGGCCGCTATGCTTTGTCGGTTGCTTTTTACCACTAGGCTGTTAATTTATCGTATTATATTGGAACCAAGTACCCGTGAAATAAATACATATTTTATTGCTATCTCATTCTCTTGCAAGCTATAACCTATATCATTCATCGGACTGAACCAAGTATGGCAGTGTTACAATAAATTGTAGAAAATCAGAAATAATTTAAGGCTGATGTTTGCGTAATAATAATAATAATAATAAGTTTTATTCCAGGATGTGGGGAGGATAGTGCAATCCCACTCGTTGTAATGAATAAGAAAGAAAGGGACGCCTTGTGAAGGTTTGGACACGTGTGGATGATAGAAAATAGGAGTGAAACGAGAATATATGAAGCGAAAGCGAACACTAGACGAAGTCAGGTACGCCCATGAAAGACGACGATCAAGTTAAATATTCGAGTCAAATCAAGAGTCAGAATAACAGAAATGAAACGACGCACGAAGCAACAAGTGTGTGCCGAGACAGAGCTGTGTCACGGTCCATCCTCCCTGCATACGTAATAACGGCGTGGCGGTTAGTTAGTTTTGTAAAATACTGTTATAACCATTATTTAAAATTACATTTGACTACCTATGTGGGGTTTAATATGATGTTCACCGAGGGGAGGGGCACTCATTCCCCGCCTTATTCGCCTCCGACTAGCCAGCCTCTGCGACAGGATGCAAAACTCAACCAACGTCATTGTCGTGGCAGCGTCTGAGTGACTCAGCTCTCCTCTGATTAAGCGATGGATGCAGATGATGCAGCGACCATCCTGATTTTTATTGATGACTGTATTAAGACTGTATTTTTTGCAATAAATAAATAAATTCCTTTTACAATGTATTGTATTTTACTTACCATAAAGACACGAAGCTCTTTTGTTTGGTGAAGGTATTCAAGCTTAAATAAAAAAACCTTTTTTTATTACGTGGTAATTCAAAAAAAATAAGTTAGGTATATCTTTGACGTTAAATTGTTAAAATGTACATAGTAATAATTGAGATGTACCTTCACAAAAAAGATTGCCTTGGGTGTATGAAGGGTGTAATTATTTATTATGTTCGTTATTTCTTTATTTTTATATTAAAACATTCAGTTTAAGTTTTCGGTGTGTTTTTTAAGGTGAAATTTGATTTAAAAAAATTGCCATTTATATTTCTGATACCTTCTGGTAATGAATTAAATAACTTTACTTGAATATATTTATACTTGCTTTGCCTAGTGTGATTTTTTTTACATTTTGGATTTGGGAGAATGTTGTGTGAAGGATGTTTGTCAGGGTTTTCTGTTATTTTTTAAATGGTGCATCATATTATTTTCGTAAATTTTAAATGTTGCATAGTAGAATCTAATGTATTTAGTTTTCTGACTTTAAATTCTTCAAACGGAAGTACTGATGAATGTATACATACGGTTTAATTCAAATTATTTTTGTGCTTTGTGAAGTGATTGCTTATCGCTTAATATAAGTATGTGATAAAATGTCAAAAATTATAATAACAAGGTAAAAAAATTAAAAAATTGCAACATTAATCGATTTCAGGAAGAGGAAGATATTTTTTTAAAATAATAACATTAAACTTTGGACTAATTTAGTAGTTTTAGGTAATTTTTCAACTTAGGCTGAATTAATAAAACGTTCGATCATTTTTTTATTGAACGGAAGGTTATTTAAATAAGTGATTCCTAGATAGAGGTAGTAATTTGAATTTGCTCGGTTTTGAATTTTAGGTTTAAAATGTTATCAAGGTATCTTGTTAATATATTAAATTGTGAGTTATGTAACTGTTTTTCTATAAAAACTTGTTATTAAACTGCTATTTTAACTTGTAATTATTAAATATTTTTTTATACTTTCGTCAATTTTATGAATATTGAATATTATAAACAGAGTTTCAGTAGAAAAAGTGATTGCAAGATGCCCTTAATTACCAGCCTATGACAAGTTCGCAAATATGTGTTTTCCATTAAGATTTCATTTAAGATTTGAAATTATTATATTTTTATATATAACTGTTGTTCGCATTATTTATCATTAAATAAAGCAGATTGAGTTCCCACTATTCACAAATAAATAACAGAAGCAAAAAATAGTATTTGATCAACAGGTATTGCATAAGTCAATGGCTTTATTGTTTGACGGTCATTTATAATGTTTGTCAGATTGTCGAAACAGTCAAACAGATGATTAAAGGTAGCTCAAGTGAAAACAGATATCTACATGATTGTATTTCTGTTTTATTTACTGATTTGAAGCAAATCCTTTTTTTATTATTTTTATTTATTTATTTACAAGATTTTTTTTTAACATTACAAGTGATAACATTTTGCAAAGTTATTCAATAATTTATTATTATTCTACTACTCCATAAGTTGAGCTCTAGGAGCTCGTGTTGATCCTATGAATTACTCACAATTTTCAATTTGGGAGGCGAGTATGATTACTGCCGCCCCGGAAATTATTTATTGGATAACCAACACCCCTGCCATAAGTCACCCCAAGTGGTATGCTACGTTTGGTGACTTAGTAGAGATACCCGGGTTCATGGGGTGAGGTTTGTCCGGGTCTTAGAGGCGGATGCGTCTGCCCACCTGCTGCGTGGCGGGCCGAATCGATAGAGACTGGTAAAGGAAGGCCTTTTGACCTTTCCAGCCGGACTCTCCTTGCACCGCAGTTGGAGGGATGAATTTATACGTTCGTCGCTCCTGGACACATGACCCACGGTTTCCTACCCACCCCTCATATCTTTTTCCTTCCAGGAACTTCCTTTTCTTGCTTACACTAAAAAGACCCTCCACACAGCATTCCCAAAGATGACATAGGCTCCAAGAGAAATTACGTTCCTCAGAGCCTCCAGTAAGAAGCTAGTGTAAAAAAATATATATACGTATTATTATATTTGAAATATTTGAAAATCTCCTACTTCACAACAGTAAGTGGGAAAATGTTGCTTGTGTCGTGATGGAGGACTAAGCCAACCGAGGAATCGAAAATGTGACGCCCGGGTGGCACCCAAACGCGATGCCAACTTAGCCACTGACCGGTCTATTGTTTTGATTTGTGAAACTTAAACAATTAAAAAAAATAGTATAGGCCTTTGGTAGGAAAACAACCAATTATTACTAATGAGCAGTTTTAAAGATATTTATGTTTTGTTTTACCAAAGGTATCCTTAGATGCTTAGCAAAGTATTATAAAATCCACGATTCAAAAATCACACTTTTGGTGGTTTCAATCTCGCAACTCCTGTGTGGAGCTCATGTAAAAAAAAAACACAAGAAAATAAGTGATTATTTTTTCCTTTAACCACTTCAAATCTCAACCCGGTGACTATTGTTGAAATTGGTTAAAACAAAGTATTTATTATAAGACACCATCCGGCATTTAATTCTGCTTGAATCTTGCAATCACACATAAAGATAGCAGCCAATAAAATATGCGTTAAGAAAATGAAGATAATGTTGATAATTCTTAGTCGAAGTATGATGTAGTTAAAATGACAAATCGGATGGGGACACATAAGCTCAGTGGTCAAAGCTGCGGCCCGTAAAGTCAAAGTCACCGGAAAGTCGAGTCCCAGATGTGATCGTGTCGTTTCTGTTTCATCGAGTTTCAAATCACAACGGTGCTAAAGAATTTTCACTTAAAAAAAAAAGTTCCGATTACTTAAGAGGAATATAAACGCTAGAAATATTTTGATTATCACGCCTCCAAAATTTAAAATCGAGCGTCTTATTTGCACGAGGCAAGTAAGCGCCAAAGTGGTTTTTATTTATTTTGTGCACAATTTTATATGAATGAAGAAAGTTAAATCATACAAAATGTCGAAAGTAGTCTTAGCCATAAAGGGGTATTTTTTTTAAACTCTTTAAAATTCTTATATTACTTCGTAGTAAAGTCATGAAAAAACTTTTTCTTACTTGTTTACGCTTATATTTTTTGTTACGTAAATAATAATTTAATTGTAATCCCAATACATAGAAAAGCTAGTAAAAGCTTCAATTTATCCGTAGCATATTTTTTGAAGTTCATAATGTAAACCGATTTGTAGTAAAGATTAATCTAAATAGTATCTAAATAGGATTTTACGTATAGCTTCGTCTTAAGTTCAAAGCAAATGTTCATCGATCCAGAGTTACAGAAATACACCCAACTGAAATGAGTATTTTTGATAGTATTTCAACCCAACAGATTTATTTAGATCAGACTGGATAATTTTATGAGCAGTCATAGTACTTATAATCGCATACACGCCTGTTATCTGGTCCTCTGTTTTTTCTTGACTAATTAGTGACATAAAACCTACCGCACCCATTCAGGTTATGTAGGTTGGCTCGCGCGAAGTTTCGGATTTCGAGGAACAAAAAAAATGGGTCCACTTAGAGGAGACCTTTGTTATTTATCTCAAGACGGCCTTCGCCATCCGCCTGTTCACTGCCCCCGGCACAGCGTACCTGTTCCTTACACCTGCACTCTAGGAACCTTTCAAACAATGCTTCAGTGTTAAAACTGCCAGTCATGATGACAAGTTTTATTTTTTATTTATTTAATTTTTATTTTATTTTTTACATTACGTTAATACATTTACAGTGGAATCCGTTTATAATGGCATCGAAGGGAAATGTCGAACTCGTCATACTAAGCGGACGTCATACAAAGCATTTTATAGAAAATAAACAACCTCCTGTTTTTGTTACGTATATATGTATGTATTTATTTTAATAGAGAGAAACACAGCATATTAAGACTCGTGACGTGAGAAAAGAGCATATTACGACTCGTGACGAGAGAAATACGGCATATTAACGCGTCGGGCGTCACGTGACCTTCCCGAACACTGCCAAAGGTGTTAGGAATCATGTCGGTCACTATAACCGACATAATTTTCCATGAAATTAGGACATAATTTTTTGAAAATGGTTCATAATAAGCGACATGTTACTATAAGCGAAGTCATTATATCCGACTTTGTTATAAAGAATTTTATATAAAAACCAAACTTCGCTGTGTAGTTACGTCAAATTAAGGGTTAGTCATAATAAACGGATTCTACTGATGTTGCAAACAACATAATAGAAAGTACAACATAATAATAATAATAATAACAATTCAGACAGTAAATTGCATAACATTATTTATAGTAAAATTTTCACATACATATTCACTTATCATGCATCGACTCCCGTCTGTTTGTCACTAGTTGACAAAGGCTTCCTCCAACTGTCGCCATTTCTCTCTATCATCAGCTACTCTCGTCCATGTACCACCTGCTATGGCTTTGATGTCATCAACCCACCGTCTAAATGGTCTACCTCGTTTTCTCTTCTTGTCACTTGTGAACCAATTCATGACTAATTTTGACCATTTTTAAATTCCTCTGATTGTGTGGCCTGACCACTTCCACTTTAGCTTTTTTATTGTTTTTATGGCATCTTTTGTTCTTGTTTGTTTCTTAATGGTTGCAATGTTTATTCTATCGGACAGTCTTTTCCCATACTTCTCTCCATGGAGATCATAGATCATACTTCTTTCCATGGAGTTTTGACATGTTTCGAGCTTCATTGTGAGTTTTTGCGAGTGCCCACGTTTGGCAACCATAAGTAAGTACAGGAAGTATGCAGGTGTCAAAAAGTTTCCCTTTGATAGTTATTCTGATTTCACTGTTTTTCATTATTGCTTTCAAACCCCAATATTGTTTTCAAGCATTCCCAATAGTCTGTCTATTTCTTTTGTGGTTAAATCTAAAGGAGAAATGATTTACCTAGGTATACATATTCATCCACATAGTCGATCAGATTGTTATTTATCCTGATAGGTTCTTGCTTCCCGCTTGTCATTGCTTTGGTCTTTTCTGTGTTCATGACTAATCCCACCTTTTGGCTTTCTCTATCTATTTCATTCAACATCATCTGCAGGCCTGCACTCGTCAGCGAGAGGATTATCAAATCATCCGCGTATCTTAAATGTGATAGGTTTTCACCGTTAATGGACAGCCCACATTGTTCCCAATTTAATTGACGAAAGACCTTCTCCAGGACCGCCGTAAAAAGTTTAGGTGAGAGGGGGTCGCCCTGGCGTACACCTTTTTTATTTTGATTTCCTTTCCTTCTTTCTCTCGTTTAATTTTAGCTTTGCTGTTATCATAGATGTTTATTTAGAATTCTAATGTATTTGATTTCGACACCTTGATTCTTAAGTGCCTGCCAGATCTTTTCATGTTCTATTGTGTCGAAAGCTTTACTGTAGTCCTCAAAGCAGCAATAAAAGGTGAAGTTGAATTTTTACTTTTTTCGAATAATTGTTTGATAACATAAATATGGTCTAAAGTCGAGAATCTGCTTCTGAATCCTGCCTGTTCTCTTGGCTGACTTTCATCTAGAGTCTTTGTTATTCTGCCGAGTATTATTTTAGCTAAGATTTTGTAGATATTTGACGACAGGCTGATAGGTCTATAATTATTTATGTTATTTTTATCTCCTTTTTTGTGCGAAAGTTTTTTAGTCGACATTGTCCATTGGTTGGGTATAATTTCACTATGTAGTACTTCATTAAAAAGGTGTTGGAGAATTGGCATTAGGTAGTCTTTATTTAGTATGAGGAACTCGTTGGTAATGCCGTCGGATCCTGGAGCTTTATCGTTCGTTTGAGATTTCACAGCTTTATTTATTTCTGCAGAGATTATGTCCGGTACTTAGCTTCCTCCCGTTAGGCTTGTTGCTTGTATAGTATTTTTCCTTTCATACAGTTCTGTGAAAAAGCTAGTAGCTAAAGACATGATTTCTGGGCGACGTTTTTCATATTTGTGGTTCTTATTTATTAAATTTGAAGGGGACACTGGAGTGAAAGGGGCGGTGGAAGGGGGAACGAGACGAATGGAAAAGGATACATACGCAGGGAGCAACAATTTCTTTATTAAGTGGCATTACAACGCATAACGGGAAATCGCTAGTTGTATAATAAATAATAACAAATGAAAATTTAAAATATTTCAAACAACCGAAAAAGTTTAAAATGTGAACTAATATTATTACGTGTTTCACTACTTTCTTTTTTTTAATAGGTACCTACATCTATTTAATTACTCTTTTGTTTTCTTGATTGCTTGAACGAATGAACAAAGCTGTTGAAGTGGAATTTTGGAGGTGGAAAACAACCCGCTTCCCGAAATGCAATCAAGTTTAGACTTTGTAATATTTTTTTAACGAAATAACAAACATATATTCCGTAAATCCGTAAATAAATTGGTATTGTAACCAGAGTTGACTCGAACGTAATATTAACATTGAAGCATTGCTTGTGTAAGGCAAGTGTCAAATTTGTCTTCCGATTTGATAAATAAATAAAAACATTTGTAATGTAATTAAAGCACACCGGAAAAATTTTCGAAAATTGTATTTTAAATTTTTACAAACATATCAACAAAGCAAGGACATTAATGACGAGTAATGTGTAAATATATGAACCAATCACACATTCCTAGGTTTGCGTTAACTCTAATTGCACTCCTATAACTGCTGATTTATTCAAAATCTAAAAGGAGAAAATATTTCGTTTTTCAGGTAGAATACCGTACACAGCATCGTCCGGAACTCCGAATATACTTAGTTATAGATGTCTTGATTTTGAGAAACTTTTCACTCAATTACCTTTTGGGTCAATTTCAATTAGTACTGCAGTGGAGACGTGAACGAGCACTTAATTACCATCAGGGTTAATTTCAAATTTACGTATTACTGCAGTGGAGACGTGAACGAGCACTTAATTACCCTCAGGGTTAATTTCAAATGTACGTATTACTGCAGTGGAGATGTGAACGAGCACTTAATTACCATCTGGGTTAACTTCAAATGTACGTATTACTGCAGTGGAGATGTGAACGAGCACTTAATGACCATCTGGGTTAGTTTCAAATGTAAGTATTACTGCAGTGGAGATGTGAACGAGCCCTTAATTACCATCTGGATTAATTTCAAATGTACGTATTACTACAGTGGAGATGTGAACGAGCACTTAATTACCATCTGGATTAATTTCAAATGTACGTATTACTGCAGTGGAGATGTGAACGAGCACTTAATTACCATCTGGATTAATTTCAAATGTACGTATTACTGCAGTGGAGATGTGAACGAGCACTTAATTACCATCTGGATTAATTTCAAATGTACGTATTACTGCAGTGGAGATGTGAACGAGCACTTAATTACCATCTGGCTTAATTTCAAATGTACGTATTACTGTAGTGGAGGTGTCAACGAGCACTTAATTATCATCTGACTTAATTTCAAATGCACGTATTACTGCAGTAGAGGTGTCAACGAGCACTTAATTACCATCTGGGTTAATTTCAAATGTACGTACTACTGCAGTGGAGATGTGAACGAGCACTTAATGACCATCTGGGTTAATTTCAAATGTTCGTATTACTGCAGTGGAGATGTGAACGAGCACTTAATGACCATCTGGGTTAATTTCAAATGTACGTATTACTGCAGTGGAGATGTGAACGAGCACATAATTACCATCTGGGTTAATTTCAAATGTACCTATTACTGCAGTGGAGATGTGAACGAGCACTTAATTACCATCTGGGATAATTTCAATTGAATGTACTACAGCAGTGGAGATGTGAACGAGCACTTATTACCATCTGGGTTAATTTTAATTAAACGCAGTACTGCAGTGGAGATTTATGAACGAGCACTTAATTACCATCTGGATTAATTTAAAATGTATGTACTACTGCAGTGGAGGTGTCAACGAGCACTTAATTACCATCTGGGTTGATTTTAACTTAACGTATTTACTACCGCAGTCAACGAGCAGTGAAATATCTTGTTTTTATAATACAATATTACATTTTATGAAAACAAATAACTTTGTATGCCCCACTGTATAAATGATTTTATACAGTATTGTTTTTTCCAAAACATTTAAGAACCATGTATTTTATAATACCTAGATCCTAGACCAAACCATCGTACACACTATTTTTTCTTTGACAGTTTGCACATTCAGTAATGTTTATCGATTTGCATGATTTTTTTTTTATTTTACCGACTATATTTTTAATACGCTGATTTTAATATATTTTTAACAATTATATTCAAAAGATATTCTAATTTACATAGTCAAAACCAGGATAACTTTGCACATACAAACTCGGGTCGATTCACAAGATCCTCATTACAACATACGTTTCACCAACCTACAACTAAAACGACTTTTGGAAAAAAATATAAGCAATATTTCTCTTCAACTAAGTTAAATTATATAAAAAATTAAATATCTTCTATATGGTGACCATCTAATAAGAATTTCTTCATTTTAGTAGGGAGCAACTCAATAATAGTGATTGTGTTAATAAAATATAATGGATTTAGATAAATTACTCTTAATATATAACACACGTAAGTGAATAATAAATATCAACCATGCTGTACAATTCTAGAATGCATTGATGACAATCTGTTTACCGCAGTTGTTCAACTTCTTGGTAGATTATTTATCTGGAAAATAATGTGGGCATTCTAAAACAACGTACCATGTACATGAACAACTAATGAAATCAGCAATTTGAGTGATCCTTATTAAATCATCTCCTCACCATCCAAGGACGAAGTCGGTTACAGGCGATAAACGAGAAGCAAAAATAATTGATTTGAAACATTGTACCTGTTTTTTGTATAGGTATTCTCGTATGGCGATAGCCATTTTTTTATAAGTCGGTTCTAGGTGGTTATTAATAGCAGATCAATGAACTTTGAAGATGGAACGTTTTACTTTACGTATTAAAATATATCGAATTCCTCGTGAAACAAGATCCTTTATTTTTAATGGAATTTGGTAACATTGCAAAAAAAATCATTTGTTACTTAGAAAAGGTACATAAATATTCACGCTATAGATGACAACTACGAAAAAAACGTTCATTTCAAATGTATTTTACATAAACTAATATCATCGACGGAAAGAATCATTACAATTGCAAGGTTGGCAGTCGCTCTTGTGAGAGGAATATTTTTTACCTAAGCATCCCTATTATTTATTACATAAATATCGACGTTTTATTAAAATTATTACGATAATGCTCAAATATCTTTAACATCATATCATTGTTATTAATTTGTCATGCATAAAAATATCTTGTAGACATATTAATGTCATATTTAAGCAAAATTCACAATGATCAACCAATGGGCTGTGGTTTGTCCGGATCTAGGCCTCGGATGCGTCTGCCCATCAACTGCGTGGCAATCCGGATTGGGAGGAACTGGTTGAGGGGACCTTTGCACTTTTACAGCAGAATTTTTTCGACCCACCGCCTTGCACCCCAGTGGGAGGGATGGATTCATACGTCCTGAACACACTGAACCACAAATTCCTAACAATCACTCATACCTTTTTCCTTCCTAGAACTTTCTCTCCTTCCGTTCCTAATACGACTATTTAGAGAATTATTTTCTTCAGAGCCACCTGTGTGGAGTTAACGTAAGAAAAAAAGAAAATGAAATGTGTGAGCACAAATATTCAACATTGGTTCCGCATCGAATCTTTCACTAAAATAAACCGATCTCAACAACCGCATTTTAACGACAAAGGCCAGATTGATTTATAACAAAAGCTTTTTTCAATGTTTATTAATTATGTAAACGGATCCTCGGCCCACAGGAACATTGCTCTGAATAGACCGCTCGCCATTTGGAACCAAACAAAATAGATGAATGGTGCCATTAGCATAATCAAATGCCTCGTGTACAATAATTCACATTGGGTTTTGTTTTATAATAAACTTGGCATCACTCTAATGATTTATTCGACTGATAGTATGCCCACTGGATTAAACATAGACACATCCCGTTGTTAAATATAAATATTTTTAAAACAATAAATGGGACCGTAACAAATTCAGGAATAATTAAAAATTGTGTTATTTTATTTGTTTGCTTTTTGTCAATGTGCGTATTCGGTTCCATGACGACTTAGATCTATGCAATTTCAACAACCCTTTGAAAAGTCATTAAAAGTTATGAGAAAAAAAATTAAAAATAGCCCATAACCTAACCTTACATACCCTATAAAATCATTATTTTTTCATCACTTCTAATTAATGAGGTGTTTAAGTGGCATAATTCTGAGTTCTCTGGTCACCGCGTTTCTAAATTATTTAATATTTATTGGTTTTTGGCAAGTTACAGGGAGAAATTAACCCCTTTGTCTTGCAAACTGTAGTAATGTCACCTGATGGATTATTTGTTTTTACCCGATGTGCGGGCTACCTTGGGCAAGATGAAGGGCGTTAATAATATTTTTTTTGTATATATTTATTTTTTTTACTGTTTGTTTGATAGATATATAGATAGATAGATACATATACACACATACTTACAAACAAATTTACGTGCACTCACGCATGTATGTATATACATACATGTATACCATATGTTTACCATAATAAATATATGTATATAGACATATATATATTTTTTTCTTTTTATATAAGAACACAAGAGTAAATTTTTATTTTAGCCCGCGCATCAAGGTGGGTGAAGGATGGATATGGGTAGGCGGTGGAGGGGGTTGTCATCGGGACTTGATTGCCCGAGACATGAGATGCTGGGGTTTGGATTTGAAGCAAGTTTGGAGAATTAATACCCTAATGGTATGTTTTTAGGTTTTCACGGCCAAAAAGTATTTTTGTTATTGTTTTTGGGGTGTTATGCCGTGTTTCGCTAACTCCTTCTTTAGCCAACGTTTCGGACAGCGTTACAGTGTCCATCATCAGTGTCGCTCATCTGCCCTGATGATGGACACTGTAACGCTGTCCGAAACGTTGGCTAAAGAAGGAGTTAGCGAAACACGGCATAACACCCCAAAAACAATAACAAAAATACCCTAATGTCTGTTGTACACACTGTGACGATACACCCTGCCTACGTGCACCAAATTGTGATAAATCTACCCTGGCTACGCTGTATCAAATATGTTGAGATTCTACCCCTATGTACGATCACGGCACCGAATGCGCTGTGTCGCGCCTACCCTCGTAGCTTCAATTTTCGTAGCTTTCTATCATGATGTACCTAGCCCATCATTTAGGGTATTTCTAGTCTAACTTTAAATCATTCGCACTTTTGCGAAGACCTCTTCTCTCAACCTATTTTTTCAAACTTCTACATTTTCCTGAGCTAATCTAAACCCTATTTTTCGCAATCCCTGTGATAATTTCACACAGTAATCAAGATTTTTGAATTTTTGTTTACATTAACTCCGTATCCAGCGTTGTGTAATTTTTTGTTTTAGGATTTACACCCATACGCGTAATAAAACGCATACAAATGTAAAGAGTATAATGTATGGTTTTGTGGTAACTTCGGTTCTTTAGAGTAAGAGTGAAAGAATTCTTAATTGATTGATTTAAATATCTTCTAACGCTTTTGATAAACTAACCCTGTCTTAGATTCTGCCTATACCTGATATTCGTTTTGTTTATTTCCTCCCTAGCACAGCTTTATTTAAAATACAAATAAAAGAGAATAACAGTTATCAATTTGTAACAAACATTTCATGAAAAAGTATGTACTTTACCTGCGTAATATGACCTAATTCTAGGTCTCAGTTTTTCACCTGAAGTCTGCAAACCTCCACCTAACATGAATTTTATTTTCATGGTTAGTAAACACTAGATTGTTTGGGGAAGGAACGTGTGTAGGAATTGGGTCAAGGATAAAAAAAAATAGTTTTCTGCAAAGGTTGGCTCCTCCACTAACCAAATAGATTCTGGTGACCGACTTTCAACAAGGCCTCTGTCAATGAACGGCTACACATACCTAAAGACCGGATTTTACCCTCTTCTGCGGGCTTCCTTGCTTCGATAGGAGCTTTACGTACCAGAGATAAGTACCAGGTCTTCCATCGTATCCCAGAACTATCCCAACCTCCTCACCTCCAGGTAGTTTAACTCGACTGATTCTAGAAGGGGTATTTCATTGCATCCCTTATCACGACTCTACTCGCGTTGAATGTGGTGTGCGACTGTTTTTGTCGTATCCATCTCCCTCGTGATCCGACAGAATCGCACTCCTGCCACCTCTTAGACCTGCTGCGATTGCGCCAAGGGAGCGTTCCAGTTGGCTCGCATCAAATCGAAGGTCGACAAGACTATGATATACAAATAACCTAGTCTTAAGCGCCGCGCCAGCGTATTCCTCGCATACGTCTCCTTCTACCTCCGCATGCCCACCTTCTTGGCAATACCGTCACAGGGCTTAAGTTTCCCTCGGAAAAGCTGTGGAATTTTCCGAGCGACCCATAATTGCATACAATAATCCCGAAGTCTACTGCGTGGGTAAAATTTTTGGATTTGGACTGTATGTCTTCATTCACTACCAGTGCTTTTTAATGTGGTCACTGAGTCCACGTGTTTAGGTATGAAAGGATAGGGGATACCTATCCTATTAGGTAGGTATAAATGGAAAAGTGAGTTTTAGGTTTGGCTTTATTTTTATTGAGGAAGCCCTCCTCATGAAGTAGTAGGTATCCACCTAGATAACTAGAAGGCAACGTTATTTACAAAGTTCTAATTTCAATTTTGATAAATTTAATTTTTAAATTTTAAATTTTCAGACCATAATTGATAAACTTGTCCCTTGATTTTTTTATTATCCATTGATTCAAATGTGGGTTTATTGCTTTAAAATTGCACATATTACTTTTCACATATCAACTGAAAGTTTTTTGTCGCAAACTATAACTAATAAACGTCCCCAAACACGCTGCTCCCCAACTCGTTCTAAATAACAAAATAAAAGTATGTCAATGTTTTGTTTATCAATCTACGGAATGTGAGATGAATGATCTTTGTAATCAACCCTCATAAGATCTCAGCACCTAATATGAATGCTAAGCATAACGAATTTATATTCTGTGTATGTATTTGTCGTTGCAATTCCGAAGGCCGAAATACACAACTAGGTCATGGATTGACCCGACTTCTTGGATAGGTATTTATTTCATAACTCTCACGCACGTAAGTATCATGCTGTTATTAAAAGTGTTAGTTACCGACATGCTCTGTTCGCAAATTTTATAAATAAGTGTGACTGCTTGCTCTGCATTATCTCCAAGAACCTGTAAATAGTTTATTGATAAAAAAACTTACCAAAATTCTGCAAATTTCCCTTTTGGTGTTTAAAAATTTTATTCGCATTCTTTAATATTAGATCCTTTTTTGATTAAAAAATATAATCGATACTATAAAAAAAATCTTTTACTTGTACATTTTAGACTATGTCTAAAACCTTCTCCCTGCTAGAATTGGATTAAAAAAAACGATTCTATTTAAATTTTCACTTGGGTATTATTAGATTATGTTAAAACCTCTGATTTTCTCCTAGCATTGATTTATTATCATCACTCATAATCAACTCGGTATTTAATTTGTAATGAAAATTTGACCATCTTATTAAATCACTATCGCTTTCGAGCAATTCGTTATTATTATTTATTTATTTCACTGACGTTATTCTATTTGTTTTAAAACCAAAGTTTTAATTGTTTAATATTTCGTTAATACTCTATAATTTATTTCAGCCGGACTTCTTTAGTCGTAATCAAAACTTTATTTTAGATATAAAATTCTAAATTTTATTATTATTATTTTCCTTTGTAAACTCATAGTGAAATTAAATTATTTTTCAATTATATGCCGCGTATCTATCTCATGATTATTATTCTCTCACTAATGTAATTTAAATTGTAGTAAATCGGATTTCTAAAGTTTTAATTATGTTATTATTATTCCGAAATCCTATTTATATTTTAAGACACAAAATTTTTATATGTTTAAAGACCACTCTTCAATTATCTTTAATTCGTACAGAAACATCGAATATAAATTCACTGGATTTTACACTTCGATTTAAGTTATAAAAAAAAGACAACGAATTGTTCACGATCAACCGTCCTCGCCGCCAATTCTTCCCTCACTAACGACAAGGGCCGGATTATCTCCCTTCAAACTTGTTAAACGTCTTCTTATGTTAAAATATTTTGAAATAAATCTTCATTAATTGAATTCTGTTTATATTAGAATTTTTACGTACTTGGTTGTAATTCAATTTTAATGGCCGCACTGTCAAATATAATCGGTTTTCTCTAAAGTAAACTTCTATGTCTGATGTGTTAAACCAAACATGTACTTACGCCTTAATTTTTTTTGTTTTGATTACACTAACGGCGCCCAAAGAGACTCTCCGTTTCCAAGACACTCTGTTTCCAATGTCACTTATATAAACACTCCTCAGGGCCAATAAACATTCATTTCTTTGTCTTTGATTCTGTTTAAAATAAAGTTCGTTCAACTTTAATTCCTGTGGGAACGAAAATGAAGGTCGCCCATCGTGATAAAAGTTCACGTGTCTCTTGTTTTGATTATTAGCCGTTATTGGATGTACCCATAATTTACACGATATTAAAAAAAAATCTTTGCAGGCACTCTTGAACGTGAAAATATTTCTCCTCCCATAGCGTAGGAGTAGGTAGGCATTACGATTCATCACAACACTCACTCCACATACCAGATACAAACGGAAGTGCTGCCATCTATAATATTCAAATAGAGCTATTGAAGTTTTCAAATCATAGTTCTCCCGCGGAAGCGAGTTTTTACCTGCTACCTGTTAGTTCAAATTATGACTGTTTCACTTATTCTTATGTAGGTATATATTTAATTAATAAATAAATTTTCAATAAATAACTTTAATTAGTCCCATTCCGTCGTCCCTCTCCCGCCTCATGGTACCGTACCATGTTTTCGAATAATAACGAGTTAGTTTTCGAAATTGTTTAATGTTTATAAAGTTATACTAAATTCGATGATATTCCAAATATAACAAAATACCCTTCATCCAATTTTTTCGAAAATTCCTCAACGACAGCACCATCAGGCGAATCGCCTATACGTGCATGCGTCATTCATTTCGTGCGTCTCATAACAAAAATGTTAAACCATGAAATTTGTAATGTAAAACATGTCGGAACTTATTAAAGGATGTATCACAGGATCTTTTTCAATAAGGGGGCGATACATGTTACAGCCTGAATTTTGATCGTTTTTCAGAGGCTTATTTAAAAGGGAAGAAATCAATGAATCACTTTTTTATTCAGTATGTTTATTCATTATATATTAAAATACAAGAATCAGATTTTTTTTTTCAAAATGGCCGCCGTAGTAACTAATCTCCTGAGACCCTTGTGGCGAAAGGCATCAATTGGCGGGATTTTCAGCTTTTTTTACAGCTTTCCGAAATATAAAATTGGCAAGCCTCGGAATTAAAAAGTTGGATTTTTCATCCTTTTTAAGGTATTTGGGTCAAAAATGATAATTTTTGTAGAATTTTTGGGCCTGTTTGAAGTTCAACTAGAAGCTAATATTATAGAGAAGCCGTGTGCCAAATTTCATAAGAATCGGTTGAGAACTTTTTGAGTTATCTTGCCCACCAATTTAAAAAAATAAGTTTGGAGAGAAACACGTGTAAAGTTTTGACACACACTATGATTACAACGACTTACCAATTAGACAGCGGTTCCAGGGCCATACAGAAGTCCTTTTTAAGGAGAAGCTTTCGTAGTACTCATTTTCCTTCTCAAGTTCTTCTTGACATGTTTGACAAGCTTTTTTTCAAAGAGCTGTGGCGATTTTCTCGACTCACCCTTTGGTCATCGATTTTGTCTTTGAGTTGATGCGGAACACTCAAATGAGTTTTTAACCGATAAATAATGCGAATTTCTAAATATTTACAGGCATATTTTTGATGTTATTTTAACTATTTATGCAAAAAAAAAAATATTTTTTTTTACGTGTATCGCCCCCCTTAAAGTATGACCCATGAGACAGTACCGTCGCTAAAGTATATACATTTTAACATAAGATTATGTTTGTGTACAGAACTGCCGTATATTTCCATTCATAATCAAATATATCATGAATCAAATTAATGGATATGTTTTAACATAATGTTATGTTTATGTACTTGCAGAACAACCGTATAATTCCATTCATAATCATAACGTATTACAGATCATGTTCTATACCTGCCGATGCGTAATACATTCCCTAAAATATATAACAATACACATTATAAATTGTAATGAATCGGTGATATAAATAACGGAAGTATTACTGTATTGTATGAATATAATTTGAAATATGAAAGCAGCTTCTATAGAAGTTGCGTAAGCTATATAATCGGATATGGTATGGTATATTTAACATGCTTTACTCAGTAACCATTGCGCAGCCATATAATATTGTTAAGGTAATTCCACAATACAGATTCCCGGTGTCCAAATCTTGTCTTGTCCAATTTTAGATTCTAAAGGACTCCATCTACAGTTACATAAATTTGAAAGGATGTAGACAAAAGCATCTACGTGGATTGTTAATATTTCGAACATAAATTAATCTTTGTGGCAATGAAATTAATAGTTACGTAACCCTAGTATATCCTTGGTCAAATGTAATAATATAATCTACATATAACTAAACACAAGTCCTAAAAAATTAGAAGGGTAGATTATACTAAGAAAATTTATACATATATTAATATTTCAAAGATAAATAAGCTGTATTAAAGCACATTAATATTGATGGAATATAAAAATATAAATAATTTTAAAATACCAATTATAATTTTGTAGGTACATCGTTGTTACCATGTAGTGTATTATTATTAAATATAAATTTTTGTAAATCAATCATTTTTTTAAATCATTTGATTTTAATTATTCAAAATTGTTAAATTATTTTAAGAGACCTAACATTCATAGTATTAAATTAACTCATAATTGATTGTGTAATTTTTTGTTTTTACAAATAATGTTAAAGCAATTTATTTAGTCCAGGTCGTATATGATATTTCATTTCTATTATCAATGTTGGCTACTTAATCACTTAACTCGATATCGGTTCGGCTGTCTAGAATCGAAGTAACACAGCGTAATGCACATGGAGTAATTTGTTTTGAGGATTTATTTCTATAAAGACCATAGTTTTTGGTAAGAATCCAAAATTTATGGTCGAAGTGCCTGAGAAAACTAGATTTATAACAATAAGATTCTTTTTCGTCTTTCATTAAAACTTTTCATGTACAGGTACGTATATATATTTTTAAATATTCTAGGGCTAATGAAGACGAATCGATTGTTACAATAAGTACATGAAAGGTGTGTTCTTGCAATAAAAAATAAATAAATATATCCGCACATCTATGGACAACTTACCAATCTATTGATTTTTGCTATCGATCTTAAAAGTTTTCAATTATTTTCGTTAGATGGCGACACTGGCATGCTTGGCGGCATGCAACGATAAAATAAATACAATATTGCCTATAACAAAATACGCACGGTACTACGTTAGAGCTCCCGAAAAAAGGTATTTACTGAAATACGCATTAAAAACTATATTTTAACGCTTTAAATATGAAAAAAAAATAACAAATATTTTCGTAGCAAATTTCATAGAAAACTTCGATTTGCTTCGTCGAGATAACGAGCTTTTTGGATGAGAGATCTTCTCGGAAAATCTCGTAAACATTAATATTTTTATACATTTTTAAAACGATTGGTTTTATTTTGAGAACCTTATGCCATTACACGAACCCTTAGACGTTAAAAAAATATGTATTTTGAAAACATTCTGCATAAATAATCACAAAGAAAAAAATTATTTTCTAGATGTCAATACTATTGAAAGTCGTTCGTTTAATATATATATATATTTTTTTTAAATCTGTCTATCCTGCGACCTATTTTATATGTAAGTACCGAACTCTCTACACAACCGTTTTCTGAATCTAATATTTTCCTAATATCATAAATAATCCCACGATATTATTTTTAGTGTGTTCGTCATACCCACCAGGGGTTGTACGAAAATAGTTGAAATGCTTAATAATCAGACGGTTATAGTTCCGAAAATAAAAATACTTGGCAGAAATGTAGTTTGTTTACGAGGGTAAAAATTATAGCACCAATATAGCTTGGTTGTATTTTATTTAGGTCAAATTATGTATTTGATTATTAAGTTACTTTAAGAACTTAACTATGGTATTTGTTTATACAAATAAACCCAATATTTTAGGGTTTTGTATGAATCTTGATCTCCACTAAAAAGGAGCATTTGTTTTCTGCAGTAGCAAAAACTCTTAACCACTCGGGCCTATTAGCTTGTTTTCACGATAATATAACATTACCATACATATGTATGACATATGAGGCATACCTGACTTATTACGTCATGATTTACTCAGCTTTTTGTGCTGTTTCATAACTCTTTTCAGCTCACAAGGTCATTAATATCAAAAGACATGCATTTTATTATTATAAAAAATATTAAGACGCTATATTTTGGCTTCATTTATAATATATTCAAATTAAATAAAAATAACGTTTGAAATTCAAAAATCGCAGAGGAAAAAACCTGGACAAATACATTTAATAGTTTTGTTTTAGCTCATAAATGGATCACGTTGTACGCTACCATAATTGGTAGGTAATTCGTTGAAAAATTATATGAAAACTTTTCAAAATATTACAAAAATTTTGGTGGTAAATATTAAACTTGTTTTTGTCGGATCCAGGTTAGTTATAACTTAACTTACATAAAAATAACATTCGGTGATTGGTGTAAAACTAATTTCTTGAAACTAAATGTCGATAAGTGCAAAATTTTGTCATTCTGTAGAGCAAAAAATCCGATTGTTTTCGAAAACAAACCAAATAATATTTTGATTAATTAAGATAATATTAGCGAAACTGAATCAAAAATCTGAAAAAGAGACGGTCACATCAAGGACTCGAACCAGGACCCACGACCTGCGTCTTGCCGGGGCGGAGCTCTACCTACTGATCTAATCCGTATGCATGAATGCAAGATTCAAACTCGAACTAAATGCTAGCTAGATTGTCTCTTGGATAAATTTATAATTTTTTTTTTTTAAATATGCGACATCTTTTGACTTTTCTGCAAGTCTGGGATGAATATTTATTTTTATTTTTAATATAATGAGTACAACCTTAAATTTCAATATTTTAATTAACGAAGACAATAGTATACCTAAAGATAGCAGCCAATTAAAATATTAGTCGAAGGGGGTATTTCACCATCCTCCTCTTAGCTTATCCACACACATAACGAATATTAATAAATAAACAAATAAATACTTGCAACTGGTAAAAAAATCGACTAACTTATCCTACGTGTAGCCATTATTCATAGGTTCAAGTTCCGAATAGCAAACTCGGAATTTTTAAATAAATAAATCCTGTATAATTAATCTAAAATGTACGCTACCGCTTGAATAATTTAAGAGGAGGATGGTGAAATACCCCCGAAGTATGATACAGTTAAATATGACCGTATCGGATAGGAACCGATTAGCTCAGTTGGCAGAGCCCCGCCAAAGCAAGGTGTAAGTCCTGGGTTCGAGTCCTAGATGTGACCTTATCTTTAATGATTTTTCTGTTTCAGATTTTCGATTGAGTTTCGCATTTATAATTTCGTGTCATTATTTTGTAAATTTGACGTAAGTCCGTAATAAATAACAAATAATAATAATAAAATACTATATGTCATGATTATTTTCTTATCACCCTCGTAAAATTTATTACGAAATTTTTAAGTGGAACGTTCGCGCGACCCGTTTCGGCCCGTTTCATACAAATCTTAATTTTGGATTTGAGATCAAAATACCCAACCAAACTGAAAAATTATTTTTGTAATCAAAAGTTGTATCAAATATCTTGTACAGATGGAGCTACTTTATTTATGTTTGCTTTTTATTATAAGGTATAGGCCAAAAGATTTTAGTGTTTCATGATTTTAGAGGCAACTTGGGCAATTATTTTTGAGTAAATAAAAAAACAATTTTACCGTATTTATCTCTAAAATTATGATGAAAAATAAAAAATAAATAAAACATCGTTAAAAATGCATTATTTTGGTAGTAATTTTAATACATAAACGAAAAAATTTTGTTCCGCCGTAAATAATTATTTTAAAATTTACACCCAATTTTAATTTTTTTAAATTTCATATTCCATCTTATTTTTGTGATAAATATTTTTAAAAAAAATGTTTTCAATTCAAAAATTCAATTGAAACATTAAAATCTTCAATTTTTTATGTTTTTATTAGCGACAATATAAAATTATTGTACATACAAAATATAATGATAAATTAATGTAAAAATATTTTATTACTTAGTCCTCACTAGGGGGTCCTGTGCCGAAGCAGATTAAAATTACATATATAAATATATTTTATTTGTCTTCTCTGACTATTAGAGTTTATTCATTGACCTCTTTCAGCCATATTTTTATTCTTGAATTGTGTTCATTAGAATTTTTTATTAGTTTTATTTTTTTTATTTTTTATTTTAATTTTTATTATTTTTTTTTTTAATCATTTATTCCAGATCTCGGGGAGGGTGGTGCAGTCCCACGAGTTCCATATTATACATATGTAATGATAACAAGATATAAAAAAGGATACATAAAAAAATATATATATTTACACGGTTAAAGAAATTTAAAAGAAAATAATAATAATAATAAAAATAAAAATAAAAAAAATAATAATTTAAAAAAAAATAATAATAAAACAAAAAAAAAACTATAACTTGGGGAAGGATGTTATGAAGTTTTGTTGCAAAGTGTGTATAGTTTCTTTGTTCGAATAGCGTATGTCTTATAATTTAAAGCAAAATTAAATAAAGTAGCTCATATTCGTATTAGATATTCGATAAAACTTACAAAAATAATTTTTAGTTCGGTTGGGTATTTTGATCTCATATCCAAAATTAAGATTTATATGAATCGGGCGGAAACCGGCTGCTCAAACGTTCCTCTTAAGTATTTCATTTAAATAATATAATTGCCTTTATACTTAATCGTAACATTGACAAATCTTGTCAAACCACTTGTTCTAGTGCCATAAACTAAGCAAATAATTACTTCGTGGAATCGCCCAAGGCCAATCGTCCTGATTGGCATTAGCTGCACGTCCGCCCTACTTCTTCATCATTCCATCACTATTATTGACATCACGTCCATTTCCTACTTACTGTTTCATCAGATTACGCTAACAATGGCCACAACACTTTCCTTTAACGATTCATGTCGATTGTGTATTTATTTTCATAAAAACGTTTTTGGCGACTGATTTTACGGTTCCATGACAATTTGAATCATGCAAAGAATCATGCAATTTCAAGTAAACAGCTCTTTGGCGCCAGTGATGCACTATGTGATTTTGCAGTTTAAGCCAAATCTTCGAAAGCACTTATAAGTGCAATGTTTCCAAGCTCGTCAAAAATTTCAATTTGAAAAAATTCCAATTTTTTTTCTATTATTAAATATTGACTATCTTCTTCGCACTGATATCAAAAAAGTAACAAATACTGTGATTTAAAAATTAATGTCGAGAATCAGCTATAGCGGAATCGCCCAAAAACTAAAATTATCGCTTACAAATACTGCGTGGCGCCTAACGCTAGTAAGGCGCTATTAAGGGCGCTGTATTATTATATGTGTTAGGAATTATCGGAGTCTTGGCAAGTCAGCGTCCGGAGGGGACTGCTCCAATTGCGCCTGCACAGGTCCGGCTCTGAGTACCCATAACCGCCACCTAAAACGAAAAATTACGTTTTAAATCTATTGAAACTCTAATTAGGTCCTCATTTATTTAACATTACAGACCACCGTGGCGTAGTGAGGTTACAAGTTATATTTCCCACGAAATGTATATTCATCAATTTCTCTTTTCATAAATGGGCACTGCAGGTCAAGGTGTTGATTGTTAAGTTTGATGGACTACAAATATGGCTTTCCACCTAGTAAGGAACGTTGCCAAATTAATTAATTCAGCAACTGACAATTTCGTGAAATAATGAAATAACATTTTATCCCTTAGAATTGGAGTCGATTCAAATATATAAAAAAAGGTTTCTCATCCTTTTACGTCTTTCCCTCACCACTATCTTCAGCCTCACAAATTACCCCGGGGGGATGCCGTAGTGGTACTGGCACCAGAAGGGATCAGTTGGGACGCTTGTGCGGTATTCAAATAAACAATAAAAATAAATTTCAATAATTACAGGGTGTTAAAGGACTTTTAATTTTTTGTTAAGGGAATTTGACATACTTTAACCAGTGATTCCTGACATTATTTAAAGTAAAAAAATCAAATTAAATGTTGGTCTCCAGTGAATTTTTTGACGTCTATTTTTTTAAACTTTTCGTCAAAATTAAACAAAAAAAAATTCTTCCACATGTCGTCAAGAGTCCCAACTACTTCAGTCTGGTGCCAGTAAGACTACGGCATCCCCAATTGGGGTATGTTGTAAGGCTGAAGGTAGTGAGAAGATGAGAAATATGGGGAAGAGGAAGATGAAAAAGTACCTGGCTATTCAAATCTGATCACCTAACATAGTACGTTTGCCCACCTACTAAGTGGCGGGCTGGATCGGGAGAGGCTGGTTGAGGGAGACGTTTTGATATCTCTAGTCTGATTCGATCCATTATCTTACGCCCTAGTGGGAGGTTTGGATTCATACGTACGTCACTCCTGGACACATTGACCCTCCAGATTCACATACTTTTTTGCTTCCCAGAATTTCCTCTCCTTCCATAACCTAAAAAGACCCTTCACACAGCATCTCCAAAGATAACAGGCATCGAGGATTATTTTTCTTCAGGGCCTCATGTGTGGAGCTAATCTAAAAAAAAATCTAAAAAAAAACTGTAAATATGTATAAAAATGAAATTAACATCACTCGTCCAATATACGCTCAACCGCCGGCCGCTACAAACAATCTTCCATACTTATACAAATAGATATATGAGGTATAGATATAATAAAATGTTAAACTTATTTTAACTGTTATAATCCAAATAAAATAATAACGCTTCTTAATTATCAGAGTTAAAAATTTAAAATATTCTTTTTCAGCACGCGAAATACCAAGCATTTAATCGTAAATAACATTGTAGTAAAACAATGAATTATATTATAAGTTGTTTATGCTCCTGTAATAATATTTGAAAACATGGGTTGCATCCGTCAAAAACAATAATCGAAATAAAAATATTTTTATTACGTAATATTATATTAAAAATAATACACAATCATTTGAATCAAGCGTGCGCCAATCGCTGTTTTTAACCTAGATAACCAATTATTGGTTCTAAATGACAATATGTAACCTTGAAAACATAAAACAAGGAGGCTTTGTGCTTCATAATAACTGGCCTACCTCCACCACGAAACATGTAATTCTTTTATTCACCACAATTAAGCTGTCAAGAACAAAGTAGAACTATTCAAATAGATGGTATGAGGTGAACTGTATTGTCCCATTGTCCCACCAGATGTACAGAAGCGTACAGATTGAATGAGGCTTTTGTGAACCCTCGAATAATATAAATTGTTACTGGTATTATGGCATGTTCGAGTAACGGGTATAAATCCTTGTTCTCACAGGTTTTCGACCTCATTTTGCCCACCGCTGAGAATTTTGTTCTAAAGCCCCTTTTTTTCTTAACATCTATCGCGAATCTGAAACAGCTATTGCCACGATTATATTTACCACAACTTGTCAAGGAGGGGGTCAACTGTTACGGAATAAATAGTTCGATTAAAAATAAATTTAAATATTTGTTATTTAGGAATCTAAAAAATTATTATTTTATATTTTAAGTACTGGATTACAACCTCCTTCTCTACACATAAGAATAATAATAATGCACGTAAGATTAGCGTGTACGTTTTAGTACGCGGTTAGCGTGTTTTTTTTTTTGTATTTTTTTACCTGCCCACGCCCTCACTGTGCATTCCAACGCCCCCTAATTTTCTCTGGGTCTTCTACTGCTCCCCAGAAAGTCGCGAATGCCCACAAGGGGAGCATTATCGCCCACGTTAAGAACCTATGTTCTAAAGGGTCGCCGTGACTATTACATGTTTAAGTTATTTGAATAACTAATTGCATCAATATGTTTATATCATATTTTTTTATGGTGTAAAAAAATATGTAAGTATTTTGATGAGGTTTTTTTTGTATGAAGTTTGATTTGACACTCTTATAATAAATATCATCACGCGAATTCTTTTTTTATGTGAATTTCGTTTAAGAATCCCAATAGCCAGTGAGATTATTGCATTCCCGATTGGGGAATGTTGTGAGACCGAAGGTAACGGGGAGGAAAAGGAGATAGGGAAGAGGAAGATGAGGAAGTATTTGGCTATTCATATCTGGTCACCAAACATAGCTAAAGCCGTTTCCAGTAAAGTTTGATTCTGAATGGTGAAACTTTAAACAGGATAATACTGAGAGTATCTTCCAATGTGGAACGTGCCATAAATATGCTTTGTATTATTTTTAATTTAATGAAATAACACAAATTAATCAAATAAAATGTATTTGCCTACCCCGGGATTTGAACCCGCGAACTTTTGGAGAGCCTTACCCCTTAACCACAGAGGTCGTAATTAGATCAATGATAAATTTTAATAGTATTGCAATTGATTAGTATTTTTTTTATTTTTTATTAGCAACTTTATAAAATAATTGTACGTACAAAATATAATGATGAATTTATTGTAAAAATATTTTATTTCTTAGTCCTCCTCACTAGGGCATCCTGTGCCGAGGCCGACCAAAATTATTTAAATATATTTTATTTGTCTTCTATGTCGTTTTTAGTGTCTTTTTTAGGGTTTTTTCATTGACCTATTTCAGCCATATTTTTAGTCTTGATTTGTATTCATTAGAATTTTTTATTAGTTTTATGTCTTGGGGAAGGATGTTATGAAGTTGTGTTGCAAAAAATGTGTAGTTTCTTTGTCCGAATGTGATTTTGTAACTTGGAATGTTTTTTTATATCATTTTTATTCGTCTAGTGGAGGATTAGTATTTTTGAAAAGCTTTAATAATATATTTTTGGCATATATTTGTTGCACATTTGGTACGTCAAAGCTATTGAAAATCTCAATTGAAAGCGTTCTAATGGGTACTTTCAATAAGGTCTTTATGATTCCTTTTTGCGTTTCAAAAAGGAATCATAAAGAATGATTCAAAGGAATGTTTCAGATTCAGGTTGTATATATACTTATGTGTAGCAGATCCCCATCCTATGATTCCATATTCAATTCGAGAATGACACAACGATTATTATTTTTTTACTGCAGCTAGATTGATTCGATGAAAAAAAAAGTCGGTAAAATAGTTGTAGCATAATAATATATGAACATAGTATCAAGAATAGAAGAAAAGTTCAAGGAAAGCTTTCATCCAGAAATGGCTAATCATATAATGAAATAATTTGATGCCATTCAAAGTGCTTTTTGTGTAATTTCGTATTTTTATGATGCGATGCAAATTTTTAAATAAGTTCGTTGCAGCAAAAAGTTTTTTATAATACAAAAAAATCAATACAAAAATTTAAATATTAATGTACGCGCAAGATAATAAATCAAATGAATGGGATCAACAATTATTTATTATAATACATAACAATAAATGGCACTAGGATCAACAGGCTGAAAATAAACTAATTTACAAGTAGTAAGGGTAGGCTGAAAGAGGTGCTGCAAAGCCAGGGGCGTATGCAGAGTAAGCAGGTGCAGCGAAAGCAGGAGCGGCAATAGAGGGGGCGAACGCGGGTCCGGCGATCAGGGGGGCGGCCTGAACCAGGGGGGCGGCCTGAACGAGAGGAGCGGCCTGGATGAGGGGGGCTGCCTGGATGAGGGGGGCGGCCTGGATGAGTGGGGCTGGGGCGGCGATGGCGAAGGCGGCGTTGTAGTTCCTGGCAATGACCTGAGAACTGGTAGCAGTGACGAAGGGGGCGCCAGCGAGGAGGCCTGGGGCGGGTGCGGATGTGGTCAGAGCCAACACCATCGACAAGCAGACGATCTAGAACATAAAAAATATTGTAATTATACTAACGCAATTTTTTTTGTTTAATTAGATCAACAATTTGGGAGGCGGGAATGGGTACCGCCGCCCCGGGAACCTTTATTGTATAACCAACACCTCTGCCATAGGTCACCTCAAGTGGTTCGCTACGTTTGGTGATTTAGCAGGGGTGCCCGGGTTCATGGGGTGAAGTTTGTCTAGGTCAGCTCTAGGAGGCGGATGACCAGGACACACTGAACCCCAGATTCCTACCCACCCGTTAAACCTTTTTCCTTCCAAGAACTCTCCTTCCCTTCCTTTACTTAAAAACCCTCCACACAGCATCCCTAAAGATGACATAGGCCCCGAGAGAAATTATTTTCCTCAGGGCCTCCTGTGTGGAGCTCATGTAAAAAAAAAACAACTTTTTTTTCAAGTTTTTATAATTTGATTGTTTTAATAAAATACATTGTTTTCGTGCAATTTTATTTTTAAAATTAATTATGAATTTTTATTTTTTAACTATGATTTCAATGGGTTGTAAACAGGAGCAGGGTGTTTTAAATGTCTGATATTAAATATTGCATGCTTACCACTTTGGAGAACATTTTTGGATGATTTTTGAGGAGATTGTTATCACTGAAGAGAACAGAGAGTAGTATGCCATTGTTAAATTCCCCAAAGCTATTTATACTATTGAAAAATGTAATTTGCACTAATTATTCCGTTACCAAATATTTGTCAGTGGTATTAAGTGCGGAAGTCCTCATCATGTAACGCGAATCAATATTTCAAAGGCTTGCGATTATCAAAGCACACGTACCATTAGTTTTGGTAATTGCTATATTATACAAAGGAGCTCATGTCTTTCAATTCTTCACGTCGAATTTAGTTTATGAAATTAGCATTTATTAAATGTGTCACATCCCTGCAGGCTGCGTGTCTTAGGCATGACACATTATTAGGGGATGGATAAAAAGCGGGAGGAGTAGAAGAAATAGATGAAGGAAAGGAGGTTCGGAGTTCGTAGATAAAAAATTCTTTCATAAAAAAATATTTTAAAAAATTTTATAAGAAAATTATTTCAATTTGGGAGGCGTGTATATGTACCGCCGCTCCGGGAATCATTCATTGGGTAACAGACACCTCTGCCAAAGGTCACCCTAAGTGGTTCGCCACGTTTGGTGACGTAGCAAAGTTCATGGGATGAGGTTTGTTCGCGTCTTGGTGGCAGATCGTGCTCTGCGTGGCGTGCCGGATCGGGAGAGACTAGTTAAGGGAGGCCTTTGACCACTCTCTCCGGCACTTCTGGACACATTCCACAGATTCCTACCCATCCCTTATATTTTTTCTTCCCAGTACTTCCTCTCCTTTAAAGATTCCCCACACAGCATCCCCTAAGATGACATAGGCCCTGATGAAAATTAATTCCCTTGATGCCTCCCGCGTGGAGCTTATAATAAAAAAAAACATTGATTCATTTCTGTATATTTTTTTTTTTTAAGACAAACATTCCCGGGTTACGAATAACCTAACAATATTTGAAAATCTCCTACTACCATTACAGAAAGTGGAAATTGTTGCTTGTGTCGTGTTTAGAGGACTTAGCCAGCCAAGGCACAAACGCGATACCAACTCAGCCACCGACTGGTTAAATGGTCGTTACATTAAATAAACCAATATTTCGCTGTAATGAAGACCCACACTACGCAAATTGATCAAAATATACCTACATATAATGCATACAGTTTTAAATTCCATCATGCTGAATGCCTGTGAAAAAAAGTATGTTAATGAAAAAGAAGCCTTTTTATAAATCGTACAGCACAGAAAATATAATAGGTAATATTACACTTAGGATCAAAATGAATAAAGAATAATGAAACATAATTAATTATAACTTTGGTACGAAGAAACTGGTTATAATTACATCCATTGATTTTTTTAAATATAAATCACAATTTATTTGAGTTCTGTCGATTAACCTACTAGGCTCAAGCCCCTTTCATTTAAATTATATAACCGTAAATAGATTATATAATGCAATAACCATTCCATTAATTCAATATTTAAAGTCGTTATTTTATAGAAAATTTAAACAATATTAAAAAAAAAAACATAGAACACTATGTAAATAAAAACACATGTATAAGTATGTTAATCCCGTGTTTCTTCACGGGATTAAATTTTTTAATGAATAAAATAAATAAATAGATTATTATAAATAACAACCACCAAAAATCCATTGGATTCATTTTCGATGGATTTGTTTATTCGATCGATTTTATCGAATTTAAAATAGCTTCCTAAATGAAATTCCTACTTTTTCATATGTCGAATTTTAAATATCAAAAAAGGGTTCAAAATTTTTATGACGTGTCAATTTTTTGTTTTGCCAGGAACACGAATTGTATAACTTCTCAACTTTTCATAACAAGCATTTTGACACGTTCAGAATTTAGAGTTTAGACAGTCAGAAACTGTAAATCAGAACTAGAAATCTTACAATTCAGTTTCAACGTGACCAGGAGATTTTTCCACATTTTGACAGCAAATGAAGTATCGGAAGATTGCCAGCAAAACTACTATCTTTTAATTGGCCACATGCACAATGCAACAAAACTTCTTATAAACATTTGATAACCAGTATAAAAGCTATACTGTATAAAAGTTTGAAATGGAAACAGCATTCTATGCGGAAAATGGTAGCACGACTAAAGGAGAGAAATTTGAGAATTATAATAGTGTAGGTATCTCCAGACATTTTATTTCATAGTAAATCTATTAAAAGATATTTAAACAACAGCGTTTTTGCGGTGTGCATGTACTTGTCACGTTTGTTTCATCTATTGTTTCAACGGCTAAAATTCTTTATAAGCTTCTGAAATTATCTCATCATAACAATTTGCCCCGGGTCATGTCATAACTGCCTGTCCTGTTACATGAAATAACATAATTTTCCAAACCTTTAAACAACAAAGCACTTATTTTTGAACCATTGTTCTATAAATTTAAACTAAAATAGTCCGTCAATCAAATTTCTATGTCACCATACAAATTTGTTTCGGTGGGGGCGATTTAGTTCATAACAATTTTATTGTATTTTGTATAGAAATCGAACAAAAGATAATAAAGCGACATGTTCGCGTATTTAGTATTAATAACATATAATTCTGTATAAGCTACAATGGTATTATGATGAAGTTATGCATATAATACTAAGCGTCCAATGTAAATCCTCAAATACCAATCCGTATGATTGGATGTTAGGGCAACTTATGAGAGCTTAAATATCATCGTCCGAAGCTTTCTATACATAGATGGTTATGACGAGTGTTTAGGGCTTTGTGAGGATTCCTCTAATAGAAAAGCCAGGTTACATGTTCAAGAAGTTCTTAGTAAACACATGTTATGTTCTAAGCTGTATTTTCGCTTGACCCAACTATAACCAAGTAACAGATGAAGTATTGTACTTTCGAAAATTTCTCTAAAAGCTGCCGAGAAAACGTTAATGTTAAAATATAATATATTTCGTAATTAAAATATTATTTCGTAATTAAAATATTATTTCGTAATTAAAATTATGTATGTTCCTTTTGAAATAGGGAAACACATTTTCTTCTTAATTCCGAAAATCGTATAAAATTGCTTCGCCAATAGTCATTAACTACATTGTAATGTTCGGAGTTCCTACCCAAAACGCTTGTAAATATGTGCTGTCAGAAAAAATATTGCAACTACATACATCGAATAGATAAATGATTTTATTATATTTTCCATGATCATTTATTTATTTATTTATTTACGCCCTAGTGGACTTTTACAAGAAAAGTAAATATGCAATACAGTTGTGTTAGGTACATACAGTGTCATACAGTGTACAATATATAGTGAATTATGTTTAAATCATGGCAAAATAAAATTAATAGTATGAAGTAAACAAAGCAAATATGTATAAAGAAATATAAAAATAAAAAAGTGTATTCTCTAAGGAGTCATGAAATCATACATCTCGGTAAAGTGTTTGAAAAGACTTCGTTTTAAAACTAACACGGAATCTTTAAACACGTCTACAACATTCCCAAATTTATTTCCAAAATGATGTAGTCTGTTTATAGATGTATGAACTTCATAGTTAGTTTTAAAATTGTCACAGAAAAAGGTAGCACTTTGCCTCGTGTTTCTGGTCGGTATATACAATTTTATTTTGGCGAGAATTTCAGGGTTGTCAATGCAATTATTGATAATTTTATTTAATAGTACCAGGTCAGAGATGATCCGCCTATCTGACAGCGTTATTAAGTTCAATTGTTTCATCAAAAAGACATAGTTTATTTTTTTTATTGGAATATTCAGTTTAAAGTTGATGAATCTTAGAAATTTGTGCTGTAACCTATCTATATTGTCGGAATGTACTTTATACAATGGGGACCAAACAGGCAAATTATACTCTACCTGGCTTCTTACTAAAGCTTTAAATAATGTAACGATATTATTTTCGTTGGTACGGGCACGGGCAAGCTAGCAAAGCATTTAAAATGTTTACTATTTTCAATAGAAATATTCAATAATTTATTTTTTTATGTGGATGCCGCACAAGAGTCCCAACTGCTCCCAACCACCTGGAACCCGTGAGACTATGACATCCCCAATTGGGGTATATTGTGAGGAAGTAGTAAGGAGTTAGGACAAGGAAATTAAGAAATTCTATTCAGGTCTAGCCACCAAACACTGCTAAAGCTATTTCAAGCAACCTTTTAATGGTGATCTTTCACCAGGGTTACACCGAGAATATATTCAACTCTGGAACGTGCCGCAAATATTTATTTATATACATTATTTTGATTGATTAAATTCTGAAATTACAAATCAATGAAATAAAACTTACTTATGCCGGGATTTGAAAACGCGACTTCCATATCACCCTTATCCTGGACCACGGAGGCCGTCAAATTTAAAATAAATTTCATGAGAGTAATAACTTCGACTACACAATTTTCGTTGAACATTTTGCTAGATTTAATGTGATTACCTTTTTAATTTACCTAAAAGAAGCCATTGTTAAAAGATAAAGATTCGTACAGAAAGTAAAAATAATGTATTTGGCAATGTGCAAGATGTGATTTACAAACTTCATTTGTTTGTTTTTGAATCTTTATTTAGATGTTAGCAAATTTTTTTATACATTTAGTAGGAAAAATATAAAAAATACAATTTAAGAGATACAGCTATATTTACAAATAGGTTTGAAAAATACATTTTAAGAAAAACAGATAACTTGATTTAAGGTGACTAAAATAATGTTGGTGAATATGTTCGTATTCAAATCAAAAATTATTTTCTATTTAGTACATGTTTACATGTCCTATGAAAAGTGCTAAGGCTTGAGGCTTCTTTTACGGCATTTGATAGAATATTGTAAAGTTTTTGTCCTTTATAAAAAGCGCTGTTTTGTGTTTGGTTTTGTGTTTAGCACGAAAGTTTAGTTTTGGGAAGCCTAAAATCTCTGTCTTCTCGTAGGATTTTTGTGACCATTTTCATGGTACATGATATTTCCTTGCTGATAATTTGGGAGCATATTATTTTTAAACTCTTACATCACAGTTAATGTATTATATGTTGCTTGGTTGTCTTCATATTTAAATTTTGTAACATAATTTTAATTCTACTAAAATTTTGCAATTTAAAATCTTCCCCTTCCACCTATTTTGTATAACCTGTAGTTTATTATTTTGGGCTTCGTTACATCTGAAGAATGACTTAAATGCCGAGTTACAATAGAATTTTAAACAAGGCGCCTTGTCTTGAGATCCAAGTTATCTTTGAACTTTTTTAGGAATCCAACATTTTTAGCAATTTTCTTTGTTATGTATTCTAAGTGTTCGTCGAATTTTAATTTATCATCTAATATTACACCTAGATATTTAATACTGCGAATCCGTTCTATATTTACCTTATCAACTTGCATTAAACAAATACCGATTCCTTATAATTGGCATGTTTTGAATACCTACATCCCTTAAAAATGAATAATAATAGTCCAAGCATACCATCGATGACTTTAATTGGTTGATTGTTTATGAACATTCCTCGACTAATATAAAATATATGAAATGACATTGTGTTACAAGAATCGCAAGGAATTGACGTGGGTTCTTTTTACCACGGGACTATGTGTCGTTGTACTTTGTTCTAAATAATTATTTCAAAATAATATGCACTTTTTGTCCACAATAAAATATGAAAATAAATTTACAAAATAATAGACAATCATTTGAAATTCCAAACATAATGTAACTGAAATATCTGTGCCTTAATTCGCAAAATGATGCAATTTTGCGCTTTTTCTTTCGGCATGAATCAAAATAGGCGGCGCTCAACGAATTTTGAATTAAGAATTAAACCTAATGCCGTCCGCATAAAGACAATGCGCATTTTCATCAGCATTTTAATCATTTTCATCAGTTACGCCCCGCTTCAGCGGCAAATAGACTTCCTTTGACTCTGCGTTGCCTGGTTCCGTGAAATCGATTTTAAATATCCTTGTTTTTATAAAAAACAATGCGAAAGAAAGGAGTTAATGTTATTTACGGGCCTTTACGAAATCAACATATAAAAAAACAACTCTCAAATACCTTCTCCAATCTTTCCAAAAAGTCTTCTCAAGTCTTTTCATGCATTTTAAATCCCTGCCAAAAAGAGGCGGGGCCTTCCGATTTTGAACCTTTCAAGGAATAGTGGATCACCTTAATTTATCTGATTGATGAAAAGATTTAATACGATCTAATGTATTTCAACGTCGGGCATAACCTAATTTATCATTGACACCTACTTTCTACGCTTCGTATTTTTATTCAAATTATTATTTGGTAGATGCTTTTCCGAAAAAAGGCTAGTTGTGAGATTTTTCAAAATATCTAAATCTAAGGATCAAAATAACCTTGTGTCTTTAATAATTATAGAATTGAGATAGCTCATAAAATTATTTTTAATACACGAAATTATTTGATCAAGACAGTGCTTTTTTTAAATAATAATTTCGTTAAAATGTTTTGAGGGTTTTCTTTGAAATGTTTTCAATTTGCAACTAATAACCGCGGTTCAGAATTTTAAAACCTTATTTTTAACGTAAATATCAATTTTGAATTGTACTTGCGTATACGAGTATAAAATAAATTATTAAGTTATTATTGTTGTACCTTAAAGGATAAAACACGCAATTTCACTTTTTGGTGCTTTTGAGTTGAATACGTAGATTTTTTTTTGTATTTCATTACCTTAGTGAATGAAGCACTCGAGTACAAAAACAATAAAAAAACTGATTTAAGCCGCCGCTACCCGAATTTTTTCCGATTTCTTACATATCTCCCTTAAACATTTGAAGTTTTTTAGCTCTTAAAAAATAAATGTTATTTTTGAAGATAATATCTAGACGTGTTCCACGCCGAAACGCAAATTATTCGAAATTGCATCGATAGAAAAAAATTGCAATGTGCTCCGAAAATTATTATAAGCCCGTTCATTTCACTTATTTCAGAAGTTATATGTATGAACAAATTCACAGCGTTTCTTTAAAAGCTATTTTAGATGTTCCTCACAAGATCTTAGATCTATTTTAAACTAGCCGTGTTTTATTAAACATTTTCACAATTTTTGCTTTAATTTTATCGTTTTAAATATTAGCGCGCTCTCTCCAACATTTGTAATAACTAGGTGGCGGAATGCGGAGGCAAAACGATAATTCCAGAGTCACTTATTATAAAAGGCAAAACAATTAAACTGTCGTTATTTGACCGGTCTAATTTGTTTTATGGGGCCAACAGATTTAGCTATAAAAGATCATTTATTTTTGGCCTATTTCAGCATATCGCTCGCCGTACATTCCCAATGTTTTTGCCTCCGCATTCCGCCTCTTAGTAATTACATATCTCTCCATCTTCTTTTTTTTGAGTGGGGATACGGCTCCTTAACTAATTATAAAACCAACGGCGTCCGATTTACTTTAATGTATAAACAACGGAAGTCCAACATACGTTGTGAATCCTCAGAAAAATTCAAACATTTTTTTCTGTACTTTAAAGAGATAAAACACGTAAGTTCACTTTGGGCTTTTGTTCAGGAAAGTGATTTTTATATTAACTCAATGTTTGAAACTATACCTTCTTTGCTTGATGTTATAATTAGGTACCAAATGTTGGCCATACCATAATTGTTAACTCCTTCTGAAATCGATAAACAACCTTCTTCTAAAGTCGGTTCCTCATAGTGCACAAGGCTTCTCCACTCCTCGAGGTTCTGCGCTGCATGGAGAGTCAACTCAGTCACTTTAGTAACAGATGTCAGTGATACTTGGTCGGTTGGTGTTGCCTTCTATCTTGTCTTCCTCTGCCTTCCACTTTGCCAGTGACTATGTGTTTATCCAAGTTACAGTTCTCAATTTGGTATCTTAAAGATACGTTGTAGTCAGATAGTTGAAAGCCTATTGTCTAGTTCTTCCAGAAAAAACACATTTGCGCGCTTCTTGCTGTCCATGGAATCTTGAGCATTTTTCTCCAGTGCCACATTTTATGGGTTTTCTAATGACCTAACAAAGAAAATATCCTAACATCATCTGGCTTATGCAGAAAAAGATCTAACCCGATGAAAATTTCACCTTCAAAAATGTACACCTTCGCAGAAAAACAAAATACCTATAAATTGGCTTCTACAAAATTCCTCATCAGCTGATGTTCCGGTTATTGATCAAAAGTAATGCTGATAAGTTTTTAGATTTTCACGGCCAAAAGTATTTTCGTTGTTTGTTTTTGGGGTGTTATGCCGTGTTGCGCCACCTCCTTCTTTAGCCAACGTTTCGGACAGCGTTACAGTGTCCATCATCAGGGCAGATGTGTAATTGTGTTACAATTTGTGTTATATGGCATAACACCCCAAAAACAAATAACGAAAAGTAATGCTAATTTTGTTCAATTGTAATTATTATAGTTCTGTAGTAAGAAAGTAAAGCCGATGTTCTTATGAAAATAAATAAACAAATTTCATTTCTTCATATTTTTAAAATCCGCGTATCTCTTGTGGGATAACTTTGGGTCCTTTAAATAAATAGTTTGTGATTTCATAATAATGTGCTGTTTTATGAAAAAATACAATAAATATACTTGATTTGACTACCGTGTTTTGTCAACAGGATTTTTTTGCTTTTTGTTCTTCTACCTGAATAATGTGTTAGAGCATAAATCACGGGAGTCCATTTGTTCCTTTAATATTCATAAATTGTCATGTTTATGAATGAATAAATTGTCATGTTTATGAATGAATAAATTGTCATGTTTATGAATGATTAAACTATCATTTTTATGAATAAATAAATTGTCATATCTATGACCAAAAATTAAATAATTTATGAAGTTATACCGTTCGCAGATCTTAATTATTACAGTAAGTTAAAAAGTTATAAGCTTTGTTTAAAGTTGAATGCTTCAAATATTCAGTTAATACAAAAATCGTTTCTTGAAAAAAAATCTAAAGACGACTCCCGTGGTTTATCCTTTAAGATTGACAGTATCAATAAAAATAAAGTGTAAACATTTAATAAGTTGATTACAATAAAAAGCATGTGTAAATAATATTCAAGGCTTTATTCTCGCATAAAAGTAGGTAACATGGCAATTGGTTGGTATATTTAGAAGATGTATGGGTAGGCGCTGTAGGGAGAAGCGAACGCTGGGGCGGCGGCGTATGCGGCGTATGGAGAGAAAGGGGCGGCTAGCGGAGCGGCGAGCGGGGCGGAAGCCAACAGCGGAGCAGAGCGCAACAGGGGAGCGGCGGCGAGCAGTGGCGCGGGGCCCAGGAGCGGTGCCGGAGCTACGGCCAGGGCGGCGTTGTAGTTCCTGGCTACCACCTGGGAGCTCGTGGCGGTGACGATGGGAGCACCCACCAGGACTCCTGGAGCGGGAGCGGCCAGGCTGCAAGCCACCATCGATACGAAGAATACCTGCAACAATGAAAATTAATGATGGTTTTTATTAAATCTGTGATTTGTTACCAGTCGAAAGTCCTGCGATCCTTCGACAGTGATATTGAAAAAAGTTTTTTTACACTTACTATAATATATTTTGTTTTAGTAAGATTAACTAATATAATAAATTATTATTCTCATTTCTTACCAGTTTGAACATTTTGTTTGTGTGTTGCTTGCGTCGAGAGAAGACAAAAGTATACTTCTCCAGTCGTCCTACCTAGTATTTATATGTCTTGCAGCGGGATAATGCAACGGCCGATAGCGTGGGGCATACCCATTTGGCAACAAATCTTTCATGGACATGTTCATGAATATTTTGTTGGTAGCTACCGAAATAGTGTCTTACTTCGTTTCATAAGATTACTGAATAACTTCACTTGATTTTTTAAATTAAAAAAAAACGTCTCAAAACACTTACTAAAAAACATCGTGAAAATTTTTTGCAATTGATAAATAACCGTTTTTATGAAAACCTTACTACAATAGAAACGGACAAAAAATAATTCATGGAAACATAGATTGCTTATCCAGCCAAAGATGGTTGTCTATCTTGTGTACCCGGAAAAAAATTTCTCATCGCATTTCGTAATTTTTCCAAGATATTTGAAATGTTCTTTATATTTCTTATTTTCGAAGATGTCGTAAAAACAAATACCCTTTGAAATTGAAAATAAAATTACGTTCTTGATTTTTGTATTTGAAATGTATTTAAGCAATTGTAAATTGCAATATTTTAAGCCTCAAACACGAAAAAAGTTGATTACAAAGCAGACCACAAGAATTTTTAATTAAAACGTTGAAAAATTTAAGAAAAATCAAATAAAGTAAAAAAAACCCAGACCTATATTTAAGAAAGTTGAAAAAAAACTGTCACTTCACTTTTTAACTCGTAAATAGAAATAAAAATTATAAAAAAATGTATTTTAATAATCATTCCCCGAGTATAACCAAAAAATCTGACTTTTCGGATTTATTTTTGCTTAATTTAATGATTGATTTCTGGAATACATATTTATTTACACATGCATAAGGCATTTATATTAATAAAAATATCATTTTCATGGAAGTGTTCTTAAATTAAAAACGCGGAAAAAAATAATGTGTCCGAAATAAACCAGCTGTTTTAAGATTAATTAACAATAATATGTTATATATATATATATATATATATATATATGCTATAATAATTAACTATAAAGCTAATTTAACAAATTGACAATATTAACAGATTAATAGGTACTAGCGACAAATAAAGCAAATAATAGTTAATATTATGACATTTACTGATATAACAGTGAATTGATTTTAAGAGCAGAAATTATGAACAAAAATATAATATGAAACACGCATCAATGTACAGTCTTTGTTCAAAGTGTAACTGAAACACCGTTTAACGCTTGCGAATAATTTTTTTTATAAGGAAGGCTGTAATTGTAAAAAAATATCATGCAGTGGTACAAACATGTTGTGAATTTCAAAAAACTCATCGTTGCATCATTAGACCTAACATCGTGAGACACTTGTCGGTGCATAAAATCATCGTTGCATCATTAGACCTAACATCCTGAGACACTTGTCGGTGCATAAAATCATCGTTGCATCATTAGACCTAACATCGTGAGACACTTGTCGGTGCATAAAATCATCGTTGCATCATTAGACCTAACATCGTGAGACACTTGTCGGTGCATAATATCATCGTTGCATCATTAGACCTAACATCGTGAGACACTTGTCGGTGCATAATATCATCGTTGCATCATTAGACCTAACATCGTGAGACACTTGTCGGTGCATAATATCATCGTTGCATCATTAGACCTAACATCGTGAGACACTTGTCGGTGCATAATATTTTTTTCGAAGAAAACTAAGCTAAAATTATTTTAAACTTGTAAAAAATTCTTCGTAACGAAGTTTATGATTTATCGTTCACATGTAAAATATTTTATTAGTTAAATTTAATGATTTTATCCAGTTTTATCTTCAGGTCACCTTATACACAAGCTTAGATTAGGTGGTAAGTATAGCCTTTTTTATGTTAACACCGCACGACTGCTCCCGTTTGGAGCCAATGAGAATATGGTACCCCAATTAGGGTTAGTCGAGGCTGAAGGTAATGGGGAGAGGGAAGAGACGGGAAAAAGAAAAATGGGGCAGCTGGCTATTTAGATTTGCTTGGTCAATAAACACGGCTAAAGCCATTTCAAGCAACGTTCAATTCTGAATGGTGGACTAACACCAAGGTGATACTGAGAATGCCTTCCACTCCGGAACGTGCCACAAGTATACAATGTATTATTTTTAATTAATTATTTCTGAATTTAATTAATTAATTGTTATTAACAAAATATTCAAATATTTTTAATTGGCAAGCCGCGATTTAAACCCGCGACCTTCGGATTGCAAGTCAAGAGCCTTACCCTTCGACCACGCCATAATATTATTTATATTTAAAGTTTTTCACTAAATATTAATATCGAACGCTGCAAAGTTCATCGGAAAGATCAAAGGAACCGAGGATCGAAGGAACCCAAGAACCAAGGAATCTAGGATTCAAAGCTAAACTAAAGTTTTTTCACACTGTGTGGTTTCAGAGCTTCTTAAAATGCATCCCTTGATTTATCAGATTAGCAGTTCTCTTCCAAATCTCAGTTCTCTAAAACAATAACATTATTTTTTTTATTTCTGGACATGTTGATTTCAAAGTAAATTATATCTCGGATTCTTTAGTAGAATAAAAATCTCAATCTAACCCTACCAATACTGTCAAAAATCTCCTCTAAATTTATTTATTCCCATTCTCAAAACCCGCTACGTTTGGGATGAGTAATGTTATAATGCTAGCCAATCCAATGAATGTATTAACATTTCGATTTACAAGACTATTGTAACAATCCCGTAGTCAAAATCGTAGTTCCATTGTAATTCTCATATTTAAAATAATAACTTTTCCAGATAATGTTAATTACATCCCCATCCGCTCTTGGCTCACGTCTTCATAAAACATATGTATATGGTTGAGTTGACTCCCCGTATTGAAAGAACTTACTATTGTCCTCTAAATAAAATATTATATTTTCTTTTCGGTCAAACCTTATCTCTTACATCCCCGCTATACAATATAACATCACTTCTCAGTCTCTGAACTCCAAACCAATTTTTCAAATTATTATTTTTAATTCGCCTTTCCTTTTTCCTACATAACCTCCACACAGGTGGTATATAGGAGGAAATTAAATTCCCTCAGGGCCCATGTCATCTTTGGGGTTATTGTGTGGAGTGAGCCTGGGTCCCATGCTGTAGAAGGGAGGAAATACAGAGTACGGCAAATCATTCCACAGCCGACCTGTTGAACTCAAGTACAAGTCGTAGAAACAACCTACTCTCGTGTGATAAATGTAAACTATGGTCGGGAAACATGTAAACATGTAAACATGTTTCCCGACTGTGGACCGGTGCCAAATGGGATTAATGACGCTAGATCCTCCGATGATCTTCCATCGAAATAATTCAAGAACACAATTCCCAAGAACATCCTTTTAATGATAAATACATTATAAAACAATCTGCACATCTTTTTTAGGTGTGTAAAAATGCTTGATGGCGGTGTTTGTGAATTTTAAAATAAAGTTTGAAATCAAAAACAAACGTGGAAAGCCATCTCTCTCAAGCCAATTTTTTAAAAGAAAACTTATTAACCACTGTTGTGTTTTGTAACTCGATGAAACGAAAAAACGACACTAGAAAGAGACAAATGCAGGATTTAGCTTGCTAGAGATAGAAAAATCGGTCTCCTCTTTGTGCGGTGCTTCGTAGCCTCCCCACTCTTGTCTACTGAAGTTTTCACTTCTACCGTGTATGAACTGCACACACACATATTTTTTATTTTTTTATAAATCTTACATAATACAATCGCATAAGAAGAAATCGTGAGGTACACATTTTTAAATATTTCTACGCCAAATAAATAAATTATTTCATAGTCTTTCAATGATTTAAAAAACAGACAATGAAATTGCACTTTACTTTGCAGGAGCGACTCCTACGTTTTATGATTTTTAATTTTACATAATAGCTATTCGTGTTCTTATTTCAATTAGAAGGTTGAGGGAATTCGGAGGGACAATAAAATTACCTGCTTTCCTAGTCATTTCGTAGTCAAGTTGTAATTATTGAAAACTTTAGTTGTAATGATAAAAAAAAATTATGTAATGATTAAAAACTTATAATGATAAAAAATAATAATTTTATGAATGAAAAAGTAACAACGCCAGTGGGGGTTTTGTATAGAAGTTTTTTTTTAATAAAAATTGTGAGAATCGAATATTTGTGCAGCTGTTATATTATTTTATTTTATTTTATTTTATTTGGGAGACCAACAGTTTACATTAAAATCAGAGCA
Organism: Glyphotaelius pellucidus; assembly: GCA_936435175.1. Taxonomy (NCBI): domain Eukaryota; kingdom Metazoa; phylum Arthropoda; class Insecta; order Trichoptera; family Limnephilidae; genus Glyphotaelius; species Glyphotaelius pellucidus. Next base: position 14,984,209 of record OW386544.1, on the reverse strand, counting down.
TAAAAGTAATTGAGTCACAATAATTGTACTATTTACAGGTTTCCACATGGGTATTATATACAAGTGATTTGACAGATAATAAAAATTTTATTACAAGAAACATTATTACAGGTTATTTAGGTGGGAATAGGAAGGGGGATTACCCCCATACTAATGGGGGGAACGGTTAAGTTGAGGTATAGTAATAAAAATATGCAAAGCAAAAAATAAAAATTTTAAATTTAAAAAAAAAAGAAGTTCATAGGGTGAAGGTTGCATTAGATGGGTATCTATAGATGTTGTTATTGTGAAGTATCGATAGACCGCCTGTGTGATTTTAAAGAGTGTGGTGCAGAGTTAAAAATGTCATATTGTGTGTAGTGTGTGTTGAAAATGTTGGATGCGCGATAAATGAAGGAGTTCTGCTTAGAATTAGTGTTGCACCGAGGGAGGCCAAGTATCATGTCTGATCTGGTTCATCTGTTGGGAACTCGTATCTGGATCCGTTGTAGGAGTTCTGGGCAATCTACGACCGATCTGGCTATTTTTTGTAGAAAGAGTACATCGGCCGAGCTTCTTCGATCTTCCAATGATAGTATATTGAAATATGGCGCTGAATCTTGGTGATTTAGGTGGATGCGATATTTATGGAAATCTAAGAATCGTAAAAAACGATTTTGAACATGTTCCAGATTTTCCACATATGATTTGTATTGCGGGTTCCAAACTTGTGACGCCTATTCTAGTAAGCTGCGGACATAAGCAAAATAAAGATTTTCATTGTTCTAAAGTTATTGAATTTTTTACATGTCCTAAGAATGAATCCTAACATTTTCGAGGCTTTTGATGTTACTGAGTTGATATGGATATCAAAAATTAGCTTAGAGTCCAATGTCGTTCCCAAATCTTTGACTTCTGTTTTGTTGATTAGTATTGAGCCGTTCAGACAATATTCGTTGGTAATGATATTTTTATTTCGTGTGAAATTCACGACTAAACACTTTTTAACGTTTATTTTAAGGTTATGCTGTGTACAGTAAACATTAAGACGGTTTAGGTCATCCTGCATTTAATGAACATGAATATTTACCCCAGATCAATTTAAAGCAAAGAATATGATCCAAAAGATTTATTACAACCTTTTAGACAGTAAACCGTGCTTTACTACAATTTTCCTTCAAATCCATTGAGAATATTTTCTGCATCCAGATTTTCAATCGGCAACTTATTAAACTCATGCCTAAACAAAATAAGGAACCTTCCTTTTTATTTTTTTCTCCAACTTACAAATACACAACAAATAATGTGTACTTGTACGAATAGATTACTTACATAAAACATGGAAAAATAAACAATATTTAAATATTCAAGGCTTTATTCTCGCATAAAAGTAGGTAACATGGCAATTGGTTGGTATATTTAGAAGATGTATGGGTAGGCGCTGTAGGGAGAAGCGAACGCTGGGGCGGCGGCGTAAGCGGCGTACGGAGAGAATGGGGCGGCTAGCGGAGCGGCGAGCGGGGCGGAAGCCAACAGCGGGGCAGAGTAGGGCGATAGGGGAGCGGCGGCGAGCAGTGGCGCGGGGGCCAGGAGCGGTGCCGGGGCTAGGGCCAGGGCGGCGTTGTAGTTCCTAGCTACCACTTGGGAGCTCGTGGCGGTGACGACGGGGGCACCTACCAGGACTCCTGGAGCGGGAGCGGCCAGGCTGCAAGCTACCATCGACACGAAGAATACCTGAAAATTTTGCACAATGAAAATAAGTTATATTTTTTTTATTAAAAACTGTCACTAGCTTATTTATCAATAGTCAGAAGTGTTGTGATGCTTCACCAATTACACTGAGGAAGTTTTTTTTACACTTAATTTAAATTGTGTTTAAGGAATTATAACGGATAAAATTAATTATAATTCCCATTGTCTTACCAGCTTGAACATATTGTTTGTGTGTTGCTTGCGTCGAGAGAAGACAAAAGTATACTTCTCCAGTCGTCCTACCTAGTATTTATATGTTTCGCAGCGGGTCATTGCAACGGCCGATAGCGTGGGGCATCCATTGGGCAACGAATCTTTCATGGACATGTTCATGAATATTTTGCTGGTTCCTACCAAAAATATGCATTACTCCATTAACGTAACCTAACTAATTTTTCAAATATTAAATGCATCGAGAAATACTAATCGTAAACATTTATCATTCAGTGGTACATCATGTCGTTTCTACATGATCTGCTAAATATTTTTTTTATTAAGATAGACAAACAAACATATTCTTTTAAGATAGACAAACATTCCCAGGTTACGAAAAACCTAATAACATTTGAAAACCCCCTACAAGCACCACAGTAAACGGAAAATGTTGCTTATGTTGTGATGGTGGACTTAGCCGGGCCGATAAATTGAATACGCTACGCCTGGATGGAATCCAAACGCGATGCTAACTCAGCCACTGACCGGTCAAATAATAGTAATCAAATAAGTAGCCCAGAATTACTATCCATAATTGGTTTACATGGTCCAATCAAGCACATTTCGCTTTTTATCAATAGGGTGGGCCGTAAACATTTGCACTTGTGTATCCGTGCTAGCGGGGATTCTGATCGGGGAGGAGAGCGAAGCCACTTTTTATGCGCGGCTCCTCGCTTCTTGGAAATTTAGTCCCAATGGATTGCTTTACGGGAGAGCAAAGCACTTTCTGGGTAACACATGATTTTCTTCTATTCTGTTCAACAATGATTCTATTCTGTTTTACAAAACAATGATGCACGCCGTCTATTTCGTTCGCATCACCAATTACAGGAATCAGTGCCCAAGTGTTAATTAAATTAAATCATGATTGAAAAATTTCGAAGAAACCGGCACGACAATCGAACACAAACAGGGCGACCATGGAGCAGAAGGGGTGAAGAGAACATGGCGCAAGTAAACATGTCTGTTCGAGACGATCCGAATATGAATACGAGATGCTTTGGCGATAGAATTTTTTTTAATCCTAGTTGCATTAGTTCGTTAGTTACAAAAATAGACTTTGATGCAGCAAGATGGTGCAACCTGCCATACTTCCAACAAGAGTATACCCGTGGTTAAAGAAAATTTCCCTAACAAGATCTCGCGCTAAGGAGATATTCCACGGCCTCCCCGCAGCCCGGATTTTTTTTTATGGGACATATTATTATTATTATCACATACAAAACTAATTTGTGAAATTTCTTTGCTTGATACAATTTATTTTAAAACTACTTACACTTCATTTTTCATAAAACCCTCATTAACAGTAAAATACAATTCGTGAGCACATAATTCTTGATTTCAAATTTTTTCTTTATTCTCCAAACACTTTTTTCCTTTTTATTTCTATTATTTATGCATTCATTACTTAAGTTTTAAGAACCGTTCACAACTCAGGCGAAATTGCCTACTATTTCTACGGACTTACGTACCAGGTGCCGAATATATTTTAAAATGGGGGGACCAGATCAAGGATCTATATTCGTCTTGACTGCGAACTAAGGATGTAAACAAAATTTTGTTGAAATATATCTAAAACCTTTGGAAGATTGAAGCCAAACACTTTCATTCCTCTATTGATAATTGTGTTTATGTGGGCTGTTAAGTTTAATTTGGAGTCAAAAGTTATTTATTTATTTATTTATTTATTTATTTATTTATTTATTTATTTATTTATTTATTTATTTATTTATTTATTTATTTATTTATTTATTTATTTATTTATTTATTTATTTATTTATTTATTTATTTATTTATTTATTTATTTATTTATTTATTTATTTATTTATTTATTTATTTATTTATTTATTTATTTATTTATTTATTTATTTATTTATTTATTTATTTATTTATTTATTTATTTATTTATTTATTTATTTATTTATTTATTTATTTATTTATTTATTTATTTATTTATTTATTTATTTATTTATTTATTTATTTATTTATTTATTTATTAATAAACGACCTTTTTCGGGGCTTTTACAAAGGTCATTAATTTTATGCCAAGGTCATTAATTTTGATTAGTCAAGAATTGTGTTATTAAGTCCATACGGGTGAATAATTGGTTGATTCTGTAAAATCTTATTGCAACACACTCATTTATGTTCAGATAAAGTTTGTTAAGGGAACACCAATTAACTATTTAGGTTAATTAGTTGGGGTTGCAATCAGCAGTATTTTGTTGTCCTTAAAAGGGGCTCAAAGCACGTGATTAATGTCTCCTTATGTACGCCCATGAGAGTTTTATATAAAGGTAATTTTTTTAATATGTAATAAAAATAGTGAAAAGTGCTGATCTTATTAAAAGGTTTATTTAAACAAATCAGTTTAAGCAAGTTACATGTAGTGTTCCAAGGGTTTAAAACAACATTTTTCACAAGTAAACCCTACTTTCCTACAATCTTCTCATAATTTCATTGAAAAAAATAGTTGTCTCCAATAATGGTACTTAATGTACCTACCTGTCGCATTTTTCTTTTTACATAAGTTCCACATAGGACGCCCTCAGCGAAAAAATTCCCTCAGGGCCTATATCATCTTTGGCGATGCTCCAAAAAGATTCCCCAAAAAGACCCTCCACACAGCATCGCCAGTGTGGAGGGTCTTTTGGGGGAAAGGAAGGAGAAGAAGTTCTGAGAAGGAAAAAGGTATGAAGGGTGGGAAGGAATCTGGGGTTCGTGTCTAGGAGTGACGGACGTGTTAATCCATCCCTCCCACTGCGGTGCAAGGCGACATTCCGACTGGAGAGGTCTAAGTTAAGTCTCCCTCAATCAATCCTCCCGATCGGGCCGACAAGCAGATGGTGGGCAAACGCGTTGACCGCCAAAACCTAGAAAAACCTAACCCCATGAACTCAGACACACCTGCTAAGTCTCCAAACGTAGCGAACCAAATCAATTGCTTCAATCGTTAATCACACTCGACCCCAAACACGGCAACCTTTCTTTTTACCTTTTATCTCCATCTACTTATTTGTACAGGTAGGTACTTTCTTAAAATATGAAAAAAATAAACGTATTATTTAAATATTCAAGGCTTTATTCTCGTAAGTAACATGGCGATTGGTTGTGATATTTAGAAGATGTATGGGTAGGCGCTGTAGGGAGAAGCGAACGCTGGGGCGGCGGCGTACGCGGCGTATGGCGAGAAAGGGGCGGCTAGCGGAGCGGCGAGCGGGGCGGAAGCCAACAGCGGGGCAGAGCGCAATAGGGGAGCGGCGGCGAGCAGTGGCGCGGGGGCCAGGAGCGGTGCCGGGGCCACGGCCAGGGCGGCGTTATAGTTCCTGGCTACTACCTGGGAGCTGGTGGCGGTGACGACGGGAGCACCCACCAAGACTCCTGGAGCGGGAGCGGCCAGGCTGCAAGCCACCATCGACACGAAGAATACCTGCAACAATAATTCACGATGTTAATAATCTATGATAAAGTAAAACATACTGAACATTTTCGGTATTTATCGTCGTTATTGACGCATTTTGATACTGAGCTTTGCAACTTCCTCGGTGATAATTAACACGTTTCTTAAACAAATGGCTTGGATTTTAGTTTTCGATTAGTCTTATGTTAAAATCCTCATTTTCTTACCAGCTTGAACATTTTGTATTTGTGTTGCTTGTGTCGAGAGAAGGCAAAACTATACTTCTCCAATCGTCCTGCCAAGTATTTATATGTGTCGCTGCAGAATAATGCAATGACCGATAGCGTGGGGTATTAATTGGGTAACGAATCTTTCACGAATATTAATTTGGTTGGTGCCTTCCGTAAGAGTGCCGTACTTTGTTTCATAAGTTCTCTGGGATAGCAGTAGTTGATGGTAAAACCAAAAGATTTTTTCAATAAAATATCTACACTTTTTTCGCGATTTTTATCATAATATTACTTAAAGTGGCACATATTGTATCATGTTTTGCCAATGTTACGAATTACTAAATATTTATCATTGCATCGTACGAATTAATTTCGTCATCTGTGTTAGTAACATATTTTGTGTTTGATTATTTGTTAAGTCAAGTTATCGAAAGAAACCCTTTAGACTCTTCGACGGCCTCTGTGGTCGATTAACAATTTGATATATACGGCATATTTGCGGCACGTTCCAGAGTTAAATATCGTCTTTTTTATTTTTTTTTTATTTATTCATAATATTTTAAATTACAGAGATTTAATAGTACACTGTCCTCCTCGCTAGGAGTTCACCTGTGTTGTAGAGGACATTTTTCAATTGTAAATAAATTTTAAATTGTAAATAAAAACATAAACAGAGAACATAGTTACAGTATTTAAAACAGAGGAACAATAAAAATAAAGTTATAAAATCGACTTCTACATAGTTTCAACAGAATAGATCTGTCTTGTAAGTTATGAGTGAGGTAACAAAATTTTAATTATAATAATTGATGTTTATTCCAGTATGTGTATAAATTAAAAGTCATAAATATTGTAGCTAGCTCCATGTGTGTTTTTTATATTCTGTAAGATTAGATGTTTTATATTGTGTTGGAAGTGAATTGTACAGTTTTATAGCCGAAACTTTACTTGAAATGGCTTTAGCCGAGATTGGTGACCAGCTGTGAATAGCCAGCTTCCCCCACTTTCCTCTTCCCTATCTCCTTCCACTTTCCGCAACCTTCAGCGTCATAACATACCCCAATTGGGGATGTCGTAGTCTCACTGATTCCAGGCGGTTGAGAGCGGTTGGAACTGAATGAGCTATTCATATAAATAAAATTAAAAAAGATACCTCCATTATATGTGCACTCATTGTTACTACAATTTATTTTTGAAATGTTGGTTGCAATGTCATTATCTGAAAAAATATACAACATTCGATTATAAGAGTTACATAATCGTCTTTTTGGAAGGTACCTACTGTGATATTTAATCTGTTTTATCTCACTAACAACAGGTTAGTGTTGTTCATGCTTTTAATTTTTTGTATTTTATTAAAATCATCTACGAGAATAACTCCTCATTTCTTAACTTAACTTAACGCAACGCTCGCAACCCTCCCAGCAGAATAATTATTTCATTTTGGTCCTTTTTTCGTTAGAATCATTAGACATAATAGACCTTAAAATTTAACGTTCTCCTTCTGAAATTCTCGCTGTAGGCTGATTCAATACTAGTTGGTTTAATCACTGGGTGACCATCTTTGTACCTGAGCTTAGAGGTCGAGTGGATACCATATCCATTAATTTTCAAAACTTTATCCGTATTCCGTATAGCTGCTATTTTTGTCATCAAACATGCACAAGCAAAAAAAAACCCTGGGATGATTTTCAACGGTAGCAGCACTTGATTTGCATCTTTTGGTATTTTAACAAAAACATACATTATTATCAATAATTCCGTAAATTTCCTCGCCCTATCTTACTATTAGTTCTCTCGAAAATTTTAAGTTCTCCACTCTTCTTTATCGTTATGATCACTTTGTATGCTTTATTCCACTCTTGTCGGCCCCAGTTCAACGATCCCAGAATATATTTTTTTTTTAAATCATCTGAAATCCTGGAATTGTTGAAAGATGATAAAATTTTGAATTCTTTAGCTTGACAACCTCCGTGGTCGAGGCTTGATGCTCTGGACTGCGAATTCGGAGGTCGCGGGTTCAAATCCCAGCGTGAGCAAGAAAATATTATGTAATTAATTTGTGTTGATACATAATTAACCCATTTATAACTTAAGTGAAAGATACTGACGGCCTCCGTGGTCCCGAGGCAAGACTCTCGACTCACAATCCGAAGGTCGCGGGTTCGAACCCGGCGTGCGCGAATAAATTTTATGTGATTAATTTGTGTTATTTCAGAATTTATTCATTTAAAATAATATATAGTATATTTGCGGCACGTTCCAGAGTGGAAGATACTATCAGTATCGCCCTGGTGTAAGACCACCATTCAGAATTGAAACGTTGCTTGAAATGGCTTTAGCCGTGTTTAGTGACCAGATCTGAATAGCCAGGTACTTCCCAACCTTCCTCTTCCCTATCTCCTTCCCCTCCCCACTACCTTCAGCCTCACAACATACCCCGATTGGGGATGCCATAGTCTCACTGGCTCCAGACGGGAGCAGTTGGGACTCTTGTGCGGTATTAACTGTAAAAAAAAAAAAAAAATACTCTCAGCATCGCCCTGGGGTAAGACAACCATTAAGACCGTTTTAATCAGCGGCTGAGAATTCAAAATGCAAAACCATTGTAGCTGTACAGGGCGATTCCGATGAGAAAGATTCACTTTTCTCCGTACCAGCATTTTTATCTTATAATTCAATATCTATTTTATATCATTCAAAATTATACCTACGGTGATTTAAGTTATCAATAAAAATACTCAAACGCGTCGTGATAGAATTAATAAAATTATGTTTGTTCCTGTGTTATATTTTTTAATAATATCTAAGCAAAATGAGTGTGTAAAAAAATCTGTAATATATTAGTTTGTAAAACCGTAAATAAATAGACAAATTGATGTATTTTCGTGAGAAAATTTAACAAATTTGCCAACGATCAACGGCGACCTTATTATAATAAAAATAAACATATTTTTTCAAAATTTAAAACCTAAATTTACTAGATATGTAAAATAACAGCGTTATGGAAAAAAAATGGTAGAAAAGAGCCGATATGTCTAGAATTGGATTTAAAAAATGACATATTTCCGGTTATGTCTGGTTATTCTCTCTTTAAAATTGCTTGAAATGGCTTTAGCTATATTTTGTGAATGGATATGAACAGCCAGGTACTTCTCTACCTCCTCACAAGCCTCACAACATACCCCGATGGAGAACACCATAGTTTCACTGGCTCCAGACGTTGGGACTCTAGCAGCATTTACAAAAAAAATAATCATAGTAATAACATCAGCGTCAAACACTACTATCAAATCAGATTATATACTTCCATTCTAAAAGAGAGAACTGAGATTGTTATAACAATACTCAATAGCCCAAAATTTTGTATAATGTTAACATATTCAAATGATTCTGCTATTCCATTAAAACCGTTAATCTATCGATTATCGCATTAAAAATTCTTCGCTTAATCGGATGAAATTCGAGATTTCTCCGTTTCCTCTCCATATTCATGAAACTTTTCCTAAGTATTTGGAAAAATATTTAGATTTACATTAAATTTTCTTATCATCGGAAATTTCACTCGTTGCATTACATGCAACCGAACAATCACTGCCAAAATGCCAACTTTTTTTTTTTTTTTTAAATAACACATTGATCAAAAGTTTTAGGTGAATTTATTCATAAAATCGAAAATACAAGTTTATTCATCAAAATCAATATGGTTCCCTTCAAAGTACTCCCCTTCAACTGCAACGCATTTATGCCGCACTTGATCTAATCCTCGAAACACCCGCTGGTACTCAATTTTCAGTTGTCCGTCAGAGCCGTTTTCGATTTTTTCATGACATTCTCTCGGGTGCTGTAAGGCGCTCCGCGAAGTGGTTTTTTTAAGTCGTTTGAACAGGAAAAAGTCTCAGGGAGCCAGATCAGGTGAATTCGAAGGTTGGTGGATAGTATTCGTGTTGTTTTTGGTCAAAAACTCACGGATAAGAAATGCATTGTGCGTGGTGCTAAATTGTTGCCTTTTTTAGGCTTATAAAAAATCGGCAGAAAAGTAGAGGTACTCAGTAAAGAGTAACATTTACAAGCGTCAAGCTATAACGCTGAAATTTAAAAGAAAGTGTAGATGACAGATGTGGTAATCTAACAAAAAAAATAATTCCAATCGGGTCATTGATAGTGTCACACGGTGGCCAGTCCTAAAACTTTTTGATGAAGCTTTCTATTGCTCCTTTCCAAACAAATATCCTCATTTCCATCAAGCCTTTTTAATTATATCCTTTCCATCAATTAAAATTACATTCCTTCACATTCTTGACTTTGCTCCAATTTTATTTATTTATTTTATTTATTTATTTATTTAAAATTTACGGCACAAAGTGCCATTTACAAGCTTGTGTATATTTAATTACAGTCATAGTACATTATACAGGCATTAAAAATAAACAATAATATCAAAAAATCATGTAGTGACCTCGTTAACGTATAATTGGCTGAAATGTTCGATCAGTACAACCTTATATTTCAGTATGGAAATATTAAAAATATCAGCCACATTGGCATAAAAATTTCCAATGGTGTGTAATCTATTTACAACTGAATTGGAGCCTGATACCGACATATAGTTGTCACAATAAAACAAACTAGGGAACCTTGATCTTATTGTAGGTATATGAAAGTGAATCAACTTTAATATATCAGGGCTATCCAACTGATAGTTAACGATTTTATACAAAAATATCAGATCAAATATTTAAAAATTTTCCAACATATTTAAAAATTTTCCCATTTAGGGATAACTGAAGTTAAAAAACGCCCTTCCTTTCTCCATACATTAAGACGCTGGTCAAGATTATTTAACCCTTGAAAGTTGAAGCAATAAATCTGTTAACCTACATTGAAAATTTGTACAATTTGAGAGACGGGTAGGGGTACCGCCTCCCCGGGAACCATTTATTGGATAACCAACACCTCTGCCATAGGTCACCCCAAGTGGCTTGCTACGTTTGGTGACTTAACAGGGGTGCTCGGGTTCATGGTGTGAGGTTTGATTGGGTCGTGGTGGCGGATGCGTCTGTACCCAGCTGCATGGAAAGATGGATCGAGTGAGAATGGTTGAGTGAGCCTTCACTTCTCCAGCCATTCTCTCTCGGAATATCGCAGTTGGAGGAATGGATTCATACGTCACTCCTGGATATACTGACCCCCGGATTCCTACCCATCCCTCATACCGTTTTCCTTCCAGAAATTCCTCTCCTTCGTTTCCTAAAAAGACCCTCCCACATAGCATCCCCAAAGACGACATAAGCCCTGAGGGGAATTATTGTTCTCAGTATGGAACTAGTATAAAAAAATTTTGAAAAACGTTCCATAAAATTATTTTTCGGTGTATAAAACCCTAATACCTGATTTCGAAAATTTTCAAATGAAATTTATAAAAGAACGCTGTAAAAAACTCTTTATAAATTCTTTCTTTGGAGAAATTTTCTTTTTAATAATAGAATTGGGTTTTTATACGGGTTTTATTGGAAGAAAAAAAAAGTGCGGTTCGGCAATAGTGCGCACAAGTAACAAAAAAAATATGTTTTAATATGTTGGCAATTGGTTTAGCAGGGAATAAATTTTTCAGGCAAAGCTGCACTCGACATTTCTCCCGTATGTGTATCCCTTATTACCCGGCAATTAGCACCTATTTTTAAAAATCTAATATCGTCAACCAGTGTCATATGTTATTCGTGAGTGGTACGAACATAGCAAGGTCCTGTTCTTTTCTTTTCCAGTATCTGCGGTTCCAAAAAACTGCAACTCGGTTCAACTTCTTTTATCAAAATTGGCCGATTAAGAGTAATTTTGTATTTTTCCATATTTCGTAGCAGAGGATGCAAAATTCGATAGCAACGTTATCCTTCAAGAACTGGAATTGCCTTCCATCACTGATCTACATAATGCCTTACAGTAAATTTGAAAAATCTGAAGAATATTACCAATTTGGTGTTACACACAAATTCTTAATCGGTCTATATTTTTTGGAAATTGAGTATAATGTCAAAAGTCTCTAATGTCGTAAATAACTTTTGAACGTTTTTTCTCACATATATCGACTACATAACTAAATTGAACATTCTCGCATTGAAAATGTGAGATTTAAATTTATTGTTAAAAACGTTATTGATATCAACATCTATGAATAAAATCTTTCACTTACATTCCACGCGAAGAAAATTCGAAAGCGGTCATAAAATTCCAACAGCGATCCCTATAGTTTTATGAACTTCAAATTCTTATTTCAATTAGCAGAAAAAATTGAGGGGTTTTATATTTGATTTTTTTTGTAGCTTATTTCAGGTACTTTTTTGCAATTTATTACAAATTTATTCCGCTCGTTAATGTCATAGCTGAGAATATAACACTACCCACATTAATAAATACTAGTGGTCGCCCAGTGGTCGAAATTCGACCATAATTGTAATGTTTTTTTTTTATGTTTGACATTCAGTAAGACCATAGACAAATAATATTAAAGACAAACAATATTAATGTATTCTCAATTTAACCATAGACTTTAACAATAAACAATAGAGTAAAGACGCGCGTGTGTGTGCCAAATACATGGTAGTGTGTGTAATGTTTTTATTATTGATTTAATGTATTTTTATGCATAATTTAAAAAAAATATTAGCATTCTGCACTCCTCCTCTATATAAACTATAAGTGTGCGAAATTTCATACTCCTCCGTCCGCGCAATTTTCGTAAAAAGGGGTACAAAGTTTTGGCTTCACGTATTAATATATTGATGATGATTATTAAGAAATGTGATTGTCATAGTTTTGAAACACTAATTTTGTCATTTTATTTACAAACATTGAAATTAATTTTTAATTGCAACATAAATGTTAAATGCAAGATGTAACACAAATAAAAAAGCATGTTTAAACAATATTCAAGGCTTTATTCTCGCATAAAAGTAGGTAACGTGGCAATTGGTTAGTATATTTAGAAGATGTATGGGTAGGCGCTGTAGGGAGAAGCGAACGCTGGGGCGGCGGCGTACGCGGCGTATGGAGAGAATGGGGCGGCGAGCGGGGCGGAAGCCAACAGCGGGGCAGAGCGCAATAAGGGAGCGGCGGCGAGCAGTGGCGCGGGGGCCAGGAGCGGTGCTGGGGCTACGGCCAGGGCGGCGTTGTAGTTCCTAGCTACCACCTGGGAGCTCGTGGCGGTGACGACGGGGGCACCCACAAGGACTCCTGGGGCGGGAGCGGCCAGGCTGCAAGCCACCATCGACACGAAGAATACCTGCAAATAAATATTAATTCATTAATGAGAAATGGCTTAAGAAGACAAGGATTTTTCTCACCCCTAAAAATATTAACATATTTTTACATCGTTTTCCGTTTTTTTTTTTTTTTTTTTCTTAATGTAATAACTATAATATTATATTATTTATCGTCTTACCAGCTTGAACATTTTGATTTTGTGTTGCTTGTTTCAGGAGAAGACAAAACTATACTTCTCTATTCGTCCTGCCCAGTATTTATACATCTTGCTGCAGGACAATGCAACGGCCGTTAGTGCAGGTCATCCGTTGCATAACGTGTCGTTACATTAGCGCCTGTAACGGCCATCACGTAACGTACATAATATGCGACGCGCCGTCTGTATAGCGACGCGTAGTAACCTACTTTATATTGACGGGACGATCGTGATTGTTTTTAATCGCGTTGTACGGAAAACGAAAGTGATGTCGAAGTTTTGTGTCCTTGGACGGGATTTTTAATTTGACTTCAATAAAGAAGTTACGTTTTGTGTTCTTCGTGAAAGATATAAACCAGTAATATAGTTACCGTCTAGCCACTTGGAATAAAGGCTTTGAAATTATATTGATTTCCCTTTGTTTGGCAAAACAACATAGATTAATAATATTTGTTTATTCGTTTCGTGTTTTATTTATAGGACTACAATTTTTTAAACTATTGAATGAATCAATCCAATAATTTCCATATTAAGTTCTGAAATTTTTTTTAACATTATTATTGTTTGCTTCTCTGTTTCAACCCAAAGAATTTATCAAACTGTGGATAGGCCACACGGAAACTCACTTAACCTAACTTTATAATATATCAATTCAAAACTGACAACATTTTGATAATAGAGTTGACCCCTGGAACACCTGACACTATAAATAATAAAACAGAAATTATTTCTACATATTATAAATCAATGTCCTCCGCCGCGTCTGTCTGTCTGTTTGCGATAAACTCAAAAACTACTGAACAGATTTTGCGGATCATGCGGTTTTCTCCAATAGATAGAGTGGTTTAGGTTTATAATTTGTCAAGGTTTTTTTGTAAGTTGGTTCAAATATATAATATATAAAGGAGAATGTCTATATGTGGTGGAAAGCGGGCTGGCAAGCGGGCCGTGTGGATTTGATCTGTATGCAAATTGACAGATGGCGGTGTGAGTTAATTTATCGAAAAATAATTAAGTTTTGGTAACCACCCAGTAGATGGCGTTGTGTTTCGTTAGCCACAGCAACGCGTGGCCGGGTCAGCTAGTAAAGTATAAAAATAATTTTTTTAATGTAACAAGCGTTTTTTTTTGTCCACCAATTGTCTCTTATAAATAATGTTGTCACTATTTTATTATTTTTTTAAAGGGAAGAAAAGCATTCCTGGGTCACGAATTATAAGCGTAAGATGTTGCTTGTGTAATGATGAAGGACTTAGCCAGCAGAGGAATTGAATTGCACTGATCGGTCACACCAATTCACACAACTTTTTTTTAATATTTGCTTTTATTTCATGAATAAGCTTAAATAGTACCGGGCGATTTGAAAACCATTGGATTAAATTTAAGGTTATGTTGTACGATGTTTTAACGTTCCTAATGCAAAGGATAATCCTTTTAATTTAAAATAAAACAATAACTTTGTAAACACCGCTTTTTATTTTTTATTTTTTATGTACTTAATGCCGACCGGGTTTCGCTACCACCGTAGCTTCTTCAGGGCAGTACAGAACTCTACTTCTGAAGAAGCTACGGTGGAAGCGAAACCCGGTCGGCATTAAGTACATAAAAAATAAAAAATAAAAAGCGGTGTTTACAAAGTTATTGTTTTATTTTAAATTATAATGTCACATCACAAAGTATCTGCTTCATATGAACACATATGAACAAAAAGATAATCCTTATCCTTATATTCCCTTATAATCCTTATATTACCTTAAAAAGCAAATAAATTTACGGTACTATGGGAACATATTGAAACGTGAAGCTTTGAAAATAATTTGAAACAGTATTCAGTGGTGTCATAACCAGTCTGACATTTACGAATCACTGGTAAAATAATAACATGTCACTCATTCCTTCCCTCTGCTACTCAGAAGCAAATATTATAAAATAATTAGGTAATTATTATTACGAAAAATAATGGTGAAAATGTCGAAATGAGTTTAAATTCATTTGTAGAAAAGGGGATTATTTTAACTGTATTTTCTTCTTGTTGACTGAAATAATTCCTTAGTTATGGATGTCGTGTTCTGAATCATTCCGCAAAATACTTACGTAATAATTTTTTTAAAACACAAGACCCAAGTAGAGGAAATTTTAAGTAATTTTTTTATTCCTTGTACACGCTTCGGAAAATTATTAGTACGTCGTTTACGTTGTTTTCAAGTCTAAACTAGAAAGTCGTGAATTTTTCAAATCTATCGTCAAAACACTTTCCCTGCAACTCTCTCTTCTGATTATATAAATATGCATAATTAACGAAGGGTGGTATGTGTAGTACGGTATTGTAAATAATTATTTAAATCACTAGCGAATAATTCTCTCAACATTTGGGTCGCCCACGGCTGCCAGCGGAAAGATCGCTGCATTTCTTAAGGGAGAGTTCTGGTCTTTCCGATCCAACAAATTGACTCTTTTGCCTAAAAAGTCTTCCTACATATGACGAATACATTCCCAAGTTATAGCATCAAATTCGACCTCGAAGTATAATTAGAAGCGGTGAGCACCAAGCAGGTAGAACGGAGCGGCAAATAAAACAAACTTTAAATGCGTTTTTCCCCAAACCGTTTTTCAAGTTGGTTGGATTCGTAGCTCATCGATTTTTCATCCGATTCACTTCATTTAAAGTTTAAATTAAGGAAAATTTAATTTATTTACGGGTGAACTTCAAAGAACGATAAGAAAAATTGCCATATATCAAAGTTATTGCAAAATGAAGAGGCTAGACTTTGCACAAAGCGCGGAACGTTTAGGTATTTCATTATATATTCGTATACTCTGTCCTGCTCAAAACAAGCTCACCCGTAAAACTTGCGTACGGGACAACTGCCGTAAACTCTCTAATTTACCTACAGAAATCGCTCGGAGAAGGTTTTAGGGAGAAAACATTTTTCTACACCGAAACTTTCATGGAATTATAATTTAAAAACAAAAGTATTTTCTCGAAAGAAGAAGCTATGTAGGTATGTTTTTATAATTTTGTAATTCTTCAGGAGAATTGAGTTAGCAGCACTTTTTTCTTAAGTAATATTTTCCAATAAATTATACATGTTTGACGGTGAATGTTTACGTCGAAAATTTAAAAACATACCGATAAAGCTTTTAACTTCTATAAAAATTCTTTAAGGCAATATAAAAAAATTTCCATTTCGTGCAATTTTCGATGTAGAAACGTATTTTTTCCCACGCGTTCTTTTTGTATTGACCGAAAAGCGGAGTCTATCATCTGAAGACAGATTTTTTTCGTCAATTTTCATTGAATGTTGGCCACTTTTTAAATCAACTTTTTTGACGAACTGTGATTCACGCACATTCTACATTCATATCATAACGATTTTTTTTAAATTTCGTGTTTCAGGTAATTTCCAAGGACTCCAGGATTCCATCCGATTTGGTCGGACACCAAATTAGAAAAAACCTAGACCAGACTCCTCGCTTAAACTCCCTACAGAAAACTCAATTTGGTTCAACCGTTATGTGTCAAAAAAAATCTCGGCTGGACCAGACTCTCACCCTAAGTTAAGTAAGTAAAGTTATTATCTTTAAGGTTAACTTAAACGGAGGAATCAGATTGGTTGTTCATTTTGTCGCAGACTTAAGGGTGTGTTTTATGTACTCCAAAGGTAGCTTCCTATCTCAAGGACACCAAGACTATTTTGCAATCTTAGTATAGACTACGTGAGTTAGTGATTAAGACTCCTAATTTTAATTTGAAGGCTGTTCAAACATTTGGGTAGTTAATGAATAAAAGAAATAAGCTGCTATATATTCAACACGAAATGTAGACCAATGGTTACCTCCGGTTGTGAGCGGTGGTGCGTAACATATTTGAACAAACTAAATTAAAAGTCTTCGAACGTTAGTACTCTGTTAGGAAATGGACTAAACATAAGTAAATTGAACCGTGAACTCGAAAATCTAGTTGAGCATTAACCATCATAAGAATCTTCTTGTAATGGTACGACATACTGAAGTATTGGGGAAGGAGAAAGAGGACCTTGATAAATCTTTAATCATTCTTTGCATCGTCGAGGAGAGATTCAAAAGTAAAATCCTGTTTTAAAAGAGTCTCGATCTGATCCACTGCCTGAATTTTTAAAGAAATTTTTGTTTTTTAATGTTTTGTCAAACTTTTATTTTTTTACAAATTTAATATGTAATTTCTTTTATAAAAATAGTAATATAGGGCTGATTTAATAAAAAAATTGTTAAAAGTCACCTCAAGGGTTCGTAATATTAATTTTATAGTTTGTAATGTTTAAGAAATTGAATAAAAAAATCATTATCAGTCATTCTCTTTCTATGCTGTCGGTAGGTAGGAATTTTTATTTTTGTTAAAATTATTTTCTTCTCTTTTTAGTCTACAGATTTGCATATAAAATAGTCGTTGAAAATAGTAAACGACCATGGTATACTAATGTATTTTTATTGAGCTATGAAAAAATTATATTTATATTATTTCCTACAAATATTTAGAGGTTCACCTCTTTTGAGCAGAGTAACATTTCTTTAATGAAATATTTTTATTTAGTTATTCTAATTACTTACTCTTTCCCCAAAAAACAAAAAATTTTCGTACTGTAAAAGCTTATTAATACTGAAACGTAATGTCATATGATGTAAGAATTTACTGTACAAAAGACTGCGATGGGCTGCATGATGAAAGAACGCCAAATGCAAGGTCTCTGAAATGCATTATCAAGGTGAACTGACGGCGGGCAAGAAGATGTGGTGAGACTGATGTCTGGAGACTTGGGTAGGGATTGGAAACGGTGGAGCTTAAGCCAAAACTCCTGCTCAATTAAAACAGTTTCCAAAACTGTTGACACATTCCATCATAATCATATCACATTTTTATACCTACTCAACTCCACGTAGTGACACTCAAAATTCAGTTTTTTATAGTGAAAAATCCTATAGGGTAAAACTTTAAAATGTAATATTTAATTATCGAAGAAAGCAAACACTTTGTGGCTTGACATTTTTCAAAGAACTTGTTTCATTCTGTAATATTTAATCATTGATAATAACTAATAACTTTCAAATGAAAAATGTGAAACAAAAAAAAATCCACATTGAAAATTCTTTCTATATAGAGACTTGTGAGAAAGCCAAAATGGATGATTTTATATTTATTCAAGACACTATCTAGATTGCAACAATTACATTCTGGTAGGATTTTGCAATCACGTATAAAGAAAGCAGCCAAAAATAAGCTTTAAGAAAATGAAGTTAATGTTGGTAGAACTTAGGTTGGTAGAACGTAGCTCAGTGGTAGACAAAAGTCCCAGCAAGGCTGAAGCCCGGGTTCAATTTTTAGATGTAACCGATTCTTTTTCTGATTTTTCAGTGTCACATTTTTCGCTTTAAGAGTTGTTAATATTAACTTCAATGACTAAAAAGTAAACAAAATGATTATTTACATTGTTTGTTTATGGTCCTCCGCGCTAAGATAATATAAAAAAGAGACTTTTATGGGTTATAGAATTTTATTATAAAAACACTTTTCAATTCTTTTCGATTCGGTTTTTAATCTGAATAGTGATTCGAATTGACTCGAAGTCGAAACTAGTGAGTCGAATTTGACTCTGGAACTTGCCGCAAAAATGCTTTATTTTATTTTTAAATGATTTAATTGTGAAATAACACAAAACCAATAAAATAAAATTTAGTCTAGTCGAGAGCCTTACCCCTAGAAGCCGTCAAGGCGGTCTGGTGGAAAGCTTTAAGATAATTATAATAATAACACATTTTTTGTAAAAACAAGCACAAATTGGTTCTTTTCAGAGGAAGACTTTGAAATCAAATAATCTTTTTCTTCAAAGTGATTTAAAAGGCTAACCTCAAGTAATTTCATTCCAATCTTTCCATGAATCCTATAAGAAAATAAAATTCTGTGCAACGGATCTACGAGATCTACGATGAAACGATTTGTTTTATGAGTTACAAAAACAACCGTTTTGTTAATTAACTTAGAAAAACACTACGCAGAAATTTTGTGAGAAAGGTATGATGTAGAGCTGAAGCAATTTATTAAGATTTATTTTTTTAAATTGAAATTAGAAAGCGAGAGCTCAACTAAAAGCTGTTTAAGATTATTGAATCTGAAAAATAAAACAAAAAAATCTTTGTTCTAACTACCTCAATTCAATAACATGTCCAAAGACCAAGCAATTTTCTTTTCATCGTAAATATGAAAAAAAATTCAAAAACTCTCAATATAGGTAGGTACCTGACACTACCTGTGTATGTACATATTACGTAATATTATTGCCGAGAACACTATTTGGCGAATCTCTCGCACATAAACAAAATAATTCATTTCGATGTAGATGCATGTGTAAAAGCACAGAATCTGTTATCGACAGATTGAATTAGTGTATTTTGTCAGAGTACTGCAGAATAGGCTCACCATACGTCCCATTTTGACTGGGATTTTGTTGCATTAACTCCACACAGGTAGCCCTGAAGAAAATAATTTCCCTCGGGGCCTATGTCATCTTTGGAGATGCTTAGTGGATGAGGAGTGAACGTGGGTATTGAGGAAACCCATGCTGTAGGAGGAAGGAAACGCCACCAAATCTCTCCACAGCCTGTCGGAATCAAAAGAACGAGTGGTACAAATGATCCGTTCTCATGTTACACATGCCAACCGTATACAAAAATGTTAGGCGCGCGTTTAGCGTATTACCCGACTATGCATCGGTGCCGAAGGGATCCTCGGAGCATCTTTCATTGAAATTCTAGTAGATAAGGACAGCTTGACGCCTGAAATCGATGCTAAAGATTGGGGAATCCAAAAAAACATTTTGTCAAAAACGTTTTCGCACAGAGAAGTTTTTTTCAAATATTTTGGGGCTCCAGACCAGAGGTGGCCGCCAAATTCAACAGTTAGGCTCACTTGCGATTTGTATAGATGGAGTTGTGAACTATTTAAGTATCTACGGGCCCTGTATTTCCACTTCTTGACACAGGCTTCAATGGTGTTCTAGTGCCTAAACGTAAGCTGGTCACTTACGCCGAAATCCCGGTTGGTTTGTTATTATGTCCAGGTTTATAATCTCGTGTGCATCTTTTTATAAATCTCTAAGCAGCAATCTTTTCATATAAACAAGTCGAATATGATTCATAGAATCAAAGCGGAAGAGTTGCGGGGTGTTCAGTGGTAAAGGGGTGTTTTTATTTAACCAACACAACACTGTCAAGTGCCTAGCATGATGGTCAAAAATCCCCCATTATGTAACCATCAAAGCAATCAATAAAGTAAAACTTAAAAAAAAGACACTGATTCAATTCTTTAAACTAATATTATGAGTATTTAAAACCAGAACGTCGATGCAATATACAAATACGATTAAAAATCATTTTGGGATACTGAAAAATCAAAATTTAAAGTTCATGGAACTTGAATAATTTTCCGCGTTTCGCAGAAATATAATTTCAAATCTCGCACCCGTGCATCAAATAAGATCTAATTTATCTAGTTTGTCAAATAAGAGTAGAAAACATAGGAGGGCGCCACTGTTTATCAAATGGCAATACTAAAACTATGATTATGGTGGTAATCTAAAGCTGTGTAACCTACATTTTCATTTAAAATTAAAAAAGGCATAAAAGTGAATAAAATATTTTTTCATTGCAATGTAGATATCCATTTATCTTAAAATTAGAATTGCAAATAGGTATATTATTATTATACATTTGCAATTTTGTGTTAACATAATGAAGAATAACGATATTGTAGTAGACCGGTCGGTGGTTGAGTGGGCATCGCGTTTGGGTTCAACCCGGGCGTCGCGTGTTCGATTCCTCGGCTGGCTTAGTCCTCCATCACGACTCAAGCAACCACTTACTGTGGTGGTGGAAAATGTTTGTCTTTCTTTTTAAAAATAAAGAAATATAGGGCACACTTTAGAAATGACTCACATTTATTTAATATTAACTTAAGTACCGAGCATTGCCCGGGCTTTAGATCATGTCTCTAATTTTAGATCTGAATAGTTTTAACTCATTCAGATCTAAAAGTATTGAAACTTAACTCACCATTAATGATTCTTCCTGTCTATTTGCTGTTGTTAACTTCAAATTTATATTAAATTAAATGAAAGCCAATCACTTTGTAAAACACAATTTAATCAAATTTATTCCAATAAGTAGGTACCTTAACAGCAGTGCTTCTTCTATTAAAAAAATGTTTTTTTTAAAGTGTATACAGTGTTCTGTATTTTCAGTGTCATTGCACTTTAAAATAATATTTGACAGGTAAATTGGTGTTGCCAGCCTACAATTTTTTTTAGTTTCATTTTTTATATTTTCTGCTCTTATTCGACAGAAAATATGATTGATGCTTTTCTATATTGATAGCATGGCTTTGTTTTATTTTAAATATTTTTCTGGTGGTTCAAATAGATTCTATAACATTTAGCACGTTTGCCTGAAGATCTCGGCACACGAGTGGCTGACAATATGTGTAACTTTCGCCTATCTGGGCTGCTATCGCCGCGGACGCGTAACTTATGGGTGCGTAGGTAATTTCTGTTACGCAGTCCCTTCATTGTGTATGCAACTGTCTCGAGTATAAAAGATTCATAACAATGAAATAACGTCACACTTTCTTCAGGACTTCCGCGTGGTCAACTACTTCTATCATTCACTCAGCAGAAATATAACGTAGCAAAGATGTTCTCAAAAACTAAAACTGTAAGTTTAACTATCCTAGTCTAAAAATCAAAAAATAAATTCAATATTAGATTTTCTATATTTCTAATTAAACCACCTCGCTTGCAATAAAAAGTAAGCGGCTATCCTCGGATTACGAATGACTTATATATCAAAGAGAAAATTCAAGTTCTGTGAAAACTCTTTTAACGTTTGTTTATCCTAGAACTGTGAAACAGCATAACCCGAGGAGAACTTTCACAGAACTTTAATTTTATCTCTGAAATTTGATGAAATGTTCAAATTCTGTTAAACAGCCCGTCCTGATCATTTTTCTTGAGATTTTCCAAGTCCTTCAGGATGTGAAGATTACGCTGAATCTCTCGATCTTGTTCATAAAATAGCGAGGTTCAAATTGAGCTATCAGCTACAGAATCAAAATCTTCTACTTATCTACAAATATATACACCAATTAAACGAATTAAATATCTCTTCTTTTGTTTGTATACTGACACACTGTAATATAATGTCCTTTATAATGTGTGCCCTACTTCTTGTTAATTAGGTTAGCTGTAAGAAATAGGTTGCACCTACAAGCTTACCCTTTGGACTTTCTGTTTATTTTGTACAATAAATGTTTTTTGGATTTTGAATATTGTTTCATACATTGAAAAGTTCGATATTTTTAACTATTTTTTTACCATTTTTTGGCAGATAACTGTGGCATTCCTCATCCTTGCAGTAGTACAGATCAAGGCATCAGGACACTACTTGCAACATCCATTAGTAGCGGCGCCATTTGCCCCCGCTATTGCACATGGACTGCCCGCATATGCTTCTGCACCTGTATTTGTGCCCGCCCTTGCGCCCGCATTCGCTGCTCCAGTACCGGCGTTCGCTCACGCCTTGCCCGCGCTAGCACCGGCAGTACCTGCCCTGGTTCCCGCGGCACCGGCTGTGGTCGGTTTTAAGCACTCAATCCCCTACGCTGTACCACCCTTCGCAAGCCAAATCAACATCTTCAAGAAATACCTGACGCCTGTTGTACCAGCTCCAATAATCGCGGCACCCCATTTCGCACATGCACCAGTCGTACCAGCTCCCATTATTGCCTCGCCACATTTTGCGCCTACACCAATTCTGGGTGCTCCAATTTTCAACCCTCATTTGGCACCTCACGCTTTACCTCTTGCTTTTGGTAAATGAGGAGTAGCGGTATTAGAAAAATATATTAAATTGAAAAGATTGTGATTTTTATGTCATTCTCGATTTGTTAGAAAATGCACATTGCCACTTATGACTATTTTTTAAGAAATACATAAATTTATAATTAATATTTTTTTGGTTTATTTGTATTAACTCTCCCTATTGCCCACAATTTATTGAAAAATTTACTGACTAACATAATAATAATAACATTAATTCATCAACAGAATTTTACAGTTTTATACATTTTGTTAATTTATCGTTTTTATCTACTGACTGTATTATTGTTTTCAGCAGTGATTCTAATATAATACACAAAACAAATAATTAAATTAAAATAAAATAAATACAATAAAATAAATCACTTAATAGGGGCCGTCCAAAAATTACGTCACACATTAAGGGGGGGGAGGGGGGTAGAGAAGTGTGACATTGTGGGACAAGGGGTATGGGGGGTCATCAGTTCTGTGACATCACATCTAAAAATCTAAATTATAAAAACGCCAAAAAAAATTTGATGTAAAATTGCAAAATATGTGACGTCACACTAGGGGGGAGGGGGTCTCACAAATGTGACGATGTGTGAGATGGACGGGGGGGGTTAAAAAATCATGAAATTCGTGTGACGTAATTTATGGATGGCCCCATATATTAAAAAAAAAACATAATTTAATAAAATCTCCAATTTAATACACATAATAAACTATGCAAATAATAAACCTCAAATTCAAATAACAAATAATAAAATAAAAAAAATTCATTAAATCAAATAATGCAAATCAGAATTTAAATTAAAGCAAATAATCTTTATATCAAAATATAAACTTGTTTTTTACTAAAGTAGGTATGACACATTCAAATACGAATTAACGGGTATTAATATTTTCGGTACATAATTTAATTCAGACAGCTGATCAGAGCCCCCTTTGTTTACATGTTACTTTAAAATAAAAATCTAAAATTAATATTATTCTATGATAAGTTAAAATGAAACATTGAAATGCTAGTTTCGAATGTTACATTAAAATTTAAATTAATGCGAGCGATAACAGCGCCAGTTTTTTGGCTTAGCCTATTTGAACGTATCGCTTGCCATACATTCCCAAAACGAGCAGAATTGGCCTATTTCAGTATTTCGCTCGCCAAACATTCTCAATTCAATGCTGAAATAGGCCAAGCCAAAAATCACTGTCGCTGTTAACGCTAGGTGTGACACTAGCATAAATGATTAATTAAAAAATGATAGCTACAATAAAATAATATATTTAAAATGATTAAAACGGCCCAACAAAGACAAATACTCAAATTATAATTTCATTGAAATGATTCACTTTACAGTAAATGTAAAAATATTAATAGGTACCTACAGTATTTATAACACTACTGTACCTATTCATTATTAAAATTTTGATAACGAAAATTAATATTTATATTAGAATAAAATAATTTTAATATAATAATTTCATTTAATTTAATAAAACACTTTATTATCTTTGCTTAATAATAATTTTGAAATTTAGTATCAATATGAGAAAAAATATAGCTTCATTCTAATGGGTGAACTTGTGAGGAGACTGAAGGAATTAATGGATTTGTGGCTTCAAGAGGCCCGGTTGAATAAGGAATTCCAGTGAAAAATATTATGGCTTTCAAAAAATATGTTCATATAGACCAATAAATGCTGATTCTTAATATATAAGTTGTATTAAATAATATTTAACGTAGAGTTTTAAAAAAAATATATTAAAAAGTCCATTTTAAAACAGTTCATTAAAACACCCTGTCAAGTTGGTATTATTGAATTTGTGAGGCGTGACGTCACCGCGTCCATAAAACGCTCCAATGCTGAAATTCAAAATGGCCGGCGACGATCAGCTGATTCCAGTTGCCTACAAAATTCATACTTCGGTTGGTCATGATGACGTCACACTAGATTCGGTGGTTTTCGGGGGATCTTGAAAAATTAAAACTTTGACATTTATTTTAACTATTAAAACTAACTACAAAAATAAATATGCAGTTATTTAAGTTAGAAGATCATTATTCATTTAAAAAAATTAAAAAATTGGACTAGAGTTCCTTATTGCGTGGGGAAATATATATTTATGCGCGACCGTTGGCAGCTATTATTCCACATGCGTGCTGATTTACAAATGAGTGAGAGAAACGACTCGTTCCCTTGCTGCAGAGTTTCTCACTCGCACAGCAGAACATAAAAAAAAATTATTGAAAGAATCTCCGAGTTTGCTGCATTGCATACCTGCTTCTAACCCATTGGCCACAAACCCCGGCAGCCTGCCGGGTTAGAAGAGTAGGTCCGCCAAAAAAACGGAAAACGAGCACCACAGCAACATTTTTGAATAAAATTTTAAATGTCGAACGCTCTGGAGGTAATTAATAATTTATTTCGTAGAATTGGCAATAATATGTTTCTTATGTTTTTTCCCTGATATTTGTGTTTCAAGTTTTGTATGCAGCCAGCCGCCATTTAAGTTCTAGGCTTTTGGCAGAGACCCTGCACGTCTTTGATTGCTTTGGGGAATATCATACCAAATTATTTTATTAGTAATAAATTTATAACTAATAAACATGGCCAGCGAACTCTTGAATACATTGTACTGCTTATATTTAATATGCTGCCATATGATTTGAAAAAATGTTGCTCGACACCTAAATTTGCGCTATTGTTAAAAAAATGGCTATTGGAATCAGATTTTCTATATTGAATGACTCATAGTGCACTGTAAAAAAATTATTTTTTTTTTTAGACGTATTCTTATTATTATTTTTATACTAATTTATGTTTTTATTAAATTGAAATATTTTTTTCTTGTATTGTTTTATAACTTAATTGTACTTTGTTTCTGGCCACACTGTTTTCCTGCCGACAAGCTACTTGTAGTAGCTTTGCAGGTATAATGTAATGAATATAAATAGTTATTAGTATATATGTATGTAAAAAACAAAAATTATCAATGTCTAATTTTTAAATATTATGTTATTTTTAAACTTTATGAATAAAAATATGAAAAAAACTTACAGACAAAGAGAACGTTATATTTGTATCCTTATTTAGACATTTTAATATTTAAAAAATATATATTTTTATGTTTTTTTACTTTAATCCAATATGTAAACGAATTTAAGGAAATTAATTCATTTGAATATATGATTCAAAAGTAACAATAGATTTAGTACATCAATGCAGGTTTTTAATTTTTGGTACAAGATTAATGTGGCCAATGGGCTAAAGTCAAATCAACATGCTCACATGCTTTGGCCATGTAATAGGAATGCCAATCGATTTACATTTATAATTTATCAAATATATTGAGACTCCAACCCAGAGGTGGCTGCCAGTTTTAACTGTCTGAGATAGATCCTTTAGTAAGAAATACTCAGACTTCAATGGAACTCCATTATTTGAGTCGATCTGAAATACGGTAACTCCACGCACTAGGAGGGTGTCTCCCTACTTCTGTAGAAGAGAAACATAATGAATTTGGGAGGCGGAAATGGGTACCGCCACCCCGGGAACTTTTATTGGATAACCAACACCTCTGCCATAGGTCACCCCAAGTGGTTCGCTACGTTTGGTGATTTAGCAGGGGTGCCCGGGTTAATGGGGTGAGGTTTGTCTAGGTCTTGGATGACCAGGACACACTGAACCCAAGATTCCTACCCATCCTTTAAACCCTTTTCCTTCCCAGAATTCTCCTACATTTCCTTTCCTTTAAAAAAACCCTCCACACAGCATCCCCGAAGATGACATAGACCCTGAGGGAGATTATTTTCCTCAGGGCCTCCTGTGTGGAGCTTATGTAAAAAAAAAAAAATATTTTGGCATATTTATACTCCACGCACTAGGAACGTGTGTCGCAAGTCCTGTGAAGGAATAAAATAATTTTAGTCATTCCGAAATAACGCATACGATCACTCCACGCGCCACAAGTGTGTTATACTACTCCTGTAAACGAAAAAATATTTTTTCTTTCTTGTGGTAGAACAACCAAAAAAATAGTATACAGAAAGAATAAATCAAGTGTCCTAGATTTTAATATTGTTTCAAGACCGTGAAAGAAAAATCGTAGACGATTTTAGAGGTTCGTACCGTTATTATTCTTCGTTCGTACCTCGTATTACATAATACACTAGTAATACGTGTTACGAATTGACTGAACGACATTATTGTACAAAATATATTTTAAATTACATTTTTGTAGTAAATAGGGTGATGAAATTTCATATCATAACGTTAATACAAATGTTTTTTTTTTATTGAAGTGGAAAAAAACGTCTTCCACTAATGTTTAAATGGTACAGAATTATTAAAAAAATGTTGTAAAAGCAGCTCTTCAGTTTACACTACATAATACACTAGTAATACGTGTTACGAATTGACTGAACGGCATTATTGTACAAAATATATTTTAAATTAAATTTTTGTAGTAAATAGGGTGATGAAATTTCATATCATTACGTTAATACAAATGTTTTTTTTTTTATTGAAGTGGAAAAAAACGTCTTCCACCAATGTTTAAATGGTACAGAATTATTAAAAAAATGTTGTAAAAGCAGCTCTTCAGTTTTATGTGGGTTTCGTACAATATAAAACATTTTATTTCTAGGATGATAAATTCTATTTGTGTGTGCGATCTCAGCTAATCGGATGGATTTTCGGATTGTGAATAAATTTTTAAAATGAATCAAAACATCCCACTGAAATCTTATTTTAACTCTTATAAACCACATTTTGATAGGTTTCTAGGGAAAAGTTATTTCAATACCGGAAATATAATCTTATAATCTTAATATAATTTTCACATTAATTACTTGGGCTTTAAATGTTGTTTTTATTTTTTTTGTTTAATAACATTTTAAATATGAATTGGTTAAAACTTAACGATGCTGCCTAAATAAACATTAGGCTCCAGGTATTCTGTATATAAAAACCTCTAAATGAAACAAGAAAATATTTTTAATAACATTTATTTTAAAGATTTAAAGGAACCGCTCAAATAAATTTATAATCGATAGGAAACATTTTCAGTCACTCGTTAAAATTTATTTTTTGCAATTCCGGGAAGTCATGAAGCATAGGATTTTTAAGGCAAGGTTTGAGGTGGGTTTAGTTGGAGGTCACGATTGGTTCTTCGGCTGTTTGGCGTTCAGGAGCGCTATCTTCGGCATCATCAGCGCTTAGGGTAGGAATCTCAGAGGAGTTTTCGCTGTTTGGGTCAATTTCTGAAACATTGGTTCTACCAGCAACCACGCCTGGATCTTCCTCTGATTCTGGAGAAATTTCTTGTGCATCTTCTACTGGTGCATCTTCAGCAGGATTTCCGATGGGGACTCCGACAGGAACTCCAGCAGGAGCAACTCCGACTGGAACGCCGACTGGTGCGACCCTACCTGCTACTCCGACAGGGGCCACCGCGGGGTAAACAGACGGGAAGATGGCCTGAGTTTGAAGGGGGTGAACTCCAGCGGAGTAGGCCAGAGGTGAGGTGGAGTATCCGAAGGGAGTTGCTGAGTAAGAAAGTGGAGCAACTCCAAGAGGTAAAGGTGCTGCAGTACGGAGAGCGTAGGGAGCAGCCACTCCAGTTCTCAACAAAGGAAGCGAAGAATATCCAGGAGCAACGGAGTAAGCCAATGGTGATCTCAAGAAAGCTGGCGCGATATTAGATGACAGATAACGAGCAGCGAGAGGAGCAGCAAGTGGAGCAGCAACGTATCCTGAGAGCGCCCTGTTCACGATGCTCACTTGGCTTGCGTAAGGAGGGATGTTCTGAGGAACGGAGTGAGCATATCCAACAGTAGCTGGAGCAAGGAGTGGTGCTGCCCTTCCGACGATAGGGAGAGCTGCTGCACGAGTGAAAACTGGGGCTGATGCTGTCAATGCTTCTGGTGCCAGCAGGGGAGAGGAGTAGAAGCCTCTGGTCAAGAGTGGAGACGATGCATAAACCGGGGCTGCAGACAACACAGACGCCAGAGGCAACCCTCCTGCGTTCACACTTGCGACGGCAAGAACAAAGAATGTTGAAATCTGAAACATAATTAAAACATTAGAAACATTATTTAAAAGGTTTATTTTGTTTATATTTTGAATTGTTTTTGAAATAATTCAAGTTACCAAGCTCATAGAAGTCATTTTGAATTTTGGGGGGAGGATCTCCTTTGCGTACAGATAATCGAATGTGAATGACATGTAGACATCTCGTTGCTATTGGTTTTTATACTGGCACCGATCTTGCCGAAATGATTATTTGGTCTTACAGCAAAATACATGATGACAATGAACATGTTACGAAATACACGGTTTACGACATTTTTGTTAGAATACTTGCGAGAATAACGTTGCACCTGTACCACAATAGAATGCGAATTATGGTCAGCGTAAGAAAACATGGAATAATATGCATTTTTCCCAAACTTTATACTTCAAGGTAATTAAATGCAGCCTTTATCAGTAATGCATAGGTGCAATGTGATCGTAGACACGATTTGTCGACGACGAATACATTTTAACAATAAGTCATTAATAGGGTCATTGGACTTCTAAAATTACATCCATAACGTACGATCTACACGCAAATCAAATAAAATATCATTCTAATTATATTAGTATTTCTGTGAATACAATAGACCTCGTGTACAAAAAAGCGTGTTTTTTATTTACTGCTATTTAATAAATCAAAACCGAAATTTCGTATGAAATCATTAGATTTGTAAGTAAGAACATAAGTACCTACCAATCACAAATATTTTATGTAAATTTTTATATTTTCAAATAAGGAATTAATAAATTGTCCACAGAAAGGTCACTTTCTCAATTACTTTTTTTTCAAACTTCCTTCAGGTCAGTAGGTACCACAATACTGATTACTCCGATTTGACAGCTCGCATCAGGAATCACGATCATACGAACTCTGGCGGGAAAATAATGATCTGTTCGGAAGGCGGATGTGGATACCGACGCTCCGGTAACCTTTTATTGGATAACCAACAACCCTACCGTGGTTCGCTACGTTTTGTGACTAAGCAGGGGTACCCGGGTTTATGGGGTGTGGTTTGTCTGGATCTTGGTGGCGGATGATTTTGCCCACCTAATGCGTTGCGAACCGGAACGGGAGAGAATGGTTGAGGGAGACTCTTTGGCTTCTCGAGCCGATCTTTCTCGACTCATCGCCTTACACCGCAGTGGGAAGGATGGATTCATACGTTCGTCACTCCTCAATACATTTACCCTCAAATTCCTACCTATCCTTCATACATTTTTCTTCCCAGAACTTCCTCCCCTTCCTTCCGCTAAAAAGACCATCTACATGGCATTCCCAAAGATGACATAGGGCATGAGGATTTTTCTTCCTCAGGGCCTCCTGTGTGAACCTAATGCAAAAAAATAAAATAAAAAATATAATAATAATAGTATCCAATTCGGCCGCCAATTTGAACCAGAGAAGCAGAACATAACAAACAAATTTACGGACAGATGAAATGCCAAATGGTTGAGGTAAAACAGGATATTGCTCGACCAAGCAAATAATCAATCATTCGAAATCTTGTGTGTGAATTTTACTAACTTAAAAGATTACGTACAAAAAAAACTTAAACTTTAAAAATAACCTTACACAATTATAGAAGTTTTAATGTCGTAATTTAAATTGTTTTTGCTAATTATCAAAACTTCCAAACATTTAACTACCATGCTAGTAAATTTAAAAATACATCTTAAGAACCTATTTTTACATGATTGCCCATTTGAAAAAATTATCAAATGATTTAACACGCGGATATAAAAACCTTGAAAACAAAATATGTAATCAAACTTCTTTAAAACTTTCCCCGAAAACTGGGAAAGAATTTCTATTTCGCCTTTAAAGTTTTAGTTCAATTTATACCAAGTGCGTTTTTTTCCATCTGAATCAAAATTTGATTAGGTAATATTTTATTTTCAACATTGAAGCTTAAGTTCTTTATATCTGTTATAGAAAAAGTAACTTTATCTTCCATGAAAAAGTCTGTGACATTTAAATCCTATAACTGGAAGCTTTGATGAAAAAACAGCAATTGTATTTAACACAATTTTGCGTTTAATTGAATATAAATTGAATTTTTCTGGGAGATAATGATTAATTTTGTGACTTTTCACTAGCTTTTAAAATAATTTAATATAACTTTCCATTTACTATTATTAGGCAATATATTTTCAAAGAAATGAAGGGTCGTTGCGCATTTAAAAAAAATGTATGCCAGAAGAACCGGGTGGATCGTGCAAACCAAGGCAACCACATAACATGAAAATATTATTTACAGATAATATAAGTCATACATAAAATAATATAATATAGTTGTGATTATTCATTCTGTTGGAAACACCTGGCTCGACTGTATTTTTTTTTAAATTGAAGTGCTGCCCAAAAGTTATACAATATTTATTTCTGTGTTCTTGACTTTAAATACGTCTTGTTACAAACAAAACAGCTGTAAGCATCCCTTTGTCTTGATTTTTCTTTTAATGTGAAAACCGCAGAAGAGTCACAACTACTGCTCCTTGTTAATCGAAGACAGTTAGACTATGGCATCCGCAATCGGGGAATTTTGTGAGGCTGAAGGCTGTAAGCAGACGAAGGAGATGGAGAAGAGATAGGTGTGTCCATGTAAGTACCCAACTCTTCAAATCTGACCTTCAAACAGCCATTTCAAGCAATATTTTAACATCTTTCACCATGGTAACACTGAGAGAATCAACAAATCTGGAACGTGTCTTAAGAGGAATATAAACGGTAGAAATATTTCGATTCTCATGCCTTCAAAATTTAAAATCGAGCGTCTTATTTGCACGAGGCAAGTAAGCGAAAAGGTGGTTTTTATTTATTTTGTGCATAATTTTATAAAATGAAAAAAAGTTAGAACATACAAAACCTCAAATATAGTCTTTGCCATAAAGGGGTATTTAAAAAAAATGTTTCTTATTTTACTTCATAGTGAAGTCACGCAAAAACCTTTTTTTAGTGGTTTACGCTTATATTTTTTGTTATGTAAATAATAATTTTATTGTAATTCCAATATATAGAAATGTTAGTAAAAGCTTCCATTTATCCGTAGCATATTTTTTGATGTTCATAATGTAAACCGATTCGACGTAAAGATTAATCTAAATAGGGTTTCACGTATAGCTTCAACTTAAGAACACTATCGTATATTATTTTTTATTAATATTTGCACACAACGTTAAACCTATCGTGTATTATAAAAAAACGATGTAGTGCTTTATACCTCTATAGCATCTAAGTCTACTTGTATGAATTAACATGATATAAAACTTTTAACAAGTTTTTCTCTTGGGTCAGTTGTTTGTTGTCATCTGAGACTCGTTACATCAAAAACATTATTTAATCTGGTTTGTTCATACAAGTTTTTTTTACATCATTTTCACTCCGGGAGACCGTTTTTCCTACGTTTAAAAAGTGCCTCTGATTAAATGCCATGTTCACGTACATTTTGGTATTTGATCGTATGCCACATTACAAACAAGTAGTGATCGTGTTTACACGTATCAACTCTCTCGAATAAATTAAAAATAGAAATAGAAAATTAATTTTTGCTAATTTATGTATTTACTATTTAAAACATGTCTTTGAATAATCTATTAAGGCCGCTCAATTTTTTTAAATATTTTGGGGGATTTTGATATCTACATTGAACTAGGAAAGTAACTCCTTTAAGGGTTAAGTTTGTTGCACGTCGAAGCCCTTTTCACGAGATAAAAATTGATGTGCAGTATCTCTTAGATCACCAAACACCAGCCAGTGTTTCCTTCCCCCCACCCCCTTCTCAGATGGGTCTTTCTGGGACCCTCTTTACAATTTCGTCTTTACCCTATGGGCACGCAAGGGCACGGCCCAGCTCAGGGCCCTCGGCCGGAGATGGCCTCGGAAATCATGCCCTCAGACAGACGGCCGCCGAACGGGTTATTTTAGTGCTCGAGCAAACTCGATACTAATTTTATTTTTAAAGCGCCCTTCAGAAGATTTTGCCCAGAAAATGTGCTATAAAAATCATCCCTTGATCATCACAATAAAATTATTGTCGTGCACTACTGGTAGGTACTTTACGTTTATGTATGAAATAAATATGACAAGATTAGTGCCAGATACAGACTTAACGCGTCGTCTTGGTCAGGGCCGGACTTCCACCTATGCATGATAGGCCCCGGCCTAGGATCACAGCCTCTAGGGGAAGAGGGGGAGATATAGTTCTTAAGGCATGTATGTCATCTTTGAAGATCCTATTAAAATGTTACACATTTAGGACACAAGACTCGCAAAATAACATATCAATTTTTTCTTATCCCAGCTAGATGCCGAAATGCTATACATTGATGACACAGGATTTAGAAAAAAAATATTTCACGGTTTTATAAAACATAATGTTAATGTAACAACTGTAGAGGACTTAGCTTGCATTGTATTGAACTCGTCTGAGTGGGAATCCGACACTGTCGTACACTCAGCTACTTTAAGGTTTAAGGTTTTCCGTTACTAAAATGTTTCCACCTAATTAAATACTAATGATTTAGAAGAATTTCCGTCGAAATATTGTTCGGATCCTGATTGTCCGAAAAATAAAAAAATCGAATATAGCCCCAATCGGCTATGCCCTTTTTCTGTGCCTGAATTTATATTCCAATCCCTTAAACTCATAGGTATCTCAATTTTCTAAAATTCCACGTTAGTTTTCTAAATTTCTTACTTGCCGATTGTTATGCCAGTCGGGAGAGCAGTCTTTTTGTTAAATAGAATCACTTTTAATATCGACATGTTTAGCATCAATGAAGCACAACTTAGACAGCAAGCTTTATTGCTGTTAGTTTAATTGTGCTTCACTGATTTTTAAATTGTTCATTGATGTTTATTTTGCATAATTTCTTTGAATTGTTTATATTATTTAAATTGCTGAAATATGCTTTAATCTTAATATTTTCTCTATGCTATACATTGATGACACAGGATTTAGAAAAAAAATATTTCACGGTTTTATAAAACATAATGTTAATGTAACAACTGTAGAGGACTTAGCTTGCATTGTATTGAACTCGTCTGAGTGGGAATCCGACACTGTCGTACACTCAGCTACTTTAAGGTTTAAGGTTTTCCGTTACTAAAATGTTTCCACCTAATTAAATACTAATGATTTAGAAGAATTTCCGTCGAAATATTGTTCGGATCCTGATTGTCCGAAAAATAAAAAAATCGAATATAGCCCCAATCGGCTATGCCCTTTTTCTGTGCCTGAATTTATATTCCAATCCCTTAAACTCATAGGTATCTCAATTTTCTAAAATTCCACGTTAGTTTTCTAAATTTCTTACTTGCCGATTGTTATGCCAGTCGGGAGAGCAGTCTTTTTGTTAAATAGAATCACTTTTAATATCGACATGTTTAGCATCAATGAAGCACAACTTAGACAGCAAGCTTTATTGCTGTTAGTTTAATTGTGCTTCACTGATTTTTAAATTGTTCATTGATGTTTATTTTGCATAATTTCTTTGAATTGTTTATATTATTTAAATTGCTGAAATATGCTTTAATCTTAATATTTTCTCTTTTTTAAAAACGATTTGAAATTTTAATTTTGTAATGTTTTTAAAGTGAATAAATTGAATTGAATTGAATTGTTAGCTGACTACGTTTTGAGTCTTGAATCCGTCCCTTCACTTGCCTATAATAAGTATTTTTAAATGAAAGTAATCGTGTAGTTCATATGCTAGATTGTTTGGGGTTTGCAATTAACAACCGAGCATATTCAAGAAATGCAAAAGGTAGGTGCTTATTTAATTAAAAAAATAACAATAAAAATTTATTTAATTGAAAATACAGTTAAAAAAGAAAACATATTTAAAGTACGGTAAATCCTTTGAAATGTTCCTTTGCTGTGTAGTAGCTTACTATAAGGATAAAAAATATATTTTATTTCATAATATTTTGGATATTGTTAGAAAGCTGAAATGACATAAAAAACATCGGAGAACATTGTCGAATGGAATCGCGAGTCGAAATCTAAACGGAATTATCAAATGCCGACACGCACCACGAAGCTTTGAGCATTTGCGGGGTAAGGGGGGACTGCGGGCAGGTGTTCCGAATATTTTTTTTTACTTTTGATAATATCAGCGTGCTTACGTACGTTCGAACGTATCCTCTTAAAAATGATTTGCCTGCATATTTTTGAAAAATTCGTTTTAAAGCACACTAGTAAAAGAAAACCCAATTTTTTTCGTGTCGCAATAGCACGGTAAACATAGTTTGCTTCATTGTTTTTTCAGTCGTTACTGTCGTCCAAACACTATCGTAATCTTGTTAAGAGATTTTAGCACTAAAAGCTTGTCGAGTAAAAGAGTATTTGCTCATAAATTAAAACAGATTATTCCTGGAATTTGTCACTTCTATCACATCGTTTCAAGGCCATTCTTAACGGGTTTTTTGACTCCCAGACGTCAATGCAATAAAGGGAACGAAAAGATTTATGGAGATTATTATTCAAATTCATATAAAACCATTTTATGATATTTTTTTGTAAGGTCGTTCACTCTTTTTTAAATCAGGCCGTACCGTATTCAAGCTGAAATTCCGTTATTTATTTCGGTAGTAATCTTTTTGGGTTGTGCAAGGGGTTCTAGGAAGCAGTTAGATCTTCATAAAAGGCATCAAAATGTGATATTTTTATGATAAAAAGCTTTAAAATACATACATTTCGCCATAAAAATCAATCTTTGTAATCAAAATCGTTTTACACCATTGTTTATTATTTTTGAAACTGGTTGAAGGGGTCATGTTTTTTATTATTATTTACAAGAATTAACACATCAACCAAAATATTGAAGAAAAATCTTGGTAAACAAAAGTATTTGTGCACAAAAAAGAGACATCAAATTACTATACGAGTCAATTAATATAATACCTGTTCGAAGGATATTATGGTTTAAGACGGTATGCCAAAACCTATTGTCGGATTCAATATACAAAGAAAAAGTAAATCATGCATATGGCACTAGATTTATTAAAAATGAGGGCTTGTACATTCCGAAAATTATAAATAAATACGGGCAACAAACATTCACTTATATTGTCCCTACCATATTTAATAAGATGCCAATGAACATAAAAATCGAATCAAATGGCAACACCGATCTTAAAAAAATAATGGCTAATAGATCAAGATTTTTTGTATTGATCTTATTTGTAATGTTATGAACACGAGTAGTTTTCCTGTGTTATATCTGTCAATCTGATCAGATGCTCCTGTACAAAATTATTAACTCAAAAGTTGACTGCCCGGATTTGCTAAACAAAATAAATTTCCACACGTTCATTCGATATAGTAGACAAAATACCCTTTTCTATATTGATAGATGCAACACCAATTCCAATCAAAATGAATTTATACAAAGGACATGTAACTACCATAACAACAAATTTGCAAATATAGACACACGTGCTGACGTATTTACTGCTAGTTACTGTCGCTACAGAACTTCACTGTATAACATTTTAGGTGCGAATAACACATAAATTAATTGTATCTAATATTTTTATATTACTTGGCAACTTTCCCTTATCCCTCTTCTCCCCTTACCCTTCCCAACCCAAATCCCTATTTTGCAGTCTATTTCAGTTTTAATCACACTCATTTTAATGTTGTGTATTAGTTTACCATTTGTTGAATTCACATTTGTACTCTTATTATTTTTTTAAAATTTCTAGTTTATATTCAGTTAGTCTTGTTTCTAAATACCTATCTGTGAACATTAATAATTGGTCTGTTTTTTTATCATCCTCTTATGTTTATTGTATTACTAAGACTGTTAATGTTCCTTAAATAAATAAATAAATAAATAAATCTGCATATTTTATGCCTTTATATTGTGGCTACTTAAAATTTATTCTTCTGTATCTATATTTTCTATGTTGTGGTTTATTATTATAATTTTGCTTTAGTGTTATATAAATATTGTTAAATTGACCTGCTGACAAACTGTTTTGGCAGTTTAGCGGTTGCTTAAAAGGTTGCTTAGAATATAAAAAATTTTTAAATTTATTAAAACACAAAAGGTTTTTTGTTTATCCAGGAAAAACTTGAATTCCGTTCGCATTTCAAATACCAATAAAAGTTCGTAGAGAACTTTTTAATGTACATTCTCTAAGATTTTTAATGTACAGCTTCTTCTATAAAATATTAAAAACTGATAAGGAATTGTTAGATGGACCTCAAACAGTTTCAATCTAATTTGTTACGAAAATACACCGTATCACGATAAAACAAACATATTACTTAAGAATAGCTTAATTTTTATTTAAAAATAACGTTCACAAAACATATATTATCATTAATTACTGGGTTTAGGTCTTCACTTAGTGGGAACGGGTTCGGCAGCTTCAGCAGGGAGGGCTGCCAGAGGTGCGGCCTGGGGAGCAGTGACTGGGGCATTCAGAGGTGCTGCAATTGGTGCTGCTAGGGGTGCCGCAAGGGGTGCCGCAAGGGGCGCCGCAAGAGGTGCCGCAATGGGTCCCGTGGTGTAGGCAAGTGGAGCTCCCAGAGATGCGATATTGTAAGCCAGGGGCGCTCCGATGGGTGCGGCATTGTAAGCAAGACGAGCTCCAAGTGGCAAACCATTATAAGCCAAAGGTCCTCCGAAAGGTGCTGCAGTGTAGGCAAGAGGAGCTCCAAGGGGTCCAGCAGCGTAAGCGAGAGGAGCTCCCAAATAAGGAGAGGCTACGTAACGTGCAGCGAAGGGAGAGGCAAAACCAGACACGGCTCGGTTGACGATGTTAACTTGGCTGGCAAACGGAGGGATGTTCTGAGGTACAGAGGTGGCGTATCCCACTTGGACTGGAGCAGAAAGAAGCTGGGCGGATGGCAGAGCCAGAGGAGCAGCTAGAGGAGCGGCTACCACAGGAGCAGAAAGAAATCCAGCATTTGCTACTGCCATGGTGGCGAAGAGGAATGCGCAAATCTGAAATAAAAAAAAAATATATTAAAAAGTTATATAGCGGTTTCTTTCCGTTATTTTACGATACTCAATTGAACAATTTCTGTACCATATTTGTAGCGGCCATTTTTGTGGATGTCGGTAGGCTGTTGCTTGTACGATTGACGAACTGAAAATATAATACTTCTTTAGAACAGCCTTCCGTTTTTATACCCCCAAACAAATTCGACGGTAACATTTACAAAACGTCTCATTATAATGTACAGATTGGATTAATGTTGAAACCGTCGTAGCAATAATTGACTTCCCTGCATACATAAACAATTTGAATCGTTTTGAGCATATTTATAAAAAGATGCTCCTTACAGAACGAGATTTTTTCAATGTTTAAAACACGTGTAACAATTCTTGTTAATATCTTAGTCAACATTCTCCTGATATTCTGATATTTTTTTCTGAATAAAGGTTTCCAGAGCACGGAACACATTTTAAGCTCTTTGAAGATATTTTAGTCACGATGAAGTGTGTACTTCGTGGGTTTTTAATAATAATTGTTTCTTAAATAATTTATTTTTTAATTTAAATTTCCGTACAATTTTTTTTTAATATTGGATAAATATTATTGCTTTTCTCTTTAAGAAATGAGCAAATTGGTTTTTTTCTGAAAATTTATTCCCGATTTAATAGCCCAAGTTTCAAGGTTTCAACATCGTATTCATTATCTTTTGACGTGATACGTGACGGCAGCATGCACGAAAAAGCATGACTCATTGTCACGTTCCGCCTGAGCCGAGCGTGCGAACAAGCTTTAGAGAGGCACGATCGGCCTAAGCGTTCGGCTTAAGCGTTCGCCTCGTGACGTTACCACGTAAAAGTATCAAAAGTAAACCGGCTTTACAGACAACCAATTTTTTGTAAAAGTATCATTTTTATTTTTTTCGTAAAAGTATCAAAAGTAAACCGACTTTACAGACAACCAATTTTTTGACGTGATAACGTCTTATAAATCGATGAACGCCGGCAGCATGCACGAAAAAGCATGACTCATTGTCACGTTCCGCCTGAGCCGAGCATGCGAACAAGCGATAGAGAGGAATGATCGGCCTCGTACGTCACGTCAAATTATCGTCTGTTAACCGACTTTACAGACAACCAATTTTTTGACGTGATAACGTCTTATAAATCGATGAACGCCGGCAGCATGCACGAAAAAGCATGACTCATTGTCACGTTCCGCCTGAGCCGAGCATGCGAACAAGCGATAGAGAGGAATGATCGGCCTCGTACGTCACGTCAAATTATCGTCTGTTAACCGACTTTACAGACAACCAATTTGTTTTATTGTTAGAGACGAATTCCATAAAACGAAATATTAAAAAGGTATTCCAAAGGGGAATTTTTTTTTTACATTTGCTCCACGTAAGAGGAGGAATGAAAATTTCCTAAGGGGCCGTGTCATCTTTGGAGAGTGTTTGTGCTGTGTGGAGGGTGTTTTAAGGGAAAGCTAGGGTCTAGCTCACCCCCACTTGGGGGTGAGCTAGACCCCATCTCTGCGTAGTCAGGCGCCGAACATCCTTGGAACAGAGCCCTCTCAGATCATCTGCGCCTCCCCCAGCAACATGTGTTGGCATGAGGCTTGGCCGGGCGACCTCGGCCACCTTCCGCCCTGCCTCGGCAACTCGACGCTTTATTCCTTAGGATCTTTGGGCATTTTGCCCCTATTTCCCAGTTACTTTCTTCAAGGCACAACCGAGGAACTGGCTAAGGGGCGCGGAAGCCCTGTCTCGTTAAGGTTTGACCGTCCGCCACAAACATTCTTGCTGGTACTGCCATACGACGAGAGAGGGAACCTTTTCAGATAACAGAGCCATTTTTTTATCTAGACATGTTTGTTTTTCCCTTTCTTGTAGGTGCTTCCAGCATACGCAAGATACATTCCCGCGCGAGCGTCCTTCGTCTTGTTTTCTATCATCTTTCCATGCCCTTATATATGTTTTACTAACACCATTGTATAAAGTTTATTATGTAAGCACTTGCATACTGCTTACTAACACTGTATGCAGGGACATTGGAGGTCTAAAGTCGTTCAAAACTAAATGTAGCTTCGTGCTTTCGAAAAAATTAGAGTCCTTGCGAGAGCCTTGAAGGAGTAACCATCTGTTACTTATACCAGGGCGGATAAGTATTCAATAACCTCCAATGTCCTTTGCCCTGCCCTGTAAATCTGCGTATTCCCCTGCGAGGTGAATCGATAGGGCGTTTTTCTACCGCCGCCATCACCATTATTTCGGAGCAAGTTCGAAACGACGACGTGACTTCGATTGTGTGTCTACCGCGATGGACCTCGATGGTTTCGACGTTTACGGATAATTTTGACGCATAACCAACACAAGAAAAAAAAACGTGCACCGGCACCGGCAATCTCGGGTGTAGTAGGCAAGTTTAGATATGTTTCGTATTGCCGACATTTCGGCACGTCACGATCTCGGGTTGAGTTCTAGCGGTATAGCCGAACTTATCACAATATCTTAACTTACTCACAGAATCTAAGGCCGAGAGATGGTGTCCGTATGATGGACGTGCGGTGAACACCCGGACATATTAATGTGTTTATTGCTACTTTGACAACTTCATCTCGTTCTCGGTGACGGTGGCGGTGTACAAACGCCGCGATCGCTCACAAATGGAATTGAAAGCGACTCGCAGCGAGCCGATCGACGCGCGATTACACCGTATTTGCAACCGAGTCCGCACCGTCGCAGGTGAGTTATGCTTCAAAGTCAAGGTTCGTAGAAAATATGTAATTCTGTACCTTGCTTCAGTGTCATTATAAAAATTGGAAATTTCGACTAGGCAAGCAATAAAGTACCTAGCTACCTAAATATAATTATTTTACGAGCGATAAAATAGGTAGGAGGAAAACCATTTTATTATTAAAATAATTATATCTTTAAAATGTGCATTGTAACGGTATGGCCAAATTTACGAGTATACCGATCAATAATCTTAAAAAACAGTAGTTTAACAACACAAACTACATTAACTTTATGGGTATTTCTACACTAAATAGCCCAAAGGAAAC
Organism: Glyphotaelius pellucidus; assembly: GCA_936435175.1. Taxonomy (NCBI): domain Eukaryota; kingdom Metazoa; phylum Arthropoda; class Insecta; order Trichoptera; family Limnephilidae; genus Glyphotaelius; species Glyphotaelius pellucidus. The sequence goes on along the minus strand of OW386544.1, from coordinate 14,943,202 downwards.
CCCTTTTGTTAATCAATTTGCAAGTATAGAGTTCAATAATCGTAACACAGTAGTTTGACAATACAAACTACCACAATAGCTTTATGGGTATTTCTACACTAAACAGCCCAAAGGAAACCCCTTTTGTTCCCTAACCACTCGTCACCGTATGACGAAGGCTGTACGAGGACCTTTTCTCTCTATGGAGACCTGAAGCCGCGCGACTAACCTCGGAAGGCAGACTTAACAACTTAGGATATCGCTTGTCTTTTATATCGGTCCGCTACCCTAGCAGTGTTGGGTGTAAGGGACAAGCGATGCTAGAAAGGGAGAGCCTTCTATATTTCAACACTTATACGCTAAAATAATTAGATTCGCTACAGCATTGCTTTTGTTAAAATTTTTGTCAAACGCTTGATGTAGGTATGTCCTATTTTTTCAAGTTTACCAACATTCCAAATGTCTTCTAAAGGCCAGAGGCAATCTTTTTTTAAATACTTTCAGCTTCACAAATCCTACAACTAGTTATTTTTCACAGGACTGCGCTGGTTAATATATAAAAAAAAGACAAAATATTTCAAAATTTTATTTATAAAATTACAATATTAGGTTATCGTGGTACTTTGATAGTTCTTTTGAACAGTGACACTGAATTCTAAAACCTAATTTCTAGCATAGTGAAATGGATTCATCCACGACCTAAGACCCATGACTATATACCCTATATTATCTAGCAAAACAGGAATTTTTTAATGGAAATCAAGTTTAATAAAATTATATTTAAAAAAAGATAATAACGAATAAACAATTTTTTTTTTTTTAATTTAAAAAAACCCAACCTGCATTAGAAATGCAGCACCTAATAAAATACTAGATACTAAAATAAAACAATTTCAATATAAAATTAATAATAACTCCTTTATATTATTATTCCAATTATCAAAAAAGTGTGAAAGAAAAAGTTATTAGAATTATTAAGTGTTGATTGCTTTTGTATTGTGTAGTCGAAACTGTCTCAAAATCGTAGCCATTCGTTTTAATACATTAGATTGTCAACCAACCATGGCGAATTTACTCCAAAGGAAAAACAGATTTATCTTACATTTTTTTTAAATAATTTTATAATAATTGATAGTGTTATTGAAAAATGAAAAAAAAAACAGAATTAATAAATAAATCTAAGTAAATAATTACGATTATATACTAATTTATTAATTTTATCATAACGGTAAAAATAAGAATAATTTACGCATTACGCAAGTACCTATTCCTTGGAATATTACACATCACGCATACATAAACCGAAAGCAGATCATCGTCGCATCGCCCACAAAGTTACAGACTTAATTTTTTTTAAGAAAGCAGATTTTTTTGTTTATTTACTTGTACATAGATAAATGTATAAGCTGGAAGTAAGCTTCATTCCAGGAAAAAAAATCTGACATTGAACCTTTTTGCAAATTAGTGAAATTCAGATTCACTTTAACTTGTTTATTCATAATCAAACAAAAATATTTTTCGTAAAGAGGAAATTTTATTAAAGAATAAAACATTAAAATTTACAAGCAGTATATACATATCAGTCTCTATTGATAAGTTGGGATCTTCATTTAACTAGGACAGGTGCAGCGGGGGCGGCAGCCAGGGGTGCCACGGGGGCGACCAGGGGAGCAGCGACTGGAGCATTCAAAGGTGCCACAATTGGGGCCGCAAGGGGTGCCGTGGAGTAGGCAAGAGGAGCTCCAAGTGGCAGACCATTGTAAGCAAGAGACGCTCCGAGTGGCAGACCATTGTAAGCCAAAGGTCCTCCGAAAGGCGCAGCGGTGTAAGCGAGAGGGGCTCCCAGAGGTGCGGCATTGTAGGCGAGTGGAGCTCCAAGGGCTCCAGCAGTGTAAGCGAGAGGACTTCCCAAATAAGGGGAGGCTACGTAACGTGCAGCGAAGGGAGAGGCGAAACCGGACACAGCTCGGTTAACAATGTTGACTTGGCTGGCAAACGGAGGGATGTTCTGAGGTACAGAGGTGGCGTATCCCACTTGGACTGGAGCAGAGAGGAGCTGGGCGGACGGCAGAGCCAGGGGAGCAGCAAGAGGAGCTGCTACCACAGGAGCAGAAAGAAATCCAGCGTTTGCTACTGTCATGGTGGCGAAGAGGAATGCACAGATCTGGAATAGAAAAAAATACACAATTATATTCCACTATTCATTACATTTTTTACAAAAAATTTGATTCTTTTGTTTTTTAAGGGATGCGCGTAAACAAAAAATTAGTTTTCTGATGTATCGGGATGTTTATGTGGCAAGAAATAAAATACTAAAAAAACTGATTATGAACAATCTTTTTTTCAAAATAATTTGTACCATCTTTGAAGCGGCCATTTTTTTGGTTGTCGGTAATCTGTTGCTTGTACGATTGACAAAATGGATGTGTGATACTTCTTCAAAACAGCAATCCGTTTTTATACCCCAAACAAAGCCAATGGTAACATTATTTACAAACCATCTCATTGTAATGTAACGACTGGACACATGTTGAAATTGACCTGAAACTATCGAAGCAATTATTGACTTCCTTGCATGCATAAGCAATTTTAATGGTTTCGATTATTCGCAAATTTGTCAAGGTTGCTCCGTGAGTCATCATCAACTGCTTATATCAATGCTTGAATCCCTTTTCTTTAATATTCATGAATCAAATCATAATAATAATAATGTCATTTATTTGTCAATAGACGATTTTTATACAAAAATTAAAATATGCTTGCTTATATGAATGTATGTAAGTTGTTTATATATTGCTATATTAAGCGTAGGAAATGTTTAAAGCTTTCAAAATACCTTCTTTCCACCCTCGCGAAGGTTTCCGTACTAATCATTAGAAAAACTCTTACGAAACTGTCAAAAATGTCAAAATTTGAGATGACATTTTGCAAACCGACGATTGTTCAATCGTTAAATTAATGAATTTAATTGAAGTAAACACACATGGTACTAACCAAATCAAATACTTTGAATCGAATCTAGTATTTTAAATATGTATCTATGTTAGGGTACCAAATTTGATTATTCTTATAATATACAAATATGAATGTTTGTAATATATGAAAAATGAAAATTTAAAAAAAAAATTGCAAGACGTGTTACTCGAGCTGTTTGAAAATCTGAATGTACCGGGACTGAATATATGGATCGCGGGAGAAGGGAGGGGAGAATGGAGGGGGGTTCGCGGGACGGGGGAGCGGAGAGGGAAGGCGGGGAAGAGAACGCATGATGGGAAGAGTTCATGGGGGCGGAAAGGGAACGGGACCTGGACGGGATTTTTTTCTCCCTGCATGGAAAAGGACATGCAGGGAGAAATTTTTTTTTTAAGTGGCATTGCAACGCATGCAGAAAACTCGCTGGTCAAGTATAAAAACTACAGGAACAAAATAATAAAATAAACAACTGAATATTTTCAAAACAGTGAAGAAAAAAAATTTTTTAGCTTTCACAAGAAAATTTCTTTTTATTTATTCCTTCATGTATATGTTTGTCACAGCATTCCATTTAGTCATTTTTGTGATAATTTTCATTTGGTTGTAATTTTCCACAATTCCTCCGTTGCCTTTAATTTCCCACACATGATACATTATTTTTAAATAGAATACATTTTTTTCTTACTTGGACAATTGTCTTGCCTTTGTTGTTCAATCATGTTTGGTTAGGAAAAAATGATAGTTTTGATTTCTGTTTTTTTTTTGCAAAAATTTATAGTCCGGCTTCGCCTATGTTTCAAGATTCCATAAATCATTTTATCTTTTTTGAAGGATAATATTTAAAAAATATGTTACCAACAATACGGTGGCTTGTCTTATTAAATATGTTATAATTTAAATTAACATTTCGTGGTTTCATACTTAGTTTGATGTGGAATGACGATATGAACTAAAAAAATCGCGCTGGCTTCGAAATTACTCGCGACACCACTAGATTTTTTAAACAAAAAAAAATTGTTTATGGTTTAAATTTTTCAGAAATATGAAATTTTATAAATATAAAATAATATAAGATAAATGAAATGTGAAATTTTAAAGAGACCCAATTTTACTTGCCGCCACACCGAATTGATTCAAAACAAAAAAAACATACAATCCATGAATCCATACACATTACAAAAACTGATTAATTTTCGGTTGTATTTAAGTTTTAAAACTCATGAAAAATTATAAAATAAAGTTAAGACTTCACAATAAGAGCCAGGAAGAAACGATAAGGTGCATGAAGAGGCAAGAAGAGACAAGACCAAACAAGAAGAGCCGAGAAGAGACGAGAAGAGACAAGAAGAGACGATAATAGTCAAAAAGTGCCAAGAAGAGACGAAAAGATTCAAAAAGAAGCAAAAAGAGAAAGGAGAGTAAAGAAGAGATGGAAAGATCCAAGAAAAGGCAATAACAGCGAAGAAAAACCAGAAATAGACAGAAAGATCTAAGAAGAGCCAAATCTATGAATATTCCAAAACAACAATTTTTGAAAAAAAAATCATTTCTACGGGCGCTTTTTAAAGCTTGGGGTTGAACTTCGATAGCCGCTTGGGCTTGGGGTCGAACTTCGATAGTCGCTTTCATGAAATCATGGCACTGAACCGATTTACAAAATGGATTGTAACTTAAAACCATGGTCTGCACACGAATCGCTCAATAAATCTTCCTAAAGAACAATTTTTGGAAAATTCATCATTTCTATGGGCGTTGTAAGGCTTGGAGCCAAACATCAAATCCTTTCAAAGAAAATCCTTTCTCAGGCCCTATGGCACCGAAACGACTGAAACATGAATTAAAAATATAAACCATGGTCTGTACACGAATCAATCAATAAATCTTCCAAAATAACAATTTTTGGAAAAATCATCATTTCTACGGGCTTTTTGTAAGGCTTGGGGTCGAACTTCAAAAATTGTTTTCTCAGACCCTATGGCACCAAACCGACTGAATCTTTGGTTTCTTATTTAAAAACATGGTTTTCACACGAATCAATCAATAAATCTTCCAAAAGAACAATTTTTGGAAATTTCATCATTTCTCCTGGCATTTTCTCAGGCACCAAATTGACGAAAACTTTGGATTCGAAATAAAAACCATGTTTTGAACACAAATCATGAAATAAATCTTCCAAAAGAAGACTCTTTGGAAAATTCATTATTTCTGTGAGCGCATTGTAAGACTTGGGGTCGAACTTCAAAAGTCATTTTCTCAGTCCCTACAGCACCGAACTGACGATAACTTTGGATTCTAACTTCTAACCATGGTCTGTAGTCTGTACACGAATCAATCAATAAATCTTCCAAAAGAACACTTTTTGGAAAATTCATCATTTCTGTGGGCGCTTTGTTAGGCTTGGGGTCGAACTTCAAAAGTCGTTTTCTCAGGTCCTATCGCACTGAACCGACTGAATTTTTGTCTTCTAATTAACAAACATGGATTTTACACGAATCATCAATAAATTTTCCATTTGAACAATTCTTGGAAAATTCATCATTTCTGCGGGCGCTTTGTTAGGCTTGGGTTCGAAGCTATAAAGTCGTTTTCTCAGGCCCTATGGCACCGAACCGACTGAATCTTTGGTTTCTAATTGGTTCCTTAGAACAGGCAATCTGCCTAGCTAATATCGAACTACAAGAAATAATAAATCTTGTACACATTTTTAATATTTACAGTTATATTGAAATATTATTATTATGTTATTTTTGCTATCTAATTAGATACAATTGTATCTAATGTAAAATAAAAAGTTTATTCACTATTCATATAAAAGCTTGTCAGGGCATTGGAATAAATAAATAAATATAATACCTTCAAAATACACCGGACGGAATATTTTATTCTACATCAATGACTTCGTTATGAATTCTGTGTTAGAAAGAATACATAGGTTAAGCAATGAACTAACTGATGTCGCTGACATATTGAATTTTTACTTCGACACATTTAAAACCAAATTAGTCCACCACTTTTAAGATGTAAAAATTAATGAGAAATCATTTTATTTCATTACAATTTTCTTTTGTTTTTATTTTTTTATTGTTCGTTTTCTAAATACAAACAACAAGTTATTAATTTAAAATGAATGTGTTTTAATTTTTTTAAATATTTTTGTTGCTCGTATGTATATGGATTGTACCTATGAGTTCTCTAAAGTCATCCATGTGGATTTAGCATTAGATATATTTTTATTTATTTTATTGAGTTTATGCTTTATTTATATATTTTTTTTTATTTATTTAATATAGATATATAAGTTTACAGTGGTGTTGATATAAATTACATATTGGTAAAGAAATTATTTAAAATTGCAATCTCACCAAAGAAGAAGCTAGTTCTTGTGCTTGATGAGCGAGTCACACTAATTATGACAGAAATAGAATAACATTATGCAATAGGTATGTATATAATGGGAACAATTGAAACTTCTGGATCATCTATATGTGAAGGTGTACATACAATGGGATATGGTTACATACTAAAATATTGTGCACTTTAGAGAAATTCGAAAAATCTAAATAAAGTATATAATACATTTTGTTATCTTTTTTATTTTTTTATACTGTTGTTTAAATGAAATTTGTATTTGATATGTAAAAGCCCAATAGGCAGTCAATAAATAAATAAACACCGTGGTGACCGCAGACTTCCTGCACCAAGCGCACTCCTAGGTGTTTAGAGACCACGCTTCACATAACCGATGATCTTTTTTTTTCTGCTTATAATTTTATATTCCACTTGTTTCCTTTACTATAAATTTACAGTTTAATTGATTATAACTCTTTACGGGACGTTTGGGATTGCACTATCTTTTCCACATCCAGGAATAAAATATTATTATTTCTATTTTATAAGCCCTGAAGGGATTTATTTTTCTAAGGGCCTCCTGTGTATAAATAATTTTTAAAACATACACACACACACATTTTTTGACAATGAAACCAGAATATTTTTCAAACACCTTAATTTTTATTACAACAACGATTAAATTTAGCAAACACTATGTACAAATCATACAGCTCTTACTGGAAGTAAAGTTTGTGTCTTCACTTAACAAGAACTGGTGCGGCGGGGGCAGCAGCCAGAGGAGCTACGGGAGCGGGAACGACCGGAGCATTCAGAGGTGCTGCGATTGGGGCTGCTAGAGGTGCCGCGAGGGGTGCCGCGAGAGGTGCCGTGGAGTAGGCAAGAGGAGCTCCGAGTGGCAGACCATTGTAAGCAAGGGGCGCTCCGAGGGGTGCAGCATTGTAAGCAAGAGGCGCTCCGAGGGGTGCAGTATTGTAAGCAAGACGAGCTCCGAGCGGCAGACCATTGTAAGCTAAAGGTCCTCCGAAAGGCGCAGCGGTGTAAGCGAGAGGGGCTCCCAGAGGTGCGGCATTGTAGGCGAGTGGAGCTCCAAGGGGTCCGGCAGTGTAAGCGAGGGGCGCTCCCAAATAAGGAGAGGCTACGTAACGTGCAGCGAAGGGAGAGGCGAAACCAGACACAGCTCGGTTAACGATGTTGACTTGGCTGGCAAACGGAGGGATGTTCTGAGGTACAGAGGTGGCGTATCCCACTTGGACTGGAGCAGAGAGGAGCTGGGCGGATGGCAGGGCCAGGGGAGCAGCAAGAGGAGCGGCTACCACTGGAGCACCCGCAAGGAGTCCAGCGTTTGCTACTGTCATGGCGGCGAAAAGGAATGCACAGATCTGAAAATAAAATAAGAAACGTTCGCCATAAAAAAATGTTTTTTCAATCATTTATTTTTCATGATTTAAAAAAATCTTAACTTACCATCTTTGTAGCGGCCATTTTTGTGGTTATCGGTTGGCTGTTGCTTGTACGAATGACGAACTGAAAATATTATACTTCTGAAGAAGAGCCTTCTGTTTTTATACCTTGAAATTACCGAACAAATTCGACGGTATCATTTGCAAAACATCTCATTGTAATGTACTGACTGAATAAGTGTTGCAATTTTTCGTCAGGACTTGATTTCAATTGGAACCGCCAAAGCAATAATTGACTTCTCTGCATACAAATAAACACCAATCGTCGCCTCGTACCGAAAAATGTCGTTTATTAGTATTCACGCGTTTTAAAATTTGCCAAGAGTTTATTGCCATCTGATAAAATCGTAAGTAGCCGCATTACAAATACTACATGTTAATTATCATGCAGGCATAAATTCAATAATTTGTATTTTGAATTATAACTACCTTCTTCAAGTGAATCAACAAAAATCCTATTTTTTTTTTAAATTGGGCAATTTATTTTGTCTTAGGAGTATAACAACAATAATTTAATATAAAATCAAATATAAATCAAAAATATGCGTTAAGAAAATGAAGATAATATGGGTGGTTTTTAGAGGAAGTATGGTACAGTTAAAAGTGACCGAATTGGATATCGACACCTTAGCTCAATGGTGAAGAGCACTCGCCCGAAAAGTAGAGAGGTCCTGGGTTCGAGTCCCAGAGGTGCGAATATCTTTTTCTGATTTTTCTGTTTCCAGATTTTCGAGCGAGTTTCGCTCATAGTGTCTTCATTTAATTAAATATTACTCATAAAAATAAATTTAAAAAATATATATTTATTATTTTTTTTTATTTTATTTACCAAATTGGATATATTTTTAACCAATATTTTATTTCTGATACGCTCGCTACAATAATTTTTAAACCGTTTTTTGTTACTCCAATAAAGAAGACAGTTTTTATTAAAAATGTTACAAAAGTAATCAGGCATTTTATTCTTGGAACAACAAAATGTTTTGTCGTATCCTTTACCATTTTACGTTAAAAAAATGTTCGATCTTTTGATGATTCTCCTAATTCTTATAATATAAGTGTCCCCGCGTAGCAACGTGAAAATATTTCAAAAAAGGAATTCGAATCGTTTCTAGCAATGTTTTTAAATAATACCTTATCATTCGATGATATTGTCTGAATTTGAAACGCGAGTGAGTTTTTAGACATAAAAAAACCCCTAGACACTGACTTTAACGAAGGTCGCGCAAAAGGCAGATTTTTTCATCAGTAATCGTTTCATTTTCAATTTATTATGGTAATACTCATTCGCAATTGAGTAGGTAGGATCTGCGTTATTTCTGGTGGCGAGCACACTTTTTCATACAAAAAGGCTTACTGGGAATTCTTATTAAGACGAGTTGGATTTTTTTCAAAGAAAATTGATTATGTAAGGCAGGTGTACCAATAGCACGTGCTCGCGTTTTTACTTGTCATTTGAAATATTTAAATCAAATAAAGATAAGATATCGTTTCTAAAACGAGTAGGTACTACTGTAAGTGATTTCAATGAGAATTTATTATTGAAGTTAACGCTTTTTTAGCACCGTTGTAATTTGAAACTCGATGAAACTCGATAAAAAATAGCGACATTAACCCTAGATTCGTAAACATACGTCTCTCATACGCCCTGAAGTAGTAAAACGCTCATAGAGCGCAGCGTGAAAGAGGTGGAAATAAGTGCGTCTCAGTACCCTCCCGACACGGTTAGAGCTCAGTGTGGCGCCAGGGATCTTGGCATCTAAACGTTTAGTTGCGCAAATACTACGCCTAAGATGTCTGAGGCACATATGTTTATGAATAGTGTTACAATTTTATTAAGATATACTATGCTACTTTTACGGTATGTTGATTATGTCCATAGTCAATTCGTTTGTCATCCATGTCCACAATAATAGTCGTTATTAAAACAAACCACTGACGAAGAGAGCTTTAATCAAAGAAATATCAAAAAAGATGATCGAGCTTTGGTTACGGCGTCGCGCGTCGCCGTGAAACACCAACTTTGAGGCGATGCTTAAAACCGAACATCGATGCGATTTTCGGCAATACTTGCCTGATGTAACAGCCAATCCTGGAATACAAACCAGAAAGCTATGCAACTTCTGTTGTTACAAAAAAAAATTGTGACTAGATTTATCTGCACCTCTTGAAAACGTCACATGTGCATGGAACATCGGGGAAGTTTGTGCTTAGAATGCTCTGAATGATCTCAAATATTGTTTTTTAATGTGTTGATCTCAAATAAACCTTCCATTTATTAATATAATGTAGTATTATTTATTATTATTCTTATAGTATAAAAATTTGGTGCTCTTAAAAATAGGGTGTATCACAGATGAACATTGTAACAGTAAATACAATGTAGGAATCTAGGGTTAAAAAGAGACAAACACCTACATCTATAAGATTTTACGTGCGAGATAATGAGATAGTATAATCGGTCTGCTCTCTGTGCGGTGCTTCATTTTCTTGTCTACTATTTTCTGAAGGTTTCACTTCTACCGCGTGTGAGTTGCACACTCACACACACACTGATTTTTTAAGTGAAAACTTCTTGTGATTTGAGACTCGATGAAACGAAAAATAGCGATAATGAAAAGAGACAAACACATATATCTATAGGATTTAGTCTGCGAGAAAATGAGATAGTTTGATCGGCATCCTCTTTGTGCGGTGCTATGTAGCCTCCCCACTCTTGTTTACTTTAGTTTTCTGAAGGTTTAGCGCGTGTGAATTGCACACTCAAAAATTTCATTAGTGTGTTATTATGGGTTAAGTACATGACTAAATTACACTGTAGTGAATTTTGCTCACCAATTGACAAATTTACACAAGAAAAGAATTACTCAACAACGAAATTAATCGTGGAGATAATAATTACATCTGCTGGAATTACACACGTAACTTTTTATCGTTCAAGTGTGAATTTTTTTTTATCAAACACTAACACTGTTAAATTTGAACCAATTAAAAATAGTTTTAGGTGCTTTCGTCCAAGTGCAATTCTGTCAGTGAGTAATTCATACAGTTTGGTGCGTGAAATTCAAGCCTGTGTAATTTCATCCTGACACCGCCATTACGCCATTCGTGCCAGGAAAGGATGGCAAGCAATGAGAGTTGAATGGGGCAGTCACTAAAAAAAATTATCGACGTAAGTGAGGATGGCAGTCTGTAAAGAAGTTCTGACACCAACCCCGGTATAAAATTTCAGATGTTTCTAAATGAATACCTCGGGAAGTTACTAGTTCATAAAAAAAATACAATCTGGTGCTTGTCGCTAATTTTAAAGTTGAAAACTCCTTAATTAATAATTTTTTCAAACCGTTTTACGTAAAATATTTTAATGGTAAGGTACGGTTTTCATTAATTTGAAATATATATTACTTACATCCAAGGGTGCAAAAAATTGTATTATAGTTACGAATTCGTTGGAATCAATTAAAGTGTGAGTCTCGAGCAAACCCTCATTATTGCCGCTTTAAAAGGGTACTAAAATTCATTTATCAGAGTATAAAGTACCTACCTTGTCGTCTAAACAGAAAAACTAGAACTTGAAAGTATGGCATTGAGAATTAAATACGTTTCCACGTGCTTTGTTTTGCGGGCACAATCTGTGAAAAAATGTTATTAAATTCCAAGACGGTATTAATTTTTTTATTAACAAACCCGAAGAATTCTGAAAAATGTCTAGTAAATAGTTTAGAACAGATTAATTTCATAAATTGTTTACGAAGCGTAAGTTTTCAAGGACGGCTAACTCTCCATAACAAATCGTATTACTTAAGTAGTATGAAAGAATTCCAGTTTACCCAGTAATGATGTGAAAAGTCCTTGAAACTCATTTCTAACGTTATTATTCAGTTGAAAGTGTGGCCTTGACTTCTGGCAGAAATTTGAAAAAGTAAGTAATTAATTGCCTCAACCAAATATACCCACACCTGCAATAATTCGTTCCTACGCACTTACTTGATATATTTCCAAGTATTTAACTTTTCCTTTTAAATAATAGCAAAATCACTTTGTGGCTTCATTTCCTAACTAAATAGAAAAACAAACTTTGTTTACACCACTATTTGATAAATACATATCAACATGTTCCAAAATCAATAATTCTTCATTAAGATGGAAAGTATATTAAACATTAATATGTTTTAGAAAAGACAAATAAATATAGAAGAATAAGTACCTATTGACATAAAAATATTACATTAGGTTGTGATTAATTAGCTAATATCACAAAAAATAATTATCTTAAATATATTTTTTTAAATAATTATTTAAATTTTCATAAATTAAAACAATATAGAAACCTTTATATTTTTAAGCATATTTGTCTATTCTTTTATGCATTTTTTTAGTGGTGACTCGACAGTTGCTCCGCCTTCAATTGCCCCCCGGGAAAGGTTTTTACTATGAAATTATAGTTTTTTATGCATTATTTACCAATTTTCAACGAAAAATCGCCTAAAAAATACCTTTAATAATAAGTTTGGGTAAATATCAGACGAATTTATGTATAAAGTATCGTTTTTTCTGTACGCATTATATAGACAAATAGTTTTTTCCTTGATGCATTTGAATGAAAATATGTTTTATACTTTGTTATTTATTATAATGTTGTTTGGTACATCCTTTCTGCACATCCTTTTGGGGTGACTTGATTATAATTTGTGTTTTTAGATACATCGAATATTTCCTAAACCGACTGCAAATTGTACATAAGTATGCCGAGGGGCCAATTGTCGGCGGATCAACATCTGTCATGGAACCATTTTTAGTATACTTTCTATCTTGATGATGAAACTATATTTTTTTTTACATTAACTCCACACAGGAGGCTCTGGGGAAAATAATTTCCCTCAGGGCCTTTGTCATCTTTGAAGATGCTGTGTGGAGGGTGTTTTCGAGAAGAGGAAGGAGTGAACATGGGTCTTGAAGAGATCCATATTGTGGGAGGAAGGAAACTCAGAGGCCGGCAAATCGTTCTACAGCCGAGCTGTTGAACTCAAGAACGAGTCGTAGAAACGACCCGTTCTCATGTGACTAATGTCAACCGTGTACAAATGTTGAGCGCGTGTTTAGCGTGTTTCCCGACTGTGCACCGGTGCCGAGGGGATCAATGACGCTAGTTCGTTGGAGCATCTTCCATTATAATACCGGTAAAACAACCACAGCATTCCCACCTGACTCTAAAGATTGCAAATCCCCGTGCTCTAAAGATTGCAATCCGTTAGTTAAGTTAGGAGAATCTATCAAATGGACCGCCCGTTTCTGCACAGAGTCGAGGGTTTTTTTCATGTATTTTGGGGCTCCAGACCAGAGGTGGCTGCCAAATTCAACCGTGGGGCGCACTTGCGATTTGTACAGGGTAAGCAGTTGTTTTATACTATTGGTTTTGAAACAAGTTTATTTAACAGTGGTGTAAACAAAGTTTGTTATTTTCTTTATTTCGTTTTCTATAAATAAATCGGTATAAAGGGTTAAAAACATAATATGTAAACAGCAGACAATAAGCATTTTTTTACGTAGGTACTGTTTGCTCTAAAAATTCTCTAAGAAATGTTTATGTTTGCAAAACTTGTTGACGTGGAAAATGTAAAACAGATTTCTTCGTGTTTTTTTTTTAACGAAAGTTTTTTTTAATATATTCCTTTTTGAAATATAATACCTGTAAAATGAAAACTCTTAATGCCCTTATTATTGATCCCGTTCTGAGAATTCTGTGTTTACGAATTAACAACGCACGAGAATTGCGTAACTTTTGTATTTCAGTATCCGATATGTCAATAACAGTCAATTAATTCTGGGAAGCAAAGATCAAATGGAGATGGCTTTTTTGATTTAACAATAATTATTTTGGTTCCATGCCAACTGATAATAAAGTCAACTCAACACCTCCTTGAAAAGTCATTAAAAGCTATGAAAAAAATCATTTTAAATTAGACGATAACCCTAACCTAACGGAACCTATTTAACCAAATTTTTATATATATATTATTTTATCACTCTAAATGACTTATCTGAGATGGTTTCATTCCGAGTTGTCCAGTCACCAATTATTTTTCCCTACATTTAAATCTGACTCGTTATCATAATTAAAATATGATTACGATAAAAATTTGAAGTGTTAAAATTATCTCAAACTGATGAAAATGACAACTAGATACTATATTTCAATTTTTACATGTATTTCATACAAACTAAAGCGAAATTTGGCAAAAACCAAAAAAGTCGTATATTTAATAAATATTAACCTGTAATTGATGGATTACCATAACCGATATAACTTGGTCAAAGATTATCAACTTTTTTTTTTTTACATGAGCTCCACACAAGAGGCCCCGAGGTTAATAATCTCCCTCAGGGCCTATGTCATCTTTGGGGATGCTGTGTGGAGGGTTTTTTAAGAAAAGGAAGGGAAGGAGAGTTCTGGGAAGGAAAAGGGTTTAAGGTGTGGGTAGCAATCTGGGGTTCAGTGTGTCCTGATCGTCCGCCTTCAAGACCTAGACAAACTTCACCCCATGAACCCGGACACCCCTGCTAAATCACCAAACGTAGCGAACCACTTGGGATGACCTATGGCAGAGGTTTTGGTTATCCAATAAAGGTTCCCGGGGCGGCGGTACCCATTTCCGCCTCCCAAATCAACTAATAACCAATTTAAATAGTGATGTATGTAAAGCAATTTATTTTTTTTAATTAAAAATAATTTCCTTACGTTGTAACATAAATCACCTTTTAATATATTCAAAAATTATATTTAACACGTGACACCAATTTGTACAGTGTGTTGTTGTCGCAATTTTAGAAAATAAAAGCGTTTTTCAGTTTATTGTTTTTTTTTTTGATTAATTTTGTTTTTTTTTACTATATATGAAAATAATGGATTGATAAGTCGAAAGGTCCAGTTGACAAATCGTACACTATAATAAAATATTCCTCTAATGTTCTGCAAAGAATCAATTCACTTACCCAACACATAAGCACGTGTCAGTATTACGTACACAATCCTATCAGAGTGGGATGTTCAATGTCCATTGGCCCACATCACTCTTAGGCCAGGTATAAAAACCCACTGCATGTTTCAATAACATCATCAATCCACTTTGATTACTTCTCCAAGCAAGTCAACCCAAAACAAAACAATCCAAAATGATGGCCAAGTGTGTGGTACGTTTCATATAATTTCATTGTGAAATGAATACTTACTATCCACGAACTATTTGTCAACCTAGTTAAAATTGTGTATTGTTTTACTTATTTTTCGTTTTTTTTTAGTTCCTGATCGTGTCCGCCTTCCTGGTGTCCTCCTCATCAGCCGGGCTCCTGCCCCTGGCTTCCTACGCCGTGGCTCCGGTAGCCACCTCATACTCCGCCCACACCGTCAACCATGCCATCGCCACCCCGCTCGTGCACTCCGCCCCCCTGCTGGCCCCCGCCCCCCTGGTGCATTCTGCTCCCCTTGTTGCCGCCGCCTCTCCGCTGGCCTACTCCGCCTACCCTTATTCTGCCTACCCCTACAATGCTGCCTATCTGGGTTAGATAATCAACAAACCACCCACCGCCCACCAAACACTGATCAATTGAAAAGACTGGAATGTCACTTTAGAATATTGTGTTCTACAGATTTCTGAAATGCCAATAAACAAATGATTATTTAACTAAATCTTACTTGTTATAAATTTCCTTGTCTTTATTAAAAAAAACCAATGAAATTCCTAAATTAAATAAACGCAATTATATTTAAAACATGCTTTAGCGTACGGCCAAACATAGCTTTTCAATGCAGACATGGAATTTATTTAAACTGATTAATAAATGAAAACATTTTTACAACAAAATTATTGTTGAGCAATTTGTTTAAGGTACAGCTAACATTCAACGTCACAATAATTAGACTGGCAGTATATTATTTTAACAAAAACTCTTTTTTGATATTTTCGCTGCGTGGGAATCGAACCCGCCACCTCGGAACCCAAATTCAAAACTTTCGATTTAAAAACTGTCGCATAGTGATAATAATTCTACTCGTACTCGTAATCAACAATTTGAACCATAATTCCCAGAATTGAAAATGTAAGCACATTATTTATGGAAAAATTATAGAAATAAATTTGTGGCTTGCTTCAAAAAGGGCCACTTTACCTATCTACGTTTTCTAGATTTCGCCTCAAAATCGAGTTTTCTTCCGAATTCTAAAAGAAATTTCGGATTCTCAGAAAGATATTTTTGATTTCCACTGGCAAATCCCTATTCTTCAACTTATAACTTGCTAAAAAGAGTAAATTCTATATGGGTCACGTAGAATTAAAAAGTAACCGATACTGGCTGTTTTAGAAGTAACCCACAGAGGTAACGATGTTTCTAATTTTTAAACCCTTAAAAATAATTCGTCTGTCACGCATGCTTCTCTTAAAGAGCACATATTGCACAGAAAGTGTTACTGAAATGAAATACCTAGGAGTTATATTAGATTCCAAACTAACCTTTAACAAACATGCTGAATATACCCAAAAGAAAATTGGAAAAAAAGTATCTCTTTGGGAAGAATTCGGCAAAAACTTTCTAGAAAAACTGCAGTCACTATTTATAATTCAATTATTGCTCCACAGTTTAACTACTGCTCAACTATCTTTTTCCTGTGTAACGAACGAGAACAAAATAAGTTTCAAGTTCTCCAAAACAGGGCAATGAGAATAATACTTCGGCGAAATAGATTCTCAAAAGTAAATAAAATGTTAAAGGAACTAAATTGATATTTACACACGATGATATTTATCCATAAAATAGTGAACAACATGTTACCAAAATAATTCTCAAACAAAATTATATACAACAAGGACATTCACAGACACAACACAAGGACTTGCAAGGAAATCAGACTACAAAAAAAGGACAAAACGAATACGCAGAACAGTTTACTATACGAAGGGATGAAGTTATACAACACTCTACCAGAAAATTTCAAGGCCGCACCAATTGGAAAGTTCAAAATGTATTGTAGGAGATATATAAAACAAGAAAAAATATAGTTTGAAATACGATATGATATCATTCATTAGGAAATTGTAAACTTAAATGTACAATTTACTAAAATACAACTAATAAATAAATATTATGTTGTATAAAACGCCTTTATTTAACGTAAAATATGTACTTATTCAAGAGTTCTCCTTTTAATTATAGTTACATACTCTCGAAGAGTTTTCAACGTATTGTTACATACTCCGTAGAGCTTTTTTACGTGATCAAGTGTATTTTTAAAAGAATACATTTTCAATGAGAAAAAAAAACATGGTTTTAATTTTTAAAAATGGACAATACAAGCAATTAAAGTCTTGTTGTTTACAAAACACTGAACACAGCGTAAACTAATTCTTACAACTAAAGCCTTGTTGTTTACAAAACACTGAACACAGCGTAAACTAATTCTTACAATTAAAGTCATGTTGTTTACAAAACACTGAACACAGCGTAAACTAATTCTTAAAATTTCTAGCGATAAAATCTAAGGAGGGTGTAGTGCATTGCACGGAGTCAAAAGAATTTACTTTCAACTGGTTTTAAACGAATGTTTTAATAAACTTAGCTCAAGAAAATGGTTGTTTCGAAAAAGGTTAACATTATTAATATCAGAGATCACATAAATCATTATTTGTCACCCAAAATAAATCTGTTCTAGGGTGAAAACTGTCAACAAAGTAGTTAAATGATAATTTTATATAAATCCAAATGATTTTTATATACTCTGACTCTCAAACCCCGAAGAAGTGTATTTTCGAAGAAAATGTAACTTACAAATAAATTAAATTCTTCATTACAAAACGTAATCAATTTTGTTGTTTTGAACATACGAAAACAACACATGAAAAGCGTATAGTGCTTCTTCCAAGATTCAAAGCCAAAAACTTCAGGCTCTTCAATTTATAACAAGTTTGAAATTTGTTCGCTTTTATATTATACTAAGTCACATTTTGAAAATTTAAATGTTTCCAAAGAAATTTGCGAAAAACTGACAGGAGTCACGTTCTCAGTTTCCTAAGATGGTGGCGTTTCCAGCCAGGAATTTTCTTTTAGAAATCTTTATTGTTTATTTATTTATTGTTTGAAACATTTACAGAGTGTTAACAATTATTACAATGATAGAATTGCCGTTGAGATATTAACACTCCGATTAGAAATGTTCACAGCATGAGTAATCAGTGCTTAGTTGTTATTAGACGGAAATGCTTGTAGTGATAACAGAAATAATGATAATCAAAATTTATATATAAAACATAGTAGTGTCAAATATAATGCACAACCTGCAGAGAAAAAGAAAAAAGAAAGAAAGAAAGAGTATGACAATAAAGCAGCTACATAACTGTTCTCCACAAAGTGTCATGGAAGGAGTTTGATAATGTGAGTTTGTTTGCATAATATCTATATGGTCGCATTCAATGTAAATGTAATTTGAATATATTTTTGAGGATGATCCTGAAGGTGTCAATGTAAATATGTTTAGGCCAACAATCGAGTTGTGAAAATACAAAACAAAATAGTGTTTTTCTTTATAACTGTATGTGGATCATAAAAGGTATATTATTAGTCTATATTTATATATTTATTTATATAAACTTTATATTTAAATTAAACTAATTCTACCACCGCGGAACAGGTTTGGTCTAAGGAGCTGGTGTTTCCCTAAAAATTTATTTGAATGTTTGGTAAATAAAAAAAAATTAATAATGTTTAGGTGGTCACCTGATTTTCAATTTATCTTGCCAGTAAGTTTAGAAAATGAACAAATTTAATGAGCTTTCCGTGTTAGTAGGTACTTAACCAATACAAAAGCTGGATATTACGGAAACTTTAAAAATCGGGAATGGCACATTTATCTTAGAACGGGTTGTTTCACAGAATTTGAAAAATTCGTCAAATTTCAATTTTAATTTTCACGTTATTTGGAAGATCTATTCAGGTTCTGTTATTATTTCAGAACAGTGAAACAACTTGCCCGTCGTAGAAAAATAATAAAATTTTAATAAAACTTTCACAGATTGTGATATTTAATAATTTAATTTATAATTTGATGAATTGTTCAAACTCGGTGAAATATCTGGGCCTTAAACAATTAAGTTTGGATTTAACGACTCAATTTTTGTAAAGATCTGACGTTCATTAAATAAAACTATCAAATTATTTTAGTATGATACCGTTACTTAATAAATGACGTCATAAAATTTCACTACATTACATTACTATTTTTCTAACAGAGCGGCGTGTTGCCTACAAAATACTTCAACTGAATGAAAACTGATTTAAAGAAGACTTTCATTCAACAGAAAGCTGTGATGATGAAAATTTTAAAATATAAAAATCCCGTAATGATTATTTAAATGAGGAAATTTCATTGCTCCGGGTGTAAACGCATACAAATGTTCTGAAGCAATGATGTAGGATTTACATTATTGGTTCATCCGACCTCTCGCGGCTTTGTATAAAAAGCAATCGCAGTGCCCAGTCGCATCATCAATCTCTTTAGCTCCTTTCCACAGTAAGTCAACCCAAAACAAACTCTCCAAAATGATGGCCAAGTGTGTTGTAAGTAGTAACAATTAGATCGTGCTAACTCAAAACAAATTGCAGAAAGAAAATCAACTGATCCACTTAATTATGTCGTAATTTTATTTTGTTTTTGTTGTTCTAGTTCCTGATTGTGTCCGCCTTCCTGGTGTCCTCCTCATCAGCCGGGCTCCTGCCGCTGGCTTCCTACGCCGTGGCTCCGGTAGCCACCTCGTACTCCGCCCACACCGTCAACCATGCCATCGCCACACCCTTGGTAGCGGCCGCCCCCGCCCGACTCGTGCACTCCGCTCCCCTGCTGGCTTCCGCCCCCCTGGTGGCCTCCGCCCCCCTTCTACGCTCAGCTCCCCTGCTCGCCGCCGCCACTCCTCTGGCTTATTCCGCTTACCCTTACTCTGCATACCCCTACTCTGCTGCCTACCTGGGTTAGATAACTGACCAACAACCATAGACCAATATAACAAGACTGGAACTTCTCATCAGACAATTTTACTGATATTCCAATAAATAAATAACTATTTATGTAAACCTTCTTTCAATATTTTGTAATAAACAAAAACCTGAGAAGGTTTTGAACGATTGTTTCATGCACATCCAATCTTAATAGAGACTTCATGGTAAATACAGACTATCACTAGTTACCTACACTTATCTTTTAAGCTTAGCTAAGTAAATTTTTGGACATGAACATTAAAAATAATTGATTTTCCACAATCAACATGTCGGGTATGGTTACTACCTGCTTAAAAAATAATTTGTTAATTTATTCGACTAATTTCTGATAATGTTAATAACTAGTAGGCGGCTGGCGGAGGCAAAATAGGCCAAAACCAAATGATCTTTTACCTTTTATAGCTAATTCTGTTGGCCTCATAAAACAAACGGTCAAATAACGATAGTTTAATTGCTTTGCCTTTAATAATAATTAACGGCTCTGGAATTTTCGTTTTGCCTCCACATTCCGCCTACTATAACAAAACGGAATAAACAAACAAGTTCAAAGACAAAACAAATAATAAAACAGACGATAATTCAAATGCTGATACTGATGATAAAACTGGTGATAAAACAGGTGATAACATAGATGATAATACATATAATAATACAGATGATGATAAAGTTGATAATACAGAAGATAATACAGACCCGCTTTGCAGGTTTTTGCTGCTAGGCCCTGCTGGCGGCTCTTGGTTCGGCTTCGCCCAGTATTGGTGACCATTTTACAAATCCGTTAGGATCGGGTTCCAAAAAAGCCAGTTTTTTTCGGATTCATTGGGATCCAGTGACAGCTAGTCACCAGGACAAAGTAACCAGGCAATGACATCATATATAATATACAGACGCGTAGGATTATTATTCACAACTGCCAGTTAC
The DNA here is from genome assembly GCA_936435175.1 of Glyphotaelius pellucidus. Taxonomy (NCBI): domain Eukaryota; kingdom Metazoa; phylum Arthropoda; class Insecta; order Trichoptera; family Limnephilidae; genus Glyphotaelius; species Glyphotaelius pellucidus. The sequence continues at coordinate 14,922,479 of OW386544.1, read as the reverse complement.
AATAATAATCGTACTATCGTCAATCTCTCCACATCCGGAGAGATTCACGAAATTACAAATTCGGTCAAGGTCATCGATTAGGCAATGCGCAAAAATGAAGGGTGTTAACTTACCACCTCGTTCGTCCAAAATTTTTGAAGGGCGTCGAAAATTAAAAATTAATACTTTTTTTTTTGGTACACCTGAAACTAATAATAATAAAATAATAATGGCGCCCTTCAATGGCGCCGGATCTTATATATATCCAACTTTTCCTCACTCAGTACAAAACAATTGCCTACCCACAATAAACCTGCGTTCTATACTGATAACAATTTTACCCAGGCATTTACCAACTATGTTGTAATGACTGTCCATCACCTACATAGGTAATACTAGAAATATAAACGTTAGAATCACGGAACATTTAAGATGTTTAAATAATAATAATTTTTCAGAGTTTGCAAATCATCTAATTTCCACAGATCACACTTTTAATAAGGATACAGGGGTTAAAATTTTTCACCGTAGCAATAAATCAAAGAAGAAATCGAAATGAGAAAATCCCTAAATAATTATTGCAGTATTTTGAATAATTAAATAAATCTATCTTTTAGTCCCATTTTAAATTTATTTCCAATGAACCGCTCTGTTCTTCCCAGAAATCCCACAATTACCTCTACCCCCTTGCTTACCTCCCACTCACACACCCAAAATGTGTATGTCTGACAATATTCTATATCTATGTAGATTAGTGACAATATTCTCCTGATGAAGGAAGGGCGCTTCCGAAACCAAATGTATGTGTTTTTATTGTAAATTATGGCGAGCCACAAAGTTAATACTTTTTACAAATATGTAAGATGATGAAATACGCATTCAAATTTTGTAATTTGAAATAAACCTAGAATTTTTTTGATATAAAAGTTTTGAATGCAAACATAAAAAAACTTTAAAAATAGCTCGCCTTGCATTTTTTCTAACTAAAATTACTAATATCGAAAATAATAAAAACACGTACGTTGTCGAATGTATGACAAAAGTTTCATCGTCAACTCACTTTTCGTCGTTTCATTCACAAAGTCTCAATTTTTTTTTCAAATTCAGGTCGGAAACTTTAGATTCATAAAATGTTCATTTTGAATTGAATGTAAAGCGTGGTGTTTTTTCTTTCCAACACCAGTTAGATCATATTTCCAACCATGCTAGTAAGGGAGACACAACGATTTCTATGAAGCCTATGAGTTGTTCCGAAAACCGAACAAATTAGCCTGAACTAGAAGTTAACCTTGTTATTAATTAACAACCTATCTACTAATTTTTCTTTTAATTGAAAAAATACACATTGTATTACACCACTTTTATGTGAATTAATAATTAACAGCCAATCAGGTTTCGCTTAGCTAATTTATAATGTCACACCTAAAAGTAAATGCTTCATGCGAAAAAAAAAATTCACCGGAATAAAGCAAACCTAGCTAGCGATATCTCCTGGTTATGAGCAGATTGGGAAAACAGAGTATTATCAACTGTCACAGGACGGTAATACATTTGTATTTTCACCCGGCTTTTGATGTACGGTGTAAATAATTCCGTACGTTACTTGTTCGGTTTTTATTTAAGCAGATTAATACGGAAGCAAATACTCCAGCGCAAGAAAGTGAATATTACCAAGATTTACTTCCATGAAAACTTACACCGTTTATCTGGTTATGATTCATAATATAAAACATCTTAACCCTGCTATAATTGTTTTAATTCTACCATTTCACTGGACTCGCATACCAATGAACTGAAGCAACGAGGTGGGATTAACATTATTGGTTCATCCGACCTCTAGCGGGTTTGTATAAAAAGCAATCACAGTGCCCAGTAGCATCATCAATATCATTTGCTCCTTCCCACAACAAGTCAACCCAAAACAAGCTCTCCAAAATGATGGCCAAGTGTGTTGTAAGTAGAAACAAACACATTGTGCTAACTCAAAACAAATTGCACAAAGAAAATCAACTCATCTATTTAAGGATGTCTTAATATTAATGTTGTTTTTGTTGTTCTAGTTCCTGATTGTGTCCGCCTTCCTGGTGTCCTCCTCATCAGCCGGGCTCCTGCCCCTGGCTTCTTACGCCGTGGCTCCGGTAGCCACCTCATACTCCGCCCACACCGTCAACCATGCCATCGCAACCCCCTTGGTAGCAGCCGCCCCCGCCCGACTCGTGCACTCTGCCCCCCTGCTGGCCTCCGCTCCCTTGGTTCACTCTGCTCCCCTGATCGCCGCCGCCTCCCCGCTAGCGTACTCCGCCTACCCTTACGCTGCATACCCCTACTCTGCCGCCTACCTGGGTTAGATATCACACGAACCACCATCCAACTACCTAGCACTGATCAATCGAACACGACTGAAACATTTTTGTTATTGTTTTTGGGGTGTTATGCCGTGTTTCGCTACCTCCTTCTTTAGCCAACGTTTCGGACAGCGTTACAGTGTCCATCATCAGGGCAGATGAGTGATGCCCTGATGATGGACACTGTAACTGCCCTCATCTGCCCTGATGATGGACACTGTAACGCTGTCCGAAACGTTGGCTAAAGAAGGAGGTAGCGAAACACGGCATAACACCCCAAAAACAATAACAAAAATACTTTTTGGCCGTGAAAACCTAAAAACATACACGACTGAAACACCTCATCAAAAACATCTTGTGTAATAAATAAATTATTATTTACCTAAATCTTTGAACTAATCATTTCTTCAATATTAGCTTAGTAGTATACCTCCGCCAAACGGTCGGCTGACAATATCAAATACATTATTTGTGAATAGTGACGTTTCGTGGTCTAAATCATTTGGAGTTCAAGAAATGAAAAGTAAAGAATTTCGGCTTTCTGTGAGCACCGTTTCTTTTTACTCGAATATTTGGAATCATGTCATTTCAACGATGTGGAGAGATAGGCATTAAATATGTTTTTATTTTAAGACAGCCACAAGAAGGTAATATATACCTTATACGAAAAAAGGGTTAGTTAATATTTCTGACAGGTCAACAAAATATATCAGACGATGTCAAAACATTGAAAATTTTCATTTTGCGAAAATATTTTCTGACAATTCAGGCGAATATACTTCACCTTCTTCGTGTGCCCTATTAGGTCCCCACGACGTTGGCGATTACTCGGGTAAATGTATCTCTATCTTGCGCTGCCGGAATAGTTCCTCCGCACTTCTAATACCGGTCACTTTCGTACATTTCGCAGTCAAGACATTTGTCTCCTACTAGGCCTCCGGTGACCTCAGGCAAATAGCAAGACGTATTATAATAAAACAAAATATTACATACTTTGCGAACATGAAACTGAATAAGTTGTATAACTAAGGATCGTTAAAATATTATGTTGGTAGGTATTATTGTTTCATTAAAGCAAGTTCTCGTGGAAGTTTGCTATATGGTTTTATGGGGTTATTATTTTTCTTTCACATATAATGCTGCGTGTACATTCGCGAACAAGCCACGAGAAATTATTCTTTCCCTTCATTTGCGGTTCGGCTCGCGTGTGTACACGCACCCTTGCGAGATAATGGACAGCATTAATTCTAACAACATTATTATTCTCTTCCTGATGATACCAATTTGAACCGCAAAAAACCGATAAACTCCATTGAATTGATTTAAATCATCAAACGAAATGTTCACTTTTTTTAATCTGCTTTTACGTTCACCTTTAAGATCGATGCCAGAATGTAACATAATGCAATTTTCGTTTCATGTTATAATGATGGATGATCGTGTCCCCTTACGTGCTGTGGCACTTGGTGTTATTAATTATCAATATTGTCTCTGCGATTGCATATAGAAATTCATTCATCCGTAAACAATTGATGTTTATCTTACTAAAGAAGATAATACAAATAAATCTAAACGAAAATATGAAAAAGACCGAAAAATAACAATTGCAAGTGAAACTCGAACCAAGAATCTCTCATCTTACCGGGAAAAGCGCCTCAACCAACTCGACCATTTTATTTTTCGGTGTTTTGTTTTTTTTTCATATTTTCGCGGTCCTAACTGTCCAACACGTGGTGATTTTTTTACGTTTAAAAACACATCAAAAATGTCACCGGAGAAAATTACATTAACATTTTTCACTTCAAATAATGTCAGGAATCACTGGTTAATAAAGTAAATAATGTACGTCCTTCGCCCTGTATAAGAAGATACATATTTTTAATGATATTTTTGGATTGAAAGGTTGTTCAGCATCACTTCTACACCCAATATCGAATATTTTTCAGAATCGTAGTAAGACGATGCCATTCTAAATTACTACATTCTCTTTTTAATAAATTCATACATAGTTATATAGCATAAAGATAACTCATAAATTCTTTTCCATATTTTGGAATCATGATTTTGTAAATATAAAGCTACAACGCAATGTAAAATATGTACATCGATACTCGAAACACCGAGGAGATGAGCGGCCTTTTTCAAACAAAGCTTAATTTTGTATTAGAATGTGGACGTGAATTAGGACAATTCTGTTCTAAATTGTAAAATAATGGGACCATATCCCATATAAATAAAAATCGGATATTTATCTGAGACACCTATCTACGTTACAAATAAATTCGTTAGAACTTTGTAATCATTTAAAAAGATGACAGCTAAATTAAGAAAATGTTGTTAATTCTGATTTTGAAAAACAAGATCGACAAAAATTAATAGGACCCAATGGTCGGGTTAGTTTAGTTATAGTTTCTAAGTAATACAATAGATCCTGGGATCGATTCCCAGTTGCCACGGTTAGCTTTTTATTTTTTCAGACTCTTTTGAGTCTTTAGATTTAGTGTTTTTATCTTCTTCATATCTATTTCATTTTATTTATTTTGTAAAATCAACAGATTTTTTTTACATCCATATAAATATTAAACTTATAAACAATACAAAAAAATCTGTGACTGAACAAAAAACTAAGTGTCTAGTACCTGTGGATTAAAATATTTTCAAAAATTACGAAATTTTTTTAATAAAATATGGTACGAGTAAACAAATAAATGAAATAAACTACGTAATAAAAACCTATTTTTGATGATTTTGATAATTTTCGTAAACCGCTCAATAAATAATTTACGGATTCAATAAATCGAGACGATAAATCACTTTCTCTTGGTGTTTGCAATTGTAAATTTAACATGGGGATGCTATTTAGGAATATAACACGATAATTTGCCATTAATATACAAAATGTGATATTTAACTAATAAAGACTATATTAACAACTTCCAATCGAAAATCTGAAACAGAAAATTAGAAAGAGATACGGTCACATCTACTTCCGCTAAGCTAATGCGACTCTATCCCCTTCGATCGTATTTAATTGTATCATAAGTAACTTATTTTCTGTTATGAACTACCTACATTAACACCCCAAAAACAAATAACAAAAATACCTTTATTATCTTTATTTCTTAGCATATTTCTTGAATCGTTTCTTCGTTTCAGTGATTTTGATTATTTATATAGCAATTTGGGTGATATGGTTACAAGAATATCAATTAGGTTTAGAAAATTGTTTCCAAGTACAACTCCTACAGAATAATATTGACACTTATTTTTCTTCTTTGGTATTCAGTAAAGGAAGTATTTGATTAAGAAATTTATGGGGTACTCGGCGGATTTTGCGAATAATTAATACAACGATTAGGATAAATAATTATTTATTTATTGGATCATCAGTAAAATGTTGGAAAAATCTGACGAAGTGCTTCAGTCTTGATCAATTGATTAGTGGTAGGTGGCTGGTGGTTTGTCGCTAATTAAGATTGGATGTGGGGGAACCAATTATATAAAACCATTTCATTTTTTCAAACAAAATATTCAAAGAATGTTTAGATAATAGTTGCTAATTTATTGGCATATCAGTAAAATTGTCTGATGAAAAGTTCCAGTCTTGTTATTTCGATCAATGTGTTTGTTGGTTGGTTATCTAACCCAGGTAAGCGGCAGAGTAGGGGTATGCAGAGTAAGGGTAAGCGGAGTAGGCCAGAGGAGAGGCAGCGGCGACCAGGGGAGCAGAGTGCAGAAGGGGGGCGGAGGCCACCAAGGGGGCAGGGGCCAGCAGAGGGGCAGAGTGCACGAGTCGGGCGGGGGCGGCCGCTACCAAGGGTGTGGCGATGGCATGGTTGACGGTGTGGGCAGAGTACGAGGTGGCTACCGGAGCCACGGCGTAGGAAGCCAGCGGCAGGAGCCCGGCTGATGAGGAGGACACCAGGAAGGCGGACACAATCAAGAACTAGAACAACAAAAACAACATTAATATTAAGACATCATTACGTAGATGAGTTGATTTTCTTTGTGCAATTTGTTTTGAGTTAGCACAATGTATTTGTTTCTACTTACAACACACTTGGCCATCATTTTGGAGAGTTTGTTTTGGGTTGACTTGCTGTGGGAAGAAGCAAATGAGATTGATAATGTTACTGGGCACTGCGATTGCTTTTTATACAAAGCCGCGAGAGGTTGGATGAACCAATAATGTTAATCCCACCTCGTTGCTTCAGTTCATTGGTATGCGTATTGAGTTGGTGCGATGAAATTTTCGTATTTAAATAATCATTTGACGGTTAAGATCTTTGAAGTTTTTTACTACCGTTACCTATGTCCTGAACAATGTAGATCTTCCTTGGCTTCAAATTTTTTGTATGATGAAAATTTAGGACATTATTTGTTCATTGGGAATTGCATAGTTTTAAAATCAATTGAAGCTTTATATTTTTTAACTTCATTGATAAATTATTTATAATTTTGTTGAGTTATTATTTATCTCGTTTACCCCTACTTAGTAAATTTATTGAAACGAGTATAATGCAAGAACTCTTAATTTTCCAGAAAAGCTTATTTCCGCTGCTAATAAAAGTGTCTTCAATCTATTTCCGAACTTTTAAAACATTTACCAAAGATCGTTTCAAAGAATTTTACTAAAAAAAAAATTATGAAATCAATTTTAAATATTTTTCTGGAGTTAATTAATTGCGATTTGAGGCTATTTCGGAAATTCTGATTGGTTTAACGTTATAATTGCTTAAAGAAATTCTGATCGGCTGATCTCATAATAATTTTTTATCTAAATCTTGGTTCCTGGTCTGTGAATTGCTTTATTTTGTGACTTCACGTACCGATAAAACTCAACTTCAAACATCACCAGATGTCGCTCACTCGAGATAGACAGAAGGCAGAAAAAGGGAGAACTACCATCTTCGGGTGGTTGAAAGCTGCCATGATCCAGCAAAACTGGAAATATTTCTGGGCTGTTGATATTATTCACAGAACAACCCGGCAAAATACAAGCTTACCTAATATTGCCTACGATTAGATGCTCATTCCCCAAACAAGCGATAACACCAAGGGAAACCGATACTTACATAAGTGAAGTTGACATATTTATATATATATAGCTTATTTGATGATTTCTATGAACCATAGAAAACACTTATTCCATCCCTTTACCTAAACATGCTGGTATTTTTCTGCAAACATATCTTCTTCTCCTTCCTTGCACTGTCCCAATTCATTGCCTAGGGGTCGACTCTTCTTGTTCTCAGGCTATATTGTCTTCGGTTCTGGATTTCGTTTTCATCCAGGACGTTTTTCTTAATATTTTAGAGCATTGAGTCATACAGGAGTTCCTTGGTCTTCCTCTGGATGACTGTCGATGAAGCTCCATAGACATTGCCTGCTTCACTGCGTAGTCTGGTGGTCTCGGATTTATGTGTCCAAGCATCTCAAACGTACCTGATCACCATGCAAACGTACTTGATCACCGTATTTATATTTCTTGTGTTTTTATCTAACGTAATTTCATTTAATTTCTTTTTTCTTTCTCTTGTTCTTACAAAATATTTCTCACGTTAAAGATTTTAAGTCAACTCTCCAAATAAGGCCCTGAAAAAAATAATTTCCATAAGGGTCCGGGTCATCTTTGGGGAAACTGCGGGAAGGGTAGTTGAAGGAAATAAGGGAGAGAAGATTCTGGGGAGGTAAAGGGTATGAGGGGTGGGTCAGAATCTGGGAACGAGGATGCAATCAGGATGGGTAATTTTAATGGTTCATTTAGAAATTACCAAGAGTAACATTAAAAGGTTCCGAGCTAAAATTTATTTTCAGTTATGTATAGAATAAATTCACAAAAGTATATTTTACAATGAAACTACATTTTATTACGAAAATATATTAATATTTACTTACTTTGAGCAAACAGTATTCCAATAAGTTCTTATTATGCGGAAATTACATTTTAAATCAAAAACATTCAAAACTGAATATTAGGTGTATGAACATTATGCAAAAATATTACTTGACATGTACGTGTATTACCACAATAAAAAAGATTTTTTTTTTGTTTTAAATAATTGCTAATTTATTTGTAATTTTGGAGGCGGTTTTGGGTAACGCTGCCCTGGGAACCATTTATTGGATAACCAACACCCCTGCCATAGATCGTCCCAAATGGTTCGCTACGTTTGGTGACTGGCCCAAATTCATGGGGTAAGTTTTGTCTTGGCGGTGGATGTTTTTTCCCGCTTACTACGCCCCACGACCCATCACCTTGCACCGCAGTGGAAGGGGTAGATTCAAACGTCCGTCATTCCTGGAAACACACATTGACCCCAGATTCCTAACCACACCTTAAACATATTTCCTTCCCAGAACTTTCTCTCCTTCCTTTCCCTAAAACGACCCTTCTTACAGCATCCCCAAAGATGACATAGTAGTTTAAAGGAGTTTTTTTTGTCTCAGGGCCTCCTGTATTGAGCTATCGTAAAAAAAATGCATTGAAAAATTATTTCAGAGATGTAAAGGTTTGCTTCTCATAGAAAGTAGGTTAAACAGTTCGTAATTTATTTATAGACCATCAAATTAGATAATTTGCTAAGTTTCATATGAAATGTCAATTATTGAAAACCTTCATTGAAAATGCCCCGTGGTTGTACAAATTTTACCCTTAGAGGAAATTATTTTGTTCCAAGGAACAACCACTATTAGATTAGATTATTTCTTGGTACAAATTATATAAAAGATCTCCTCATCATATATTATTTTTAGTTACTACGTCAATGTCATTATTATTCATTATGTACCAACAAATTAAGTAAACCATTTTAGGGGTTGAATGCTTAAACCATGCATGAAAAATATGATGTAATCCAAACAGTCGATTTTAATAAAACCTGTAATGTATTGAAAAGCTTCCAAACGGCGTCGTCAGATTTCAGCAGGGAAGTGTTTCTCCCAATGGCTGAAAGGGATACCCATGTAGACGGGTGCCAGCGAGACGAGCTCCTATAAGCGAGTCGTCAGATCCATTTTTCCTCTTTGTAGACAGGTCGGCTGACTTGCAGCATTATTATTGTAAATACTCTAAATAAACCAGTTTGTTATCGAGAACCTAATATTATTTGAAAAGTCCCCCAAAGAGTTACAAGTTATTGAGGATAAAGAAATACCAAACATTTCATGAACATCACAATGTTAGGTAAATAAGCTTCATTATATAAGTATAAGAATCCCAGCATGAAGCAGAGACTAAGGTTTCAGGAGTTTCATTTACTTTACCAACCCCGGGAGAGATACAACATGTGGTCGAGGGGTAAGGCTCTTGACTCACAATCTGAAGGTCACGGGATCGAATCCCGGCGTTCGCAAATAATTTTTATTTGACTAATTTGTATTATTTCTCAATTTGGGAGGCTAGTACGGGTACCGCCGCCCGGGAATCATTTATTGGATAACCAATACCTCTACCATAGGTCTCCCCAAGTAGTTCTTATGTTTGGTGACTTAGCAGGGGTGCCCGGGTTCATGGGGTGAGGTTTGTCCAGGTCCTGGCGGCGATCGAGAGAGACTGGTTGAGGGAGGCCTTTTGACCTTTACGTCCGACCTTGTCCTCTGTCCGACCTTGCATCCGACCTTGTCTTCGACCGACCTTGTCTTTTGACCTTGTCACCCCTTATTCCTTTTTCCTTCCCAGAATTTCCTATCCTTCCTTCCTTAAAAAGACCCTTCACATTGCATCCCCAAAGATGACATAGGCCCCGAGGGAAATTATTTTTCTTATGGCCTCCTGTGTGCTAATGTAAAAAAATCAAATAATATATTTAAAATTTTATATATATTATTTTTGCCTCACATTCGAAGTGGAAGATACTCTCAGTATCGCCCTGGTATAAGACCAACATTCAGAAATAAAACGTTGTTTGAAATTGCTTTAATCGTGTTTTGTGACCAGATCTGAATAGTCAGGTATAGTCTCACTGGCTCCAGATGGGAGCAGCTGAGACTATAGCGAGGTTTTCACACAAAAAATAAGTTATTTAATGTATTTTTTAATACACCATCCAAATTAATAATCGACGAGCATTGATATGTTATACCTACTTACGTTTCTAAAGAGCACACAATTTATATATATTTTTTCATTAATATATTCTTAAAAAGTAAACTGTTTTTTTTTTATTTATTTTTTTTTATTTTTTTTATTTATTTATTTTATAAATCAACAAACAAGTCCCGCTAAGCCAATTGCAATTGGCTCGACAGCAGGTGCTTATAATTACTTACAAATATATTTAAAGTTATAATTTACATCTTTTATCTACAGTTTAAACATTTTTTCATAAATTTTATCATAAGTATCAAAATAAATATTCTTTTTCCAATAACCAATTTTTCACCATATATTTAACCTTATTCATAGAATTATGTTGCTTTATATTGTCAGGTAATAAATTAAATATCATTATTTATTATTTTAACTTTATGAGTAAAACCTCAAACTGTAATATTTAATTAAATGAAGACATTATGAGCGAAACTCAATCGAAAATCTGGAAACAGAAAAATCAGAAAAAGATATTGGCACCTCTGGGACTCGAACCCAGGACCTCCCTACTTTCCGGGTTGGGCGCTCTTATCCACTGAGCTAAGGTGTCGATATCCAATTCGGTCACTTTTAACTGTACCATACTTCGACTAAGAACCACCCATATTATCTTCATTTTTCTTAACGCATATTTTTATTGGCTGCCATCTTTATGAATGATTGCAAGATTCAACTCGAACTAAATGCAATCTAGATGGTGTCTGGATAAATTATTATCCATTTTATTTAATGTGCGACATCTATTGACTCTTCTGCAAGTCTGGGATGAATATTATTATTTATTATTTTAACTTTATGAGTAAAACCTCAAACTGTAATATTTAATTGAATGAAGACATTATGAGCGAAACTCAATCGAAAATCTGGAAACAGAAAAATCAGAAAAAGATATTGGCACCTCTGGGACTCGAACCCAGGACCTCCCTACTTTCCGGGTTGGGCGCTCTTATCCACTGAGCTAAGGTGTCGATATCCAATTCGGTCACTTTTAACTGTACCATACTTCGACTAAGAACCACCCATATTATCTTCATTTTTCTTAACGCATATTTTTATTGGCTTTTAAAACTCAATAATCTTTGCAACGGTTCCATGCCTAGTAACTCAGAAACTAGTCAACTCAACACCTCTTTGAAAAGTCATTTAAAGCTATGAAAAGAATAAATTGAAAACAGGCGACCCTAACCTAACCTAACTTAACCCTAACCTAACTTAACCTATTTAACATTTTTTTTATCATCACTCCTTATGACCTTTCTGAGGTGGTTCTGAGTTGGTTTCATTCTGAGTTGGCCGGTCACCCTTTGCAACATTGTCAATTTTAGAAAATTAACTTTAAAATGGAAAACTCTCAAATGATCTGTAATTCTACTTTTTACAAAAATTAATCAAGATAGCAATTAGAATATATATTAGAATATAATACAATATTGATTGGTATTGAAATGTTAAGAATGTGTGTTTTTTTTATATTAAATGTTTATTCAAGAGATCAGTCATTGTAACAATCATATTATTCTATAACAATATACCTATTTGGGTATTTACATAACAGACAATTCAACAAATTGGTTCTAATTAGTTAATTATATTTTTACTTTTTTCCCAAGAAAGGATAAGAATATGGTGCTGGTCCACCGATCAAAGGGGCAGGTCCTCCAATGTATGGAGTGGGTCCACCGATCAATGGAGCAGGACCACCGATGTATGTAGCAGGTCCGCCGATCAACGGAGCGGGACCTCTGACGTATGGAGCAGGTGCGCCGATCAATGGAGCGGGGCCCCCGATGTACGGAGAGGGTCCACCGATCAGTGGAGCAGGGCCTCCGATGTATGGAGCTGGTCCGCCGATCAATGGAGCAGGGCCTCCGATGTATGGAGCTGGTCCGCCGATCAATGGAGCAGGGCCCCCGATGTACGGAGCGGGTCCGCCGATCAATGGAGCAGGGCCTCCTATGTAAGGAGCTGGTCCACCGATCAACGGAGCAGGGCCTCCGATGTATGGAGCGGGTCCACCGATCAACGGGGCTGGTCCACCGATGTATGGAGCGGGTCCACCGATCAATGGGGCTGGTCCACCGATGTATGGAGCGGGTCCACCGATGTATGGAGCGGGTGCACCGATCAACGGAGCTGGTCCACTAATATATGGAGCGGGTCCACCAATTAAAGGAGCGGGTCCACCGATGTATGGAGCGGGGGCACCGATCAACGGAGCTGGTCCACCAATATACGGAGCGGGTCCTCCGATCAAAGGAGCTGGTCCACCGAAGTATGGTGCTGGTCCACCAATTAAACCTCTCGGGGCTAACAGCGGTGCAGGTCCTGCCAAAAGTGGAGCTCTAGGAGCCAACAAAGGTGCCGGTGCAAATGGTGCAGGAGCGAATACTGGTGCTCTGGCAACTAGGGGAAGAGGTGCTGCTACAACTGGAGCATGGGCGACCACTGGAGTTGCAATAGAATGGTGAACTGTGTGGGCATTGTAGGAGCTAGCCACTGGAGCGATTGCATAAGAAGCTAAGGGGACCACACCAACTGATGCTGCTGCCATCGACACCAAAACGGAGAATAACTGGAAACAGAAAGAAAAATTATTGTCATTAAAAATTTAAATGGAAAATCTTGAACTGAACTAAAAATAAGAAGATATGCCTATAACAGTTTTATTATTTGAAATGTAATGGATTTTTTTTTATTTTAATTTAATGAAAACAAATAACTTTGTGTACACTACTATTTAAATAGTGGTGTACACAAAGTTATTTGTTTTCATTAAATTAATAATGACGCCACAAAGTGAATTTGCGAATTTAAAAAAAAAGATATTTTTATTATTTGTACTAACCATGAATTGGGAAATCATTTTGAATTGTGTCTTGTTGTTGCTCCTACGAAGAATCGCAAGTTGCTGATGATTCTAAACTGCTCATCAAACATTATATACTAGTGATTTAGTAACACCATAGCCCAAAGAAAGTGTCACATGACGCCATATGGGAGTTTATTGAATCGAAGTTTATTTGGTTCACTTACGAATTAGGACATCGATTAACACGTAATATTACAATTAAGTTGACCGCGAAACTCCTCACAACAATTTGGCATCGGATAGTATTAGCTCATTGGAATCTGAAATTTGTATTTACTTCCTGCAACATTCAGTCATTTGAATTAAAACTGCTTTCAAGGCCGTACACATATACATTTGCATTTCAACGATAAATTAATTAATAATATATGTATTATTTTAGTGAAAACTTATTTAGCACCGTTGTGATTTGAAATGCAATGAAACGAAAAATAGCGACACTAAAAAGAGACTAACACAAACATCTATATCTGTAGGATTTAGCCTGCGAGAGAATGAGATAGACTTATCGGTCTCCTCTTTGTGCGGTGCTTCGTAGCCTCCCCGCTCTTGTCTACTTTATTTTCTGAAGATTTCACTTCTACCGCGAGTGAACTGCACACATTTTTTTCTCTGTTCTTCTTTTTTCTGTTCTATTTTTGATCTATTATTGGGTGTGTAAAAGCAAAGGCAGCAATCTCCTTTAATTGGATATTGGAGATTGCTGCCTTTGCTTTTGCACACCTCGGATTGTTATATTTATACTTTTTTTTTATTATTTAATTCTTTGATATTCTGTTTAATTTCATCAATGTTAGTTCGTTGGAACGTGTTACAAGTATTGGAAGGTGATGTATATGGTATATATACGTACATAATATATACTATATTATAGACCAAGGTGTTTTCTTTTTATTTTAATTGCAAATTTTTCGCCAACTGGCCCAAAATAATTGATAAAAATATTTGCACATTTTATTGAATCTGTGTTTACTTTGTAAATTTGGTATCGATGTGTCTGATTTTGTTTATATTATCATTGGAGAAGAAGATAACACTTATAATCTAAATGAAAATATGAAAGAAAACAAGACACAGAAAAACAGAAAAAGACAATGGTCGCAACTGGGACTCGAACCCAGATCTCTCGTCTAACCGGGACGTGCGCGTTATCCAATTTCGCTATTGCCACCTTCTGTCAAACCGTCATATTTGTCAATCTCATATTTCAAAAATTTAGAATCAACAATATTATCTTCAACTAGTTCTTTTTTCCATATTATAGGCAACTACTATTTTTATTGGAAACAATCATTCTAAGAATTGGTTTGTAACCTGAATAGCGTCTCGAATAAATGTATCCGAATTTATTTATTTATTTTTTTTTATTCTTCATTTTAATCACCCGCTAAACTGCCAAGGCAGTTTGTCAGCAGGTCAATTTGACAATATTAATAAAACACTAAAACATAAAATATTATAAGAAAACACAATAGCAAAATAGTTCCAGAAGAATAACTTTTAAGTACCTACAATACAAAAGCATAAAATATACAGACAGACAGATATAACACAGGTAATTACTGATAGATTAAATTAATTATAGATAGTATTTATACATAAGATTACAAACAATATCAGTACAAAAAGTTTTGACCCATTAGCCATTTTTAAATTTTTCTTTTGAGATCAGTGGGGCAATTGGATTCGATTTTGAAATTCATCGGCATCTTATTAAATATGGTGGGGACAAGATAAGTGAATGTCCGTTGGCCGTATTTATTTTATTTATTCATATGGAACTATTGACTTTATGAAAGTCTAAATGAATATTCAATTTTTTATGAGAAAAACTCTCTTTTTATAACTTTTGAAGGTTATTCCCATCAATGTTGAAGAAGAAGATAACACTTTTTTTCAAAATTTCTTTTTTAAAGTAAAAAAAACCGCGGTCCATCTCTGCTTACATCTCAATAATTACGGTCGTCACCCTCACTTAAATAGATAGAGCAACGAAGCGCGTTGGCGACTGAATCCGTATAGGGTTTGTTGTGCAAAATCACCTTACAAAACCTAACCCATTTCAGTTACGGCCGCGACTGAGCCGGTATAGTTTGTAAGGTGATTTTGCACAACAAACCCTACCCCATTTCAGACACCGCCGCGACTGAACCGGTATAGGGTTTGGAAATGCGCTCCCGGGGCAGAGATACCCATACAAGCAATTAAGAAGATACCAAAATTATTTTTAAATTAACAATTATTTATTTCAAAATTTTTGTTTATATGTTTGAAAGATGTCGTACTTTTTTAAGATTAAAAACATTAAAATATAAATATATTCTTTTCATTACTTCAATAATCTCAAATTAACTTTTGGCTTGTTGATAATTTTGATTAAATTAGTCGTGTATATAAAGTAATGTATTAATTTATTTTGTTTTGTTTATTGACTCGCCAACATAAAACATCACATAAAATTATTACATTGGTTTACAATATGAATATTGTTTCAGAGACGACTCCAATTAAAGGTGAGCACACCTTAACATTCTTAAGTTGTAAAACATATTAATAAATTATATTACAAGTAAGTATGTAAAACAAGGAGGATCAAATATTATTAGATACATAGGAACATAAACATTTACGTACACATGTACAAACATACACATGTACAAACATACACATATATATGTATGCATATGCACGGCGTCCGGAAACTCTTAGTATCTACCTACCAGCTTGAAAGTGGTGTATTTAAATCACATAGAGAACCCGAAACAAACAAAAAATCTATCTCAGCATTTCGAGTTTTTTTACGTTTTCTATTTTTTTGGCAACTAATCATTTAAAAAAACTTTAGGAGCTAGGTATTTATGTAAAAAAAAAAGCACGTGATATTAAGTCCTTAGCGATCGATTTTTTTTTTTTAAATATGATGAAAAAAATTCAAACTTAGGACTCGATTTACTCAAACGAAAGCTCAAATCAAAAAAGTTATCATAGCTTTTCACCTGTACCACGAGTTTCCGGACAACACGTATTTTATAAGGTGACCGGACAACTCGGAATGAAACCAACTCAGAACCATCTCAGATAAGTCATTTAGAGTGATAAAAATGTATTAAAAAAATTGGTAAAATAGGTTACGTTAGGTTAGGGTTATCGGCTAATTTAAAATATTTTTTTCATAGCTTTTAATGACTTTTCAAGGAGGTGTTGAGTTGACTTTATTCTCAATTGGCATTGAACCAGCATTATAGTTAGATGAAAAATATTCATGAAAAATATTTTTCACAAGTATTTTGACGATTTAAATATATATATTTTCGTTCCTTTAAAATGGTCCAGGTTTTGGTTAAAACATCTATCACCATCAAAGTAAAACCAATAAAAGCATCAACATAAACATCGCAAGTTCTCCTACCTACCACTCGTTGTTTCCTTTTCCAAGTACGCACGTGTGTGCATGCATACGTAATTAACTTGACAAATATGAATCGTATCGATTTCAGACGAACGTGTTCAAGGATTGCGGAAATGGGTAAACAAAATTGAATCCTTATGAATTATTCAACAGGTGCATCGATGCAAAACGCCCTACATTGGTTTACCGGTACAAAAAAAAAACTTGTGTTTTTACTTGTAACGCATAAATAATTATTTATTATTTTTACTTAGAAGTAAGTAATATTAAACACTATGTGTGTATTATTTGCAAGTTGTTGCGACTGCAATAATTTTTTTATTTATTGATCAACGCCCTTTTCAGGGCTTTTACATATGAATGGTAATAAATACAATATTTATTGTACATAACTGAACTGCCTCAGTAACAATATTTTATATTTGTTTTAAGATAAACTGAAGATGTCCACGGACGTGGTGTAATTGTTTCCTTCCATCAGTATTCTGGGTAAAGAGGAATACATATGTTAGCTAGTCCCAGAATTATTTATGGGTAAAGCAAGCCCACCAATTTATGGGTAAATTGGTGGGTTTGCTTTTTAAAGCGGAAGCGGCAGAGAGAAAAAAGGGAGGTGGCGGGAGACGTAAATTTACAAAGTGAGTTGGTCCCAGTTTTTGGGAGGTTGGTAATTAAAACTCGTGATAAGTCGCTAGCTGGATGACCAGGACACACTGAACCCCAGATTCCTACCCACCCCTAAAAACCTTTTCCTTCCCAGAACTCTCCTCCTTTTCCTTTCCTTAAAAACGCCCTCCACACAGCATCCTCAAAGATGACAAAGACCCTGAGGGAAATTATTTTCCTCAGGGCCTCCTGTGTGGAGCTCATGTAAAAAAAAAAGATCAAGGCTCACATTTTAATTAATTCCGACGAATTTGTAACTAAAATAAATTTTTTTTCAAATCGATCCCCGGGGATTTAATTTATTTATGTTTTGTTTCGTTTGAAAATTTTATAACCCGTTTTTTTTTCAACTATAAATTTAGCGGTAAGCAACTTTCGGAGAGATTCGTTTAGAAACATATGAAAATAAGTAACACTTTAATAAACTAAGCGGAAAGATCAAGTTTCCAGGCCTGTCAGGACAAATTCAACCGTAGGCCCGTCCAATCCGCCGGGCCGCGCCTATATTTGTTTACACACTTTCATTACTTACGTCGTTAAGATTCCCAAATTATTTTAGAGTGTTTGCTAGGAAAAATTCGGCAGTAGGTCCATCTAATCAACGGGGTCGCGCGTCGCGTTTTGTGTACGCGCCTTCTTTACTTACGTCGTTAAGATTCTGACTTTATTTTAGGGTATTGTGTCGTCTTTGTAGTACTGTAATCATCCGGTCGTTTAGAGGCGTATAGAGGCTTGCATCTTATTGTTGTTCCACCATGTTGGATTTGACTTTGCTACTGGTGTATTATTGGCACGTGGAAAATGTGGAGCCGTTTCCCTGCATTTGCCTTGTTGGATGGCATTTTGACTGATTGTTAAAAAATAACTTAAACCTATGCGACCGATGCACGTGCACGTTTTTTGAAAAGCCGTCTTAAACCACCCACATCGGGACCCTTGATATGTTCGCTGCTACTTTCAATGTTCCTACTTTTCCTGGCACCTCACTGGAGGTCTGGAAGTCGTCGAGAAGGGGATCCATGAGGGAAATGCCGCTGGAGATGCCTTGTCGGGGCCCAAGAAGAATTTGGCCAAAATCATTATTACGACTACAAGGGGTTCGTGTTTTATGCCTTGTCAAACATGAAATCTCTCTCACTCTCTTCTTTTTGTCAAATATTTATCCATAAATATGACTAGTATTTATACTCTGATTGATGGCATTAATAATAAGTTTTGTTGTTGTTAATTTACATTTGAAAAATTGTCATTCTCTTTCTAATAAGTAGAATTTAGAACCCACTTCACAGAGAAAACAAAACCCATAAACCCGAGAAGAGTCTCTATTTTTTTTACGCTATACAATTACTTTGTATTTAGCACCCATTCCGTAATTATGCCCTTATATATTGTGCCTACCAGGTAGAGGGTACACTTTTACACCTGCATAATCAACTGAAAAACTGAAATACAATTTTTCGGAGATGTCTGACTAATCACCTGGAAGATCGATATTGTCGATTGATGTCTAAAATCTGGGTTTACAGTTTTTTTCTTTAGATGTGCTTTATTGGTTAAATATTTTGAAATTTCATCAGTTGCATCGGGGGGATGCAAGAAACATTTGTGCCGTACAAATAAAATATAAAATATATTATTTTTTTATGCATCACATAGAAACAATTGCACATATTTTATATTATTCTTATAATTTACTTACAAATTACGTTTTACGAACCTTTTATTATTATTTTGTGTTATTTTTACGGCATCTGTTTTTTAAGTTTTTTAAAAATTTAAGTTTTTTCTTACTCTTTTCTCCATGTTTTCTTATAATTTACTAGCAAGTTCCGGCAATCATTTCCGCGATCCCCGCACCCTCTACCTTCCCCGCTTTTCTCCTCCTATCTTCCGCTTAATCCTCCTGCTTAACGACCCGTGAATCCCCCACCCCACTTCCTTCCCCTCCACCCCTACCTGATTTCCCTCTCGTTCCCGCCTCTATCCCTGCCGCCAAACTATATGAAATACACTCATTTTTCAATCAACTCGCGCGCCACCTATTGTAAAATTTAAATCCACAAAGTTTCATCGCAATTCGATGAATGGTTTAGGAGCGCAAAAAGGAGCGTAAAAAACGAAGAAACATTAATTTTTATTTATTAAGATTACGTACGTAATGCATTCACCAAATTCATCCTCTTCTTCTTTTTTTGCTCTGTCCGATTTTGAAAATTTCCATTCTCTATTCAACAATGTCCTAGAATCTGATCTTAAAACAAATATGGCGAGATGGTTCATGGCAAAACTAAATACTTAAAACCATGTTGTGTGAAAATGCATCCAAAGAGAGATCAATAAATTTTATTTGTTTTTTGTTCACAGTTCACATCTAGTGCATTTCACATCGATGGGTCAAACGCTTTTAATGAAGTACACAAGAAACTTCAACAAAACACCTTCATACAATGCCTTTATTCAAAATTATTTTTAAAAGTACCATTCTAAATGTATTTCCTTAAAGAAGTGTGTTACACGTACAAATAATTAAGAGTGTTCCGTTTTTTTGGGTCACGCCGTCCTTTGAATGCGAATTAGTTACATTAAACGGTGTGAAATTGAAATCTACGCTCTACGACAGACCAATGACTGTCTGATGGCGGTGATTTGATAAGTCCGGATAGTAGCCAGGTTTGGACAGGTTATGTAACGCAAAGGTTAACCGCAGACCCAATTATTATCGTACGGAGCATTATTCATCGTATAATTATTTGTTCAGTCGATCCATTTTTTTCTTTAATTAGCGGTCGGAGCATACATTGTTCTTGATAAGAGCTATATTATTTTTTAAAACGAACAATGAGATCAAATCGTTAAGAGGGAATAACCAGATAAAACCGGAAATACGTCATTTTTAAATCAAATTTTAGACAAATAAATTATAAATTGATTTCGAAAGACTGTTTTTTTATCTAGTGAAGCTACTTTTTAAATTTTGAGAAAATATGTTTATTTTTAGTTCAATAAGGTTTTAACGTAGTTCGTTTGCAGATTTGTTAAATTTTCAAACAAAATTTTGAATTTTACAACATTCATTTCAAATCATGTGCAGTATAATAAATCAATAAATTATTTGGGAAAGCTACTTTCCAGAATTTTAATTTTAGTTCAAATAAAATCATAAATAAAAGATCCGTGCCCTTGTTTTGTGACGAAAATACTTCAGTTTGTCTATTTATTTACGGTCTTACAAACTTAAATTTTTTTTTAAAATACATTCTTATTTTGCTTAGACATTATTGAAAAATTATAAATACTTATGATCAAACGATTATTACATAAAGTACATAATTTAAATTGTTTTATCATCACGAGTTTGAGCATTTTTGATTGTGGGTATTTATCAAAGCAAATTTGGAATGAAATAAAATCGACATTGGGATGAAGAGGGAAAATTATTTTCCTCGAGGCCTCCTATGTGAAGTTAATGTAAAAAAAAATGAATGTGTGTTGAGAAGTCCTGTTCAGCAACTCCATCTATGTTGGTAATTTTTTTGTACCTTCGTTTTCAAGATGGTGGCTGCTTTTATGGTTCCGTAAAGAATCTTTTTTTCAAATAAGAAATCTTCGTGTTTTTTGGGAATTTCTTATGCTATTTTATTTTTTATTTATTATTCTTCTATAAGTTATTTTTTCAATGTCTGCTTTTACCAATACGTATAGTACTAACTTAATTTTTTCAGTACCTATTTACCTGAAAAAAGAATTGTCCCTGAAATGGTGGTGTTCCTTTGGACAAATTGTGTAAATCCTTCTTTTGAAATTTTAAAAAAAGAATCTAGTGCAGTTCGCACGCGGTAGAAGTAAAACCTTTACCCACACAATCTCAACCAATAGGAGCCTTGAAAAGTGAGCTCATAATCAAAGCGGCCAATGCGCGCAGCTTGATAGAGCGCAACGCTTCGTAGGTACATTGTACGTAGGTAAGGAATCATTCTATCTCATTCTCTCACAGGCTAAATCCTAAAGATGTATGTGTTTCTCTTTTTAGTTTGTTTATTAAACAAGATAAAATTAGTTTTTGGACGCAAGATTTAGTGAGCACAGAACTACTAGATAAATTAATTACAAATTCGCATTAATGTTGAAAATCTCAAGTTCCATTCTCACGATTGACATTTTGAATTTTTGATCAAAGCACCGGAGCAAAGTACTGTTTTGAAATCACGTTTCAATAGAATTTCAATTAATCACCTTTGTGGGTGCTACATGGAAATTGGTAACCACGTGAAGAAATCCCACAAACTCCAGGAAATATTTCAATCTCTTCATATTCCTTGTGTTGGTGTTTCGTTTAATTAAGTTATGTACTTCATCTCTCCAGGTGTTTTGGAGAAACGCCTCTAATCTTGTCGGGCACGTGCTATGTCCCTCCAGTTCATTTATTTTATTTTTACTGTATACAACGTACCGAGGATTTTCAAAAAAAAAATATTACACAGAAATAACCAAGAATACATACCAAATATCCAATAACGGTGCACAACAATAATAATATGTAGGAATAAAAAAACAGTCTTACTAAAAAACTTCGTGAATATTTTAAACAATTGATAAACAGCCGTGTATGTTAAAACCTTACTAATATGACAACTTCCAAAAAATAGTTCAAGGAAATATATATAAAGGTAAATTGCTTAGCCATTTAAAGAGAGTTGTTTACCTATTATTCACTGTTTTTAATAGCATTTTTTACAAGTTATTTTAAACGTCCTATTTATTTCTTATTTTTGAAAATGTCAAATTTTAGAAACTAGATAAATTACCTTTTAGATTTATATTTTAAATTCACTGTAATAATTAAATATTTTTATAATCAAACTATCAAAAAGTTGACGAAAAGCCTACCACAACGTTTTTAAAGAAAACGTCGAATGAATTTAAAAAACACTGTCCTCTTGTTTAAGGAGTTTGAAAGAAAGATGTCACTTAACTTTAACCTCGTTCGAACAATAAATAAAAAATTTAAGTTAGCTCTTAATTCCCAAAAAATATCATTCAAACATTGTTTTTAAAACGTTAATTTCTTTCATAAATTTTTACCGATACATGTATTAGATGTTTTAAAAAACATCACTCTTTCAATTCTCATAAAATTAAGACTATGAAATACTCGTAGAATTTGAATATTGGTATAACCTATAATCCTGTAGCACCTGAACACGTAAGTTCAATTTTCAACATTATATGATTGTTTGACCAAAACCGACGTAAAATAATAAAAAATAAGTGGTAAATTCATTGAATTACATGAATTTAATAGTGAATTGGTCATTAGAATAGAAATTATGAAGAAAATATGATTTGAATCCCATATAAATATCACATTTATTTTGCCGGAAAACTGATGCGCATGGCACACCTAGGAATGCACCAATCTACCAAATTCTATCGCAGCAAGTTAACGACGTTTGTTTCTAGTAATAATTCGAAATAGAAATTGTACAATTTTTATTCAATATGTAACATAAAAACACCTTTTAACGGTTGGGAAGGGTTGTTTTTTATTAGTTGAGCTGTAAGTATGTAAAATAATATCAAAAAGCAAGAGTCATGTTTAGGTCAAGTGAATCAAATGAAAAAAAGAGATTCTAGAAATTTTCTAAAGTTCTGGGAGTTAATGCCAAATGTCGGGAATATCCGTCATATTATTACGATCAACAAATTTAAAAATAGATTGCAAAAGGTTTATTTCTTTGTAAAGGAATACGGTAAGTTTCGGAGTTTCTTAGTGGAGGTAATTGTTATTGATTTTGATTGTGACAAAGATGGAAGATTCTTAATGGCTATATCTACAGGTGCCGTATTTGCATCTACACTGTTTAACCACTTAAGAAGAAGCCTCAAGGCAAAATACATATATTCTTTGGGTGCCTTACATTTCCACAAATTAATATAAAATTAAAAACTTTAAAATCGCTTGGAAAACGGAGCCTAGAAACGCTCGATTTCAAACACAAAAGTGGTTTTTATTTATTTTGTGAATAATTTTACAGAAAACAAAAATATTTAATCAAGGGAAACTGTCACAGATCAGCCATAATAATATTTTTGAAGTAAAAACTTATTTAACACGTTGTGATTTGAAACTCGATGCTATCGTTGACTTAACATCTGAAATATTTAAATCTTTAGATACTAAAAATAAATGCATTGGAATATTTGTCGACTTAAGAAAAGCTTTTGACAGTATATCACATTCTAATCTTATCTCTAAACTAACGAAAATTGGTATAACTAATAATTCCTTAAAGTGGATCGAAAATTATCAACTTCATAGTGAGCAATTTTTCAAGTTAAATGGTTTTCTGAGTGATTCCCAGATCAGTAAATTTGGAATCCCGCAGGGAACGGTACTGGGTCCAATACTTTTTATCATTTATGTGAATGATATTTTTAAACTCACCATAAAGTCCAAACTAATATCGTATGCTGATGACACAGCAATATTAACTGCGGGATTAACCTGGACTGAAACTCAAAGAACGGCGGAATTAGATATAAATATAATAAAAAAATGGTTTGATCAAAATTTACTATCCCTAAATACCGATAAAACTTTTTTTATACCATTCACTTTGAATAAAAATGCTATCCCTGAGAATGTAAACATATGTATCCACTCATATGATTGTAATTCAAATTCATATCCATGTAAACCTGATTGTTCTACACTCACTGTTAAAACCAACGTTAAATATCTGGGTGTAATTATAGATAGCAACATAAAGTGGAAAATACAAATCAGTTCAACAGTTGTGAGAATAAGAAAATTAATGTACATTTTCATTAAAATTCGAAACATTTAAATATTACTACGTTAAGAACCATTTATTTTTCCTTAATTCAATCAGTGCTACAATATGGAATTGTTGTTGGGGTGGTGCCTTCAAAACTTCTCTTTTACCTTTGGAAATCATTAAAAAACAATAATAAACATAATTTTTAAAAAGTCATATGATTACCCCACCATTAAACTATTTCAAGATTTTAAAGTACCTTCACTTCACATTATTTATAAAAAAATTACAATTTTACAAATACACAAAGATTGCTTCGATAGTGAGAACCTTACTCATTTTTCAAACAGCATTAGAACAAATATACTTGGCTCTATGACTGTCCCACGTTGTAACACTACCACAGCCCAACAATTCTATAAATATACTGGAGTGAAATGGTTTAACCAATTACCAGTTAATCTAAGATTGGAAACTAATTATAAAACATTAAAAAAATCAATAAAAACACATTATTATGACTACATCTTATAATACTATACTTGTCAACACAATTGTAGTATACGGATATCCTTTTTCTTTCTTTATTTTTCTCCTTTCTTTTTTGTTACCTCCTCAACTTCATTTCTGTTATATTCATATATGTTTATTTTTATATATGTATGTGTACACATATTCATATGTTTTTATGTATGTACACATGGCGATAACATTTTGTATATGTGTATATATGTATGTATATACTTACATATATGACCTTTTTTTCTTATTTCACTGTTAAATTCCTATCTTTTGTTTTACACATAAAAAAAATTACTATTTTTTCTTTGTTAAATTGTGCTTTACATTCGTTTTCTCCGCCTTTTTTACTCGAGCTCTGCTCTAAAAAAAGGTGTAATACTTATTAATTAATGTATTTTTAAAAGAAAAACTTTATTTAATTTATAAAAACATGTTACCTCTGTACCATTATATTCAATAAATAAAAAAAAAAAAACGAAATAGCGACACTAAAAAGAGACAAGCACATTCATCTATATGACTTGGCCTGCGAGGGAATGAGATAGACTAATTATCCAAAAACTAAAAACTGAATTTGAAAGGTGATGAAATACGCTTTCAAATTTTATTATTAGAAAAAACCATATAATTTTTTCAAATATAAGAATTTGATTTGCTGACTTTAAAAAGTTTTAAAAATCGCTCACCTTACATTTTTCTAAGTAACATTACTGATATATAAAGGTGAATTATAAACTTTACAGGCACTTCACTTTTTTGGTTCATGTAAACATCATTCTTAAAAAATTCACAAAGTCTCATTTTTTTTCAAATTGTGGTCGGAAACTTTGGTTTCATAAAGATGTTAATTTTAATTATTTTGTGGCTAACTTTTGGATTTGAATATAAAGCGTGTTGTTTTTTCTTTCCAATATCGTTTAGATTATATTTATCACTACGACAGTAAGGGAGATACAACGATTTCTTTGAGACCTAGGTGAGCTGGGACAAATATGATCTGCTGTGATTAAACGGGTTTTTATTTCGGGTTCTATGAGGTCTAGTTATAAAATCTTTCAAATAGAGTTCTAAATCAGTACTTTGAGTTTATTTTGTAAACTTCGCATAAAATATAATGACTCATTTGTTTGAAACAAACTAATAGAGCTAGAGAAAGACATAGACTAAATACAAGACTGAACTAGGTAAGCGATTGGCTGGTACGAGTCACTTCTAGGCCCCGGCCTTGGGTCACCGCTGACATATTTAGCCGCACGGATTTGTGTAAGATTAACGACGGATCCGACTGTAATGAAAACTGTGCTGTACAAGTCAGGGCTTCAGAACAGTAACAAAATTTTATTAAACTTTTTAAAATGTTTTACCAAAGCACATTAATTATGATTTGGGTATTATAATTAAAGTAAGGAACATTAGGAGTAATGAACATAGTATCTAATGATAAAATCCAAATGCTATTTGACAATGTAGCACCTCTTATCTATAAATCAATAAATCTGTTTGAAGCAGCAAAACTCTCGCTCGTGTCTTGAATTTCTGGGGCAACGGATTTTTTGCTGATCAAAAATCAAGCCTCCAAGCTGTGAAGATTAACCAAAAATAATCATTAACAACCATCAAAATACAAAGATGTTTACTTATTATGACTATCATGATCCAATCTTGGACTAAATGGTTTACTCTAATATTATAAGGAACGACTCGAATATTTTATTTTTACTACTCTGGAAAAAAAGAAGACAATTTGATGACTTTATATATATTAGAACATGGTGGTGTTATTAGAATTTACTTAAATGTTTGCTTCGTATCTTTCAATATCATAAATTATTGAACATTTTTAAGTGGATTGTTAAAACTTACACACTGCCCAATGCTAATTGTATAAATAGTATCATGTTAATACACTGTGAGTGTTCCAAACCAGTAAATAAATAATTAATGCATTGTGAGTGTTCCAAACCAATAAATAAATAATGAATACATTGTGAGTGTTCCAAGCCAATAAATAAATAACTACTACACTGTGAGCGTTCCAAACCAATAAATAAATAACTACTACACTGTGAATGTCCCAAACCAATAAATAAATCTCTAATATATTGTGAGTGTTCCAAACCAATAAGTAAATAACAAAGACATTGTGAGTGTACCAAGCCAATAAATAATTAACTAATACGCTGTGAGTGTTCCAAACCAAAACATAAATAACTAATATACTGTAAGTGTTCCAAACCAAAAAATAAATAACTAATACATTGTGAGTGTTCCAAACCAATAAATAAATATTAAATACGCTGTGAGTGTTCCAAACCAAAACATAAATAACTAATATACTGTGAGTGTTCCAAACCAAAAAATAAATAACTAATACATTGGAGTATTTCAAACCAATAAAAAATAACTAATACACTGTAAGGACGGGTTGTTTCAAAAAATTTGATGGATTCATCAAATATTTGATGTTAATTTTCACGTTCTGTGTAAGTTCTATTCAAGTTCTGTGATTATTTCAGTTTTGTGAAGCAGCTGTCCTATAAAGATATAATAACAGAACTTGAATAGAACTTACACAGAACGTGAAAATCAACTTAATATATTTGATGAATCCATCAAATTTTTTGTAACAACCCATCCTAAGTGTTCAAAACTAATAAATAAATAACCAATACACTGTGAGTATTTCAAACCAATAAATAAATAACTATTACATTGTGAGTGTTCCAAACCAATAAATAAATAACATTCTATGAATTTGAAAAGCAAATACACTCTATATTTATTTATTTATTTATTTATTTATTTATTTATTTAGTATAGTATAATACATTTATAAACATTTTTTATGATATATTACAATACAATATATTATAGAGTAGAAATAGAATATTACATAAATATAAATAGCGGCAAAGTCTTGCTTCTTTACCCTCTTGCCTTTCCGCATACTTCTTCCGCACTCCGAACACTCCCCAATTTATTGGGGATTCATTTCAATTCAATTCCAATACTTACCCTTAACTGCTCCGCGCACTGGGACTCATAGAGTAAGAATGATAAGAAAAATTCCTCATTTAGGCTCTTACGCCGAAGCCTCTCAACTCCTGCTAACAATATCACCGCGCGAGGGTGATACAATGTGCATATATCGACCGGCAATATTTTTGCGCCCACTTGCATATCTTATTGAGTGAACGCACCGTGGAAAGTGGATCAAATGTCACCTTTGTGCGGAGGCAGAATACGACATTACGCAGCTAGAACATAATATGTATTATTACCAACGCTGTTTCACACAACAGCCACCGCAAAATACACAAGCCGATATTGAAAACCGATTAGACGGTGAGGTGACAGCAACAACGAGTAATTTATTAGTCTCCGGATAACATGATATTGAAGAGGTGAACAGGGTGACCTCTACTTCTAAGGTTTTGCTTTCATAGTGAAGGGTCTATCATTTGAGATATGATCAGTTTCTTTGCAACCGCTTCGGTGTCGAAGATAAAAATCTCGGGCAATGTGAAGCTTCTGCTAAAATCAATATTTATCACAGATTGAATTTGCTAAAGAGGGTAGAACATAGCAGAGAGGACCTTCTTACTTTGAAAATATTCCGGTCGTCTTTTTCTAGATAATGAAAAATACCGTTCTAATAATGTAGAACAGAGGCAACACTTTCTTGTGGCTGGTAATGGCTAAGAAAAAATGGGGAGATCTTTTTTATTTCCAATTATGATATATTTTTTTAAGTAAATGGAACAAGCATTTGTCTTACTAAAATCACGATAAACTGAATTTTACCTTCTTCGATGAAATCACTCACATATTTTCAATCATCGAAACTCTTCCGTGAACGTTTATTTTTTTTACATAAACTCCATCAGACCAAGAAATCATTTCCTTCAGGACTTATATCATCTTTAGGTGTTGTACGGAGGGTCTTCTTCGGGAAAGGTAGGAATGGCCCTGGGTCTTGAAGAGAACCATGCTGTGGGAGAGAGGAAACAGAGAACCCGGCAAACCGTCCAACAGCCGAGCTGTCGAACTCAACGATTCATAGAAAAACCCGTTCTGTCGTGACAAATTTTCGTCGCCTCAGTTCTTATTTGTCCAACAGACCATTTAATTTTTTGTTCAATCTCCACTTTAAAATTAAAATAAAGTATAAATATGATAGTTAATCACTTAACTAAGAATTATTTAAACTAATGAGACCTTTACCTTTAAGGAAATAGCTTTATCTTAAACACCTATCATAATTTTCATTGAAATAATGAAAAAAAACCTTCTCCTTTTGTAAAATTTTCTAATGGTCTGTTGGACAAATACGAACCAAGGCGACGAAATGCCAACCGTGTACACTTGTTCAGCGCGCGTTTGGCGTGTATCCCGACCGGTGCCGAAAGGGGCAATGACGGGGGGAGCAGAGCTAGTTTTACGGGGCTTCGTCCATTAAAATACCGGTAGAATAAGGTCAGTATTCCCAGCTGTGCGTTTGTAGGGAAATCTATCAAACGGATAGCTCGTTTATTCACAGAGAAAAAGGTTATTATGATTAAATTACGATTATTGTTTCATTTTCTTTTCATTTTCTGTCATCATCTCAGAAGACTACGTTTCTGACACTATTGGAAGTTACAGATTATTTAAAAACTCATTTTAAAGCAACTTGAAATAAAAGAACGCAATATCAAGTTACAAAAATTCAAAACAAGTAGATATTTTAAAACAGATCGAGAGAAGATTTATTGTTATAGAAATAATTAAAGTTTTGCAAAGTAAGGAAAAAATTCATAAATATCTTCTGGTTGTTGTGTATAATTTTGAAGTAAAACTTATTTATCACCGTCGTGATTTGAAACTCGATGAAATGGAAATGACACTAAAATGAGACAAAACATACATATATAGGATTTAGCCTGCGAGAGAATGAGATAGAATGAAACCTTACCCACGAACAGTATTTACGAAACGTCACCCGGCTGCAATGGCCTCTTTGATTATGAGTTCACTTTTCAAGGCTCCTATTAATAATAATAATAATAATTTTTGGATGATTTCTATAGCGCCATTTTTGTGAGAAAATCACCTCAAGGGCGCTTGGTTGAGACTGTGTGGGTGAAGTTTCACTTCTACCGCGTGTGAACTGCGTTCGAATTTTTTTAAATTTAACAAAATGAGCGGTTGCTACAATATGAGAAATGTTTTATCGTCTAACAAAATGATTATTTTTTCTTGTTTTTGCTCTTCGTAGTGCAATTTTCAGCAGGCACCTACAAGTACAGAAACATATTTATGAATATTCCAAAATCGAACATTTGAACTCTTCCCATTGTTAAAAGTTTATGGCGTGCGTAGTATTTTTCACTGGATATTGAGCTGTTTAATGCTTCCCAGATCTTTATCTAACGTTTCGGAATGTCTTGAAAGGTTCGTCAACAAGGCAAATGCGTAAAGTATATCAAACAACATCCTTTACGCTGCGCAGGGTCCAGAACGAGGGGTCTTACTGCTCTACCTTGGAGGTCGTTACTATAATAATTATGAAAGACAAAAGTGCAGCTATTCGCTTTATGGTTGTCTACATACCTACCCATTTGTAATAGGTAGGTAAATACCTACTCGAGCATAGTTAGATGCGACCTTCTTCTTTCGTAGGTTCATAAATGCCCCATGGCAAGTGTTTGCCGGAGACCGACTTAATCCAATTCGGGGTTAGTCGGTATAATGTTATTGCTTTTAAATATTTATGATATATTATGACTGCAATTAAAATATGAAAAAAATATATTTATATTCACACATATTATATACACATATTTATATAATATCGTGCTGGGAAAATATAAATAAATAAAATGGCTCAAGTGCCATTTTTTCTAAGTTTACTTAAACATTCCAACTTCGTACTCGATTTATTGAAAACGAAAACTCAAATCGTACAGTTATGGATCAGATTAAGAAAGGGACGATTAGATAGTTTAGGCACGCAGAGCGGATGAAGAAAGGAGCGTAAGACGCGGTTGCTAATGGAAGAAGAAGTCGAGGACGCCCTAGGAAGACATGGCATGACCAAGGGAATCAAATTCTTGAATCGGACCATAAATCAGTAGTCACAATAACAGAAAAGTATGTATTATTCGACGTGTAAATGTGTAATGTGTAAGCTAGTTTTTTGTTTCAATTATGTTGGGTAGCGGGTATGGGTACCGGGGCCGATGGCGGTTCATCGGCCCATTGCGTGGCGGGCCGGATCGGAAGAGACTGGTTGAGAGAGGCCTTTTGTTCTCTCCAGTCGTATTCTCTCAATCCATTACCTTGCATCGTGGGAAGGATAGATTCAACGTCTGTCACTCCTGGACACATTGACACCCAGGCTCTACCCAGAACTTCTTCTCCGGCCTACCCATAAAAAAACCCTACACACAGCATCCCCTAAGATGACATAGTCCCTGTGTTTTTTCTCTGAACTAAGTTAAAACCTCATCCGTTTGCTCGCACGGTTCGTAACTCCCATATGTTTGCATTTCATATTATCACTTTTATTTCTATTTATGAATCAATCAATAGGTACCTTCACCATGAAAAATTAAAATGGTGTCATACTTAACACTTCCAAGAATCGGGGGAATATCTGCAAAAGATATGATGGAATAATAACCACGGTAGAAGATAATATTATTGTCAAAACAACCGCATTTATCCACCCCCCCCCCCTCCCCCCCCCCTCCCCCCCCCTCCCCTTATAAATATGTATATAAGCAATGACGTTCTATAAATTGACCTGCCATAGTCTCACATACTGCCAATATAAAGTGGCAAGTAAGCTACACTCTTTTGTTTTCATCGGTTTTCAGTAATTTCTTAATTCAAAAGTTATTCAAATAGATATGCTAAAAAAGATATGATAGATACTGCTCATAAAAAAGATATGCTATTTTCACACCGAAGACAACGTTTCAACTCGAACTTCCAATGCACGAACTACCCCTCTACACAATCATCCAAATGTTTGTAGTTGGAAATCAGCCTCAGTTTTTTCTAACGAGGTAAAAATTGTCTGGCAGGAAACTTGAAAATTAATTGTATTGTACCTTGTAAATGAAATGATATTTCTTCACTTTTACTACTATTTGCCGTGTAATGGAAACATATTCTCATCCTACAGGAGGGCATTTTGGCGCTTTTTAAATGCAATTTACCTACTGGTAAGACACGACCTTACTCGACAAGTGACAGTTTAGTACTAAAGTACTAGAAATCGAGACTAGTGCAATTGCCTTACTTTTGGCTTCCCACTTTGAAATTTCTACCCCGCGTCTACAGTATATTGTAACGTCATTTACAGGACAATTTTTTACAGGACAATGTACCATTACTAGATATACGTATGAGGTATGAGACGTACCTAAGTTATTAAGCTCAGGAAGTGTTTGAAACTTTCAAAATACCTTCTTTCCACCCTCGCGAAGGTTTCTGAATTATTTCAACCACATGACAATACATCTGAAAAGTTTTTGAATCATCACAAAAATTCTAGCAAAAATGTCACAATTTGAGAATGACATTTTGGAAACTATCTATTTTTTAATTAAAATTCAATTTTCGAATAAACTCTTTAAATTAAAGAATTTACTTGAAGTTCTTACAAAATAAGTAAGAATTGTATGCATTTTAAATAGGTGCCTGTGTTAGGTATCAAATTTGATTAGATGGTTCTTATAATATACAAAAATGAATATTTGTAATACATGAAAAATGAAAATTTGAATAAAAATATTGTAATACGTGGCACGCGAGCTGTTTGAAAACTGAATGTACTGGGACAGAATATATGGAACGCTGGAGGGGGGTTGACGGGACGGGGGAGCGGGAAAGAGGAGAGAGAAGGCGGAGAGTGTGAGGGGAAGGGGAGGGGGACATGGGATGGGAAGGGATGACGGAAGGGGAACGGTACGAGAGGAAAGGGACGCGAAGAAGGGGAATGGAAAGTACACATTCTGGCATTGCAACGCATCCCAGGAAATCGCTAGTCTAATTGTAAAAGTAAATCCGTTCAGTTGAACATATCTACTATTTCTGATAAAGCATTGCTAACTGCATGTACTCTAGGTACAAGCATTTCATTGCATATTTATCACGAAACTAACACAGTTACATATACACATAAAATAATATGTTAATAGCGTAAATTATCTTTCGCGCTCTCCCTTGGCAAAACACGAAACATGACTATTGTTATTTTATTCTTCGATAACCAATATATACTTCAATATCAAACCATTACCGTGGGCTAAAACCAGGAAGTAAACACCGTAGTTGCATTCAAACAATCGTTTTAATCTTAAATACAAAATAATATATCGTAAGTATCTAACAATTTTGCCTTATTTTCAGTATTGTTTCGTCACTACTCACAAAGGAATTCATTTTGCCAGTCCAGCATTTTGATATACCTTGCCTTCTGATAAAGTTTGATGTAATAACACATTTAATCCAAAATACAAAATAATTTTTTTGTGCCTT
This sequence comes from Glyphotaelius pellucidus, assembly GCA_936435175.1. NCBI lineage: Eukaryota > Metazoa > Arthropoda > Insecta > Trichoptera > Limnephilidae > Glyphotaelius > Glyphotaelius pellucidus. The sequence continues at coordinate 14,889,289 of OW386544.1, read as the reverse complement.
TGATAGAATTTCACAACGCCCTGCAACAGGGAAAAAATTGGCGTTTCTCGCTATTTCAGTAGTAAAGAAAGTTGGTGCAATAAATATCTTCTTACATTTTTATGTTGTTTTTTGAAGTGAAAATTCTTAGTAAAATAAAATAAACAGGCAAAAGAAAAGAAAGCGATATCTAGCGACTATCTAGTTTCACTTCTACCGTGTGTGAATTGCATATACTGTTTTTTTTTTACTCTTTTATACGCCCATGGGGCTTGTACATTGGGTGCATAAAGCTTACAATTTTTTTTCACAAGAGTTAATAATAAACAAGACACTGTAATGCTGTCCAAAACGTTGGCTAAAGAAGGAGGTAGCGAAACACGGCATAACACCCCAAAAATAAATAACAAAAATCGAATTTGTTATATTGAAAATGTCGATATCATTGGTATATTTGTTGTCTAAACTGTGTAGACAAGGAATTGGCGAATTTGCTACATAATTTATTTTTGATTGGTGACATAGAAATGAGTCCTTTTGCTACCATCATCTTGTTTGTTTTCTGATTTGCTAGATAATAAAAAAAGTTTTTTTTCAATCCGAATGTTATTTTTTACACCTCTTCTTTTTATTTAATTCTTTTTTTTTTTAACTGTCGAAGAAATTCTCCTCCCTGCTCTTTGCCCAAAACAAATAACCAATCCAAGTGTTAATTGGATGAAAATAAAATTACTCAGGTATATAGTATATAGTAAGGTATGGTATTTTTTTGTATTTTTCGTTTTCATGCAAGATGTATGAGAAGTAAAAGTACGGTCATCGATGACGTCCTTACGATCTCTCTCGAAGACTATTGCATAATAACTCTAAAGTTTTTAGAATAATTACTTCAGTTTTAAAATAAGTTTTAGAATATATTTTCTTACTTATTAAAAACCGTTTGCTCACCCTAAAAAATAAAGCGCGGAAAATGGTGAAAATGTAACAATAAAGGTAGTATGGAAATCCTGACTTATTTTAATTTTGGTGATCAAACTGAGAAAAAATAACTTTAGTGTCCTTTATATTCTCTCTAAAGAATAATTTCTTCATTTGGCGAGTATTGGGACCTGTATTTTCCCGTATTTTTTATCCATATAAACTATAGGATGCTTGATTGAAAGACTTTGATTTTTAATAACTGTTCATTGTCGTGTTGTAATTACAAGAATACTTCTGAGGACAAACGTATTTCTAAGCTGAAAGCTACTTGCTACTTCTGATCTGAAGAGGTCCTGAAAACCTAAGGACTTCGTAAATCTACCTTCGGCACAACTCGGCAACAAGACCATTTGACCCGAAGAGCCCATAGACTACTGTGGTAAAGTACGTACGAGAGCATACTTATTATACATTACAATAATAATCACAAAAAAAAAACAAAAATATCAACATTTATAAGAAACAATAAGACAATATTAGGAACTCTCAAACGAAAATTCGAAAAAGAAATATCATAAAAAGACACGATCGAATCTAGCAATTGAATCAAGGACCTTAGCTTTGTCGGGGCTCTGCTCTAACTACTGAGTTAAATCGACCCTATCCCCTTCGGTCATATTTTACTGTGTTATACTTTGACTAAGAACTATCAACATTATCTTCATTTTCTTAACGCATATTTATATTGGCTGCTATCTTTGTGTATGATTAAGAAAAAAAATATGTATGGAATAAAAAAAAAAACAATAAGATTTGGTTTCTAATATACCTACATACTTTACGACACGACCGGTTCCATGACAACTCAGAATCAATTCAACTCAACACCTCTTTGAAAAGTCATTAAAAGCTATGAAAACAAATGAAAAATAATAGCCCATAACCTAACCTAACGATACCTATTTAATTAATTTTTTATATATTTTTTCCGAGTTTTGATGATTTTCAAAAGGGGTGTTGAGTTTTCCGGTCACCGACACGACCACCATCGGCTAACAACGTAGCAATTATATCATTACATTGCACTATTAATATAATAATAGTGCAAGTGTATTATGCAAGTGCGTTTATCTGTTGGTATAATAACTAATAACCAATGGCAGTAGTGCAGTTCACAACTCATTTGCATATAAAGCATCTACACTGATAATAAGATAGAAATAAGAGCAAACGATATTACTCATATTTGAATCATGACTAAGGGCAAGACTATTATTTTTTATCAATATCTAGGTGTTCTAGGTTGGGCTGCACTATTAAAATAATTTTATATTTATTACAGGCTTAGTAGGGAAAATTAAATGTGAAGTAACGACTGAGACCAGAAATGCAAGTCAATCTTCATAGCAAATAAATGTAGAAAATCGACCAAATGTTTTCTAACCATGATGCAGAAAAGTCATGAACTCTCAAAAATATCTTGTTTGTTGAGCTCTGGTGTTGTAAAATTTTAAAGTATTTCTGACTGGAATTTCGAGACAAAGACAAGTATTTTCATCTCGGTGTGTCGTTTCCACCATGAATTATGGATTTTTGTAATTACATAAATTTATATTTATTATTAACTAGCTGGTTCCCGGCATGCGTTGCAATGCCATATATTCAAAGAAATAAATTGTTTTTCCCTGCATATCCTTTCCCGTGCGTCCCCGTTCCCCTTCCGTGTCCCTTTCCCCTCTATCGTTCCCCTTCCACCTTCCCAGCTTTCCCTCACCCATCTCAAGCTCCCCGGTCCGCCAATTTCCTTTATGCATTCCATATATTCAATCTCAGTACATTCAGTTTTCAAACAGCTCGCGTGCCAATTTTCAAACAGCTTGCGTGCCAGCTTTCAAATAGCTATTACAATTTTTTTTTCAAATTTTCATTTGTCATATATTACAAATATTCATTTTTGTATATTATAAGGACAATCAATCGAATTTGGTACCTAACATAGGTACCTATTTAAAATATCTATAATTCTTGATTCGATTCAAAGTATTAGGCGAGTACTTCAAATAAATTCATTAATTTAAAGAGTTTCGAAAAGTGAATATTGATTTAACAATCATTGTTTTGCAAAATCTTATTCTCAAATTGTGACATTTTTGACAGTTTTGTAAGAGTTTTTGTAATGATTAAAAAAACTTTTCAGATGTATTGTCATGTGGTTGTAATAATCCAGAAACTTTCGCTAGAATGGAAAGAAGATATTTTGAAAGTTTCAAACATTTCCTATGCTTAATATAGCAATCCATAGACAGCTCACATACACCCAAGCATATTTGATTTTTGTATATAGGTATGTATGAATGAAAGTTACTTTGAAGAAGTAATACCTCGATTTATAATAATATAAATCTAATACAATTTTTTCTTTACCATTCGAAAACCAATATATTTCTCCGGATGAAATTTTTTTTTTTTTTTGTGAATACCTCGCAACAGTTCCAGCTGCTCCCGCTGCAGCCAGTAAGACTAAGGCACCCCCAATCGGGGTATGTTGAGGCTGAAGGTAGTGGAGAGTGGAAGGAAATGGGGAAGGGGAAGTAGCTGGCTATTCAGATCTGGTCACCAAACATGGCTAAAGCCATTTCAAGCAATCTCAATTCTGAATGGTGGTCTTACACCCGGGCGATACTGAGAGTATCTTCCACTCTGGAAGTTGCGGCAAATATACTACATAATACTTTAAATGAATTAGTTGTGAAATAACACAAATTAATCAAATACAATTTTATTTGCGCCGAAATTCGATCCCGCGATCTTCGTATTGCGAGTCAAGAGCCTTACTTCTGGACTACGGATGCCTTTAAAAGAAGCAATAAAAAGTTTCAGTAATTTACACTGCCAATATAATATTATATTTAAACAGTATTAAAAATGACCACAATATTTGGTAGTCCAAACACGGTGGAAAATAAGATGGCGCAAAAGATCTCGCTTGATTTCCTAATGTGGTTACTTTTTTTGTAACTAAAAATATTTCATTTCGTTTGTTGACTTCGTTTGTTTAAACATTAAAAAAATTATATTGTTAGAAGACATTATCGGTCATGTGACAGCCGCCAGAGATGATGCACATTCTGGATTGCTTCACAGCATTTTCTATGACTTTTCTCAAAACATCTGACGATAAATTCTCTACTTGTCGGATATTCTCATTTATAATAGCCAATATCATGGTTCTGTAGCGCTCACCAGTCACAGTAGGCAACAGTGACCAACACCGCCTTCGACAAAATATGGAAAAAATTTTTTTAGGAAAATCATTTTGGTCGCGTTCAAGGTAAAGGGGACTTTGGCAGATATTTGTACGCGATTGTTGGTCTGCAAGCATGATGCATTTTTTGCACTTTGAACGGGAACATTTTCAAGTCATTCACAAAATGTTAATGCTCGATTTCGTGATTGTTGATTGAGGGTCCTCTGTAGCTCTGGATATCTGTAGCCATAGCAGCGATATTCTCGGACGAACGGTTGCCTCGAGTCCGGCGACGTCTGCTACTGTCTCTTCGAGGCGACCAGCAAAACGCTGCAGCGTTTACCCAGTTGTGCCACCAGACCAGGAAATCGTCGACGAAATCGACGTAGAGCCAAGAACACCGACCGATTATTTCTCAAAAAGATTGACTCGATTATTCTGAGTTCTTGAAGAGTATTATTGGGATAGGATGAAGAATATTGTAGGTGATCGATGGTTTGTAAATTTTTCTGCACCTGTTTAATTCACAAATATTAAAGTCATGATGACATGATATGACATAAGGACATTTTCCGACAGGGTGTTGTGATAACTTTGGTGTCACCTAGTACCTACTTATCAGTAGGTAACAGAAAGAAGAAAAAAAATCAGAATTTTGTTTCGAAAATAATTTGTTGTGACCGACCCTGGAGGAGAAAGGACAAACTACGTAAACAAATATGCTTTTAAGAGTAATTTACTTAATAAAAAATCTGAACGAGTATTGTTTCACTAAAACCATATTTTTATTACGAATTCTGGAAAACGTAAACGGAAAGCCCTTGAGACTTTCTCCAATTTATTTCGTTTAGGCGACTTACTTATATACTTTCATTTTATAAGTTTACACGTGTTTTTATGGATTTTCTCTTAACTTATATATGATAATAAAAAATCATTGATTTTAATCCATCATATTGTTCAAACATAAAATGTGCCTGACACTATTCAATTAGCAATAAGTGGAAGTATACTCCCAAAACAATTATTTAATTTAAAATGTGCTTATTAATGTGGGGACTGAGCTGGAAAGCTTTGTTTTTTTTTTGGTTCTAATATCTGTGAACATTTATTGAATTTATTCTTGAATAACGCACTGTTATATCTGAAAGTAGTAGTAGTAAGAATAATCTCACATTAATTGCTTTATTGCAATGATTTATTTTCCGTGTATCATTAGTGAGATCTGCCAATGCCCTGAAAAGATCGCACTCGAAATATTAGGAAATTTTGTGAGGCTGAAGAAAGTGGGAATGGTGGAACATGTGCGCCACTGTTGAATTTGGCAGCCACCTCTAAAATACCTGAAAAAACCCTTGACTTTGTGCAGAAACGGGTGGTCTGTTTAATTGATTCCCTTGTCGTAACATGCGGATTGCAATCTTTAGAGCACAGGCATCAAGTATGTATGCTATCCTTGCTCTACCGGTATTATATATATACACGGTCATGGGCGTAGGCACGGTGGGGCAAGGCGGGGACCTCTCGCGTCTCGGTCGACCTCTGGGATGGTCGACCGAGACGCGTTTTAAAATTTACAGCACTTTAAATGATGGATTTTCATCCTTCCGTTCATATTCTTTGTGTGCATAGAACCTAAAGCATGAATATGTTGTTGAAGCCTACTTTTTCGGTACCTCCTCTAGATTTTTATTTTTTGCCCCATCCTAATCAAAATCTGGCTAGGCCCATGTACATGGTTGACAATTATTACATGAGAACAGTTGATTCTGCAACTCGCTCTTGAGTTCAACAGCAACACCAGAACGCAGGCCGTAGGCCCTCAGGGAAATTATTTTCCTTAAAGCCTCCTGTGTGAAGTTAATGTAAAAAAAGTTGTGGTTCATTGTGAAGTAGATACGGAGTAGGTCATATACAATCAATAAGTATTGATGGAGATGAAAGTTTCTAGTAAGCAATGTATCTTCCCCTCCAGAACGAAAGTCATTTTTTTTTTTAAAAACAAGAATAATTGAAGTCAGGTAGGTATGTACAAGGGGTGTTACGGATATCCGCTTCCGCATGCGCAAATGCGGAATATTCGCATTAATTCCGACATCTTCATCCACATCCGCAGACATGAACCTCTAATAGCATCCGCGACCGCGGATGTCAAAATTTTGACATCCGTAACAACTCTGGTATGTACACCACGATGAAAGCTGGACAAAGCTGAACAAAGGAACTTTTTACTCTCTAAATCAATTTGAAAAATCACTCACAGATAAACTTACGTCTGCAAAATGACTGCAAGAATGTCCTTGTTTTGTTACTTTTTTTACACAATGACACATACAACTTAGCTACTAAATCTTTTTTTGATTTAAAATATTAAAATTGTCAAGTCATCAGGAACATTGATTTCAGACATCAAACAAAAAAATGGTAAACAGCGTTTGACACAAAAATATTATTTTATGAATTTGTTACAGTTTGCACCCGCAAGCGTTTGTTTGGCCGAGTGGGCACATTCACCACCGCTAGACCACCAGACCGCCTGGCAACAGCTGCGGGCTGCCTCGGAAAACCTCGGGAATTGATTAGTCGCGTGTGCCCGATGGCTGGGGAAGAGAAGGGGCTAAGTCTAAGGGCTAACGGATCTAACCGTATATAAACTCAGGACAGAGCAAACAAGTCAACATTCTCACTTGTGTCAAGTCAGAGCAGTATCAACCAATCCAAAATGTTCAAGCTGGTGAGTTACTAATACTTAAATACCTAATATGTATTGTTACTAAAATAGTTTTAACTTTTTTGAAAATATACAAAAAAAAAGTTTAGTGCTTACGAATTGTGTTTTGTGACTTTCAATCACTTTGTTTATCAATTATTTTGTCGTCATTAAATAAAAATTTCTGTTCATCGATCATTTTAATGAATATTTTGACGATATTTATATAGTGAATGTTTTTCTTTCTTTTAATTTTTTTTCGTGTAATATATTTACATATGTTAAATTGTTTCATAAAGTGGACCACACTGGGTGGTACACCCGAGCTGAGGCCCCATTTTACAATTTAATTAAATTTGAAATAATAAATTTTATGTAATGAAAAAAATCGTTAAATTTTATGAAGTACGGTTGTATATGATGTGTGTATTGTAATGGTATTGTGTACTCCTTACAACTTTTTGTTCTTTAATGCATCTTTTAATTTTATATCTTTAAAAAAAATTGTTTTAATATATTTCTTTATATTGTTTTAAAATCACGAAAATTTTTAAACTACATAAATAACTCACATTTCCTCATGTACATATTACCATGTTTACATTTTTATGCTAATCGGGTTTACTTCAACAGACCGAACGAATGAACATATTAATTGAAAATTATATTCTTAAAATAATGTTTGATGGTAGGTTTGATACTTTCACTTTGTTTTTAATCTGGTTCAGGTACATAATAGTACCCTTTACACGCAGAGTTCGGAGCGGGACGTGCCCCGCGCCACTTCAGGCCGCCGCGCAGAAAAGTCTCACAGTGAACTGCGCCGTAAGCCGTTATCTTACTTTCGGTCTTTACTTTTCTGCGCGGCGGCCTGAAGTGGCGCGGGGCACGTCCCGCTCCGAACTCTGCGTGTAAAGGGTACTAATGTGTTTACTTAAGTTTTGGCACTAATTCCTATTTGGCATCGTTATACAATATTTTCTTACGATTTCTGAGCACGTTTTCTGAGTTTCTTCTTCCTTTTCACAATAATGTATTTTGTAATCTTTATATTCAATTATTCTTGCTCAAGTAGCCGCGTAAATCGGCACACGGTCAGAATTTGGAACAAATATTTCAAACACTCTTTTAATCTTTATTTTTTCCCATTATTATAAACATTTCAAAATACACATATAAGAAACAAATAAATCAAAAGTTAGGAATAATTAAATCTACGTAAAGTAAAAAGTAGGTGATGGGAACCCACAAAGGCACTGCCTATGCGTGGGTAATATAAACAAAAATGCATACATCAGTAAGTACAATTAACAATAGTTATAAGTTATAAAAAAGTTATATGAGTTAGAATTAAAATGAAAAGTGAAGTATTAAGGTTAACATAGAGTTTATAGCAAAAGTGTTTTAACATCTGCACCATAAAGCCATAATTTTAATTCTTTTATGTAGAGTGATATTTTATCTGTCGTTTGAATGTGTTTTGGTATAAGATTAAATGTCCGAGGACCAATAAAGCTGCTATGTGTTTGCATTAATTTGGTATTGATTTGAGGGGTGTAAAAGATATTATTAGTCCTTTTGCTAATTCTATTTTCATTTTCAATGTTTCCCTCTTTCCCTCTTTAATGTATCCATTTAAACGTGTTTGTCACATATCGATTTAAATTAAATTTTAGTTATAAGACTTGTGAAAAATACTCTCAATAATGCTGTGAACTACATGTCAAAAAATTTGTAAACATTACTCTGGAAATAATTTTCTCGTTATAGACCACTTTTTTTAATTAGAAAAGTTCTATAAATGGATTTAGCTGTGTTAAGCGGCCAGATCTGATTAACTAGGAACTTAACAACCTTTCTCATCTGACTCATCTTAAATTCACCAGTTCTGTCTCACATATTTCAAAAAGCAAATAAACAATCTTCTACCATGATATGGCATGGAGAACAATTATGTGACTGCTCTATTATCATTTTATTTTTATAATCTTTCTTTTCTTTCTCTGAAGGTTGTGTTTTATATTTGAAACTACTATATTTTATATTTCATTTTGTAGTAACAACCAAACATTGATTATGCATGCTGTGAACATTTATAATTGGAGTGTGAATACCTATGTTCATCCAATGGCAATTTTATAACTATAATAATTGTTAACACTTTGTAAATGTTTCAAACAATAAATAAATATTATGGCACCGAGGGTCCAGGAGATTTAGCATTCTACTAAGTTTCGGGAGTTAATGTGAATTTTGACCAAAGTTGATCCTTTATGAGCAGATCGTCGTCTCCGCCCTGCTGGCCGTGGCCGCCGCCGCCCCCGGGTTCCTCGCCTCGCCCTACGCCCCAGCCGCCTACGCCTCTCCCCTGGGCTACCACGCTCCCGCCGCCTATGCTGCTCCCCTGGCTTATCACGCCCCTGTGGCCTACAGCGCGCCCATCGTCAAGGCTGCCGTGCCAGTAGCTACCTCTTACGCTAACACTTACAAAGTAAGTAATTGTTCTTCTATCAATCTTTGGTAGAGGTCAGCTTGTTCTTACCCACCCACTAGAAACAAAACCAATTGAAATTTGGATTTCCCGATTTTTGGCGGATCTTACTTACCCTCTTACGATCAACAGATTTGAGAGAGCTTCAAGTCAATACAGATTTTGTGGTATAACTTTTTTTGATATGACAATTTGCGAGGCGGGTATACCGCCGGCCCGGAACCAGTAATTGGATAACCAATACCTCTGCCGTGGATTACCCGAAATGGGTTCATAGGGTGAGGTTTGTACAGGTCTTGGCGGCGGATGCGTTTGCCCACAAGTTGCGCGGTGTGCCGGATCGGGAGAAGCCGGTTGAGGGACATTCTTTGACCTATCGCTTTACACCGTAGGAGGCTGGACAAATTCTCACTCCAAATTCCTACCCGCCCCTCACACCCCTTTTCTCTTTTTAATTTTTTATCCTATTCGGCTCCCTTTCCTATAAAAGACTCCCCGCACAACATCCCCAACAATGACATGGAACCTGAATAAAACTATTTTGAATTTTGCTCGAATGATAGGCGTTTAATGGTTGCTTGTCAGTTGTTTAGGGTTTCGGGTGCATTTATCCGTAAGGCACTTATTGTTCTCTTTTAAAAACTATTTGAAATATTAATTTTGTAATGTTTTTAAAATTAATAAATTGAATTGAATTCATCCATTCCCAGCCTTACAATACACCCCATTTGGGGATGCCGCCGGTTTAGGGCAGTTGGAACGATCGTGCGGTACTCACAGAAAAATGCGTGCTCGGCAGTCCTTTTTAGATCAACACCCAATCTAATTTGCTAATTTTTTCCTTCAATGGAATCGTATATTAGCAATCCCTTTGATTCATTATGCTGGGTTCCCAGCGCAGTCCCACTTGGAATTGGCTAATATTATAATGTTCTAATCCACCAAGTTTTTCCATCTGACAAGGTGGTACAAACGCAAGACTTCTTGTCTTGTTGCTATGCTTGTCACAAAATATTGACTTGACTTTCTCAAATAGATTTTCATAAAAATGATTTACTTACATGGAATAAAATATTCTCGCAGTTTCTAAATTCCAAGATCCGATTCCAAACTTAAATTATCATGGTAACTTATAATGGTTACAGTCAAGGTTATAGACAAAATACGAAATATTTATCCTCCCTGCTGTAAATTCAATGATGTATGTGTGTATCAAAGGGATTTTTTTTATCAAAGTAATCTATGAAATATTTTGAATTGGTTCCAAAAATTTCAGATCGTTCAACTTAAATTCAATACAAAATACCACTTAATCTATAGAGTATCATATTCTATATAGTATCACATTCCCGGAATCGAGGTTAAGGTTTTAAGGGTTCAAGGGGTCACATTATCGTAACTCGTAGCCTTCATCAATCTAGATTTTGACACCTAATTCCCATTTGGAATGTACGGCGAACGATATGCCAAAATACGCCAAGCCAAATGATCTTTTAACTTTTAACGTGTGGCACATGTCTCAGGGGTGCGTTGACAGTTCGTAAAATCATATTTTATTATATCTACACCATCAATTTTTAAAATGTTGTTTTCGCAAGTGATAATTTTAGAGTATTTTTTTTACTTTGTTGACTGAACATACTAGAGCCCTGTTTTAACTCAATCGTTTTACGTATATTTATAATATTTTTTTAATATTCTGTTTCCAGTTCAAAATAGCCGTTTTAATGGTTCAGTAAAGATTATTTTATCAAATGTGAAATCGTTGTGTTTATTTGGACTTTTTTACGATTTTCTTTTAATATTACGGTACGTACTTGCCTTAAAAGTTTTGAAAAAAGATTTTTTATTGAGATATGGATGTTTCCTTAGACAAATTGTATAATTCCGTACTTGAAATTTTTTTAATGTTACATAAAATATATGGTTTATATTTAAGCTGGCAGGCAATTAATGCAGGAACCTCATGATAATAACCTTATAATGTCAGAGGAAATTTTGGAATTGATTTATCGAGTAAGAGACGGGTACCTACTACCTACGGGTACATACAAGTATACCTTATTACTGAGTCTGTGAAAAACCATTTGAGACCAAAAAAAAACCACATCGTTTTTTTCTCAATCTTTGCCATTTGTCTAGGTTATAAATTTGTCCACTGACAATGATTTAACACTACTTGCATCCCCTCCCAATATTATGGTTCAATGGTTTCGACAAATATTCTTTACGCACAGCGTATACGCAGTATGCACTCGCTAATGCATGTTTTGTTCCAGGTCGCTTCTGCCCCAGTAGCCTACGCCGCCCCCGCCTACCACGCACCAGTCCTGGCCGCCCCCGCCTACCACGCCCCCCTGGCCTACTCCGCAGGACTGGCCGGAGCTTACCTTCACTAAGTCACCACCAAACAAAGATAGAACAAAAATCACCAAAATCTCTATATTAACAGAATTATCCATTTTAAACCTACTATGAGTTGCAAATCAAATTATTATTTTTTTCAAAATTTTGATTTTTGTGTGGAATGCATCGAGTTTCAAGCCAAAAATTTTCAGTTTCTTTGTCAATCGAAATTCTTTGTGTTTATTTAAAACATATTTAATTCATTAATATGTTCCTACTTAATTATATTGTATCATTTATTTATTAATTTATTATTAATACGAAGAGTGTGTTAAACTTGTCGTATTTAAGTAATAAATAATTATCAGCAAAATATGCATGTGTTTAATTTATTATTTTTTCCTGAATTCAATAATTTATTTTTAAAATCGCTTGAAGAAATATTTCAATGAAAAAATATAACATCATAACATTTTTTGAGTTGCTTGTTACTTAAATAATTATTTCCAAGTGAAATTATTAAAATTAATTAAAGATATCAATTTTTCTACAATAATTATTTTTTTTATTTTCAGAAAAATAATTTTGATTAATTTAGAGCACAGATTTTCAATGTTCTTCATAAGCTGGTGAATTAACTTGAATAGGCAATTGCTGTGGAAAAATGCCAGTTGTGTAAATAAAATCGTACAAGTGGATAAACATTACTCAATGTGCAAAAATGCTCACAAACAAAGCAGTGTGTACAATGACCAGATGTTAACTAATCAATTCATCATTTTAAAGATTCCGGGTAAGATACCTACGTGTCGAAATACTCGTGTAGAAATTTCAGTACTCATTGAGATCTCTATTGCAACGGTACGTTCATTTATTAATTAATTTAATTCGTTTATGCTTAAGTGAAGTTTTCCAAAATGAAGTCATTCACCATTCTGATATTTTTAATCATCTATATTATTTCACATGTGAGTACCTGTTTTCTTTTGTTAAAAAATGTGCTTACATAACAACGTGTTCACTAAATCTGTGTAACATAAATATGAAGGAGTGACTCGACAGTTGATTTCACCATAAAACTATAATTTTTTGAGAATTATTTATCAATTTCAAACGTAAAATCGACTTCAAAAATATCTTAAATTACAAGTTGGCATGAATATCCAACGAATTAATATATAATGTCAATTTTTGGGGTGAAAAATTCTTTAGCATCGTTGTGATTTGAAACTCGATGAAATGAAAAATAGCAAGGTGCTTCGTTGCCTCCCCATTCTTGTGTACTTTAATCCATGCGAACATTTTATCTTTAATTTTTCACTGTGATCATGTCAAAGAGGTATCATTGAACTCCATTTGTATCTATTTTTGATAGAGAAATCTAAATAGGGATATAAAAAGATCTTTCAAAGTTAATCTTATCACAGTTGGTAAGATGAGTAAATAAAATGGTTCCACGACAGTTGCCCCCGGCATATTTATATACAATATGCCGTCGGTTTAGGGAAAATACGATATATCTACTTACACAAAATATAACTTAGTAACTTCGACGGGGTGTGCAGAATAATATGTAGGTACCGCCGAATAACAAATGCATAAAACATATTTTCAATTAAATGCATCAAGGATAAAAGTACTTGTCTGTATACTGTATAACCCAGCGTGTAAGTACAAAAAACAAAGTGTGCACTTCATACGCGGTAGAAGTGAAACTTTCAGAAAACTAAAAAAAGACAAGAGTGGGGTGGATACGAGGCACCGCACAAAGAGGAGACCGATAGGCTAAAAAGCACCATACAAAGAGGAGACCGATTATATTATCTCATTCTCTCGCAGGCTAAATTCTATATATGTATATGTTTATCACTTTTTAGCGTTGCTATTTTTCGTTTCATCGAGTTTCAAATCACAATGGTGCCAAAGAAGTTTTCACTTCAAAATATTAAATCATCAAAACGTTTTTCGTCTCTCAATCGAAAATTTGAAAAAGACAAACCGGAAAAAGATACGGTCGCATCTAGAAATTGAATCCAGGTCCTTAATCTTACCGGGGCGCTGCTCCACCACTGAGGTTATGGAACCCTATCCCCTTCTGTCATCGTACATCGTACTTCTGTATATGTATATGTTATTACATCGTAATTCTATATATGTATATGTTTATCACTTTTTAGCGTTGCTATTTTTCGTTTCATCGAGTTTCAAATCACAATGGTGCTAAAGAAGTTTTCACTTACAGATATTTAATCACCGAAACGACTCTCGTGACTTAGCGGCTCTCAATCGAAAATTTGAAAAAAAAAAACCGGAAAAAGATACGGTCGCATCTAGGAATTGAATCCAGGTCCTTAATCTTACCGGGGCGCTGCTCCACCACTGAGGTTATGGAACCCTATCCCCTTCTGTCATCGTACATCGTACTTCGACTAAGAACTACCAACATTATCTTCATTTTCTTAATGCATATGTAATAAAATAAGATCAAAGATAATTAGCTCGGTGGTAGCATTAGTAAAAATAATACCTATTACTTATTATTTGACTCTGGTAATACAGCGTAGAAATCACTAGTTCAAACATAACATTACTTTGATGACGTTTTTTTCATTTTTTTTTGTTTCGAATCAAAAAGTAAAGCATTCCAATCTAATCACGATACGGAAATGTATTTTACTTAACCCTTTGAATGGCAGGAGACCACACTTGTCCCAGCTCTCATGCGTCTCGTAGAAATCGCCGTAACTCCATTACTATCAGTGAGAATTATGATCTAAACAGCATTAAAAAGGAAACACACCACCCATTGAAGTCTAAATCTAAAAAATAACGACAAAAAAAGTAAAATGTACACCTTTATGAAACCAAAGTTTTGAATAGCAATTTGAAAAAAAAAATGAAACTTTGATAATTTTTTATCAATTATTTTTTATATGAAAAGACAAAAAAATGAGGTAGCAGTAACGTTTATAATACATTTGTCTAATAAAATATGTATGTGTTTTGATTTTTTTTTTGTTATTTGTAATTTTAGTTAGAAAAAGCGTGAGATGAGCCATTTTAAAACTTTTTTATGTTTGCATGAAAAAATTTTATATTTAAAAAATTATATGTTTATTATGAATTTTAAAATTTGAAAGCCTATTTTATCACCTTTCAAAAACAGTTTTTAGTTTTGGGATATGTTCAGAAATATTCCATTTATTAGCATTTCATTGTGAAGCGGAAAGATTTTGACCATCTGAAAAATACGCCAAAATTTTGAAGGGAAGAATTAAATGACCTTTCATAAAACGAATCGCTTTACTACTTCTCCAAAGATAGGCATCGACAATTTATATGTACAGCGGGTGAAATCTAGACTTTCACAGTTTTATAATGTCGAGGGTGGGTAAACAACATCTTATGCTCATCATAGATTTAATAGTTAATGAAATCAACGAATACCAACATTATGAAGTTCAATGTCTTGCCCTGGATGAGTTATTGACAGTTCGGCTTAGTAAACAACTTGTTATACAAGTGATTACATAATAATCCAGTAATTTTACTTCATAATTTCATGCTTCAATATAAAGTCCCACTACTTATTCCTCACGTGAGATGTGCCTACGTGCTTGATATAACTAATTTCTGTAGTCCAATACAATATTCATGGAACGGTAAGCAATAGCGTGTACCGTCTCCGTTTTTCCAAAAGTCCTCGATATTCCATCCAATGGCATGTCACTATTGTCCTGAATCAGTTATCAAACGTGTCGACCACATAGTCACTAACGCATCTTCTATGCTTGGTCTCATAATCCGATATATTTCTCGAATACACTATATTTCTCGAATGTTCGTAGTATCCTTGAATACGCATCTCAACTGTGGAACCCAGGCTATGCAATACACAAAAATAGAATTGAAAGCGTTCAAAACAGATTTTTAAGGTACCTTAATTTCCGCTCTTTTCGATCTCATGTAAGTAACGAAGACTCTGCAAAGCTTCAAAATACAGACTTTAACTTGTCAAAGAAATATAGAAGATTCGGTAATGTTATTTAAAATTTCACAAAGCTTAATCGATAGTCCTGATCTGCTTCAACGCCTATCATTCCATGTCCCAAACCGCAACAGTAGACTGTCGCTTACTTTTAATCTCCCTCTTTGCAAGACCAACTCTAAACAGAATTCATTTAAATTATAGCCACATTGACATTTTTAACTCGACGTTACGTGACGTAAAACGAAAAATCGCTAAGCAACATGACTCAAACTAGGAAGTTCAATCTACCCCTCCCCCCTCTCTATTCCCATCCTTAGCCTCTTAATCCTGATCCTATATTTCCATCTTTATTCCCATCCTTAGCCTCTTAATCCTAATCCTGTATTTTTCCTCACCCCCCTTCTCACATATTGTAACAAAAAAAAAAAACTTATTCAGAAAACACCTTATAATGTCACACATCATTTACTTACAAGTGGAAGTTTATAATTGGCATAATGAACTATTTTCTTATTGTATTATTTTGTAATTTATGATTTGCTGTTAACTTCCCTAAATAAATAAAATGAAATCTGTCCATCTGCACTATGTGGTCAACCCGTCCACCAAGTATTATCTAGAAAGAGTGGGTGAATATTAAAATTAACACCGAAACCAAAAATAGTGGTTTAAGAAAATATTTATCAAAAAAAATGCATTATCTCGTAGTCGAAGATCGGAAGAAGCACTGCTTTATACCTTTTTTTTCAATTTTCTTCAGAGCAACTTTTCTTCCAGAAAGTTCGTCCAAACGCTAATGATAATGGTACGGACACACTGAGGCCAACTTCAAACAATCGGACGATTGTATAGAGGGGTAGTTCGTGCGTTGGAAGGTACGAGTTGGAAGGGAGGTCGAGTTGGCCCGGGATCGCCTCTGAAGCGATCGGCGATGGCTGGTTCATGCGAGTTAGCCCAACACATCAGTTTGCGCAATATTATTACGGGAGAGTGCTATAAAATTGTTTTAAATTATCATTTTTTTAGCTTTACGAATCGAAATCAATATTATGGGAACCGAAGCGTCGTCAATTGTAGGCAACAGGTAAGATACAGCGCCGAATCTCCTGTTTGACGTCCGCCATTTTGGAGTTTGAAGCTCGGAGTTGGAGGGTTGGCCGCAGCCACCACACGATTGGCCAACCTTTCGATGCTGAACTAAGTTCAGATTTGGAAGGTTGGCTTCGGTGGGGAAGAAGCATAACGCTTATATTTTTTCTAGAAAAACAACTATGTCACCCGACAAATTACGACAACACTATTGCCACAAATCAACGATCTTGGCTAGTTTTAAGAACCTTGTACATCAAGTTGGGTTGTAAAGTTCATCTCTATATATCTTGTGACTAGTACTTTTCAGGCTTGCTGCCTGTAAAATTAAAATTAAACAATTACAACATGGGATTTGAGCAACAACTTTGCGCTCTGTTTTATATTGTAGGGAACTTGCATTTATTAAACGAGGCATCGGAACTCGATGGGGAGCTGTATTATTCTTAGCTGGTGTTATTTTTAGAATGAAATTAGGTATGAGAGGACTAAACTATTGTTATTAGTTATTATATATAGAACTAAAAATTTGTAGGTCAACCCATGTACGCGTCCCTTTAGAGTTTGGTTCATCTCGCTTATATGGGCCAAACATTATTTCGTTTATTCTAACTCATTGGATTGTTGGAAGTCGGTTTAGTTTTGGTGAGGAAACATCTCTCAGAGAACATTCTTCTGCTATATTCAATGACAAGATTTAAATAGAAGGCTAATTCCCAACCGTAACTATTTTCTTATGCTTCCTTCTGCCATTCTTCCTTTAGTCTCACAAAATTACTGAAGTGGGTATTCCATAGATCAACTCGGGTTCCACCCTTGTGGTATAGCAAAAAATATGTAGAGGAATTATTTTTACTGTTAGTTAAATTAAGTCTGTTGAAACTTTGAAACAGTTGGTGCTCTCGACACTAAAAAGAGACAAACACATACATCTGTAGGATTTAGCTTGCGAGAGACTGAGACAGAATAATCGGTCTCTTCTGAGTGCGGTGCTTCACAGCTTCCCCACTCTTGTCTACTTTAGTTTAGTTTAGTTTTCTGAAGCTTCACTTCTACTGCATGGATTCTGCCCACAATTTTTTTTAATGAGGTCTGATATAGGCTTTACTCTTTGGTGAATGTTCATATTCAGAATCGACTTATAAGATTCTTTGAACACCATTCATAGTTAAACGTAAAATAAATATTATTTAACATTACTAAACATTTTTTTTAATTCTTCTTCTGTTGCTTTATCGTAAAGACTGTGAATTATCTCTTTTTCCGCCAAATTTAGAACTTTAATAATTATATTATATATCATTGCATTCGTTGCAAAACAAACACCGCGGGACACTTCTGTGCAGCAACTGTGAGACTCGTTAGTCCAATGGCAACCATTACGATTATGTAATAATCCCCACGTTAATCCTCTGCGTAAAATAGATTTTCCAGTTCCAAGAACTCTCCCCGCCATCATGATTTCGAATTATGTATCACAAATTATATAATTTGGGTATGATGGCTATTTTATTAGTACCTTTACACGATGATGTCGTCTCTCACCCGGCATACCGCTTAAAGTCCCGAAAACCCTTCTGGACAAAAGGAGAAAGACTCCTCCATTCAGCTCTCACCCCAGAAGATAGGTGGAAGCTTGAGTGGCAATCGGCCTAGGTGAAAAATGCCCATCTCGTACAAGACCCCACTGAGAGACAGCCTGGGTTCTCATTGCCTCGTAAACTCTGGTCCGCCATCAATAGAATAAGGTGCTCCCACAGCCGTTGTGCCCATATGATGGATAAATGGGGCCTTAAAGAGTCGGAGATGTGCGAATACGGTGAGGTGCAGACCACTGAATATGTGGTCAACGAATGCCTGCTCCATTCATTCCCCGGCGGGATTGATGAGGTCCACAGGGCAATGCCTGAGGCCCTAGACTGGCTCGCAGACTTAGATGTCCCCCTCTGACCCCCCACCATACGAAAGAAGAATGGCTATTTTGTATTTAATTGCGTAATTTACTGTTCTTAGGAGATTTTTTGCGGAGTTTCGCGGAAAACATTTGTAATGTAAATGTAAAGTATGCGACGATGGGCGTCAATGTAATGTCTTGCTGTAGTTAGAGGCAGAGCAATTTCGTCCTTCTCAGGATAGTGGGAATTCAGGTTCCTTCCTTTCATTGATGGTATTCAACAATTAAAATAAAAGAATAGTTTAAAAGCAATAGATTCTAATGTATTTGAATAAACAAAATAATAATAAAACTACATTATTGTCCTTAGAGTGACAGGATAGTGACAGTCGTCCCAATAACATAAGCTCAAATGTAGGAATCGACAAATAACCAAAACAGTAGGAACATACCTGTTGGACCAATTCTAATTTACTACTATATCCCGGAAGCACTTTAATAGATATCACTTTGCGCGCCGATGGGCTGCAAGCCGTAAACTCGAGTAAATACGAAGAAAGTAAGAAGACTCTAGGAGACACTTCTGCAAACCAGGCCCCTTCCCTTTGTCAGGCAGCAGGTTCCACGCCCTCGATCAGGTCCTCGGCTGAGCGCACCGAGGTACCCTGGGTATTTGCCAAGTTCCAGAAGGTGGCTTCATCCATTATGTCCGCCGGGAATTCGTCAAAACAGAAATACGGGTAGCAGCGGCCAAGCAAGGCCATCAAGGTGCTTTCCCGCAAATAACGTCGCCATCCGAGACAGGATTAAAAAGATATTCTCCGACAAAGTCATGGTTTTTCCATGTGAAGGTCACAAAAACCGGCGACCGATAAAGCCCGATTCACTACAATGGGTCGTGTTTTGTATTCGATCAAACATCAGGATCCGGCTCGCGGTTTGAAATAACTTTATCAAAAAGGGTTTATCCCATATTAAAAAATTCACAAAAATCTATATTAAGTGACTGGTCGAATTGTGGCGGAAATTCAAGTAGTCCCGAACGGAAGTTGTGTTTGCAGTCTTGCCATTGGAAAAAAATAAAACTAAGGCGATTCATTAAATTTGCAATCTAGCCAGGCAGCAACAAATTACCAATCGGCTAGTAACTATAGTAGGTAAGAAGAGGTTCTTAGGTCAGGATAATAATAATTATAGAGGCAATTATTATTATCGTGACACATTTTAGTTATTTGTTTTAGGGGTGTTATGCCGTGTTGCGCTACCTCCTTCTTTAGCCAACGTTTTGGACAGCTTTACAGTGTCCATCATCAGGGTAGATGTGTAATTGTGTGTATGTATATATGTTAATGTGTAATTGTGTACGCTGTCCGAAACGTTGGCTAAAGAAGGAGGTAGCGCAACACGGCATAACACCCAAAAAAAAAATAACGAAAATACTTTTGGCCGTGAAAATCAAAAAACTTATCTGATCGTGACACATGTTCGCATTCATGCGATTCCTAATAAAATCGCTGTTTTTGAATATATTTCAAAATAAAATACTCTTTCAGATTTTAGAATTACAAACCGACAAAAGCAATTAGAAATATTAAAAAATTTTACGCAAATAAAGATAAAGTTTTTAAAATCGCTTTCCGATGGTTTTTATCGTGTAAACTGTAATTGCTACTTTACGCGAAACTAAAAAATCATGTTTCATTAGATATTATTTAAAAATATTTTTACTTCACATTTTTTAAATGTTCGGGAGCGTTAAAGAATAAATTTTAATGCAAAATGCAAGCACGGTATTCATTGCTTCTGTCACTGTTTAAATTATATTTCTCACCTCAATACAAAAATAAATAGCATAAATTTTTTGAGACGGTGTCTGGACTAATGGAAAAATACGACTTTATGAATTTTAAAATATTGACAAAAAATGTTGTCACTTTAATTAAAGCAATGTTATCGCGTTCCACGCAAATAGAAGTTAAAGTTGGTGTTGGATCTGGACTTCTGGACACCTCTCACGGTCGATCGATAGGGATTGTAACTTTTCATCGTTCGTTTTTTTCATTTTCATAACTTTCGGTAACTTTTCTTCGTTCCGTAGAACAACTGCAGATCGCTAACGTACAAGCAAAAGTAGTTGACGTCGAATATATTAAGAACACTGAGGCATTATGAACTGTTATTTATTCTGATCTGCAGTCATTCTAGGGAACAATGAGAAATTACCGAAAGTTATCGATATAAGATATTATCCTTGATCGACCGTAGTAGGGGTCCACAATGGGATATACATCTCCCAAAAAAACTCTTATATTGTTTGTTGTCTGTGAAATCTTGAAATTTATAATCTCCCCAAATTGTTCAAACTTGCAATAGTTCATCCAGCAAAAATGAGAAGATTATTTTTTAATAGATTTTAATAAGTTTCGCAAAGAATCATCATTAAAGTAATATAAAAAAAAATCTACCTTCTCAACAGAATCACTTTTTAAATTGTTTCCAGTACCAAATGTCGATGACATATTCCATTATAAAAATGTGTAAAGAAAAAATAACAAAGAATATCAAGAATTTTACAAACTAATGAGAAATGGAAACCAATATATCACACCTAATTTTAAAACAACTCAAATGAAAAATTATTATATTTTCCAAGCCATAAAAAACTATAATTACCTTCCTTCTGAATGGCGCTGTATCATCAACCAATCAGAACAAATAAATAAAATTCAAAAAAAACTTACAGTTAAAAGTAAATATTTTACATAAAACATAATTTAACTTACAACCTCCGTAAGAATAGTGGCTCCCTCTTATCAGGCACAAGAATTCAACTTTTCTGATAAGTTATACATGACCAAAAACGATATTTAATATAATATTTTGTAAAATATATATGTAACCCATATTTTTTTTATATTACAATAATTTATTTTTTTTAAAATAGAGACTCCAATATTTTCAGCTTTCTTCTGCTTGGCAATTAAAAATGCATTGTATTTCATTTATATCGTTACCACGTTGAGCTCTGTGACTTTCGCTTTTAATCACAGGTTAGAAGAAGAGGAGAGATTTTGAGAAATCAAAAGATTTTAACATACATATTGGGTGAGATTTGCAGTTGTGCAGAGTGGAGTTGTTATGTCTGTGTATTAAAAAATCACTGGCGAAGGACCTTGATTGTGTTTACTATCACTGCTTGAAAAATATGGTAAAAATAATGGCATGGAAAGGAAAGGACTCACCGAAAAGGAATTTGTAGGCTGGCCCTCGTCTGCTTTTCTCCATCCAATATGCACACACAGTGATAGGCGCGAATTATTTTATTTTATAAAACACAGCGGAATTAGGTTAAAGGCGGAGCGGAGCACAAAATGGCTATATGATGTGTTGCGGCGGGCAGTTTATTACAGACTACTGAAATAAGGATTGACGGGTAGGCAATGGATATGTAGGAAAAAGGAATTGACAACAATATTACTACCAAATCCCAAGCAGTGACAGTATGTATGTGTAAGAGTAGGTGTGTATAAGTGTAGGTGCGTGTATGGGCCTAACCACATATAGTATTGTACATCTTTGCTTAACGACCTTGAGGTAATATTTAATTAAAATGGCGCTATCTAAATTATTCAAGTAATAGTAGATACTATTTATTTTAGTATAAACGCTTCTTGTAATAATAATGCGGTCAAATGTTTCAATTGTTTCCATTTATTTAACAAGAAACTATTTGAATTCACGGTAAACACTCAAGGAAATCCAGTTAATATTCTTCGAGTTGGGCCCGACAATTTCACTGTATCGGCTTACTTAATAACCAGAGGCGTTCTGGCTGGTCGGTTAGTCTCTTTAATTAAAGTCATTTTCTGTTAATGTTTTATTACGGCATGAAAACCATAAGAAAAACAAAAAATATTTTTAGTTATTATAGAACGAGAGTCCTCACTGCCTGGAGCCGGTAAGACTAGGGCAACTCTAATTGGGATATATTGTGATGTTAATGGAAGTGGGAAGGAGAAATTTGATAATGTATCTGGCTAAGACGTGCACTACAGAAATTTATAATCAGTTCGATGTTCCAAGTATACAAAAAATATATGCCATATTTCAGTCATCACCTCAAAAAATACATAGAGGCAAACACCTCACATAATCATAAAACCAGAGCCAACCAAATAGACAAGCTAAATAAACCTAAGTGTAATTCTTCCTGCGGTTAAAGAAATTCTGATTTTTTGCTGTCAAGTTCTATAACAATAACTCCCATACATTATCAAAAAAACAAGTACGTTAGGTAAATACTTTGGTCAGTACATCAAATCTTGGTTTAAGGAATTTTTGGAAAAATAAATTTTCCAGTAAAATTTAAAAAAAATGACTAGTGATTTAAAAACTATTGCCGTAAAAGTTACCAAAACCATGAATTTGTATCATATAAGTCGCTGAAAATCTTTCCAAAACCCTGTTCCCTTTAACACAATATGATCTTCCAGTGAGAAGGACTAAGGAAATAAACTGCAACTTTTTTATACTTGGTATATTAACTATTGGGGAGGAGATCTTGGGGTGGTAATGTTCCCTTTAAATGATAAAGCCCATGGTCAAATAACAGATTATATTTATACAACGAGATTGACAGTACGTGTGTAGTAACTAAGAGCTAGCTTGAGAGAAAGGGAGTGCTACGATGACAATGCTTTTTATATTCAACGGTATCTGCTGTCTAGCTCTAGTACCTTAGTATTCAAGAAAGCAAATAGACATTCTCACAATATTTATATTACATATTCCTATATCTTTTAAAAATATAAAATTATAAAGTAGTAAAAAAAAAATTAAACAATGATTTTTTAAAATGTAACTAAATACGCCTGATGCCATTCCAAGTAAGGTTTCGCCGTATCGTTAAAAAAACAATAATAATCAACAATTACAAATATTTAGCTAGGCAACTACCCTTAACACAAATTTTTATAAACATATTGAGATAAAACATGTGTTCATACTGTTTAGGATTTAATTCAGCTAACTAGAAACGAAATGGTGTAAATAAATCATTATGTCGGTAGGTAAAAAAAAATTTCGCCAAAAAAAGAAATATTCAATACAGGAAATTTTATTTTCAAGGTAAACATTTTCTTCAACAATGTAAACATGAACTTGTATTTTTTCTGTCCTTTTCAGTTGATAATCATCTGAACGGAACGCCTCTGGGACTTAACTAAAGTGGGCGTTTACTCCAATTGTTTGATTTTCGCAACAATTCAAGTCGATTAAATGAATCATTCTTACTTGTACCTTCCTAAAACCTACTTAAATTATCTATTCAAATGCGAATTGAATCGCTTTTAATTCTTCCATTATCATCTGGTCTGATATAGATAGGTAACTGTTATCTTATTCACTGTATTACATTACAAGGGTCATCGCAATTTGTTGAAGGCAAAGGTTGAAGGGGTTGGACAGTAAAGGTAGAGAGAGGGTAGTTCATTATGAAAGTTCATTTTACTCTCCCTTTGGAGAAAGAGAAGCTATTATTAGCAATTCCCATTGAGCAAAATGCTAATCAGCTTTAGCCAAGGGAATTCTTAACGTGGTAAAAGTTCGCTAAATTATATAACGTAATTTATTTTGCGACTTTGAACTGATGTGCCTTGTGAAAATTATCAAATAATAATATTTGGATAATTTATATAGCGCCGTTTTTGTGAAAAATCACCTCAAGGGCCCTGTACAAACTTACAATATATTTCTAAAATCTAGAAAAACTACAAACTAGACAAACAATAATTAAAAACAACTTATGGCTAAAAATTTCATCCACCGGTTCATACAAAAATATGTGTACAATGTCTCGACCAATGAACGCGATGCTTCCTAAAAATGTATACAGGACCATACTTACCTGGGAGGTCGCTTGAAATTAACACTGTTTATTGTCTATTAAGAAATTTAGATAGAGTTCGCACGCAGAGGACACTATTGTGAACACTTGTTACATGAATCTGAATCCTGAAATATATTTTAATGTTAGTATATAATACATTATTTAATGAGTGTATTTTGGAAATCAAAAGCAACATTTTATAGTGGGCAGTACAGTAGTACAAGGATTTGATCTTCCTAAATGTGATTCGTCAAGAGACAGATTGATGTGTAAAGATTCAAGTAATTTTAATGAAAATCAAATCATGAAAATCTATACAAATCCAGAGAAGCCACGAAGTAGATATCTTCCATTTTTTTTTAACTCGATGTAACGAAAAAGTGACACTAAAAAGAGGCAAACACATACATCTATAGGATTTACATCTGCGGGAGAATGAGATAGACTAACCGGTATCATCTTTGGGCGGTGCTTCGTAGCCTCCCCACGCTTGTCGTTTTTAGCTTTCTGAAGGTTTCAATTCTACCTCGTGTGAACTGTACACATTTTTTAAAACCAAACGCCGTTTATATCAATTTAATATTATTTGAAACTCGTGTGCAATTTTCTAAATTTCTCAGTTATCATATTGGCAAATCAAGATACATAAAATTTGTGAATTTTCGGGGTAAACTATTTTATTTCATGCTTTTAATAATAAAGTATTTTTGGTGATATTTTGATTTCCGCTTGTATATATAAGATTAGGTGGCAAATAAAATACGTCATTATATTTTATTACAATCATGACCAAACAGCAGAGCCTGTGATGGCCTTCACCGCCTTGATTACGTAAGAAATAATAATGGGCTCTTAATAATGTATGTTTTCCGTAAAAATTGAAATCTAAACGGTAATATTTATTTAGACAAACGTACATGGTATATTTTATTACAAGTGATATAAGTGTATAAGGTATATTAAGTTTTACAGGGTTGATGTAACTACTACATAACTATTCTGTCCCTGTGTAACGAACGAGAACAAAATAAGTTTCAAATTCTCCAAAATAGGGCAATGAGAATAATACTTCGGCGAAATAGATTTTCAAAAGTAAATAAAATGTTAAAGGAACTAAATTGGCTAACCGTGAAACAGATGCTGACCTTGAACGCGATGATATTTATCCATAAAAAAGTAAACAACCTGATACGTTTTTAGATTTTCACGGCCAAAAGTATTTTCGTTATTTGTTTCTGGGGTGTTAGTCGTGTTGCGTTACCTCCTTCTTTAGCCAACGTTTCGGACAGCCTTACAGTGCCCATCATCAGGGCAGGTGTGGCACATAACACCCTAAAAACAAATAACGAAAAAAAAAGTAAACAACTTGTTAACCAAAATACTTTTCAAAGAAAATTATATTCATCAAGGACATTTACAGACATAACACAAGGATGTTATGTCTGTGAATTTCGACCAGTCAGTGGTTGAGTGGGCATCGCGTTTGGGTCCCACCCGGGCGTCCCGTGTTCGATTCCTCGGCTGGCTAAGTCCTCCATCACAACACAAGCAACATTTTCGACTTTATGTGGTGGTAGTAGGAGATTTTCAAACATTGTTGGGTTATTCGTAACCCGGAAATGTTTGTCTTTCTTTTTAAAAAAAAAAATGTGAAAGGAAATCAGGCTACAAAAAAAAGACAAAGCGAATACGCAGAATAGTACAAAGGGATAAAGTTACTGTACAAAGTGATGAAGTTTTATAACATGCTACCAGAAACTTTAAAATCCGCACCTATTGGAAGGTCCAAGATGTATTGTAGGAGCTACATCAAACTGGAAAACATGTGGCATGCAATATGAAATGTTATAATTAATTAGCAATTTGTGAACTTTAATGTACAAATTACTATGCTGAAATTAATAAATCCTTATGGTAATTTTGTCTGGGTGAGAATAGTTCTAAATCTTAACCAAAGAATTCAGGTAACTACAAGAATTACACGCACACGAATTGTGTAAATGACCATTATTAAAAATTTTATGAAACTTATATGTGAGCAATTATATGTTCCATTTTTAGACGGGTATGGGCACCGTCGCCCCGGAACCATTTATTGGATAACCAACACCCCTACCATAGGTCACCCCAAGTGGTTCGATAAATTTGGTGATTTAGCAAGAATGCCCGGGTTCATGGGGTGGGGTCTTGGTCGTAGTGGAGAATGCGTTTGCCCACAAAATTCATGGCAGGCTGGACCGGGAGAAGACCTCTTCAGTCGGACTCTCTCGACCCATCGCCTTACACTACAGTGAGAGCGATGGATGTATACATCCGTCACTCCTGGACACATTCGCCCCTAGATTCCTATCCCATCCCTCATACATTTCTCCTTCCCAAAACTTATTTTCCTCACAGAATCCCCAAAGAAGACATAGGGTCTGTGGGGAACTAATTTTTTTAAATACCTTTTTAAAATAATTTGAATCAGGCTATAAAATATATTTATTTATTTTTATTTTAGTACATAAAACAGGCGTGTTGCCCAAAAATGTACAAACTTAGATGATTTAATTACAATGATACTAGAGATAATAGGTAATAAAATTTGTAGCAAAAATAGTTAAATATGCAAAAAAAGACAATGAGATTTAGTTGTACCATAAATAAACCAATCCCAATATTACCTGTCTTTAAATAAAGGGCTTCATCACAATATCAGTAGTATAAATCTCAATATAGTATAGATCGCAATATATTAATAAGGTTTGTAAGTTAGCAAAGAATCGTAAATGTGTACTCATTTTTGATAGTGGGAATGTGCTGTGATCGCGCGAGTAATAATAATTATTTTGGTTGATTTTTTTGCTGCAATAGTGTTATTGGCTTCTTTATGAATTTGAAACTTATTCTGATACGTCTGGTTCGAACATTTTATGCGAGACTTAATGCTGAATCACTCTTTTCGATTATTCTTTTATACAGATCGCTTACATTGCAAAAACTAAAAAATATGCGTTGGATAAGTTGAAGCGCTTGGTACCGTTTCCCTCGAGTAGAATTATAAAAATATGTTATTTCTTTATAAAAAAATCTAAGCGTAAATGCATGTAAGAATCAACTTTTAAAAATATATATTTTATGGCTTAAATCGTCTGTAACAAGTTGCCTTGATTAACTTTGTATCTTTCTTATAAATTTATTCAGAAAATAAATATTAAAAAGAACAACTTTTGCGCTTGAAATCGAGACTTCCAGACTCCATTGTACATCATACATTGCACAGTTTCATGCCAACGGAGAATAAAGTCAACTCAACACTCCCTTGAAAAGTCATTAAAAGCTATGAAAAGAATAATTTTAAATTAGCCGATAACCCTAACCTAACGTAACCTATTTAACCAATATATTTTTATCACTCCAAATGACTTATCTGAGATGGTTTTGAGTTGGTTTCATTCCGAGTTGTCCGGTCACCACATTGCGGTTCCATGCCAACTGAGAATAAATTCAACTCAACACCTCCTTGAAAAGTCATTAAAAGCTACGAAAAAAAAATAATTTTAAATTAGCCGGTAACCTTAGCCTAACGTACCCTATTTAACCAATTTTTTGTATATTTTTTTTATCACTCCAAATACATACCCATAATACATGGTAGTTAGTCTATATTCATTCAAATCTTTTTATTTATTGATTAGTCACATATAGTTACAGAAATCATAATGATAATAGACTTAATAGTTTTTTATTCAACAAAAACAGATCAGTTCGCAGGTCCAGTGGTTCTTGTTGCCGGATATTGGTTGGGTTTGCGAGCAGTAACGACTTTGGCTCGTGGGTATCAAGTACTAGTAAATTATAATCGTGTTGTACCAATCGCCTTCGGATCAGAGGTACGGTAGCAACCGTTAAATGAAATTACAAATTAACTCCACTGTAATCATAACAATTGAAATCTCGTGAAAATATTGATAAATAATAGAACACTGGATAAACAATGACCTGTGATAAAACAATAGAAATTATTTCTTTTTTCCGCATGAGAAATATCCCCTATCCCTAATATGACCCGACAGTTGATCCCCCGATAATAAGCTCTCCGAAATTTTAATTATTACAAAATTATATTTTTTTGTGCATTACTTATCAATTTCAAACCTAAAATCGACTTCAAAAATCCCTTTAATGAAAATTTGGTAAGAATACCAAACAAATTTATTTAGTGTCAAATTTTAACTTGTAAACTGGTACAGAGAGTATGGTTCCAAGCCAACTGAGAATAAAGTCAATTCAACACCTCTTTAAAAAGTCATTAAAAGCTATGAAAAAAAAATAATTAAAATAGCCCATTACCCTAACGCCCTAACCTAACGTTAACGTAACCTATTTAACCCATTTTTTTTTTTCATCACTTTTAATGACTTTTGTGTGGTGGTTTTAAGTTGGTTTCATTCTGAGTTGTCCGGTCACCATAGAGTATAAAGACAAGTAATTTTATCCTGGTGGATTTGAATGAAAACATGTTTTATACTTTGTTATTCGGCGGTGCATCCTCTCTGCATACTCTTTCGGGGACACATAGTTATATTTTGTGGAAGTGTATATACCGTATTTTCTCTAAACCGACTGCATATTGTGTATACATACGCCAGGGAGCCAACTGTCGGGAATCGGGAAAAAGTATTATCAAACACGGCTACCAAAGCCAATGACCTAACATTACCTTACCTAAACCTAAATCTAACTTAACCTAACTTAACCTAACCGCTCTAGTATGTATCATATGGATATTTTAATTGTCTGTATGTTTTAATTGTCTCTCAAACATGTCTTCTTGAGTGACGTGGTGTG
Organism: Glyphotaelius pellucidus; assembly: GCA_936435175.1. NCBI lineage: Eukaryota > Metazoa > Arthropoda > Insecta > Trichoptera > Limnephilidae > Glyphotaelius > Glyphotaelius pellucidus. The sequence goes on along the minus strand of OW386544.1, from coordinate 14,859,901 downwards.
TTTAATCTTAGTTATCAATAACTTGGAAGGCAAAAGATTCCTGGGGAGAACTTTAGCTAGCGGGAAGTACCTACAGGAATAACTTATATGGAATAACTCGTAATTTATGTTTAATGCTCTCAAAAACAAAACCCTAAACTGCAAATTTCGTGAAATGTGTAAGATAAAAATTGACAGAAATTATATCGGTTTTTCCCAATTGCAATCTTGCAAAAACATAAGTATCATCTTGGAGTGAATATCATTATTATGTGCAATGCTTTGGTATATTTTCCAGAAATAATGTTTGATACTTTTCCACGGCTGACAATAATCGTAGCGGAATACTTAAACTACTAAATAATTATTACGACAAAACGAGTAAGGGCAAACACGTAAAGTAAATGTGTCGGTCGGTTAGCCTGTATCCGCCATGAACCACCGTTTGTAGTGCAAGGATTCTGTATAAATAGACAATACAATGAAGGAATTGTATCAGTTAATAAAGTGACTTTAGTCGTGTAACAAGTAGCTAAATCAACACAGACCACAATGTTCAAGCTGGTGGTGTTGTCCGCTCTCTTTGCAGTATCCTCTGCCAAACCTTCCCACCCCTACTCCGCTCTGGTGGCTCCTGCAGTGTACGCCGCCCCTGCAGTATATTCACTTCCAACAGCCGTGTCTCACCAGTCAAGAATTGATGTTCATTCTGCTCCGGTCTTGACCTACTCTGCTCCACTTCTGAAAGCTTATTCCCCTGCTCAAGCTCTCTACTCCAGTCCGCTGCACTCTGCCTGGTCTTCTCATCTAGCTTTGGGTCCTTACACCCCTGCTTCAGTGCTGACGCCTCATGGAGTGCCTCTGGAGACCGCTGAAATCGTCGCTGCAAAGACCCTGCACTACAAGGCGCACGCTCTTACCCATGGACCACATCATTACATTCGCAAGCGGTCTGCTGCCTTTCCTCTGGCCTATGCTCTAGCTCCCTCCGCAGTGTCCCACCAGTCCCGTGTGGACATTCACTCCACTCCTGTGGTGTCGTATCAGTACCCCCTGCATTATAGCGCTGCACCCCTGCATTACGCCCCTGCGACCCTTCATTACAGCCCTGCCCTCTCTGTGTGGGCCCCACACTCTGCCCCCCTCCACCATTGGTAAACATTTTTCAAGACAATCTATGAGCGGATGGAGATGATCCCAAATTTTGAACGGTCTACGATTTTGGACTCTACATGACTTGTAAATTAATTAATAATTTGTAAATATCGACGTGCCTACTTACTATAAATTATTGAAAAAAATAAATACTCATACAGCTAAACAAAACCTTTCACTGTGTTATTCCAATCCTTTGTTCACGCTCACCCTTTGTAAATCCGTGAGTCATGATATTAATAACAGGAATCTTAAAAATGTTCACAGTTAATTTTATTATTGCCATACGACCACAGTCTGATAACGATAACCTTTGTGATTTTTTTTTAAGAAAGGCAAACATTCCCGGGCTACGAATAACCTAACAATATTTGAAAATCTCCTACTACCACAACACAAAATGTTGCTTGTGTCGTAATGGAGGACTTAGCCGGCCGAGGAATCGAACACGCGACGCCTGGGTGGGACACAAACGCGAAGCCAACTCAGCCACTGACCGGTCTGAACCGAACTATTAATTATGGAGGAAGTTAAGAGACTTATCTAATTTACATTAACCAGTGATCCCCGAGGTTTTTTGGAGGAAAAATGTAGATGCTGTATTGAATTACCTTTTCACATTTTTTTTCATCTAAAATATAAAAAAATCTGGTTCCATGCCAACTGAGAATAGAGTCTACTCAACATCTCCTTGAAAAGTCATTAAAATCCATGAAAAAAATAATTTAAAATTAGCTGATAACACCAACCTAACGTAACCTATTTAATTTTTTATATAATTTTTTTATCACTCTAAATGATTTATCTGAGATGGTTCTGGGTTGATTTCATTCCGAGTTGGCCGGTCACCAAAAATCTATGTCTGATTATGCCTTCAAAAGGCGAAATAGCTGATAGGCGTAATAATAATTAAACCGCAGACCTTGTTTTGAAATAATCTTTTTTTGAAATAAGTAAAAATATGAAAACTTTAAAATTAAAGTAGAGTTCTGCGATTTAAAATTTGAAAACAATAAATTTCAAAAATCGGTAGTTATTTGATAGTATCGGATGGGGGGTTTGGCAGTTACTTGACTTATTTGGCTTTGTTTTTAAAAGTACTTATAAAAAACAACGAGAAATGTCACCGGGGATCAAAATATCTTTCACATTTTTTTCTTCAAATATATTCAGGAATCGCCAGATAAAGTATGTTAGGTACGTCGCTTAACACAATGTACTGCAATCACTTACAATATTATTATTTGTTGTTAGGTAGTTAAATTCCGAAAATCTACCCAAATATTATCTTATTATTAATATTAACCGTAAACAAAGTGGGTAAAATCCACTTATGCCTTGTGTAATGTCATGTTACAAATGCTATCTCACACCAGTGTGAACCGTTTCTTAGGAACCAAAACAAAAGCTGCATATGATAGCTTTCCCGTTATTATAAAAATGCACGAGCTGAAAAATATAAAAGCTATCATTGCATTTGAGAGAACATCCATAGAAATGTTTATAACAGAAAATTCATGACAACACGCTGTGTAACGGTGAAAATAAACAGTGTTACAAAGCTTAATTCTAGGAAATGTGTTAACCATTCGAATGAAACGTTTCAAAGCTTGTGGAAATTATTTTTTTTTGATACAATACATAAATAATAGATACATAAAATAATGAAAAGTGTATAAAAAAGCTTAATACAAGTACTTAATAAAAGTATGAACAAAAAATCCCACAAAGGCAATGCTTGTGTGTGGGTATAATGGTGATTTTTTTATGTTTTTTATTTCTATGGTTAAATTGAAGATTTGAAGAATGTATAAATTAGGGATTTAAAAAGAGTAACTGAAAAAATGCAATTTAAAACTGCAACATAATGAGAGTCTGCACTGTGATTATTGCATTTGTGAAAGTTTTATAAGAATGAATGTTACAAGTGCAATTAAAAGACAAAAGAAAATATAACACACAATAACATATTTCTACTCTAAATGCTGTCTAATGATACTTATAGTTAATGGCTTTGTTAAAACTTATAAGAAAAAATATCTGTTTCAGTTTTTTATAGCCAAGTTTTGGTATATTTTTTAAAAGATTTGAGATTTTGACGCGTGTTCTCTTTAAAGGTTGTACATAGTAAATTAAACATTTTTGGAGCAATAAAACTAATACGCCTTTGGGCCAACCTAGTTTTGCAGTGGGGTACAGCATACTCACAGGCGTCTTTGACCGGTACGATGGAATTTTTTACAATTACATTATCACATGTTATCTTCGAACAAGTTATCTAGACAAGGAATATGGGTCCTAAAAATGACACCGAAACCAAAAATATTGGTTTACGAAAACATTTATCAAAAAATAGTGCTTTAACTCACAGTCAAAAGATCGCAAGAAGCATTGGTTTTCACCTTTTTGTTAGTTTGCGTGGAGCTTATTTGTTTTCCAGCAAGTTCGCGGCAAGCTAGCCTTGTAAAGATCATTTTTAAAACACAAAATTGAGGCAGTTAGAGATATTTTAGATATGGACTCTAGCGTAATAAAAATATGTACATAACATAAAGATTCAAGGCAGCGTATCGATTAAAGTAACATTTGATATAAAATGTTTAATTTCTTCCAAGCAAAATATACGAGGAAATAATGGATAGCAAGATAGGTCACGCAAGAGATACGAGGAAATAATGGATAGCAAGATAGGTCACGCAAGAGATACGAGGAAATAATGGATAGTTGTATTATGAAATTACTCATAGGTGGTGTTAATTTTGGATTGAAATTAGGTACGGGTGGGCTAATCTATAGTCATTATTTCGATGCGTGTAATATAACTTTTATTTATAGCTTTCATCTTTTAAGACGTTTCATTTTAATGACAAAATGATTTCGGTTTCAAGCGAGAGATTTCAACGTGAAAATTTTATTTAAGAATTACTCTTTGTATTCTTTCATTATAGATCCAACAAAATAAAACCAGGATGGGCACGAGTCAAACTTCTTCCTGGAAATTTTCGATAAGAATAATGTATATTACCGTAAAGTGTGTGGAAAATTTTGTGTACCTATAATATAGTACAAATTAACGATTTCTTGAAATTTCCTTGATCTGGCAAAGGATCTCGATGAAGTATCTTAGATATTAGATAATATGGTGGCCCAACGGTTGATCCGCCGACAGTTGAAATTATAATTTTTTGTGCATTATTCATAAATTTCAAACGTAAAATCGATTTCAAGGCTACCCTTAATAGTAAGTTTATATGAATATCAAACGAATTTGTACAATGTCGACTCTTTGTACTGGTCTACATAGTATATAGAGAAGCAGATTTTTGCTAGATGCGTTTGATTGAAAATATGTTTTCTACTTTTGTTATTCGGCGGTGCATCCTCTCTGCACATCCCTTCGGTATTACTTTGTTATATTTTGATTAGTAATTAGGTTTACTCTATTTTCCCTAAACCAACTGCACATTGTATATAACTACGCCAGAGGGCCAATTGTCGGCGGATCAAATGTCTTGAAACCGGATAATACTAACTCTACATCTTCAAATTGAACACACTTTTTCACCGTAATACATCTGTTTTCAAATTCTTTTAAAATTTCTTTTTTTTCGTTTGACCGAGGATTGAACTTTCCTACACGGGCACTGGAGTCAATGATACTACGAACTGAGTCGAATTTCGATTTGATAAGACCTATATTTCGTATATAGTCACCGAATTTCAGAGAAATGTGTACATGTTTGCAGGTGTGTGCGTGATTGCCAGGTTGATAAAATGCATTGTTATCGACAACGAGTTTATCTGCCGAGTTTCAGCTCGATTGGATGTCGGGAAGTGTGTTAATTTTCACTCCCAAGATTCCATTTTATATATTCATTCAATGAAAAAAACAAAATTCAAATATACGTTTACTTCTTCAAAATTTGCAAATTCACTTTGTGGCGTCATTTTAAATTAAATGAAAACAAATAACTTCGTAAAACACTACCATAATATAATCAATTTTATCAACATGTTACGAAAACTAAGTTTTCTCCGTCAGAATAACTTAGTTTTCAAAACATTTTGATAATATTGATTATATAGTGGTGTTTACAAAGTTATTTATTTTCATTTAATATTTAATCAAATCGATGTATTTAAAAACAAAATAAGCTATTTTTTCTCATTTTTTTCAACGTTCCATAACTATTGACTACGCGTGTAACAAAAATAAAACAAAAATACCTCGCCCAATAAAAATTTATATTGACCTACAAATAGTCACATTGACCTATAAATTTATATTGACCTACAAATAGTCACATTGACCTATAAATTTATATTGACCTACAAATAGTCACATTGACCTATAAATTTCAGATAGAAAAAGGCTTCAAAGGAAAACATCCGATGACTTAATATTGTTTGCTCAGGAACAATCTTAAGAATGCGTGACAAATTGCAAAAACCGGTAATGAAACGGTTTTTAAAACTCCCTATGATACGGCGTTACTGCTAAAATGTGATAAATAGTTGGGGACAATCACCCGCCACAGGTTTATTTGTTAGTAACAAGGAATACTTCCATACAGAAGTTACAGGTTCCCCATACACGAGTGCAAAAGGTAAAGAACCTCTGATAGAATCAAATTTCTAAAACTCTCGACGAAAATAGTTTTTTATTTGAAGATACGCAATTTTTCATTATCAGACTATTGTTGTATTTTTTACAATCTGCTCGGCAATCGACACTTTCTCGGGATAAAAAACCTTAGCGAATTAGGCAACCGGCAACCCGATATTTGGGTAGGAATTTATTTGAAACTTTATGTGTTCAAAGTTTCCACCACAATAATTATGTTTTAGTTCTTCTTTGCTTCAACAGCAGTTTCTAGAGAAAATTCATAAATATCATCACTCAAAACATGAAAAAACATTATCGCTTTCATAACAAGTTCCGAGGAATTATTAGTAACAAATATTACTTGCTAAACACAACCCAAATATTTTGGAACAAATAATAATTTTCATAGATTTTCATAAATTTAACGCTGTTTTTTGGAATTACTTCAGAGATTTATCAAAATTGAATAACATGGTTACTAGGTACCTACTTAAATAAATGATTCTTTGTTTTTCCCTTATGCGTTCCTAAACCACTCATCCGATTGCGATGAAACTTTGGTGATTTGACGTGCGCATACCCTCAATAGTTTATATATAATTAAATTTGAATTCAATCTTTGAAAAAGCAAATTATGGCATAAATGTAGTAAAAAACTGATTAGATTCAAACCTCCTCACTCTTAATATTGATAAAACAAAATACCTATTTTCCATTCGTAAACTAAATCGCCCCCAAATTTGTCATAAACTTACCATACATTCACAGAACAAGCCTACATCACTTGACAAAAATTGCTCATGCGATAATCTAAAAATATCAAACGAAATTAAGTACTTAGGGGTTATTATAGAGGATCAACTGCGTTGGGAGGCACATGTCAATTCCACAACAAAAAGGTGTCACAAATTATATTACATTTTCTACTCTCTCAGATCTATCCTTAACCTACAAACACTATGATGTGTTTACTTTGTACTTTTTCAATCAATTGCTACATAATATGTGTACAATTTATATATGTGTGTACATATATGTATGTGTATGTGAATGTGTATGCGTATGTATACGTATGTATATATATATTTATATGCATGTGTGCAGGTACATGTATTTATATGGATGTGTATGTATGTGTATGTTTATACATATATATATTGATATATTTTTTATATTCCTCTAATATATTTAAATACTTTTTTTTTCTCTTTTAAATAACCAATGTACAATAACTATTAAAATTTGAAAAAAAAATACATATAAAACTTTCAATTACAACACTTAAATACTTGTCATACATAAACATAAATAAACACGTAAACACCTCAGCACAGGTTTTCCTATTGAGGTGTTCACGAAACATACAACAATACCTATCCACAGTTTCACCTTCACAAACCTACCTTACACCCAACATAATAAAATTACAAAATGTATTATGTAAAAATGTTTTCGAAATTGATTTATAGGTAAATACTGTAATATATAGAAATAAATAAATAAAAAAATAAATATGGTATTGTTGGATGGGGAAGTTGTGCAATGTCAATTCTTCATCCCATGGCCTTAATTTGAAAACTATTGCTAAGGATAATATTCAAATGTAACCCATCACACCCGTCAGAGCCACTTTTTAAAAAAATCACAGTATTAACAACTACACATAAAGACAATCATATTCGTATGGAAAAATGATTTATGAAAAAAAAAAAACAAAAAAATTCACCCGGTACTCGTCACATCTAAAATGTATAATTCTTTCAACGAAAACAGCTTTCGCACAGCGGCAGTTCTCTTATATTGCTCCCAAAATGTTCAACTCGCTGTGTGTTGTTGTACCAGGAAATCGAAAACTGATAAATCTTTATTTCTAAATGTTCAGAATTGGTTATTTATAAAGAGAATGAACTATTTAAAAGAATGTCTGACATCAATTCATTATGTTAATTTGCATCGTTATTATTTCTTTACATTCAAATTTAAAAAAAAAACTTTTTCAAATTAATTATCTTAATAATAATATTTGAATGATTTATGTTCAATATCTCCACCAGCAGAGCCATTCATTTATCTATTTACCTATTTTTAACTATTTTATCTTGGCGAAAAAACAGCCTAAAATAAGATTGATTGATTGATTTGTGCTTGTGCTGTCTACTTAATTGAAAAATCACATAAAGAATTCCTTGTTATACAGAAAACAATATAATTGTATATTCATATTTTGACTACCATAATACGGGCGTGTGCCTAGCGTGGAAGTCGAAAAACCTGTAAAAACTATTTATAAAGTTATATGATGAATAAAGAAAAAAAATAATGAGCTCTGGCGTTATGAAATCCGATTGTGATGAAACTTTGGTGAATGGTTGTGCACAAGCTCACGAAGGTTTTTATATATACTTGTGAGCTCTGGCGTCATGAAATTTGTATAAAATTTTTGCAATGGGTGGCGCGTGAGTTTTTTTTTTAAATGAGTGTATTTCATATTATTTAGCAGTGGGGATCGAAGGAGTGAGGGGAATGTGTAAGGGGAGGTCGCGTCCCCAAACGCGAGGAAGGTGGAGAGAGAAGGCGGGAGGGGAACGGAAACAAAGGAAAAGGACACGCCAGGAGTAATAATTTCTTTATTTCAGTGGCACCGCATTGCATTCCGGGAACTCGCTTGTATCTAAAATATTTAAAAAAAAAAAAAAAAAAAAAAAAAAAAAAACAATAATGAATTAGAAGTCTAAGATGTTATAGTCCAGCGTGCAGTCGCTCGCATGGCAGTCAAAATGATCGAGTTTATAAATAACGGCGGGAGTTTATAAATAACCAAAAACATTTTTATTTTATTTTTATTATTAGATTAATCATCGGATTACAGCCGGGATATAATTACGAGTATTATACAGATTTTAAAGAGGAATTAAATATATCCAAAATTTTCGAAATTTCATTCATTCACCACTAAGGATATTAAAATATAAGAAAGAAAGAAATCAGCAGTCTACTGTGTGGAATTGTTTTGCCCAGTGTCGCCGGTTTTGTACACCAATACTACCGCACGCCTTCGCTTACGCTAAGGTATCGGCCCCTTTTCTAACTCATAATGTGTTTTTGTTGTTGTGTAAATCCATAAAAAGAGATTCTCAATGTTAACTGATGTTAACTTTACTTTGTATTTGAGTACCCCATAAGAGTCTCATCTGCTTTCAGCCATCTGGAGCCAGTGAGACTAGGGGATCCGCAATTGGGATGTTGCGAGGCTTAAAGTGGTGAGGAGGAGAAGAAACCGAGGAAATGGAAGATGGGAAAATACCCGGATTTTCAGATCTGGTCGCCAAACATGACTAAAACCATAAAGTAACTTTTCTATTCTGAATGGTGGTCTTTAACCTTCACCGGCGTGCGCACAACGGTTTCATCTCAATGGGATGAATAGGGTAGGAAATAATTTCATATCGCTGGAGCTCACCATTATATACAGAAACCATCGCGAGCTTGGACACAAAAAATTACCAAAGTTTCATTGAAATCTGATAAATGGTGTACGAAAAAAGAAATATTAATTTATAAATATAAAGATTTTTTTTAAACATATAATTTTTTTCTACAACCAATTACAGCATCCACAACAATAACTATAAAAAAATTCAAAGGAAGTAATATATACGTATTTTTTTTAATTGTCTGATATTAAGAAATATCGAAAGTTGGTATCAAGAGTTTGCGTCCGATCACTATCTTGATGTTGGCATTTTTACCGGCAGGCTACGAGCCTTACGTCAATAAAAACTTTGAACAATCATTAAAAATTGATAACTTCTAATTTCTATTCACTGATGAAAATAAATTTCATTTGTTTTGAAATTCACTTCGCGTGTCGTGTTTTTTTATAGTTGCATTGAACAAGACGGCATTTTGAATAAAACAGGACAAACTGTTATTACGGTCGAGCGGCCGTCATAGCACATCTCCTTGTTTTTCAATATCTTTGATCACCACCATTCCTCTTGTCATGCTAGGTATGCTGTGCTAGAAAATCTGTTCTGCCGTATGTTAATATTTACATATATCTTGACAGGGTTAGTTTCGCAGATGGTGGATAGAAAAGAATATTAAGAACTTACTAGTTCGTTCGTTTGATAGTTCTTCCATTAATTTTATTTGACAAAATGAATAAAACTTGCAATTTATAAAAAAAACATTTAGATTACCAAATAATGCGGAAAAGGTCCGAAGTTTTGATTCTACAATGAAATACATAAGGTACAATTTCATGACTGCCATCTGTTGTCTACAAGTGAAAACGTTTTGTTGGTATAACCTGCAAGCTCTTAATAAATTGGGTACAAAAGCAGTGAAAATTTCGTTTCTACGTGGAGGACTCACGCAGAAAAGTTTTAGAAAATAATTATTATGATAGCAATGAATATTAGAATTATTTATTAATTTGACAATTTTTACAACATTTTTTATCACACCGGGCGTTAATCTTTTATTTTTAAATAACGAATATAATTTATCATTCTGCGAAAAAATAAATATCCGTTCACCTACCTACTCAAAAAATTTACTTTGGTTTGAAGATTACTTTTTTTTATAATAATATATCAATATCCTGGATGATTCCGTGAAGTTCTCACAGAAGAATATATTTTTTGGTTATAGGTTCAACAAATTATTGCGAAAAATAATAAATTTATCTAATAAAATCTGCGCCGTGAAACGTGATATTAGATTTCACGGAAGGTATTCGGTCATTGTAATCAAAAAAATATTTTCCTTTGAAATGTAGATGGGTTGGTTCTACTTGGAAAGTCGATTAAAAGGTAAATTGTAATCAAAACAAACATTTCTGAAAATAAATCAGATGGTAAACAATCTACTTTCCTTTAATATCATCGTAAACATGTAAATTCTCCCATTGTTTAAAAATAAAATTTGTTGCGTTAATGATTATGAAATTGTTCAATAACTGTTTTAAGGAAATTTTGTTTTTTTTATTTTTAGATTCTTCTGCCGTAATATATTTCAGCGTTATTCTTTAGTTGGCTGTAATTAATTTACTTTAGAAAAAATGCATCTAGTTACATAACTCTTGACTTTATAATAACGATATTTTTTTGAAGTGATTTTCGCGTTTGAATTTTTGGGGAATTATGTCATTTTGCATTTAGACAGCAGTGCAGTGTCATCGTTTGTGAAATATTTTGGGTTCTTTTTCTTTTATTGGATATTATGGTTTATTATTGAAGGTATTTGCATAATCTTGAAATTAGAAATTTCTTTTTTATTTCAGTCAGCTTTATTTGTTTATTAGTATTTTGTAATACATGTTGGATTCCATACTTAAAATTTTGTCCAAAACCATGTTTTTTTTATTAACTTTTTCGTTTTCCAGCAAATAAGACTATTACTTCGGGATATTGCGCAAAATTGATGTAAATAATTCCTGTCCCATTTAGCGACTATCCTTCAGAAAATTCTAAATATTCCTTATTAGTTATCGTTATTTATTTTAGAGATGAGGAATTACGGTGTTCATCATCAGGGCAGATGTGATGATGATGGGCACTGTCCGAAACGATGGCTTAAGAAGGAGGTAGCGCAACACAGCCACACCCCAAAATTAAATAACGATAATTCTTTTGGTCGTGAAAATCTAAAATCATATCGTTTCTAGATTAATTTATTTATTCAAATAACGAGAACAATGTTTTAAATATTATTTGTTATGGTTGTTTTTAAACGTAAAACATGGATACAGACAGTAATTACCAAAACAGGTGACCGGATAACTCGGATTGAAACCAACTCAGAACCATCTCAGATAAGCCAATTTGAGTGATAAAAATATATATTTTAAAAAAATGGTTAAATAGGTTACGTTAGGTTAGGGTTATCGGCTAATTTAAAATTATTTTTTTCATAGCTTTTAATGACTTTTCAAGGCGGTGTTGAGTTGACTTTATTCTCAGTTGGCATGGAACCACCAAAACAATATAAAAACATGAAATGGAGAATTCGCCGTAAATAATAAAAAAAGATTTTTAAATAAATGAAGAACTTTAAGTTCAAAATTATATATTTGAGAACGTCAGTTTCAAATCTTTTACGAACTGTATTATGAATTGAACGTGGTTATGCAAAAAGCATCCAGCGACAAAAAACTCAAATAGAGATTTCATTTAATTATTTCATACGATGTTGACCAAATCTATCATCTATGGTCAGTTAGCAATATTTGCGATCACGGTCAACAATTGGTAAGAGAAATTCCGACCGACGATTATTAAATTATTTATAAAATAATTATTTGAACTATGTCGTTTGTTCTACAAAATTACTAAATTAGCTTAATTAATTAACATTTTGAACACTTTTAGAAAAGAAATAAATCGTATACGCAATCCGATCGATTTATTCTGTTAGATTTTTGAGAAATGAAAATGGTTGAAATCTGAATAAAGACGTCGTGAACTAATTAACTCCCGTTTAGTATCAAAAAATAAATGCGGACTGCAAATGTATATTTAGGTTAGTATTTCAATTCAAAATTGCCAAATTGTTAATATTTTTACGTAATTGATTGGCGTTTGACGTTTCGGATTGTGAATTCGCGGATAGATCCGCCAGTGTTGCCAGCGTTTACACTATCGAGTCGTTATTTATTCCTTGCCAATATCGGTTCGGCTATCAACAGTGAAACCGTGCTAGGGATATCGATATAAAATCATCGAAAGTTACGCCTATCGATCCGATATTGTGAAATTATCGATTTTACCATGCTGGAGCTCCGGGTGTTTAAATAATACACGAAATTATAAACGTCTAATAAAAACGGTAAAACAGTGTTCCGTGATTTTACTATACGTGAGTCACAATCCAAAATTATCCAAGTTCAAAGGCTTTACGAAGAATGCCAAGGTTGCGATTGTCTTTTTGCACGGATTTTTTTTTTACAAAGCTCGAAGAAAACAAACGGCATTTTGTTTCAACTATTTTACACAGTGAGAGACTAATATCACCACGTACATACAATGGGTATAATTCATAGTTAAAAAACATTTAAAAAAATACACAATTGATTTTCATTTCGGTTTATTTTATTACGTTTTCATTTTGGCAGTATTAATTATTGTATCTAGTTTTGTGATATTGATTACCAGACTTTGGCAACGGGTCCAGCGATCAGACCAGCGTGAGATGGGTAGCTGGAGTAGGCGATGGGTCCAGCGGCATACTGGGCGATAGGGGCGGCGGCGTACTGGGTGGCAATGGGACCAGCGTACTGCACGGGGCCAGCAGCGTAGTGGGCGAGAGGGGCAGAATAAGCGATAGGGGCAGCCGCGTACTGCTGAACGTACTGGACTTGAGGAGCGGCAATCACGGCTCTAGCGTCGTGCACAACGCTGCTGGACTGGCTAGAGATGGAGGTAGGCACGGAGATGACGGAAGCCTGAGACACGAGGGGAGCAGACTGGTACACTGCGGCAGACTTCACTTCAACAACGGGGGCTGTCTCGACGATCTGCACAGGTGCGGGGGCAGCTACGACAGCTTTAGCGTCGTGTACAATGGCGCTGGAATAGCTTGACACTGATGTGGGTACTGATCCGACGATGGCGGGAGCGGCCTTGACTTCGACGATGGGAGACTGCACGTAGGCGGGGACAGACTTAACCTCCACAATGGGGGACTGCAGGTAGGCGGGGGCGGCTAGCACGGGCCTGGCATCGTGCACCACGCTGCTGGACTGGCTGGAGATGGAGGTGGGGATGGAGCCTACTGAGTAAGCCACGGGGGCCAGCAGGTTGCTTGGAGCAGCCATGGAGACAGCCACCAAGGCAGACAATACCACCTAAAACAAATAAATACATAACATTAGTAATCTGCTTTTACTACTCTTTTGTACAACATGATAAGTTGTTTAAAAGTATTGTCCTATTTTTAAACTATGACAATTGTTTTATCTTGAACGTAACGCTATGTTTGAATTTTGAATGTACAAATGAAGTCAGCGACACTGAGAGAGGTATCAAAAATAGACAATGCTGTGTCCATTCTTATGAATATGGATGATTTACTAACCAGTTTGAACATTTTGGTCTGTATTGCTATTGTCTGACTGAGTAAGTCACTACAATGTGTCTCTGAGAGAACTGATAGATCTTCCCGCATGAGGCCGCCTTAAATAGTCCATAACCAGATGATCGGGTTCCACCCACTGGCAAAGGATAGCCGGTACGGATACTGGATCCTTCTATACATTCACACACGACGCTGAGCTATTATCGAGCATTGGCGTGCAGTCCGTAAAGGCTGAAAAACTGTGCCTCTTGAAAGGCTGAAAAACTCTTCTTCACTCTTCGAAAAAAATTCTATTTTTAAAGTGATTTTCTTACGTAAATCTTAATATTTTTCAAATCGTTCTTCATCAATAAATTGCCTCTTTTTGACTTATATAATATGTTTGACTTCTTCGAATCTTGGTTTTAGAGGGAAAAGCATTTTTGGACAGTGAAAGTTATCTATCGGGTAGGGGCTCAAAACTTTCTAAACAAATTCTCATTTAGTAAACACTGTGAATGATAATTACAATTAAATAACTTGGTTTGTAAAGCACTTTCTTATATAATATTTAACATATTAAACCAATCGGTTAAAGTTCCACCTTCATCAGGGGCATTTTCAAACATATTAAATAAATTACAGAGTTACAGAATATTTAAAGGTAACAAAGAAGAGGGTGAGAACGTCAACTTCGGCGGGGGATGATGGGGAGGAACGTAAGGGAGAGAGGGGGTAAAATTAGGTATAGGGAAGGGAAATATGTCTAAAATAGGGCTACTTGATAAAACTAACTGTTTATTTAACAAATCAGTTTTAATAATTTTTAATGATTTTTTTCATTCCAAGAGCTTCTAAATTATTGACTTCGACCTATCTCATTTCTATATAGTCTCCCATATTTATTCCCGAAGATTTATTAAAATAGTGATCTTTATCTATTAAATCGCCTTTTTAATTAATTTAATATGTTTTTATATACCACTGATGTAGTTTTAGGTTTTTTTGTATTAACTCCACGCAGGAGGCCCTGAGGAAAATAATTTCCTTCAGGGCCTATGTCATCTGGGATGCTGTGTGGAGGGTCTTTTTGAGGAGAGGAAGGAATGAACATTGTTCTTGAAGAGACCCATGTTGTAGGAAGAAGGAAACACAAAGGCCGGCAAAACGTTCCACAACCGAGCTGTTGAACACAAGAACGAGTCGAAGAAGCGATCCGTTCTCATGTGACAAATGTCAACCGTGTACATATGTTGGGCACGCGTTTGTCGTGTTTCCCGACTATTCACCGGTGCCGAAAGGATCAATGACGCTAGTTCCTCAGAGCAACATCCATTGAAATACCGGTAGAACAAGGATAGCATACCCACTCGGCGCCTGTGCTCTAAAGATTGCAATCCGTTTGTTAAGTTAGGAGAATCTATCAAACGGACCGCCCGTTTCTGCACAGAGTCGAGGGCATTTTTCAGGTATTTTGGGGCTCCAGACCAGAGGTGGCTCCCAAATTCAATCATGGGGCGCACTTGCAATTTGTACAGGGTTAGCAGTTGTGTACTATTAAAGTATCTGCGGGCCCTGAACAGTACACCAAGCATAACAATGGTTGAACCGAAACCGATTGGTTGAATGTATTAAAAATATATAATAAAGTGGTATTCAAACCAAGTTATTTGTAATTATTATATTTCTTTAAATTGTTCGCTCTTAGTTTCCACTACCACGGCTATATTTTAAAACTATCTTTTAAAATGCTATTTTACCGTGAAAATATGTGAAAAAAATGATTTAACAATTCTTTGACTGAGGATATAAAAAAATATATATCACGTTAACGTTTACGAACGTTTCTTAAACATTATTCCCTTTCTCTTTCTTCTTTTTCAAGTTTTTTTCCTGCATACTTTATTATACAGAGTATATCCCGTTTGCATCAACAATCACTATATTCATTCCTGAAACACTACACCTTTCATCGTAGAGCGATGCACGCCACTGCTGTCGAGTTACATTGAATCCGTGCCTAACGGGTTCCGGTCGGCTTTTACGGAAGCATTGTGCATGATTAATACGATCGGTCAAAAGAAATAACAAGTAATTCGTCAAAGTGAATATTATTACAAATTTAATACTTGCTTGCCTGAAAATGTTTGCTGAGCGACACCTACTGCGAAATTTCATGACGTCCTTGTAGATATTTTGACGTCTTTGAATATACTTAAAGTGAGTTTAGTTGAGGCAGCGTTTACAACTTGGATTTTTTCACCTGTTAAACTGGCAATAATTTAATGTTAATTACTACACTCGTTGTAAATAAACAGTACAGCTTTGTAAATATTAAGATAATGTGAAATTTGCACGAACATTTAAAAATACGAGTATACGTGAAGTGATTTCCTTGGCTGAAATTTGCATTGAAAACTTTCCTATTTGAAAATTATTAAGTATTTAGTGAACTTACTTTATCCCCCCTTTGTGAGAGAGTGGTGATTGAAGCCACACATCTCTATTTTGGCATAAGCTCCTTACTTTATTCACATTCATTACCCACTTTTGTAAATAAATATATTTGTGATATAAACATAACTGATAACTATAAACATAACTGATAACAGAGTAAAATTGCATGTATAATATAGGAAACATTTCGTCTTCCTAATTTTGTATCTTTTTTATTTATTTAAAGATGTAGGTACTCCCTTAAAAAGCTTGTGTTTATGGGATGAAGTTGTTACTTATTTAGTTACTAGCAGACCTGGCCACACGTTGCTGTGGCTAACGAAATACAACGACATTACCCAACTTTTATAACCAACTCCATCTGTTAATTTGCCTTCATATGAAATCCACACCGCCCGCTTGCCAGCCCGCTGCCCGCTGCCTGAATTTAATTTTTGAATTTCTCAGCTTTTCTGTACTACAATATATATTTATTATAGTTATAAACCTTCTTCTTGAATCACTCTATTTATTGGTGAGAACCGCACGAAAATCCGTTGCGTGGTTTAAAAGATCTAAGTGTACAGACAGCGGGAGTGACTTCATTTTGTAAAGATTAACGATAATGTTTTTTATTACTGTTATTGTTTTAATTATGTAGATTAATTTTTCAGATTTTTTTTTATTGTTTTTTGAATTCTTTGAAATTATTTTATCGACTAAAGAATATGATTTCATTGGCCGTGCTATGTCTCCCTTCCACTTTTTGAGTGCTTAATGAACAAAATCTTCTTATTATATGATATTTGGTTATTTGTTTTTTTTTGCAAGCACCCAAATAATCACGCGGGAATCGAATTTTAGCCAACGCGTACCTTTAAGTAGCTCACTACGCTACGGAGATCTGATTTGACTTAGAAATAATTAACACAAAAAAAAACGTTAAAATTGGGATAACCATGATTCTGAGTCCTGTCTTAGTTTAAATTTAGTCAAAAGTGTTCAACTTTCCGTCTGTCCATCTGTCAACTCATTGTAAATATTTATTTTCCTAATCACCATACCCAAGAGCCTAATCAGTGTGTAAAATATTCCTAGTATTTAAGCACTAAAGTAATGAGACAACTTCAGTGTGTTTTTTGGTTCCGGTGAATATTGAAGTCAAAGTTTTCTCAGCAATAATAACAATGAATATCTTTGAAATGATTCTTGTGATGTGTATTTGTTATTTTGCATCTCTTCCGAAAACGGTACTAATTTTTCATGAATCTATTCAGCTTCACTCAGTGTTTTAAAATTGAATTTTAGTACAATGTATATCGAAATCCCTAAGTTCATTTCGACAGCGAAATTCCCTGAATTTTTGATGTTTATTGAATCTTAATATCCCATTCAAAAACGAATCTTGATAAATCAGATTCAGTGAAAAAATTTATATTATTAAATAGGGACATCTCGTATTAGACCAATTATATTATTAGTATATATTTTAACACTTTAGGTCCAAAACTTTATCTTTTATTAAATTCATTTTTAGACATGTAAAGCACTTCGTATATGCGGATGACACTGCTTTAGTGATTTCTGGCAGTGATTTGCAAACTTGTATAGACCTTTTCCAAAAAGACTACATTGAACTCTTAAAATGGTCTCATGACTCTGGCATAATCATAAATGCCAAAAAAACTAAACTGTTACACATAAGATCCCCTAATGTTAAGGTATATATTACACCTGAAATAAAGACACATACATCAGATTACTTACACGATGGTATTCCTGCAATGTGTCAATGTGAAAATATGGAACTAGTTACAGAATATGTTTATTTAGGGGTTATTGATTGCTTTTTCAAGTGGGATATACAAATAAACAAAGTTTGTGCACGACTAAAATCAATTGTAAGGAGATTGTATAAACTAAATTTTTTTGTTCCTGCATGCACCCTTCGAATAATTTATTTATCTCTAGCTGAATCTGTTATAAGGTATGGAGTAAAACCTTGGGGATTTTCCTGTAAAACAAATATCGACCATGTTCAATCAGTGCAAAATTCATTGGTTAAATTATTAGCTGAAAAAATTTATCCAAAAAAAGGCATAATATTCCATACTTTCATCAGTCTCAAAATTCTTTCAGTGAGAGCAATTCTGTGGTACAAAATTATATACCAGCATATAAATAACCTTTTATATATAAACAGGCTGGAACACAACCATAAGGATGGGCGTACGCTGAGACATCGGTCGCGCAGCATGTTCAGCGCAAGATAGTTTTGGTTTTTGTGTTGTATGGAAGTGTATGGAGCGACATACGCTGAGACGTGCACGTTTCTCATACATTCCACAACTGCGCTGAACATGCTGCGCGACCGATGTCTCAGCGTACGCCCATCCTAATACTCGCTTAAACTTTAATGAAGGACTAATTGTACCCAAGCATACAAATAAATATGTGTCCAAAACAAACAATTCGTGATTTTACTGAAGACTTGGCTTACTGAAAGAATTAAATTGTATTAGCTTACAATTACATATTATTCTAAAGACTTTGAAATTGTTATTTATGTTTTCATAATTTTCCTTTTCTCTATATATCTGTAAAATTTTTAATTGTAAAAATATAACTATTTACTCACTATAATAAGATTTTTAAATGTAAAGAACCCGTTAGACAAACTGCTAAAAAGCAGTTTACCGGAATTTTTTGTCTTATATTTGTAAACAAAATAAAAAGAAAAAAATTAATTTTAAAATTTTTTTTAAAAAATTAAGAAAAGACGGAAGACCAATTTTATCAGAACATTTTGTTTTTTTTTGACGTAATAACTTCTTCCACGAAAAAGCATGACTAATTGTCACGTTCCGCCTGAGCCTAGCGTGCAAGCGAGAGGGCAGAACAAGCGATAGACAGGCACGATCGGCCTAAACCTTCGGCTTATGATGCATCAATGCCATTTTTCATCAATGTTTTCTTATGACGCTATCACGTGAAATTATCGTCCGTAAACCGACTTTATAGACAACCAGTTTTTTTTAATTGATATTTTATTTACCTAGGGAAATAGTTATTGACATTAATGTTTCTGACATTTAAAAAAAATATCCCTTTTATAAATATACATGTAGTAACTGTCCGGCTTCACCTGTGTCTCAAAACTCTTTGTTATTATTTCTTTTTTATGTACAGAATGCAACAGCACATGCCCGAAGGATTCTAACCGGAGATTCCTGAGCCTTTTTGAAATACAAAAAGTGTATATCGTTTTGCTCTCCTGGAATATATTTTTTCTACTAAAAACAAAAAACATATTTTTCAATCACACGTTTTCACTCATCCTACTCCTACACGTCTCGACGGGATCACTTTTTAATTCATGAATAATTAGAAAATATATTTATTATAAGATTACAGCTATAGAATCCTTACATACTATGTCGGCAAATTAGTTTTAATAAATATTAATTTGTTTGCTTGAGTAAATTTGTTTATTTTCTTTCAGGCCTTGGTTGCAGGCAAACCCACCCTCATAATATCCGTCGGCACTGTTGTGGAAACCCCTACAATGTTTTCCACCTACAGCTCCGTGTTCGAGGACATGGATCCTTCCCTGGTGGCCATCGAAGGACCCACTACAGTCGAGGATTCCATCTATATTGGGGGACTCTTCGAACCGGTACCAGAAGAAATTGTCGTCGCGCCAATAATTGTTGGAGCTCTGAACCCAGAAACCTCAAGGATCGGCCCAATCCAAAGACACCCAGGACCTTATGGAGCTCCTCCGTCTCCTATTCTCCACACGGCTAATATCGAGAGATCAGATCTGCTGCAGTATTCAGCTCCCGTTAATAACCCAGGTTATGCACCTCCTATCGTCTACACGAATAAATCTGAGGACATAATGGTCGATTATGATGACGCAATATCCGCTCCTTTCGATTTGTTTAGAGATTGGTAAGCCCTGTTTTAAATACTTGGTACTTCCACAGTCCACATAACATAAGAACATCCTTAGCATAGCGGACGAAAGTATACCAAAAAGTACACTAAACTTAACATTTATTTTATTGAAAAAATATGTATTGAGGGGTATAGTTTCTTAGGCAGCAATCTTCATCAACTTCGTGTATTACTTGTTCATAATCATCTTTGGAATCTTATTAGATATCAAAAGTTCTCATTTTCTATGAAAAATTCATTTTGTAGCAGGCAATGCCTAAATAACTTTTTCCAATGTGCTTTTAGTCTTTAGTTTTTATATGCCACATTTTTCATCACACAATACAATTCATCTTTGTTACAATAATAGCAGTGAATTTACATAGCGCAGT
Source organism: Glyphotaelius pellucidus (assembly GCA_936435175.1). Classification (NCBI taxonomy): domain Eukaryota; kingdom Metazoa; phylum Arthropoda; class Insecta; order Trichoptera; family Limnephilidae; genus Glyphotaelius; species Glyphotaelius pellucidus. The sequence continues at coordinate 14,839,336 of OW386544.1, read as the reverse complement.
TTTTTGGGAGTATAACAACAATAATTATTTATTATGATATCCATTAATGAGTTAAAAAAAGGCACTTGAAAATGCGTTCACACCACCAAGTGCATGCTTCCTTGGACAAAAAAATATTTATATTATCATTTTGCATTCAAGGACAGTCATCTAAATCATTAAGGTCTAAATGATCACTTTTTTATTGATCTTTCTTTTTCTTTTGTTGTCTACTTATTATAAAACACCCATTATAATAATTTATTTAAATAAAAATTGAGGAAATACTTGTAACAGTACGTTGTGTTTCGGAAATTTATTTTAATTTATTACCCTTTATTCTGTATTAAAAATGGCACCATTGAGTATTGGAACTGAATGCGATTGATTTTATTATTCAATGTTTAGTTTCCAACAGAAAACTTTTTTTCTTATGATAAACGCCCACTGGGGAATCAAATGGCGTATATTTATGTTTCCTGTTAAACTAAAAATAAGCAGTAAGAATTTATTTTGTAAAGTGTGTACGTAACAAAATATTTTTAAAAGTTTAATAGTCAATTATTTCTATCATATATGAAATATCAATGTCCTCTGTGACACAGTCGTACTGCTATACTAGTGATGCTATTTGACTCTGGATTCTTCGCGGGTTCAAATCCCGTCAAGGAAAAATTATATTTTATTCATTTCATATTCAAAAATTGTTTAATTGTGTTTATGAGCGATTCAGTCCATTGGAAGACACCCTCTCGATTACATTCAGAATCGACACTTTGTTTATAACGGCTTTACCTGGGTTTAGGATTTATTTGACTTTGCCCAGATATAGATTTATTGATTTTATTATGTTTAGATTTAATCTGAATAGCCAGGAACCTCCTTCACAACCTTTTGTTCTCCTTTCCTTCATCTACATACTTCAACATCGCAATATTAGTATAAATCAGACGATAGATCCAAAAAGCTCCTGTCAGTTTTCAACAAAATTCTGTTTTAAATTATTTTTATTTATTTTTACATTACCTCCACACTGAATGACCTGCGGAAAATAATTTCTCTCAGGGCCTATGTCATCGTTGAGGATTTTGTTTGGGTTCTTTTTGAGGAGAGGAAGAAGTGAACATGGATCTTGAAGATATCCATATTGTAGGAGGGAGAAAATGCAGAGGCCATCAAATTATTTCAAAACCGAGCCGTTGAACTCAAGAACGAGTCGTAGAAACGATCCGTTCTCACGTGACAAATGTCATCCGTGTACAAACGTTGGGTGCATGTTTGACGTGTTTCCCGACAATGCACCGGCATAGGGACCAAAGACGGAGTTCCTCGGAGCACTTTCCATTGTAATGTCAAAGGTTTTTCTGTACAGGGTCAGCAGTTGTGTACCTACCATTAAAGTATCTACGGGCCCTGTACAGTACGCCCAGCTTCTGAGAGGCTCACTTGATTCTGGCTTCGATGAAGCCCCCGTGCCTGAGATGGTCTCTTAGAGTTACACAAAATACGTCAATATAAGGCGTGTTGGAATCACATGCAATGATTGCGCGATTGCAGTTAGCATTATTACATGCCACAATCAATATTCAACTGCGCTTGGTGAACGGCCTGCGACAACAATATTCAATCGGCATAGGATACATCCCACTTACAGCGTAATTAATCACTAGTCCCCTATCAAGAGCTTTGCGAACAATATCGTTAAATAATTTGTTCTTTACACAACAAAGAAAAGTTTATCTTTGAACCGTGCAAATAGCATATAGGAATTCATCTTTTATATCCCTCCAGTAAAAAGGTTGTAGAATTTATTTAAAAATAGTAGTGTACTTAAAATAAAACAGTAATTTTTTTTGTTTGCTATTTATTATGAAAATTCATTTCATCTCATTGAATTGTCCTCGAAATCAATGCAGACGGGATTGCGTAATTGATTCAGAAACAAAACCATTACAATTCTAACAATCTTGGAATTGTTGAACGGTTAGTTTCACCTCTGAATTATTTAGCATCTACCAGGCGTGCACGTAGGGGGAGATGACAAGTCCTGGATGAGCCAGGGGAACAGCTGCAATTGGAACAGCCTTCGCTCCGTGATAGACCGCGGTGTATTGAGAAGAGATAGCCGCAGGGACGTGGGCCACGAGGGGGGCTTGGATCAGCGGGGCCGAGTGGAACACGGCCACCGGGGGGGCAGCGTAAGCCAGGATGTCGGGTTTAGGGGCGGGAGCCGGGGCGGGCTCGGGGGCGGGGGCAGCCAGACTCATAGCCAGGAGGGCTGATAATACCACCTGGAACAAGAATGAAACATTTAAACCGTTGACCATAGCAAAACACCATGTTCTCCCATGCTGCATGGGACTGAATGATTCATTTGTAGCAGTCTCCATCCTCAAGAGTTAGCAACCTGCATTCAAAAAAATGTAATGAAAAAACCATAAACCAAATATTCGAACGCTTTCTACATCTGAAAACACACTGACAGTGTTCCTTGTGGATCGATAGTGGGTCCAATTTTATTACATTTATTATTTATACTCCTTGCCTCATTTATGCCGATTGATATAAAATAGGTAACTTAAATGCCGTGTCGTGGTACAACTCTTCTCAATTATGTGTTTCGATTGCTTGTGCCATACTCGTATCGTGCGTTTACGTATCTGCTTCCGTGCATCCGCTCGTTATGCATTCTCCATAAAACCTTTCTTTGTTCATCAGTCCTTCAAATCTAAGCCATCTAAAAGTTCCTTTTACGCAAACCTGTTACACTCATCATATTGAATACAGTTCTGCAAAGTTGTACTTCTGATGAATCTCATATTTAATTCATTCTAATACTTTGTTCCTACCTTAAAAATTTATTGAACATTAATAAAATTTTATGCGCATGAAATTAATTGCATTATTTATTCCAATAAAATGATGTAAGAAGGTTTTCACTAAACAAAGCAAGTCAAGATTGCGAAAAAACGTAGAATTCATCAAAATCACTTACATACTCAATCAAGGATTTATACCTCCAAGTTGTTCTACTAATAAAAACTAATTTCTTAGAAACTCTGAAGATTTGATCACGCCAACTAGTAAGTAACACCTCTAAATCTTGTAAGTACATCATGGAATTCGCTCACAGCTATTATTTAAACTAAGTTCCTGTGCAAGTAGATACAATTCTTCATCAATTCTTTCTGCACATGCGAAAGACTACCAAGGTCATAAAATATTTTTTCGATAACACGTTCGAAGGTTCTGTAAAATTTGCCAATAATATCTCATATTATTGTATATCTCGGTGTCCTTCGTGCTTATGTAAATAAGATATTTGCGATGGAAGGACTTAATGGCGAATTGATAACTTCTCACACCATTGATGCTGATATCTAATGAACGGATTCAACATCTAAACGTGTTTGGTTATTTTGTATGAATGCCTACCAGAAGATTTATGGTACCGTAAAAGGATACTATTTACGCAGGTCTAAAAAAGAACGATAACTGGTTTCTGATTAGAGAGAGAGACGTAATTTACATGGTGGATTGGCAGGTTAATAAATAACTTGAACGTCGATTTCAAGTTCAATGTAAAAATAGTTTTACGTGGGATGTGTGAGCTTTAAAACTTAAATTTTGCTGTTGTGTTATCTTATTGCTAAAATGGCGCTAGGAAGCCGCACGAATATCAAAGGATATTAAAAAATATTCAATGGACGTACTTGTCAAAAAATCACTTTTAACAGAGATTTACTCACCGGCTTGAACTTTTGTGCATTTTTTCTATGTTAATTTGTTTAATATAATAAAGCAATAATAGTTTAATTCAGCTACAATCATATAATTATAAAAAAATACCCTATAATCTATAAGCCTTTGAGCAGGGGGTACGATTTTCGATCTTCTAGAATATTTGCTTTGTTTCAGAAGTGAGCCTATATTTTAAAATATTTCTGTAAAAGTATTAGCATTGGAACAATTGTAATGCATCTCAATTAAAATACCCATACTTTCTACACTATCATAACCAACACCCTTTAGATGATGTCTGACATACCCTATTTAATTTACTTAATTTAATTATCATATGAAACATTTACAAATCAAACAGAATTACTTATATAATAATTAATCAATCTTATTATTATAAAGTAAAATCAATCTTTAAAATTCATCCGACATAAGACAGGGAAATAAAAAAAAAATAATATGTCAGTTTCATGAATTTAGGTTGATTTTATAAAATGCGAATTGAATAGTATATAAGGAATATTTGCTCACCAGTTTGAACATTTTGGTTTGTGTTTTGCTTGTCTAACTTGAAAGTCACTACAAAGTCTCCTCTGCAACTGCTGCCTAGAAAATACCTCCTCTGGCTTTTATAGTCCACCCTTCTGGGCAAAGGCTTCGCTGGTAATCCGGTCTAACTGCATCGAAGGTTCTAGATGCGACCGATGCACTAGCAAGGTGCATTTTTTCCACAAACGCCCCATAGAAAAGCGGTCGATAAAGGCACAGCGCGCAAATTGCACATCCTTGTTGGGTGGAGTCAAGAGACCCTCGATATAACGAAGAAACCAAAGAATGTTGTTTTCTTACCGCTTTGTTTTCAAAATGATGAAAAAATGCAAATTTGCCACTTGCCAAATACATACTGTAGATGTTCTTCAACGAACGGCCAAAAATGCTACTTTTTTTATTCCATGCCAACTCAGAATCAAGTCAACTCAACACCTCATTGAAAAGTCATTAAAAGCTTTGAAAAAAAATTTTTTTAAAAAGCCCTTAACCCTAACTCAACGTAACCTATAACCATTTTTTTATCATCACTTTTAATGACTTCTGAGGAAGTTCTGAGTTTATTTCATTCTGAGTTGTCCGTTCACCTTTTTTTTGATATATACAAAAATCTATAATACAATCTGTCTTGGTCACAACAAGAGATTTTAAACATAAACAAGGTACTAAACATAATAGGTACTAAACAAGAAAAGCGACAAACCTAACCGATAATCCGAAATAGAGAAAGATGCCCCATCTGCAGTGTGAACTACCCTGAAGACAATAAACCTCTGATAGGTGAAGGTACCAAAAAAAGAGAGATCTTACTGCTTTCTAAGGCTTTGCTTCGTATCAAAGTAATCATATCTTATGAAAATAACAAATTGATGATATAAAGAGTTTATAAGTACCAAAAAAACTGTGAAATCCACATTCCTATCAGAATTTCGAATAAAATTCTTTGTTTAATCCAACTATTTGTTGAATACGTGTTCGTTATAAAGTTGCCTTCATTGTAGCAGCATTTTGCTTCGGTCCCCACAAGAATAATTTATTATCATTCTGAACCCGTGCGTAGCCAGCAGATTTCTGTAAAATTAATGTCGCATCCAAAGCATCGTTTACGCTCATGCTGGTAACTTCCAATAACAGTCACCGTGAAAACATTAACGTTATATATATCGGGCTGACTAACTTGAGATACACTTTTCATATATTTGACAAATACAACAAGTTTACTTTGATTTTCCAATTATAAATTTATTGCAGATATATTTACGAAAAATTTAATACGAAATATAGAACATGCTAATTTAAAAAAAAAAACTGGAAAACAACATAATAAACATCGGGCACAAATTTTTTTTCAATGTTGGAAGGTAAATTAATACTAATTTAATGAGATTAAATGTCATTATGATTTTGTTTGATAATTTTCACGTCAATAAACATTTTATTTGAGAAGGTTTAATTATTCTATAATCAAGGACATTTTTTTCACAATCAGCGAGCAAGTACCTACTTACTCGAATTAAAAAAAATACGGAATTTTCTTACTATAACGGAGAATATCTTTTTTTACATGAGCTCCACACAGGAGGCCCTGAAGAAAATAATCTCCCTCAGGGCCTATAATCACCAAACGTAGTGTACCACTTGGGGGTGACCTACGGCAGAGGTGTTGGTTATCCAATAAAGGTTCCTGGGGCAGCGGTACCCATTCCCGCCTCCCAAATTGAATCTATCTGTGTTCCAAGAAACAAAAACTAGGTAGGTATTGAGCGATGGGCTCAAACTTATAGAAGTTTGTTCAAATTCTTCTAAATGGATTATCTAGATAAATCTTTGATACTATTTTGGATCGACATCACATTATCACAAAATCACATAATGTTGGTAGTTTTTTATTCGAAGTATGTATACAGTATAGCATACAGTTAAATATGACCGAATCTGATTGGAACACATTAGTAGAGCTGCGCCCCGGCAAGGCGAAGGTCCTGGGTTCGAGTCCTAGTTGTTAATGTATCTTTTTCTGATTTTTCTGTTTTCAGATTTTCCAATCCGCTAATATTGTCTTAATTTAATTAAATACTGCAATCGGAGGTTTTACTCATTAAGTTAAAAATAAATCATATTATTCTTTCAGCATCGGTCGTTTGAAAACATTATTCAACAAATTAGATATCATTCCGATTGTTTTTAAATCCGATTTTGGCTATGTTATATTGAACCTTAACAAAACGTACAAATCTCCAATTCAGAAAAATAAGATTATTTAATGATGTTTTCCACACCTTCCTCTCTCTCTTCTCTTTATCTTCCGCTTTTGTTTTCTCCTCAAAAAATTCCCCAATATGGCGGTCTTATAAATCCACTGCCTTAATAATCACAAAAGATATCTCCAAACGCTAAATGACTGTTACATTATTTTTTTTCAGTATTAAGATAAATAAGAGCTTTTAACATAGCTCATTAACAATAAATATATAATGTAAAAAATTCAAGTTAATATATAATGTGAATAGAAACACGATTAGTTTGCCTGAAACGCCTACGCTACAGAGTGCATTCTAGTTTTATTTAAGCAAAGAGTGAATGTGATATTTTTTTCAAGGAACAAAATATAAACGCGGAAATAATCCATTATCAATGACGGCTAAAACTATGATACGAAGAAAAAACAAATTATTACATCATGACATTATTATCTATAAATAATTTACTTGTTAACTTGTTAACATACTCATATTCTTAGGTTTGCTTTAATATCACGATTTCGGTGACCGGACAACTCAACAATGTGCAACTTCAACACGAGCTTCCCCGCTATAAAGAAGAAGATGGAGAGATTTGTAATTACGAATGTTGGACAGAGCGCGCTAATATTTCAAATGATAAAATTGAAGCGAAAATTGTGAAAATGTTTAATAAAACACGACTCGTTTAAAATAGAGCAAAAATCTCGTGGAAGGCATCTTAAGTATCATTTAAAGCAGAGGTTCCCAAACTTTTTTTTCTCGTGGACCATTTTCAAAATTTTACTGGTTTCGGTGGACCCCCTGCTGCAAAATTTCTACCATATTCCCAAAACTTGACACGTGTTGTACTGAATATTGAATAAAACGCTGGATTTGTGGTCTGTCACAACGGGGGGGGAAGGGTAACGTGATATGAAATGGGGGGCGGGATTGGATATGGGCCAACATTTTTGTTCTTTACTATCAAAACCAGCAGGCTTATTCTCTATCTTTTTTGGAATCATTATCGAGATAACGGACGTGATCTCCTGACAGATTTGTGTGATTTATTTACTTTTTCTATGTACAACGTTATATTAAATGAATAGATAATCATGCGTTCTTGCAGGAATTCATGTTTAAAACGATCTAAACCAAAATATGTTACGGTAAATATGTAAAAATCACACAAATCTCACAGGAGATCACGTCCGTTATCTCGATAACGATCCCACAAAAGATAGAGAATAAGCCTGCAGATAAATTTGTGAACCCCCACTTACAACTTGTGGACCCCCATTTATTTATCACGTCTACGTGGACCCCCGTCGAGTCTCCCGTGGACCCCTGGGAGTCCACCTGGACCACTTTGGGAATCACTGATTTAAAGGAACATTGTGAATTTTTTCACAATTATAACTTGTAAAATAATAGAAACAGACGTGTTTTTAATAATTTTCGGAGCATACTTCGCGATTTTTTCTAACGATGGAATTTCATATAATTTGCGTTTCGGCGTGGAACGCGTCTAGGTATTATCTTCAAAAATAACAAATATTTTTTAAGAGCTTAAAAACGTCAAATGTTTAAGTGAGATATGTAAGAAATCGGTAGAAATTCGGGTAACGGCGGCTTAAAAGTCATTAAGAGTGATGAAAAAAAACTATTTAATAGGTTATATTAGGTTAGGTTAGATTAGATTACGGGCTATTTAAAAAGAAATCATTACTTTTGAAGGGATGTTGAAATGCCACTTCGTTGAGTTGTCGTGGAACCCACGATTTTAATGCTGTTTCCAATTATTGCGCTTCGATACTTGTTTTTCTGACTAGCGAAGGTGTACGCAAAGAGGATGGACTGCCACGCAATTCTGTCTTAAGGACACACTCCTTGCTACATTAACATTCATAACTCTCACACGTACTTTTCTATTATCTTGAGGTATGACTGTTTAAATGGCCCTGCTCCAGTATTTGGTTTACTTGCCATGTCTTCCTGGGGGGCCCCGACTTCTATCAACTTTCGCTTCATATATTTTGCTTACACTCCCAAACCATCTGAACTTCCCTTTCTTAATCTTATTCATCACGTTTAGGTCAGCCTTGCTTTCTTTCCAATCCTCCACATTTTTAACATAGTGCAGCTATAGTAGTTAACAAGCACACACACACATTTAGTTTAGAGTTTTTAGTTATAAAACATTTAGTTTTAATTTAGGCAAAGTGGATACCCTTCATTATTTCAAAATGGCGCGCTCAAGTGCGCTCCCATCGTGAGGTGCTCCCCGCGCCCCTCAGTCGTAAACAAATAGAGCTAGCGCGAGGACACGCTCCGTATGCGAAAAAAATAATAAAAATTAAAAATGAACATTGCTTACAACTTTTCAAGGTACGATATTCTGTAATTACTCATGTTCACACAGTACTACTGTATTGGTTTGATGAAATCTTCAAAGTGCACGTTTTCTTGCAGAAATGCTGCTAGTTCATTAGGAATTATTTAGTTTGTGTCAATCAGGTAGCGTCCAAATCACTAAGCATCTTGAGGCAGCTTTCTTAAATTTATCTCCTGCAACATAAATTTTTGCTTGAACAAAATCCATATCAATTTATTTTTAAACTTCGACAGGTATATTCATAACTCTCATACGAACTAGAACTATAGAACTGGGAGAAGAAAATTTAAAGTAGACTGATTGATCTAGAAATGAGATCCTTGAGTTTTAAAGTGGACATACATAAAATATATATCCGCAATAATAAGCTAGATTTCCTGCAAGAATAAAAATCAAGCAAACAGAAACCTCTTACATGCCACTATCCAACTATGTAATAAAATTCCAAAAGAAATTACTCCCCTTAAAAACAAAGTTTAATGTTTTAAAAATAAGAAAGCACGTAAGCCACAATTTAAGCCTGAGGCACGTAAATAGCCCCAAATAGCACAGACATTCTTCTCTTAGGAGTAATGAAAGAAATTTAAAACGCGGCGTATTTTTGTCTGAAGGATTGTGATCAGGTTTTGCCTAAATACACCGAGTCCCGAGGTAAGACTCTGGACTCGGTCGCGGGTTCGAACCCGGCGTGCGCAAATAAATTTTATTTGATATTTGTGTTATTTCACAATTTATTCATTTAAAATAATATATAGTATATTTTCGGCACGTTCCAGAGTGGAAGATACTATCAGTATCGCCCTGGTGTAAGACCACCATTCAGAGTTGAAACGTTGCTTGAAAATGGCTTTAGCCGTGTTTAGTGACCAGATCTGAATAGCCAGGTACTTCCCCACCTTCCTCTACCCTATCTCCTTCCCCTCCCCACTACCTTCAGCCTCACAACATACCCCATTTGGGGATGCCATAGTCTCACTGGCTCCAGAAGGGAGCAGTTGGGACTCTTGTGCGGTATTAACTGTAAAAAAAAAAAAAAAAAGACTAGTAGACATCCAGTTGGCAGATAAATCATCAGCACAAAACGTACGTTTCACAATTATTACGTTATTTTAAGTAAATTGGGATCTCAACTCGACCCGACGGAAGCCAAAATCGCAAAGAATCACAGATTATTGAAATTCAAAAAATATGCAAAGCAATAAATTCGTATTTTGAATTCGTTCAATTTCGTCCAAAAGAATATTTCTGTGCCACCCATTGCGCGTTTCAGCGGGTACTAAACATTTTAGTGCTACTTTTAGTGTTACTAAAATGTTTAAAACTTTACAAAATATGTTTACTGTTATCAATGACTGTTATCTAAATGTTAATGTTTTTTTACATTGTTAGCACACACGATTAATAAATGAAAAAAAATCACCAAATTTCCTATAATCAAGTTAATGACAAAGGACATACCTGCCATTATCCGCCTGTATCGATCCATTGTACCCGATGCACGCCCCCTTGATACGAGTATCTTCCCTTATCCCCTTTTCTTCCAACTTCTGACCTGTAATCTTGCACGTAGGCTCGGCTGTACGAAAAATTTACTAGCTCCACCCTAGATTCCTTTTTCTTGCTGTATCTTATTCTTACCGATTGAACGTCACATTTTTAATATAAAATGTTATACAATTTTGTTTTGGTTTTTGCAATACATTTCGCATCATGATGAAGTAATTTGTTTAAAAACACCGTTTTTGTAGCAATAAATATTTGAATGAAATTTACATAAAACATTCTGTGAAAACAATGGTATGATACGAAAGAATTTTACTTCATAATATTCCATTTGGCTTTCACCCTGAATGGCATTCTTTGTTGTCGTTTAAAAGTTTTGAGGAAGGGAATGAGAATTTATGTTGCAGTGTTTTTTAAAATGAATACCTACAACATTCTTTCATTATTGACGCAAGGGATAAGCACAAACAGAAAACCTTTGATGGGTTATGAGGTAAATATTTGTTTACATAAGGAAAACCAACGAATCTAGAGATAATAAATGACATAGCTTACATAATTGTGAATGAATAAAATCAAGAACTTTCCATTAGAAAGTTTAAAGGGAAGCATTGTTCGATTACCAAAAGAAGAGGAGAATATTTAGATATTTATAATTCACACTTGTATTGTGTTTAATAAAGTGCGAAAATCGAGAAATATGTTTTTACAAAACGATTGGTCTTATTTTGATTGGGGTAGAAAGAAGGTAATTTCGTAAATGTTATTGTTAGAGTTGTAAAAAATGTTCATTTTTTATGTACCTATTCGTTAAATATATATGTAGGACCGATAAGACTATCAGTATATATTTACAACTATTTATACCGTGCTGACAACGTAGGCAGTTTTGAATAGTAGGGGAAGAACGGGCATGGTGAACAGCCCGGGCAAAGCGGATACCCTTCATTATTTCAAAATGGCGCGCTCAAGTGCGCTCCCATCGCGCCACGAGGTGCTCCCCGCGCCCCTCAGTCGTAAACAAATAGAGCTAGCGCGAGGACACGTGTCGTTTGCGAAAAAAATAACAAAAATTAAAAAGTTAACATTGCCTACGACTTTTGAAGGTACGTTATTCTGTAATTACTCTTGTTTATATAGTACTACTTGATTCTATCTTCAAATTCCATGTTTTCTTGCAGACATGCTGCTAGTTTATTGGAAATTTATTTCTAGATTTGATTTTAGGTTAGGTTAAATTCAACAAGTACCTGCTGGGCAAAGCGAACACGGGTAAATTGAAGACCGTATCCACTTTTCCCAGCAGGTGTACGTTTTGATTTGATTTTGATGTTTGGCTAGCAGGATTCAGAAGAAGGAATCCGCAAACACCTTAAGAGTCCCAAAAGCAACGTCGGTTGCTAGAGTTAAGGCTTTAAACCGACCACAATTGGAAAGATTCTATGAATCCACTTTGCCCGGTGGATTGGGCAAAGTGGATAGAGGTAATAATTTTAATGTGATCAATAATTTTAAGTAAAGAATTGATGTTACGTAATTTATGTTGATTATTTATTTATTCATAAAATTAACGCCATTCGGCATTTACATAATAATATAGATAAGGTAAAGCAACAACATGAAAAAAAAGCACAAATGAGCTTGTATATTTATTGCAACATTGAAAAAATATATTTAAGTAAAAATTATATATTTGCAAATAACTTAACTTGAAGACGTACGTTGAAAATGTTAAATGGTAGGTAAATAATAAGTCAAATATATATTACGAGTTAGGAAACAAACCTTATTTCCAATGAAACAATAAAATTAGGAAAATCTGTGAACAAAATAATAAGAATAGCAACCATTGTAATGATGAAAAGAAAAAAGTTTTAATTTTTTTTTTTATAATTGTGATGATTTATAAAATTAGTAATCACATCATACAATTAATTACTAAGATGCATTAACACGATAATATAAGTAGAGATATGTCATAAATATATTAGGTACATTTATTTCACAAATTTACCAAAGAACTTCCTTAGTAAGAACTTGAATTATGAATAAATGATTTCAGTATTTTGTGTTTAAATTTTATCAGTGACACATTCCATACGACTATATGCGAATACATATTGCCTAAATTTTTAATTCTATTCATATTGAAATGGGCCATGGTCGCAGTATTGCCACAATAAAACGGTAGTACTGACCTTGTGTTTCTGGCTGGCAATTATATTAAATAGTTTAATAAGTACTGTTTCAAACTCAGTCATTATTTTTTTCTCTTATCGGCTCCCTTCCTGTAGCCCGCCAAATGTTAAGGTGTCCACTTTGCCCGGCCTTCCCCTATCACATTTAAAATTGCTTAATATTTCTACATATCGATGGCCCAGTATTAAACGGAAACAAGTCCGAAAAACCATAAAAAACGATGCAGATATCGAAAGATTTATATCGGATTTCGAAAAGAAAATGTACAGAGGGCTAAAGATGTATGATGAAATGCCTGATAGTATGAATAATGAATAAAGATTGTATGTATTTAAAAAGAAATTTTATGCTTACTGTAAAAATATTTTATTTTATAAAATGAAATATGTTAATGTAGTATAAACTTACTTAATAAATAATTTTTTAAAAAAATAAAAAACGGGCTCTTCCCAGTTTTAAACAGCAACAAAATTCAAAAAAATGTTTCACTCTTTCAGAATCGAAAAACTTGCTTTGAAAATGTCCAAATATTCTGATGCGCTTAGTAATATAAATAATTATACAAACTATTTCGAATTTTTCATTTCAGTGAAAACTATTGAAATTCGACATTTTTGCAAATTTAGATATGCACAAAAAAATATAGAGTATCTCAAACGACAGATTTGAATTTGTTGCATTTTAATACTGGGTCATCGATATATTAAAAACCTAAACGATAAACTTTTATTATTACAAGTAGGCTGTAATCGGGTTAAGCGCAGATGAATTTATAATCATCATCACTGTTTGATTACAATATTCCGCTACGTTTTAAAAATTGAAATATATTACCGAGTAGTAAGTAGAGTAGCTGATGACAGCAAAACAATCACACATAAATCCATTTCATTAAAATGATCACCTGTACTCTGTGAAGGTGTTTGTGATTATTACAATCACTGACCTCTAGTTGATAGTAATTATAAATTATGATAATGAAACGCGTAATGAGAATAAGACTATCTTAATATAATAACTATAAAAATCAAAATATGTTTGTTTCTGGGTTTGTATGTATATATGCTATGCGTTGCTAAACCAATCATCCGATTGCGATGAAACTTTGGAGATTTGATGTGCGCATGCCTGCGATGGTTTCTATATACAACTATATCTATTGTATATATCAAGTTAGTCTGTGAGTGAGTGAATGCGTGAGTGAGTGAGTGAGTGAGTGAGTGAGCGAGCGAGTAAGTGAGTGAGTGAGTGAGTGAGTGAGCGAGCGAGTGAGTGAGTGAGTGAGCGAGCGAGTAAATGAGTGAGTGAGTGAGCGAGTGAGGGAGTGAGTGAGTGAGTGGGTGAGTGAGTGAATGGGTGAGTGAGTGAGTCAGTGAGTGAGTGAGTGAGTGACTGAGTGACTGAGTGATTGAGTGACTGAGTGACCTAATACCATGCGAGTGAAGCCGCGGGTTAAAGTTAGTTCATGATATGTTATTACATAAGCGGTAAAATTTACCGGGTAAATATTAGGTAGAATGGATAGGTCAATAATTATCAAATAAACATTTTGATCAAATTGTAGAAACATGATGCACCCTTTTTAATATTTTTTTAATACGGCACAGGGTGACAATCACGGCACAGAGCCATTGGGGTATGGTTTGAGGCTGAATGAAGTGAGAAAGAAAAGGAGACTGGAAGACGAAGGTTGAGAAGTACCTAGCTATTCAACATTTCTTCTTATATTCATGCATTTGGTAAGACATTGCGCAACATAACAGACAGTTTCCTTGGTGTTGGGCAAAAGAAGTGTAGTTTGCGGCATCAAATATATGTTTAAGTCTAGCCACGATTTTCAGTTGTGAATGAGAATTTTTTTACCTTTTTCTTTTATAATTTGCTAAATTGAATTTTTCACATATAAGTTTTTAAACGTAGGAACTTTGCATTCTTTGAATACGCATATCGTATTATTATTCATTCAGATATTTGGGAGGTTGGTATGGGTATCGCCGCCCCGGGAACCATTTATTGGATAACGAACACCACTGCCATAGGTCATCCCAAGTAGTTCACCACGTTTGGTGACCTAGCAGAGGTGCCCGGGTTCATGGGGTGAGGTTTGTCCGGTTCTTGGCGGTGGGTGCGTCTACCCACCAGCTGCATGGCAGTCCGGATCGAGAGAGAATGGTTGAGGGAGTCCCTTTGACTTCTCCAGCCGAACTCTCTCGAAATATCGCCTTGAACCGCAGTGGGAGGGATGGATTCATTCCTGGACACACTGATCCCCACTAGCCACTCCTCATACCCGTTTCCCTCCCAGAACTTCCTCTCCTTCCTTTACTAAAAAGACCCTCCACATAGCATCCATAAAGATGACGTAAGCCCTAAGGGGAATTATGAATTTTTTGTGGAGCTAAAATAAAAACAAACTAAAAAATATCCTACTCTATAATTTATATCTAACTTCATTTTTATTATTTCCTACATCAATAATAGCGATAATATCAATAATAACTTATGTTTTCATGATTCACTCTTATGTAAAAACCTTTTCAGGCGTGTGAATTTTTTTTTTTTTTTACAGTTAATACCGCACAAGAGTCCCAACTGCTCCCGTCTGGAGCCAGTGAGACTATACCCAATCGGGGTATGTTGTGAGGCTGAAGGTAGTGGGGAGGGGAAGGAGATAGAGAAGAGGAAGGTGAGGAAGTACCTGGCAATTCAGATCTGGTCACTAAACACGACTAAAGCCATTTCAAGCAACGTTTCAATTCTGAATGGTGGTCTTACACCAGGGCGATACTGATAGTATCTTCCACTCTGGAACGTGCCGCAAATATACTATTTATTATTTTAAATGAATAAATTGTGAAATAACACAAATTAATCAAATAAAATTTAGTTGCGCACGCCGGGTTCGAACCCGCAACCTTCGGATTGTGAGTCGAGAGTCTTGCCTCGGGACCACGGAGACCGTCAATAAATAAATAGTTGTGCTTGATTCAAAAATAATTAGTAAATTTATATTTTTTTAAGTCCACCTCTATTATCACTTTTATACCCCTACAAAAGCTCCTTTATCCATACTTTGTAGCAGATAATTTATACCTCCAAACTAGTTGGGTGACATTGTGAGGCGAAATTTACAATAGAATGCTCGAACAAACAACTTCTTCTCATGCTGCTGACTAATAGATGTAATTTTTTACATTTTGTATCATTTTTTTAATTTATTTTTTTTATTCCAGCAGGATTGGGAGGTTAGTTGAATCCTAGTCTGCCATATAATAAAATAAAAATTATACAAAAAAAAATATATAAAATATTAGGTGGG
Organism: Glyphotaelius pellucidus; assembly: GCA_936435175.1. NCBI lineage: Eukaryota > Metazoa > Arthropoda > Insecta > Trichoptera > Limnephilidae > Glyphotaelius > Glyphotaelius pellucidus. The sequence goes on along the minus strand of OW386544.1, from coordinate 14,823,429 downwards.
TACCGAATGACAACATAAAACATAAAATAAAATTCATCATATGAATTTTTTTTAAATATGAAACTACAACAATGATTGTGGTGTATAGGAAATATGCTGAAAATTTAGGAAATTCGCAAATGCTAAAGAAAATATTCTATTCGAATTTTTCTAAGTTTTCACAATAAAAAACGCTAAGTATCGTTATTATCATTGAAAATCCATATACAAAACAGTACTCCATGAATGGTCAGATTTTTATTTGCACATTTTATAACGGGAAAAATAAGATATTAATCAAAAGCCTCAAATGTATTTAGGATTTCAATATCATAAAATACTAAAATAAGGAACTCAAGTGAAAAATATTATGGCTTAAAAATTATGTACGCAAATATGTCAACAAACGCCAATCCTAAATACATGGTTTTATTAAGTGAGTATCTTTACATACAATTAATAAATCTATTTAAAATGAATAAAGCACTTTCTTTCTTTGTGGCCTCATTCTTAATTAAATGAAAACAAATTACTTTGTGAAACACTTTTATATTGGGAAAACTTTCAGAAATTTTATTACTAGAGAAGGAGCAACTATGCGGCTTAACTAATAACTATTGTTCTGAATTTTCCAACCACATTTTGGAAACAAATCATTATTTTGATATAAAAAAGGGTTCAAAATTAACACACAAACACAACGGGTTTAAAATTAGAAAACTTAGAAATTTTACAAATTAGAAATAGTCAATCAAATATTATCAATAGCCATCTCTTAAATTTATTTTCATATTCATACTTACATTTATAATAATTTATTTTTCACTATTTTGACATGCAATTTTTGCATTTTCCAAAACAATTTTTATATTTCATTTTATTTAATTAAATATTTTAGTGATTATTAATCATCACTCCCTATAAAGTTTTGTGTATAGTTCTTATTTGTCTATGCTTGTTTGGATTTTGTTATTTTTTTATGTTAATCTTAGGCTCGAGGGAGAAACCTTTGGTTTGAAACTGTAGATAATTAAAAAAAAAAGAAAAAAAAATATATATATATATAATTTTAAGGAAAAAAGTTGGGTTTTTCAAAGTGATTTGTTTTCATAACTTTCCTTTTAAAACGTCCCGCTAAGTTGACGTCATTGCATCAGCTGTTCTAGCGTCACGCTGCGAGAATGAAAACTTTTATGTTTTGTTATCAGAATTATTGTGAATCTAACAAATTCGGCCTTTTTGAATGAATACCAACGATTACGATTTTTCAAAGCAGACAAAAGACTTTTGTATTTTATATTACTAACGGACGTAAGCAATTAAAATTACGAAATATTTGTTTTAAAAAAAAACAGGAACTGTTACTGCATCACACCGTTTGTTTTTCTTGTAAACTGTAGAAATACCGCTTTATAGGAAACAAAAAAAAAAACATATTTCATTAAGCAGATTTGTAATAAAGGTTATTATTGCTTTACTTTTTGTTTCATATAAAAATAATTTTAAAAAAATTCAAAACCCTTGACAAATCTTTAGTCAACATGCAAAATTTAATGTTACTTATTTTGGAATATCTACAATACAATTATTTGGAAGTGTATGATAAGCTTTTAGATACAAATATAAAGCGTGATTTTACAGCTTTCTAACACTGCTTGAATCATAATATGTATAATAAGGAACTCCAGTGAAAAATATTATGGCTTTAAAAAAATATGTTCACATAGACCAATAAACGCTGATTCTGAATATATAAGTTTTATCAAATAATATTTAACGTAGAGTTTAAAAAAAATATTAAAAAGTTCATTTTAAAACATTAAAACACCCTATCAAGTTGGTATTATTGAATTTGTGAGGCGTGACGTCACCGCGTCCATAATTCTCCTGTCACCCTCAAATTTGTATTGAAGATACGTCAAGCCATCCAACATTCCGTATTTTTGGTTTATAGAGATTTGGACATATAATAGATTTGTTTTTATTGAAACATTATTGAGGCCTAAATAATTCAGTATCAAAAAAAAGTATCTCTATTAGTTTACCTATATTATTTAAAATATTCAAAAACTCAAACTGTACAAAAAACGATCGTAATGCCCAGTAAAACGCTCCAATGCTGAAATTCAAAATGGCCGGCGATGAACAGCTGATTCCAGTTCCCTACAAAATTCATGCTTCGGTTTCCAATATTGATTTCGATTCGTAAAGCTAAAAAAATAATAATTTCAAACAATTTTTATCCGAAAATCTCACACGCTTAGGTGTGAATATTCGAATACCTGGATATTTATAGCCATGTGGGAAAAAATGTTTTTTTTAAATAAGCAAACTGAATTAAGTCATATCTTTTCTTTGTCATGTAAAGAATTTAAATTATAGAAAAATTCCACACATTATTATTCATTTAGTTTTTTATGTGAATGTAGATTTATTATTGTCGTCCCGGATAGATTATATTATTGTTGTAACATATTAGGGTTGCCTACGGTCCCGGATTGGCCAGGGCCGTCACATAATCAAATCTAAGTTCATGTACAAGATAACGTTGCTATAAGTCAAACAGATACCAAGAAGTGCACTCCCAAAATTTCAAACGGGGAAGAATGTTCGTCCCCTTTTGAAATTTTGGGAGTGCACTTGACTGACTGACTATAATTTTAAAGAAAGCTACTTACGGACTTTTACTCTTTATTTAAAAATATACATTTTTTAAATACTGCCTTACTTCTTAATCGTTGTGAATATTTTATAGCATTAATACACAACCGTGTATATGAAAACCTTAATAATATAGAAACTACAAAAAAATTCTTCATTAGAATATAATTCTTCATAGAATTACACGTTGTTTATCCAGCCAAAAAAGGGTTGTTTATCTTAGGTACACAGTACAATTTCTCATCGAATTTCGGAATTTTTTCAATGTATTTTAAATGTTCTATATATTTCTTATATTTGTCGTAAAAACAAATCCTAATCCTAACCTTTTGAAAACCAGATAAAATGACTTTTGGTTTTGTTTATATTTGGAAATACTTTAATATTTAAAAATTACAATGTTTTAATTTCAAATACGAAAAAGTTGAAAAAAAGCTTTTCACAAACACTTTAAATTAAAGCGTTGAAAATTTTTAGAAAATTTAAAAAAAACAGTCATTTTATTTAAGAAATTTGTTACATAACTGTCAGCTAACTTTATTAACCTTTCGGAATCATAAGCTTGTTTTCAAGCTACTTACAACATTGCCATACATGTGTTATGATACTAATGACGTTTGAGACGTACCTGACTTATTAATGGATTAAAACTGTGAAAAATACAAATAACAGTAAATACATTGAAATATACTAATAAAATGGTGAAGTCATTCGAATAGAAATTATGATCAAAACCATGATTTGAATCATACATAACACTCACAAACCGATCAATCATTTTACGCGAGAAATTCACGCGCATGGCGGCGGATACGACAGTGTACCAAAATGTAATGTTGCCAGTTTTATTAGTAATAATTTGAAAAATAATAATTTAGTCTTTATTCAATGTGTATCAAAAGCACCGTTTAACGTTTGGGAAGGGTTTTTTTTTTATAAGTATACAGAACGGATATCGACTAGGACCTAGTTGAAAATTAAGAAACATTAATTTGCATGTCCACCTTTACCTGGAACAAAGCTTAACTTAAGTGTAAACATCTTTATATGTTGTGTGTTAAAAAACTAGTGGAACCATAAGTAAACATTGAGCGAATGTTTGGATGAATGAAATGATGGACTTTTATTTCCATTCTGTTTTCCAAAATGTCAGAAAAACAACAAAAGGCAACCCTAGTCACACTGCAGTCAATGCGTAATTCAATAGTTTATTTTATAAATGTGTAATATTAAGTGTTTATTAAACATACAACTGTCAATTAAGTCAGCAATCATTTCCAATAATGACTGTTATGACCTTTAAGGGTATTTATCCGGACACTTGTAGGTATTGTGATGGTTTATTAACTATATTAATTGGCAGTTAAATTACCTTTCACCGAGAAATAAAATAAATATACTGGAAAGGTACGACTAAGGAAATTCAATTAAAAAATTTATAATTATGCTGTGGTTTCAATATGAATTACTGGAAGGGTAAATACATTAAGAGGAATATAAACGCTAGAAATATTTCGATTCTCCTGCCTTCAAAATTTAAAAAGTGGTTTTTATTGATTTTGAACATAATTTTATAAAAATGAAAAAAAGTTAGAACATAGAAAACCTCAAAAATAGTCTTAGCCATAAAGGAGTATTTAAAAAAATTGTTTTTTATGTTACTTCATAGTTAAGTCATGTAAAAACATTTGTTTAGTGGTTTGCGCTCATATTTTTTGTTAGGTAATTTTTTTTTTTTAAATTTATTTATTTATTTTATTTTAAATATCAAAAAACAAGTCCTGCTAAGCCAATAGCATTGGTCAGCTTGTCAGCAGGTGCTTATTATCACCATTACAAATATATTTTAAAAGTTATAATTAACATCTTATTTCTACAGGTTCAACATTTTTTTCATACATTTTTTCATAAATATAAATATCAATATAAATATTCTTTTTCCGATAACCAATTTTTCAGCATATATTTAATCTTATTCATAGAATTAAGAATTAATTAATAATTTTATTGTAATTCCAATACATAGAAAAGCTAGAAAGATTGTCAGAAAGATTAATCTAAATAGTATCTAAATAGGATATCACGTATAACTTCATCTTAAGATGAATAATTGTAGTTTGTAGCATTGAAAGTCTGAAGAAGCCCGGAACTAGGTGAAATTCGACCAGTCAAAAATAAATAAATGGTACGAATTAATTTTTTAAGGAAAAGGAAGAGAAGAGAGTTCTGGGAAGGAAAAGGGTTTAAGGGTTGGGTAGGAATCTGGGTTTCAGTGTGTCCCGGTCATCCGCCTCCAAGACCTAGACAAACCTTACCCCATGAACCCGGGCACCCCTGCTAAATCACCAAACGTAGCGAACCACTTGGGGTGACCTACGGCAGAGGTGTTGGTTATCAAAAAATGTTCCCGGGGCGGCGGTATCCGTTCCCACTTCCCCGTGAAAATGAGAAAGCAATAAAATCTTTATTTCATTCACGGGTACTCGGTCCCAATCCATATCCATACTAATATTATATTAGTACGCTTTCACATTAACCAATAAAAAGACTTTAAAAATTCTTACAAAAATAGAGAGCTAAATTATATGCGAAGACTATAAGCTGTATATGATGGTAAGCTCTGGCGTTATGAAATTATAAATATTAATATATTATATTTGTAATACGTTTTCTGTCGCTAACAAAAGCGAGTTTTTGCTAACGTCAGAAAAAAACCGTTTCCATGGAAACGATGTTGATATATTTGTGGGCTCTATGCTGGTAGGTACTCAGCCCCCTACCTACTGGTCGACTACTGCTCCAGAAAATTCAAATATTATAATATGTTTTGTTTTTTTTGGACAAGCTTACGTTTTGGAATAAATGTCAGATGAGAGTTCCTACATTAAAAATATAATTCTTAACGATTATAAATACTGAATAATAAATAGTGTAATTTTTTATTATATTTACAAACTTCCACATATTTGAATAAAAATAAACATCCGAAATGTTTGTAAGCGCATAAATTCCGAACGAATTAACAAAATTGGATAATTCTTTTTTTCTTTCAGCTATAGCATTATGAAATTTAGGTGGCAGGCGAGATGTTTGAAAATTGAATGTAAGAGAATGAATGTATGGAATGCGGGAGGGGGGGGGGTGGGAGGGGAGGCGAGATAATTGATAAGTGCAAGCGCTACAGTAATTTCCCGTAATACCATGCGATCGAAGCCGCGGGGAAAAGCTAGTATTATATAAACCCAAGTCTCAAATCTCGCAAGTCTCCTTTGGTGTAGTGGTACAAAGCGCGGACGGACCTCAACGGCCAGAGATTTAGCGGACCAGGAATCGAATCCTACGAAATCCAAAAAAAAAAATTATTTTCGTAAAATCGGTGTCCAATCTTCAAACCACTCCAAAACAAACGGGCAAAAGAAAACACAAAGAAAGCGACATCTAGCAACTCGGAAGAAGTAAACACAAATACTGTACTAAAACACAAATAACATAAATAAAATAATCTAGTATTCGACGACAAATATATGAAAAAATCATCTTGTTCCCCTATTCCCCTATTTCCCCATTATTGCCTACATTAGTTTTCACTTCTACCGCGTGTGAATTGCACACTCTGTTTTTTTTTTACTTTAGCTCGACACAGGAGGCCCTGAGGAAAATAGTTCCTCTTAGGTTCTAAGTTGTCTTTGAGGATGCTGTGTGAAGGGTCTTTTTAGGGAAGGAGGAGAGGAATTGTTGGGAAGGAAAAGGGTACGAGGAGTGAGTAGGAATCTGGGGCTCAGCACGTCCAGGACATGTGAATCCATCTCTTCCACTGCGGAGAGATTAAAATGTCTCCCTCAATCAGTCTCTCGCGTTCCCGCCTACCACGCAGTTGACAGACGCATCCGCCCGCCGCCAAGGTCCAGACAAACCTCACCCCATGAACCCGGGCACCCCTGCTAAATCACCAAACGTAGCGAACCACTTGGGGTGACCTATAGCAAAGGTGTTGGTTATCCAATAATTGGCTCCCAGGGCGGCGGTACCCATTTCCGCCTCCCAAATTGAGGTGTTTAAGGAATGAAATGAAATCTTCGTGGACCCTCACTTACAATTTGTGGACCTCAATTTTTTTATCACGTCTACGTGGACCCCCGTCAAGACCCCCGTCAAGACCCCCGTCAAGACCCCTGGGGGTCCACCTGGACCACTTTGGGAATCACTGATCTACATTATCTTCATTCAGGATTTTTCTTTACACACTCCCCTCTTATATTTCTTTTTACGACACTGAAGGTGCAACGACCTTACCACAGATCACTGACCTTCTAGGCCTACAAAAATGCTTTATTTTGTATGTATTAGCGTCTACATCACATATCAAAAGCTGCTTCACTCAATCAATCTGTTGGTTCAAGGCTTTATCTTTATATTTTTGCTTGTGGCACGATGGACAAATAATAAAAGTGCAAGTTATTTTCATGCACTTAATAAGCCGCTTGGTATTCAAAGGGCAAAGCAGTGCAGCACCCTGTTCCTAAAGAAATAAAAGCACCATGTTCGAAAGATCACTTGCCCCATAGAAATAGCTTGCAAGTTGTTATTATTGAAGATCGACTCCAAGTAACATGAAGATAAGCCGACAGGGGCGGGAAAGGGCTAAGACCAGTCAGAAAACCAGTATTTTTTACCATACACCATGGGTCGGCAACCTGCGGCCCTCGAAGCGTCTTGGTGCGGCCCGCGAGATTCTCGCCGCAACGCACGTGACGGTCGATATCATACACAACGGAGTGAAAGGGAGCGAGAAAGGGAAGGAAGGGATAGCGAGGAGGGAGCGATTAGCAAATCAACGTGATAGGTTTGCAAAGTGATACCAAACTTAAAATGGCTTTTAAAGGAAAACTTACTTGGTGGATTACTATGGGGGATACCTTTCTGAAGACTACAAGGAGTTAAAATGGTTTGCTGAGCAAATAATTACTATGTTAAGTGGTACATAAATTTGTGAGCAAGATTTTTCAATTCTGAATTATCGAGAAAACAAACAGTGTTCTCGGTTATCGGGTTCACATTTAAACGCAAAACTACCGACTCTTCTTCAAAAATGCAAGCTAATATTAAAAAAATTTGCAAGTCAAATACAACCACAAAAATCTCATTGATTTTATTAACTACGATAAATGTTGTAAAAATATATAATAAGCGTTTTATTTTTAAAACTAAAATTTTTTAACATACATTGTGTTTTTTTTTACAATAGCTCCACACAGGAGGCCCTGAGTAAAATAATTTCCTCGGGACCTTAGGGGATGCCGTGTGGAGGATCATTTTAATAAAGTAAAGGATTGGAAGTTCTGGGAAGGAAAAATTGGGTAGGAACCTGGGTGTCAGTGTGTCCAGGAGTGATGCATGTATGAATCAATCTTTCCAACTGCAGTACAAGGCGATGAGTCGAGAGAGTCCAGCTGTCCAGCCAGCATGAGCCGAGAGAGTCAAAAGGCCTCCCTCAACCAGCCTATCGATCCGGCCCGCCACATGGTCAGATGCATCCGCCGCCAAGACCTGGACATACCTCATCCATGAACCCGGGCACGCCTACTAAGTCACCAACTATGACGTATACTTAATGACATGTAGCCCAAGTGCGGCCCGCACTAATCTTCATACACAATTTTTGGCCCTTTTACTACAAAAGGTTGCCGACCCATGCCATACACTATCCACTATCCACTATTGACAAGATGGAAGAATTATAAATATGTGTGGTATCAACGTATTGAAGAGAAATTAAAAATCTTTTGCATATTTGCATGCAAAGGATGAAGAGAATAGTAATCTTACATTATTTGTTTGAATAAAAAAAACAAATACCTAATTTTCATAATTGTTTTAATAATAGGTACCATACCTGTAGTCATACCATTTTTTATTAATTTGTTCATTTTTTCCCATAGTTCTGCAAATACCATATTATTATTTAATTAATTATTTTTTACAAACATTTATGTAATTTTGAAGTTACCTTGGCAGTATTATTGAAAGTATTAATGCAAAAAGCAGCAAGCCACAAAAAATTCTATCTGAGATAAAAGCACTTTGATTAAAGGTTAATTAATCAAATCTACACGACACCTAGAATGTTTTTTTACAGAAAGAAACAAGTTTGTTTTTACTTAAAGATACCAATTTCTTTTAACTTAAAGTGGAATTAAATGTATATTTTTGGAGGCATTGGTTTTTTCAGGTCTGACTGTTTTTTGTAGAACACATATCAGTGAATTTAATCGCTTTTTTTTACTTTATGTAAAACTTCAAATTGTAATATTTAATTAATTGAAAACAACCGAAAATCTGCAATTAGAAAAAGATATTTGCACTCTGGGACTCGAGTCGAATATCTTTTTCTGATTTTTTATAAGAAAAACTCTCTTTTTATAACTTTTGAAGGTTATTCCCATCATCGTAATATATCATTGAAGAAGAAGATAACACTTATAATCTAAATGAAAATATGAAAATGAACTAGTTGAAGATAATATTGTTGATTATAAATATTTGAAATATGATATTGACAAATATGACGGTTTGACAGGAGGTGGCAATAGCGAAATTGGATAACGCGCACGTCCCGGTTAGACGAGAGGTCTGGGTTCGAGTCCCAGTTGCGACCATTGTCTTTTTCTGTTTTTCTGTGTCTTGTTCTTTTTCATATTTTCATTTAGATTATAAGTGTTATCTTCTTCTTCAATGATATCTTTTTCTGATTTTTCTGTTTCCAGATTTTCGATTAAGTTTCGCTAATATTGTCTTCATTTAATTAAGAATTTAATCTCTGCAATCAACTGTCTGACCTTACTATGTGAAATATTCTACAGCAATAGTAGGAGCTACCAAAAAACCAAATATATATAATTGCAAGCGCCAACTGTTGATTAGGCAAATATGTCATTGTTCGAATATTACCGTATTGCTGAAACCGACCAGTTAATTCCAGCAGTTTGCTTATAAATATGTTTTGAGAAAGAGGCACATGTTGTTTTACGCGATCAACCAATATTTCGGACGGCAAATACTGTGAATTTTTCTATGAAAGCTGTAGCTGGTTTTAGTACAATATAAAATTGATCTTACTCCGTCGGATAAGAACAATATCTTATTATTTCCAAAATTTTAGACTGGTTATTCTGCAAAACTACAGTTCAATTGTAGAGAAGTGAAATGGGGAGAACAGCAAATAATTTATTCAAACAATTTTTCAACAACTAAATCGTTCAGCAATTATTTTACTTCTTTTACGTAAGTGACATTTACGACTTTTAGCTAAATAGCTTTTTTGTGTTTATACCTTGTTTATTTTTAATTGCTTTTATTATACAAAATAACCTTTTTTACTCTCAATTTATACACCAAAGAAATGGCTATTGTTTTACAGTAATTACTCTCACACTGATCGCATTTTTCAGCTACTTCAAAGGTGACAAATATCTTTAAAAAACAAATTGCTTTTACGTAAATTACATGTTTACCTTCAGAAAAGTCACGGTTTTCATAATATTTACCTCCAAGTAAATTCTTTTACCAAACCACGCCCAGTCCATGATGATAAATTGTGTTTACTACATTAGCGTGCATTCGGCGTAATTTACCAATTTACAGGTAATTGCTGACATATTTCGCATTAGCCTTCGCGCTGTGGTATGACGAGAAATGCTGAAATGGCAAACAGGATACGGAATGAAAATAATCCTTTTATACCGGGAACACTCCGAGATACTCGTATCTCATACAGTCATTGTATCAATACAGGTTTTCTCTCCTTGCTGCCACATTGCAAAGCTTCTGTTATTTTGTTCGAGGAATGCTGTCACAAGTCACAATACACCTACAAATAATATTATGGCCTATCTTACTAAAGTGGGTATAAAATTTATTACTAGATTACATTCAACCTATCATGTCTTAGTTTTTTGTGTTTGTATCAAATGCATAAAAAACTGTTTTATTGCCGGGTTTAACACTTAAACTTGATAATTTATAACGTTTAACGTATGTTTTGCCTTTGAATCAAGTTCAAAGCAATTTTGTATCAAAATAACACAAACGATGACGCACAGTTCAAAATTATTACTCATAACGTACATTATGCTCACAAGGCATGTTATATCAGTATTAGATATTTCATAATTTTGTTATTTATTTATTTATTTTTTATTTTAATCAAAGAATTCTAATTTATTTGTAAACTTCCTTGGTAAAATGACCATGCAATTTATTATTTATTGTATGAATTCTCGTATATCTATTTCAATACCAGATCAATTACATAAGGTATAATGGCCTTGTAGGAAGCATTACCAGTCTGAGGAAACCACATCATAGCATTCTCCCAAAACCCCACGAACAGTAATGAAAATCTCATCGTAACTGCCATTGTTATTTCTAGACTGAACGTGGAGTTTAATTTCGAGCTTGGTTTCTAACTGAGGTTTACGTACGTGTTCTGTAGAGGCGAGTCTTGGCATGGTCGGTGATTCAACTTGTTTTGCAAAGATCTTGAACTTTATGTGGATCGAAGAAAATAATTGTGGATAATAAGGATCGCAACATCACTGGAGGCGCGTAAATCGCTGTTCTGTGCTTATTTAATTAAATACATTCAAAAATAATTGGTTTTTGTGTTGTAATTATGAAGCTCAATTTAAAAAAATATTTTTATTTTACGTGCAACAATTGGTTCTAGTAAGAACTACTACAATACTACATCGTCAACAATTGGTTCTAGTAAGAACTACTACAATACTACATCGTCAACAATTGGTTCTAGTAAGAACTACTACAATACTACATCGTCAACAATTGGTTCTAGTAAGAACTACTACAATACTACATCGTCAACAATTGGTTCTAGTAAGAACTACTACAATACTACATCGTCAACAATTGGTTCTAGTAAGAACTACTACAATACTACATCGTCAACAATTGGTTCTAGTAAGAACTACTACAATACTACATCGTCAAAAGATCTTCAGGTGACACCTTTTATTACGTGTGGCTTTTAACTCAAATCAAACAAGTATTAAATCTATTTGGACTTCAATATTTGCAGCCTTAGATTTATCTAAAAATAACGCAAAAAAATTTGATAACTTTTTAATAAGTAGGTACCTTTTTATATGAACACCGCACAAGAGTCCCAACTGCTCCCGTCTGCAGCCAGTGAAACTATGGCATCCCCAATTGGGATATTTTGTGAAGCTGAAGGTAGTGGGGAGAGGAAGGAGATGGGGAAAAGGAAAGTGGGTAAGTTCCTGCTTTTCTGATATTGTCACCAAACACGGCTAAAGCCATTTCAAGCAAAGTTTCAATTCTGAATGGTGGTCTTACTCCGGGGCGATACTGAGAGTATCTTCCATCTGGAAAGTGCAGCAAATATACTGTATATTATTTTAAAGGAAATAATTGTGAAATAACACAAATTAATCAAATAAAATTTATTTGTCAGGCCGGGATTCGATCCTGCAACCTTCGGATTGCGAGTCAAGAGCCTTGCCTCTAGACCACGCCGGTCGGAACTTCTACACTACATCTTCAAAAGATCTCCAGATGACGCCTTTTATTTTAATTATAGGTAGCTAATTACGTGTGGCTTTTAACTCAAATTAAACACGTATTAAATCTATTTAAACTTCACTATTTGCAGACTTCGATTTTTCTCAATAAAAAAGGCAAAAAAATTTACTGAATTAAAATTCAAATTTTTACCCATCCCCATTATACCAGTGTAATCCTATTTGTTATTATTATGTTCAGCGGGTTATTTCTAAAACAAAACGTACCTACTTTAAAACACATTAGGCCCGATTTTTGGGAAAGCTTGTAGCTACTTACGACAGCTTATTTCGAAAAATATCTCATTTTCCACGCCAATCAAGACCGGTTTTAATTTAATGCATGTTAAAATGATATTCCTACATAATTATAACATATCTGAACATCGTGCAAATCAAAATAATGGATAGTTTTAAGATTGAGTGCACGGAAACATGATTACACAAATTTCCTTGAAGTATAAATGTTTTTGATATTCTTGCTTTTATGCCACGGTCATTCACCTATCAAATCTGCAGATCATTGGAATAATTTTCATGGTCCATTACAATATACGTATGGAGATAATTACATGGATACCTACTTAATTATTGATGGCAAGGAACGCATGATATTGTCCGGGTATAAAAGGTACCATACTAGGCTAAAGGCAGGTACCATGGCGAATAATTTATTTTGAGAAGTTTAAACTGATTATATTGGAATCAAATCCCCCTACAAGCATTGATTATTTTGAAAACAAATCACTACAAGGATTGACTGTCTTGGAATCAAATTCCTACGAAGATTGATTATCTTGGAATCAAATCCCTAAAAGGATTTATTACCTTGGAATCAAATCTCTACAAGGATTGATTATCTTGGAATCAAATCCCTACGAGGATTGATTATATTGAAATCAAATCCCTACTAGGATTGATTATCTTGAAATCAAATGCCTACAAGGATTGATTATCTTGAAATCAAATCTCTACAAGGATTGATTATCTTGGAATCAAATCCGTAAAAAGATTGTTTATCTTGGAATCAAATCCCTACAAGGATTGATTATCTTAGAACCGAATCCGTTAAAGGATTGATTATCTTGAAATCAAATCCCTACGAGGATTGATTATCTTGGAATCAAATCCCTAAAGATGATTTATGGAGTGAAATTTATTCCTCACTTTTGTAATATGTACTTACTCACCTAAATATCCTCATTGGATTCAGTTTCATTTGGGGATGCCATTGCCTTGTGTGGTAATCAAATTGAATTGAAATCGTCTTCTCTCGTCTATCCTTTTCATCTCGCTCCAATATTCTTCCACGCAGTCAGATCACCTCTTTCTCGATCTGAGTCACCTACTTTATTCATGTTTTTATATGCACCTACACATTGTGGAATTTTTTATTTCTAAAAATTAATCATTTTCTGCCTGCTCCAATTGATATTTATTTTGGTGACTCGATGCGACAGTTGATAATTATTATTAAATTATATTTTTGGCGCTTTATTTACCAATTCTGAAATCGAATTCAAAAATATTTTTTATTATAAGTGGTATGTAAACCAAACTACAATTGACAATTATCATTGTAAATTATATTTCTTTCGTATTTACCAATTCTAGAATTGTCTTCAAAAATACCATTAAAAATAAATTGGTATGGATATCAGACGAATTTATTTACAGTGTCGATTTTTTGTACTTATGCCTTGGTATATATAATATATAAACATATCCTAGATGTATTTAAATGAAAATACTCGGGGACACTTAGTTACATTTTGTGTCAGTAGGTACACCGTATTTTATTAATTGTCTTTGTGTTTAATTCGTAGAACTCTATTTAGAAAAATTATAATTTCATTTAATAATGTTTAATTTAAGTTCTGCAAGTATTTTATATTTTTATTTTTGTGACAGTTGTTTCGGCATACAAAGTCATTTTCAAACTGTTTACCGTGTTTTCCCTAAACTGACGGCAAATTGTATATAAATATGCTGGTAGGAGGATCAACTGTCGCGGAATCCTTATTTTTGTAACTCTTTAGTGAAAACTTTTAGATTTAGTTTGACCGTAAGGTGGCGCTAGTGTAAATAAAAGCAACCAAAAAACAGTAACACCAATTTGTCGATCTTGTATCAAAAATATAAAGAATATTTAGTAGTGCAAGGCGATCATAAAAAAACATTAAACAAAGATCTCAGTGTAATAAACAGTAAACCAACTGGTTTTAGAGCAAGGATAACTTTTGGGCTGTGAAAGTAGTAATCAATGAATCAATCACTTTAATTGTTCTACTATTCAAAGAATGGCTTAATTTTGATTGTACCTGGATAGCAGGAATGTAAATTTATATAGAGTGCCAACGACCGACATTGATGTGAATTGTCAATCATAACATTGAGGCGGTACTCAACTCTAATAATTTTTGTTTGCTCGAAACTCACATTTTAATCATTTCCGGCGAATTCGTAACTAAAATAACTTTTTTATTTCAACAAATCCCTGTAAGTTCTTTATATTTAAAATTAATAAAAACAGTACCTTAGCGTTAATATATTTTACGTACAACTATTTTAAAACTTTATAACAAGTTTTTCAACCACAAAGTTAGCGGCGAGCACCAGATTTTATTTTTTTAGACGATGAATTAATAACTCTGGGGGGATTCATAAAGAAACATCTAAAATATTTGTAACACGTTCTTCACTTCTTCTTAAAATGAACGCGGCGGAAAGGTCGAATCTCCAGGCCCGCTACGGCGAATTCGACCGTACGTTCGTCTAATACGCCGTGCCGCGGGCGTATATATGTTTACACGCTTTCTTCACTTACGTCGTTAAGATTCCCACAATATTTGTCTTCTTCTTCTTTTCTTTGATAGGGCAAATCGACAGTAGGTCCGTCAATACACGGGTATTTGTGTACACGGCTCCTTTACTTACGTCAGTAAGATTCTGAATATAATTTTAGGGTATATTGTCGTCTTAACGGCCGTTATCCCCAACTTTTCAGTGAACCAATCTAGGTCTCCGATCAGGGAAGTGATTTATTTAGTAACTCTCGATTCGCCTGAAGTTCGGAGAGTTGCGATGGGAAGAGCGTGTTTGTGCATTTGAGGGGTGTTGAACAAAAATTTCGGCTCAACAGTTGATCAGCAGGTATGGGAACCGTGCGGCCGGAACAGTGTTTCTATAAAAAAAATTTGAAAATTTAGGGCAGAAACAGCACAGATATCTACATATTAATCAGACAAAATATTCGTTGAACGATCAGTTCTAAATTTGCGTACCAACGCAATCGAATTAGGGATATTTGTTATCAAAGTGATCGCGTTACTTCTAAAACCCGTGTTCGGTTCGTATGACCCATTTCAAGATTTCATTCATAGTGTGGACTTATTTTACATAATAATAGAGAGTGAGTGACTTACGCAAAACGGTATCTAGTTGCATCAGAACATTGTGAGCGTATAAATAAGGCCACCCATGTTCGGCGCCATGACCACAAATTATAATATACAGCTATGTCAATCTTAACAATAAAGCAATATTAAAAAATAGGTTTTCATAATGCGATAAAATCTCTTGCACGGTGCTCTATGACATATTATTTAAAAACTAAATCTGTAATAGATTTTTGAATTTTCCAATCGAAAGATATATTATCAGAAGCAAGTGATATTTTTTTTCACGTAACCCAAAGGGTAAGTTTTATGTGCACAGCCTATACAACGAACCTAGCATATGTTTGAAAATGAAAATAAAATTTTAATCATTTATTTGTTGAACGAACAACTTGCTCGACGTTTATGATGAATGGGCATAAAGCGAGAGCGAAATCGCCGACTTTCGTGTTATCATCCTTCATGCATTAGGTTTTTTTTATGTGAAATACCGCACAACAATCCCAACTGCTCCCAACGTTCTGGAGCCAGTGACGGCCGGCATAGTCCAGTGGTAAGGCGCTTGACTAGCATTCCGAAGGTCGCGGGATCGAATCCCGGCGTGGCAAATAAATTTTATTTGATCAATTTGTGTTATTTCACAATTTATTCATTTAAAATAATATTTAGTATATTTGCAGCACGTTCCAGAGTGGAAGATACTATCAGTATCGCCCTGGTGTAAGACCACCATTCAGAATTGAAACGTTGCTTAAAATGACTTTAGCCGTGTTTGGTGACCAGATCTGAATAGCCAGGTACTTCCCCACCTTCCTCTTCCTCATCTCCTTCCCTTCCCCTCTACCTTCAGCCTCACAACATACCCCAATTAGGGATGCCATAGTCTCACTGGCTCCAGGCGGGAGCAGTTGGGACTCTTGTGCGGTATTCATGTAAAAAAAAAAAATTGAGACTATGGCATCCCCCAATTAGGGTATGTTGTGAGGCGGAACGTAGGGGAGATGAAGAAGTGGAAGATGGGGAAGTATCTGGCTATTCAGATCTGGTCACCAAACATGACCAAAGCCGTAAAAACGTATATGACCAAAGCCGTTTCAAGCAATGTTTCAAATTGTCTTACACCAGTGCAATATTTTTTTTATTATTATTATTTATTAAACAAGTTTCAAATATTACTTTTTGGTGTATGCCACCTCACTAGGCTGAGCCTGTTCCAAAGTGACAGGAACTTAAAAGAAAAATAAAATAAATTAATAAATAGAGTTGAAAGAAAAAAACAGAAAATGAAAATGAATGTGAGAAATAGAAAGGAAAGGAAATGGAGAATATTGAGATTATTTTCCACTCTGGAACGTGCCGCAAATAAACGTTATTTTACATGAATAAATTGCGAAATAACTCAAATAAGTCGAGATCGTCACCCCTCAATCACGGCGGCCGTCAAGTTTTAAAAATTGAAAATCTTTAACTTTGTTTTTAGTAAACATTATCAGATTTCAGGTATGTTTTTAGGTTTTCACGGCCAAAAAGTATTTTTGTTATTGCTAAAGAAGGAGGTAGCGAAACACGGCATAACACCCCAAAAACAATAACAAAAATTATCAGATTTCGTTTTTTTGTGTAAAATAAATATTTCGCTTTGCCCCAACAACTAATACCGTAGAATGGGATGATTAGAAACAGTAGTGGTATATGCATTCTTTGCTTATTAACTTTATTCTTTATTATGTTTAAAATATAATAAAACAGGTGAGAATACCATTGACTATTTGCTGTAGGGTAGCAGAATATTAATTGTATGCATTGTGGCCAATGCCATCAGCCTGAAAATGATTTTGCTTTGATTGTATTATCTGAATAAATGATATCAACGCAAAGGTCCGTTGCCTACCAGGTTGCTAAAACCACCAGCACTCTTGTTTTGCTCCATTTTACTCCCACACAAGAATACTTACTACAGGCTATAGCGAATAATGCAATGTCCTGACCAATGCATTGCCGCCAATATATACGTTGTCGCGACTCCAACTATCTGATCCGACTAAGGTGTGATGCAATGCGGAACTGAGAACCGGAATCTGTATGGCAACTTGTAGGTGGAAGGTACAACCTTTGAGTTCGATTTATGTATGCTCGTGATGATAGCGGTGACAATTGCATGTTCTCTGCTAGAAATATGTTAGAAGTGAAAAGAAAAATGCATCAATATGGTATGTTACAGGGTTTGCGAGAATTAGAAAACAAATACGCCAATAAGACAATAAGGAACTAGAATTTTCTTTGTTTTTGCTCAATATATTTTATTTATTTATTTATTTATTACACGCCTTAATGGGCTTTTACATTCTTTGTTTATAAGTTAAGTATCATAGTACTTTTAAATACTCTAAAACTAAAACAAAAAAAATATATAATATAATGAAAAAAATGTAACAACAATAACATATAATATAAAATAAAATACATTGGTAAAATGATAAGAAATCACACATAAAAAGATATTCAATATAAACAAAAATTGCAAAAATTATCCACGACTATTTGTTTCTAGATTTATAAAAGAATTGGAATAAACAATGTTTATACTGGTTATTCTTAAGGTGAAATATATCTAGATCAGAATATTTATATCCGAGATTGTGAAGTCTCGGAATCGGGGAATTTTAGTAAGAGAGTGCAATGGAGTGCAACTAAATGCAATTTATAGTTTATAATGTATATAAATGCGGATAACTCGATTAATTGGGGACTGTATGCCGTTGGCGTTAACAAAAAACTGTCAAAAGAAGCTCTTGCAGTCCTGTCCTGCAAAAATGTCAAAAGAAGCTCCCAATCGAGTGCTGGTACCTATCCTGAAGTATGGCAGTGAGCCATGGAACTGGCAGAAGAAGGATGAAATCAGACTGAATGCCGTTGAAATGAAATCCATAAGGCGCATGTGTGGTAAAACCATGTATGATCGTGTGAAAAATGTGGAGATCCGCAAAGAATGCAAGTTTGATATAAGTGTAATGAGTAAGATTAAAAAAGGGACCCTCAGATGGTTTGGGCATGTAGAGCGAATAAACGAAGAAGTGTAAGAAGAATAGATGAATGGTAGAAGGTAGCAAAAGGTAAAATGGTAGCAAATGTGAATGGTAGAAGAAGCGTAATACTAAGAGTCAGTATAATAGAAGAATATGTATGAGACGATGTATGAATGTGAATTAGGCAAAGTGTGTAAGACCAAGTTGTTTGACGGTCCGTCCTCTCTGCCAACCTCTGTGGGGAACGGCGTGGTTAGAGTTAGTTAGAGTTTTGGTTGAAATAAAAATGGAAGGGTGATTATTCTTTTTTGGCTTAGTGTCAAAACACTTGAATTGCGTAAGAAATATCTATGTACCCCTGATGTTAAAAACCGGTGCCAGCTCACTTTTTAGAATAATTAATTTCGGTATTGTGATAAGGTGTATGCATTTGACATTTTGGTGGGGTGTTGCGTATCTTTTTTTTCAACGGAAAACAAACGGCGCTTATTGAAGACAAAAAGTGGATTAGATTTCTTGTTTTGTATTGAAACCTTTGTTATCTATTGACCGCTAAAATTCGTCGATAGGTATAAATACTGTGAGATGCTTACTGGCAGTATCAGTCAACCGAATTCGGTAATCTAGTAAACTAGTGTCGAAGTAGATAAATCAACACAGACCACAATGTTCAAGCTGGTGGTGTTGTCCGCTCTTCTTGCTTTGGCCTGCGCCAAGCCCTCCCTCACCTACTCTTCCCTGGTGGCTCCTGCATACTCCACCCCATTCACCTCCGTCTACTCCAACCCCCTTGTGTCTGCCTACTCTAGCCCTTTGGTGTCTGCCTATCCCACACCTTTGGTATCCGCTTACCATGGTGTCCCAGAAGTAGGACTCGATCGTCATACGCCCGCTGTTATCAACAAAGCTACCGGAGTTCCCCTGGAAACCGTCGATGTTATCAATGCCAGAAACGCCCACTACACCGCTAAGGCCCTGAACGCCCACGGAATCTACAAAAGGTCTATCGCCTACTCTACCCCAGTGGTGACGGCTTATTCTCACCCTCTGGTCTCTGCTTACGCTACCCCTGTTGTGTCTGCATACTCCAGCCCTCTGGTTTCAGCCTATTCCACTCCTCTGTCATCCGCCTACTACGGCGTCCCTGAAGTGGGACTTGATCGTCACACTCCTGCCGTCATCAACAAAGCCACAGGAGTTCCCCTGGAAACTGTGGACGTCATTAATGCCAGAAATGCTCACTACACCGCCAAAACCCTGAACGCTCATGGAATCTACAAGAGATCCATTGCCTACTCCACTCCAGTCGTGACTGCCTACTCTCATCCTCTGGTGTCTGCTTACTCCACCCCTGTTGTATCTGCCTACTCCAGCCCACTGGTATCTGCCTACTCCACTCCTCTTGTATCTACTTATCATGGTGTTCCTGAAGTGGGACTCGATCGTCACACTCCTGCCGTCATCAACAAAGCCACAGGAGTTCCTTTGGAAACCGTCGATGTCATCAACGCCAGAAATGCCCACTACACTGCCAAGACCCTGAACGCTCACGGAATCTACAAGAGGTCCATTGCTTACTCTCCTCTGATCACTCCCGCCGTCTACGCAGCTCCTACAGCTATCTCTCAACAGTCTCGTGTTGATGTGCATTCTTCTCCCGTTCTCGCCTACTCTGCTCCGATTGTGTCACCCTACCCCAGCCCGCTGGTGTCGGCCTACTCTACCCCTGTTGTATCTGCCTACTCCACTCCTCTGGTATCTGCCTACTCCACACCTGTTGTGTCCGCTTACCACGGTGTCCCTGAAGTGGGACTCGATCGTCATACTCCCGCAGTTATCAACAAAGCTACCGGAGTTCCCCTGGAAACCGTCGATGTTATCAACGCCAGGAACGCTCACTACACAGCCAAGGCCCTGAACGCTCATGGAATCCACAAAAGGTCCATTGCCTACTCCACCCCTGTGATCTCCTCTTCAGTCGTGTCTGCCTACTCTCACCCTCTGGTGTCTGCCTACTCCACTCCTGTAGTATCTGCATACTCCGCCCCTGTTGTATCTGCTTACTCCACCCCCCTGGTGTCCGGATACTCGACCTCTGTCGTCAACTCTCACGCTGTACCCGCCTACAGCGTCCACCCTTGGTAACTTAACATTTGCGACAAGCGACAACGATCGATTGTTATCCGAAACCGAGTTAATTCGACCGACACAGTTTTACTTTTTTAATGACTATCATTTTGGGTTTTTGTGTACCAACGTCGGTACTGCACAGTCTCATTGAAATTGCAAATAAATCATTTTAAAAAAATACTCAGCTTTCTGTTACACACGTATAATTTTCATGCATTAGATCTATCCCTTAACATTTTTTTATAGAAACCGTCGAGATATTATAAAATAGATCTGAATAGCCAAGTATTTCCCCACCATCCTCTTCCTCTTCCCTATATTCGTTGCCATAATCTCATTGCTCGGTTGGGAGCACTTGAAACTACATAATAGCGCCCTTGAGATGATTTTTCATAAAAATGGCGCTTTATAAATAAGCCAAATATTAATAGATAGTAAATTTTTAAAATCAGAATCTGGTAAAAGCGATCTGTCAAGATATGAAGGAAATATATGAATAGCTGCATTCAATAATTTTAAAAAATGATCTAGTACATTTTATGATGATTGTTTTAACACGAATACAACTATTATAATTATTTTCAGATTAAAAAGTACTGTGTTTTCAAGGTTGATCGATACTTCATAAAATCAAATAAAAGTGCCTAGCATTATTGAAAATCCCACCTTATTAGCGTTTTAACACCAATTAGTTTCGATACAACCAATTCTTCCCAACAAAATTATAATAGATATACATACATACCCTCATTAGAGTGTTGCACAAACGGAATCGGTGGTTATAATGTATTCTTGTCAAGTAAATGATATTGATATTTTACAAGTATGTAATAACAAAATATTATGAGCCAAAAATTATACAAAAGGAAACGTTAGTAGGTAGATTTAAAAAAAATTAGGTCGCTTATTCAACACGTGGTAAACAAACTGAAAAATTTGAAAAAGATACAGTCACATCAGGGACATGAATTCAGAACCTATGACTTGCCGGGTCAGTGATCTACCAATTGATATAATGTGTCCCTATCCGATTCGGTCATATTTAAGTGTATCATTCTTCGATTAAGAACTACCCACATTATCTTGACGCATATTTTTATTGGCTGCTATCTTTATGTATGATTGCAAGATTCTACATCAGCCTTACATTCTTTGCGGATCCCACGTTTCTCACACGATCGTACATGGTTTTACCGCACATACAACTCAGGGAACTCATTTCTTCAGCATTCAGTCTACTTCCATCCTTCCTCTGCTAGTTCCATGACTCACTGCCATACATCAGAGAAGGTACCAGCACCCCATTATGGACGGCTAGTTCGCTTCTTTGGATACTTTTTCGTTGGCGCCAACGGCGTTCAGCCTTCCATTAATGGAGTTACTTGCATTTACCCTTCTCTCTTTATCTCTATCAACCTTCCCATTTCTCGTAAACATACTTCCTAGGTACACAAACTCATCCACATGCTTCAAGTATTCATCATTCACAACTATGTTGCACATTTTTTTCGTACTCTCTCTTTCAAATACCATGACTTTAGAATTATTTACATTCATCATTAACTCATTCTTCATACATACTTCATTCTTCCTAGACACGATAGACTGTAGATCTTCCATACTGTTAGGAATCAGCACCGTCAGCATACAACAAGCAACATACTTTCAGATTACTCAATTTCGCGCCCAATCCCATTAATTAAATACAACAATTTGAGGTTTTAATCGTTAAATCAAAAATAAATAAACTCTTATTTGTTATTACGGTAAGTATATGTACTGCAAGATAAACAATGCAGTTGACAGTCGTCAATAATTAAATAAGTTTTGTAATAATTGTACAAGTTCTATCCACACAAACTCCGTGAAAAATCAAATGATCACTGCCAGTTATTTCACAGAACTCGTACTAAGTATTGAAATGCCTGGCTCCGGTTGTAGTAATGCACTTTTATTCTGTTCTAAAAATGAAGGCGAAAAAATTTCAAACATGTTAACATAAAACAATTCTATTCTTTACCTCACTTTTTATTTGCTTTGCAATTTTTGAGATAGTCAATTGGTATTTCGAGTTGAAAACATTTGAACTAGAAATTCTAAACTAAAAAATTAGTGTAATTTGATTATGCACAATGTAATAAATGAAACATTTGAAAAACACAATTTTTTCTGCTTTTTAATATGTAGTTTAAGATATTAAACATGCATTGTTTTTAATAGTGAAAACGATGCAAAACAACTTAAATCTAATGTTTCCTTTTCGTTTTTGCCTTTAGTTGAGGTGCAACACTAGATCATTTAAGAACTTATATGGACGGTAATCATAGCAAGATAACACAAAAAAAATCTACCGGATTTCAATAAAAAAAATCTAACATTTCAATTATTTGCTCTCCATTTATGTAATTATATCGATTACTACTGAGATAATAAATAGCTTTTTTAAATAACAATTCTTATTTATTACAATCTTTTGCAAAAAGACCTTGGATATCCCGATTACCTGTGAGATTTTCGAGTTGACACTGAGACACATACATAATCTGAAACTCGTTTTATCCATCTATACCCATTCAGTGTTGTTTATAATAAGGCGTGGTCCCAAGGTCATCCATAACAAGACCGTCATTAAAAGAAATACCAACACGGAATGACAACCATTAATGGTGATCGCCAACCAACGCTTTCAATCCTACCGAGTACACGACAAAGGAGCAATAGTGTTTATCATAAGTTTCTTTTTAACATAAGATTATATTACATATTTATATTATGACCATAAAGGCGCTTTAAAAAGATTTATTACATAACACCAAACAAAAATGCATATTATATCATTGATTTCCTCTTATTGTTTTTGTGTTTGGTTTGCTGATAAGATTGTGTGGACAATTTTAGTTCAAGTTTAGTTTAGTAGTTAAATAATGGGAGCAAGAAAGTTAGAATAATATATGTATTATAGAACACAGTAGATGGAAGAAGAAGTTGGAAACGTCCCGGGAAGACAAGGCACTAACAAGTTAACCGGATATTTAAGACTGGTCATGTCAGAAGTCAGAATGAGAGAAGAATTCCAATGTATGATACGAAGTTTGAATTTGAACCATGGAAGGAGCTTACCAAGACTAAAGTGAACAGACGTCCCGTTTTCACCAGGACAATCCCGTTTTCAGACGCCAAAACGTCCCGTTTTAGAAAAAAAAAGCATTATGCACCTTCACAAACATACCGGTAATCTTGAAATACATAAATATATAAAATGACCGTACATGACATGAAAAAGCATAACTATCTTGTCAAATATATTGTAAAGCTTGAGGCTCCTAAAACGAATAAGTTCCTAAAACGAATAGGATATTTTATTCAATTTATTAAGTGGTTAGAATTCAAATAACCCGTGAGCTTGGTAGCTGCAAGACGAGTTGTGATCTAGCCTCCTACAATGTAAAGTAAATTCACTTGTAAAATCCAAGCTAATTTTAGTCAAAAACTTTTTTACTGTAACAAATTGCTTTATTCCTTTTATTATTAAAAAAATCTCTTTAAATTTCAAACAAGGTGCACTTGAATTCCAATCATCCATGCGGTTGTTTGCTCAAGATAAATTGTAATCTAGCCTCTTTTGTTCAGCGCTTTTGAGGCGAATTTTCGCAAAAACAGCGCTATATAAGTTTTTCAAATTTATTATTTTTATTTTAACTACCTTTTTTTCGGTGTCTAGGTTAGGGGGAAAAATAAATGGTCACGTTAACCAAGACGGAGTTATGCGACGTTTGATTATCTCTGTTTGACCGCCTCTGAGGGGAATCCGTGTGATCGATAGTTAGTGATTGCTTACATAGTTAGTAGAATCCTATTTCTTCAATCAAACAAACCAGGTAAATTTATTACTACGCCTGACATCTGTTGTCAGACAGTGGTAGGTATAATTGTACACAAAACCATCTCTTTGCTAGGAAACGATCCATGCATCTTCCTTACTGGTTAAGTACCTTACAAACTTTAATCACCGATTCCTGACCTTATTCGGTATAAAAAAAATGTTAACGAAATTTGGTTCTTCCGTTTCCTCATTTTTTCTTTATGTTTTATAATAATAAAAAAATAAGAGTGATAAAAAATTACTCAAACAACGAAAAAAAATATTCACTTATTGGTCGCCGAGTAACCGCTCAAATCCCAGCCACGATATAACTGTCCAAAATCTAATTTTTGTGTTTTTATGGAAAAAAAACACATACACCCAAAAAGTCAGGGAGATACCAAAATGCCTTAAAAAAACTTCAAATACTCTTACTTCAAATAAACTCAGTAATCACTGGCTAATTTATTTATTGTTATCAAGTTTAAATTGTAGAACACCATTTAAATTTTAATTTATTATATTAAGGACGGGTTGTTTCAAAAAATTTGATGGACTCATCAAATATTTGATGTTAATTTTCACGTTCTGTGTAAGTTCTATTCAAGTTCTGTTATTATTTCAGTTTTGTGAAGCAGCTGTCCTATAACGATATAATAACAGAACTTGAATAGAACCTACACAGAACGTGAAAATCAACTTCAAATATTTGATGAATCCATCAAATTTTTTGAAACAACCCATCCTTAGTCAATAAAAATATTATAAACGAGTTCTGCCGTCTAATTATTATTATGTTTGACAGCTGTTTCGCCCTGTGAAGGCATTTTCAAACTATCTAAACTGTCTGCCTTCAGAAGGCAAAACAGCTTTCACGTGTAATAATAATTACATAGCAGAACTTGTTTATAATAAACTGTTTTTATAGACCAAATGATAATGATATTGAAATATTTTTTTTAATATTTATATTGAGGTATCAGACATGAAAATCAGATATGAAAATATCCGGAGTCGGTGAATTATTTTCCCATTTGGTCTCTGGTAGGTTGACGTGTTGTTCTTATATTGTTTTGTAATTATTTTACTTATATAATACACTTGCATAGCTTAGATTGACTAGATGATCATTTGTGGAAAAGTGTGTGGAAGGGTTTAGCTTTTCCCGTGGGGAAGATTTAACCCGGACATGAAGTCGAAAAATATAAAATAAATTAAAATTAAAATCATTGGCTAAAGTAAATCAGGTACGTCTCTGAAAATGTTAAAAATTACTAATGCAACATTGTGGCCACCCTTTTACTGGACACAAATGTGCAGAATGAATAGATAATCTTAAATCGACGACTGATGGCGGTAAATCAAGCGTTCAAGCCAATTCAAGGAATTTAAAATAAAATTAAACATTTTGACTACGAGATTGCTTGACTAACTTATTCTGCATTTCTTTAATTCCAAACTCGTAGAAAGCTAATGTTGCACCGGTAGCAGCTTTACGTGTCCGTCGTACTAAAATGTGAAGTATGACGTAATGGTTCAAAATACTACAGGATACAATATTGCGTATGCTGTGACTCCTTGAGTGCGTTTTTCTAATTAAGCACTTCCTGAGTCTTGAAAATATAAATGAAGATCAACGAATTGTTGTCAGTAATAATTATTAGGTTGCCATGATGGTTTTTTTTTTGTACCAATAGACATGTGGAGCAAAAGATATTCAAAGGGTAAATATGGATGGTCCAAGAAATTGGAGTAATTGGAATGGAAGTTGGAACTATTATTTTTTTAAATAAAAGAGTTGCATTTTTTATAGTTTTATATATTCAATTTATAAGAGACTATGTTGTACCTACAAGAAAATAAGTAGGAACACAAAAACTCATATCCAAAGGTTCAGTCGTTAAAAACTTGAAATCGTATCTGTCGACCGATCCAGGTCTCTGTTGTATTGTTGGTGTTCGTTTTTTTTGGTTTTCGTAATTTTTTTCGTATAAAATAAGGTTCTCGATTTAATAATGGATGTTGTAAGCAGGGATGGCATGAGAGTTGACAACTGAGGTTGAGTAGCTTGACACCAGAGGTGAGTAAGACTTCAGCAGGGGGCTGGAGTAGGCAGACACAACAGGGGAAGAGTAGGCAGACACCAGAGGGTGAGAGTAGGCAGACACCACTGGAGCGGAGTAAGCAATGACGGGAGATGAGTGCACATCAACGCGAGATTGGTGAGAGACGGCGGTGGGGGCAGCGTATACGGCAGGAGCGACCAGGGAAGAGTAGGCGATGGACCTCTTGTGGATTCCATGAGCCTGCAGGGCCTTGGCGGTGTAGTGAGCGTTCCTGGCGTTGACAACTTCGATGGTTTCAAGGGGAGTTCCGCTGGCCTTGCTTACGACAGCAGGGGTGTTGGGTGCCAGGGCGAGTTCACCAAGTCCGTGATAGGCAGACACCAGAGGAGCGTGAGATACCAGGGGGGCAGAGTAAGCGGACAGAAGAGGGGCAGGGTAGGCAGAGTAGGAAGAGATCAGAGGGCTGGAGTAGGCAGACAACACGGGGTGAGAGTAGGCAGACACCGCTGGAGCAGAGACCACTGGGGCAGAGTAGGCAATGACGGGAGAAGAATGCACATCAACACGAGACTGATGAGATACAGCGGTGGGGGCGGCGTATACGGCAGGAGCCAAGAGGGGAGAGTAAGCGAGAGACCTCTTGTGAATTCCATGAGCCTGCAGGGCCTTCGCGGTGTAGTGGGCGTTCCTGGCGTTGACTACCTCGATGGTCTCAAGGGGAGTTCCGTTGGCCTTGCTGACGATAGCTGGGGTGTTGGGGGCCAGAGCGAGTTCTCCGACTCCATGGTAGGCAGACACGATGGGGGTAGAGTAAGCGGATACCAGAGGAGCGGAGTGAGCTACCACGGGGGCAGAGATCACTGGGGCGGAGATCACTGGGGCGGAGTAGGCAACGACGGGAGATGAGTGCACGTCAACACGAGACTGGTGGGAGACGGCGGTGGGGGCAGCGTATACGGCGGGAACGGCGTGCACAGCAGGGGCGGCGTATACAGCGGGGGCGGAGTACAGGGTGGGGGCGGCGTGCACTTCCTGGGTGTATACAGCGGGAGCGGAATAGACGGCAGGAGCGGCAACCTCAACAGCCTTCAGCACTGGGCCGGAGTAGGCGATGACGGGAGAAGAGTGCACATCAACACGGGACTGATGAGACACGGCGGTAGGGGCGGCGTACACTGCAGGAGCCACCAGGGAAGAGTAGGTGAGGGAGGGCTTGGCACAGGCCAGAGCGAGGAGAGCGGACAACACCACCAGCTTGAACATTGTGGTCTGTGTTGATTTACCGACTTGGACACGAGTTCACTAGATAACCGAATTCGGTTGACTGATACTGCCAGTAAGCATCTCGCGGTATTTATACAGATCGCCGGGTGGAAGCGGTCAGACGTGGATCGGTAAATCATACGTCATTGATCTTTATGTTAATCGGGTTTAGTTCTAGTTTCGACGGATATTTTTCATCGAAATTTAAAGTCGCCGGCCTTGTCGTGGGCTGATAGGCGCGATGCGGAGGAAAGGGATGGAGGATATTCCACGGGCGGCGTGGCCCCTTCTCTGGGCGCCCTTGATTGCCACCGACTGAACTCTGCCAAAATTTATATTATCACAAACAATAACTAACTTTCTGTAAGTTACCTCCTCAGAAGTTTAAGGAAGTCTCGTTAGTTCATGATCAATTATTTGATCCCTGGACAAAACACTTTATAATCACTCTCGGAAGTATCAAGGAAATAATTGTAAATGCGATAGATTAACAAGATTCCGTTCTTATGAAACTCTTAATGTATTGCCAGCACCGAAATCGAGGCATTATAAATAAAATTTATCTTTTGTGTTTTTTATCGAAATCGATGCTCGGTTGTAGAAAATAAATAAGATAATTAAATAAAATTAAATTCACGAGAGTTTAGAATATGAAACAAACTTTATTAAATCCACACCTGGTCCGTCTCAGAATTGCCTGCTGAGGAGGAATAAATTAACGACCTCCGTTGCCGAGCTGTTATGATCCTCGTCTACAAATTCAGTGGTTGCGGGTTCGAAACCAGCGGGCGCAAAATAGATTTTTATCTTTAAAATGTGTCACTTTGCATTTAATAAATATGAAACACTTTCTTCGTGAAAACCACCAAATCAAATCAAAATTGAAATCGAGCCATTGCTTTGCTTAATATTGATATTGCCCTGATTGACGATCAGAGATGGATAGCCGAGTACTTCTACAATTTCTTCTTCAACATCTCCTCCACCTCGGTTCCTTTTTAATTATTCAACTAGACAAATAGTTCGAGAAAAGAGTGTTGTAAATTGAAGTGAGCTCAATTACTAGAATTAAAGTATGTACCACGTTAATACTTGTGTTATGTTTAGAAGCAAATATGTCACAGGTAATATTCATTCATATATTAGGCATTTACAAAAGAAGAAAAAAATCTTTTTTTTACATTAGCTCCACACAGGAGGCCCAGAGAAAAATTCATCTTAGGGCTACGTCATCTTTGGGGATGCAATTCTAATTTAAAGACGGTGTAAAATGGGTTTGCTTTGGTGAGAATTATATTATTCCTTTTCTTTACGTATCATTCTATTCATAGCTCTTTCATCCATCCATAGTAGTTTAATACCTTCTATAATAGTTTAATTCCGTAGTTTAATTACCTTCCGTGGTCTAGCGGTAAGGCTCTTGACTCGCAATCCGAAGGTCGCGGGATCGAATCCCGGCGTGGGCAAATAAATTTTATGTGATTAATTTGTGTTATTTTACAATTAATTATTTTAAAATAATATTTAGTATATTTGCTACACGTTCCAGAGTGGAAGATACTCTCAGTATCGCCCTGGTGTAAGACCACCATTCAGAATTGAAACGTTACTTAATGGCTTTAGCCGTATTTGGTGACCAGATCTAAATAGCCAGGTACTACCCCACCTTCCTTTTCCCATCTCCTTTTCTATCTCTTTTCTCTCCCTTTTACCTTCAGCCTCACAAAATACCCCAATTGGGGATGCCATAATTTCACTCTCCAGACGGAAGCAGCTGAGACTCGTGACTACGTGGGGTATTGATAAAAAAAAAATTAAAAAATATACCAACAAGAACTACTCGATCTAAAATTCTTTTGAATTTCAACAACATCAGAACTTAATCATTAGATTAGCCTATACCTAGATTGCGTACAATTGGTAATACTTTCTCAGAAGTAGTAGATGTGTTCAACTGCACGGAATATAGTTACAAACAGGCTAATAACACACCTCAATAATAATAATCAATGTTGGCACATTATCTAATAATTATTATGTAAATCACATATTTGAATAAGATAGTCGAAATTAGCCAGAGTACACACAGAACCAATGTATAAATGTAAAGAGCTGTAGATCAACGTTTGACTGTTATGAATTAATCTTTACAGTAAAGTTGCAAGTAAAGAATCAGTCTTCGAAAAAACGATTTGTGATGTGAAATAATATTTATTTATTTTATATTTATTAACGCCCTAGTGGGCTTTTACAAGAAAAGAAGCAAATATATAATTAACAATATTAATTACGTGTATTACATAATCAATAAAACAGAATAAATATGAATGCAATCGACTCGTTAGGTAAAGAATATTACAACATAAAAAAGAAATGAAATGAAAAAGTACAAGTTGTACTTACAAAAAAATTATACAATTTAGTTTAAATATTTATACATATCATTAATAATAAGACCTGACATAGAACAAAGTGTAAACAGAACCGCAAAAATATTATAAAGTAAGTAAACATTTTACTGGTGAGGTTTAGATGAGAAAATATTTTATGAGAAAAACAAAAAAATAAAAAATAAAAAAAATAATAAAATAAATAAATAAATAAATAAAAAAATAAAACAAATAAATAAATAAAAAAAATAATAATAAAAAAATAAATATAAAATAAAATAAATATTAAAAAAAATAAAAAAATAATAATAAAAAAAATAAAAAATAAATAATAATAAAAAAAATATATATATAAAACAATAAATAAAAATTATAAAATAAAAAAAAAAATAAAAAAATAAATATAATAAAAAAAATTAAATAATATAATAAAAAAAAATAAAAAAATATAAAAATATAAAAAAATAAATAATATAATATTACATGAAGATCCCCACTCAATGGACGGACCGGTGAATGAAATACGAACAAAAATACACCAAAATACATACCAAAACTTTAATATTTTTTCTCGAAAATTAAAAATAAAAAAACATCTTTTTTACATTTGCTCCATTCAGGAGACTCTGAAGAAAAAAATCCCTCAAGGCCTTTGTCATCTTTGGGGGTGGTTTGTGGAGGTCTTTTTAAGGAAGGGAAGGAGAGAAAGTTTTGGGAAGGAAAAAAGTATGAGGGGTGAGTAGGAATCTGCGGTCAATGTAGCCAGGAGGGACGGACGTATGAATATGCGATTGGTCGGAAGACTTCAGCTGGAGAGGTCAAAAGTTCTCCCCTTCCAGTCTCTCCAGATACGGCCCGCCACGCAAACCTGGGCACTTCTGCTAGGTCACAAAAGGTAGAGAACCACTTTGGGTGACCTGTGGTAAAGGTGTAGAATATTAATTAGATGATTCCCGGGACAGTGGTTCTTATACCCACTTCCCAAATAAATAAAATGACTATAAATTTGCTTGCAAAATTACTGCTTCAACGCGGGCTATTCAAGGTGTCACCAAACTTAGCGAACCACTTGGATGACATATGGCAAAGATGTTGATTATCCATCAAATATTTACAGTATATTTGCGGAACATTCCAGAGTAGAAGAAACTATCAGTATCACCCTGGTGTAAGACCACCATTCAGAATTGAAACGTTGCTTGAAATAGCTTTCGCCGTGTTTGATGACCATATCTGAATAGCCAGGGACTTCCCCACCCTCTACCCTATCTCTTTCCCCTTCCCACTACCTTCAGCCTCACAACATACTCCAATTAGGGTTGCCATAGTCTCACTGGCTCCAGACGGCAGCAGTTGGGACTCTTGTGCGGTATTATTTTTTTTTTTTAAATGATTGCCCCCGGGCGGCGGTACTCATTTCCGCCTCCCAAATTCAATCGAATCTTGATCCAAATCAAAAGAGGTTGACGAATTAAGAGCAAGAGACTCCTTTACAACAATTTCCAACGTTCTTATACTTTTGGAATGGGTTGTTTCACAGAATTTGAACAATTCATAAAATTTCAATCTTTATTTCGAAGTTCTGTAAATTTTATTTTTATGTTCTGTTATTATATCATTATTAGCCAGTTGTTCCACAAAAATGATAACAGAACTTGAACATTAACTTAATTTCATAAATTTGTTCAAATTCTGTGAAAAACCCGCCTGTAAAGTGATATTTTATTGTCTTGTCCATTTAAAAAAAATTGTGACGCTCATTTGTTCAAGTAATAGTGTGACAAAAAAGCAGCTTGAGTCATTGCACCGGAATAACAAGTCTACGAACAAAAGCGAGAGTATGTTTTTTGTCACAGCAGTGATGTGTCTTATGTCCTGTCTTGTTTCTTGCGTCTAGTCGAGGAACCCTGGCCTCGGGAGATAGCCTACTGGAACGTGAATCGCTCAAGTGCATTGAAATAGTTTTCAGCAGACCACTCGGAATGTAGATCAATCAAAGGCTTCAGTCTGGATCAAAACAAAAGGTGCATATTTTTTTTCAGAACTGACCTACTCTTTTTTTTATTATGTGCATCTATATAAAAAGGTTTACATACATTTTTTTGGCCTTGCCTGTCTCACTAGGAAATCCTGTGTCGAGACAGACTAGTTTACAAATATTTTACAAGTATTAATTAGAGTACATTTTTCAATAAAGCAAAAATATTTAATTTTTTATAAGAAAAACTCTCTTTTTATAACTTTTGAAGGTTATTCCCATCAACGTAATATATCATTGAAGAAGAAGATAACACTTATAATCTAAATGAAAATATGAAAGAGAACAAGACACAGAAAAATAGAAAAAGACAATGGTCGCAACTGGGACTCGAACCCAGACCTCTCGTCTAACCGGGACGTGAGGTATATTTGACAAAAATTTTCAGGTTGGTAGGTAGTGGTAACAATAATGAGATAGATTATATTTGGTTGAGGTGACTAATTATTATTTTTCGATGATCCATTGTTTGATCAGGATTTTGTATTTCTTAATATTATTCGATTGTCTTGTTTTGTCAGGTAGGTTATTGTAGGTTTTAAACGCAATGTGTTTGAAATTTCTTTGATCAAACGTTGTGTTTGTTTTAGGTGTTTGTACGAGTTCTTTGGTTTTGTGCCGCGTGTTTACAATAGTTTGGGTATTTTCATAAAATGTATGTGTTTTATTTTTAAGCAGATGAGTTAGGATAGTTTTTGTGTAAATTTGTTGAATATCTAATACATGGAATTTGTTGAATATATCTGCAGTGTATATTATGGGAACTTTAAGAATAACTTTCATAATTAATTTTTGTGCCTTCGTCAATGAATCTATAGCTGATAGTGTTGCACCTCCCCGTGCGATTATTTCTTATTCAATGATTGATTGACAAAGAGAGTAACAAACAATTGTCATTCTCTCTACCTATATTATTTCTTCCTTACAATATCATGAGTGCATTGAACCAGTGGCAAACTTGAACTGTCGTGAACGAAGGAGGATGCACATTGCACACATCGATATTCACATCAACACCTTTTTTGGGTATTTCTAAGATTCTCACTGCCATTCTCAGTTTTTTTATACACGCATTTGGGACAAACGGTTTTAACATCTTCCGTAGTGAAAAAACGTTTTTAAAAGATGAAGATAAAAATCCTTGGTCACGGAAAAACTTTTCTGTTTTCAATTTTAGGATGGTACCCATCAATACGTACTACACTTTTGTCTCTACAATCGTAAATAAGATGACTGGAAGGAAAGTATTGGTGTGTTGTAAGAAAAATACTAATTTTTCACGGAGCATTTCAAGGACATTATATCTTACTTTTGGTTTAATCCATGAATGTATAACAGCAAATATTAAAATTCACAATTTTTAAATTTTAATTAGAAATACTATTTACGGATAAAAATATGTAACAGGGTCAGTCAAAAAGTAATGACTCTTTTTTTTTTTCTCCTTTAATTGTGAAGAAATAAAAAATGCGATTACATGGGTTTAAAACCACACTGTTCACAATTAATTTGTTATTTTTCAATATAATATCCGTCCATTTTCACATCTTTGGTCCATCTTTTAACAAGGGCTTGTATCACAGTGTTGTAAAAAGCACGATCACATCCAGAACACCATCGCCATAACTTTCCCCGCCGATCACACAGTTTTTAATTTTTTTGTCCTTGGTGAGTTTGTGTTATGTCATTCCATTGATTGCCTTTTGATTCAGGTTATAAAAAATGAACCCATATTTCGTCTTCGGTCACAACTTTTTCCTGAAATCAAGCTCTGCAAGTGTTGTGAGGCTTTTGTTTTCTAGTTTCATTATTCTGGCCGGTTAACTTTCTTGTGGCTTGCACAAACTTTTATTGAATAATCGTCTTAATAATAGACTTTGAGGGAGAGAATGCGACATCTGTAGTTATCTGGGGTCACAATGAATGATGTCCTCAACTCGCGTGCAGTCACTGCAATCAACGGCCTGCGCCGTCCCGATTTTTGTCAGCCAGCTGTGTTTGTCTTTCAGCTTCGTTACAACGACGAACCCATCATCTACCAGTGCTGACATCCACTGTTGCATCAGGGTACACATTTTTCAGTCTTTCATGAATGCGAATGGGCGTTTCATCTTCTACAGTCAAGAACCACTCACAGAACGCTGTCTATTACGAACATCGATGTCGGCCATTTTGCAAGCGACTGCAGTGCTGCCACCTGTCGATGTCAAAAAGTTACTATTGCTGTGGATTGTAGAAGAAGGTTTGAGGAATAGCACTAAATCCAAAATTTTCACTTAACTAACTTTATTTAAGTAGAAAAAAATTGAAGGCATTACTTTTTGACTGACTCTCGCATTTACCTTCACGTAAAATATTTTGGTCGGTATTGTTTCGTTTTGCCATATTATGGGATGAGTAGTTTGATCACATTACGGCAAGAATAAGCAAGCATGCTTAATTGAGTAGGTACACATATTTATAGGAACTGTCTCGAAACGTGTAAAACTTGAGTTTTACCTTTCAGTAGCTCCAGCCCAGTTAAATCGATAACTTTACAATATCGGATTGATAAGCGTAACTCCCGACGATTTAATAACCTTACACTGAGCACGCTTTTTCAGCTGACAGCGAACTGATATTGACAGGGAATAAATAAGAAATCGATATACGCAAGGCAAGACTGGCGGAGCTGGCTAACAAGACTGGCCACTCCCCGAAAATTCAATTGCCAATCAATTACGTAAAAATATGAATATATTGGAAATGTTGATTTCAAATACTAACGTAAATATTCGTTGCCAGTCCGCATTTACTTCTTGACACTACACGTTATGAAGTTCATTTGTTAATGAGGTCTTTATTCATATTACAAATTCATATAGATCGAATTATGCAATGAAGGCCGTGCTAAAACTTATCAATTGCATGTCGGAATATCTGTTAAAAATCGTAGACCGTGCTCGCAAATATTGATAACTGTCCATAGATATCGGATTTGGTCAATATCATATTGATATAGAGTTTTATCGACCGTCCATGACAGGTAGATTGTATTGCATTAAAGAAGTTTTCTTCGTGTACATAATTTAGAATAAAAATTTCGTAATATAAAATCCTCCGAAAATATTAAAATAGTGAAATTTTGTGTGTATTTTTGGATAGTATTACATCAACATATTACCAAGTGATTTTTTTCATTGGTGATGTAAAAATCTTGTACCAACACGATAGTCTGGTTCACATACTGACCACACTCGAACATGCGGTCAGCATTCTGACCACAATGGTCAATCTTATGTGGTCTACTTATTATGTCACGATCTGAAAAGTCAACCATATCCACTATCAAAACTTTTTGCAAATTGGATAAGAAAAAGCCTGTTTAAAAGTCAAGCCCGCAACTTGCTGCTGCCTGCTGATATCGCGGACTGAAAATCCCATATAATATTGTATGCTAATTTCTCCGAGTTGGTAGCTGAGTGGCTTGTGTCGGCATCTGCAGAACCAAAGGTTAATGTTTCAATGCCAGGACCTGCAGCTGCAAGTTATACTTTCCACAATGCTTTTTGCATTATGTTTTATTAAATTTACCTTCCATTGTCACGTTGCACTTATGCTGTAAGCCCGTTTGCCCAGTTTTTCTTACTTGCCTTCTGAATTTTAATGTTTGTTCCAAATTGCGCTTTAAAAGAACAATTATTTAACCACGCACTATTTTAGATATCATTGAAAAACATATTAACAAGAAACGAAAAATGACCGAGATAGGGTAAGATTTTACTTGATTTGTACAAATAAACTGAACTTTTGATATTCCGATCTTTACGCTATGCGTTTAAGCCGCCGCTATCCGAATTTCTACCGATTTCTTGCATATCTCCCTTGAACATTTGAAGTTAAGCTCTTAAAAAAATATATGCTATTTTTGAAGATAAAATCTGTACAATCCCCACGCCGAAACGCAAATTATATGAAATTCCCTCGATTGAAAAAAATCGCTAAGTATGCCCCGAAAATGTTTATTTTCAAGCCTGTCTCTATTATTTAACAAGTTATATGTGTGAAAAAATTCACAGTCTTTTTTTAACGTTGTCTTAGACAACCCCCACGAGATTTTTGTTCTATTCTAAACGAGTCGTGTTTTGTTAAACATTTTCACAATTTTCGCTTCACTTTTATCGTTTGAAATATTAGCGCGCTCCTCCAACATTCGTAATTATATATCTCTTCATCTTCTTCTTTTCGTCCTCGGATACGGGGCCTTAAGGTTCCATAACAGCCTTCAACAGTGATCAGCCATAGAAAAGCACACAATGTAAATACTAATGGAAGAACGACGGCATTGTGAGCTAAAATATCAAAACGAACATACTTCGGAAATTTTGGCACCAGGCAAAAGCTCATTGAAATTTCAAAATCGAAAGATTATGACGATTAGAAAATAAATGAAAGATTTTCTAACACAACAGATAACTTTCCAAGAGCAAGTTACCATGATATTTTCTTTACCATAAGATTAAAAAAAGGATGGACGCAAAAATAATTGTGTTATTTAAGATGATTCCTGCATAAAAAAAGGAAACAGTTCTCCTAAAAGTTGTCAATGAAAATTAACATTTGAATAAACGTTACAGGTCAACGAAACTTTGAACTTTAGTGGTCACCACACCTTGAGAACAATGTTTTAAAATTATGCAAAAACTACTGTAAATCTCATTTGTTTGTTTTGATTTACAATATTTAACAATAAAAGCTTTAACAATTTAAATACAAAACATAAAAAATGATAATGTCATAAAAATGATTTTTGATTTTAGCGATCCAAATAGAAAATAAACTAATTTAATTGTAAAACACTTCAGCAGATAATCTGTTTATGTGCTCCCGTAATAATTCAAGACGGTTGAGTTCTTGTCATCAAATTTGAAAGAGCTTATTATCTCTGACATTTCTAGGTCATTGCAACTATTTTTTGCTTGGACAACAAATTCAAATTATATAAATTAATTAAAATTATGGCTGAATGATTCAGATCTTCAAACGCTTTTCCTTTAAACTATTTGTAAAGTTTCATGTTTCACTTTGTCATTACATGTCATGTATATCAACTCCTACCTTTCACATATATTGTGTATAAAAATCAATATTTGTTTGCTTGTTCATATTTTATGCGCTGCCTTAAGGTTCATGCAATTACGATGAAACTTTGGTGATATGTTGTGCGCACGTCCGCAAAGATTTCTATATATAATGGTAAGCTCTGGTGTTATGAAATTTGTATTAAAAAAATACTACATTTGGTGTGCGAGTCATTTGAAAATGTGTGTATTTCATGCATTTTAGCGGCAAGGAGGGAAGGCAAGAGGGGTATGGTAACGAAGGAGGTGAAGTTCGCGGGAGAGGGAGGGAAGGCGGAAGGAGAACGTGGGTGGGGAAGGGGACGCGGGAGGTGAACAGGGACGCATGCGAAAGGACATGCAGGGAGCCGCAAGAAAAGTTTTTTTTTTTCAATATATATATACATACGCTTATGCACAATAAATTAATATTCTCTTGACTAAAGAAAATCAAGTTTTTAAGCCGTAATGCCTATAAAAGCCAGTTGATTAAACGTCATCAGAAAATAAATTATTTATATCTGGCGCTTAAAGCTAATGCCTTTGCCTTTGCTTGTCACAACTAGGTTAATAATAGTTCTCGCGAAAAAAGTTGAAATGGAAATCCTGTTTTGTATTCGTATATCACAATCTATTAAAAATACAAAAAAAAACTTGAGTAATTGTCAAATACAGGTTGATCAGATTTATCTAAGATACAATAATCTTGTGATGAAAACGTTCTCAAAAATACGCGATTTTAAAGTTAAATTCCCAATTCTAACATGTGTTCTTTTATAGTTAATATGACGGCCGCCATAATATAATTTTTTCTTTCAACGTTTTTGATATAAGTAATATAGTTAAGACGTTGCGGGTTCGAATCCCGCCAAAGAGTATAGATATATTTACACACTTCCCTAATTACCACAATGTGCAATGATGGTGGTCTTTGCTGGCGGAGTGTTGAACCATCGACTCGACACCTGGGTGGGAACCCAATGCTTTAGATTTTATTTTATTTTTTTACGTGAGCTCCACGTAAAAAATAATTTCCCTCAGGGCCTATGTCATCCTTGGGGATGCTGTGTGGAGGGTTTTTTTTTAGGAAAAGGGGGAAAGGAGAGTCCTGGGAAGGAAAAGGGTTTAAGGGGTGGGTAGGAATCTGGGGTTCAGTGAGCCCTGGTCATCCACCTTCAAGACCTAGACGAACCTCACCCCATGAACCCGGGCACCCCTGCTAAATCACCAAACGTAGCGAACCACTTGGGACACAGACTGCTTGATCAACTAACCAATTGACAATTATATTATCGGTGTTTTCTGAATATGTATGGGTGTTGCCGGTAATGTATTGTGATTGTTAAATTCCATAGAGATTACTACAAAAATAGATTCACAACGGTCGGAAAAATTATTCAATAATTTCAAATTTAAAATAAAAACATGTAAAAGGTGAATAAAAATGATGCGCATCGCTTAACAATGTTTTAACTGAAAATTCGATTTCTTGTTTTATTTAATTAGTTTTTATCCCATTCACGTCATTATTTAGACAGATTGATGCTCTGGGTTGTGGGACATTTATCCTGCAATCCCAAAAAAACTTGGAACTAATTTGCTTTTACATGTATAGTAAAATCACTTCTTTGTTTAATAACAATCTTTGTTTAAGCCGCTATAAATAAAAAAAAATGTCAACATCTTTCAAAACCAATGGTATCTTCATCAGAATGCAAAGTATCCAATTATATAAATAATTATATTAATCATCATTACATCTTTCATAACTGCAAACTCACTTTGTGGCGACATTTTAATTTAATGAAAATAAATGGGTTGTTCTTCTTTTTAATTAACATAACTTATACCACTCTGTCACATTTCCACCTAAAGTGGGGATTTTTTTTACTACAAATAAATTCTCTCTGGATCTCAGAGGGGAAATTGTAGCAAGGGGGGAAGAAGGCCTAAAACGCCGATCGGGGGTGACAAACACGAGCTGCGTGTATACCTATTTCGAATGACAACCCACGTGACAAAATTAACCTACTAAACATCAGTTGTTGGAGACAAGTTTTTGAGATTTTTTAAAAATATTTTATTAAACGTCATAAAAAATAATAATCGCTGTTACTTGATAGGTTATACCTTTTTGGAGTTTAAAAATAGTATTTATATTTTATGTCGTCATATCATTTTTTTGTAACATTATAGAATATACGCAAGTCGAGGTGGCTGGAGGCCACTGTGATTTGTATGAAATACACTTCTATCACGAAGATTTACAACTCTGTAACGTAATTTTTACTACAAAAATATAAAAACATATTTTTTAGAACGCACACAGTCGTGACATCTTTAGTACAGTAGATTTTAAAGTAATTATAAAATAATAATATTGGTTATTCTGTTGAATTTTTCTCCACTAACTGTGGAGACAACTTTTTTTAGGTCATAAAGATGAACAACCCAATATAACTTTGTTAACTCCACTATTTAATCAAAATAATCAACATGTTTCAAAACCAACGATTTCTTCGTCAAAGAAAAAATAAGTTTTATTCATATTCTTTGGCGAAGAAACCATTGTATGAAAAATGTCGATATTGTGGTGTAAACAAAGTTATTCATTTTTTTATTAAATTGTGGTGTAAACGTAGTTTGTTGTTTTACTTATTTTGTATATTTAGTTTACATCTTTATTTATGGGGACACGCTTAGATTTTATACCTACCTTCCTACCCAATTTAACGTCCATTGTTTAAAAAAAAAATACGCAAATTATGATAATTTATTCGATACTAATTTTGTCCGGTAGTTTTTTCTCGCCGAATTCAATTGGATAATAATGTGACCAGTTTTTGAGGCGTGTAAGAATAACGCAATATTTTTCGTTTTAGATCACATCAACAGATCAATCTGCTATCTAGTTTATTCACTTCTCATATCCTGCTGTGGCGTATCAAATACAAAATCTTGAACAAATATCCATTGTCAATTTTTAGATGGTTATTTATTACACAATATTATTGAATAACTTCCTATGAATCTAATATGCAGGAATATGCTAGAAAACCTAAGACTTAGAAACGTTGGCTCAATGCTCATTCAATATCTCTGTGTCTAAATTCAAACTCAGTATATTAGAATATTTAAAATAAAGCCATAAATATCAATCAATCAATTGCACCTTTATCAAATTATTAATTATCGCAAAACATGAAATATGTGAATAATAAAGGTAGCTAAATAAGAACACATTTAACAACAATCCTCTCGTATTAACTAACTTATTATAACTAACTCACATTTTACTTATATTTCTATTTAAATCTTGGTGCCCTAGCAATAATAATATATTAATGATTAAATTAAAATCGATGGTCTCTTCATGTTCACAATAAAAACAAAATTTAAAACTTATGTATACAAAGATTACCTAAGTACTTACCTTTTTATCCTCTCTCTCTTTTGTATTAATATTATCTTGTACTTTTTGTACCATAATTTGTACTATTTTTTACTATCACACTATACACTTGTTGAACTCATC
The DNA here is from genome assembly GCA_936435175.1 of Glyphotaelius pellucidus. Classification (NCBI taxonomy): domain Eukaryota; kingdom Metazoa; phylum Arthropoda; class Insecta; order Trichoptera; family Limnephilidae; genus Glyphotaelius; species Glyphotaelius pellucidus. The sequence continues at coordinate 14,782,386 of OW386544.1, read as the reverse complement.
TGTATAACTTTTCAAGATATTACAACTCATGTATTTTTTATTTATTTTTTTCTATGTGTAGGTACTATTTATCGCTGCGTTAATTTTGCTGAATTCTTGAAAAACTTGCTTTCGAACAATTTATTCATGATCAAGTTAATAATAAAATCAACATAGTAAATACCTACACGTTCCTCAATAACTACTTTTAAAGTATCTTAAGCACTCTTCTGTTTTACCATTATTACACTATGTAACTTTTTAACTCCTTTGTACAATTTTAATGATAACGAAACTACATACCTATGTTCATATTATACCTGTTTGTATCCTTAAATTACAGTTTATAATGTTATATACTTGCTTACAATTATACTCCTGAATAACATGTGTAACTTTAATAATGTGATTCTGTAAAAGCCCTCAAGGCGTGTATGAATAAATAAATAAATAAAAAAATAAAAAAATATATATCTTTTATTCTTGCCTTACTGGTTTTTGGGTTGTAATATCAACAATTCTCAATGAAAATATGACGTAGACCATGTGACGTCACAAGATACAATTGGATACATTTGATTGGTGTTCATTTTCAAAGTTCATAACTACATCTTTTTTGGGGATATCGAAAAACTAATTTTACAGCAAAATAAAATAAAAATTAAGAGTCGCCCTCATTCAGACTATCCCGTGATTTTCACATACCTAATTAATTATTTGTAAACGGACTGTTTTTAAGAATCTTTTCTTTGTACCTTAAAGACATCCGTCGTTCGAGGGTAAAATGAATGCTGTTCACGATCGCGGGTTCAAATCCCGGAATGCGCAAGTTCATTTAATCTAAACAATTTGTGCCGTTTCTCAATTACTTCATTTTAAAACAATAAAATACTATTGCTACGTATTAGCGACACTTTCTAGGGTAGAAGATACTCTCAGTATCACCCTGGTGAAAGACCTCCATTCAGAATTGAAATGTTGCTTGGGAAGGCTTGAAATAACCATATCTGAATAGCCAGGTACTTCTCCACATTCCTCTTCTCCATCTCCTTCTCTTGCTCACTACCTTTAGCCTCGCAATGTACTCCAATTAAAGATGCCATAGTCTCACTGGTTCCAGACGTTTGGGACGCAGTTGGGACTCTTGTGCATCAAATTGTACTATAATATTTAATCATTGAAAACAATATTAGCGTATCTCAAACAAAAATTTAAAACAGAAAAATATGTGGTTGCGTCTAGAAATTGAACCCAGGACCCTAACCCTTCCAGGGGCCCTGTTTTATCCACTGAGCTAATTCGACCTTATCCCCTTTGGTCGTTTAACTGTATCATACTTTGACTGAAAACTACTATAATTACTTTTTTTTAAATAAACTCCACAGGGCTTCCAGGAAAATAATTCCCATCAGGGCCTATGTCATATTTGGGGATGCTGTGTGGAGGATCTTTTTAGGAAAGGAAGGAGAGGAAGTTCTGGGGCGGAAAAGGGTATAAGGGGTGAGTAGGAATCTGGGGATCAGTGTATCCAGATGTGACGGACGGATCAATCCCTCCTTCTGCGGTGCAATGCGATGTTCCGAGAGAGTACGGTTGGAGAAGTCAATGGGAACTTCTCAATCATTCTCTCTCAATCCGGCTTGCCATGCAGCTGGTGGGCAGATGCATCCGCCGCCAAGACACGGACAAATCTCACCCCATGAACCCGGGCACCCTCCTAAGTCATCAAACCACTTGGGGTGACTTATGGCAGAGGTGTTGGTTTTCCAATAAACGGTTCTCGGGGCAGCGGTACCCTTAGCAGCCTCCCAAATTGTATGATTGCAAGATTCTCCCCGAACCATGAGCCCGGGCACCCCTGTTAAGTCACCAAACGCTATTTTTATACTATTTAAGTTCCACTCTTCGCATTTTACATTTATATTCTACATTATCCTTTATATTTTTTTCTTTTTACTTGATGATGGCACCTGTTGTGTTGTACTTACGAAAATAAATAAATTGATAAGCAGAATATATTATGAATTAACAATTATAAACCAAATCCCAATTGTCAATTTATTGGTACCTAGGTGCGTATTACGATGATTGATCATTGATTGGTCTAGAGTGTTTTAATCACTTCTGTATTATTTTTCTTAATGTTATGATCTCGTTCTATGATTAAATGAGCCGTTTGCAAAATAATACCGAGGCTAACTTGTGATGTGTGCCCATTCTTTTTCAGCCTCTAAATCTCTAACCTCTGCTCTGTATAAATAAATCATGTTTGATCAACAATGGTCGTTTTTTTATATCGGTAATTTAATTCGGGTTTAACCGGTTGAACACAAGTGATATCTTTATCATAATCGGATCAAACTTACAAAAATATTTATTTTCTTACCTGAAGGAAATAACAATAATTATTCTAAGATACGTAGATACTGGTTCCTAACTAAAACCAATCACTTTCGGCACGTAGCAAGACTAACACAATCTAACACTAAAACCGTTTGAATTCGCGCTTCCTATCTTTAAAATTAAATAAAACAAAGTGTATGTGAGATATCATGAAATTTTTTATTCATTTGAAAGGCCTATCGATGCCATTGTGTATGGAATATAACATCGTTCAAATGTCCGCCGCGGCTTCTCTAGGTGGTGCGCATCAAAAATGTCCAATTTTTCATGACTCTGGCGTATAAATCAGGCTGAATTTGACCGATGGGTTATGTTGGCTTTGATGGCCGCTGTAGTTTGTGACTTACTCGCGTAGACCTGTGACTTAAGAAAACCCCACAAGAAAAAGTCTAACGTGATATCTCGTGATAAATAACACATCGAAATAACCACGAAAAATACAGATTATATTTAAATAAACGATTATTGATGAGAACAAAAATATTCTGGAAAATCATTTTGCAAAAATAATTTAGTCAAAATGGCCGCCATCTCACCGCTAGCATTCCTCAAATCTAGCCCTTAGTTTTCCGAAAACTTTTCGACACAAAGCTCGGGGTATGTTGACCCCTTCTTGATAGATGTCCTCTTTTAATTGGAGTATTTTCGCTGGTTTAAACATCTGAACGCTTGCGCGTCGACATATTCGGATCATCTCGTACAGACATGTTTACAAGCGCCACGTTCTTTTCGCTCCTCCGGTTATGGGTCTTCTACTGCCCCCCCTGGAAGTCTCAAACGAACACAATGGGCATTATCGCCCACATTGAGAACCTATGATCTAGTTAAATGATCTATTATTGAATATTGGCTGATAATAAAAATATGAAACGAAAACTGTATAAAATGAGGTGTTTTTTTTTTAATAATTATATTCAACCATGTTCATAATTTCAGCAAGGGTGTATATGTGTGGTTGTCATATGTACCTGTCTGAAAATTTCAACATTATATGATACGCACCTAGTTCATGCTTAATTTTCAAATACAAATACAAAACTATTGCTCACGTTGAGAACCTATGGTTTATTAGTATCTAGTTTGTCTCTTCTTATAGTTTATCCTAACGAAGAAATCATTGCATTGGTTTAGAAACACATCTACTATTTTGATTAAATAGTGATTTATTTTGATTAAAAGAAAAATTCTTACAAGATAATTTCACTGGTCTTTTTTACATTAGGTCCACACAGAAAACCCAAAGGAAAATATTTCCCCTCGGGGTCTACGTCATCCTGTGGAAGCTGTGTGAAGGGTATTTTTAGGAAAAGAAGGCGAAAGAAAAACCTAATTAAGGGTGGGTAAGAATCTGGGGTTAGCATGTCCAGGAGTGAAGGGCATATGAATCCATCCTTCGTGCTGGAGAGGTCAAAAGATTTCTCTCAACCATACTCTTTTTGCCACGGAGTTGGTTGGCAGACCAATCTGCCACCAAGACCCGGATAGATCTCACCCCGAGAACCAGGGCACTCCTACTAAGTCACCAAAGGTAGTGAACCACTCGGGGTGACCTATGGCAGAGGTACTGGTTATCTATTAAATCCCGGGGCGGCGATCCCCACACCCACCTCCCAAAATTAAATATGTGGTTTCATCTGCTAGTTGAAAAGCGTTTTTTCATTTATCATTTTTATATTAACTTCAGAAAACCGATTTAAAATTACATTCTTACAAAATTACATTCTGTGTACGTTAAAAACACTTTAAGGCTAATGAAGAGAAGGAAATTCTTCTTAAAGACAGGTACCTAACCTCGAAATCTGAATAAATTGTTATTGTTTATTTCTAGAAACTAATACCGGATGTAAAACGACTGTACGAGGTAAGTACGGGTATGTCGAGTAGAAGCCTTATGCATTGAATGACAAACATTAATTAAAAACAAAATTAAATCACATGACGTCATTCAATTCATAACCAGCCCGGTATCTTATTATTCGGATCAATTCTAAGAAATACCAAAACTCATCAGTGAAGTAATTAATAATATACATTTAAATAATTTTCTTACATACTTTATTCAGTTTTCCCGCCACCCGTGTAGGCCCAAACGTAAATACATATTTTGTAATTAAATAAAATTTGTGTTTTTATATATCCTGACCTCGCAACTTAAACGTTGGCGCTAAGCGATTCCATTATATTTAAATTATGGGGCCCCTGATCAAATATATGCTCTGTGTAAGTACCAACCGCAACGTGTAATTTTAATGCATATCAACTACAAAGGCTCTCGACTATGAATCCGGAGGTTGAAAAGAAAAGCTTGGTTAGGAATCCCGGTTAAATAGTCCGAGTAAATTATATTTAATTAATTAGTGTTGTTTCACAATAATGAACTCCAGTCCAATTTTTTTTTTAATTAACTTAAATAACTGCATATTTATTTTTATTTTTAAAGTTAGTTTTAATAGTTAAAATAAACGTCAAAGTTTGAATTTTTCAAGATCCCCGAAAACCACCGTATCTAGTTTGAATCGTGTAACGTCATCATGACCAAAAGTTTAAGTTATTTTCAACAGCTGTTGTAATTTTGTATGGAAGAAGCTATGAAACTATTCAATAAGTAAAACGTTATTTAGGTGGAGTTATTTGTTTATTATATTATATTTATTATATTTTACAATAGTATAAAAGTTATTTGAAATTATTATTTTTTTAGCTTTACGAATCGACATCAATATTATGGAAACCGAAGCATCAATTTTGTAGGCAACTAGAATCAGCTGTTCGACGCCGGCCATTTTGAAATTCAGAATTGGAGCGTTGCGACAGGCATTTCGATGTTTTTGTACAGTTAAAGTTTTTGAATATTTTAAATAATATAGATAAATTAATAGAGATATTCTATTTTTGATACTGAATTATTTAGGCCTAAATAATGTTTCAATAAAAATACTTTTTTTTGTCTAAATCTCTATAAACCAATAACACGGAATTTTGAATGGCTTGTCATAATTTTCAATACAAATATACCAGGTGACTGGAGAATTATGGACGCTGTGACGTCACGCCTCAAAAATCCAATAATACCTTGACAGGGTGTTTTGACACCTTTTAAAATGGTATTTTTAATATATTTTTTAAAACTCTACGTCAAACATTATTTAATAAAAAACTTATATATTCAGAATCAGCGTTTATTGGTCTCTATGAACATATTTTTTAAAAGCCATAAATATTTTTCACTGGAGTTCCTTATTAATTCATTTAAAATTATATACTATGGTACATTTGCAAAAGTTGCGGGACGTTGTATCAACCACTATTCAGAATTGAAGCGCTGTTTGAAATGGCTTTAGCCGTGTACGGTGACCATATCCGAATACCGCACCTTTCACGTCCTCATTTTCTTCCCCAGCCACTACCTTCAACTTCACAACATACCCCAATGCTTTAATCTCACTGGCTCCAGACGGTTGGGAGCAGTTGGGTCTCTTGTACGTCTACATGTATGTTTTTAAATTATTATTTTTTTTTATTGATCCAAAAATTTTACATTTTATAGTATAGTTTAATAATGTTGGCCCCATTGGTTGGCTTACCCGTGCTCAGGCCCCCAATGTACATATTACATTCATTGAGTGGTAAACATTAAATATTTCTACCTTTTACAAGCTTAAGCCATTATAATATATTTGAGAGGATTTACTGCTTTACTTCATCTCTTCCTTTAACGCTCTTGAAGGGATTTACCCACACTTAAAATTACCCTTCCTTTTGACTGTATTGAAATTAAAATGCATTTAACCTTAAATATTCTTGTAATTATGATATACATTTATGTATCTCTACGCCTGCCTCGACACAGGTACTACAGGAAAACATACTTTATATAGATAAATAAATAAAATTTTAAAAATAAACACTGTAAAGCAAAAATGCGATAAGTGTTTATAATCAGTACATAGTTTAATTTATGCACTGCCGATCAATTCCTCTTTCCATATCGTGCTGAATTCTGACACATTTTCTATTGGTGACAACTTTTCAATAAAGTAGTCATTATTAGGTAGCTATATTACATTCAAAGTATCAACTTTACCCGAAAGCTGAATTGAAAATAAACAAAATCTTTCGACAGATGTCGCTACTATTTGAAGAATCAAACACGTCGTGTCTGGCAAAGCTAGACAGTAATTGCGGAACTAACCAACAAATAATTCTGTCTTGGTATTCAGTCCAATATTACGTTTGGATTTTCTCCGTCAGATGGCACTTTGCAATATTGTAAAGTTGGATTATAATTATAGGCACAACACGAATGCAGTTTTCACCAAAAAATATAGATGTCGTAAGTTTTAATAAATGTTTGGAATAATTTTATGATTTTCTACTTTTAATACTAGTGATTTGGTTACCTTCGTACCCATATTCTATTTAAAGGTTTTTTTTATCGAGATATATCTGTAGTTTATTATTTTAATAACTGTACGGTTTATGAGTATTATAAAGGGAAGTGACGGTCTCTATTATTTTCAAAAATAACGGTTGAAGTTTTCAAGTATTAGTCCCGATGAGAAAATGTCAGAAAGAAAATTTCGGTTGGAATTTCTCTGAAACTTTCATTCAAATTCCCGACACATTTTCCGATTTTTTTTCAGAAGAATTGAAATTTACCATCTTGGAAAATTGCCAAACTTCACAAAATATCGAAAATATATTTATCAAATATTAAAAAAAAAAATCTTACCAATTTTCCGAATTTCCCAGAAGACACATTTTCAGAAATAAAATTTTCCATGATTCTAATTCTTCGGTTTTTGATATATACATATTTATCGGTTTATAATATCGAAAAAATATTTATAAAAAAAATCCCGACCAATTTTCCGAATTTCCCAGAAATTTCCGTTTTCAGAAATAAATTTTATAGAATTCAGATTCTTCGGTTTTTGAAAATAAAGTTTGTCTCGGTGACTGATGCCACTGGTTATACCGATACTATTTATCCAAGGAACATGCTAATTTTGAAATCTGTTGCTTTTGGCTTTTACATAAGATTGAGCTGTACCTAAAATGTTTCTAAAATGATTCATTTTATAAATGGTAATCTTTAAATTTTACAGCTCTCAAACCGATTGGGTAAAAATTATAGAGGAGGTTAGGGGTGAGAAATACGATTTTTCAGTCAAATTATACAATTTGGGCGGCGTTATATAATTCCTTGAGTTCTTCTCGAGATAAGCAGAAATTTCTAAGTTAATGGGAGTTTGTTACTTAGTAGAAATTATTATTTATTTCTCCATTGACTGTCAAATGAACAAATTATACGACATACATATGGTAAGTAATTTTTTGTATTTATTCTAATAATTATTGTGGTTTTACATATAACGGGGGCAAAGTTCTACTATAAGAAAACTTTACTAAATTGGGCGAAGCCAAACCTACCAAAAACCCACGGCAGCGGTTTTTCTGATAGTATTTATTATTCAGGAATAGGGTATGTATTTACGTGGATAGTATGTATTATGTTTTAAAATTAAAACTTCAATATGTACAATGATTTACTATAATTAAAGATCTGTATTTCGATAATAACATTTATTCGGTTTCATGGTTAGGTGTTGGATGCCAGGGTTAATCCAAATTTTAAGTAAATCAAATTTAATAATGTTTTATTATTGTGACAGTGTTCACAGCAACAAAAACTAAAAAACTTGCAGAACTTAATAATAACGTGAATATTTTGTTTTAAATTTGATTGTGCTAAACGAATTATTAAATACAATAAATATGTTTGTTTACATATTAAATTCCTAGGCAAATTAAAATTAAAATTTACAGAAGGTGATGTTTTTTTATGTTTTCATTTCTAAATGTCTTGAGTAAATCGACATATATAAAAGAGCAGGTTCTGACATTTAAAGTTTTTTTTAAACAAACTGAGGAATTTTAAAATTTAGAAAAAAGGATTAAGAAATTAATTCCCAACTAAAATACCATGTTGCAAATACTTAAAAAAATATCTTTTTCTATCCGTAAATTTTTTTTTTTTAAATGCGACACAACCATGTGCATAACAACAACTTTAATTTTATCGACTTTGTTGGAATCTGGGGTTAGTTCATATACTATAGACATGTTGTGCTTACGACTACGATTATTCCAATAAATTCATTAATTAATTTTTTTTTAAATCTGTGACGGTATAACATTTCTGTACAAGAAAATAAGATGAGAAAAAATTAGACAACGTTAGAAGATAATTCAAATGTCTAATTAAAAGTGAAACCGTGTTTTATACTGAATGTAAGTGGGTGCCATTATGTTATTATTGTTCAAATTAATTATTCAACTGTTTGTTTGTAGTGTCTTTTTATGTAACTTAGACAAAGCCGACATTTTTTTCTTTTGCAACCAACCACATTTATGCTAATTATTAATTAATTCTGAGTGCAAAACATATCATCAAAACGAAAGTGAAACAATCATCGGATACGAAACCAAGTGGAAATTGTTCGTAATGTCAACTTGTCTGAATTCCAACTGAAATTCCATTTCTCCTTTTTTTTGAGACACAAATGCTATTCTATTACTCTGTAAGCATTGATGGTGAAACGAAAAAAAAATTACAGTAGTGACCATACAATAATGTATAATCCAATCGCATTATTCAGGGCTGTATTTAGAATCTGTAAACTCTGAGGCAAAACTTTTGGTGCTAGCCCTACCGGGGGTCTGCTAAGAGGGGTAATCTATAACCCCCAGTAAAAAGGGGTTCCGCCACGGAAATTGTTTGAAAATTTTGCTGCAAAAATCGCAATTCAGATGATTTTATAATTGTATTTGTAAATTGTTAATAAAATACCACACCGCTTTTATAAGACGATGAAATAATTAAAATCATTGAAAATCATCAAGACATGCATTCCATATTATTGTATTTTAACATCGCAACGATCAACTGTATTTATAAAAATAAAAATAAAAACGCATAGTTGGGTTTCATGTCAACGTTCCTAAATGTGCAAAAATCAATATTCATACAGAATGTTAAGAGACGTACTTGACTTATCACTGATTCTCGACATTATTTGGAGTAAAAAATGTAAATGAAATTTTGGTCTCCGTGGACATTTTTTGTATTTTTTTCCTTTCTTTTAAGTAAAACCATTTAAAAAATCAGTAGGTATTGGGTACAGTTAGGAATTGGGTGATGTTGGTTAGTTAATCAGTTGAGTGGCCAGTGACAACAGGGGGAAGAAAATTTTTTTGATTGATTGTGAAAAAAAAAGTCACCGGACACCAAAATTTCAATAATATGTTTTACTCCAAATAAAGTCAGGAATCACCGGTTAATGTAAGTCAACTGTATACACATTTAAAAATCATTTTAAATACAATGCATCGGTAAAAAATTGTATTCATTACATATCGATCGTGGAATTGGAAAGGACAAAAAATACAAAAATTAGTCAGATGTGTCATTTCTCTTTTTTTTCTCTTTTGATCTGCGTCGTAGAAATATTTAGTCTAGGAAAACAAGTGTGTACTTTACAACGGGCATTTCGATAGGGCTTTTAATGGAAAATTAAAAATAATTTAAATTCTGTTATCAAAGAAATTTATATAAGTAAGTAATATTTTAATAAGTATTCTGAATGATCTGTTGAATGTTATTTTATAATAAAAATTCACAATTATGTCCAAAAATACAGGATACATGATTTTTTAAATTAACTTTCTTTTCTCTCTCCTGGACAGTTAACATTTTGTCGTTTACAGTATTTCAAATTTCCATGATCGATATAAAACACGGAAATAGATTAGTTGCTAATTGGTTTATGCCTACACTTCATATCGATGAAAATACTTATAAATAACTTGTGGTGCGGGCCCATAGGGTGCGGCCTTGGTAGTCTACGCATAAATACGGCCCTGCCTGTATTATGGGTAAAAGAATATATTGTTTTTCACACTTTGCGCACATTTCTATCACTAATGTGACATTTTATTAAATTCAACAACCGGCTGTGACCAGATTTATTTTTTCTTAATTCGAAAACGGGGTGTTAGATTCCATCACCTATTTTGAAATCTTTACCACTTAATAAACATTTTCCAGATGTAGGAATCCAATTTAACAAATATGATATAGATTTATTCACAGAGTTCGTCCGTTGCCCTCTGCAACTACCAGTAACAAAGAATCTACGTTAAATATTATTGTGTCTTCTTAGGCGAGGCTGAAAGGACGTATTTCTAGCAACTGCACGTCGTCACCGGAATATAACCTCAGCGGGCATCGGCCTTCCAGCCCCCTAGCACGGTCGATCTATAAGAATTCATAGTATAACTTTTCGGTTACTTATCATCGTTTCCTAGGACACCTGCAGATTACTAACGTACAAAAAATAGTTGATGTCGAATATATCAAGAACACTTAGGGCCTTCGCTCATGGAAAAACCAAAAACTGGTTGACCACTCATTTTACGGCGCAACTCAAATTTACGATTTATTCAAAATTTACGATTTATTCCATTTAATTATTTATATCAGTTTTTAACAAAAATAAAATTTATTGATAATTTATCAAAAATCAACCATAATATATAATAATAATTTATCATCCTCATGAACAAAATCGATATTTTCTTGCTCTGACATATCGCAAATTACTCGAAACCTGACAGGTCGTGAGGCGCGAACATGGCAACCTGTCATCCTGGCAACTGAAACGCGCGTAGTGATTGGTTGCGTCGCCCTTGACAACTGGTCTCTGAGAAGTTGCCTGTGTGCGGACCACCAATGAAGTTGCTTTCCTATGGATAGCGATTATGTTGCCAAGTGGTTTTGGAAGTGAAACTTCTGTAGCACGGCTGTGATTTGGTTTCGGATGAAACGGAAATGATGATTAATGCACCTGCGACACATCAACTGCGCTCATCGGCCGCTTTGCTAATGGTGTCACTTTTAAAAGCTCTCCTATTGGTTGGGATATGAAACGGAAATTACGCGAGGTCGCTTTGATTATGACCCCATTTTTCAAGTATTGGTTGAGATTGTTTTGGAAAAGTTTCGCTTCTATCGCGTGTAAACTGCACACGATTTTTTTTTCAGTTGCCCCATGAGCTGATGGACTTAGTCATTGTGAACTGTTACTTATTCGTTGACGGTTTGCGTCACGCAAGGGAACGAAGAGAAATTATCGATAGTTATCCTACCAATCCTTGTCGATGGACCGTACTAGATGTAAACGTATCTACCTGAACGATCATCTCATGCCACCAAACAAGATACGAATGAAGACAGCCAGGGAGTTCAAGAATAACAAATCCTTTAAATACAAATTGACAAAAACCATTGAATTTTTTTCATGAAAGGTGATGGCTCTCCTCCTATTCAAATTCCCACCAAGGCATATATATTTTGGTTGGGGTATGTGCCTACTACAATATACGTATTGTTATTTTTGCATTTTGATCGAGCTAAGTAACAATGCATGCAGGGTATTAAGAGGGGGTAATGTTTTATAGGCGAAAAAAAGACATAACTGCATGATTTTTTTTGAGAAATGAATAATGTTGGTTTCTTTATTTCATATACACATTATAGTATAACATCTGAAGTATCTTTAAAAAAAATGTTAAATTAAAAATATCAATAAATAAGTCCGTGAGAGCGAATCTCCGGAGACTCCTCGAAAAAAAGTTGTAATGCGGTGAACTCTATAATTCGTTACCGAATCATTTGAAACAAAAAATCGAAATGCGTTTAAAAGGTGATATGTTTTCATAGGTTGTCAGAGAGAGATTTTTTTCGACTTTTTTTATTTTTGGCTGCATTTTGAAGTGAAAAACGTGAATTTTGCTAAAAAACATTGTTAAATTTGTTTTTATAAAATGGAAAAAATGGTAAAAAAAAATCTCTCTCTGACTACCTGTTGATTTATGTGTAAAATTAGTGTACAAAATTTCAGAAGAATCAGTCAAGTAGATGCTTCGATTTACTTTACGAAATTTTGATACAATGCTCTCGGCATGTTGTACATTCAGATTTTTTTGTTAATGAAAAAAAATTTTTAAACCTTTAACCAGCGTTTCCTGACATTATTTGGAGTAAAATATGTGAATTAAATTTTGATCTCCTGTGAGATTTTTTTTTTTAAATCGGTAGGTGTCGGTCGTTGTGAGGGGTTAAGCGATTACTCGTCTGAGTTTGTGTTGACATGTGGAAGAATTTTTTTTTTTTTGAAAATTTTTCAAAAACATAATAAAGTGACCGTAGACGAAAATTTCATACATTACTCCAAATAATATCAGAAATCACTGTTAAAGTAAGTCAAGTTCGTCCCTCCACAGCCTGTATATTTTGATGTACTACATTATTACTACAATACATTTTTTTATGCATTTCATACCAGATTTCTTCAATTAGTAACTCATGTCGTGAAATTTTTTGGAGATTTGAAATCATCTGTGCGTAGGAAGGTTTACCTCAACAATTCCCACGCTAAGTAGCTTTCTGATATTGAACTAATTATCAACACGAAATTTCTACTGTTTACATTTTGCTGTCAATTGACAAAATGACCTTACCGATATCTAAACGATGTTATTAAAGCATATTTGGATTTCTCAGTAAGTCACACCGTCCATTCCTCGAAGATGGCCGTGGTGTTTCCCAGTTTGTTTGTTCTTTGTTGCAAAATCGAGGCTCAGCCGGCCTGTGCCGAGACCTTCACCTCAATATGCGCTCCTGGCAAACCCCAAACGTTTTAAATGCAAAACTCCTCTGTAGGTAGAATATTTTTTGCGATTATAGACGATCGGATTATATCTAATGATATTAATAGAGGAAGGGATATTCGAAGTATTTATTTCTAAATCGAATATTACATTAAAATATCTCATTGATAGTACAATGAGCTTCTTGTCTGTAGTCAAAATTATAACAATTATCTTTTTGAAAATATTCTAACACATGTGTAATTACAATTTGGGAGGCGGGTACGGGTGCCGCCGCCCCGGGGGAACCATTTATTGGATAACCAACACCTCTGCCATAGGTCACCCCAAGTGGTTCGCTAGTTTGGTGCCTTACCAGGGGTGCCCGGGCTCATGGGTTGAGGTTTGTCCAGGTCTTGGTGGCGAATGCATCTGCCCACCTGCTGCATGGCAGGCCGGATCGGGAGAGAGTGGTTGAGGAAATCCTTTTGACTTCTCCAGCCGTACTCTCTCGGAACACCGCCTTGCACCGCAATGGGAGGGATGGATTCATGCGTCTGTCACTCCCCCCCTACACACTCACACTTACCCCCAGATTCCTACCCATCCCTAATACCCTTTTCCTTCTCAGAATTTCCTCTCCTTTTCCTTCCTTTCCTAAAAAGACCCTCCACACAGCATCCCCAAAGATGACGTAGGCCCTGAGGGGAATTATTTTATAAGTGGAATGTATTTTTTTAATTGTTGTTATTATGCCTACTTTATTGATTACAATTATATATCAATTTCAAATGCAATTGCAGTACTAATAACAATTACAGTAGTTACTTGACGGCCTCCTTGGTCGAGGGAAAAGACCCTTAAGGCCGTTGACTCGCAATCGAGGGTCACGGGATCGAATCCAAATGCGCAAATAAATTGTATTTGATTAATTTGTGTTATCTGACAATTAATAAATTAAAAATAACATTTAGTATATTTGGGGCACGTTCCAGAGTGGAAGATACTCTCAGTATCGCCCTTGTGGTAGACCACCATTCATAGTTGAAACGTTGCTTGAAATGGCTTTAGCCGTATTTGGTGACCAGATCTGAATAGCCAGTTACTTCATCACCTTCTTCTTCTCCATCTCCTTGCCCTCCCCTCTACCTTCAGCTTCACAACATACCCCAATTAGGGATGCCATAATTCCCACTAACTGCAGACGGGAGCAGCTGGGACTGTTGTGAGGTATTCACTTAAAAAAGAATTACAATTGCAATACTAATCACAATTACAAAACTAATCCACCTACAACAATAATTGAACTCGCCAAAAAAATTATTAACTTACACTTAGTTAAATAATTGTTTTTTGCATAAGATGCCGCATTAAGCAAGCCTGTTTTGCTGCATTGATTTAATCTTTTTTTTGGGTAGGTACTAAAAATTTGTTAGGCCTATGGTTACCATTTGTTTCAGTCTGGGGAATAATAGTATTATTGTAACTAAATTATTGGGATTGTTGTTATGAGTATACTTTCTATAATTATATGTTCTGGGTTTGTAATTAAGAATGTTCAATCAGAACTTTAGAAAAATAATTCGCAGGCAGAAGAACGTTAGCGAATTTTAAAAAATTATAAAAAAAATTTCACGGAGATATTTTTTGCTAATTCTTGATCTGCAATCTACCCAGCTTCCCATAACAGATTTCAACACTTGAAGTCTGTGCAATGACACCAGACCCCACTATTCCTGAGTTTTATGTACTCCAGATGTATTGAGATTTGCCCTTTGTTCGATAGCGTAAGATCTTTTTTATAACGATTTGGTGAGATACCACCATTCAATAAATAAAAACGTTTATTTGAGTTGTTTTAGTGGCTGTGGTGTTTAGTAATTAGTTCTGAATAGCCGTGCATTTTATCTTCTTTTCCTCCCCCCTTCGTTAACTTTCAAAACATTATCTAAATTAAGGAAGTCGTAGTTCCACCAACTTCGTCTACTTGGGACACTTTTGTGGAAACACAAAAGAAAACTTTTCCACGGAAAAAATCATGTTGGAACCATATCTAGTTCTTTATCTTAATCGTGTATTGTTAACGTAATAAAAGTCTGTAAATATTAAAGTTACAAGATATCATGGATAAGCATCAACTTAAAGTTAAAGTGTATGCAATGGGGTAAGGTTTCATGGGGTAAGGTTTGTCTGGGTCTTGGGAGCGGATGACCAGGACACAATGAACCCTAAATTCCTACCCACCCCTTAAATCCTTTTCCTTCCCAGAACTCTCCTCTCCTCCTTTACCTTAAAAAAATCCTCCATACAGCATTCCTAAAGATGACATAGGCTCTGAGAGAAAATATTTTCCTCGGGGCCTCCTGTGTGGAGCTTATATAAAAAAAAATATTAAAAAAATAATATGGTACATTTTCTCACGGCATAATGTGTGTATTATAATGATGATGATAAAATGACAATTAAATCAATTGGTTAAATTAACAGAATAGAACAAAAAATATAAACATATAAATAGCGGTATCAGTAGTATAAATGAATATTCACATCAATACTTTCATTTCAGTATCACAAATTCGCGACTTGGGACATTCACAGCACATATAGATGATATAATCAGACTTTGAAGATTCTTGGCGTCCTTTGTAGAACGCTAATTGATTTTAAGTCCCTGGACGGCATGAAAACACTCCACATTTCATTAGTTAGAAGTCAAGTGGGATAAAATTCACATATTTGGTCCCCTTTCTATGAAGTACACTCTAACAAAATAGAACGGGTTCAACACAAATTTCTTAGGTACATAAATTTCAAGTTTAAAATTCCAATAGAAAACATTAATTCTTTAAGTTTGATGAATCGACTTAATTTAATTACGCTGTCGGACAGAAGAATCATTTCAGACCTAATTATATTATACAGAGTCATGAACAACCTAATTTATAGCCCTGCCATCGTTGCTACTATTAAACTCTATGTACCAAGGAATACTAGACAAAATATAACATTCTTTTGCAACACATACACAACCAACTATCAATTACACTCACTTACCAATAGGATGCATGATTTAGGCAACAAGTTTGGTGGTATTGTAGATATATTCGCTGATTCTTTAAATTTAACCAACAAACATTCTTTAATTTTAACCAACACTTTGTGGAATCCTACAAACTATTGTAACATAGGTATAATACATTTTTTTTTTTTTTAAATATGTTTATTCAGTTTTAATTTTACAATATTTCATTTTACAAATCTTACGAAACTGATCAATCAGTTTGATTGTAAGAAATCTCTCATTTTTTTCTAATTATTTAATACAGTATACTTTTCAGTTTTACATAGTATATACTAAATATAATACTTAATATTAAAATACTAATTATTACGACAAACGCTTAGGCTTGTTCGGCCTTATCGCTTTTTCCGCGCTCTCGCTGAACGCTTAGGCTGAACGCTTAGGCCGAACGCTTGTTCGGCGCCCTCGCTTATACGCCCGGCTTAGGCGGAACGTGACATCGTGACATCGTGACAGCGTGACAGCGTGACAGCGTGACATCGTGACAGCGTGACAGCGTGACAGCGTGACAGCGTGACAGCGTGACAGCGTGACAGCGTGACAGCGTGACAGCGTGACAGCGTGACAGCGTGACAGCGTGACAGCGTGACAGCGTGACAGCGTGACAGCGTGACAGCGTGACAATGAGTCATGCTTTTTCGTGAATGCGGCCGGCGTTCATTGATTTATAAGACGTTATCACGTCAATAATAATGTTAAGTAAGAAATGAAGTTAAATATCAAACATAGGACAACACAACACTCAACACCTACATCGTAAAAAATTGATATTTTTGCGTAATAATAAATTCACATTGACATTAGGTACGTAAAAGGCGTGACGCAAAATATTTTTTAACTAGGTTCACACTTGGCCAGTGAAAGAAGGAAGTAACATTATAACTGAAAAATAAAGTATCTGTATATTATTTATTTACTAGTATATCTACCTACAAGAAGCTGGGCCACTTTTACTTCGATCGCGAATTGAAAGAGTCTCAATGGCGTCATGTCCCCGCAATATCATTATTGTTATATTATTATTAGTCATGAAAGTACTAGCACAATAAAACGGACGTGTATGTATACTTATTATCTGTATTTGATTTGGCCAGTTGTATAACAGCTTTTGATGTAACCAGTGCCTAACCACGGCATTGTGCGATCGTCGTAATGTCATAATGCACCTTGCAACATACATGCTGTCGTGAATCATTGAGGGTGCATCAAGCTATCAAATCGTTAGCAATTTTTTGAGTGTTAATTTATAATGTTAATTTGTTTTCTTCATGGCATAACAATCTTGAAATTACATTCGTACGAAGCGGACATATAGCGGTCTTATAAATCGACGAACGCCGGCTGCATGCACGAAAAAGCATGACTCATTGTCACGTTCCGCCTGAGCCGAGCGTACAAGCGAGAACGCGGAACAAGCGTTCGGCTTATGACGCATCTATCTCTCTTCCACTCCATCGTTATTATATGACGTTATCACGTAAAATTATCGTCTGTAAACCGACTTTACAGACAACCAATTTTTTTTTGCAATAGCTTCGCACAGGAGGCCCTGAGGAAAACATTCTCCCTCGGGGCCAATATCATTTTTTTTACATTAGCTCCACACAGGAAGCTCTGAGGAAAATAATTCTCCCCAGGGCCTGTGTCATCTTTGGAGATGCTGTGTGGAGGGTATTTTTAAAAAAGGAAGGAGAAGAAGTTCTGGGAAGGAAAAGGTTATTAGGAGTGGGTTTCAATCTGGTGGTCATGTCCAGGAGTGACGGACGCATGCATCCAGCCCTCCCACTGGGGTGCACGGCGATGTTCCGAGAGAGTACGGCTGGAGAAGTCAAAGGGAATCCCTTAACCATTGTCTCCAGATCCGGCCTGCCGTGCAGCTGGTGGGCAGACGCATCCGATGCCAAGACCCGGACAAACCTCACCCCGTGAATTCGGGCACCACTTGAGAGCCACTTGGGGTGACCTACGGCAGAGGTGCTGGTTATCCAATAAATGATTCCCGGGGCGGCCGGTACCCATACACGCCTCCCAAATTGTCATATCAAAAAAGTTATACCACAAAATCAACTCCAGCATATTCAACTATTTCCCGCTTTTACAACGAGTTTCCGGACACCGTGTATTTCTCCCGCAATAGACTAGAAAATAGCAAGTCTTCTGCATTGGTGGAATATACCAACACCAAAGTTCATGAGTATCATAACATATCATTAAAAATCACTGAAACAAAGGCAGCTTGCTAAATTTGAGAAGATTAATGAAGAAAACGGATTCCCACTAATTAAATCATGTCAATCGTACTAACAAACGACTATGTCTTGAAATGACCATTAAAAAAATCTGCTTCTCGATGTTACTCCATATACAAATTTCTTTTTGCCAGAACAATGGATTTGTAAGGTGTAACTTTTATACTACATATTTTTTAATGGACGTCGATGACTCACGAAGATGACACACGTACGACGTACCTACGATGAAGGCTTCGATGCCAAATGGACTCTGATTGGTGAAGTCGTTACACGTAACGTAACGGATGGCGTTATTCGTTATTCGGTAACGCGTGGGCCGGTAACAATCGATGTAACGAAATCATGTTACGTTACAGGGGTGAACTCGGTGTTCCAATTTGGCGTAACCATTTAGTTTGACATAATTTCAATATTCACTGTGAAGTATTTGAGAATAATTCAATGCATTATTCAGTGATGGATTTTAAGGATTTTATGGATTTCGTTTGAAAATGAAAACAGGTTGAGAATATTTGATGTAGGTATATTTATAGGGGAAAGCGGGGCAAAACGGGGTAGTTTTTGTTTAATGATAAATAAAACATTGTACTTCAAATATTATATAATCTACATTTTATGCTAATAAACTTTGGTCAAGTAGTTGTAACATTCCATAAATGCTAAAAGATTTTTCAAAAAGTTATGAAAACTGTAATTAAATAAAACTATTATTGGCCCCGTCTTGCCCCAGTTGGAGGGTAAGACGGGGTAGACCGCCGGGCAAAATAAGGTAGACCGCCGGGCAAGGTTCACACTTGGGGCACAAAATTATTGACTCCTAGTCTTCGTCTTCGACACCTGCACAGGAACAGGGAGCCCACTCTTGACACATTTGGCAGGCAATCCGTCTTCCTATTGACTCCAAATACCTCCCCTTACAATAAAGGCAACATATCTTCAGAAAACAGAATCTTTTTCGACCGCTTGAATTGTATTTTTTCAGCTTTTCGTTTCGGATTTTAAATGATTGATACATAAATAAAATAATCGTAAGGAAGGAAGGGATTATGGAGAGGGCCTAGTGGCATTACCCCGTCATGCCCCAAGGCGTGTTTTTTTAACATTATAATAAATACTAGCTTTTCCCCGCGGCTTCGCTCGCATGGTATTACGGGAAATTACTGTAGCGCTTGCACTTATCAATTATCTCCCCCCCCCCCCCCACCCCACCCCCATCCCCTCCCGCATTCCATATATTCATTCCCTTACATTCAGTTTTCAAACATCTCGCCTACCACCTAAATTTCATAATGCTATAAGCTCAAAGAAAAAAAGAATTACTTATCCAATTTTGTTCATTCGTTCGGAATTTATGCGCTTACAAACATTTCGGATGTTTATTTTTATTTAAATATTTGGAAGTTCTACTCTATTTATCATTCAGTCTTTATAATCGTTACGAATTATATTTTTAATACAGGAACTCAAATCTGACATTTATTCCAAGCTTGTCCAAAAAAAAACGAATTCTAATATTTAAATTTTCTGCAGTAGTAGCTGACCAGTAGACTGAGTGCCTACCAGCATAGAACCCAAAAATAAATCAACATTGTTTCCATGGAAAACATTTCGGATGTTTATTTTTATTTAAATATTTGGAAGTTGGTTAATATAATAAAAAAAATACTCTATTTATCAGTCAGTTTTTATAATCGTTACGAATTATATTTTTAATATAGGAACTCAAATCTGACATTTATTCCAAGTTTGTCCAAAAAAAAACTAATTCTAATATTTGAATTTTCTGCAGTAGACTGAGTACCTACCAGCATAGAGCCCAAAAATATATCAACATTGTTTCCATGGAAAATATTTTTTTCTGACGTTAGCAAAAACTCGCTTTTGTTAGCGACAGAAAACGTATAACAAATATAATTTATTAATAATTATAATTTCATAACGCCAGAACTTAGCATCATATACAATCTGTAGTCTGCGCATATAATTTAGCTTTATATTGTTGAAAGAATTATTAAAGTCTTTATATTGTGTTATGCGTGAAAAGGTCATAAACGAACTCGAGCAGTTTCGCATTTATAATATTAGTATGGATGTAACTTTATAACTTCAGCCAAATTTAAAACTCGTACTTTAAGGACAATAAGTAGTCAATGTCGGATACCCATCACCCAGTCTAATCAATCGAACAATCTTCAATATATCACGCCCGAGGTGCACTCGTAACATTACATCAAAAACGTGAAAAAACATAATTCGCTCAGCGCTTAGGATATCAACACAGGATGACTGCAGTCGCAGTACTAAAGGCACGAGGTGCGGTAGGGGCAAGTATGGACGAATTATCAGGATCGTAGCAGGTTTGGACAAAGTAATATAGCAAGAACTCCATCTTCCCCCACCCTCCCCTATTTTATTTAAAATTAACTTACAACTATTAGAAATTCATATCTATCGTCCAGTTGATTAGTCAAACATCTGCAAATACTAAGTTTGGAGATAATGTGTATGTTTATATATTTTTTTTTTTTATATTCCTCTAATATATATAAAAACTTTTTTTTTCTCTTCTAAATAACCAATGTACAATAACTATTAAAATTAAAAAAAATAAAATACATAAAAAACTTTCTATTACAACACATAAATACTTGTCACACATAAACATAAATAAACACGTAAACACCTCAGCACAGGTTCTCCTAGTGAGGTGTTCACGAAACATACAACAATACCTATCCACAGTTTCACCTTCACAAACCTACCTTACACCCAACATAATAAAATTGCAAAATATTTTATGTAAAAATGTTTTCAAAATTGATCTATTATGTAAAAATGTTAATTAATAGGTAAATACTGTAATACATAGAAATAAATAAATAAATGAAGAAAGCAAAATTCGAATGCTTACCATAAATCAAATATTATTTACTCGTGTCAAATAATATATTTACATGTGTTTTACGTATTAAATATGCTATAAAATAACACCCGGAAGCATAACGGTCCGGTATATTACATTTTGAAAATTAGTAAACTATTTATTTTTTGTTTATTTCACTTCAAATTTTTCTATATTATTAATTATTTTGTGGTGTTTTTGAGTATCTTGGATATTTCACCAGATAGAGGGTACACTAACTGCATACTCAACTCAAATTTTGATTTTTCCGAAATGTCTGAAAAAAAAGACTGATATCTAAACTTTAAAAATGTAGAAAAGGCTTAAACGCGAAAAGAGTGTATCTAATATAATTAAACAATTATATTCAAACGTGGTTTATTCCTAAGAAAATAATTCTTTATTTTTTCAGTAAACCCTGATTAATTATAAAATTAAAAAATTAACGAAGTGTGTTCTAGTAACGTTGCCAATATGATCGACCTTGTTCATTGACTTATGTTTTGTTTTAAGAAAATTGGGCATTTTAAAATAATAGAGGTTTAAAGAAAAATATTGCAATAAAAATCTTAAAAATAATATATTACAAATGGTATTTGTAAGATAATATCGAAATCAAAATATGCAGTAATAAAACAATGATTGATAGATTTCATGAAGTTTGCTTTCGAAACATTCAACGACCAAACGCATTAAAACATGGTATTTTCCACATAAAAAATGTATATAAAAAGACAATAAATCCAAAAATGAGATAAATATGTCATTTCATCTCAGTTTTTTTTCCCTTCCGATCTGCGTCATCGAAACATTTCTGGGAAAATAAGTGCGTCTTTTATGGCGTGTTTTTTTTTTCTGAAAAATTAAATTAAATTAAATATTGTTATTAAGGAAATTTTAAAGTATTCTGAAAGTTCCATTCAATTATTTAATGATTTATGTTATTTTTATAATAAAAATTCACATAACATGTTTCCAAAAATGGAGACATGATTTTTATAAAAAATCTTTATTTTCGCTCTCCTGAACAATTAATATTTTTTCCTTTACAGCATTACAAATTTCCGTGATCGAAGTAATTGCACCAACCCTGCATCATTTGCAATTGACTGCGTAGTTGCACTTTATCATAATATAATCGACGTAATCGACACAACGATTTATTCGATCCGGAGCTGCTTAATACAAAAATCAGCAGCCGGTGGAGCCATCACGGGGCAAAGAACTTCACATCCGTCTCCGGGAGAAAGTGAACCCCACCTCTCTCCTTACTTCACTGCAGCTGCCTCCACTCCGCAGTGACTGGGAGAAGTGCCTTCTTACTGGCTTCTGGCTTCCACTCCGCTTCGGTAATGTTCCATGGGCGGTGCAAAGAAATTCTAAAAAAGGTTTATTTTGAAAAATTTAATTAGCTGTCTTCCGAACAAGCAAATAATTATCATTCATCTCGTTATATCATATCATGTTTATGGACTCTCAGATAGATGCATCATGTCATTTAAACCGTAAAGCTGATAAACTGTTTATGTGATGCAGCAAAACCCTTAATAAGTGAGTTTAAGCTTAATTGCATTGTCTCTGTATTTTTTATGACTCTTTTTAGCTCTCAACATTATTTACACCGTGAACCGTGGAGCTTTGAAATATTTTTTTTTATTAGATTTCCTGTTTTTTTTACGTTAGCTCCACACAGGAGGTCTTGTGGAAAAACATCTCTCAGAGCCTATGTCATCTTTGGGGATGCTGTGTGGGGGATCTTTTCAGGGAAAGGAAGGAGAGGAAGTTCTGGGAAGGAAAAAATATGTGGGAAAAGGTATGTAGGAATCTGGGCTCAATGTATCCAGGAGTGACGAACGTATGAATGTATAACTCCCACTGCGGTACAAGATCGAGAGTCCGGCTGGATATGTCTAGGTTAGGTCTCCTTCAACCAGACTCTCCCGATCCTGCCCGCCTGCCGGACAAACGTAATGGTTATCTAATAGATGATTTCCGGAGCGGCGGTACCCGTATCCGCCTCGCAAATTGGAGTTCAATTCCCATTCTGTGAATGTTTTCTGCTGGTGAACAAATTTGAGAGAGACACATATCAAAAGAGAGACGCCAGAAGACCCGTGAAGAGAAGAAGAAGAATGGTATAAATATATCTTATGTTTTCCCATGATATCGAGACATTGATTACTTAAAGTCGGGTCTCCTCCGACCGAAAACATGAACATTTGCTTTCACATAACTATAAACATAGGGGCGTGGCCTTGCACATTTTGTATACGTCTGCAGTAAGGCCACGACCCCGTTGCCAATGTTTATAGTAATGTGTAAGCAAATGTTCATGTTTTCGGTCGGAGGAGATCCGACTTTATGCATTGTTTATGTTGAAATATTAGCGTACACATATAGCACATATATATAAACCTGATACTTTGCATGATTAACTATTTGGTATAAATATTTCACCAACCTATGTAGAGTAAGTTTTTATTACGCTAAGTTGTAAAATAAGTCGCCATACATTGCAATGAACGTACAAAGGTTGAAACAGTTTTTTATAATTCTTACAATAAGTTTATTCATCTAACGAAAAGTGACCTTGTCATATTTAAGTGTGATAAGTACATTAGATATTTAATAAAGCCGCTTATTTATCATACATAACCACCTACCCAGCTAAATAGTATTCTACATCCGATCTAAATAAGTCAACCTACATTCATGATTTTATTTATTATTTTCATGTATTCATTCATAACCTTCAATTTGGGAGGCGGATATGGGTACCGCCAATAATTGGATAACCAACACCCCTGCCATAAATGGTAATCTCCGATGAAGCGGACACATTGAAGCAATCACAAAAAACTCACCAGGTACATTTACTTCTTTAGAGCCATCCGTAACATCCTCAACATAAACGACATTAAGAAAGTGTACTACGCTTTATGTCAATCACAAATAGAGTACGGGATAACTGGATGGGGATCTGCCTTGAGCACTCACATGGACCGGCTCAATATAGCCCAAAAAGGAGTACTAAAGACAATTTTGAAATTACCGGTTAGAACTCCGACAGAAGAATTGTTTCAAAGCATTCAAGTCTACAACATACAAAAACTTTATGCAAAAAATATTTTATTTAAAATTAAAAAAAACATATCAGAATACTCCACTGTCCAACATAGATACACAACCAGGGCAATAAACCAAAATATTCTAGCTACAGCCAGTTTGAAAACATCTTTTGGACAAAGAAATATGAAATTCAATGCGACAAAACTATACAACGCTCTACCAACTCAAACAAAAAAAAACAGAAATAAATAAATTTAAAACAAAAGTAAAAATATGGTTGAGAGAACAAAGTGAAAATGAACTATCAAACATACTGAAGACCATGTAAAGACAACTGGATACTAAATACAAATGTGGAAAAACTACAGGCCGCCTCAGAACAGGGAACCCTAGTGAGGAGGACTGTGAAAAAAAAAAAACTTTATAATACCTTAATATAATACAATTTATAAATACATTATGTACAAATTTTGCTATAGATACTAATAAATAAAAATAAAAAAAATCACCTCAGGAAGATCACTGGGTTGGGGGACCAACAAGGGTGCCCGGATTCATGGGGCGAGGTTTGTCTAGGTCTAGGCCACCGGTGTTTATGCCCACCTACTGGTGGAGGGAGAGACTGGTTGAGGGAGACCTTTTGACTTCTGATCACTTTGCACCACAGTAAGAGGGATGGATTCATACGCTCGTCACTCCTGAACACATTGACCCCCTAGATTCCAACCCACCCTCATACCTTTTTTCCTTCCCAGAACTTCCTCGCAGTTATTTTCTTAAAAAGACCCTGTACGGAGCATCCCCAAAAATGTCATGGGCTCTAAAGAATTTTTTTTTTCACCAGTGTGGAGATAATGTAGAAAATATATTTATTTTTATAAAAAATTCCACAGTCAGTAATTGTCCGCACCACCAAGAATAAGTATATCCACTCGGACCTGTAAGCTTGTTATCACGATAATATAACATTACCAGACATATGAGGCGTATTAAATTTCCACATGTTGCAAACACTTTATGGGTATACATAAGTATAATAATGACAATAAAAAAACTTTGTTTTAATTCTACTTTCTTATATATTTTTAGGTGACCAGACAACTCAGAAGCAACTCAGAAAAGTCATTACGAGTGATGAAAAAAAAACACAAAAATTGGTTAAATAGGTTACGTTAGTTTAGGGTTATGGGCTATTTTAAAATTATTTTTTTCATAGTTTTTAATGACTTTTCAAAGAGGTGTTGAGTTGACTATATTCTCAGTTGGCATGGAACCATAGTTTTAATCAATCGGTTTCTGTTCGACCTGAACCTTCATCAGGGGTGTATAAAATATATTGATATTTATGTATTGTGTTTTTTATAATTTCATCTCTTTTTTGTATGATAGTATGCAAGATTACGGTACGCCAATGGGCGGGCGTAAGTATACCGTTTCAATAACGATCTATGCGATAATATTACGTGGATTTGTTGTGGTTTTTTCGGTTCATAAATAATTAAACCATTATTATTATAAGCACTCCGTTAAAACGATAAAAAAATTAAAAACACCTTGGAAACTTGCACTTGATAAAAGTATGTTAAGGGATCTATTTTGATAAATTCCCGTAAAAAAACGTGAAAAATAATGCAATCAACACAATTGAGCATATCGGAAAGATAACGATATCTTTTTCCATAACTAACTATAAATCAGAAATCAGATTAGAAAAGAAAAATCTCGTGAGCTCTTCCGTAATGAAATTTGCACCTTTTCCAGTTTATTTCTGATTTTTCAGAGTAATTTTATTAAAATATTTTCAACTCTCAAAGTTCTTTCCATTTGCATGGCAAATGTTTACTTTGAAAGACAAGATGTCGTAAAAGTAATTTTGCCCCGTATTGTTGAAACTCGGAGGAAATCAGGTAGCAGACATGTCATAATAACACATCAAAAATTACTGAAGCAATGTGTAAAATTACCATTTCGTATTTCTTTCTTTGTTCATTAAATGAACAATGCAAACAGAACTGCAAAACGCTCGTCAAAGTACAAACAGCAGTTTCTGTTAATATGATTCGTTGTGTCCTTAAAAGTTGAGCGCTGTTCTTTAATTCGTGCGTTAGCAATCCCTCAATGTTTCGTGTCATAAATTAATTATGTCCTAATTCGTCCGGAAAACCCAGTCGGGTTGTGCAAAAGCCGGTGCTATGTGTGTCAGCAGCATCAGCACAAACGTTGTCTGTAAACCCAATGGTGATTCGACTAAACAACCTTTAATATTCTTAGAAATTAAATTAATAACCTTAAATATTTGAATAAATAATCATATGTAAGTTGTAAAACGAATTGCTCTGGATGACCTTGTTGAAAACCCCGTGGATTTTTTTATAATCTTACAATTCTGTTCAACTTATTAAATTGTTTGGACAAATCGTTAATTATTTTTTACACCTTTTTAAACGGTAAATTAAAACATCTTTCTTCGAAAATTCGTTCGTTCATCATCATCAAAAATACTAATTTCGGTTTTCTGTGTGGTTGGTACTGCGTGAAATTTGCTTTTGAATATAAGTGTCACTTTCGAATTGGGACTGATTGTGTGAAGAGTTCAGACAATTTTTAGAGTACCTAGCAATTTTGATGTTACATTTTAACAGAACAAATTGGAATTATAATATTTAAGTGATTTTTCACTGGTCTAAGCTAGTAGGTACCATACTATTTTTTTCCATCTCTTGGTACATTTTAACACTATTTTTCTGAACATGGCACAGTAAGGCTTATTTAATAATTTTTAAACTCTAAAATGTTTCAAAGCATCATAGCTCATGATGGAAATCGAGTTGCCAGTTGAAAATAGTTGGGTTGACCTAGAAACTACAAACAGAAAATAATTGTGCAATTTTTCCATCCGGTCAAAGCTTACGTTAAAAATTTATTTAAAAATAAACTTTAAACATTTAATTTTTATTACGATAATTTGCTACTGGTTTCGACACGTCCGTAAATAAAGCTTTTCAAAAACAAAATGTCCAGAAATTATTATAGTGAATGCCCAAGAAATCAAAAAAACTGTTATTTTAAGTTGTAATGAATATCGGTGACCATTCTCTTAACCCGACAGTCAACACGTTAAGCAGTTAATCTCGAAAACGTCAGCAAAGATCATCACATCATCAGAGTGTTGTGAACCTGCATCGACCAACCAGTTTATCGTTGTGAACCTGCCAAAGATTTAACCGGTTTTCATGCAGAACTTTTTCCAGTACCGCCTCGAAGCATTTGGTCATCGTAACAGCTATACAATATAACCCTCTGACGCCATAAGCAGTTAAATTTACATATAATTAGTGACCGACCGAAGGTTTGGTTTCGGTTTCGGCAAAAAAATCTAGTTTCGGTTTCGGCAGAAAATCTGTTTTCGGCCTTCGGCCTCCGAACCTTCGGCCGCACCGAAACTCTGCGTTCATGAATTATCGCACGTCATTCGGCTGAGTGATTTCGTGCCTCGTGTGTCACCCGCCACATCAGCAACAGCAAATGAAGTACTTAACTGTCGTACAAACTAATTGTAGTAACCTTTGTTGAGACTGATAATTAATTACTAATTATTGATTAGGTAATTGTACATTACTAACTGCGATTGAAAGATCTCAAGAAATGCTAAAATTAAATGTTAAAATACTGAATTGAGGTCCTTTCTTTATAATGTAAGTTTTGATTATTGACAAATTTTGGTTCCAAGAAGCAGTGAACATGTTTTGTTAGTTTGTATAACTTTTGTTTGTTTTATAGCATTAATAAAAAAAAGTCACATACTTCAATTATTGCTTTTTATTTCATTTTACACATGTTAACTGTCTGTATAAAAAATAAGCCAAATTTCAGTAAACATAGATTTTTAACATGTCTCAAAAGGTTTCGGTTTCGGCCAAAACTGCGACAGATATCGAAGATTCGATTTCGGTATCTGTTTTGGTCGGACACTACTTACAATATAGTATGATCTATTTTTGAAAATTAAAAATGTGAAACGAAAAGTTTATAAAATGAGGGTTTATTGAAGTGAAAACTTCTTTAGCACCATTGTGATTTAAAACCTGATTTAAAACTCGATGAAACGAAAAATAGCGACACTAAAACGAAACCAACACATACATCCATAGGATTTAGCCTACGAGATAATGAGATAGTATAATCGGTCTCCTTTTTCAGCGGTGCTTTGTAGCCTCCCCACTCTTGTCTACTTTAGTTTTCTGAAGGTTTCACTTCTACCGCGTGTAAGTATCAGTTTTTTTTTAATAATCAAATTTAAACATTTTCTAAATTTCAGCAAGGGTGTAAAACGCTTTTTGCCGTAAGTATCTGAAAATTTCAACAATATACGATACGCCCCAATTTCATGCTGAATTTTTAAATACAGATATAACCATAGCTATTGCTAATCCTTGTAATATTTGGGGGATCTTTTCATTTAACCATCAAGAGTAGAAAGAAAACTTGCAATATTGTTCTCTGTCATAGCTTGTAGAAATCGAATGAATCATTTATCGTCAAAAAATATACATCTGTCTAAAATAGAGCCTTGAAACTTGCATGACTCCGTCGCAAAACTATTATAAAGACTGAGCCGAAATGAAAGCCTTGAAATCTGACCTCTAAGTTAGCTCAGTAAGCGAACGTATTATGTATTATGATGATTTTCACGGCCAAAAGAATTTTTTTTTATGTTTGGGGTGTTAAGCCGTGTAGCGCTTTTTCTTCTTTTAGAAAACTTAGGCAGGTATTATTTGACATCTCAATCGTCATTGTAAGAGACAAACAAAATAAAACATTGCTGTTTATGCCCGTTAGTTCTGTAGAACAAGATTCGGAAAAGCAGAGTATATGCGCGATCTTTTTATACAAAAGTTAATTTTCGAATTGAGCCGAAAATAGCCAACTAAACAAAGTAATTATTTTTTTAATCAAAAAGTATCAACAGCAAATTAGTTCGGCTGGGAGCTGTTTTATTATTTGTGTTTTAAGTTATAAAATACTAGCTTTTGTCCGCGGCTACAAAGAATTTCCCCACCGGAATGGTATGCTTTTCTGGGATGAAAAGTGTCCTATTTCACTTCCAAGTCTTCCAATTTTCCTCAAAAAAATCACTCCGATCGGTCACTCGGTTCCATCGTAAGACAAACACACAAACAACAAACACACTTTCGCTCTTTAAAATTAGGTTTTTTCGTGATTTTAACTATATACTTAACTTTGACATTTTTTTCTGTGTTAATAGTAATCAAAAAAAAATTGTCATGCCCTTTCTACCGTGTTAACATAATTTGATTTTTATACAAATCTACAGTTTTATTCCGAGGTTGATGAAATTTTGCACACTTGACTTTCAAGTGGTCGGATGGCATCATGTGGGAATGCTGTTCTTGTTATACCGGTATTACAATGGAAGAACTAGCATCATTGATCCCCTCGGCACCGGTGCACAGTCGGGAAATACGCCAAACACACGCCCAACATTTGTACACTGTTGACATTAGTCACATGAGAACGAGTCGTTTCTACGACTCGTTTTTGAGTTCAGCTCGGCTGTGGAACGATTTGCCGGCCTCCGTATTTCCTCCCTCCTACAACATGGGCCTTTTCAAGACCAATGTTCATTCCTTCCTCTCCTCAAAAACACTCTCCACACAGCATCTTCAAAGATGACATAGGCCCTGAGGGAAATTAGTTTCCTCAGGGCTTCCTGGGTGGAGTTTATGTACAAAAAAAAGAGAAGAGGAAGTTCACTAAGTCTGAATTTGAAAAACTCTGAAAAGAAAATTTGAAAACTCTGAAAAACTAAAGCCTTATTAACGGAATTTTAATTTGCACACGATTAATTTTTGTACCAATGTAAATCGATCATTTCTATGTAATTTAAATTTGCGCTCACCTAAATGCTTATAATTATAAAAAATAATAAATCTATTCATATATTTCATGATTTTGGATAATCTTAAATATTTTTTGGGATCCCTAAAAGCTAACGGGTAATCGTTTAGTTTCGTGTTTGAACCGATTTCGTTACATAATCTTTTACACAACACTCACAGTGGAGTGGAGTGGAGTGGAGTGGTTGGTTCCATTAGGCAAGTTGCTTGCCTTCTGCCTTCCAAGATCCGTTTGGGAAAATCCCGAATATTGCGGCCGAACGCCACGCACCAGTAGGTTCCGTTCTGCTGCACGCACTCAAACACTACAAGAACAAAGTTATTCGAAGAACTTGTGTATTATGGATATGTTCATTTAATTTCTTAAGGTTTTTTAGTTCAATAAATTCATAGAGAGAAAGACATCCCGGACGCACGACCCCATGCACAGAACAATGTAATTTAACTTTGTATCCTGAAAAATGCTACCATGCTATTTTATACTTTTCTTTAAGGTTTTAAAAAATGCTTCTTTCTAGATTAAGTACTATATAATTTAAAAACACATAAGCTTAATAACATAATAACTCTTCTATCTGTTTTATTGGAAATAAAAAGACTTTCATATTTAGGCCCGGCTTCCCGCATTTCTACCGATTTATTACGTATTTTGCTTACATACTTTAAGTTTTAAAGCTCTTAAAAAATATATATGTTTTTCTTGAAGATAATATCTATACATTCACCAAGCTGAAATGGCAATTATATGAAATTCCCATGATAGAAAAAAATCGCAAAGTATGCTCCGAAAATTATTATAAACACGTTTTTTTGTTATTTTACAAGTTATGTATGTGTGAAAAAATTCATAGCGTTTTATTTAAATGATATTTTAGACATTATTTTAAACGAGTCGTGTTTTATTATTTATTAAACGTTTTTACCATTTTCGCTTAAATGTTATCGTTTTTAATATTAGTGCGCTCCCTCTAACGTTCGTAATTACATATCTCTCCTTCTTCTTTTTGAGCGGGTACTACCAGGCCTTAAGTAATTCGCTTTATGAAAATGAATACATTTCTCATAGAACCGGCTAAAGGAACCACATTTTTCTTGACGGCTGATTCTTGAAATTTTTCAAATTTGTGTAAGACAAGTTTTTTCACAAAAATTCAAATGCAACTTTGTCATCACATTGCGATTCAGATCCATTTTGATTGTTTACAGTTAAAAGTTCCCGTTAAATGTCGATTCTAAATCCGTTTCAGCTTTTCAACAAATTGTAATCAGTAGAAGAGAACTATCATAATGTTAAGCTTGTCAGCTTAATAGAATTTGATAGAAAGCTTAAACGCACCAAATGCGCAAATGTCTAAAAAATAAAATGTGGCTGAATGGCCATTTGATGACTTGGTTACACTTGAATTTCTGCGAAACGACTGACCCCTAATATTCGGTGTAACAGGAACATAACCAACAAATTTCAAAACCATTTCACTTATTTTCTTCTTAACGAGTTATAATAACTGCATCTGCATCAATATGCTTTTCAATCTGTTAGTGCGACCATTAAATTTAATACCTTGATTTTTAGATTTACCTCTTGATTAAGAAAATAAATGTTTGAAAGTTTTTAGAAAATAAATATTGCCTGGCTGAATACTTTAAATCTTATATCGGTCGCTTTAGGTCGTCTTGTTGCATTTACCCTCTACAGATCAATAAGCCAACAGTGTGCTTGCAGCTTACCAGTAGTATGCAATATTGCATTACCTCGGTCGGTTACCCTGAGGAAATTTTGGAATTCCCATTGACCGGCCCATTTTAACTGTACCTACTTAACTACTTATCTAGTTGTACCGGGTTTTGTAATTACAGATTTTAATAGCATTAATTTATTATGATGGCATCACAATTCTTTTGCAACAAATTTACGTAATTCATATCAGAATAAGTAAATTTAATGTATGTTCTTTCAATTCCTGCATTCAAGACGCCAATGGGGATGTTCGTAAATTCGACGCAATAATAAAATATTGACAAAACGTAGTAATTTTTTTTATCATTCTTACGTTTCAACCCATAAAACAACGTGATCAGGCTTGTGGGTGGTAGCAAAGTGGTTCAGAGCATCAGGTTCCCATCCAGGCATCGCGGTGTCGTGGGTCCAATCCTCTACACCAGCAAAGTTCTCATTCATTGCACATGCAGCATTTTCCGCAGCATAATCTATTCTCCATTTTAATATGAGAATGACAAATATTGTTAGGTTATTCGTAACTCGGATATGTTAAGAATATATTGTTTTTATAAAAAAATCAGAACAATACTGGCATGCATTTCGATTAAAAGGCAAAATTACATTTCGGTCTGAGATTAGTAATTTTTTTAATCCATACTGAAATGACCTCTAGTCATTTTTCTTATTGCACCCTTTCAAAGCAATAATAATTTATGATTTTATACCTGAACAACCTTAAAAGATTACTAAAGTTAAATTTTACCGACTGGTATCCCTGAGAGTCGCTCCCCGATCCAGTGCTTGATATTGCAAATTTATTCCAGTTCCCGCGTCCGCTCAGTTCGGCTGCGTACATTCCCTCTCCTGTCACCCTATAGTTGTTAAGATTTTAAGTTTGTATCAAGTTTATTATAAAATGTAACGTTACTTGTAAATATATTTGACCCGCATAATCAAGAGTTCTTATTGGCAAATTTCCCCTACACACGCATCTCTGTTTACAGTGCTCGGAAAGGCTGTAAGCTGCAAATATAAATCAGGATAAAAATACATAATTCACCACATTTCCAAAATATTTTACATCTAAGAATCAAAACTGTTCAATTGAAAATTTAATGCAACATTATAGATTTTTTTTCTATGGCGCAAATAGTAGTTTAACCATACAAAGGACCTCACAGGTGGGTTTAATTTATTCGCAGGGCTCGACGTGGGTTATATCAGATCGGGTCACTAATAATAGTATGTCATTAAGAAGAGACATTAATTCGAATGCTGAATGTTGTCGGTCCCACGGTGTTCATAAAATACAATAATACGATATTTTAAACTAAAGGTGGTACGGTCTTGGCAACAGAAATGAAAGTGTAAGCTTTAGAATAAAAAGTTAAGTCATAGAAAATGATGTTTATGCTTTATAATCTACATGTTTACTGTTATAGCATTAATATATTCACACAAGGCTTGGTATTGTAAACATATTCTCCTGCAGAGGAATATAGAATGGGGTACTCTCACAAACTATGAATACTGTTAAAAATGTATGGTGATTTAAATATAATTTTTTATTGTGATCATTGAACTAAAAATGTGTAGTTTTAATAGCTTCTTTCATAATTATTGATTGCAAAACCGCCTATTGATACCAAAAACGGTATTGGCTACAACATCATAGTAATAATAATAATAATTGGACATTTGTAGAGCGCCGTTTTTTGTGAGAAATCACCTCAAGATTGATTATGACCTAGAAACCGCCAATGGCTGCTAAGACGATGTCAGTCACCAGCAGTGTCCAGCTCGTGACGTCAACGACGAATCCGAGTTCACGAATAAAAACGAACATGTCGTTTTGGCGACATTTCCAAAATAGCGCATTTTTAATCGTTATAGAAAATGTATTCGTTCACACAAAAAAAAAAAAAATACCTCCATTATCGTTAGTTTTTATCTAATTTTTTTTCGAGAATAAAAAACTGTGAAAATAATCTCCCTCAGGGCCTATGTCATCTTTGGGGATGCTGTGTGGAGGGTTTTTTTAAGGAAAGGAAGTGGAGGAGAATTCTGGGAAGGAAAAGGGTTTAAGGGGTGGGTAGGAATCTGGGGTTCAGTATGTCCTGGTCATCCGCCTCCAAGACCTAGACAAACCTCACCCCATGAACCCGGGCATCCCTGCTAAATCACCAAACGTAGAGAACCACTTGGGGTGACCTATGGCAGAGGTGTTAGTTATCCAATAAAGGTTCCCGGGGCGGCGGTACCCATTCCCGCCTCCCAAATTGAACCTACCGGTAGGTACTTATATAATAGTATTAAATAATTATACTATTGATATTATACAAATTTTATAACGCTTTTATTACGATACATTTTTAGAACTTCGATTGAACCAAAATAGAATTTTTTTCTACATACACTCAATTAAACACAGAGCAATTAAAAATATTTATAGTAATGAAATTGAGTCTGGTTTTGATTGCGTCCAATTACGTCGACAATAAATCGTCACCTCATTTGGACAACGTTCTAACTAACATTTTTTTTAAATGACCTTTGAATGCAAAACCATTTCTTTTGCTCATTTCTTTATAGAAGGTTAGGTTATCCTAAATAATTTTCAGACCTCAGTCCAATTTCCTACTTAATCTAGATACTTGTATGAAAATCAAGCTACATTTATTTAACAAGGTTCTATCATAACTCTCTATTATGTTTGTATCTGACAGTTAATGTTGTTACGAGGTCCGTTGTAGTTCTTCACTTTTGTTGGATATGGTTCTAACTTCGCCTTCTGAGGTTTCAAAATTTGCAAAGATGAATTTTCATAATCTATTTAATATTTTTATTTTATTTTGAGATTCAATATTGTGTAAAGTATTTTAGTTTATGGTATGTGAATTGAAAATATTTAAATATTACGTGACCCTAGTTTGGAATTGCATTATGCAAATGTAGATAGAACCTTATGCAATGAATTATTATGCCCTTGCTGGTTGCGTATGGTTCTATCTGTTTGTTTAGGTATGTTCTAAAATGGTAAGTATTCGTCCTATTTAAATGTTTTCCATTAAAATATGTTAAACAAAATTACTTTTGACAAGATTCAACCTCAAAATCAGAAATCGGTACATGATTATGAGAAATCGTCTTTGCAAAACCTTGACACCTAATATCTCAGAACAAGGTAAAGTGAAGTTAGAACCCTGTTCAGCTGAAATGCGTGAAATATAGCAATTGTCTACAACGCTAATTTTATTGTAGATCTTGTTTGAATTTTCCAGAAAAGCGTTACTTTAAAAGGGTTAGGCAATCACAGTTTAATTGAATTTAAAAAATTTATGTGTGAGCAGAGAAAATGTAGACAAATGTATGTCCTTTGTGGTGAAAGACAATGCTTACGTACATCTCTGTCTGTTATTCCAATGACAAAACACAACTCGGTAACAGACAATCACAATAACAATAATATATTATTTCGTAATAAAGGTAGCCTTTACCACAATGCACCGTTAGTTGCAGTCGGCTTAAAGGCAAATTGAAGAGTCAATGCACCGTGAGCTTGTAAACATTACATTCACGTGAACGTTAAATTACAATTAAAGACTCTTCCTTCATTTCCTTCCCTCTCTCTCTCTCTCTCTCTCTCTCTCTCTCTCTCTCTCTCTCTCTCTCTCTCTCTCTCTCTCTCTCTCTCTCGTCTGTATAATAAAGGCATGGGATAGATATGTATCTAAAACGACAATTAAATAAACAGTTTTAAGAGGAACCCCAACCAAACTGAAAAATTATTTTGGTAATCAAAAGATATATCAAATATCTAGTACGGATATGAGGTTTTTTTTATTTTTTTTATTTATTTAATATTTGTATGTTTTTACAATAAGTATAAATTTTTTTTTACATGTTAAACAGAGTTGTAAAATGAATATAACAATAGCATTTCTTCATCATAAAGAGACAAGGCTCTTGTGTTTGGTGAGGGAATTCAAGCTCAAGTATATCGTCACTTCATTTGGATAGGGTTCTAACTGCACTCAACCTTGTTCTGAGATATTGGGTGTCAAAGTTTGCAAATGCGATTTCTCATAATCTATTTAACAATTTCTTATTTTAAGTTTCAATCTTTCGTAAAGTATATTAGTTTAAAATATTTTAAAGGAAAATATTCAAATATGATGTGTAATTAGTGGTTTAGAACATACCTAAACTTGAAGTTAGAACTGTGTGCAACCAGTTTGGGCATAATAATTCATTGCACAAGGTTCTAATTATCTTTGGAACCTTGTTCAACAAGTTTGGTGTATTTTTTGTAGTTGGAATCAGGTAAATTGGAATAAAATTTCACATAGTGATTTAAAAATATTTATTTAAAACATGTTATTTTTATTTTTGGAACAAACATTATTGATAAGAATGAAAAAAAAATATATATTTCCTAATACAGCAGTTTTTTCTTCATTTTTTATAAAGGGCAGAGTAATATTCCCTATCTGGTAGTGGCATAAATGAAAACATAGCTTTTATGTCTGCTTTGAACGCCTTGACTCCTCACCATCCGTCCTTCTAAAAATGCGATTATTTAGATTCCTTTCGGTCGAGGTTATTGTACAAGTTTTTTGCCATTCATATCTAAGGACCAATAAATAAGCTTAGAACAAATCTCTTCGCTCAGATTCTGATATGTTTTGACTACATATGAGATGACATAAACCTAGAAAGTCTTTAAATTTTTAACAATGCAGACTGGTGATTCAATTTGCTGATAGCAAAAGCCCATTGTTTAGGGTTCCTAGGACATCTCTTTCTTTTTGTTTGAGTTAGGTTCATTAGCATTGTTGATAGATATAAATTGAGTTCGTTGTGCAGTTTAATTGTTAGACTTATTAGCTTATTCTTTAATAACACTATCATTTTGAAGATCAGAGCTCCTGGAAACATTATATAATTTTCCTATTAATCTATTATATTTAGTACCAACCCATTTTAAAAGAATATTTAGAAATTTCAAGCAGTAAAATGAACTATCTATACTGGATCATGTTTAATGAATACTACATTCTCGTTATGAATTTGTTCTTCAAAATGAATAGCATGAGTTTGTTTCTTAATTTTTTATACATTGTGAACTTCATACGTTGACCTGTTTATAAATAATAATATGAGATTAAGAACATGTTTGGTGTTTAATGATACGTAAATAATGCAAATATTCAGTATTGTTTGTAAGAAAATACATTAAAAAACATACTTTTTAATGAGGGCCGTCCACATTCACATCTTTGCGAGAACTACATTCTCGTTATGAATTTGTTCTTCAAAATGAATAGCATGAGTTTGTTTCTTAATTTTTGATACATTGTGAACTTCATACGTTGACCTGTTTATAAATAATAATATGAGATTAAGAACATGTTTGGTGTTTAATGATAAGTAAATAATGCAAATATTCAGTATTGTTTGTAAGAAAATACATTAAAAAACATACTTTTTAATGAGGGCCGTCCACATTCACATCTTTGCGAGAATATGATTGTTTTTCACTCCTATTTTGACGAGTCCCGGAAATATATAATAAAAATACATCAATACACACTTGCTAATTAAATTATTTGATGTTAAACATAGTTACAAGCGATAAAATCATTTAGATTTATTCACCAAAAATACTAAATTTAAAAATACTAAATATAAAAATACTAAATAAGTATTTTTGGCTGTTTCTTCATTATTATGACCATTTTTTTTCAGAAAAAGGTGGATTGCAAACTTCATAAATTGTATATTTCTTCAGCAATCATATTTCCGATTTCTTTTTGTATTATGATGGCTGATTATAATAACTCACTCGCACTTTATAGTTATTATAATGATGTCAAATAGACTGTTTTATACCGAAAATAACATACACAAAACTTCGAAAACCAACAACATTCAACTGCACCGCGTTTTCCTAACAATCACGCAATCAACAACTGTCAGATGCGAACAAAACGTCGGTTACACAAGGTCCATATTGACGGTAGAACCTTGTCAAAGTGAAAACTTTACATTTTTTTCTCGGGATTAAAATTTCTTTGGTTCTAACTTACTATTGAACCTTGTAAAATGAATTATTATTTAAAACGCTTGAAGTTAGAACTTTGTCATACTTATATCTACGAAAATACAACACGGATGGTTCTGAAAATTATTTTGATTACAGAAATAAGCAAAAGAAATGCTTTGGCATTCAAAGGTCATTTTTGAAAAAAATGTCAGTTAGAACCCTATCCAAATGAAGTGACGACTTTTCATAGCGTTTGATATTGTATTTTTTGAAATCAAAATACATTTCACATTATAAAAAAATGCACACGATATGTATACGTATTTTGCATTTATATTACATAAAAAAAATATTCCGGAATGAAAACGTTTTAGTATGTAATGAACGCAAAAGATCGATTTTAAAATAAACGCAAATCGTCACTTCATTTGGATAGGGTTCTAACTGCACTCAACCTTGTTCTGAGATATTGGGTGTCAAAGTTTGCAAATGCGATTTCTCATAATCTATTTAACAATTTCTTATTTTGAGTT
This sequence comes from Glyphotaelius pellucidus, assembly GCA_936435175.1. Classification (NCBI taxonomy): domain Eukaryota; kingdom Metazoa; phylum Arthropoda; class Insecta; order Trichoptera; family Limnephilidae; genus Glyphotaelius; species Glyphotaelius pellucidus. The sequence continues at coordinate 14,743,769 of OW386544.1, read as the reverse complement.
TCAATCTTTCGTACAGTATATTAGTTTAAAATATTTTAAAGGAAAATATTCAAATATGATGTGTAATTAGTGGTTTAGAACATACCTAAACTTGAAGTTAGAACTGTGTGCAACCAGTTTGGGCATAATAATTCATTGCACAAGGTTCTAATTATCTTTGGAACCTTGTTCAACAAGTTTGGTGTATTTTTTGTAGTTGGAATCGGGTAAATTGGAATAAAATTTCACAATGTGAATAGTGATTTAAAAATATTTATTTAAAACATGTTATTTTTATTTTTGGAACAAACATTATTGATAAGAATGAAAAAAAATATATATTTCCTAATACAGCAGTTTTTTCTTCATTTTTTAAAAAGGGCAGAGTAATATTCCCTATCTGGTAAGTGGCATTAATGAAAACATAGCTTTTATGTCTGCTTTGAACGCCTTGACTCCTCACCATCCGTCCTTCTAAAAATGCGATTATTTAGATTCCTTTCGGTCGAGGTTATTGTACAAGTTTTTTGCCATTCATATCTAAGGACCAATAAATAAGCTTAGAACAAATCTCTTCGCTCAGATTCTGATATGTTTTGACTACATATGAGATGACATAAACCTAGAAAGTCTTTAAATTTTTAACAATGCAGACTGGTGATTCAATTTGCTGATAGCAAAAGCCCATTGTTTAGGGTTCCTAGGACATCTCTTTCTTTTTGTTTGAGTTAGGTTCATTAGCATTGTTGATAGATATAAATTGAGTTCGTTGTGCAGTTTAATTGTTAGACTTATTAGCTTATTCTTTAATAACAATATCATTTTGAAGATCAGAGCTCCTGGAAACATTATATAATTTTCCTATTAATCTATTATATTTAGTACCAACCCATTTTAAAAGAATATTTAGAAATTTCAAGCGGTAAAATGAACTATCTATACTGGATCATGTTTACTGTGGAAGTAAATAATGAATACTACATTCTCGTCATGAATTTGTTCTTCAAAATGAATAGCATGAGTTTGTTTCTTAATTTTTGATACATTGTGAACTTCATACGTTGACCTGTTGATAAATAATAATATGAGATTAAGAACATGTTTGGTGTTTAATGATAAGTAAATAATGCAAATATTCAGTATTGTTTGTAAGAAAATACATTAAAAAACATACTTTTTAATGAGGGCCGTCCACATTCACATCTTTGCGAGAATATGATTGTTTTTCACTCCTATTTTGACGAGTCCCGGAAATATATAATAAAAATACATCAATACACACTTGCTAATTAAATTATTTGATGTTAAACATAGTTACAAGCGATAAAATCATTTAGATTTATTCACCAAAAATACTAAATTTAAAAATACTAAATATAAAAATACTAAATAAGTATTTTTGGCTGTTTCTTCATTATTATGACCAGTTTTTTCAGAAAAAGGTGGATTGCAAACTTCATAAATTGTATGTTTCTTCAGCAATCATATTTCCGATTTCTTTTTGTATTATGATGTCTGATTATAATAACTCACTCGAACTTTATAGTTATTATAATGATGTCAAATAGACTGTTTTATACCGAAAATAACATACACAAAACTTCGAAAACCAACAACATTCAACTGCACCGCGTTTTCCTAACAATCACGCAATCAACAAATTAATGTCAGATGCGAACAAAACGTCGGTTACACAAGGTCCATATTGACGATAGAACCTTGTCAAAGTGAAAACTTTACATTTTTTTCTCGGGATTAAAATTTCTTTGGTTCTAACTTACTATTGAACCTTGTAAAATGAATTATTATTTAAAACGCTTGAAGTTAGAACTTTGTCATACTTATATCTACGAAAATACAACACGGATGGTTCTGAAAATTATTTTGATTATAGAAATAAGCAAAAGAAATGCTTTGGCATTCAAAGGTCATTTTTGAAAAAAATGTCAGTTAGAACCCTATCCAAATGAAGTGACGATATGTATCATTTAGTAAGTAAATAATAATATTGCATCTAATAACAAAAGATATGTAAGAAAACTCGAGATATAACAATTAATAAATTTCAAGATTTAAATGAAGGTACTTTATTTATTTTTGCCTTTTAGTTGTAAGATATCGGCCATTAAAAATTTTAATGTTTCAAGATTTTAGATGTAACTTGGAATTATTTGTGAGTAAATGAAAATCATTTAAAAATAATTAATTTTATTTATTTTTAAAATGTGATGAAAAATAAAATGAAAAATAAAGCATTGTTAAATATGTATTATTTTGAGTAGCAATTTTAATATATAAAAGATAATTTTTTTGAGCCGACCGCGACGTAAATAAAGTCTCTAGTTTAAATTTTCACCCAACAAAATGATTTTTTATTTTATAATCATATTCATGGGATGAGGTTTGTCTAGGTCTTGGAGGTGGATGACCAAGACACACTGAACCCCAGATTCCTACCCACCCCTAAACCCTTTTCCTTCCCAGAACTCTCCTCACATTCCTTTCCTTGAAAAAACCCTCCACACAGCATCCTTAAAGATGACATAGGCCCTGAGGGAAATAATTTTCCTTAGGGCCTCCTGTGTGGAGCTCATGTAAAAAAAAAAAATATTTTTATGATTATTAAAGTAATTTTTTTTGTGTTTTTCATTTACTCATAAATAATTTTCCAAGTTGCCTCTAAAATCACGAATTATCAAAATCTTTAATGGCCTATATCTTATAATTTAAAGCGAAAATAAATAAAGTAACACACATCCGTACTAGATATTTGATTTATCTTTTGATTACAAAAACGCATCATCATCTGCCCTGATGATGGACACTGTAACGCTGTCCGAAACGTTGGCTAAAGAAGGAGGTAGCGAAACACGGCATAACACCCCAAAAATCATAACAAAAATACAATACATATATTATAAAACCCAACAATTACAAGTTACATTAAATGAAAAAATAAAATAAATTACAAAGGTATTTAATAAGTTTTCATTTAGAGCATGGGTCGGCAACCTGCGGCCCGCGAGGCGTCTTGGTGCGGCCCGCAAGATTTTCGCCACAACGCATGACGTGACATCATAAACACAACAGAGTGAAAGGGAGTGAGAAAGGGAGCGAAGGTATAGCGATACAACTTCAAACTGAGTTTGAAAACCGGTTTGCTGATTTCAAAAAGATTTCACGCAAGATGGAGATTTTCGAAAACCCCTATTCGAAATCTTTAGGTATATATACCTAAAGATTCGAAGTGTAAATGAAACCGAACGGCCTCCCTTCGTTTGATGAGCCATTAAATTTCTCACCTCCAATCTCTTATTTATGTGTGGCGCTTAGGACCAAAGGGGTTTAGCACTAAGCTCTATTTGGCACCAATTTCATCTGAGTTGAAAAAATCCATCAGTTGTCGTTCACACCAAACACCAATTTTATAGATCGTTCTATGTCGTTCCTGACGTTCGATCGTTGCATAGAAATATACATTTTGTATGATCTAAGACAATTTGGGGGGCAGGTATGGGTGCCGCCACCCGGGAACCATTTATTGGATAACCCTCTGCCTGCATCTGTTAGGTTTATCTAGGTCTTGGCGGCGAATGCACTTGCCCTTCTACTTCCTGACGGTCAGATCTGGAGAGACTGGTTGAGGGTGACCTAACCTACACTAACCTAGCCTAATCTAACCTAGACTTCTCCAACCGGAATCTCTCGATCCATCGCACCACGGTGGGAGGACCAGGTCGTACCAGGACCATTCCTGGTCCTGGTACGACACTCCTGGAAACATTACCCCCAGACTCCTACCAACCCCTCATACTTTTTCCTTCCCAAAATTTCCTCTTCTTCCTTTCCCTAAATAATATTAAAATAGGAAAGATATATTTTTTTGATTAGTTTTATGAATTTTTTTAGATATGGCTTTAAAAATATCGTTTTAAATTGTAACATCTCGTATAGGGACACGTTAGCTCAGTTGATATACCTCCGCCTCGGGAAGGCGCAGGTCCGGGGTTCGAGTCCTAGACGTGACCGTATCCCTTTCTGATTTTTCTGTTTCAGATTTTCGATTGAATTTCGCTAATATTGTTTTCATTGTTAAAAATATTACAATTTCAGGTTTTACTCATCAAGTTAAAAATAAAAACATTTATTATTGACATGATAACGTTTTATAGGCACGATCGGCCTAAGCGTTCGGCTTGTGACTGTAAAATTCTATGTAAAAGTTTTTTTATGACGTTATCACATAAAATTATCGTCCGTAAACCGACTTTACAGACAACCAATTTTTATTATTAACTGACGGCCTCCGTGATCGAAAGACGAGGCTACGTACGCAAATAATTTTTATTTGATTAAATTGAGTAATTTCACAATTTTATTCAATTAAAATAATTGTAACATATTTGCGACACGTTCCAGAGTGGAAGATACTCTTAGTATAGCCCTGTTGTAAGACCACCATTCAGAATTCTGAAACGTTGATTGAAATGGTTTTTGCCGTGTTTGGTGACCAGATTTGAATGCCAGGTAGTTCCTCACCTTCCCCATCCCATTTTGCCCCACTGCCTTCAGCCTCACCCAATTTTACCGCAATTGGGAAAGCCATTGTCTCACTGGCTCCAGACGGGAGCAGTTGGGACTCTTGTGAAGATATTCACATTTTAAAAAAACCGGTCAGGTAGATTCCGATTATTTCAGATGTTTTGTTTACAGAATAACATATTTTGGAAAATGTTCGTAAATTTCTTTACTATAGTAATGTAATAATGCAATATAGGAATAACATAACATTTTTCGTGAATCAAACTAATTATCTTGCATCATTCATAGGCACCTCTCAATAGTAAAATCTTCTTTCAAACTCAACCGCTTAAATGAAACTATAAATAGAAATATTACACACTTTTCCACGGTAGCTTACGATTTTACACATTCATTCATCGAACTCGTTGCAAAACGCCTGACATCATTTCATGAATGAATGCCACCCCCTCCCACGCGAGCCTCCCTATGATCGGGGCTACTATACCGAGTAACGTTGCGAAACCAGAATATTCACATCCTCAAGTGCAACATATAAAACCGTACTGGTCTGGAGTCCATCATCATTCGAAACCACAGCATCGAAGAGTCGAGACGAGAAAGAAAAGTGAAAACGAAGCATTGATCTCAGTGTGTTTTGGTGTGATATCCGTAGAGCTTGTTGAAGCCAGTGCCAGTGGTAGGGTCTTTCCTCAGTGGTGGGAAGCTCAAATCTCGGTTTCTATAAAGAGTTGTGGGGGGCGAATTGAACCCAGTCGAGCTGTGACTGTGAAGAGTAACAACAAGTGACATAAGTGCTTTCCTTCCTTGGACTAAACAGTGTGCAGTTCGCTACCGTTCTGACGGTTTTCAAGATGGTACGTACTATTTTATTTTACGATTAAAAAAAATCATTTTTGATTAAAATTGACAGCTTATTTAAATCTTTACGCTACCTACTTCGGTAAATTACTAGGTTACGTGTATTATCATCGTCTTCGTTTAATTCTATAAATAATAATTAGGAAGAACAAACACTTGTAACTTAATCTTTGTGTGAACTTTTCCGTCTTTTATATTGTAGGCACCTACCCCTGGAGAATATAACCAATTCATTTTTCTAAGTCAAGCAGTATAATTAAGAAATGCTAAAATTTATGGAGAAAATGCATTTAATTATAGCATCTTTATCAATATTCATAAAATTGTGTTTTCATAAGAATCGGTTCACTTACTGACATAAACTTACCAAAATTTTAATTAAACATTCAGTTAACAAATCGTCCTACTAAGAATCTAAAAGAATTTAATGTATTATAAATCGTGACACCATAATATCAACATGATAATAAGTGTGGCGCCAATTTTCTCGAAAGGCGCCGTGAAATTATTTCACGTAAGTGTTAGTTATTACAATGAACATCACAACTGTTAAAATGACTTAACAGCAACTAGAAGTTCACTGCATACTGTCACTTTCGCGATACATTCGAGTAACTTTCAATGAATGTCGGAGAAACCAGTTATAATATATAATTCGATTAATCCGCGATGGCATCCAGTAATAAGAGTCACTGCCACAAGATCTTTAAGAGAAAAATGAGTGAAATCGAAAGTTAAATTCTCTTACAAAAGAACGCGTAAGAGTTTTGACGCTGTAATAGTAAACGATTTAGTTTTTTCGCACGAACGAAAATTATGCAAATTCCTCATTATTCCAACTTCAATAACACTTTTTCAACCTTGCTTTATTGTCTTTTTTAGACTTCGATTCTCAAAGCTTGCAACAAAAATTGTCTTAGAAAAACCACTTTTCCACATTATCATACAATTCGTTGATTAAAAAACTGTTTACTATCGTTCAATGAGCCTTTATTTTGATAAGTTTATTGCTCTATTACACAATAGTAAGTTCTTAAAGAATATCAATAATTTAAAATGCAAAAAAAAGACTGAATAACTGAGAGTACATTACTTTCATTTAAACTTTGATTTTCTGCGTTGACGTAACAAACCGTGAAGCGGAAAGAAAAAAGATCTGTGTGTGAAGTCACCCGCGCCGGAAAGCCTCCAAGTTGCAGTATATTGTTTGCGAGAAAACAAGCCTTGTCGGAATGTCCGTAGAGCTCACATCTCCTCGAACGATCTGTTTGCTCATAAGGTTCTATGTCTCCGGTCAGTATATTCCCAAAGTCACGGCGATACTTTCACTTCTTTCGGAGAAACGATTGCATCTGTGAAATTAACCTCTTCTTTGTGTCGTTGCACATCCAACATTGTGTGGACCGAAGGTTGTAGGAACAAAAAAAGGATCTTTCACAACACAAGCTACACGCATGAACTAATGACACATACATAACATAACGACATGTTTTCAGTGATTACCTACATTTATTTTCTTTATTTTTTGTACATCTTTCACTTGCGTTTTGTAACACAACAGTTTATTTCTCTCTGTAATTACGTAAATATATGATATTTTGAGTATTAACCTAAAGATAACGACCAGCAGATAAAGCACTTGTACCAATTGCAATAGCAATTGCACTTTTAAAACTATTACGGAATAGAACGAGCTAACGTGTGTTAATATTAAACCTAGATCACTTCCGGTTTGCACTATTAATCGATATAAAACATTTTAACGTAACAGGACTACTTTTTCTGCATAACATAAACATCATGAATAAATTAACTACGGGTTTATGCTGAAACATGGTGTTAAACATAATACCTATGAACCAATATCATATCTATTGCTTTCTTATTAGGTCATAAACAAAAGACTTCTCCGAAATAGTGAATCCGTCACGTAAATATTATTAATTAAATAAATATTTGACTCATTGCCTGAATAAGAAAGTAGATGAAACGTAAATTACTCGCGGAAGAAATTTTTTCGAGAAAAAAAATGGTCTGTTTAAAGGGAAAATTTGGAGAGTCCATTGTTTAAGTGAGTTAGTGTCTGTTTCGACATTTTCAAGATCAAGATCTGGCAGTGAAATCGTTCCGGAGAAAAAATAACAATGGCATTTCCCAATTAGAGAACAATGCGCTTATTCATCTGACACCGTCTTCCGCAGCAAGTATCAGAAAACTACAATTTCCCATTATCTCCACTCAAACGTGTGGATTTTGTGAGGGCAACAATGAATTAAGTTTCCCATACATATCGAGAATTAATACCTGATATTTATTATCCGAGGATTATAATATCAATGTTTTCTGTTTTCACTCGACTGTAATTCGATGACTTCATTGGATGATAATATACTTTCACGTTTTGCGCACTGCAGACTGCAGTACTGGTCAATGCGAGCCGCGAGTCTGGCTTTTCTTCACACGATGCAGTTGTACTTCCCGCTTCCTTCATTTGCAATATTGCATATTCTAACAAATTTGGTCAAACTCGGTGATAGTTGACTGCGGATAGGTACATAATACACTTCTCGATTTCCAGTAGAAAGTGAAATATAATTATATGAAATTTTAAGTCTTAACCGCAGTGAAATGAAATCATTATATTACTTATGACTAATTCAGGAACCTCGAAAATAATATTTTCTCTTTAAGCCTTAATATTTTGCAAAAGTTTATTGTGCAAGTAGTCCTTGCCTTGTTCATCGAAAAGTGAAATTTCTTCCTTCCCACACGAGGCACGAGACGTGATCTGAAATCAGACGCAGCATCCGATCGCTATTGGCCCGGCGCGATTTAATAATTCCGCCTCCCAGCCGTTGCGAAATGAGACTCGGCTTATTAGCATAAATTATTTTTGATATTTCGTAAAACAGGGCGGTTATAAAGGCTGCGTAAAGAGTGTCAAGAATAAGGACAAAAAGTAGACTGTGGGTGTGATATAATAGCGGCAATGATACAATATGAATTAATTGGTCGATTAGAATTCAATCTCGGTGCGTGATGGTAGCTTGTTTGGTCGAGGAAACCGGTTACAGCATAGAGCGATACAGCACACATAATAAAGTGCAATGAACAGTGAGTGTAAATGCCCTGGAACCAACAAACTGTAGGTACGTGACTTTTCCTGGGGCGCGGGCACTTTTACTTTCATCGTGCTCAACTGCTAGAGTATCGGGCATCGGGCTATAACAAACTGCATCTTCGGACAGTGTCGTAACTTCCGTCACACTTTTTGCACTATCTGAAGGTCAACATTTCTTCATGGACTACTTGCCTAAACCGATGGAGTGATTAAGCAATAACTTTCAAAGAGTCCATACCTACTCATATAAGTAGCATTATTCCATATGTAATGAAATTAACAAATCTTTTCTTTTCAGGTCAAAGTATCATCTATATTGGGCATAGCTTGCCTTGCCCTGGCCCTGGGCTCCACAGTGTGCGCACAGCAACAAAACAGTTGGACATGGAACCAACCTGACACCACAGGAGCAGTTAATCAAGAAGCCCAGCCTCTTGAAGACTACGTCGCCGATGAAACATCCTACTACGGTCAACAAGCCGCAGCTGAAAATACTACCGCCACGGATGTTGACGATGTCGTCGACAATATTCTCGTCTCCAACCGACAAGGCAGGAATATCGAAGGATTAGACGATTTCTATCAGGATCCTAGCGTCAAGCAAGCGTTAGAATCTGGAGATGATACCCAGGCGAGGAATGTGATCAAAGATCGACTCTGCCACCTTGGATTAATGCAGGTAAATACAAAAAGTGGTTTAATATTCAGTTTCGTAGAGCCAGATTTTTTTTAATGGTAGTTAAGAGAATTAAGCGAAGGTATTTAATGTTTTATATTTGTGGGGTTTTTTTAGTGCGAAGGCGACAACAAACCAAAGTACCTATCTCCTGAAGATATAATCTACGCCCAGCCCGTTGATATCCAAGCTGTTGGTCGCCCAATCGCATCCATTCCGGTTAGAGGTCCACCTCGCGCGTACGGACCCCCTAAGCCTCTGTCCCTCGGAGGCAGGCCTCCTATTGGACCCCCACCGCGTAAGGTTGGATACGGAAGTGGACCGCCGAGGCCTACTTACGGTGGACCCCCATCGAAATTCGGACCTCCGCAAGCAGGAGGAGGATTCGGCTCTCAGGGAAACTTCGGTCCCCCTGGAAGTTTTGGACCCCCTGGTAGTTTCGGTTCACAAGGATCCCAAAGTTTCAGCTCCCAAGCCAACTTCGCTTCAGGCTCCCACAACAGCTTCTCAACATTCGATGGCCCATCAGGACCCACATACTTTTCCAAACCAGGTGGTGTTTACGAACAAGGTCCAATTGAGGTTGAAACTCCTTACGAATTTGAGAGACCACATAAACAAATAAACAAGGAAAGTGGTTCATTTCTGGCAAACACCAAAAGTGACGGACAATCCGTGCAACATGTTCATCATCACTACCATCATGGGGAAGGAGACAGCAAAAAGCCAACTATCATTGTTAACAATCCTATTCCCATCGGAGCTGAATCACACATCCACTCTCAGGGAATATCGAGCCAACAATCTGGTGGATATCAGTCATCGTCCAGTTTATCGGGATTATCAGGATTGTCAGGATTAAACTCAGTAAATAGTAACACTGGTGGATTTAGCCCCGTTAACTCTGGATTCGGTGGATCAGGAGGCCTCTACGGAAATGTTAAGCCAGTTTACGAAAATCAAAATGGTGGGTTCTCCAGCAGCGGCAATAGCAATCTTAATAGCAATGGCTTTAACAAGGGCTCCAATTCAGGTCAAGGACAAAGTAATTCAGGCGTTTACAACTTGGGATATGCATCAGGCTCTGGATATACACCTTCTGCTGGACTTAGCACTTTCGGATCATCGGTCGGTCAATACGGAAACTCCAATCAGTTTTACAAAAAAGAATTGAATATTCCTTCATCACCAGTTAACAATAACTTGCTCGGAGGTGGATCAAACTACTATGGCCAGGGATCAAATAATCAGTATGGAAGTCAATTTGGATACACCAAAGGACAAGAATCTGGAAGACAAGAAAACTACGATTGTGTATGCGTACCTTACGACCAGTGTCCTAGCCAGGATGTCATTGGACGCAAAGATGACCTATTTTTACCCATCGATCCAAGGAATCTAGGAAGCGATATAGCAGCTGAAGAGGAAGTAACTGTTACCGACGGAAACGGTACCATGACGATCGTAAGAGTAGCTAAAGATATCTCTGATCTAAACACACCAAATCTAAACGTCACCAAAGTCACAACCAATGAGACTAAAAAAATCACCAAGAGGGAAGTAAATGATAAAGCTAGCGCATCCGCCAGTAAAACCATTGAACCGGTAAGAACTTGCAAATTATTTATTAATTTCGTAATACATTCATACTAATTTAGAATTTAAACCAAAAAACTAATCATGGATGTGGTGGAAACTTACCTAATTGTTACAGTCGTTGCTATATTTGAACCTCTATTTTGATCCTCTATTTAACTAAATGTTCTACAATGGTTTCTTTTATCTACACCTATCTACCTTCCTACCTACAACAATAATGTTCTTCTAACATATTATAATATTCAATATAGAACCACATTAACATTGTACTAATCCCCTTTGCCAAAAACATGCCTTCTATACGGACATTACCAACAATTCAAACTTGACAATCGTAATAAATGATGACAACAACAATGATCAAACGCTGAATATGACAGTATCAAATTAGTAAGATATATATATTATTATGTAACTAAATATACATTTAAAAGCTCGCGTAATCGTTTATAACAGTTAAACTAAAACTTATGTGTTTAACTCATTAAAAATAACACAGTTTGGGGTACAGCGGATGAATACAATAAGTTAATACCTGAAATATATTTAACAATAATTTGCCAATTTCACTGATTATTCAAAATTTCTTCAGCGCCAACAAGGCTCTGATGACGATGGTAGTCGAGGAATTTTTGGTCAAAAGGTCCAGCCCACGTTTGGAGTTTCGTTCGGACTACCCCACTCAGGCTACGGCGGTTATCCCCTCAATCCCTTCAACCAGAATCCCATTAACAATCCCTACGGATCTTCCATCGGGGGCGGAGGACTGAACCTTGGACTGGTCTCGGTAGACCCATTGCTCTCGGTACAAGTCACTAAGAACGATTACGGCGAAAAAGTCGTCAAGCCTTTGGTCAACTTACACGTTACGCCCAACAGCAACATTATTCATAAAATAGGTTCTCTCTTCCAACAAAAGAAAGAAGCGCTCTTTGGTGGCGGCCATGGCCACTATGGGGGCGGATACGGTGGTGGTTATGGGGGTGGTTACGGAGGTGGATATGGTGGCCCCACCATTCATCACTCCCATGTCCACTACGGGGCTTCTCGCCCGCCGCCCCAATACCACCATGGACCTCCTCCACCCCACTACGGCCCTCCCACACATCATTATGGCCCCCCTCCTCATCACAACGGCCCATCTTTCCACCACGACTCTCCTTCCTTCCTCCAGGGCCCGTCCCATCCTCCGTATTTCGGGTCTGGGCCAGGGGGTTACGGGCCTTCAGGAGGATATAGAAACGCAGAATATGACGATGACGAACAAGACCAAACAGGACCATATGTAAATGATGCCGATGATCTGAATGTATTCAGTAATAACGGTGGGGGTGGCGAATTTTATGGACGTTCCACATCCGACGCCAATCAAAATAACGGACAAACACCTAACACATACGCACAAATGTTCAACTCCTACTCCAGAACCCAAAATATCCCTAACCAAGCACCTGGCCAAGCCGCAGGTGGCCGCAGTGTCAAATTCCCTTCCAACCGCCGTAGGCGAGACTTGTCCCAGTCCGATGAAGAGAAAGAACCCCTTAATGACGAAATCGAACAGAGAACTAAGACCATTAAGGTAAATTGTATCAATAAGAAGATCATTTAATATTTAAAACATTTCTCAGGCAAAAGTACAAATGATACACATCATGATTAAAAATACACTACAGTCTTTACATTGTACAATAATAATATATCCGCAAGCATGATTCATCTGCCTGAACTAAAAAGCTTTGGCCATCTTTAATAGATCTTCCATAGAGATTGCACATATTATCCATTATTTCCTTCTCATACTGTATATTTTTACTTTCAGACTAATTAATATAATATTGTACAGTTTTATGTACTTAAAATAATTTAGACAGCAAACATTACATTATGTATTAACTAACCATTCAATTTCAGCGTCAAGCTTTCTTGGGACAAGGTCAACAACAACAGCAATGTGGCCCTCGTCATGTGTGTTGTCGCAGGCCCAACAGGCCTCAGGTCCCCGCTGGTGCCAACAGAGGTCAGTGTGGTAGCCGTCATTCTCAGGGCATCAACGGCAGGATAAAGAACCCAGTGTACGTGGATGGAGACAGCGAATTCGGAGAGTACCCCTGGCAGGTGGCCATCCTCAAGAAGGACCCCAAGGAATCTGTCTATGTCTGCGGAGGAACACTCATTGATCATTTGCACATTGTAACGGCTGCCCATTGCGTCAAGACGTAAGTTGAATATATTTACTTACTTAATTTCAATAGAATATTTTATTATTTCACTTATTTTTTGGAAAACAAAACTACCTAAAAATTGATCATCACAACTCCCAGATCGGCACCAAAAAGATATATGAATAAAATTTTAATATATTTTTGTGCCGAGGTGGAAATCAAATCATCCCAACTAAAAGCGAAATGCTAGCTACTTTGCTGTGGAGGTTAAAGTTATGGCTCTATGAATTTTCATTGGATGTCATTGAATTCTTACAGATACACTGGATTTGATCTGAGAGTGCGACTCGGAGAATGGGATGTTAACCACGATGTTGAATTCTACCCTTACATCGAGAGGGACATCATCTCTGTCCATGTGCACCCACAGTACTACGCTGGAACCCTTGACAACGATCTCGCTATCCTCAAGATGGACCACCCCGTCGATTGGACCAAGTACCCCCACATCAGCCCCGCTTGCCTTCCAGACAAATTCACCGATTACACAGGATCTAGATGTTGGACCACCGGTTGGGGAAAGGACGCTTTCGGAGACTTTGGAAAGTACCAAAACATTCTTAAGGAGGTTGATGTACCGGTGATTGGTCATCATCAGTGTGAAGCCCAGCTCAGACAGACAAGGCTAGGGTATCAGTACCAACTGAATCCTGGGTTCGTGTGTGCCGGAGGTGAGGAAGGAAAGGACGCATGCAAGGGAGACGGAGGTGGCCCCATGGTGTGTGAGCGAGGAGGCAGCTGGCAGCTGGTGGGAGTGGTCTCCTGGGGCATTGGTTGCGGTCAGGTCAATGTGCCTGGTGTCTATGTAAAGGTGGCACATTACCTGGACTGGATCGCTCAGATTACAGGAAAATACTAATTATCTCAACAGTGTGATATAACGACAAACAAAAAATTAAATACAAAATAGAAAACCTATTAAAATAAGCTTACGTGTAAGCTACCTTGTAAATACGCCATTTAAGAAATTTGTAAACTTTTTGTTACTTTCATATTTATTATTTAAGTTAGTCCCAATGTTATAATATGTTATAATTTTTAAATAATTAAATTGAAAAAATATTTTTAAGATTTGAGAAATAAGTTTTAATAATACATATTTATGATTAAGTTAGTATCCCAATTGTATTTCATTTTTGGATAACTGCTTGAATGCAAAGATTATTCTTTAGAATAATTTGCATTCTTCAGATTTTCTGAAACTAAGTGTAAAATGCGTTAGCATGATGTTATAATTTTATTTAATAAAAATACGATGAAAATAAATATTAGAATTTATCTTGATTTATATTATTTTGTAAATATCTACACATTTATTAGTAATAAACTTATCAATGAAGCTAAACATCAGTGATAACGATAAGTAATTCTATGAAATGAACTTTCACTTAGATATCTCACATTCATAAATATTATTATATCCTACACTTTAAATGTAAACCTTCATCAATCTTCAAGTTGAAAATACATAAAATCTAGTCTTGAATAATTCATTGAAAAAGCAGTAAAATGAAGAATGAACGGTGGAGAATATGTGATTAATGTGTGACCGGACAACTCAGAATGAATTCAACTCAACACCTCCTTTCATTAAGTGATGAAAAAAAAATACAAATATAACCAAAAGTATAACGAAATTGGTTACGTAGGTTAGGTTGTAGGCTATTTTCAATATTTTTTTTCATACCTTTTAATAACTTTTCAAAGGGGTGTTGAGTTGAGCTCATTCTGAGTTGTTGTGGAACCGATTTGAATGTGCATAAACGAGGTTGTGTCCCTGCAGCTAAATTTCATGTAACATATTTGCAAATGTATCATATTAATTAGAGCTGCTGAGGACAGAACTATTTTAATTTTTTGAATACTGAATAGCTTCAAAAAGCTGATGATTGCCGGCTGAAAAGAATGTGACATCACGGTATAGGCACATTGCACAGTAATATTGCAGCACTGCGGGTAGTTCCAAATTATCTAAAATTTCTTTGGCCAAAAGTTGTTTTATTCGAATTATGAATTATACTGCATGTGACGTCACAAGACAATTACTTTCAATTTACCAATGTTTACTTTGAAAGCTCATAACTCGTCATTTTTTGAGATATCGAAAAACTAATTTAACCCTATAAATATTACAAATTTTTAACAAAACAAAAATTTAGGGACAACGTTATTACAAGGACTAATTGCACAATTTAAAACTTGTGATTTTATTTTATA
Source organism: Glyphotaelius pellucidus (assembly GCA_936435175.1). Taxonomy (NCBI): domain Eukaryota; kingdom Metazoa; phylum Arthropoda; class Insecta; order Trichoptera; family Limnephilidae; genus Glyphotaelius; species Glyphotaelius pellucidus. Next base: position 14,728,552 of record OW386544.1, on the reverse strand, counting down.
CCATGTACATCAACACACTATCCCAATGGCACTCCCAGCAAGAAAACGTTGTACGGTGGGCAAGTACATACTCCCAGCCGATATACTTGCGATCAGGAGTAGAGATGGGTAAGTTCTACATTTTGCCGGAGGCCTTCGAGATGTCTTCCTTTTAAAAGTACTCAGGTTCTTGGAGCAGGTCCCGGGAGCCACTCCCGACCTGCGAGTGGCTCGGACCGCCAAGTTCCGGGCTTGGGTGCGAGTACTGGACAGGGTTCTCTGGGAGTAGTCGATTTGAAAAAGGAGTAGGTGTAGGATCCGCTTACCGCAAAGAACCCGAGTTCAAGAGCCCAGTATAATGCCTAATATGATTGCCCGAAGAATCTTCCAACTTAGCAATAATGTTAGTAAAAAAAACATTGTTCAGCCTGTATACATGTGAAACGTGGTGTGAGCTCGGCGGAACACCTCCAGATACAGTATAATAACGCTTGCAGAGCTATATTTGGATACAGAAGGTACGACAGCGCATCAACAATGTTTACGGAACTAGGACTGCGTGGATTCACCAGCCTGATGAGACACCAAGTCACTGGAGCCAGGATGTGGCTAATCGCCTCCGACAACACATTTATATTATTACATATACTGATCGCAGCCCTCCAGCACGAAGCGCCACTCCTGAGTGAGCGCTGGGCCCGAGCTCACTCCAGACCACGCCCTACATAACAAATGATTTTTAATTTCATTTTTAGTAATATTTTTTTCTCTATTCTATGTACTTGTTTCTTTACTTTAAATTACTGTGTAAATATGTGTAAGGCCCTCCGTTCATGGAGATACTTACAAACTACGTGATTGTGACACAACCACAAGTACCCTGCAGATATACTACTTTTTGATGCTGGTTTCCGTACACGGCGCTACCCGAAATATACGGAACTTGATCATTTTTCACGTGCAGCCGTGGAGTTAACACGATGTCAAACGATTTCAAATGGCTATTTTTCCAACATCAATCTATGCCTTCTCCATTAAATCCTTTCTTACGTATTCTGGTAATGTGTAGTTATATAAACACGCATTTTTTCCACTTCCAGAACAAATCTAACATTACTTTCATGTTCCGACGCCATTTCTGTCAAACGTCAAACGAAAGTAGTAGACCCGAATGCTGCAGCGTGCAGCGCGCTACCGACTTCAGCCCGACATCCGTCGCGTACCGCCGTGTACGAACATCAGCAAAATTGTATGGCGGGTACCCACGAGCGGTGCGCGTGCTACGCGCATCAGGCTCGAATAGCTTGTAAGTAGCTCCATGTACGGAGGCGCTAACTCTATGGGACGTATAGGATTGCACTCTCCTCTCCATCCTGGAATATAATACTCACTACTCACATCTGGAATTATTATTATAATATTATTATTGTTATTTTTCATGTGAGATTGTGATTTTTGTGAGATTGCGAACTTCGAAGGTATTTCTTCCTTTAGGGTTAGATACTCGTTACCAGAATTTATATCTCATGCGTACTTACTGAAGCGGTTGTTACAATCCAAAAAATTAATTGTATGTAAATACATATTATTATCAATTATGCACACTTATGCTAATGAGTATACCCATTGCTCGATTAAGTTTACTTACAATAGCTGTATAGCATTTATGTATGGTTCACCAAACTAATCAATCAACATCACAAGATCATGTCAGCTCTGTCCAAATATGGAAAGAAAAAGTACCCCCCCTTCCCATTTATCGGTGTCAAACCCTCTGTCTGGAAATTCATTACATTATTTACCAATCAAAAGTAACATAAATCGTTATAAATAAAAATAATGAAATGCATAATTAACAAAAATAATAACGGAATGACTGCAGAGAACACAGAATAAAGAGTAACACAAGAAGTGCCTGGTTTCGTGGGCCTAGTTTCGTAGCCTAATTTCGGCCTATATTTCCATATAAAACTGTGTTTCACCTTGATTACAAAATTCAAATGGGATGCCAATATACAATTTACGGCAAGTGTAAGAGAGACAGACCACATGCTAAATGATTTAGAACCAAAAGATACTAAGTCAGTGGCACATTTGTTTCCATTAATTTTTTTACTGAAGGCACTTCTAGTGTCAAACTTTTCCACATTACTCTTTCAACTTCCATTTCAAATTCCACATTCAACTTCCAGAGTCTTAACACTGACTGTAGATTTCAGAAAATTACTCTTTGATGTAATGCACTGCCCTGTACGCATCTGAACTGTGGACACAATACCCAGCAGTGCAATGGGACAAGCTGAGGGTATGCTACAACAATGCATACAGACAACTTATGCATCTACCAAGGTTCTGCAGTACCTCCCCGATAATCACTGATGTGAGGGTGCTCTCATTCCCCGCCTTACTTCGGCACCGACTAGTCAGCTTCTAGGACAAGGCACGGAAGTCAACCAACGTCATTGTCATGGCTGCATCCGATTGGCTCTACTCCCAACTAAATGAGCGTTGAACGCAGATGATGCGATTGATTTTTTTTTATTTTTATATGAATACTGCACAAGAGTCCCAACTGTTGCCGTCTGGAGCCAGTGAGACTATATCATCCCCAATTGGGGTATGTTGCAAGGCTGAAGGTAGTGGGTATGGGAAGGAGATGGGGAAGAGGAAGGTGAGGAAGTATCTGGCTATTCAGATCTGTTCACAATTGATCTGTTTCAATTCTGAATGGTGGTCTGGACATGTACTGGAATGATGGACAATCGTGTAATTTTTAATATTATTTATTCATACGGTGTATTTTGTTTTTATTTTATGTTATCATTAGGTACCTACCTAAAATCTTATCTCATTTTATTTCTTTTTTTATATATTTTTTATTTCTCCCTGAGCGTTAGTTCTCTGAGCAATAGTTGAATATGTAACATGGCTGAGAAGGATTGCACCATCCTCCCAGGAACCTCCCCAAAAACATAAATATAAATTACATACGAGTCATCCAGAAAGTAAGGTAACAAGGGCTCCTGAGGCCGGGGAAAATCTTTTGTTTCGAAGTTGGCGCACCTGGCGTGCAGGGGGATCCTAATGGTCAGTTTTTTTGGTCCGGTATATTTGACAGCCTTTTTGTTCAGTCACAGATGATTGGTTTATTTATGAGTGGTTTGAATTCTTTCGCTCGTCCGCATGAATTTTTGGATCGATTTGCACAGGAGGGAGAAGCTTTTTTGAACTTTATCATACGGGGGATGAGAAGTAAATATGTGAGATCATAAGGGGGTCCTTTTGGTAGATTTCACGACTAAACTGGCTACCATTAGTGCGGAGGCTAACTGCAATACCCTAAAAAAACTCAGAAGAGCCATTTAGAACCGCAGAGAGGGAATGCTGACCCGGGGAGTCATCTTTCTGCATGGCAATGCCAGGCCAGGTATATTGTCACCTCTCCTCTCCTATTTACCACCTAACTTGACCCCTTCGGGCTATCACCTTTTTACTAAATTAAAAGAGCTTTTGGGTGGGAAATGTTTTTCAAACGATCTGTTGGTTGGGGAAGCTGTGAAGAAGTGGCTGAAAGAGCTGGCGGCGGAGGTCTATGACACTGGCATACAAAAGCTGGTGCTCCGACTACAGAAATATCTCGATAGCGATTATGTTGAAAAATAGTTTAATATATTATGTGAAGTGTACTGTGAATTTCAATTACGCTTTTTATGACAATATCGTTTAATAATTTGGAATACCCGTGGACGGGCAGATTTTTTCCGATTTATAAATCTCATTTTGATTGAATGTAGTCACTTCGAAAAAGAAAATATTCAAAGATGTAGACGTAATCTAAACAGTTCAAAGATAACAAATCAATCCAACAATCAAACATTTCTAAACAATTATAATAACGTAATAGCGTCTTGTAACGTTCGTCTTTTAGTTCCGCGATCGGTTGGCATGTACACATGACGCTCATCTCAAACAGGTTAAATACAAGGATTTTTCGATCCCACATAAATGTTGTAACCTTATTTTCTGGATTACCCTTGTACGCTAAAAAAATATTTAATCAATTCTATATCTCTGCATGTGTATAGAATGTATAGATAATTCTAACAGCTGTATCTATTTTTTGATAAAATGACTGAAATACCGAGTAAATTAGTCATTAATCCCAATTAATTGCGATACAATCATACATGTTAATATAATATTTAATATAATAGTTCGTGGCTACTTCAGAGTAAAATCATGTTCGCACTGCGCAGCACAATGTACACAACGACCCTTTGGAATAACAAGGTTTCATCTGTCTCGGTTACGTGGTGCGATAATGGAAAATATAGTAAGCTTCTTTACAGTTCATTATCGCGTGAAGTTGCCGTGGCAGAACCTTGTTATTCCAAAGGGTCGACAAATTAAAAAATAAATTTTTGTTCTCATTTCAATAACATATATTTTGCAGTTAGGTTCTTTATTAGTGAGCATGCGATTTAATGCTACTTAAATAAAGATTTTGTTTCTCCCTGTGTGTCCTTTCCCATTCATCGCTGTTCCCCTTCTGCCCCCTCTTTCCCTCCCACGTCCCCCCTCCACCTTCCTCGCCTTCCCCCCTCCTCCTTTCCGCTTTCACCTGTCCTGCGAACCCTCCCCCCCTCCCGCGTCCCACCCCTCACATTTACTTTCCACATTTCCCACCTTCCCTCTCCCTCAACCCCCCCCCCCCACTAATCCCTCCCCTTCATTCCCCTCCACTCCTACCGGAATCCCCTCCCCTTCCCGTCTACCCTCCCTGTGAAATACACTCATTTTTCAAACGTACACACAACAACTCACCAAAGTTTCATCGCAATCGGATGAATAGTATAGGAAATAATTTCATAACACCAGTGCTCACTTTTGTATGTAGAAACTGCATGCGCACATCAACCACTAAAGTTTCATCACAATCTGATGAATGGTCTAGGAGCGCATAGGGGACAAGTAAAGAAACATTCAATTTTATTTACTAAGGTTAACATTGTACTCAAGTTTAGTGTATAATCATGTGAATTAGGAATCATTATTATTATATTGCATACATTTCATGTTATGAACAAACACCTTTATTTTTTCTAAATGCGTTCTTAATATAAGACATCCAAATTACTTACTTTGGTCCCTAATAAATACTAATGCATATGAAAGGAAAGTAATAGAGGCCAGAGGAACCCTCTACCCCTGCTATGTGTTTTTTTTCTCATTCTCATTATGTTGTTTTTTCTCTTTTTATAATAATAATAATTTGGATGATTTATACATCGCCGTTTTGTGATAAATCACCTCAAGGGCGGTGGTAAATGGCTGATCATGTTTATCCTATGATGCGAAAATGTATTATTTTTATATAGGTTCACATACTTAAATCTGTTTTTTATTTCTTTTTTAAAAACTCTTTTTTTCTTTTTCTACTACTTTATGTTTTCTTTATTGTCTTAGGGGGTATTTCACCATCCTCCCCATAGCTTATTCATACACATAACGAATATTAATAAATAAACAAATAAATACTTGCAACTGGTAAAAAACTCGGCTAACTTATCCAATATGTAGCCATTATTCATAGGTTCAAGTGCTGAATAGTAAACATCGACTTCTTAAATAAACAAATCCTGTATGATTAATCTAAAATGTACGTTACCGTACGAATAATCTATAAGGATGATGGTGAAATACCCCCTTAATCTATGTTTTTTTATGTATCTATGAATTTTTGCGGAAACTTCGCTGGTTTAAGCAACCATATAATATGTAATTATCTTAAATATAATATGTTTAACTGTTTGTTTCCCCAATAAACTAAAATTTAAAAAAAGCTTCTATGGTTTGCTGAGAGATGGAGGAACGAAAATGCAGTCCAAAAATTAATTTTCGGGTACACTTACAGAGAATCAGATCCCGAAGATTGAATAGACATAAGAAACTCTACATAATATTAAACTCAAAGCAATTTCAGAGAAGTAGCGGAATTCGAATTATTCTCTTTTGGTGTGAACATTCGAAGTTACAGTTAGTGCCATCTATGATTGTTGTAGTATACTATTAGATACCAACTATAATAAGCCAATAAATAAACCGTTTTATAAATAGACTTGCAACGAAATAACATAGATGGCTCTATTAAAAAAAATAACAATAACAGCACGCAAGCTGACGAAATTAGCTAAAAAAAGCACAGTAATCATTTCTCAAATCAGCTCAAATAATTTGAGGAAGTCATTAAAGCTGGTTCACATTGAGCTATAAATCTGCGAGCAGATATCTGTTGATTCGCGAGCGCTTATCTTTTGTCCTTTCACACGAGGCTATCATATATTTCTTCCTGTGGTAGGAGAGGGGGTCAGTCGAATTAGGGTGCGGCAACGGAATGCATATTTTTTGTACTGAAATCTGTCAACTTGACATGTGTCATCCACGGGTCTAGGGAGCTCCGTAATTACAATGACCCCCTCTCCTGTTTTAGTCGGAGAAGGGGAGAGTTATATTCTGGGATATCGCGTCTGGAGCGGTTACGTCTAAGATGTGTATTGTCTATGATTGATCTGCGCTTAAGTGTGAACGGTCTGAAGGGATTGTATGGAGAGCGTTATTTGGCGTGCTATGATCTTTTATATTTGATAGCTCAATGTGAACCAGCTTTTAAGTATTGAATTTTTTATGTTAGCAAAAAAATGTTTTTAATTTCCCGTTTTTTTTATTAAAAAAATTGATATTGTTTTTGATATCACAGTTTAACCTTTCTTGGCAAGTAAAGAAAAAGTAGGTATTCCTGTTTCTGTAAATACACAGTTCCTACGTTGAAATTACTTTGTTACATTTATGAATACACTTTCATGCTTGAAATGACTTTAGCCGTGTTTGGTGACAAGATTTGAGGTATATGGTACTTCCAAAATTTCTATTCCCGTCTCATTCCACTCCTCACGCTTTCACCTCACAATATACCAATCAGGGATACTATAGTCTTACTTGCTGAGAATTTGCGACTTGTGCCATTTTTACATTCACAAAAACGTTCACAAATGGCAAGTAAAAACAGAAAACCGCATATTTTCAACAGATATATTTGAAAAACTCTCTTCAGAGATAATATAAAACAAGCATCTTACAAGTGTTTTGATAAAAAAAATCAGTACATTCCGCCAATTATAAATATCGTCCCTTAGCTTACAACACCGCTCAAGTCGAAAATTGGCGGTATTCACATTTTCATGTCTTTAGATGGAGCTGCTCATTGCGTGCCTAACCATTGGTCACATGATATAGATTTCAGTCAATCAGAAGCCGTAATTCGAAAAGTAGTGACAGCGCCCAAGTCAGTTGGCCTCTCAACACCGCACAGTTTTTTTCGTCTCCTTGTAAAGTTGGTAAAAATGACTTATGCGGTGTTGTAAGCTAAGGGACGATATGCTAAAGGGTTAAACAAAACTGCAAAACTTTGATCTTTGATTCTGGAGAATGACTCCCATGTGAATAACTGTGTATTTACTTACAACAGTATAGCAGTACCGACGGACAAGATACTTACTTAGGGACCATCCATAAATTACGTCACACTTTAAAGGGGGGGGGGGAAATAGAGAAGTGTGACAAGAGGTATGGGGGTCATCAGCTCTGTGACGTCACACGTAAAAATCTAAATGATTAAAATGCAAAAAATTTTGGGAGGGGGTTGAAAAAAATCATGAAATTTGTGTGATGTAATTTATGGATGGCCCCCTACGACTAGATAAATTATTATGTTTCATAATTTTATCATTTCCAAAAAGGGTAAAAGAAGGTAAAATCGAAACACTAAAATATTTATTAAACTAACAATTTGGTACACTTTGATAAAGAAAACTAAACTTTCTGTTCGGGATAAAGATGTTGGGCGAATTCCGTACCAAGTCCGATAGGTAAGACTTCGGTATAGTTTTCATCGGCGATTTTGTAAGCCTTATTTGGACTCGTCTTAAGGTGGACACTCAAAAATAACTCGGAAGGATCCTGAAAAGAGAAAAATAGTTTGAATGTTTGCAGTCCACATTATGTATTTATCAATTATTTTCTATTTTAATATTTTCTGGTATGTTTTACGTATGTTATATATTAAATAATAAATTTCCAGGTGGCGTTTCTGCAATCGCAGGGCAGGTTTTTAAAATAGACTGTAAATTCTCCTAAACGGACGAAATATTTATGCATTTACCGGAGTAATGGCTTGTTCGCACCAGGCAAATAGTTTAGTCGAGTGGCGAGTAACTTGCTACTCTACTGACAAAAAAACGTTCGCATTACGGTCGAGTAAAGTATTTTAGTGAGCGGCGCGGTTGCAAGATGAACAGACTGATGATGAAACAACTAAAAAAAATTTGTTACACTTTAATACCTGGGCCTATTTTGATTGAAAATATGTTTTTTGCTGATTTACGTGTCACAAGTTATGTTTCCCATAGTGTTTCTATTTAACCGAGCACTAAATTAACAGTGCATTGTCGTCCAAGTATTATCTTTTAGCAATAAGCAAAAAAAAATTGTGTCAAAGATTAAGAGGCATTTATGAATACTTATCGAATGTTCAAAAATGCTATTTTGGTAATACAATCACTAATTTGGTTGTAGGGAAGGATTACCTTTTTGATGCCATTTTTGGCATAATCTCTCAGTACAAACTGCTTCAGTAGCGGAGGGAACTCCATTTTGGAGGGAATGATCTTCTCGTGGGCGGGCGCTGTTGTCCGGCAATAGGCCTCTTCTTCGTCCTTGGGAATCAATCTGTAGTCAGCCTTATAAGTGGTGCCCAGCATCGTGATTGGAAGGGGTTGCGTCTTTCCTCTAAATGTTTTCTCCACAAGTACTTGTACTTTACGACCTTCCTAAAATTGCAAGAAAAAAAAATTTCATATAGCATACTTCGGATTAAAATAACAACTACAGGTTCTTTCAATTTGGATGCTCGAACTTTGAAAGGTTATAGCAGCCATGTTGTTAAATTGACATATTGTTGTTGTGACATCTGTAAAATTTGTTGCAAATTGTTTAGTATTGTATGGAAAATTATTATGGAAGGTTACAGCGCTGAACAACGTGGGCAAATCATTAAATTTTATTATCAAAGTCACTGCTCTGTCCGACAAATCGTCACTTCATTTGGATACGGTTCTAACTGACATTTTTTTCAAAAATGACCTTTGAATGCCAAAGCATTTCTTTTGCTTATTTCTATAATCAAAATAATTTTCAGAACCATCCGTGTTGTATTTTCGTAGATATAAGTATGACAAAGTTCTAACTTCAAGCGTTTTAAATAATAATTCATTTTACAAGGTTCAATAGTAAGTTAGAACCAAAGAAATTTTAATCCCGAGAAAAAAATGTAAAGTTTTCACTTTGACAAGGTTCTATCGTCAATATGGACCTTGTGTAACCGACGTTTTGTTCGCATCTGACAGTTGTTGATTGCGTGATTGTTAGGAAAACGCGGTGCAGTTGAATGTTGTTGGTTTTCGAAGTTTTGTGTATGTTATTTTCGGTATAAAACAGTCTATTTGACATCATTATAATAACTATAAAGTGCGAGTGAGTTATTATAATCAGACATCATAATACAAAAAGAAATCGGAAATATGATTGCTGAAGAAACATACAATTTATGAAGTTTGCAATCCACCTTTTTCTGAAAAAACTGGTCATAATAATGAAGAAACAGCCAAAAATACTTATTTAATATTTTTATATTTAGTATTTTTAAATTTAGTATTTCTTGGTGAATAAATCTAAATGATTTTATCGCTTGTAACTATGTTTAACATCAAATAATTTAATTAGCAAGTGTGTATTGATGTATTTTTATTATATATTTCCGGAACTCGTCAAAATAGGAGTGAAAAACAATCATATTCTCGCAAAGATGTGAATGTGGACGGCCCTCATTAAAAAGTATGTTTTTTAATGTATTTTCTTACAAACAATACTGAATATTTGCATTATTTACTTATCATTAAACACCAAACATGTTCTTAATCTCATATTATTATTTACCAACAGGTCAACGTATGAAGTTCACAATGTATCAAAAATTAAGAAACAAACTCATGCTATTCATTTTGAAGAACAAATTCATGACGAGAATGTAGTATTCATTATTTACTTCCACAGTAAACATGATCCAGTATAGATAGTTCATTTTACTGCTTGAAATTTCTAAATATTCTTTTAAAATGGGTTGGTACTAAATATAATAGATTAATAGGAAAATTATATAATGTTTCCAGGAGCTCTGATCTTCAAAATGATATTGTTATTAAAGAATAAGCTAATAAGTCTAACAATTAAACTGCACAACGAACTCAATTTATATCTATCAACAATGCTAATGAACCTAACTCAAACAAAAAGAAAGAGATGTCCTAGGAACCCTAAACAATGGGCTTTTGCTATCAGCAAATTGAATCACCAGTCTGCATTGTTAAAAATTTAAAGACTTTCAGGTTTATGTCATCTCATATGTAGTCAAAACATATCAGAATCTGAGCGAAGAGATTTGTTCTAAGCTTATTTATTGGTCCTTAGATATGAATGGCAAAAAACTTGTACAATAACCTCGACCGAAAGAAATCTAAATAATCGCATTTTTAGAAGGACGGATGGTGAGGAGTCAAGGCGTTCAAAGCAGACATAAAAGCTATGTTTTCATTAATTAATGCCACTACCAGATAGGGAATATTACTCTGCCCTTTTTAAAAAATGAAGAAAAAACTGCTGTATTAGGAAATATATATTTTTTTTCATTCTTATCAATAATGTTTGTTCCAAAAATAAAAATAACATGTTTTAAATAAATATTTTTAAATCATTATGTGAAATTTTATTCCAATTTACCTGATTCCAACTACAAAAAATACACCAAACTTGTTGAACAAGGTTCCAAAGATAATTAGAACCTTGTGCAATGAATTATTATGCCCAAACTGGTTGCACACAGTTCTAACTTCAAGTTTAGGTATGTTCTAAACCACTAATTACACATCATATTTGAATATTTTCCTTTAAAATATTTTAAACTAATATACTTTACGAAAGATTGAAACTCAAAATAAGAAATTGTTAAATAGATTATGAGAAATCGCATTTGCAAACTTTGACACCCAATATCTCAGAACAAGGTTGAGTGCAGTTAGAACCATATCCAAATGAAGTGACGAAATGTTAAAATTTCACCAAAAAAATTGACGAGGCCCATTTTTGGATGAATGGATATGCAAACAAAAATATTGTTGGATACGGGGCAATACCAATCCACAAGAGATACACCAGCACCAAATGAATCCTGAGAAAGTCACTGTTTGGTGCGGATTTTGGTCTGGCCAACAACCAACCTAATACCAACAACATGCGGTTCCATCAGGACGGCGCTATGTACCACACGCCATGATGGACATTCTGCACGAACGATTTGAGGGCGTGGTTATCTCGCGCGGCGGCGACGTAAACTGGCCACCGAGATTGTGTGATTTAACGCCTTTGGACTTCTTCCTTTGGGGCTATCTTAAATCATAGATCTATGCTAATAAGCCGCAAACAATTGATGACCTCAAAGTCAATATAAAAAATGCTATTCAGCAAATTCAGCCAGATTTATGAGACAAAGTCATCGAAAATTGGACCTCTCGAATACCGCCACCAAGCAAAGCCTTGACGGACATTTGAACAACGTTATATTTCACAGGTAAAACCATAAAATATCATTTCAAATAAAAAATAAATTGATTGGATGTCTCACACAATTTGTTTTATTTACATTTTAAAATCAAAATTCCTTATTGAAAGACCCTTTATATTCTTAATTAAGCAGTGAAAGGTTTGCATATCGCTGCTAAGATAATATATTATTTATCATTGAAGACAAATTATAATATTATAATATATAATTTATCATTGAAACAAAAATTTTAAAAAGATTCTGTCGCATCTAGGAAGTTATTGCAAAAAATAATATTATTATATAAACCTTGGAAGTCGATGTATTAAAATGGTCAGTAAGCATGGGCGTAGGCACGGTCGGGCAAGGTGGGGCGTTCGCCCCACCCTGGCTGACCGATGCATGACTTCTGGGATTGTCAGCCGAGTCGCGTTTTCAAATTTATAGCACTTCAAAGGATGATTTTTTCTTCTTCCGTTCATATTGTATTCCTAGAGCCCAAAGCATGAATATGTTGTAGAAGACTACTTTTTTGGTACCTGCTCTAGATTTTTATTTTTTGCCTCACCCAAAATCAAAACCTGGCTACGCCCATGTCAGTAAGTATGATGAAAAGCAGAAGGGAAACAGCTGTCATGCATAAAAATAATTATTACCCAACAGAACTTAAAAAACTTTTAAAATGCATCATTTGCCATTTTTGGAAACAGAAATACTTCCTTCTAATTATTATTTAACTACTACAAAGTTTTTTTTAAGTGCGTGTTAAGCTTGTCCCTATTTTCTGTATATATACCAGTAATATTAATGAATATTTAAAATAAAAACTATAAATGATGAAAAGCAGTTCAACTTATTAAATTATTTTAGAAGACACTTTCTAAGATACTAACAGCCATGCGACGCATTTTGAACATTTTGGTTCAATATTATATTAGAAGCAGCTTGTGACCTAAAAATGAATTTTATAATGTCAAATTTTGAGATACGAGGTTTTAACGGCGTGCGCAATATTGAAAATCTGCTGAAAAGATAGTATTGCGTTTGTATGATTGTGTTCTCATATATATTTTATGAGTTGTAAGAAATAGCCCAAAGGTATTGTTGGACAATATGTATATTATTGTGTTATGTTTTTACAGTAAAGATTTCTGAAATTGAGTTGAATTTGATGCAATGTACACTATACATGGCATCAAATTCAATTCAATGCTTTGATGCCATGTACACTGTACACTTTATGAAACAAGCCTTCTCAAACAAGACATTGTGTTTATGCAGACCGTATATGGTTCCTAGACCTTGTTTTAAAAATGGCAAGACCACGAAAATCACAATAAATTGGTAAACAAACACACCTCTTCATTATTTGAGTACTACATAGGTATGTAGATATAATATAGTAGTGAATTGTGATTTGGTTAAGCAATCTGTAGAGGGAAAGCATCCCAAGTTGGGTGAACACAAACCTGAACAGTTCGCGTAGACTCTACTTCGGTACCATCACTTCAAGCGGGTACACAAAATACTTTGTTTTATGTACGTTGTACACATCTTTGTTATGATCACCAAAATATTCACAAGAGATACCGTAATATTAAACAAAGGATACAAAATTTAAATGCGCCAATGTTGGCCTCAAACCTTTGCTTGTGAAATATCAGAGAGTATCGCAAGTTAAATCTGAATCTTTCCGAGACAAAGTTTTTGAAAACAGGGATATTTTTACTTTAATAATATAATATAATAACATAACAAGAGGAATGGTACTGTTGAACGAAATACCAAAAACACTAGATGTATACAACTCTTCTTTAGATAGCCTTAAGATTTTTTTGTATAATGATCATCTTCTTAGGTGTTAAGATTGTCAAAATGAGAAAATTGTACGGTAATTGGATTATTTATCTGTTGTACAATTTAAAAAAAAAAATATATATATATATATATATTTATATATTTCTTATGCGTTGTTAAAAATGTTATTTTGAGTAAAGTTACAAAACTACACGATGACAAACTTACCTCATTAGGTTGTGGCTCTACTTTAAGAATTTTTATATAGGAAGGCTCTGAATATCTTTCAAACATAGATCGTGAAACGATTCGTCCTACGCCATAGTTCTTCAAATTACCGAGGATTTCCCACAGCGTATTTCCTTTGAAATCGGTAGTTCTTCCTATTAACTTGACAATCACCATTGCGCGATATTTAAACGCAAAATTATAGCAAAAGTTAGCCGAGTTAACCTAAAAGTATCGCAATAAACGGAATGGGAAGAAATTTGACAGCGTACCAAGTGCCAAGTATTGTCAGGCGCAGAAATAAAAATGATTATTATGGTACCTACTTAAAAGAACAAAACTGGGGAAGGTCGTTAATATATTTTTTTTATTTAGTGATAAATAATACGCTCATGACAAAAGTTTTTTTTTCATCTTTGCCCTTTAAAATTAGTAGCATAACACGTGATTTTTTTTTCTTTTCATCTGTGTCATTTTAAAATGAATAGAATTTTATTAATACTTTTTCAAATCAAATGTCACCCTACATGTTTACTACTTTATAATGCCTTCTAGATACTAGGTACCCGTTATTTGTAAGAAACAGTATTGTTTTTCAATATATTATTGAAGTGAAACTTCTTTAGCACCATTGTGATTTGAACTCAATGAAACGGAAATGACGCTAAAAGAGAAATACATATACCTTTAGGATTTAGCCTGTGAAAGAATGAGATAGAATGATACCTTACCGCATTGGCCGCTTTGATTATGAAATCACTTTTCAAGTATTTCACACTCGATTTCTAATTTTTATTTTTGCGGTCCTCCGTAGCCTCTCCACTTTTGTCTACTTTAGTTTCACTTCTACTGCGTATGAATTGCACACACTGTTATTTTATTTATTTTTTTTTAATTTAAAAATGATTAACCTAAAAACAGGCTAATCCTGGTGAGGTCATAAATTGAAATGTAAACAATAATGTGAAGAAACGATATTAATGACACAATAAATTTAATAATGTTTTTAGATTTAAAAAAAAAACATTGATAGCTTTAATTTAGTAATAAGAGGCCTTCCAAATTCAGAACACAAAATACGAAGTTAGAGTCGGCAGATTCCTATGCGACCCGTGTATAGTACCCTACACACAGAGTTCGGAGCGGGACTGCCCCGCGACACTTCAGGCCGCCGCGCAGAAAAGTCTCATAAAGAACTGCGCTGTAAACCATTATCTTACTTTCGGTCTTTACTTTTCTGCGCGGCGGCGCAGGGCACGAAGTGGCGCGGGGCACGTCCCGCTCCGAACTCTGTGTGTAAAGGGTACTAATGCAATAAAGAATGCACGGGAAGTTGAGGATTTCTTTATGTTAGGGAATGAATGTTCAAAATTTTAATTTGAATTACATTTTGATGAACATGTTTAATTCAAGTGAAAAGAAAATATGATTGCCGAAAACTCGTACAATGTTATTTTAACAACCCAACTACAACAAAATAAGCATTCTTCACGGTAGACTAAGTAGGAACTCACTGAAATTATTTTTTGATTAAACTTTTGATATTACTATTTTTTTGTAAGCTGTACACAATGTGTTGTTATTACAACTGAATTATTAATTCCCAGTCGGGCTTTCTTTATGGGCACATGGTGAATTCAAACCTTGAATTTTGCCATTCCTAAAAAGGCAACTGCTTCTGGGCATCCCGTTCCCGTGATATTCATGATATATGGCAACCATAGACGGCGGTGTTTTGTAGTATCTGACGGGATTGGTATATTTATGTATCTGACTACCGACTGCAACTACCGACTACCAACTGTCAGTATGTCAGTAATTATTATTATTTATGTTGCGTGATTATTCTACATCGATAATACGATATAGTGAATTGATATGACTGCCCTCAAAAAGTCTGCCAATTTTTGTAAAATTTCTTATAATTTGGAGTTCTGCTTTCAATAACATCAGTTTGCGTTCATTGGTCGAGACATTGTACATATATTTTCTTATGAACCTGTGGATGCAATTTTTAGCCATTAGTTGTTTTAATTGTTTGTCTAGTTTGTAGTTTTTCTAGATTTTAGAAATGTATTGTAAGTTTGTGCAGCGCCCTTGAGGTGATTTTTCACAAAAGCGGCGCTATATAAATCATCCAATTATTATTATTATTATTATTATTCTCGTTTTTATCAAATTAACAGTAAGTTGATGGGTTTCTATTGGTATGGAACTAATGAAATTTTTGTGACCTTTACTGGGCTGGTCTTGCGCTCATGATTTTTTCCCCGCCAGGCATGTTTTGAATAAAGAGACCTATATAATTAGAAAATAAACCGATGCAGATGGTTTGAGTGCTAAACAAAAGTTAGTTTTATTTGAAAGTTTGTGTTGATTGGGGATGAAAATGTGTAGCGCCAAATGTTATTGTTTACGTTTGTTACGTAAATGTTACTCGTTATCTGTTCACATATTGAATTGCGTTGGTTAGGACGAAAATATGTAGGGCCTGATATTATTATTTACGTTTTTTTTTACCTAAATGTTACTCGTTATTTAAATCTGTTCACATATTTAACAGGGGCACTAATCAACCCCTATAACATTATGTAAATATTTTTTTCCAAAATATATGTGCCATCTGTATCTGATGTCTTATAGGTTATTTCACCTCCTGTATCTCCTGTAACCACTGGAGCATTCCTGTCCACATAATGGCCAATTCGCGAACACCTGCGAGCGCTCGCTGGCCAAATTGTGGCCAAATCGAAGAGATATATAAAAAAAGATTTATTTTAAAAGTTTCTGAGTGTTGATATCTTCAATGATCACAAGTAACTTAGTAGTTTCACAGTTTAATAAGAGATGTCTCGCATCTCTCCTAAATATTTAATATTGACATTCCGCGAACCGATATTATTGAAATATTTTTTCTTACAAACCATTGATAATGTGTTTACTTAATAAAAAATGTATGTTCGAATTTAAATTTACATCTACTAGGCCATAGACAAATTACAGAAATCATTATATTTAATATTGCTCCAAATAAGTACCATGTACGGCAGTTTTAAAGTAAATAATATGCAGAATTCACACGTTTGTAAATTTAATGATTTTTTTACGATTTATCTAAAAATTTGGGATAAACAGTCAAATATTGGTATAGGTGCATTCATTGGATCTCTAACACTATAAGCAGTTTATGTTTCCATATTAAAATTCAGAGATATGATTTTTTTGATTAGGGGTGGAAATTTTCCAAACCAAAAGCTTAAAAATTTCCTAGCTCTCTCGGAGAATTAACACATTGCTAGTCAGTACAAGGGAGCCTGCTATGCCTCAATACAAAGGACTATCTCATAAAAACCGTGGTTTCAACAATTTTTCCAAAAAATAAATTTCCTTTCTTATTTGAATGAGAATCTGACATTGTTCTGTTCCTTCTCACCTTTTTAAAATTCACGTCCTTGACTCTCCCCAGATAGTGCAGCCTTTGGTCTACTGGGAACTTTAGATCACATATTTTCTGGTTGTCCCCCTCTGAAGAAATAGGATGTAGGTACCTATAAGTTATACCTTTTGTACTAAATGAAAATTTTGTACAATAAATGATTTTGATTTTGAACAAATATCTTCTGTTCTATCAAGCATTATCTAGCCTCCCCTCCATTCAACATCTCACGTCTTTTTGGTCTTGACTCAAATCTTCCACGTGATTTTGAAATTTTCCCATTTAAATAAAATGAATATATAAATTCACCTTTTCTTTCTCCATAATTTTAAACGTTGCCTAGAACACCCCTGAAGGGTAAAAGCCAGGAACAATTGGAAAAAAAAAAGCTGAAATTGGTCATATTAGTACCCTTTACACACAGAGTTCGGAGCGCGACGTGCCCCGCGCCACTTCAGGCCGCTGCCCAGAAAAGTAAATACCGCAGTTGACTGAGAGACTTTTCTGCGCGGGGCACGTCCCGCTCTGAACTCTGTGTGTAAAGGGTACTATTGCGGAACACTCCAGTGGTGCTATTCATTATAATAAATAAATACTCGTAATAGGTAGAAAACTTGGCTAACTTTCCCAAAGAACAAATTATTTGCAGTGTAAAATTTAATGATTAAATTACTGCCATCTGTTGACCTAAAACTAAACTACAATAAATACAAAAAAATAGAGAATTATTATTGAAAGATTGGGTTCCATGCCAACTGAGAATAAAGTCAACTCCTTGAAAAGTCATTAAAAGCTACGAATGTTTTTTTTTAAATTAGCCGATAACCCTAACCCAACGAAATCTATTTAACCAGTTTTTCATACATATTTTTTTATCACTCTAAATCTTTATCTGAGATGGTTCTGAGTTGGTTTTATTCCGAGTTGTTCGGTCACTGAAAGATTGATACATATTTTTAAAATGTTGGTCTTCTATGCATGTACCCTCAGTTTCACAATTACGTTATTCAGAATAAAATACCAATTTGATTTTTTCTATCGGTTTGGGGTTAACGTAATATTATAAGTCTTCAATGGATCAAAAACCCAAGAAATTAGATTTCCACATTTGATTCTCAGCTCTTTATTGGTTTCTTCATTTTCCTCCTGTGTTTTGATTACCTTGAAGAAGAGGCTGATATGGCAAAATTGATGTTTGTGTTTATGTTATGATACTGGTAATTTTGATACGACACGATATAATACGATTGTACCCCCAGCCAGGAGCACTCGTATCCCGGTGAGACCGGTACACCGAGAGGCACTGATTTGTTGGGACTTGGAACACGTACTCTGAGGATGGGAAGGAGGTTGGAGTAATCGACCGGTATACATGGCAACCTAATAAGCCGACATTGGAATTTAGGATGGGGAATAAAGGAATGGATTAAGCGTTATGATTTTCTTTTTCCTTTTCTTTATGCCTTCCTTCTTGCCTCCTCTCGGCTTTTCTTGTCTCCTTGCTTCTTCTCGTCTCTTCCGGAATCTTATCGTCTCTTCTTGACTCTTCTTGGATCTTCACAGATCTTCTTGGTTCTTCTCGCCTCTGCTTGGTTCGTCTTTTTCTTCTTGCTGCTTCTTGAATCTTCTGTCTCTTCTCGGCTCTTGTTGGCTCTTCGTGGCTTTTCTTGTCTCTTCTTACTTCTTCTTGTCTCTTCTGGGATTTTAGTCTCTTCTCGGCTCTTCTTACTTCTTCTTGGATCTTCTAGCCCCTTTTTGGCTTGGCTTGTCTCTTCTTACCTCTTCTTGAATCTTCTCGTCTCTTCTTGAATCCTCTTGTCTCTTCTCGACTTTTCTTGCCTCTTCTTGGATCCTCTTGGACCCCATCGTCTCTTCTTGGCTCCTCTTGACTTTTCTTGCATCTTATCGCCCCTTCTTGGCTCCTCTTGTCTCCTCTTCGCTCTTCTTGAATCTTCTAACCGACTATTATTGTCTCTTCTAAACTCTTATTTGCTCTTCTTCTTGGACTGTCTTGTTTCGTTTTGTGTCTTCTCTTATCTTGTCTCTCCCTGGCTCGATTTGGCTCTTCTTGCATTTTATTCCCCTTTCTCGGTTCGCCTTGTCTGGTTTTTCTTGCGTCTTCTTGCCGAGTTTAATCGACCAGTATGTAGGTACAAGAATAAAGGAGACGATTGAATGTTGGTTTCTCGCTTCCCACTTCTTTATGCTTCCCACTTCTTCGGCTTCCAACTACGCCCTTCTTTAATTTTTTGCCTCTACCAGTCTTTATGATACCGATAATTTTGGAAGAAAGTTTTTTTTTTTTGAGTTATGAATAAATAACTAATATAAGAAACTTGACAACAAATTCCCCACTTCTACTTTATTATTGATGTTTATCTTTCAGTCTCATTTCCTTCACTTTTATCTATTGTGTCGGAGACCCATCACCTTCCCCACCACCTTTAGCTGTCCCTGACTTGCGCTACTACGACAGTCTCCGTCCATAGTATACTCAGCTTCTCCTCGCATTTTACCGAAAGAACCAAGTTATTTATATGGTGTATAATTTAAGTGATTAAATTACTGCCATCTGTTGACCGTACTTGCACATATTTATAATGAATACCTTTGTATTTGCTTCTCCCTAAATTGCCTTGGTCGGCCCATTGGAACGGACTCAAATTTTTAATGGAATTTAGTCTTCTGGCATTATTAATATACATACAACTGTATGGTGCTTGAGCCACTTTTCCTTTCCAGCTGCATGGCGCTTTAGCCATTTATCCTTTCCAGCGTCAATATTATTAATCTAACAACACTTTGTGCTTTATCAAAATATGAACCCATGGGCAGCAACTACTGACTGCTCTTGCTAGTGAAAATTTATTTGATTTCAAGGACATTTTATAAATCTCAATATTTGTTATGTAATGTTAAGTAGATAAAGAGCAGCTGTGGTCGTAGGGGATCCACCCAATGACTAAATAATAAGGTCTACCGGTAAACTTGCAGTGGACAGGGTATTTAATATTAATTATGTATTAAGATGTCCTCCAAGACAGTGAAGTACCATGAATGAGATCAAAATGATTCGTGTCTTTCTTTTTCCAATCCTATTGGTTGTTTCCAATCAAAAAGATTGAAGTGTTGTTGAATGGTGTCGTCAGTGTAAGGAGGTGGGTAAGAAAAACAGGTTGCAAATTAAATTCAAACGTTTTTATTTCACAGTGAAATTCTTACGTTATAAGTTAAATACATTAAATAAGTATTAATTCTAATAATATTTTATTATTTTGCTATCTACCCAAGAAATTATTTACATTTAGTATAAATCAGTTGGAATAGACTAATAATTCTCAAAGTGAATGCAATTGAGCATTATAAATTGGTTCAATGTGGTTTTTGCTGAATGCTTTATGATATTATTTACTCGTACATTGCAGTTACAAAATAACTCTATTGAAAAAGGCAATTTAGGCTCTTACGCGATTAATAACAGGAATTTGAACTAGAACAATATAATTGATTCAACAAGTAAATACTAAATAAGGTCCGCTGTAAACAAACTCCATGAGACGAGAACCAATTGTCTAATCTTCTGCAAAAGTATCATTCTCTAGAATGTTTGTATATTACGTTGGTTTGCCAGCAATTAGCAGTAGTTAATATAATATTATGAAATACAGGATGTTCAAGTCATGAATTATATTAAATATAGCGACTATGGTATACTATGTACATGTATTCTAAAGATTGGCGTAGACTTAGCATTGCCTTTAGATTATTATTGTTTCCCCCTCAGAGTTAGCAGAGAGGGCTCTCTGAGAACTGAGAATTGGGAATACGGAACACTCTCAAGGATAATGCTCATTGTGGAGCAGTACCTTTCCAAATGAAATAAGGATTCTAGCGCGGATGGATGACACCAACTTATGATTTGGACAGTAAATAGCTAAAAAAAACATACCAGAAAATACTATCAGTCTTCATAACTCTTATAATTACAGACACTGATATTATATAAATAAAAGAGACATCACAACAAAAGGAAATGCTATGGAAAAGACAACACACAATATATAATTTAAATAAATAAAAGCAATACTAAAATAATTAAAATTGTATTATAAAATACACAAAGTCTAGATGAAATTTTAAACACAAAATTGAATTTTTGGATAAATGAAATGTACAATACGAGACACTCAATATTCTGAAAGCAATATAAATTCACAATTCCAATTTTCGTGTAGTGTCAAGTAATGTTTATAAATAATTAAGCTACTATCTTAAAAATACAATATTATCACGCTGGTGTATAAATAACGAAAAAGGATTATTTCTACAACACTAATATAGTGTCATGAAAGTGATATAAGATTGGAAGTTTCCAAGCAACAACTTTTTTCAACTATTTGTATTTTGTTAATCATTTATGAAAAATCTTTAATGCATCGAGATTCTATTATTTTACTTAAAAAAAACACTTCGTTCTTCTTCAAAATTAGGAATGGATCATGTTGATAAGTAATTACCTATGTTTCAAATTTTGAAAATAAAACAGCAAAATATTTTACTAAAATTGATGAAAAAAAAACATTAAATTTGCCAATAGATACCTCAAACTTAATTGCATAAATAAATATTAAAAAAAAACAAACCAAGTGTATAACTTAATAATAGATTGGGCATGAAACACAATCAATAAATTCATAAATATGCATTCCAAGTATATCACGTAGATTCGTATGTGTTTTATCGATCGCCATTCAAGCAGTCTCTCTTTGCCAAATAAAGGAGTAATTGTACTAAATTAATAAATAAATTATATTCATCTGGCAAGATAGTAGGAAAAGTTGAGAGACTGTGAGAATACCGGCGATCACTAATTTAAATAAATAACTACAAGTAATATGAATAATTTTAGTGTTGCACAGTAGCAACCTTAGTATACTGCTATTCACTATTCTAGAATTGGCAGAATTTCCTAATTATATAAATAGTAACATAAAAGTTGTTTGGTAGCATTAACACTTCACAGTGAACACATAATAATTACATTACACATTCATTTCACTCTGATACCAAGTAGGTACATGTACATGAAGAGTTAACTTACAGGAATTTCTAGAATATAACTGAAAAATTTGGCGGCTACTTATTATTAATCATAAATAATTATATTACTTACATTCGCAATTCTTCTAAAGGCAGTTCAATCTGCTCTCAGTAAATCTAAATATAACAGTTTCAAATTATACTAGGAGGCGCATCAAGTTAAGATTCTTTTTATGTACAAATATCAAGAAGTGCGCCTCTTACCCGATTTTACATCTAAGAACAAATCAGATATTCAAGGAACATTTCACAGAGGCAGTTTGTAAACAGTTATAAACAGTTCGGTATCACAATTAGCAGCAACCACTTTAGCAATCTCCTACCTCCAACAACAACACTGCAGAGCGCAGCTAGCTCGCAGCTTTTGCCTGGGAACTTTATCCCCATTTAGATGTAGTATGCTATCGGTGACTCTTCCTTCCAACTGTACTGTGTTAACTACACATCTTCTATCAAGTATTTATGTACAGGTAACAATGAGGGCGTCTGACCCATCGGGGACGGGGCTCCTATATGGCGTGCGGGTGTGTGCTGCAGGGATACGTGCTGCGGTACACAGCCTCTATCGCGTCCCGCCACTCCAGCGCAAAGGACTCAGGGTCTTCTAGGTAGTAGGTTCTGTTGGGCGTGTGGATGAAGAATATCCGGAAGTTCTTGGGCTCCACCCACAGGTCCTTGGACCAGGGGATCTCCCCCTTCACCACCATGTTGGCGGGGTCCACGTAGAAGAGTCTAGGCCCTGTGGTCAGGAGGAGCATTCTTCGTCTCGCAAACAGACCCTTTCTCTTGTCCACCAGCCCTTGCTTGAGGATCAGATTGCCTTCCACGAATCTGTGCCATTTGTTATTCTCTCGCTGTCTTTCTAGTCTCCGTCTGAAGTCTTCTGGAGAGATGTCCTGGATTCCACAGCCTGCGAACAAATAAATAAATGCTATTAGTAATTAAACAAGTGCACATAGTGAAAATTACAAAAGCTTACTGCCTAATGCCTGCCACCATAAACGCTAAGAAGATTTCATGCATGATTCTTTTCGAAATATTTCCGCAGTTTACGATATTTAGACCGGAATTATTTTGTGCGCGCCAGTTCGTATTAAAATGTCAGACACAGCTCAGAAGTTTTCGCCTTGGAATCGACAAAGGGGTTGGAACCGGGCCTCATTTTTTCTACCAAATCAAATGAGAACTCAATACAAATACCTTATAGCAGGATCTACGGGGGTTAGCTGAATAGATTACCTATTAGGGACGGCATTAAATTGACGTTAAAATTTTATAAAAATGAATTACTGTTTTACCTAACGATTATATCGCTTGTTAATAATGCGCTCGCGTATGTAAAAAAAAATGCTTTGCAAAAGCGTCCAGCACTGGGTACAGCTTGTGCAAAGACAATCAATATATTTATAGCTGTACCCGCGCAGCTGAATTCATAGAACTACCGAAGGCGGTAATGTAATCCACGACCTGAGAACTTTTCACCTCCACCATCTTTCCATCTAAGTTACGCAAATGCACTTCTCGTCTGGGCTGTCTGCGTCTGCAGAGCACGGCAAACAAACCGGTCCACGAGACGATGTTATGAAACAAACTGTAGCAGATATTCCTCGCCACGAAGCCAGCGCCACATGGTATATCCGGGTCTGGCTATCGTGGGAGATGCCGCCCAGTGCTGCCCAGATACGCTAGTCAGACAAGATGCTGTGGAAGCTGGATACTGGAGTCAGTGGTGCAACATTCCGACCGAGTCCAGACGGCACGATAACATAAATTTATTGAAACCAAAGATATCAATCAGGCATAATTTTATAATAAAGCAGAACCTCATTATAAAATAAAAGAGATTTCCACAAATAATATAATAAATAAGATATCCAAGTTGGAGCCAAGAGCGCAGGAGGCCCGGTCCGAAGCGGCCTCGAAAATAAAGTTCGGCGAGCGCGGCCACAAAAGAAACGTTACACAATCGCTCAATCGTGAGCATCAAAACATTGAGCTCTATTTAGAGAGAGTCTAGACGCCTTTCATTAAAAATAATATTAAAAAATAAACATGTTATTAGCAGCGCGATGGCCGACGTTTCCGAGCCACGGTTACGGTAAACGTTGGGGAGATCTCCGAGGCAGGCGTAGGAGCTGAACACAACACTGAACCAGCGCACGTCATATCGTGCGAGTACGTATTCCGAATTTTATGTTATTCAACCTAAACAAATAGTAATAGGGAAATGAATGGAAAACACACAGCCCTCGAAATGACTCTCTAAAGATTAGAAAACGAATAGATTGATTTGGTCGACGGCCATTGCAATGCAAAAACTGATGAATGTATGTCAACTGATTGTTTCGCGGAGGTCCGTGACCTAAATATGGACCTTGTGCTCCAAATGGAATAAAGCAGGTAATTATATGATTGCTTTGGGAGAATAAACGCCGTAAAGAAAAAATCAAAGTTTACCTGCTTATCAAAAACAAAATGACCTGAACTGAATCGTTAATTAATTAGCTATTAATCTACGAAAGTACCTAGTTACATGTAGCTTCTAAAAATATTCCGTAAAACCAGAAATGAGCCCGGTAAAGGGTAGACCGAGTGACATTAACGGAGATTTCATTGTGTTTTACGTCAATCTCCGAGTGATTGATCGCCTTCATTAAAAATGTTCCTACAAAAGAATGTGACGTTAACTGCTGTAGTAGAAATAGCTTTTATCAAATTAGCTAAGAATGGTGAACTAATTAGTTTTAGCTTGAGAATTCGCAGTTTAGCAACCAGCAGACGGTAAATTCCTTCAATACGCCGATGACCGTCCATATCTGGGGCAGGTATTAAAAATGAAAATGCGCAATATTGCAGTAAGTAGGCCGCAGCCGAATGTCGCGCTGGAGTTACTCGCACCGTCCCTACCACCTTCCACGCCACACGGCAGTCGGGCGGAATTCATTCATCTGACGGTGGGCGGCCTCGGCAGCAGGGGGGAGGCGGGAAGTCGGTCAGCGAAATGGTTACGTGACAGAGCCGTAAACAAAACGTAATGCCTCGAGAGCTGTTGCAATACGTCAGTGCGTCACCGACACACAACAAGCGCAACCGACTAACAGACAATGCACCATAAGAGCTAACGGCTAAAGGTGGAAACCGAGAAACTGAATGCTGACGCCTGACGCCCGACCCGCGAGCAATGTGATCCTATCTACAGTCTGCTCCTATTCTATCAGTGTCCGAATGCCAGTGGCCAGTGGTCAGTGGCCAGTAGTCATAGTCAGTGTGCTGGACTTGCACAAGGCACCAGCGACACGATGTGTTGTGTGTTGGCAATTCTCCTTGTCTCGCAACAAACAGTTGCGCACCGCCTTGACCAACTACAACCACGAGTTTAAATAAAGCAAGGATATACCTTCGCTCACAACCAACAACCAAGTCATCTTTGTTACAAATAAGGAAACGTAATGCAACAAAAAAGCACAATGTGGAATACTGAATTTTTTTAATGGCGAATATAATTTTATAATAAACGGTGGAAAGGCCTTGCTCGCTGGGAAAAAAGTGAAATACGTCATTTTAACATTATTTTGAGTTCTAACATAAAGGGGGAAAAATTTTATATACGAAGGAAATAAAATAATCCCAAGTTTACGGAATCAATACAGATTTGAAATGAATCGCTCAAAGCCGGATCTAATAACAAGATGACAAAGCGAAACCCCCCTTCCGCTGCGGTTGTATAGAAAGTCAAGACCGTTTTTGTTTTGAACGAGCAATGGTTGCGCAACATTAGCGCTCCGCTATCTGCGCAATAGTTCGCAAGGCTGTGGCTGTAAGCCTTAAGGCTGAACTGTACCACAATACGCTCGCAGACTGGCCCAGACAGAGACAACCATCTCCACGAAAGGAGAATAATCAGCACAGCAGAGGACACATAATATTAGCGGTGTTTCGGGAGAGGATTTGAATAAGATGGGTATCGACGCACAGACAGTCCGCGGTATGTAGCACAGTTTGTGAGATTATTCGCTTTGGAACAAAAGAAGCGAAAGTCTTCCGGGCCGCAATCGCTTTGAGTAGAGTAGTAAAGTGTTTGTTTGCTGTGCCGCAACAAGGCCGACCGTTCGAGGCCCGCCGGTCCCGCGCAGTCTGCTGTCTACTCGAGGAACTTTCTTCTCTCACGGCAAGTGGGCCGCGCGGCGTTGGGAAACTGGGGCCGGTTTTTGGTGATCATTAGCCATGGGAAGTCGAGGTGGAGAATGCACCCAGAGTGCTCGGGCTCGACTAGCGGGGCAGCCTGCCCGATTATTAAAACATTCTCAGCGGCGACCGGGGACCGGCGACCGTGAGAGTGAAAGTCGCGCAGGCAAGGGAGAGTTGTGAATGCTGCGGGTCCGTATGTCACGTAACGGTACCGACTCATGAGGCATGAAACGTTGATGAGTTTTGACGTTCGACATATCATTTCCTAAAATACTGCTTCCCCCTTTAGTATTTAATTTTGAAGAATATTTTCCGTATATTCAAAGGAAACGATGGAAATATATTTAATTGGCCGTGAAATAGTATTGATCACACTGTCAACATCTATCGGGGCTACATGAATTATTGTAATGGAGTCTAGTAGTACAATAATATTGTTTTCAGGTGTCCCGGCAGTTGTGAACAGCGTCACTTCCGGTGGAACGAGTTACTCCATTCATCATCAGCGCAGACGTCATCTCGATTAGTATTCAGTCTGCTCGGTGCCCAGCACCTAGCATCACGGTGGTATAGGGTTACTGTAATATCTTATTTCGCTGGTTTAGCGGCCAATTATTGCATTTGGCGTCAGATCTCCCGATTGTGAGGTGGGCAAGTGGGGGAGGCGTGAGGGATCCTCCCGAGTCCAGACGGTCTTGCATCGTAGTCTTGTCGTCCACCGCATATTTCATCCTCTATTTATAGCTAGACGCTTTAAATGTCGCCCGTGCGAGATATACGAGAAAACAATGCGCCGCGCTCCGCGCCGACAGGACTATTCCCAGACTGCCAACTGCCGCGGTGAACCGGTGGACAGAAGCGTACAGGGACAGTGGACACGCAGCGCACTCAGATGCCGTAGCAACCGACACGCCAAATAAGAAACGCGTCAATGCTGCGTCAACTTTTATCCCGCGAAACGGGAAAAGCCATTCCATATTATGTTCACACCTCGGAATAGGAAATACACAAGTGGACACCCCATTATCAATCGCTCCCCCCGTCAAAGTAAAAACGCGGAAAGTACACAGCGTAGAATAGAGCGCTAAAGGTGTTTATTAATAAAATCGGCCCGTAACGTGCGAGATGTGGGTTATGGGCGTTATGGCACCGGGCTCGCTTTCGGGTCAAGTGTATCGGGTCGAGATACGTTTCAATAATCAAATTAATGTATCTCGCAGCACTGTACAAAGGAAAAACGAGAGGGTATATAACAACCTGTCCAGACGGATATTTACAAACAAATTAACCGTGCAGCTAGAAGACATAATCGCCGGAAAAGTGAAGTGTGACGTAGAGACATATGGAAAAATATTTGCACAGCGTTTATTATTCTTTAAGCCTTTTACAGGTTTATGCAAATACACCGAGAGAGGCCTAGCAACGGTGGCGGTGGCTGGCGCTGAGGAAAAACCATATTATTGAATGAAAACATTGACTTAAGCCGATATTTCAGGGGAAAATATGGTAGTAACAGCGACAAAACAGAAGCACAGAACAAAAGGCTAATGCAGACGGCTATAATTCATGTCTGTCAGGTGGTGCCAGTACCCACTCCTGCCAGTTACACAAGTGTTTGGTTGAGCCCATAACACCTCATGTGCAAGCCTAGACCAACAAAGTTTCCAAAAGGATTGTCTTTTAGAAAAAAGTTAATAAACACAATACAATTGTTTTACTTTTTAATTATAATTTTAATTATATGAAAATCTGTCATTGGATATTT
This sequence comes from Glyphotaelius pellucidus, assembly GCA_936435175.1. Taxonomy (NCBI): domain Eukaryota; kingdom Metazoa; phylum Arthropoda; class Insecta; order Trichoptera; family Limnephilidae; genus Glyphotaelius; species Glyphotaelius pellucidus. Next base: position 14,700,349 of record OW386544.1, on the reverse strand, counting down.
GTATATTATTAATGTTATTATTATAAGTGTAAAATATCTGTTGATTTTCCATAATAAATAAAATAAAATAAAAATAAAACAATATATTTGTTTCTCCCATGGCTATTTGAATGAATTGACCAAGAACAAGCACATAATTCGAAAACAAAACCAACTTGAATTAAAGCGAATTGCAAAAAAAAAACGCGTCGTGTGTGAGTGACGGATGATGACGGATGATGCCCGGGGCTATGCACTAGGTGCAATGTGAACCGAAACCTAACCTACCGCAAGGATTATTGCAATGGGTTCCTGCGCACTTAATGCTGGATGCATTGTTGTATTTGTTTACCGGCTCGCGACAACTACTTGTTTGCATTATTGAAATGGACTTACAAGGATTCTTGCTCACGCATATACACGAACACGATGTGTTATTTATGCCTTTCAAATGTAAATTTAATTCGAGTACACACTGACCAGGAAACAAAAATAAAGGCGAAGAGTAAACGTGAGCACGATAGATAAATAATAATAAAAAAATGTTTTTTAAATAGTGTGGGTAAGTACGCTCAGCGAGATAAACTAGTTGGCAACGGCAGTAGGTACTGTGCATGCACTCGTCGGGTGGCGGCTGTCTGGGACACCAAGTCTTCTAGATCACAGACGGTGTGGGCGGGTGCAGTATGTATATGTACAATTCTCGTACGAAGCTTACCTTGCGGCTTAGTGGGCGGAGGGAGGCTGGCGGGGTCCTCGAGGTCCAACTCGAGCAACCGCCGGAGCTGCAGGTCTCCCAGGCCGGGCTCCAGGTGGTCGGGCACTCGGTACTGGTTGTTGATGCTCTCCTCGGCGGCGCGGCCGGGCAGGTAGGGGTAAATAGGGGGGGGACTACTGTCTCTCAGCGTGTCCCAGTCCACTCCCGCGAACAGGCGGTGCTTCCTGATGCTGGTGTAGCGGTCTCCGAGATCTGCTGCGCCCAGCCTCTCGGCGGGGTCCAGCACGAGCAGCTTTTCCACGAGGTCCTTGGCGTCAGAGTCGAACCCTTCGGGAAACTCGTACTCCAGGTTGATGATCTTCTGGAAGATGAGGTACTCGCTGCCGGCGCGGAAAGGCGGCAGACCAGACACCATTTGGTAGATGATGCAGCCGAGCGCCCACAAGTCGGAGGCGCGCGAGACGCTCTTGTCCGTGAGGAGCTCGGGACTGACGTACTGAGCGGTGCCCACAAAGCTCATTCTTCGTCTACGGGACTTTTCCTCACCGCCCTCCTTTTCGTCTTCTCCTCCACTATCCTTCTTACTTTCTGGGGATTCTGCCGGCCGAATGATCTTTGCTGAACCGAAATCCGTCACAACAACGTGCATTTTCTCGTCCAATAGAATGTTCTCCGGCTTGAGGTCTCTGTGGATAATGCCTCTCTTATGCATCTCCTCTAAGGCCAGTAGGAGCTCCGCGGCGTAGAACCTCGTACATTCCAGGTCAAACGATCCGACCTTATTGATGTGCGGCAAGAGTTCGCCATTCTTTGCGAATGTGATCACAAAGTAGAGCCTCTCAGCATCTTGGAAGGTGCAGAAGAGGCGGACGAAGCCGTGGCTCGCATTGTATAGCATATTGAGAACTTCCTTTTCTCTCTTGATGTATTCTGCCTTCTTCTCTCTCATGATGTGTCTCTTCTCGCAGACTTTAACTGAGGAACAAAGAAAAACTAATTTAGTTATTTTACCCTTAATTTTGCGAATAATTCAAATGGGGTTAATGCACAAGTTTCGAGTTCGTCCACCTTCCTTAAACAGATGTTGTTTGTTCGAAAGGTTGTGCGATTCTTTATGAATCCTTTGAAATATTAATGGAAAAACAGGTTTTCAGAAACCAATTCCTACATTCGTCTCGGCAGGTGTTGGCGGCGTAGATGTGTCCGGTAATGACGACATTCGTTAAATACCTTTCTAAATTAGTCGCGCAGCCGGATCCAAGACGAGTTGATGGAATTGGCAAAGGATACCTGTGGTTGTGAGGGTGGTGAGGTAGTATGGAATATCTCTATAATACTCACTGGCATACTCCTTCCCGTTGTGAATGTACTTGGCGAGGTAGACAGTGCTGAAGCAGCCCTCGCCGATAACCTTGCCGAAGATGAAGTCCTTGGCGCTCTTCTTCACGTTGGGGTTGGGGTCCGCGATGGGCGGGGAAGGCGCGGGGGCTGCGACTGGCTGCGGGGCCGGCGGGACAGCGGGCGCGGGGGGCACCATGGCCGGGGCGGGCTCGGCCGGACTCTGAGGGCGGCCGTTAATCTGCAACAACACAACACAACAGTCAGTCGTCATTCGCCATTGAGTAAAACTAGCTTAACGGAATTCACCATCGGCTGTCGCTGCCTGCTGCCTACTGTCGACAAGCGAGGAAACCTTCGTCGTACACTTGGAATGTCAACACGGCACCACTGTGGTTTACAAAGGATAGAGTGTTATCATAACAATGTATCAAAATAAGTGTCGGTAAAAAACAAATAAAGAACATTTCCATAAATATTTTAGTGAAAACATTATTAAACTTCTTCGTTTCATGAAGTGATAAAAAATAATATCCCGAAAATTTTTTGAACACACAAATGGAAACATTTCCTAAAATATTTTGTGTTTTCCAGAATGTCTAAAACCAGGGCCTAATTCAGCTAAAAATGTTTCCAGTAAATAACGTAGGTAAACAATTTTTGCGAGCCCGTATTAATTGAACATTCGAGATTTAATAACCAACATGCTGTAGTGGTTATCGGAAGAAAGATTTTATCACAAAACACGATATACTCGTACACGTCTCGGAGACACTACCAAAAACTTGGACTTGGAAAAAACAAATCAATATTAAGAAGTTGTATAATAATATGCACATATTCCAACAGACAATCAGTTTACCTTGACTTTCATGACGGCAAAAACAGAATCCGGGAAAGAGCGACGCACTGAGGGCGGAGAACTAGCAAATAACTGACCAACACTTAGACGTACGTAACGGGATCCATCACTGGTGATTTCGGGAAAGGTGGTGAACGAGTGATCGCGAACGTCACTGATAGCGACACTGAAGCACTGAACGACTGAGACTAACCGCGAGTGGGACTAGTAAGAGTCGATCGCGAGTTGCGCGTTGCGAGGTGCGACCGTGCGGCGGTGCGGTCGGGACGGCATTGAGGCCGCCGCGGCGCTACGGCGGCGGAGGGGCCGAGCAGGGGGGCGAGGGGTGGGGGAAGGCCGCCCGCGTCGCGCGTCACGTGTCTCCCCCACTTCTTCCCAAACCAACCACCTCGCGCCTTACGAGAGAAGAGAATATTGGCTAATTTATTCGCCAATTCGGCGGGAACGAGATGCGTGAAATGAACTTGAAACGATTAATACTGTGGCACTGCCGAGAACGTAAACAAAAAGAAAATCTGCAAAGAAAAACCGTTTGCTAAAACGGTACTAAAACTTGGCACAAACAAAAAAAGACCTAATTTGATTTTTAAAGTTATTGTGATATTTGATTAATATAAACAACGAGTATACGAATACGTCACTGAGTTGGGTTTTCCTGTTAGTTAATTGACTACGTAGTGACGACGTACTTAGCTAGGCGGCAGGTAGCTCAGTGCTCACTAGGCACCATAGGCAGGTACGTACCGCAGTGAGTACAATCACTCGACGGTGCGGCGGCGCCGATAATTGCCGTGTACGTACTCGTACTCGTCAGTGTAGTATCGTATCATTGTCAGGAAAACATAATATTCAATAATCATCAGAAGTATTGCGCACAAGGTTCCGGCTCGCCGTGTTATGTAAATGCGGTCTAGCGCTCGTTGCGTCACTTGTAACAATACCTGATGGAAGAATGCCTCGGCTCTATATTGTACCTCCATACCGCATAACTGCAGAAAAGAACCGTATCTAACATTATTATAAGGAAATATTGCTTAATTAAACAACGTTTCACATACGTACACCGACTTCAAATCCTATTTTATAATCAATGGTCCGCTACAGGTATTTATTAATTTTAAGAATGCAAAGCACCACAAAAGCGACTTAAGAGGGAATACATAATCAGACAAAACCGGAAATATGTCATTTTTAAATCAACTTGTAGACGTATCGACTCTTTTCCACAAAAAAAATATAAATTGATTTCGAAAGACTGTTCTTTTATCTAGTGAAGCTATTTTTTAAATTTTGAGAAAATATGTTTATTTTTAAGTACAATAAGGTTTTACCATAGGTCGCGTTGGCAGATTTGTTAAATTTTCAAACAAAATTTTGTACTTTACAACATACATTTGAAATCATTTAATCATGCAGTAAAACAAATCAATAAATCGTTTGCGAAACCTACTTTTCAGAATTTTAATTTTAGTTCAAATAAAATCACTAAAAAAGATCCGCGCCCTTGTTTTGTGACGAAAATACTTCAGTTTGTCTATTTATTTACGGTCTCTGAGACATTATTGAAAAATTATAAATACTTATGATCAAACAATAATTACATAAAGCACATGATTTTAATTGTTTTATTATCACGAGTTTGAGCATTTTGAATGTGGGTATTTATCAAAGCAAATTTGGAATGAAATAAAATCGATATTGAGGAATTATGTTAAAATGCTGGTATGGAGAATAATTAATATTTCTCATCGGAACCGCCCTGTACCCGTTGCAAGGGTACAATCTCAAGGTTCGACGAAATTTAAATTCTCGGCCACTGGTTAATGGCTCTTTAACAGAAATCGGTGACACCGTAGAACTAGACAAACAAACAAATTATGAGAATAATTGACGTCACTGGCCAAGACAAAAAGCACGCTTGGTTCATACAGTCGGGGTACGTTACGTATAGAGTCCGGAGCTAAGTGCTCCAGCCTTATTGAGCTTTATTTTTAAAGACATTGTCGATGTTATCAATCTTTTAGAAATCGTTTTTTGATAAAGAGAAAATCTAGGAGGCTTGAACGTTACTAATGTTGATTAAATCTGGCTGTTTATTTAAGAGCAGAGGAGCGCTTTGTGTTCTGTAGGATGCTGAAATCACCGACCGCGGAAAGTAAACACGAAGACTCGGCTGAAATTAACATGACATCATATGCAAATTAAAACAGTGTGGAAATGACATCATGAAAATCACGAATATGATTGAAGTACCGCGAACAGAGCATTCCACAACCAGGAGAAGTGAAAGCCAGCGGAATTATTGTTCCATAGCATTTCCTCAATGTAAGTCGTGTCATGCTTTCCATGTTTGCTTTGAGCTCCCGACTCCCGATCCGCCTCCATCGCTATCTGATTCTGATTAGCTTTGCCAATCTTCATTTAGAATCTTTTTACTTACAAGCGGCACAGGGCACAGCACACTCGGGTAAACCTTCAGATAATGCAGGTGTAGTATAAGAATTGCATTTGAAAACCGGACTGACTTACTTTTTATTGCGGCTTTCCCCAAGGCTCATCGTAAGACCCTCGCCATTAATTGACACATATCCACACTACATAATCAAAGTAATATCAATAATATGGTCGGGTAAAATGTTCGTAACATGTTTGCTTCGGCGCACCGCTTTTGCAAATACGAACATGTGCCGTGGGGAAAATAATAAACAAATAAATGATTTTAAATATTTGCACACATGGAACCAATAACATAATTACAAATTATGTCCATGTGGTCCGTAAGCTGCGTCCAGTGTTCTCTCAGGCCTTAGATGACCTAGTTACGTCTACATGCACCGCCTTACTACTGGCACATCGCTGATAGGTCCGTTGTAACCTCTCCCTCTTTCTCATAAACGACGCATGGAGGCAGAAGTAAGGCGGAACTATAATGGCCAGTTAACAGCCACAGGCCACTCAATAACAACCTGGATCATAAATAACCAATAGAAAAACAAAACTATAACATTTACACCATTTGTTTTTTTTTTCTGGATCAGTCGTTGATAATTGACAAGTTACTTAAGGGGAACGCTTGCGCGGCCTTTTCCATACTAAACTTAAATTTGGATTTGACGCTAAAATACTTAGCCAAACTAAATATTTTTTTACCATAGGTGTAGCAAATATATAGTACGAATTTGTGATACTTTATTTATTTGATTCAAATTATAAAATACATGCCATTAAAAATCAATTTTTCACAATTTTATTTTAGAGCCTTGTAAATTTGGCAAATATTTTTTGCCCTACCAATTACGACGCAAATATAATAAATGCGAAAAAAATTATTTTGTAGATACACATAAAAATTATTAAAAAGGCATTTTTGATGGATTGCTATTTAAATTACAAATGACTGATTTATTATTCTTTCATTATTTCATTATAACTATTAGGTTGAGTAAGATTATTTTTTAATGATTACAATTAACTCACAAAAAATTGTCAAAGTTGTCTCTAAGATCATGAAAAATTTAATTCCTCATTGATCTATATTTCATAATTTAAAAACACAAATAAATAAAGTAGCACATATGCGGACTAGATATTTGCTACACCTTTTGTTTAAACAATGATTATTCAGTTTGGTGAAGAATTTTGTCCTCAAATCCAAATTTAAGTTTTGTATGAAAAGGGCCGCGCAAATAATAACGCATTTATGAATAATGCCAACAGTTGTTGGCTTATTGAATGCGGAAGTCCGAAAGTAGATTGGTAAACCGTACACTGGAAAAATCAGTGGCCACCGCCGGTCCTCACCGCAGAGTTAAGCTGCCACCGCCAATGTGGAGGAGGCAAGAGCAGCCACTCGCCACCGGGTAATCCCGAGAAAAGCCATTCGGCCACCGGAAGCACAACACATTGCGGAGGTTCTCACTTATAGAAATACCAACGCGGACTCCATAACGGATGTACCTCTTTAGGCGCGGCAAGCCGTGAGGGGGACGCGGGCGAGACGGTACAATAACTTGAGCTATTTTTACCACATCATTTACTACTTCTTATTATTCCGATATCCAACCAGTAATCGTGCAGTGGAACGGAATCAGCTAACTAAAATTCTACAGTTTGATAATGACTATGAAGATAGGAACGGCTGTCACGCAAAACCAACGCTACAAACTAAACAAAAAAAAAATTTAAACAAAATTTTTTATTTAAAATTAAAATTACTTTTTAGAATCGTCATCATCATATTTACTTATTGGTATAAAAGTCTTGTCTTATGTGTGTTTAAAACTTCCACTTAATTTGGTTAACATGTCGCGTCTTTGTCGAGGAAACGTGATACTTGACTGCTTGCTGCTATTTGTGTGTAACCTTTTGATGATTCACGGAATAACTGTGTCGCTGCCGTTTGGAAGTGCATCCTGTCACACATACAAGGCGATGGCTGTGCATGGGATTAGCCGAGAGCCGAGCTGAGGACCGAATATAGTAACGGCGACTGCTATTATACTAAACTATGAATGGCGATGATCCTACTCGAACAAATACCAGTGATTCACTCGGCTCCATTCACCGCTACGTGTGTACACTACGCTATACTATACATAGCCGCAACTACATCATACTCCATACTTTACTCGCCACTTGACTACCTACGGCGGAAATGAAATATAGCTTAACAATACTAATGGCGGTGCTAATGGCAAGGGCCGCCCATCGAATGGCAAATCTGATTTCGTAACCGTTCATTCATTCGAGCAAGTATGCGTAGTTGATGCTCGAGACACCCACGGGATAAAAGTACACCATACTCGCAACAAGCAAACAACAGATGTTGTGCAGGTTGAGTCGCAGTATAAATAAGAAGCGGACTGAAATAGCGAGAGGAAATGTTTCTTCGCAAGGATCCGAGGAGGACTGCGGGGGCTGGCAGAATAAGATTTAATTAGCATGAATATCAACGCGATGACTGCATGTCTATTAATACTATTAACTTTGAATTACAAATTGGATGTTCGGCTGGTTAGATGAACTAACGCGATAGTGTGTAGAATGATCGTGCGTTGCGCAGGGCAGTTAGGGCAAGAGGCGAGGGAGGGGAGGGCGGCAGAGAACCTCCCATCCGGCCAGAGATGAATTCATTCATGATCACAGACGCTGGGATGCTGAGAGTAGGAAAGGCCGCACTCTGCTGCCACGTGAGAGCCACCAGTCAGCAGTCAGCCAGCCATGATGGATGGGAACAGGCCGAACAGGCCCCACGCACAGCGACACAATGCGCGGGAAAATTTATCGAACTTTGTTGGAAACTAAATAAGTCATGAATAGTTTTGCGGATGTTGTCACAATTGCGAACGGAAAAGTAAGATTAACGACTGAAGGTAAAACTGGGTGCCTTCATCTTTACAACTAGGCCGCTGAGAGCTCCGTTGTTACTAACCTCCGTAATATATTGTGAACATACATCTTAAATGATTTATAAAAAAATCAACCCGTAAAAACGATTTTGCTTTAATACCTTTATATTCGAATGACTTTTAAATTTTTTTGGTTTGACTGAGGATTGAACATTCCTCCCCAGGAACAGGAGTCAACAACGCTAAACCCTAGACCAAATCCCAATTGGAGACTACCGACATTATTCCATATAGTGCTGTAATTTTTTAAAATATATTGTCATTAATTTCAAAAGAATGCGTGCGTGCGGGCGCGTGCAAGCACGAGTACCATCGAAAGTTGATAAAATGCTCTGTCATCGACAACGAGTATATCTGCCGAGTTTCAACTCGATCTGAAGTCGAGAAGTGTGTTAATTTCCACTTCCATTCAATCAAGAAAGCTAAAGCGAAATTGCTGAAATGTGAGAAATAATTCAGCAAATCGTTTATAGTCCTGATACAATGTTGGCGAGCCAAATGATACATTCGGATAAAAATAGGGCAATCAGTGGACTTTTCGCACTAGTCACTTAGTCATCGGTGACGTATTATTATCTAAATGCCAAAAACAACAATGGAAAGTTAATTTGGCAATCTTGGCTCGAACTTATATTACTTTGCAAGCTTTGTACCGACCGCATCGTCATCATTGAAAAAAAACCACACTTATATACAAAGAAATTGAACAAAAATATTTCAGCAGGAAGCAATAATTCCTGTACTGGGAATAATACAGTTATAAACGATACATTTCTGTTACTGTCAATAAAATACATTTTATGTATCAAAAATATAGTATCAAGTTTCGGGGGCGAATTGGTGCCCGGTACAGGAATGGGCGGATAGGCGAGCGCGTATTGGCCGGTCCTTATCTGTTGAGGAAAATGAGGCAGGAATCTCTCGTATTATTATTGTGCCTTATCTGCCGGTTAGGGACGGGGAAACCGTATCGGTCGAGCGACTTCCTGCCGCGGACAGGAAGGGAGAAGTTAAGAACAACTCGGACACTCGGAGCGCGGTTTGGAAAACCTGGACACTTTTTAATGTGTGTACCTATAAATAAACGGGGAAAACCCCAGAACAAGGATGTAAAGTCATAAATGATGTTATCTGGGAATGTTAAATTTTTGCGTTTGTCGCAATTATTATAATATGTTGAGGAAAGGATGTAAATGATAAAACAATAACAACAAATAAGTTAGGTACTAGCCGGTTTAGCACGACGATCAACACGCATTTTATTTTGTGATTTATCTTATTTTTAAAGAAAAAAATCAAAGCTACAAAGCTCATGACGGAATGTACTTTGATAGCTAAAAATCGTTGCATCGACCAAAAAAATTGCAACAATAAAAATATTGTACAAATTTCATGACTAGAGCTCAGCGTTTAACCACTGGAGAGACAGCGCAATTTAAAACTTTTTTTAAATTGTTCGACATTTTTTGGTGATCATTTTGAATATTTTCCCCCAAATTAAAAAAAAAATCATACCTCCGAATTTTAATATGGAGATACACAAACTGACTTTTTGTCGATTATTACATATTCGTAGGATTTATAAAAAAAATATTATAAAATCGTAAACTTCTACTTAATTACTTACAAATAAGGGAAATTTTGCCAAAATTGGCAGCAAAGCAATCCGAGGTATTTTAAATAGTGCCATATTGTGGCAAAAAGCGCTCCAGTGGTTAAGAGTTATTTGGCTGTGTTAGTTAAACAACAGATTTTCTGGTTCATAAGGTCAGATAAACGATTCGATTGAAACATTTCGTTGGTTCTTTAAACAAAGAAAAAAATACAGGCGGCTGGTAACTAAGGAATAAATTAACAAATTATAATCGATCGTCACAATTGTGCGCCGTTAGGTGTCGAAAGTTTGATTTATTTATACCCCCTTATCAACCGTTATATTTATAAATTTGTTTGTCAAGTCAGAATGTTCGGCCATAAAACACGAATATTTACGGCACACAAAGTTCGAAGATGATAAAATAATAATAACATTGAGAAAAAAATAGATGTATAGGTATTGAAAAAAATACTTATTTTTCTATGGCCGACAGCGATGAACTTTGGAGACGCTTTGACCTTTGGTAAGATGATACGAGAACCGTGATTTCATTCATAGTTAGAAATCAGAAACAGTCAAGGAGTACAATATGTTTTTTTAAACATTGTAGAGCAACAGTGAGTTTTATAAATCTGGGTAGGCAGTAGGTAGTTATCTATAAATGCGCGATAAGAGAAAAAAATAAAAACATTAAAAGTCTGTCGGTGTTTTCAAGTTTTCTAAACAGGGATTATATTATATTGATGCACATTTTGAATTACACACACAAAGCAATAATGTGAGAAAGAAAACAAGTTGGTAAATAATAAAATAAATATAAAAGAGCTCACCTTTACGATTAATATGGTACACGTAGATTCATGCATGATTCTTCTTGGAGATTCCGAAATCAGATTGAATTAGAGAGATAACTGTCTGCCAAGAGGGTGAGCAGAAGCGCCGCTCAAAGCGACTGAATAACCAACTGTTGGATGCAGAGAAGTTAAATGCGGTTGGGAGGGGGTGTAGGTGTTGTGTAGAGGAAAATGCAGCGCACTCAGGTCACCACAATTCACCGAGCTCAAGCGGGACACTAAATCTACAACCCACAAAGTTAAGCGAAAATCCTCAGATGAAAAGACTAGCTTCGGGGATCTTATGTTGCTGTAGTAATAGCCTGATATAAACTGCCTGCTTCATGCAGGGAAACTGCATATTATATGAAAAGCTGTGATTCTAAAGTAGCAGTAAAAGTCTTACGTTAACGCTACGACATAATATTTTAGAGTGACGCGAGCTGGGCACGCGTTTAGAGCCAAGGCTGACGTGGCAGTAAAATATCAAACATTTTCCACAATCGCTACACACAGCACGTGTAAGGGTTTTATTACCCGAGTCGCGGCGAGTATGTAATACTAAAACATAAGCTGCGATTGTACTTAAACTGCACCGAGCCAAAGGCCCTATAAACTATAAACCCACACTCGTAACAAACATAACAAATGACCGAGTCCAACATAAGTTTAACTTACCGATTCATGAAGCTATTCCTTATTAATTATAGTAAAAGCTAGTCAAAATTAAACAGGTAGGAGTTTGTTTTGGTTATAGGCAGATTACGGTCCAATTAGCACAGACGTTATTCAAAATAATATATTATGAACATATTGCAAAACAAATTAACATACAAATATAGGTAGGTAATTAAAAAAATAAAATTTAGCACATGACGTTCACGTGATGATAAAGAGAAAACAATAAAAGCCGTTTATTGAGATGTTTTGCAAATAAAATGGTCGCGAGTAGAGTAATCGCGATTCCAGCATCACATTTGTACAAAGACAGGTCAATAATATTGATAAATCCAACTAACACTGCGAGTTAAGAAAAATTATATATTTTTATTATGAATTATGATAGTGGTTTTTCCTGGCCAATACAATTAGCTTGGTCTTTGTACTTACGAAGTAGCCAATAAATTTATGTAGGTACTAGATTAACTAATTTGATTAAAATGATAAATTCTGAAATAAAGCTACCAAAAAAATCATTAAGGATATCATTCGAATATTACGATTTGCAATCTCTAGGGCACGGAGGTAGAACTTGAGAAGTGTCCATTAAAACCGGCAGCACGAATTGTTGTGACGAGGACGCGAAGGATGTGTGGTCTAAATAGCTTCTTATCTTTACAAGAGCAAACAACAGTTTTATGACGAAATGAAAAATGAACGCGCGTGTTGAGTGGGCGAGTCTTATGTCCTAACTATAGGGCGATTGCAGTAGTAGGACACGGTGACGATTGCAGACTAAACATTCCACATTGCTTATATAGCAAGCCAGACAGACTAGGAAGGTTGACGGCGTCAAGTGGACAAATCAGACTAAAGGTAGGCTGGGTACTGGGTTGGTGACAAGGCGCGTGCAGATAAATTCAACTGGCAACAAGAACAATGTAAACCAGCCGACATTTTAATTTCAAATGAGCCTATATTCTGTGATGGCAAAATCAATCGGAGCAATTATTATTAACGCCTTTCGGCAGCCGAAAAAAATGATGTCTCAACTATCGCGAAAAACACCAAATAATAGAATGATTGATGGCGATATTTTTTCCTCCGCTATCTATAGCCCTCCGACTGTTGATTATTAAATTCCAGGAATCACCGAAACTGGTAATACAAAAAAAGCTATAATAAAATACGATTAACAACATGGAATAGTTGATAGGTTCTTGTCTGCTTGAAATACAGGCAAGTCCTTTAACCTTTTTATCAATGTGGTTTGATTTAATCCCATAATAAGAGTCACTGGAAATGTGTAGATGGGTCTCTTATCAGCCATCACCTCGTAGAGCGGACCCGACCCGTACTTCCTAACTACTTTACTAATAGTATGTAATGGATACAACATATATTATTATTATTATGTGGGAAAACATATCTTTATTAGCACTCTATCACGTTTCTGGCGCCATTGCCGAAAAGTGATATATTATCAGAAGAGATTACACTAAATGATTTTTTATAATTTTACAACGCGTTTTCAAGCATGATTGGGTATCTAATTTCGGGGCAACTGAAAATTATTTTAATCAATAAATGGAATTTTAAATAAAAGTGGGAACCAGGTGGCTCAATAATGAATATCGGGTCAGTTATGCTAATAATGTAAAAATATTCACATGCGGATGAACGTTCGCTAACACAATCAAAACCTAATCCACATTATTCGTAGTGTGTATAAAACAGTGAATGAATTCAGCCACAAATTCAAAATGGAACAAATAATGCTACATCCTATAATAGAAATAGATAAAAATAGCTCCGTCGCTTAGCATAAAAACGCTCCGAACTCCAAACCAGTCTGAACAGCAATGGCAACCTTCTAGCCGGAGGTGGTACGCAAAACAATTTAATTGAATAGATGACTCGAGCCAATAATAATAAAATGTTGGGAAGTTAGATTCGGTAATACCGAAAATAAGACAATAATAATAATCAGACATCGCAATCATTAAATGTAGGTACCTGCGCCGTGCAAAGGTCAATGTCTGTGTACATTATTTTGACAAAGGACTTTTTGTACATTGTCAACAAGCGACTCAAAAGATCATGATTGCGTGCCTAGACTGATTGTAAGAGTACGTTAATTTCACGTCATGTTTCAGATGCGTGGCTGGCGGATAAAAAAACGATTGTTTGCTGATACGTGATAAGAAAGCCAACTTATGCCAATTTATCGAGGGGAGGGGAGCGGTTGGTGATGTCAAAGGTTTACGACCGAGTCACTACTAGAATGACGTAATTAATACGATTTATTTATGCTAATATTTGGGCAAATGAGCGTGGCGATGATTTATAAAGGCTCGCAATTTAAACGAAATATTTATGTACATCGCAAACGAAATCGCTAAATGAAAACCCTCGTTAGAGCGCGATAGAAGTTTCCTCAATTTGAAAGGTTGTTTACCTTACGAGTCAAGAGTCGATACCCTCAAAATTAAATCTAAGACAACTGGAGTTTGGCAGAAGCAAAGAGATATTCAATCTTTTGTACTTCGTGAAACTGTTAACTGTATCGTGGAAGAGTCATAAAAATGACACATTTATTAGACACTTATTTGCCATGAAGTGGGAATAATTTTAATTTACTGAATTTAACTCTACTTTTTACATGTATAGATATAACGGCGTCATATGCGCCTCACAATTTATACCTTTATACGGGCTATTATAAACTTGAGGTCTTCTTTTAGGTAGGGAAAAATTTGTTACCTGAAGACCATACTAAAATTGCATGTTTTTTGCAGCATCATCATCAGTCCGAGCATCACCAGCAGCAGCCAACGACGGCCATTTTTACATGTGTTTGTGCTATGCTGAGTGGGAGGGTGTCGGCTATGGCCTACTTTTAGGAATTTCTCCGCATTCACCTTTTGGAAATGAGGAAAACTATAGAAAACTTCATTTAGAAGGAAGCGGCCGTTTGTCGACATGAAACAAAGACGGCCTTCTGTAACATGTAATGTGATGCATTGTGAGGTGTGTGAAAATGACACATTTTATGAATGATCCGTTACTATAATTTAATAAAATAAACAATACAGCGATTTCGGCGAACAATGTCATAAATTTTGCCACAAAAGCTAGAGCGATATTTTATGAGAGCATTTGCTTCGTTCCTTTTCTAAATTCGTGGCTCGGTCCGCGGTAATAGCTACCTGTTTATACGCAGCATTACACGTGTTCGAAGGTACATACAAAGTAGAACAATATCAGATTATTGTTTAGCATGTATTTGATTTGTATATTTCAAGCTAGTTTACAAATTCTACGAAATGTTCAAATGCCGAAACGTCAGACCGCCACGAGGAAGAAAATAAATTCCAGACATTGCGCGGAATACGTCAAATACCACACCAGATCAATCACTTGGATTGCGGCTTGTGATTGTATTGTTATTAGTATTGCTTTGAATCATCAGCATTTTAGTGTGTGTCGACAATGAAGAGAACTAGCTCTTGAATTTGGTTTAAGAGATAAGAATAAAATTATAGATTATACAAAAATATCTGTACTAGGAGACAAAAATGTGGATTGAATTAATGCAATTGAACAAGCTTTTTTCAGTTTTTTAATCAGGTTTTTATTTCTTCTCGAATAATATAACAAATCTGTTATTTTTTACATCTTCGGGAAAAGTATTAAAATATTGTATTCCTTTATAAATGTAATTTTGTACAAACGTATCGTTTACAAACTGCACGCGTGACGCATGATGTTTTAACGCATGCACGGGCCAAGATGGAATATATTTCGAGAAAATTTGCATGATCCAAATTTATCGCGGCTATTGATGTGAATTTGTAGTTAACCGTGATTGAAGGGAAATGGCGGGCAGCTTCAAATCAAAACAAGTCGGACAATCAAAAGCTAAATGTATTGCAAAAGTCTTACGGAACGGGAGTCCCACGGTGTGACAGCGGTAGTGTAAGAATTACTACACCTACGTAGACAATAAAGAGTAGGGTTATCAGGTCTTGCAGTTTCGCTACATTCTTGTAAACGTGGGAAAAACATGTCGTAGCCAAATACCTACATAAAATCTTCAGAAATAGCATTGAGGATGTTTGCTAATGATATTTCAGCACGAAAAATGCTAGCCACATAAAATTATATTAACCGCATTCTTCAAATCTTGACACGTATTTACTGAGCACAACAATTTGCTTCAAAATAAAATGTTGTTGACAGAATGAATAACAAGTCGTAATACAAGGCGATTGGGCGTTTAATCTACTATCTACAGTAGAGAGCGCAGGATCACAGCTCATCTCGAGTCTGGAGTATGGTGTCAACAAGAAGAGTAAGGGTGACAGTGACAGTGACACCGGTGACGTCGGTTGTGTTAGAAAGAGGTACCACAGCACACAGCCCTGGAGTTAGTTGTTGGATGGAGGCAGACAGAGTGGACGCTGGAACCGTCACGTGCGCCATCGGTTTCTCTTGGTTATGCAAGGTAGGTCGCGCGCACGCCTCTTCTGAAACTTCCATTTCGGCAACGGCGAAACTTGACCAGCTCTGACTTCTTGGGCGCCGCCCAAGCCCGCTAATGAACTATAACTCCGGATGAAAGTGTTTACTCGATGAGTGTCGTTTTTAACCAAAGTTACGCCCGCTAGCAGGAATTTACAAAAATAACTGTACACGACATAGATAGACAATAGGTAGGTAGTATAATTTCACTAATAGAAGCAGATTTTGATTGAAATGAAAATGGCAATATCTATCGTTCTAACGTCCGCAGTTATTGGCGAATAGCACGAATTTTGACCCAGATGATAGTTTGTTGTTTAGTTGATTACCATCCTTACGTCGGAAAAGCGGTTTAAGAAAGTGCTGGTTATGTGACTCACATTGGAGGAAGCATTCGCCCGCTTACATAAAATTTGCATGACAAAATCCCCCACATCATTTGCTAAACTAATGAGTTTCAAAACAACGGAAGAAAGTAGAGAATAATATACTCCGCCAGTACAGTATGGCCGTTATGTAATTTCAAGTCACTTAAAACGGTTATTGTTTCTTCGGATGGATTATCTCAAATTATTGCGGAAATCGAACATAAACAATGTATGAAAACACAAATTCACTAATAAAATAGTTTGTGCCGTGACTTGTACGATAGATACGTGCTATTATTATATTATTATTCGTTCAAATTACTGTTCGACATCATTCAGGAAATCGGTAAATAAGGAATTCGCTTTTACAAGCGACATAGTTTACGATGCAAATGCCAATGGAGTATTTAAATGGCTGTGAAAATAGAAAGTTATTTGAAATAATGTCATGGATTGATAAATAGAAGGAACATTTGCTAAAATCAGCAATAAATTATAGGCAAACTTTCAATCTGTCGCCGACTCGACGTCAGTGCAGGCTAACTGTTGAGATTGTAATTATTCTTAAGCGAGTCAAACGTAAGCTGTTTATCATCGCATTCAGTCAAAGGTTAATAAAGACGTTGAGAACTTCTTACCTACCTACGCTAACGGACACATTCCTCGGTGATTCAAGTGTTGTGTGCACTTCTCCGTGCATTCTTTCACACGCGGCATAACGACCGACATACCAACAGGTAAATGCACCCAAAATACTTCTGGGACGGATCGACCCAAGGCCCATAGGCACCTACCGCTGTTTCAGTATCACCTTTCCGACTGCAAGGCTGAACCCATACCCATGCTGTTATTCATTTATCTCAAATCAACAAAATACCCACACCATTCTGGACCCTACTATTGTGGTGTAGGTATAATAATCACAAATCTACGAGAAATGCTGAAGTCTGCGAATTGATGAAAAATGGTAGATTTCATGAAAGAACAATAAAAAATGGTAAATAATCACATTTATGTACATACTTACATCAATCCCACAACAAGGCCGTGATTCTAATAAATACAGCTGAAGGAGTCTGTTCGGTAGACAAATTTAGGTTACACATAATAGACAAATTTAGGTACATACCCTGCTACTTTTGAATTAGTGATTTTGTTCCTTACCTGCCCCGATTATGGATGATAACAAATTTATGGGGGACTCGAAGCGACGAGAGATCTTAAAGGTAAATAAAACCCCAGCCGCCGCCGGAATAAGACGACCATAATTCAGACAGATAAAGCGTGTTTATAGGGTAGGAAATAATGACAGCATAAATCAGAAGATCCGTGACTATTTCCGCATAATATAAATAATGATTGTTTGGAATCCATCAGTATTGAGGCTGTGCAAGTAGCAAGCGGCGAGTGGAGAGATATGCACATG
This sequence comes from Glyphotaelius pellucidus, assembly GCA_936435175.1. Lineage (NCBI taxonomy): Eukaryota > Metazoa > Arthropoda > Insecta > Trichoptera > Limnephilidae > Glyphotaelius > Glyphotaelius pellucidus. The sequence goes on along the minus strand of OW386544.1, from coordinate 14,682,636 downwards.
CACACTTGTACAATATACATTGTACACGTGAATGCAGCGCACGTTGGCATCTTCCGCTCCGGCTATCGCAAACACAAACACGCAAACAAACGTCGGGAGAAAAGCCGATCAATTATCACAACAGTCAAAAGCGCCGCAGAAGAGAAATCCCCTCAATGAATGCAATTATTATTGAAGCGGTCCTCGGTCTCCGTTCATTACTTTCTGGGAAGACAACATGAACAGTGAACACTTGGAACAGTTGAGCACTGGCGGTGTGTGTTCATCATTTAAACGAAAAGCCTTGTAGACGAAGAAGCCCGTTCTATAGCAAGGCTATTCCGTATTGGAAATGCGATGTCGTGCCTAGTTCGTTATGAGACCCATACTAAATAATTATGTAGACCAAGATATGAATGTAAGGGCATCATTGCTAATAGGACTTCATAATACAGAGTTGTGACGAAACCGTAATTGCTGCGTAAAAGCGGTTTATTTTGATTACATAAATAAACTCTCGGAATTGTACAAATATTAATTTTAAAACCGAGGCTATGACAAGGGAATCAAAATATTACACAGATTCAGCATGACTCGCGGAAAGCCAGCATCATGTAAATGTTCTCTTGAGTACCTATTTACAGTACAACAGACTACAATGATACAACACTACATCAAAAAGTAAACAGAAATCAGCCAACATAATATTTTATGTAAGTACTTGAGGTGAATGGAAGGATTACTTGCTCGAAAGGTGACATAAAAAAGGATGCAACGCCAGATATCAAGGTTCGCGTTAGCTTATTCAATGCATGTTTTCCGGATACTACCGTAGATGATCACACTATCAAAGGAACGTATTCGGGCACGAACCAAACCACTGACACACGAGGGAATGAGCAAGATGGTTGAAGCAAAATAAGCACAGGCCATATATTCGAGGAATGGTATCTAACGGTGATCCAATAAAATTTGAAAGTACGCGGTGAAATTGGCTAAACGAGCATTCATTCAGTCGTAAGTGCCAAAATACGTCCAGATTATTTTGGAAAACCGAATATCATGTTGATTCACTCAATATGATGGTGAGGAATGCTGAGCCAACCATCGCAACGTACAATAACATTTCTCAGAAATAGTAGGATGACGGCACAGAAAACAGGAAAATGGCTTGCACATCACCATGTTCATGTGTGCGAAGCCACGGTATACACTTTGAGTACAGCTTTATGTTCAATGTTTTGTTAGTACAGTGCATTCTGAGTGCAAGCGCCCTTACTAGCGCATGCGCTCAAAGACCGACCCCCTTTGTTTTTATAGTCGCAGGTAACATATGGTACACGTGGCAAGCTTCATGCACCTGCTCTCGCTAAACTGCTTCACAGATAAAACATAATATTTACTGCGATATAAATACCCATTCTGCATGCATATACGAACTTTTCTCTATTAGATATGAGATCAGCTATTAGAATATTATGACTAGGAATGATCTAACAGTTGTGCGAGTAAAAGACAACACCCACAAATGACGGAGGCGATTTTCATCGCGGATGACTGAATAATGAAATCATACCGGGTCGAAAATAGTTTTGCAAATAGCATCGTCGGCATTCCTCGAGTCTAATGGTGCAATTATTGCAGGATGCTAAATTCATAAATAACGAAATCGACAGTGCTAGTCGAGTGAACTGTCGGCGGTGAGAAGCTAAATGAGAAGTCGAGGTGAATGATTCATGTAGTCAAAGCATATGGCGATTATCTGTATAAGGCAGAGCGGATTTCAACGGAGGCGGGGGCGGCGCCAGCTGTGGTGAGTCAGCGCAGCCAAACGCCATCGCCCGAGAACCTTGCCACACAACACTACGAGACAAAAATAATATGCAGACCATAGGGCAACTACAATCTATAATAACAAATGCAATTAGTTCTGCAAAATAAAATCTGCCTCAAAGGCTGGAAAAGCGTGCATAAATAAAAATCAAACAAGTGGCCTAAATAATGTTTTTTATTCCCATTCCCTAGTACGGTGATTATTTGGTGTTACTAATACATCGTCACAGGTGTCAGGTACCTTGAATTACATTTAATGTAGATCCATCGCTACCTGAACAGATGCCGATAAATTATTTTTTTGATGAACGCGTGTTTAATAAATAAATAAGTAGGTATAGCACTGAGATTGGCATACTTTAAATTTAAACCGATAACGTGAGTTGATCATCGCCTGACCGTGGCTACTCCCAACGTAGGTACGTAGCTATTTTGCCGAAACATTATTGTATGAAGCGCATACAGTGATACCGGTTTAACTGTAAAATTAATACCAATTACGAAATAACAATGGCCGAACGGGCAGCTGAACAAAAACGCGGCGGAGCCGAGGAGATCGCGGGGTTTCCCACGGTGCTCCGAGATACCAGCCAGCAGCCAGCCAGTACCTACTAAATCCAGTAGTTTAGTCCACAGTGCGGGAGAAGCGCCCAGCTCCTGGGAAGCGCCTAACCCAGACACAGACAATCCACACAGTTAGATACCGTATTTCCAAGAGGACCTCTGTTCTGTTTGTGTAACGAGGCTTTATTAAATTGTAAAAGTAGGAGTGGAGGAATGCAGAACATGAGTTCACCAATTTGCAGTAATTCTATTTAATTCAAGCGACAAAGGGGACGAGTCCCGGGAACTAATCACGATTCATTAGATGGCCACTGGTGACAATGCCAATGTAATTTAGTCGGACTTGTGGAAGTGTCCTAAAATTCCGCCGCAGCGCGGCCTCAGCGAGTGCCAAATTAGGCTGAATGGGTCTCTGTTGACAAACATTGAGGCGAAACCTCAGCGAATTATCGACAGATCGATTCCGCAACGATTCTGCTAGTTATGGAAGGGGCCATGTTCGTCCGTGATGGTCAGCAGACCGCCGAGTGCCGAAGGGGGCACTGTTTGTAAACACGAGGGGCCGAAGTCCGGTCTGACGACACTGCGACTCTACTATATACGAATAGCAACTAGCGACACTAAACACTACTCGCCACTAACCAGAATCAGTAACTAGCAGCCAATCGAAGACAGGCACTTTGCACCCGTTCGCTATGGATCAATTGCAACAGTCCTAATCAAAACATTCTAATATAACACCGATGCTAAGGCTAATATAATCATGACATTGTTATCTCGCTAGATAGTGAACAAAAAGAAACAAACAAAAATAATAACGATCTATCACTTTAATTGTAAAGCGCGTGCCACGGAAATTCCAAAACTGTGTATTTTTAATCAGAGAATTAAAACGTTAATTAGTGAAAGCACGCGCCACTAAACTGTAGGTAATAGATAGATAAAGGTACCAAGAACCGTTCGCATGGAGGGTTAACACTTAGTAGTAGTAAGACATGAATAGAACTGCGGTGTAATATTGCATACTTTTTCATCACGCATAAAGGTATAGGTATGAAATAGTAATTACCAAAGCAGCAAGAATGCACGATCGTGCTGAATTTAAGGCCAAACAAACGTAAATAACTGAAAAGGGGTCAGGTGCAGGATGCTGCAATAGGTAAGAAAAGCAATTCGCCTTGTTCTTACATAATAATCACACAAACAAATATGACTGAACTTAATAAATCGAATCAACGTGTGAATGAGTTGTCTTAAATTTGTTAGTTTTCAAGCTCAAACAATATGAATAAATTATCTAAATTGCAGCCTACTTAGGTACCTTACTTAAGAATATTGCTCCATATTACGTATGGGCCTAGAACCAATGATAGGTCGGCAACTAGTGGAATTCATAGAGATTTATTGTGATGCGTACATGCTGTGTATTTTATACTTCGTACCACATTTCCGTCTGTTCATTCGAACCATTAATATTCATTGATTCATTAAAGAAGACATCGTGCTGCTCGGTTTGTAAAAATATTGTATTTTAAACAGAGGAATAAGACGACCTGAAGGTTTTATTGATTTATACCTTTTTGTCAAATTCAAAAGCATCTGATGTAAAAAAAATAGTTAACATAAACGAGTCGACAAAGACAGATAGTGAACAGATTTATAAAAATACTAACGAACACTTTGATAATCGATTTGATGAAAACAAAACCGGTGCAAACGAAAAGGTTATAACTAATAACCTTTACGTAATTGTTTTAAAGGAGAGGTTTGTCGATTTTATTGTTAATTTTACCGTTGAGGCTATAGACCAAGTATTATATCGATAAACGAGGAAAATTTTATTTTAATTGCTTATCTATAAATATTTAATAGAAATAAAGCTTAGTTCGCAAAATGAAATTCCCTCCTTTAATCTGACATCATTTTATTTAATCGTGGGTTTAGAAGCATTTCAAATCAAACAAACTTCTTGGCAATAATATTAGTATCCTTTCCGCGGTTGTTTTGAAGAGATGGGTCACATAATATGACAAGAGTTGTGTCACTATTAGACACACAATTATTGTGTGTCTAATACTGATAAAACTGATAAATAATTAATCAACAAACAAGCGGCCAGATTACAACATGTAGAAGGAAAACAGGTTTTGAAGGACTATATACTATATTGCAGTGTTTTTACATTTTTGTAATGCTAAAAAATAAAAAAATAGCCCTAGTACAAAAAAACGCCATCGAAAACATTTTTATCATTCAAATACATATTATAATCATTTAACGACATGTTAGGAGGGGTGATCCGAAGCAAGTGGCCGGAAATACGAGAAGATAAGTTTAGTAAAGATTGCAAAGTTTCTCGGAAAAACTCCGGAGGGAACATTACTGAAAGGGGGTTATTTGAGAAATTCGCATCTTTTGAGAAATAGCGGACATTTGCTGATTTTTTTTTTAATATTTCCTCACGGTAATTATGGAATTTATTGTACGAGGAATCCAAAATGTTTTTTTTCCTCAATTAACTCTTCATTGTTGAGATAGTGATTGACACAAATACATAATATTTACATTTTACACGGTTAGCGTAAATTCTTAGAAAATGAAAATTTGAATATTATTTATGTAACTGGAATATGCAAAATTGATTTTCTGTGGTATAAATGAAACCTCAATATAAATGTGAAGTGAGGCACTTTTATATTTTTCCAGTGTACCGTCAGAAAGTAAATGTGGTGCAAACTTAAAAATGATTCAAGCTTGAAAGAACTGTAATGCATCAATTTTACAATGGTGGGTGGTGCAAGAGGGCAAGATATCAGATACCAGGCGAGCAGAAAGCGGAAGAGTTGGGCCAAGAGACGAGCTCCAGTAAGAGAGCCGCGAGAGAGAATGCTTCCTGATGCCGCCTGGCGGCCATCTGAGGCACCTCTGGGAGGGGTTTCTCAGGTATTTATGCGGAAAATATATTTTGTACGCGCCGAGCACTGAGCAGCTCTCACGGCGGAGGTGTTTACTTCGACCGTTATGTCAAACGACGAGCCACATTTACAGTACGTACCACATACCACATTCCTCTGGCATTTTCATGTGAATGCTTTTTACGAAGAAAGTGAATAATAAACTCGGCGCTCAAAATACCTGCTAAGGTTGTAGTGAATCGCGACAGCCAGCTTACGGCGTTTATCAAAACAAACAAGTTGTATAAATTAAATACTGAGCAACATTTAGTGACAGATCTCTAAAATTAGTCGAACATTTTTGTCAAGAGAATTGGGACGAGAAGTTTCTTCGTTGATATTGGGCAACATATTTTTGCAATAAGTTTTGAGTCAAATACTAAATTGGAGGTAAGAAAAGCATTGCGAAACAATATATATTTTGGGGAACTCTCCAAGGCGATTGATGACAAAAACCTTTCACCCGAGTTGTTTGGTTATATGGTTGTTTGATTGTCTGGCTGGCAAAGAGATAGTAGAGTGAATGTGCGGGTATGTGAACTGACTGGTCTCACCTTGGTTTTGTGTGGGGGATGCTTGAGCTGCTTGCTGGTGTTGACACCCAGAATCCTGAGTATCCTGTTGGCGGCTTCCAGTAGAGTGTCAGCTCCACGGGATCTCCTCTTGTTCCTTACTGCCAGAGCACTCATCTCAAGGTATCGCGCTGCTACTGCTTCAACTGCGAAGCCCGGTAAGGGACATTCACAAGCTGTGCCCCGTCGGAGGTCGGACAACTATCAATTCACAACTAATTCCTCCCGAAACGACAGTCACAGGAAAGCACAGTCCAATCAAAACACTGTTGGAATCCGAGATGCGCGAACTGGGTTAAACAGAACGTAAACAACTGCAGGTAAAAGCAACGGTGTTTACAAACAAACGACCATTCGAAAGTTCCTCGCTGGTGATTTCGCAACCGTTCGCAATCAAAACAACGATTGCGGAAACAGCGAACTCGGGAAATGTTATATAAATATAACAATTACACAAACTTCTCACAACAATAATATTATAAACTGCTAATAACAACTTGAAAATATTCAAACGATTTTTAATCGAGAGAACATGTCTTCAGAACAAAGAGAACGAACGTCTTTCTCGCGACGTGGTCGAACACGAACTGAAAGACTGGTAGAGCAGTTCAAATATCGTAACATATACAATTCAGACGTACGGTACGCGCAAGTGCATTTATTTATGTGTACGTCCGTGTGAAGCGCCTACGTAACGCCAGCGGTAGTGGTGGTAAGCTTTTGTGTGATAGCGTCTACGCTGTGTGGGTAAAGCTCTCAACCTGCGTCGGTGTGCGCACTGCGCAGCCAATACAGACGGTGTGGGTTCTCGGTAAAGCGCGCCGGTGTCTGTATCTATACGTACACGTCTGCGCCGCCCTGGGTGTGGGTAGAATGGCGGGGCTCGTCTGTTTACGTGCGGTTAGCCCACCGCGTGGAAACTAACGAAACTTCTCCACAACATTTACAATATCAGTCCTCAGACAACTTCACAACCTCCAAAGAATGTCTTTAGCAGTGTCTAGATACCTTCAAATCACTTCATTATAACGTACGACCATTAATTTCAAAAAGCACCCATTAAACGATAGTTTATAAAGTCACAGAATTCAAAAAATATATCAAATTAATTATTATTAGAATTTGAGTCAACAACAATAATGGGCTAAATGGTTTGTTTACATGTTTCGTGCCCGAGCAAAACGCTTAGCGTCATAGAAGAACGGCGTTCGGAATGCAACTGAGGGCATCATTTCCAGTTCCAGAAACGAGAAGCGAGGGGTCTCTAGGCACTAGGCTGTTCGAGGGGAAGGGCCTGAATGGGTTCACGAGCCCGGGGCGGGGCGCGCGGGGCGGGGTGGGGCTCAACAACCTACAGCGGCCACCACGTGGGCCCAGACGGAGAAGGCAGAAGGCAGAAGGTAGTAGAGAGGAGTATCTACCTAGGTAGTGGGTAGTAGCAGTGAGGCAGCGTGGTGCAGACTGCAGGGCCGAGGGCCGAGGGCCGAGGGCTCGCTTCACTTCCCCTGCCCAGGACGGGATGGACCCAAAGTCATTTCACGCGGTGATTATTACGAGCGCCGCCACTGCTCGCGAGTAATTACTATGTTGTAGTTTTCAACAAAAAAACGCAATTAATTGGGGAAAACACCGTTGCAGCTCGCCGTGATCACTCTGCTATCAAATTATAATTGGAAATCGAAATATTAATTTTGATAACGCACAATAATTGCATAATTTGTAGAGCGCCGTTTTTTTGAAAAATATCTCACTATGACCAATAGCACACTTTAATTTTTTTTCTGAATTAAACTGTTTTTGAAATTTAAAAAATAAAATAAAATTTTAGAAAAGACTTAAATTTGAATCCACCGAGATAAAAATGAGTTTTTTAGAAAAAAAAGAACTCAAATTATGTCTTCCAAAGAAAACATAACTGCTTGAATTTTTTTATTATTTTTTAAATTACAATTTTTTTTCGAAAATATTTATGTTATTTTCAAGCTAAACCGCAAATTTCAGGGAAAATGATAAAACTAATAATTATTAGCGTAATAATTGGCGTATTCGCAATTCTAATTCTCCAAAACACCAAGTTTTGAAGCTGAAAAACAAATGATTCACAGATAAAGTGCCCGTCCACAGGGCAACGTCATAGCTGATAATGCTCCAATCTATGTAACATTATGAGTTACAAGTAGTGTGTATACCTAATAATACCTAATACATATATAATATATATAACAACAATCTATATATATGTATAAATGAATGTATGTTTGCTTACTTGCATGTATGTATGTGCGTATGTATGTATGTATGTATGTTGTTTATGTATTGCTATTTTAAGTATAGGAATTGTTTGAAACTTTCTAAATACCTTTCCACCCTCGCGAAGGTTTCTGGCTTATTACAACCATATGAAAATACATCTGAAAAGTTTTTAATCAATACAAAAATTCTTACGAAACTGTCAAAAACGAAAAATCAAAAATTTGAGAATGACATTTTGCAAACCATCGATTGTTCAATTAAAATTCAATTTTCGAATAAACTCTTTAAATCGATGAATTTACTTGAAGTACTCACCCATGATACTAACCAAAATTGAATATTTTGAATCTAAGTAATTCAAGATTTACAGGTTATTTTAAATAGGTACTTATTTTAGGTACCAAATTTGATTGATTGATCTTATAGTACTCAAAAATGAATGCTTGTAATACATGAAAAAAGAAAATTGGTAAAAAAAAAATTGCAATAGGTAGCACGCGAGCTGTTTGAAAACTGAATGTACCGGGACTGAATAAATGGAATGCGGGAGAGGGAAGGCGGGGAAGGTGGAGGGGGAACACGGGGACACGGGAGGGGAAGGTGCGGCGGAAGGGGAACGGGACGAACGGGAAAGGACAAGCAGGGAGAAACAATTTCTTAATTAAGTGGCATTGCAACGCATGCCGGGAACTCGCTAGTACCTAATATAACACAATATACAGTACTCGTAACTCGTTACCTGTATGCCAGTATTAATGTTGCGCGAGTCGGGATGCCTTTCATAGAGCAATAACGAGAAAAGACGACGAATAAGGAAGTCCAGTGAAAAATATTATGGCTTTAAAAAAATATGTTCATAGAGAACGCTGATTCTGAATATGTAAGTTGTATTAAATAATATTTAACGTAGAGTTTTAAAAAATATATTAAAAAGTCCATTTCAAAACAGTTCATTAAAACACCCTGTCAAGTTGGTATTATTGAATTTGTGAGGCGTGACGTCACCGCGTCCATAAAACGCTCCAATGCTGAAATTCAAAATGGCTGACGATGATCAGCTGATTCCAGTTGCCTACAAAATTCATACTTCGGTTGGTCATGATGACGTCACACTAGATTCGGTGGTTTTCGGGGGATCTTGAAAAATTAAAACTTTGGCATTTATTTTAACTATTAAAACTAACTATACAAATAAAAATAAATATGCAGTTATTTAAGTTAGAAGGTCATTCATTATTCATTAAAAAAAATTGGACTGGAGTTCCTTATTTAGGGGAGGTACGAAGATCAAACAAACACGAAGCGATGGCACTTTACACTCAAATGAACATTAGGGGAGATTTTCAGGCACTTGATGATGGAATCTAATGCATACCACCACCTTCCGCCTTCATTCCTGGCACTTAACTCCGAATGTGCGCCTAAATTAATATAGGCTTCAGGTTTCTAACACACTTAACTGATACGTAGTGCCTATTTCACTGAACACTCATGAAAATTATAAAGTGTAAAATAGGGAAAATCTTATTTAATTGCAACCTTCATTAATGCTTTTTTTTAATTACCTACAAGTGAATTCATTTTAGAAAAAAATAAGGAATTTTAGAGAATTGTTTCCTTAACTTAAGCCGCGGCGTTCCGCATTTCTACCGATTTATAAGATATTCCTATTGGACACTTTCACTTTCTGGACGTTCCTAAAAAAACATATGATATTTTTGAAGATAATATCTGTACATTGTCGAGCCGAAACGGTATTTACGTGAAATTCACTCGATAGAAAAAAATGGCAAAGTGTGCTCGGAAAATTATTAAAATAACATTTTGTTCTGTTATTTAACATGTTATAGCTATGTATATAGTTATAGGTACAAAAAAAATCACAGTGTATCTTTAAATGCAATTTAAGCATTTACCCAGAGATTTTTGCTCAATTTTAAACGTGTCATGTTTTATTGAGTATTTTCACTATTTTCTCATAATTATAATTATTTTTTAATGTAAGTGCGCTCCCTCTTGCATTCGTATTTACAAACCTCCCTTTCTTCTTTTTGGACGCTTACTACCGGGCAAAAAAAAGTTAATAGGAAGAGATTTCATAAAAACAAACAATGAAATAAAGAAAAACTTATACACGAAGCACAAACGGAGAGCAATTATCAGGAGGAAACCACTAAGATATAAATATTTTAATTGTTGGTCTTGGGATAAGGCTCTCGACTAACAATCCGAAGAGCGCGCGTTCAAATCCCTGCACAGGCAAATAAATTTTATTTGTCACGTTCTAGAGAGGAAGATACTTTCAGTATCGCCCTGGGGTAAGAACACCACTCAGAATTGAAACGTTGCGTGAAATGGCCTTAACTGTGTTTGGTGACCAAATCTGAATAACCAGGTACTTCCCCACCTTCCCCTTCCCCATCACCTTCCCCTCCCCACTATCGAAGACTCACAACATACCCCAACGGGGATGCCGAAGTCTCACTGTGTCCAGACGGGAGCAGTTCGGGAGTTTGTGCGGTACTCACAAAAAAAGATTCACGGTGTTTCTGAGTTTTGCACGTTTTTGAGTGGCAATGAGATTTTTGTTTCAGGAAATAGATTTTTTCAGTATTTTCGACAAAAAAGTGAAACTTAAAAAAAAATATATATATTTCTACAAGAACAAACTTCATTTGCAAAGAATGTAATGCTAATATAAGCATTATGAGTAAGAATAAGAAAGGGACCCTCAGATGGTTTGGGCATGTAGAGCGAATGAATGAAGAAAGTACGAGTAGTATAAGAAGAATATATGACGCAAATGTGAATGGAAAAGAAGTCGGGGACGCCAGAGGAAGACATGGCACGATCAAATGAATCAGATACTTGAGTCGGGTCATGTCAAAAGTCAGAATAATAGGAGAATATGTATGAGACGATGCATGGATGTAAGGAGGCAAAGAGTGTGTGCCAAGACCGAGTTGTTTGGCGGTCCGCCCTCTCTGCCCACCCTTGCGGGGAAACAGCGGTTAGTTAGTTAGATTTTTATCATTCTTAAATATCAAAGTACTTATATAAAAAAAATACTTCAAACCAATACATTTAATGCTGCTGATTTTTACTCTTTAAAAGTCAAACAACATTTTGTCAAGAAAATTTTTGGTATTTTATAAACGGTCAAAAAGCAACATGGATCTCAAAAAAGGGCTGAGTTTCGTAGGTGAAATTTTTCGTCTTTTTAAGAATATCCTAGCACATTCAAGAGAAAGCTTAATATTATTAAAGCTTATTAATTTGAGCAGCTGTTTCAAAACTTTGAAGAAAGACTTAAGTTTTCCTCTAAACCCGTATACAAAACATAACGGAAACCGTCGAAATTTTTTTACAGCAATTTTTCGATATTTTATTTAGTCAAGGGGTTTCGAAGGGCTCGCAGGCCACATGCGGTCCACGGGCCGCGGGTTATTTACCACTGAGTTAGAGCTTATAAAAATACCCTTTAATAATAATAATAAAATTAGATAGAGAAGGAACAGGAAGGATGCCTAGGAACTCATATTTTGTACAAGGCCTTTGAGGTGATGTTTCACAAAAATGATGCAATAAAAATTATCTTAATACTATTATTATTAATTGAAATAACACAATAAATTTGTTTGTAAGATTTGTAACCACGATTTAGTAATTTTTTTCACTACCGACCGGTTTCGCTTTACATAAGCATCTTCAGGGTATAAAAATTAAACTTTTAATTTTTAAATTAAAAAATGAAAAATTAAATAAATCGTGGTTATAAACAAAATTATTGTGTTACTTCAATTTATAATGTCAAACCACAAAGTTACTGCTTTCTACCAAAAAAACCTATTATTATTATTCACGAGGAAAAATCCATAACTGGAGAAAAACCTTATGCAAAACTCAAGGAAAAGAAAATAATAAACTATGACCTTTTTATTCAAACATACCTTTATATTTTTATATCTCGGTAAAAAGCGGTCTTTTGTGGTTTTACATTTTAATGAAATAAAACAATTATTTTGTTAATAATCACGAGATTTCAATTTATTACGACCGACTGGTTTCGCTTAACACAATTTCGTTTGTGGGTCATGATGCTTGTCTAAGCGAAACCGGTCGGTCGTAATAAATTAAATAAATTTGGTGGTTATCAATGAATATACCGTTCTGCTTTACTGCGTACATATTTAAAATCACAATATAAATAATCGTGTATTTCATGTATTATCAAGTAAATACATGAAATTGTTTATTAACTTTCTGATGAAATAATTATAAAACTGCAATAACGTTGTATAGGTAGTAAAGGTACCTAAAAAACTTTTATGAACAAACAGTGATGTAGATGCGTAGCAAGGGTATTGAGTTATTAGTAAAATAAAACAGACATTTTTCATCCGAAATCAATGCTGCATGATTTAAGTGTTATTCATACAAAAAACTGATAATATATTAAGATTGTTTATATTACGTAAACACTAAACACCCCTGAGGAAATAATTAAATTTGAAGTAAGAAACCCCTCCCCCCAAGGTTATCTAAGAAAATGTACTTCGTACTTACAGCATGGTTAACCGTATAAAAAAACGCACAAGGGGTGAAATACCACCAAACTACATAAATTTAATAATATTATTAACTAAGGGTAGCGAAGTCTCGTTTTATCTCGACCGATTTGCATTCCATCAATCTGTAAACTTACGTATACGTTCCGTTTCAAGATGGTTGCCGTTTTAAATGTTCTTCCGATTATTTTTTCAGATGTTTGGATGTTCAGATGAAATCATCGAGCTTATTTGGACTTTCTTAGAATTTTTTCAATGTTATGGTACGTAGGTACCTGCCTGAAGAAAGTTAACAAAAATAAATGTTTCTGAAATATTGGCGATTCATTGTAAAAATTGTAAACCTAATTCTTTATTTGAAAAAATATATTTACCTACATGAAATATATTTGATTTATAATTAAGTAGTTAGGTATTTCAGTACCTTCAATATAATATTTCAGTCCCTTACAAATTTTATGATTTTAGAGGTTATTTTGATTATTCAGTTTTTTTAAATAAGAGAAAAATACTAAATTAGGATGCGATATCGCTACTAGTTAATCATACATGCGTAAAAATTTATGTTCCTCCAAAGTAAATAACTTTAACTGACTTTGCGGTAGTACCTTGTCTAAAATAACAGAAACAAAGTGTATGTTTTTTTAACATTTGTGTTCTTTTTGGGTAGAAAGTTTTGGGTAAAATGAAAATACAGGCCAATAAAGAATATCTTAAAAAAACAGTTTTTTGGCGGCAAAAAACGATTACTTCAGAGAAAAACGGTCTATCTACTTAACTTCCAAGCATTTGTTTCACGGTTAACAAAATCATTAATTGTGCAAAATGAAATAAAAAAATACAATCATGGAGTAAAAACGTTGTGTGTGATTTTAGTTAAAATAAGGATTAGTTTATCGTACTGTTTGCGGGTTTGCTGTGTGAAAAGTTTGACGTTGATTTAGGCGGGAAGCGCTGCCGGTCCGGGAAGCTGTCGGCCGACGCTGCGCGCGCACAGCGCCGAGCATCGATCCTCTCTTGGCGGGAAGCGACACGTGAAGCATACGGGAGTAGCCTCACCAAATTATGTATGGAAGGGACACCTGTTTTATTACCGTGTTCAGGATCAACTTCAAAGGGTTACAATCAGTACCAACCGACTACCTACAACCTACCCATGTAGCGAAAACCCGACCAACTCACCTGCGAAATAACCAAATAACTTACATACCTATCGTGATTTCCTGCCCCCCGCGCGGCCCAACCGGTAAATAACACAGTAACGAGGGAACTTTCGAATTGAACACTTCGCTCCCGTTACCATTAAGTATTTTGATTATATTTAATATGCAGAATTTAAACCGATATTAAGAGTGCCATAGAGGTGCGACGCGAGGATATAAATATCAGCAATTATCATGCTTGCGAAATATGGGAAAATTTATTATAACACAATTAGGAGGTCAGCTTTGTCGACTCTGAAAAACTAAGTTCATGCAATATTTTCATTAAAAGCAAACTTGCTTCACGATTATCCATTTCTTATTTTTTTATGTATATTTAAGACCTTCTGCAAATTAGTTATTTTAATGTAAATATTGTTTTATTTTTTTTTTCACAAGATGTGGGAGAATCAAACATCAGTAAGTACTAAGTACATTAAAAAAAACGGTAACATTAAAAAAAAAACAGTAACATTAAAAAAATGAACAAATAACGGTCTGGGTTTGGTGCGATTTTTTGAAAATTTAATAGAATAAAATTCCACAGAAGTCTAAGAGAAAAAGGCCGCATTCGTGTTGTACACGTGGTGAACGATCAATACATTTGTTCTGGCAGTACACGCCCTAGCCGCTCGTCGCAGCCGCTGCTAGTCCCGCTCGCTAGGAGCTAGGAGGCGAGAAGGCGAGGTCTGGAGAGAGATGAGTCGCTAGAACGGTAGCGGTAGAGTGTAGAGAGTAGAGTCGGTACGCGTTCCAGCAGCGGGGCCATCTACGGCACGCTCAGGAGCGTGGGAAACACGTGGTCCGTCAGCACTAACAACTGTTGGCATTTATACTACGGAACTTGTAGGTTGTTGGTTGTTGGTACTGTGGGCAGGAAGTAGGTGGGAGCCGATTACCTATGCCCTATTACGCCCTACTAATAGACTTTGGAGAACTATGGAAATGTGAAACTGTTTTTGCATTCTTTACACATTGCACGTGTTCTATTCTGTTGATTTTTCACATAGAAACGAAATATATATATATTTTTTTTAGGTTGCACGGCTTGACGGCCGGCGTAGTCCAACGGTAAGGCTCTTGACTAGCATTCCGAAGGTCGCGGGATCGAATCCCGGAGTGGCAAATAAATTTTATTTGATTAATTTTTTTAATAAGTGTTATTTCACAATTAATTCATTTAAAATAATAAAATTAATAATAAATTCCCCTCCCCACTACCTTCAGCCTCACAACATACCCCGATTGGGGATGCCATAGTTTCACTGGCTCCAGACGGGAGCGGCTGGGACTCTTGTGCGGTATTCATATAAAAAAACGGCGTTTTTGAGTTGCAAGGAGATTATTGTTTCAGCAAATATTTTTTTCAGTTTTTTCGACAAAAAAGTAAAACTTAAAAAAAGACTAATATTTTCTAATATCAGAAGTAATTTTATTATTTCAAAGTATACACATATTTCACGCAGACAAGCCGGATGCAGGCTGGTTTTTATACATTCTAACGCCGCATACACACATCTTTCGATATAAGGATTGATCATTTTTGTTAAAAGAGATTTTTTAATCACGCATTCTTCTCTAGACAAAATTAATATTTAATTATCCACCTCCCCCCCCTCATCCTCCCCCATAATGCAAGAAATTAATTTATATCGGGAGGTTTGTTCCATTCTGTTTGCCGAACTCGAATAATGAAATTGTTCACCAGGCTCGGCAATAAAGCAAACTTTCTACGACGATAAATAATGATTAACAGTCTTACTAATAAACATGTTTTAAATTTTATACAATTGATAAAGAACCGTGTGTAAAAACCTTACCAATAAACGTAAAATAGAATATACTGATATAAAACAGCCGTAAAGATTTTACGGACAAATACACATTGTTTATACAGCGGAAGAGGCTACTTTATCAGATATACAATATAGCTGTTAAATTTTCAGCAGTTATTGAAATTTCTCATCAATTTTCGGAATATTTCCACAGTATTTTAAATGTACTTAGACAACCCACCGTGTTCGTAATAAAATTATCTGTATTTTAATATGTATTTCAATAATAAAACAGATGAGTGTAAATTTTTAGTATCAACCAAAGATATTGAAATATAAGAGATATGCTAAGGTGTCCACCCGACACTTGGCGGATCACTTCCTAATGGGAATAGTTTGAATACGGAAAGTAGTTGATTTTTTAAATGCGTGCAGTAGTATTGGTAAACAATCTTTTATATATTAATACGTGAAGCAAAAACTTTGTACCCCTTTTTACGAAAATTGCGCGGAAGGAGGAGTATGAAATTTCGCACACTTATAGTTTATATAGAGAAGGAGTGCAGAATGCTAATATATTGTTTAAATTATGCATAAAAAATACAATAAATTTAAATTAATTATGGTCGAATTTCGACCGCTTGGCGACCACTGGTATAGTTTTAATACGGAAAGAATTCGTTCGTTTAGCTGATTTTTTTAAGGTGTGCAGTAGTATTGGTTAACAATATCGGCGACACCGGGAAGCACAGTCCCAACCAGTAAAAACTGCCGATAGCACTTCTCTTATATTCCAATATCTTTGGTATCAACACACATATTTACACCTGACAACCATGTAGTAAGATAGACAAGACAGAAAAAAGATAGACAACCCAACCCAAGATATCAATATTGATTTCGTTTGGTTAACAAATAAGTGAAAAGTTAAAGTACAAAATTATTATATAAATTTTAATTAAAGGCAGTTTTGACTTAATTTCATCGGGCAACCTATTCGCAATATGTTTGTTAATGTATTATGATTACTAAAAAAAAATCATTGGGTAAATAGATGGGTGTAGGTCGGTCTTAGTCGGAATCTTAGACTAATTGTTTTATTAGTATGATTTCAAAACAGAGCTTATACAGTCCGTTTTCAATGTGTAACTATAACACATTTTAACGGTTGTGAAGTGTTTTTATTATCCGCGAGGTTATGTACGTAAGGTTGTAGATATGTTAATCCCGCGTAAATATTCTAACAATTGTACGGCGACGGTCACAATAATCATCCTTGAATGAATAGTTGTGAATAGTTGGTTATGAATAGTTGTTAAGCCGCCGCTACCCGAATTTCTACCGATTTCTTACATATCTCCCTTTTAAACATTTGAAGTTTTTAAGCTCTTAAAAAATATGTTATTTTTTAAGATAATATCTAGATACGTTCCACGCCGAAACGCAAATTATATAAAATTCCCTCGATAGAAAAAAATCGCAAAGTATGCCCGAAAATTATTTAAAACAAGTCTATTTCTATTATTTTACTAGTTATATTTGTGAAAAAATTCATTAAATGATACTTAAGATACCTTCCATGAGATTTTTGCTCTATTTTAAACGAGTCGTGTTTTATTAAGCATTTTCCCAAATTTCGCACCAATTTTGTCATTGAAAATATTGGCGCGCTCTGTCCAACATTCGTAATTACATATCTCTCCATCTTCTTCTTTTTAAGCCGGGAAGCGTCGCCTTAATAGCACAGGTTACGCACATTGGAGGAGGAGGCTCAATGCACGGGATCCCGGATACGGAAGGGAAGGCCTCGGAGGAAGATAGCGGATACCGAGGGCACGTGTCGGCGTCGTTTCATCCGATCAAACCATCCTTTGCCGGCGCAGAGAAAAGTACCTTATCAAGGAATTGAATACCTGAAAAAAGGCACTAAGCTTTTGCTGGAAAATCTACACAAGTTTGTTTAATAGGCGACGAAATTATGAAAACTTAGTAGGTCATCATATCATAATATTTTGCACATGCCAAAAAACGTCAGAGGAGGAAAAAACATTGAGTCATATTGTCATATATAAGTAATACAAGATTTATCATTGAAAAAACAGTTTCAGAAGATTGAACCAAAGTGACTCAGTTGTTTTTGTACTCGACAAAAATACATTTGAGCGCAAAGTTATTGAATGATTCAAATATTGTAATCGCTCCAGAGGTAACTACAACTACTAGTACATCCCGCTATCGAGCTAATGGATTCAATGGGGTTAGTCATGGGAGAGTAAAGCGAAGAAGAATAGTCCTCGTGATTCATAGCAAATTCGGTGGTGTCAGAAAAACAGGGTTTGTCATAAATTTCCATGGAGGTTCAAATTCATTTCGTAACACCGAGGAAAAGTAAAAAAGCTTAACTTATAAATTTAATAGGGTACGCACTTTGGGAGACTTCACTACCACGTTAATTCGCGCGGAATCCGAGGATATCAGAATAAAGTTCAACGCGGAAAAGTCGAGCAACTCTGTAAAATTGGGGAAAACCCCTAATGCTTCGATAAGGTTCAGGAGCGAATATCTTGACCCTTTATGTGCGTTCCTTTCCGCTTGCTTTAAATTCCATTTGAATTCTACTTTGTAAAGATCCGGTGTCAGGTGGGGGCGTGGAGGGTGGGTGAGAGTGGTACACGGGCTGCGGTAGCGAGGGGCTGGGAAGTACCCGGAAAACTTGTTCCTAGCCGATGGCAGACGCCCCCTCAACGGCGGAATCACCAAAAACCAAGTCAAAGAGTCTGGCTTATATCTTTTATAAACTTTAAATGAATATGATCTTTATTGAAGGCAATGAAGCAGGTAGAAAACCTTCAAGTGTTGTTAGTGAAGTTCAGAGAAGGAAAAAATCCTGAAAACTGGTCTAAGCATTTTGAAAGGAACCAATTCGAAAATGGTTAGATCTCAGAAAAGGTATTAGTGTCCTGGAAACCTAAATTCACATTCATCATTAAAATCATAGGTTGTAGGAAGATAGAAGAAAACAGCGGAGTTCAGAAGTTCTGAGACTGAAATTTCGGAGGAACAATCTCTAAAACGTGGAAAAGATGCTAACGGTGAATTTAGAGCGAAACTACATATCACTATAGAAAAAATGTCGGCAAAATCCCCTGTAGAATATTGGAAATCCGGGGAAGAAATGTTGGAACGTCTATGAGGAGGTTATCTAGAAAACTGCCTCGTATAAAAAAATGGTTCAACTGCCAATAAAGAGACAAGCGAAACACTAAATCACATAATAAAAAAAACTGTGTTCTTTAAAACATATTTGTGTAGGAACATACGTACATAATATTTACAATTTTCTTGCAATTTACTTTTTTCATCCAAGTTTTCCAGAAGTGTAAAATATTTGAGATATTTAATGAAACTTAATTAGCTTACCGTGCATTCATTTTACATTACATATTAAAATAATAATTTATTATTACCCTATGTCCCATGTGTACATTGTACATTAAGGTGGGTCATTTAACAAAAAATGTTATTTTTGAATTCTAAGAGCGATAAAAGGGTGCCGAATGTTTAAAATTTTTCAAATTTATGATACGATCTTATTCCTACGGATTCAGTTCAAAGTTTTGAAAATTTTAATATTAAAAAAAAAAAAAAAATTAAAATTTAATTTTTTTAACAAACCATATTTTTTGTAATCTTCCGTAGCAAATGTAGTATATTTTGACGAAAAGTTCCAAAATTGAGTCTTGCTAAATAATGCCGAAATTTGAGAGTAAGGAGGATTTTGCTGGTATTTGAATACACTGCCTTGAGATAATTTGAATTATATTCAAATATATTTTTAATAAATAAATCAAAATATTCGCACTTTTTCGGGTTTTATTAAAAATAGTTAATTTTTAATGGTTTATCTAACATTTTTTTAAAGATTTAACAAGGGTGGGTTTTTCTCAATTATGTGATATTTCACAGTCAATCCGGGGAAGAAGATGATTTCCAATTATTATTTAACACCCTTTTATCACTATTAGACAAATTAAAACAATAAAAAAAAAATCCCATACAGTCGTGACCCACCCTATTGTACATGTCATTACAGCAATTCAAAGTTCAAAATTTCAAAACAAAATATTAATAGCTTAACATTTTTCCGGAGAGAATAACAATATTATGAGAAGGGCTACTCCGTATCAGTTTAAACGATGGCTATTTTAAGATAAGGATGCAACAATATTTTGAATTTTAATAGAAATTTATAAAACAAAGATAAGCATTTGTCGGTTTGCTTTCAAATGACGCGTAACCAGATAAACATAAGGGTGGCTTGAAAAAATGATGATAAGGACTACATGTCAACAGTAAGCAATATCGATATTTACTTACAGAAATATATCAGAAATATGTAGGTAATTGATATTTTTACAAGTGGATTTCTCAATACATTATCATTTTTAGTTAAACATGGCGAAGGAGATATCAGATAAACCAATACCGAGAATTTTGACTAAAATGCTGAACATCGTATTTGTGATACGTATCTCAAGCAGCGAAAACATTTTAACAATGAGCTCTGGCGTTATCTAATTTCTAGGTAACGCAACACGTTTCAGCTTGCCACCTCATATCCAGTGGTAAAGTAAAACTTCACCAAAAAATCTCAACCAATACGAGCCTTGAAAAGTGAGGTCATAATCAAAATGGCCAATGAACGCAGTTTGACGCTTCGTATGTACTGTAGTGCGTCATTTGCGTTTCCTCCGAGTTTCAAATCACAACGGGGCTAAATAAGTATCACTTCAAAAAGAATTTGATAAAAGAATTAATGGTTAAAGTTAGACGGCCTCCGTGGTCGAGGGGAAAGGCTCTCGACGTAATCGCGAAGGTCGCGATCGAATCCCGGCGTAGGCAAAAAAAATTATTTGACAAATTTTTGTCGTTTCCCAATTAATTGATTTAAAATAATATTTATTATATTTGCGGCACGTTCCAGAGTGGAAGATACTCTCAGTATCGCTCTTGTGTAAGACCATCATTCAGAATTGGAACGTCGCGTGAAATGGCTTTAGCCGTGTTTGGTGACTAGATCTGAATAGCCAGGTACTTCCCCACCTTCCTCTTCCCATCTCCTTCCCATCCCCATTTAACTCCGGCTTAAAAAAAAACCCAATTGGGGATGCACTAGTCTCACTGGCTCCAGACGGGAGCAGATTTGCAGAGCAGAGCATTGTGGTTCCAAGCTAACTCAGAAAAAGTCAACTTAACAACTCTTTGAACAATCATTAAAAGCTATGAAAAATATCATTTTAAAATAGCCGTTAACCCTAACTTAATTTAACCTATTTAACCATTTTTTTATATTTTTTAATCATCACTCTTTATGGCCTTTTTGAGGTGGTTCTGAGTTGGTTTCATTCTGAGTTGGCCGGTCACCGACTCTTGTGAGGTATCTACATAAAAAAAAATTAAGTGAGTGCTGAATCTCAATAAAAAACGATAATAACAACAAGAACTACTCTCATTCATGAAGATAACAGCAATTAAAACACACTTTGAACACACTTGTAATGTTTTTACTAAATATTATTAAAAATAAGTGGCTTATCTGAATAGCGCCGTTTTCGTGAAACATCACCAAAACTGAATAATAATTTTGTGGGCTGATTACATTTAGAAGTGCTAACATATTCAACAGGAAGTGATTATTATTTTCATTCATGAAACGCCATCTAGGATTGCACGCTAAGTACACTTTTAACCAGACTAAGAATACGATCAATTAACACCTTAAATGATAATGAGAAAATAAATTTTTACCACACAATGAGCCCTTTCACGCAACTGTAAATAATTAACCAAATACGCTGAATATGAAAATATAACAAACATTTATTTTGTAACACTGAAAAAATACAATTAATTGGATACCTTTATCACTTTTATGGTCAGATAACTTCCCCATAGGAATATTATTTCGATAGAGAAGTAATAAAAAAAGAAACCGTATAGAGTATGTAAGAAACTAAATAAACCACTTCGTGGTGGAGGGGTAAGACTATAGCAATTTGAAGATCGCGGGTTCAGTTCCCGCCGAGCGTATTTGTGGTATTCCAAAATTTTCTCATTTAAAATTATACATAGTACATTTGCGGCACGCTGCAGAGTGGAAGATTCTCTCAGTATCGCCCTGGTGTAAGGACACTGTTAAGAATGGGGTATTTCCACAAACCAGGTACACCGCTAAAACATGTGGAAGATTTAAAGATTATTTTTCTGAACATGATTATCGCATTAAAAATGTTAAATTTTGATATTTTCATTCATAATTATTATTATCATATATAACTGCTTGTACGATTCATGACGTCGCAAGAGTCGCCGTTCCGAGGTTTATCACCGTGTTACTATCAAAAATCTAAACATCCTAGACTTGTTCGGGGTTATGGACGGTTTTATTTCATATTTAAGATGATTGTTTATGATTGTGTTATGTTTCTACAGTTTTATATAATATTGTTCAGTTGTAATGACTGACAGTAGTATTTTTAACGGCGTAATCCGACAACTTGCCTAAAATAGACGCTACAATGAATATCAGTAATTTTCTAAGCCCTAAATTTCGGGATTCTAGGACGGTATGGTAATGAAAACATTTTGTTTTCACAAACTCTCATATTATATACTGGTTTCAATATTTTGACAAAATAGAATTAATTCCGGCCCTTTTCTTGTCTTGATTTAAAATAAATAAAAAATATATTTTTTAAACGTTTATTATAAAATTTATAAATACAATTTATACATACATACATATACATATTAACACCGGGATTCCTAGTCGAGAGCCTTACCCCTCGACCACGGAGGCAGTCATTATTGTGTAGATATCCATCTTGCGACTGTATACAAAGGTGTTTCCACGTTTAAATTATGAATTTAAATAGTCAATAACGAAAGGTTTTTTTTTGTAGCTTAAAATTTAAATCTGAAAAAAAGGCACGGGGGCTCCATCGAAGCCTCCTTCTTCTTCTTCTTACTGTACTATAGGGCCAATTTATACTGCAGATAGTACACAACTGCTGACCCTGTACAAATCGCAAGTCCACCTGTTGAATTTGGCAGCCACCTTCCTTCAGAGTCCCAAAATATTTGAAAATTCAGAAAGCATAAACGGGCGGTCCGTTCGATAGATTTCCCTCTCTAACAAACGGATTGCAATGTTTAGCGCGCAGGTTTCAGATGGGAATGGTGTCCTTGTTCTACCGGTATTTCAATAGAAGATGCTCCGAGGATCTAGCGTCATTGAACCCTTCGGCGGTGGTGTCAAACACATTAAACGCACTCCCAACATTCGTACACAGTCGATATTTTTGTCGCCTTAGAAAGGGTCGTTTAAACATCTTATTTTGGGTTTTTCTTGTAGGATTTGTAAACATGTGTACCAAACTATACATGTTTTGCAAGTGGGAAAATATAGGATAAATATAAAGATATAATTCGAGCAAACTGGAAGTCAATAAATAACACCAATTACAACTTAAGGACTCACTACAGTCACCTACGGGCGGCGATCGCATGATGAGAGGCGCCTGTGACGTCACAGAGCGACTGGTGGCAAAAACATCGTTTTGGTGGCATTTTAAAAAGGCGTATTTTAAAACGTTATAGAAAGTTAAGTCGTCGTCATAAAAATAAAATAAAAATTCCGTTATCATCGTAATTTTTTGCTTAATTTTTTTCAATAATAAAAAAAAATGTGGAAATACCCCATTGAAATGGCGTTAGCGGTTTTTTGTGATCAGATTTGAACAACTAGGTACTTCTACACTTTCCTCTTCATCATCTCGTTTCACTTCCCACTACTTTCAGCCTCACAACATAGTCTCACTGGCTCCAGACTTTTGGTTGGGAGCAGATAGTATTCACATTAAAAAAAAATAGAGAAGTCGTGAAAATGCAGTAAGTTGTATCATTCCCATCATCATCAATCATCAAACAGAATTAATAGGCCAGAGACTATACGGTTGAAATTAAAGTATCCGGCTAAGAATTCAATTCTGACGCCGCGCCGTACGCAAAACCGTTTTCGTACGTGAAGTTTGAATACAAATATACTTTTTAGAACTGAATTAAAGCAATGCCAAAAGATGGCGCCACTTAAGTTAGCATCCCCTGGCAGGCGTAAGTACTACGGATATGTAATTATTGTAACTGGCAGAGTGGCAGTTGTGAATAATAATACCCCGCGGCTATATATTATATATGAAGTTATTGCCTGTCGCGGTTATTTTGTCCCGGTTACTAGCTGTCACTGGATCACAGTGGATCACAGGAACTGGCTATTTTTGTAATCAGTTCCTATCAGATTTATAAAATGGTCACCGACACTCAAACTGGGAAGCCGAACCAAAAACCACCCGCAGGGCCTAGCATTGGGGTTTATCCGCCACTTACCCGCCCTGGTATAAGTAACAGATGGTTACTCCTTCAAAGCTCTCGCAAGATTCTAATTTTGTTTTTTGTTAAACGAAGCTACATTTATTTATTTTGAACGAATCTAGACCTCCAGTGTCCTTGCATACGTTGTTAGTAAGCAGTATGCAAGTGCTAAACAGGAAAAACAAAATGCAAAAAATAGGTTGGTAAGTTCGTAAGTAAGACAAATATGAATTCAAAAGGGCCTAGCAGCAAAAACCTGCGGAGCGGGTTTTAACTGCTAGTTAATTAAATATTATCTCAAGTGAAATTCAACGCAACGAATGCGGGGGAGGGCCAGAGTTAAGCAAGTGGAAAACGCATTTTCGCAAATGTAATTTGGATGACAACAGAATATACATTATCATTTCTCTAGTTCCCTCGACTTAATGCTGTCATAAAACAAAACGCTCGAATGAACCGAAAATGAGCAGATTAGCTGATGGGAAATTTATATTATTGCACTTTTTATTACGCGTCGTTACATCCCACAAGAAAAATAAACTCTAGAACCTTTCACATGAAAGTAATATATTCATGGGAGGGAAAGAAAACACTCGCAAGATTATATCGCATCAAAAATGAACACCCCCACGTTCGAGTTTTCAAAGAGGATTACGATTTACGAGATCTTGATTTCAGGATAATTCTGATATTTTTTCAGACGTAGATACTTATTCCTAAAATGAATATATTTTTTATACACACATGTGTTTTGCACAAGCTGCAGCCGAGTACCGTTTACAATAGAACATTTCCGTTGCTCGTATCAAATGCAAATGAGCGGCATCTAATTGGAGCAATAAAAATAACTTTTGGATGATAAAGCCCGCCCGGAGGATTCGCACATATTATGGGCTGGCTGGAGTGTTTATGTGTATGAAACTTAACATTATGTTGATTAGGAAGTACGGGCTAGTGTGCAGTGTGCACTGATCATACATCAGACATGCTATGCGAGTTAGTTTACACAGGAAGGCGGAGGTCGATCACTCGTCTGAAACAGATCTTAAGTGCTGTGAGGAGAAGCGTTGCCCGAAGAGAATGAATATTATGCTGATAATTTTGTTTATAGGCAATGCTATACTCGTATGTTATTCTCTGAAAAAAAAAATGTAGCTTGGTAACTGTCAACACTTTGTCGCCTCTTTTAATCCGGTGGGAAAACATTGCTTTGACGTGGCGCTTTCGGGAGTCCGTATTATGTGGTGTTATTTTGATGCCCTCTTTAGTTCATAGCTGACCACTGTTTTATCGCACAGTCTTTTACATTGTTTTTCATAGTTTATTCTGTGGGAAAACCAATGTATAACTAATAAAGTATATCGTACCACAATAATAAGGTTATTTGTTCTTTACTAGTAGTATGATGTAGCATTGTGTAGGTACAATGCGATAACCAAGTACAAATTATTTATCTATTAATTATTATGTATCTAATTATTAAAAAAAACAGTTAATTTCTTTTAATGTTTATACTGCACAAGAGTCCCAACTGCTCCCGTCTGGAGCCAATGAGACTATGGCATTCTCAATTGGGGTATATTGTGAGGCTGAAGGAGATGGGAGGGGAAGCAGATGGGGAAGAGGAAGGTGGGGAAGTACCTGGATATTCAGATCTGGTCACCAAACACGGTTAAAGCCATTTCAAGCAATGTTTCAATTCTGAATGGTGGTCCTTACACCAGGGCGATACTGAGAGTATCTTCCACTCTGAAACGTGCCGCAAACATACTGTATATTATTTTAAATGATTTAAACGTGAAATAACACAAATTAATCAAATAAAATTTATTTGCCACGCCGGGATTCGATCCCGCGACCTTCGGATTGTGATTCAAGAACCTTACCGCTAGATCACGCCGGCCGTCAACGTTCGTGTATCAAAAATCAAAAACATTAATTCTGCTTGAATGAAAAATAGAAATCTAAATTTTAAGATATAAAATTAAAAAAACACAATCAAAACAGAAGTGCAAAAACACACTTGGTAATAAAGTTTTGATTTGCTCTCACGTTCTATAGTCGCAACTATCGTGAAAACGCTATCAAACTTTCATCCATAAAGTACTCTAATAATGGAGTAGTTGAACTTATAAAATACGAAGACACACTGATAAATACCACAGCAAAATCTACCATGAACGTGCAGCTTGCAAAAAGAGTTTAATTTTGCTTCAGTGACTGAACAAAATAAATTTAACTGGCGCCTGCACAAAAACAATCGCCTGATTTGATTGATCATGTAGGCGTTTGCAGTACTGCATATCACCCTTATCTGATAAACAGAATTGTTGGATAACTATCTATGGTTGAGAACGACACGGCCCTGAATCTGGTCCGTGTGAACAGTAAACATCGAACAGTGACCAGGCAGTAGTAGTCAGCAGTGCATTTTGGACGTTAATTACCAGACTGTTGAACTTGCATAAACTGATTCAGCGGCGACACGGTGCTTGGTCTACGGTGCAAATGTTATGAATGGCCGCCGGGAGGACTGTGAACTTGACGGTTCAAGTTCAATTCAGATCGTAAAATTAATTTAGCGCGCCCAACAGTTATCATGTTTACCAATGACCAAAACGAACAAGCGATAAAATCTGTCTGTTTAAACGAACTTTACCAAATGCATAAAACAGAAAACTTATATTTCATTGTTCATTCAAAAACAATCTAAACTCAGTAAAAGTTTCGCAAAGAATCATAATAAAAGCAATACTTAAAAATCTACCTTCTCAACAGAGCCACTTCTTTAATTGTTTCCAGTGCTAAATGTCGATGACACAATATTCGAGCAAGCTTCCATTATAAAATGTGTAAAGAAAAAAATAACAAAGAATATCAAGAATTTTACAAACTAATGAGAAATGGAAACCAATTTATTACACCTAATTTTAAAACGACTCTAATGCAAAATCATTATATTTTCCAGGCCATAAAAAACTATAATAACCTCCCTTCTGAATTACGCTGTATCATCAACCAATCAGAACAAATAAATAAAATTAAACGATTTAAAAAAAAAGCTTATAGTAAAAAGTAAATGTTTTAGACAAAACAGATTATTTTCCTCAGGGCCAATGTAAAAAAAAAATACTTACAACCTATGTAAGAATCGTGGCTCCCTTATCAGGCACAAGAGCTCCTCTTTTCTGATAAGGTGTACATGACCAAAAACGACCTTTAATTAAATATTTTGTAAAATATATATGTAACTAATATTTTTTTTTATCGCAATAAAAAAAATAAAAATTAAAACTTACATTAAAAAGTAAATATTTTATACTAAATATAATATACTTACATCCTAAGTAAGAATCGTGGCTCCCTTATCAGATACAAGAGCTCCCATTTTCCGATAAAGTATACATGACCGATGATGATCTTATATATAATGTTTTGTAAAATATATGTGTATTAATGAAACCCACATTTTAAAACAATAATTTTTTTTTTAAATAAATTGTTTTTCTTCCATTTTTCTTCCTTTTTCCTTTGTTTCCGTATTTGCTTTCAGCACTTTGAATTCAATAACATCACTTCCTCTATTAGTTATTATTGATATTTATTCCGTGTTTAAAAGTGACCTAGGAAATAATAAAAAATAAAAAAAAACTTTTTGTAAAGCTATAAAGTAAGTAGACGAACTTAATCAGAATTGTTTACGTTATGCTTGTTTTAATTTTGTCTTACATTTGAATGTTGTTATTTTATTAATCAGTGGTATAAATAATCCTAACACTTTCATAAACCAGTCCTGTCATGGCTCGTACGCACGTCATCGACGATCATCCTCTTCCTTCTCACACGTCTTGTATGAAAACGAAAAAGACGGAAGATGAAGTCACGACCTCTCGCTAGTATATACAAATTTAAAACGAAAATAAATAAAACGAAATAAATAATTCACTGCGCATTTTGTCAAAATTTAGAACGCAAAGCTTTTAGGGTTAAAGCAGATAGTTTACCTAAATAGTAAACATATTTTTTGTTGATGCTGCTGTTCTACGACCATGGGATACAATCAGAAAACAACAATTTACTTTACGGCATTTCAACGACGTAAAACCTTTAATTTTAAAAAAAAGATAATATTATGTTGTTTACACAGATAGTCTTTACACGGTGTCCGAAAACTCGTAGTATAAGCGGGAAACTGGTGAATCTACATAGCATTTGAAATCGATTTTATATGGTATAACTTTTTTTATTTTGAGCTTTCGTTTTCGATATCCAGAATTTCGATAAATCGCTTTTGGTAAATCCAGTCCGAAGATGGAATTTATAAGTCAAATTTGAAAAACACCTCATAAAGGGAAAATAAATTTTAAAAAAGTTTTTAAAACATACGTTTTTTGGATTCTCTGTGTGATGTAGGTTCGCTGGTTTCCCGCTTGTACTACGATTTTTCGGACACCGTGTATGATTAAGATATCAGTTGCTTAGGAAAGAATATAATTTGAAAAAAAAGCAAAAATTTTGAAATGTTTATTTAACTTGTTTGATGCGTTATTGCGAGTTTATTTAATTTTGAAAATGCGTAGTGGTATGTACGATTTAAGAAAGAAGTAAAAAAAACAAACAAAACTCGTAAAAAATCAAATATCGGTAGGTGCAATGTGGGTATAATGAACCGAGAACAATCGTGGTCAGTGTTGAATATAAATGTGGGTGTAAAAAAGTGGTTGAATGGATTAGGCATTCGCAGGAAGTGGAGGCACAGACGGTCAAGCTAATGTCCTAAAGTTGGTCATTTCCTTCGCAGGAGACAATAATCGGATGCTTCAAAGTACCCACTTAATATTCAACTTACGAACAAAATACTCGAGTCGCCGATGTCAGCAAGCCGTTGTAAATATTGATGGAAATGCCATGCATTTATTGAATGACCGCAGAAAACAAACATTTGTGGAATGGCATTACGCACAGGCCGTAGATAAAAACAGGAAAATGATAACATAGCAAAATTCCTACGCATTCTAAATACAAACAAAGATAAAGTAATCATGCTCCATGTCCAATAAACGGCCGTGTTATCTGAAATATGTCGAAACAATCACTGAGATAAATATGACAGAAAACACTGTTATCTTTATCATCCTAGGCGCGACATGCAATGGGCGTGCATTACCAAACTAACGTCCACAGTCAACAATCAACACGGTCCTTGGAGATAATAGATAATAAGTTATAATTACTACGTCGTGTAATAATAAAGAATATTTTATTTTTATTTTTAAAGATATCCGGCTGAAATTCGGCGGAGAATAACGACGAAAGAGCTCATTTTTACGCAGTAAAGTCAAGTCGCAGAAGGAGAATAATTGGGCCCCCATGTATGAGTATATTTGGGCGACAGCATGAATATTTATAGGTGGACATTGAACTTTGTGCCATTCGCCCTTCGACACCGATGCATTCGGACCACCGTGCACCGTGCTGCGCTGCGTTTCTGGGAAGTGTGTTATTGAATTAGCCTGTACGCTGACGAAATGGATAAACATGTTTGTACCGCGGGTGAATGGGTCCACCGGGAGCTGACTGCTGAGTCACGAGACGAGGACCTCGCAACTGTAAACAAACTAACAACTGGCTTGCATCAGAAGCGCTCGGTCAAATAATCACTAAAATGTGTTTCTTTCTAGATCACTCCATGGCATTCTCACATTGTATGTTACAGTATATTATGCATGTAACTCCAGTATTTATTTGGAGCAATTATGTTTGGTTTTTTATGAAATGTTTACTTTGAGTCCTTTTCCGTAAACATAATACACGAGCGTCTCATGATTGGCCGAGCTGCCGAATCGGAAGCAAATAATGGAGTATTAGTGAAGTTAATGTTTATCACAAATAATGAAATCATGACGAAGCTTGAGGTGGGATGTCTTCGCATTCAATGCCATCATCCCTTTTCTTGAAAATTAGTGATGAAGTTATGCCATTATGTACCTAATATGTAGATATGGGTGGTAGATGTAACTAACACATATTGAACTAAATATAAACATATTGTAAAATTTACATTCGATAAATAAGGGTAAGGACAAATTCGCATTGATTTCCCAATATTTATTTATTTAATGCCCAGAGGGCTTTTACATGACTTGGATAATTTTAATTTGACAGATACTTTGAAAACTTAGGAAATAATAAAAATAAAATTACATTTGATAAAAGTCATACAATCACCGAAACAAAAACAGAAAAATACGGCTATTTTATAGGTTTACAAGATGTGTTTACTAATAGTGTTGATGCAAATGTTTTAGATTTTATTTTATTTTTTTTTTATTTTTTTTTATTTTTTTTTTATTTTTTTTTATTTTTATTTTTTTATTTCATTTTTATTTAGTAAAATATTTACACATTTATGTACATTATTTATAAAATGTTTTGACTGTCCAACTAGGATGATTCCCGTTTTAGGACAGTCAAATTAGGATAAGTGTGAATATATATGGACCATGATTTATACAAAAAGAGGGAAAATTGAAGAAATGAAAAGAAGAGAAAGAATAAAACATAAAATTGGAAAGTTAAAAGCGTATTAACATATTACTTTAAAAAAAGGTTTATATGTATAGGTTCTTGAAAAAAAAGGGTTTAAACATATAGTTCACTTGTGTATGCATGGCATACAACAGTTATTAAAATGATAATAATAATAAATAAAAGGAATAAAAATATTTTTACACTTAAACATAAAGGGAACTGGTGTTTGCATTTCATAATGTAGTCCTATTAATGAGAACTATAAAGAGAACAGAAACAATAAAAAAAATAAAAAATAAACAATTAAGGTATGATTATTACTGTTGTATGCTTTGCATAGTTATCAAAATAATAATAAAATAAGTTTACTTATAAATGGCGTTTGCATTACAAAATAATAAGCTTACATATACATTTTGTATAAATATGAAATAAAAAAAGAGAAGTGATAGAATAAAATAAAATATTCAATTTAAACATAAGATTAACTGCTGCCTTGTAGAATTCTAATTTAAAAGTAATAGGTACGTACATACATGCACATAATATAAACAATTAGAATATAAAAGGTATCTTTTGCACAGTTTATTTTTTTGTCGGAATGACGATGATCCACAAAACTCGCCAAGTTGATATTGAATATGTC
Organism: Glyphotaelius pellucidus; assembly: GCA_936435175.1. Lineage (NCBI taxonomy): Eukaryota > Metazoa > Arthropoda > Insecta > Trichoptera > Limnephilidae > Glyphotaelius > Glyphotaelius pellucidus. The sequence continues at coordinate 14,651,329 of OW386544.1, read as the reverse complement.
AACGTCACCCAAGTACTGGTTTCCCATGGTGTGAAGTCGTTGTATTGGAGAATGGGCAATGTAATTACGCTTATGAGAGCTGCTGTAGAATATTGTATTTTGTCGTGTTGTTACTGTGGGTGTTCGTAAGTTAATGAGTTACAGTAGTTCACAACAGTCGAATTTAGAGTTAAGTATTTTGAATAAAAATAATGTTAAATCGTTTATTTTACGCCTGTCCTTAAATGTATGTATTTTTAAAGTATTTAACAAGAAATCGTATTTTAAATCTTCTACTGGGATATTTAATTTAAAATTTATAAAACGCACATTTTTTTTGTATTCGCTCAATGTTATTAACGTGAATTTTGAAAGGTGGGGACCAAACTACTGAATTGTATTCGACGAGGCTTCTAATTAGAGATACGTATGATATTATTATGTCGATCCTTGCCAATGTAAACTACCTTGCCACCCCGGGATGGTAAAAACCTGAAATTGTATAATCTCAATAAAAAAATAAATAAATTCATGTAGATTGTAGGGGTCGAGAGTCGAGAAATTGGATCAATCAAGAACCACAATCACAACTCAACACCTCGCTTAATGTTTCCGTTCCGATAATATAAAGCGATGCCAAAACACAACAGGTTGGACGACTCCGTCAGTTGTTGATATCATTTTGACATTCTCGGGTTAAAGTGACAGACAAATGGCGTTGGTGACATTCACCCTGGCGCATCGCGGCCGACACTTACACATCAATACAGGTAGGTTCTAGGTACACCACTTTAATTACAGGTATTGTACCTCCTCTGTAATATGAATAATCTGTATCTATTAGCTATAGCAGCTACCAGGTAGGCGCAAGTCTCATTGGACACCTCGGACATTGTGTCACCTTATCGCTCGTACAATCGTCGTTTTGTCTTAGAGACAACAATAATAAATGTTTTTTTAAGACGGGGTACCTGAACGCTGACGTAAAGAATAATAATAATTACTCGAGTTGTGTAGAATTTGTTACGCGACGTAAATACCGATAGTGACAATGTTATTAGTGGTACTCAATAATTTAAGACTCACACACACGGGTGGCAATTAAAAATAATGACTAGATAACAATACGGGAAATAATAAATAATAATAATAATAAATAATACGGGGAAACTCTGTACGTAATACTACTAGTATTATTGGTAGAAGGATATAAATATGTACATAACATGTTACAGCTGTTGATAATTAGTTTAATATAATGTGGTCAGTGTAGGTGTACGACTCTTTATGACTAAAACCAAATAAGGATAATTTGACCAAAATTGTGGATACTCTGTTTCAATGTATATTTCGCAATGTTTGAGAGTTTTTTCATGACTTCGTTACAATATATCACATAGTACGTACTGACACAAAGGTTAAATCTTAAAATAATGAAATGAAACGTAGTTTATGCAGATAAGTAAACAAACGTTTCAAGGAAAACACAAATAAGGATAATTTGTTCAAAATTGCGTTTACTCTCTTTCACTGTATTTTTCGCATTGTTTAAGATTTTTAGCAAGACATGACTTCATTACAATATAGCACGAGGATACAAAGGTTAAATCCTGAAATAATGAAACGAAACATAGTTTGTGCAAATAAGTAAACAAACGTTTGAAGGAAAACACAAATAAGGAAAATTAACAGCAGTAACCTTCACACTTGTATGAAACAAATAGAGTTGAGAGATATCGCCATTTGAAGCAAGAAGGAAAAATTAGATTAGTGAATTGAAAATTTACCCTACTGTACCTGCATTAAAAATGATGCTTATGGTTTTTAAGATATTAGAAAAACTTCAAGAGTAGGTACACAAATCAGTGATCATTTTCAAATAATTTAGAGACGGCAGAAACAATAATTCATATCAAAACAAGGAAACCAAAAATATTATAGTTTTAGAAATTATAAGTTGAGCTTCAATAATTATCAATACTATTGTCATCTTCCATATATTCTAAACGCAGGCGCAGGCACAATTTCGAAATGAAACATCAAACTATTATAGAAATTACATAATTATTTTTGTTGTTGCAATTATTATCACTAGCGCAGACCCGTGAAAAATCACGGGATATTATAATTGTAGCATTCGCGAAGCTGAAAGTATTTATAAAATATTCGCTTCGGGATCAAATAGCCTTTCAAAAACATATATTACCAATTTTATTTATAAAATAATTATAATCTTTATTGAAGAATCAGAGAATTCAGAAATTTACATTTAGAACGAACACATTTAGTAAAATTGATAAATCATCTGTCAAAAACTTAAACGAAATACATATTAAATCAAATACAGAATAAATAATACAAATTCTATATTAAATGAAAATTAATAAATAAATAAAAATTGATTATAGGTAGGCAGTACCCACTTTATCGCCTATCACAAAAATATCAGTTCCAATTTGTAAATTTCAAAGCAAATCTGAGTTCAATACGCAGGAATATTTTACATCATAGACAATCGAAATTAGTATCTATGTTTAATTATTAGTTTTGCTTTTTGCAAATAAGCGTTTTAAAACGTTTAGATCTATCTAAACTTTAGATAATTTAAAAGTCTTAGAAATAAATAAAAAAAATCCCTTAATAATAATGAGTCCATTGACTAAACAAAACATATTATCTAGTCCCATCTTAGATATGTTCCCTTTTACTGTCCGTCCTATCTCCTCCCCCCACTTTTCCCTAATCCCTAGCCACACCCCCATCCCCATCACATCATTTAGTAATTAATACATTGTGCTCACCCATTGTTTTGTAATAGTCTTGGGTAACTGGCCAGAAATTCAATAACATAACCAACTGGTTATTAGTATGTAGATAACTGGTTATAAAACGGTTATTTGGTTATTTCAGTTATTGCCGGTTACAGTTGATGCTCGCTGGTTGTCTAGGTATTAGTTATCAGTAGTTATCACGGTAATGGAGTTATGGAGGTATTTGGTTTTGTCCGTGGGTATTGGGTATCGGATGAGTTTTTGACCCACGAAAAGGGACAACGCTGTGCGAACTATCTAGTGTTACCGTTCCACCTCACCAAAGAAAAATAAAGACAAAACATGTGACCCGTATAGCGCTGTCGATTTTTAACGAATATAATTACCAGTTACAAGCAGGGCAGCAATCAGAAATCTTAGACAGGAATAAAATAAGTTAAATTAAATTTTAAATAAATACCTCCAATGGAAAATATATTATAAGTTTAAAATGTAATTTTTTTGCAATACCTTGATGAATCGACTTTGCAGTGAAATTTCACACAACAAAGATTACAATAAATAAGAACTGAAAATTTCTCGAAAGAAATACATGTAAATGAAGGTAGATAGCTTGTTGCCATTATTACATAGTTATTACTTTCAGAAATATTTTATTTACGGCATGACTCTATTATTATAACGGACCATTATTTTATCTTTCAATGTGAAACAAACCTGTATATGTCTACAAATATTTTTACATAACAATATAATATTTATGTACGTTATTTCCCAAGCGCAACTAGTACATAAATCGTTAATATTTTGGCAAAAAGTTATTATTATGAACCGAGTAATTACCAAATTACTGGAAATCGAGGAGTTAAAATACCTTAGCAATTAGGACGGGAAATTCCGACAATAAACACACTTTCTTCCACCAAGCAAAAAGGCTGGAAACTATCGATGAACAAACCCACGTCGATTTTTCCCTTTTGCTGTGCGTTCACCTTTTTTGGTTTACATGCATCCATTTGCCTTTGGGTTTTGGTGGCCCTGGTGAAGTAGATGGAGCATCATAAAGTGAAACGCTTTGTTCAGGCGCTTTAATAATGGCGTTCGGCACTGTAGCACTTTTGATTTCAGGTAGTGAGAACGCATTTAATTCAGCAAATGCAGAAATATGTGTTGTTTTTAGATGGGAAGTTTAATTTCCCGTAGAATTTTTATAACTCAGAACAAGTTTACACAATTTACACGGCGCTTTTTTTATCCACGTTATGTTTGTCAAATCGGCCCAAATATTGCCTGCAATATTTACAATGTCACAATTTTTTAACAAAACTTTCACAAATTATAAACAAAATGTATTAAACTTTTACACTTACGCAAAAATGTCTAAATATACTAATAATATTCTAAGCGAAGCAATAAACTAAAATAATTAAACACTATTTTTTACTTCTAAAAAATTCCGCAATCGTAAAATTTTTCGAAAGAAATTCAGTATAATATTACAAAAATATAGCTCCGCACGCCGCGCCGGCTCGTGTAGCTACAACTGATTAGTCTTGGTAGCTGTATAACATAACCAACTATATAACGGTTATTTAAAAATACCCACAACTACGCTAGCGGCAGCTCGGGTATTTGGTTATTAGGTTGTGGCGGTTGTGGGGGTTAGCTCGGGTATTTGGTTATTAGGTTGTGGGGGTTGTTGGTTGTTGGCGGTTATGAATATTTGACTAGCTAATAGAACTGAGTTGTTCTAAACCGTTAAGACCATGACAAAAAGAGACAGCGCTATATAGGCTGCATGTTCATCTTTCTTTATTTCTTTAGTGAGGTGAAACGAGATAGACGTTTGTAGGTAGTGGGTAGTAGGTATAGCGCTATCCCTTCTGTTGGTCAAAAACTACCCCATACCCAATACCCATTCCCACCACTGAAAAACCAAAACCTACACAACCATGATAACTACTGATAACTAGAAAACTAGATAACTATCACAACTTCATAACTATCACAACTTCACTCGTCACACATAACCAGTAGTTGGCAACTGGCACCCTAAGCCATCAGTTGTAGCTACACGAGCCGGCGCGGCGTGCGGAGCTATATTTTTGTAATATTATACTGAATTTCTTTCGAAAAATTTTACGATTGCGGAATTTTTTAGAAGTAAAAAATAGTGTTTAATTATTTTAGTTTATTGCTTCGCTTAGAATATTATTAGTATATTTAGACATTTTTGCGTAAGTGTAAAAGTTTAATACATTTTGTTTATAATTTGTGAAAGTTTTGTTAAAAAATTGTGACATTGTAAATATTGCAGGCAATATTTGGGCCGATTTGACAAACATAACGTGGATAAAAAAAGCGCCGTGTAAATTGTGTAAACTTGTTCTGAGTTATAAAAATTCTACGGGAAATTAAACTTCCCATCTAAAAACAACACATATTTCTGCATTTGCTGAATTAAATGCGTTCTCACTACCTGAAATCAAAAGTGCTACAGTGCCGAACGCCATTATTAAAGCGCCTGAACAAAGCGTTTCACTTTATGATGCTCCATCTACTTCACCAGGGCCACCAAAACCCAAAGGCAAATGGATGCATGTAAACCAAAAAAGGTGAACGCACAGCAAAAGGGAAAAATCGACGTGGGTTTGTTCATCGATAGTTTCCAGCCTTTTTGCTTGGTGGAAGAAAGTGTGTTTATTGTCGGAATTTCCCGTCCTAATTGCTAAGGTATTTTAACTCCTCGATTTCCAGTAATTTGGTAATTACTCGGTTCATAATAATAACTTTTTGCCAAAATATTAACGATTTATGTACTAGTTGCGCTTGGGAAATAACGTACATAAATATTATATTGTTATGTAAAAATATTTGTAGACATATACAGGTTTGTTTCACATTGAAAGATAAAATAATGGTCCGTTATAATAATAGAGTCATGCCGTAAATAAAATATTTCTGAAAGTAATAACTATGTAATAATGGCAACAAGCTATCTACCTTCATTTACATGTATTTCTTTCGAGAAATTTTCAGTTCTTATTTATTGTAATCTTTGTTGTGTGAAATTTCACTGCAAAGTCGATTCATCAAGGTATTGCAAAAAAATTACATTTTAAACTTATAATATATTTTCCATTGGAGGTATTTATTTAAAATTTAATTTAACTTATTTTATTCCTGTCTAAGATTTCTGATTGCTGCCCTGCTTGTAACTGGTAATTATATTCGTTAAAAATCGACAGCGCTATACGGGTCACATGTTTTGTCTTTATTTTTCTTTGGTGAGGTGGAACGGTAACACTAGATAGTTCGCACAGCGTTGTCCCTTTTCGTGGGTCAAAAACTCATCCGATACCCAATACCCACGGACAAAACCAAATACCTCCATAACTCCATTACCGTGATAACTACTGATAACTAATACCTAGACAACCAGCGAGCATCAACTGTAACCGGCAATAACTGAAATAACCAAATAACCGTTTTATAACCAGTTATCTACATACTAATAACCAGTTGGTTATGTTATTGAATTTCTGGCCAGTTACCCAAGACTACAACTGATGGCTTAGGGTGCCAGTTGCCAACTACTGGTTATGTGTGACGAGTGAAGTTGTGATAGTTATGAAGTTGTGATAGTTATCTAGTTTTCTAGTTATCAGTAGTTATCATGGTTGTGTAGGTTTTGGTTTTTCAGTGGTGGGAATGGGTATTGGGTATGGGGTAGTTTTTGACCAACAGAAGGGATAGCGCTATACCTACTACCCACTACCTACAAACGTCTATCTCGTTTCACCTCACTAAAGAAATAAAGAAAGATGAACATGCAGCCTATATAGCGCTGTCTCTTTTTGTCATGGTCTTAACGGTTTAGAACAACTCAGTTCTATTAGCTAGTCAAATATTCATAACCGCCAACAACCAACAACCCCCACAACCTAATAACCAAATACCCGAGCTAACCCCCACAACCGCCACAACCTAATAACCAAATACCCGAGCTGCCGCTAGCGTAGTTGTGGGTATTTTTAAATAACCGTTATATAGTTGGTTATGTTATACAGCTACCAAGACTATTTTGTAATGTCAAGTTATTATTTGTTTGCCCTGGGGAAGGAACGGTCGTTCCGAAACCGGTCGGCGTAAATTAAATATTTAAGTGGTTCTAACAAAGAAATATTGTTTCGTTTATTTATAATGGATAACCACAAAGTTATAGCTACATTCAAAAGTATAAATAAAAATTGTGTATATTAAAAAATATTTACGTATGTAGTAAAGGATTTTTTGATATACAAATTCAATTATTTATAGTACAAATTAATTATAATTAAATAAAATTTAAAAAAAACGTATCATTATGTATCATCTATCTCCGACAAAAACTTCGGGTGGTGATTCTACACGATAGTACAAGTAAAAAAGAAAAATTAATTTTTTTTTCGAAATTCCAACGTTTTAAGGAAGTTTTCGGGAAAAAGTTGAATTGTACGAATGGAAAAAAAATAATATTCTTCTATGGAAAAATATTTTTGTATGGGAAAATTTGAAAAAAAGTTACTTATCCTTTTTACTTCTATCATCATGTAGAATCATCTCCCGAATTTTGTGTACTTTATGCTGGACACCCTGTATATAAAAAAAATAAGAAAAAAAACACCATAAAAATTGTAATTTATATGTTTGATTAAAAAAACACTTGATTCACAAAGCGCCTGGCATCCAGGTACAGTTGTTCTTTCGATTATTCATTTGAGTTTAAATTTCCCAAGTTGGTTTTTGAACACAGCCTAAGTTGATTTAAGAACGAATCCAAGTCGATTTTGAAATACGTGCATAGTGAACGTCATAGGTTCTCAGCGTGGGCGTTAGAGACTGTCAGGGGGCAGTAGAAGACCCAGAGAAAATTAGGGGGCGTTGAGATGGCAGAGGGTAGGCGTGGGCAGGTAAAAAAAATATGGTCTAAAATAGACAAAAAAACACACTAATCTCATTTAACAAAGCAAAGTAAACTTTAATATTGGTTAATTATTTTTATTGTATGTGTTGTAATCATTTTTTATCACGTATGCGATAATTCACATATTTCGGTAGTTCGGGAAGTGGATGACATATAAATAAAAAAAATAAAACATCGTCAAAAGGGCGTTTTTTGGACAGAAATATATTTACTTATATTATACGCCAATACGGGTTTAGTAAATGTTATGATATACAAAATAATTTTGTAGGATTCTAATAAAAATAAAATGAATTAGAAAATAAACGGAAGAAAATAAGTTAATAAAGATATGCTAACAGAACTACATGTCACACATAATGAACTTGTGCCGTGTACAGGTGGCGGGAAGATTCTTGTGAGAACGCAGAGTTATCAATGAAAGTCAAAACAATGGTGGGAAAATTTACGGTGGGATTAAAGAATAGTCGGCAGTTACACGGCACACTTGCAAGATGGTTGGTTGGTTGGTTGGCCGGTCGGTTGGGAGATAAAAGTGCCGGGTTATTTTACCTTTGCGGGAGCATCGAACCCCGGATTGCCGCGCAAAGCCGGGACCCAGCCACGCGTACGCCACGCTGCCTGTCTATTACTACTTACAACTTTTTACTACGCCCGTAGGTACCCGCTTTCCTAAATACTATGAACGTTGACTGAGCGCGAGCAACTCTCCTTGCGAACAGGGCTCGCCAAGCATGAACGTATAAACAAAGGACATTCTGTGAAGAAACATAAATATTATGATTTGCAACGAAACAAATAAAGCGCGAATCATCAATAAACTCCAAACGGTAACGAAAACACATCGAGTATTTATAAAAACAAACCACAATCGGGAGTCGCAATAATAGGAACTGCGTAATATGATGGTTACTTCTGGGTAATTTTGTTTATTATATATTTTGCAGAATTCCACTTGATATTAATACAAAATATTACTCGTAGGTAGTTCTGTGAACAATAGACCGACCCCACGACCAAAAAAGTAGGTTTTAAAATTTCTCTTTATTTAATAAATAAAAAATAAAAATTTCTTTAATTAACGTACTTTTATACTCAAATACTTAATTATAAACCTTAAAATTTTTCGTAATTTTTTTTAAAATGTCAAAACAGGAATTATAGTTTTTACAGAATTGTCTCCATCTCAATGACAACTTTTTAAAAACTTTTTTCAGATCTTAAACCGGAACCGGAACGAAACAAACAAATTTACAGACGGATGAAATGCTAAATGTTCGAGTTAAAACAGGACTTCGTTACGATCCGTCAATTATTTAAAATAAATAAAGCAATACCTTTGAAAGACAAAAAGGTTTAACAGAAACTACACCTAGGTATCTCGCAGAAAAAATGTACTTATTTAGTTTTTTTTAATGCTAACTCTAAAGCAGAAATAACTCAGGAACTCTTTCCTCGTGAAAATTGCACAGCATATTCTGTATGAAATTTCTAGGTTTACAATACTATTTACAGCTCGTAAAATCATTTGCATCATGAGCTAAGAACGCTTTGAAATATCTGCACTAGACTGCACTGTAATCAAATACGTCGAGACTCCATTTTTTAAATATATTTATTTGAATTTCACTTTTGTTGGTTTGAATGAGGCCGAATCTTGGATTATTAAATTAATTCACTTCCCGACATCCGATCCAGCTGACACTCGGCAGGTAGACTCGTCATCGACGGCAATGCATTCTATCAACTTGGAGGCAATCATGTACACACACACGAACACATACGCAATCTTCTGAAATTCGAAGAAATTAAACCACTTAATATACGAAATAAAGTCGGGATTTGGCCCGGTTAGTAGCGCGGTTGATTCCGATCAATGGGTAGGAAGGTTAACACTTCAGACAAACCAAAAAAATGTTTTTTAAAACATTTGGAAAAATATGTAGTATAGTAAAAAAAACCTTGTTTTTCCGATAATATCTTATAATAATAATATCCACATCTTTCAATTGTACATTTTTTTAAATGGGTTGAAACTTGGGTGAAGCCGGGTATAAACATTAATTTGGATGTCTGTAAATAATTACATGATATGTAAAAATTCGTTTTTGTGAAAAAGATCTCAAAGGTGCTGTACAAATATATAAGATATTTAATGTATACATTTTATCTGTGTATAAGGGTTTTCCATATTAAAAATAGTAAATTAAAAATAAATAGCACTCAAGAAATTTTATTAAGTACACATAAAAAAATCTTTTTTTCAAACCTTTTCATTCGGTAACCTAGTTACAAAACTATTAACGTGAGAACAATATTAAAATGAACCGACACTACCTACACACCTTACTCCCTGGGAAAATTGATGATTATAACGGCAGGTAACTTTATCTCTGTGTGGGAGGTATTAAAGGAATCAAAATATCATTAACAAAAGTATCCACCCACCCGAAAACATTATTTACAAGCCGTTTACAATAAAAATAAACCGAAAGTGGAAGGTTATAATATCAAATTGTATTTATGATTTCAATTGAAACAATATTCATTTTTATAACGATACTAGCTGACCCGGCAAACGTTGTTTTGCCATATACATTATTTTTAGGAAATATTTTTTTAGTTCCGGGGTTGAAAATGATTGAATTACTAATATCGCTATTAAAAAATTGGGGTTGATGGTAGAAGGGTGAAAATTTAGGACTGTATGTATTTTTTAATGCCTCACCATAAAAAATAAATTTGTCTAAGAAATAAATAAAAAATTTGGGGTGGACCACCCTTAACTTTTAGGGGTATGAAAAGTAGATGTTGGCCGATTCTCAGACCTACCCGATAATCACACAAAATTCTATCAAAATCCGTCCAACCGTTTCGAAGGAGTATGATAACAAACACCGTGACACGAGAATTTTATATATTAGATAGGAAACTTTCGAAAATGTAACATTTGTAATGGATACGATGAAACAATCAATACTCACAATCGAAGTGTAAACTTTTTTAGCTTTGAAACTCGATGAAACGTGATTTGAAACTCGATGAAACGGAAACGAGCGACACTAAAAAGAGACAAACATATACATCTATAGGATTTAGCCAGCGAGAGAATGAGATAGACTAATCGGTGTCCTCTTTGTGCGGTGCTTCATAGAATAAAATAATGTAAAATAATTTTTAAACTTGGTAACAATATTATTATAAATTAACCGTACAGTTATCCTACTTCTGATACTCTTCATTCGTATCATTTTCTCGATGTTTAGTTTTCTGAAGATTTCACTTCTATCACGTGTGAACTGCACACATTTTTTTTTCAGGACATTTCACAAATGTATTGAAAAAAGGTATAATTTGTAATGTTTGAATGAGAATAATGAATGTAAAAAAAAAAGTGTTCAAATTTAAAATCGAGGATAAAGAAAAATACGAAGGTGGTATGAAGAGCTTTAATTATTTAAAAATAGTAAAAGTCCGCATTGCACGTATAAACCCATGAAAAAATAAATTAAAAGCAATATGTTCCCTAGGGTCTATAAATTAGGTAGGGATAGCAGAATATGGTGTTAAGTATAATGTAGTTACTCGTAAGTTAAGACGTCCTGCAGTTCTGCTACCCTGGCCCAGGCACAGACGAAACACTCCAAGGGGAGACCATCAGAAGGAGGGCGGCGCCCTTGCTTACGCACCGGTCGTTACCCTCTAGACGCGATGGGGAGGGAAGTCTGCCCGCCGCCTGCCCCCGCTGCTCCCCGGGGTGCGAGGGGACCCCTACCCCTGCCTGTACAGTGTACCCCCTTCATGCGACAACCCCACACATACACGGGGTTAATAAACACTCATACTTACTCGCAAGGGATGAGAAATAACAACATACAATGTCAAATAAAAACAAATTCACCACAATACTGAAGGAGATTTATCAGCTAAATAACTAGTAAAAATATCTAACACTTAAGGGGGACTTAACCAGACAAAACCGGAAATATGTAATTTTTACATCAAATTTTAGACGTATTGGCTCTTTTCCACAAAAAATTATAAATTGATTTCGAAAGCTACTTTTCAGAAGTTCAATTTTAGTTAAAAAAAATATCATAAAAAAAAGATACGCGCCCTTGTTTTGTGACGAAAATACTTCGGTTTGACTGTTTATTTACAGTCTTACAAAGTAATATATTTAAAAAAAAAAATTCTTATTTTGCTTAAACATTATTTAAAAATTATAAATACTTACAATCAAAAAATAATTACAAAAGTACATAATTTAATTGTTTTTTCATCACAAGTTTGAGCATTTTTTAATGTGGGTATTTATCAAAGTAAATTTGGAATGCAATAAAATCGATATTGAGTTATTATGTTAAAATGCTGGTATGGAGAATAATTAATCTTTCTCATCGGAACCGCCCTGTACCGTTACAAGGGTACAATCGCAAAATCATAGTTCGACGAAATTTAAATTCTCGGCCGCTGGTTAATGGCTCTTAATAATGATTCGATAATTTGTACTAAATTCACCTAACTATCACACCGTTTCCCCGCAAGGGTGGGCAGGCAGAATTGACCACCTCACAACTCGTCATGGCACACACTCCTTGCTTCATTTACATGCGCACATCGTCTCATACATAATCTGCTGATAGATATTCTGACCCTTGAAATGGTCCTTCACAGGTGTTTGATTATCTTGATGGTGTGACGTATTCCTCGGGCGCTCCAACTGTTAATCCAGTTCAAGTTCTGCTGGACGGTATTTAAGACCAAACGGAATGGCTCCGGCTTACTTATCAGAACTGTGTATTCCAGAAAATTCCATAGATAGTCAACCCTTAGGTCAGTAGGGTCATCAGCTATCGGAAGGTTAAAGGAATCAAGGCGCACACAGATACCAAGTTCGGTGAGAGTGCTTTCGGAGTGTCAGGACCTAAATCCTGGAACGGACAGCCACATTATTTAACAATGATCACAGACTCGACAGAATTTAGAACTAAACTTAAAACTTAATTTTCCAGACAATCGTATCCGTAAAGTTGGAAAACCTCCAACTTCGCATACATCATCATAATAAATGTGTAAAAAATTTAAGTAACTATAAACTTGTAAACTTTTTAAAGATCAATTCATAAAAATCATCCAGTCTTGAAGAATCCTAAATTCTACAGTCTTTTCAAATAAATATCAAATCCCCTTCTGCCACTAATCTTCTAATAAATGAGGGTAAAATAGGAATTGTAAAATCATGCAACGACCAGTTTTTAATTTAGTGTCATCTGGGTGCAAAGTCGAAATCTCTCCGAGAAGAAACTTACTAATAAAAATATGTTTATCGGAAGTGATATACCGGGTAAGTATGTTTTCAGTATATGTTTGTGAATGGTAAAACTAGATCCTAAGAACTCTTAACAAATTGGGCCCTTTAGATTAAAAAAACCTGTAAACAACAACTACCCTACTAGGCATAGAGAAGCACAAATGTTTATTGTCAATAAATCTCAAAATGTATACGGAGATAGAACAAAAAGTCATAAAATTCCGGAAATATTTAACGCATTACCTGAAAATATCAAAAATGAAACATCTTATTCAAAAATCAAAACAAAAGTTAAATCTTTCTACCTCCGAAGAACATGAAATCAAATAAAATAGTTCCTATCTATTTATTTTCTCACCGTATGTTTGTACTGTGTAAAATATTTTTACTACAACGCAATTCATAAACATTAAAACATTATAATAATTAGTTTGTCGTAATAATTAGTATTTTAATATTAAGTATTATATTTAGTATATACTATGTAAAACTGAAAAGTATACTGTATTAAATAATTAGAAAAAAATGAGAGATTTCTTACAATCAAACTGATTGATCAGTTTCGTAAGATCTGTAAAATAAAATATTGTAAAATTAAAACTGAATAAACATATTTAAAAAAAAAAAAAAAAAAGATTTTCCATAAAAACGGCGCTCCACAAATTATCCAAATATTATTATTATTTGATCTACAAACCACAAATGCCGAAAAACTGAATTTCCCGAAAAATTATAAAATCAACTTTAGTGTCAGCCGTTTATTTCACACTTATTGTGCTTCATTTTACAAATAGTACAAAAACGCCACCGGCACTGCCCCTACACCGCCCCTGGCAGGATATTTCACATAAAAAAGGCTCTATAGAAGTTGTTAGTCTTACTATAAAGCAGAAATCTGACGATAAAGTAGTAAACACGTTCGAAGGGTGAGCTCTATAAAATTTCTAGGTCAACGGAAAAGTCATTTCTGTAATGAGTTACGAAGCTTTGAAATACCAATATAACGTTAAAAATTGGTTGTCTGTAAAGTCGGTTTACGGACGATAATTTTACGTGATAACGTCATATAATAACGGTGGAGTGCAAGAGAGATAGATTCGTCACAAGCCGAACGCTTGTTCCGCGTTCTCGCTTGCACGCTCGGCTCAGGCGGAACGTGTCAATGAGTCATGCTTTTTCGTGAGTGCAGCCGGCGTTCATCGATTTATAAGACGTTATCACGTCAAAAAATAAGGCAAGACGCCCTCGTGTTGATTCCATATTATTTTTCACAAATGTGTGTATGTGCATTACCACCATTCAAAGCACAGAAGAAATGCGGCGCGTTGCGAGATGCGACGCAAAACAGAATGACGTTACCGGCGCGGGTACCGACACACACGTATTCATTTCTGCGATCATTCGAAATGTAATTTAGTTAAATCCACGGAAAACCTGTAGTTGAAACAAACCCAAAAATATGACACTATTTTAGGATGTTTTACTATTTTTCCAGTAGGTAAATAAGGAAAAATACTTTAAAAATAAGCAAATAAATTGTCAACAAGAAATATACGTTTAGAAAAAATATTAGTGGCACAAGGAAAGAAAAAGGTTAAGACAAGACCAAGAGCAGAAAACAGCAGACTATAGACCCTCATCACTGTCGGATTCAACGAGACTTTAACCCCAAATATGGAAACAACGCAATAATATTTCAAAGTACCTACCTACATACGCAGTGTATAGGATGAACACGTTGTTAGAAGTATAAAGTTGATTCATATGTCTGTCTGTGGTTATTTGGCTAGGGTGCAGCGCCCTCCGAATGGAAAAATTAAGAGGAAAATGATGCAAAGGGCAAGAACATACTTGTTCGTAGGGTTAATTGAATAATTCACAACTCCCCAGCGCGCCGCAACGGCGGGGAGGCACATTGCACGTGACCAACCGGAACGACGCGCGACGCGACGATCCAGTAATGTGGGCAAACTGTAAAACTATTATTTCCGTCATATCGGAGAATAAGGATTATTTCAAATTATTGACATGGAGGGCGCTCAACTAATGGTAGAAGTGAGAAAATGAGTGCAAACGCTGTTTTATTGAAAAGATTCTTGGTTTGCAGATGGGATAATAACATATAAGTAACTTGCGGGAATAATACATAAATAACTAGAGAGGACATGCGAACACCTCAACACAGGTTCTCCCAGTGAGGTGTTCACAAAATGCTACAAGTAACCTTTTTACATACAGATATTGAATATTAACATTAACATTCAAACAGTTATTGATTTTTACCATTTTTTGTAATACTGAAACTTATTATCTATGTTAAATGTATGTTAGAGAATAGAAAAAAAAATAAAAACTGATAATTTCTTGTTAATGAAAGATTCGTTTAATTAATTTAATTATCTTTTTCAATTTGTAAGAAATCTTATTAACCTGTATTCATTTTTCTTACTAAGGTTACGCCTGTTGGTATAAAATTTGGAATGTGGGTAGAAACTTGCCTAATAATAAAGTATGAAACTTATTTGAGACTTAATGATAAGAAACAAAGTTTTCACGAATAAAATCGCCCCCGAAATTTTGCAGAACAGCATGAAGAATACCGCGTGGGTATGTTTTATTATAAATAATGATTCTTTCGATAAAAATATAATTTTCTGGAATCGATAAGGTAGGTAAGTGATCGCTGGATCTTTTCACATGAAGCATTAACTAAATTTAATAAATCTTAAAGGACAGAGGGAGACATGTAGGTACTTACATATTAACGACGTGCATAATCCAGAAGAGTGATTCTATATCTTTTGTGGATACGGAATCGATTCCTTCGCCTGTCAAATTTGTGTGATTGCCTATGGCTTGCAATTGCTTTTTCAACTAGTTTAAAACACGAAATGCTGTAAGTAGACATGATTCATTTAATGTACGTTTAAAGTTATATAGCATTGATTATTTACTTTGACCAAATTAAGAACTTAATAACCTATATTATGCACGTAAATAGTTGTTTATTATAGAAATTGTTGAAATTAATTATAATTCCCATGATCCGTGCCTAAAAGTGCGGCGGTTAGAGGAATAATTAATGTATTTTGTCCTCAAATATTAAATTATTCTGTACGTGTGTACTGTCCAATAGCTTTGCCTTAAATAGGTTCATAGAATCGGCAAACTAAAAGTAATTCATGCGTATTTAGATTGAAACAAAATTTCGCAGATGTCAAATCCATGCTAAACAACTTTAAACATACATTAAATTAATAAATAATCATGTACACCTACAGCATTTCGTGTTCTCAACTAGTTGAAAAAGCAATTGCAAATTCAAGCCATAGACAATCACACAAATTTGACAGGCGATTAGGTATGGAATCGATTCCGTATCCACAAAAGATACAAAATCGCATGGCAGGCATTGACCTTTGGTCGAAGATGGCAGGTATTCATTTTGAAAAAATCGTTTTATTTTCGAGAATACGACTAGCATTCAATTTAAATCATTCAGTATTATTTGAACTATAACTGCGCATTTTAAAATTTCGATGGTAACCGATTGACTAATTCTAAACATCATTTTGGTTATTAAAAATCCCCGGAAACAAATGTTTCTATTTTATCAGCATGTTTTAGATACTGCGTATGTGCCTCCGCTTGTGCCCTTTAAATGTTATTGAGAGAACCGACGAATTCATGTTTCGATAATACAATCAAGTGTCACTCACATCGGGTTATGAATATTCATGTGGTAATTGCCCGCATACAACAAATTGACCGAATTGTACATTAATGCTTCTATTAATAAATGAATGTGATACCCTGACTCACGATGATTCACGAAACATTGAATTACTCGGTTCTTGAAGAAAACATATAAACTGGACATTTCAAATTAATTTTGTTACGGTTCATGCGTTCATGGAAGCTTTCACCTTTGAACTTTAATCGTACGGGTACTTAAGGGGGTATTCTAGTCTATAAGCATGAATTGTAGGTATTTTTTCAGGTGCAATTAAAAAAAAAGTAATATTGTTACAAGCCATTATTTTACCAAATATTGATTAAACATTAAAGAATAATTAAAAAATATTAAACGAAAAAATTCAAAATTCAAAAAGTTACAGGGGGCTGAAGTGGGGGAACTCAAAAAATGGCGCGTCCTGGTTGACACGATTGCAACCCTCTTAGTAATCAGAAGAAAAAAAAACAAATTAATTCTTAATCCAAACAAATGCTGCTATGGCCCGTACTTCGGAAAAGTAAAAAAAAAAATTTTTCGCAAAATAGCGGCAGTCTGAAATAAAAAGACATTTTTTTACCCCTTTTTTGACTTTTCGGAATTTAAAAAAAAATAGTAAAAATTTAAATTTTGTAATAATTCTGGGAGGGGTGATGGAGTAATGTGTAGAGAAAGCTCACACCAAATTTCAAGCAAATTGGTTTCGTAGAACTTGAGATATCGTGTCAACCGTCTCGAAAAAAGTGGTTTCGAGAAACAAAAAAAAAACGTTTTGCTCAATTAGATTCTGGTTAGATTCCGTCCAACCCGCGATATTAAAATGGTTATAACTTTTAGAATAATGCGAATTTCGAAAAATCCTTATAAGGAGAATTTTTTGAATATTTAAACATTGGAAATATGAAGAAAAAAAAGATTTTTTTTTCTAGACTAGAAAACTGCCTTAAGTTAATTGCTCTAAATATTAAAGTAGGCATCTCAAAATATGAGTCTTTTCACACATGGGTAGAGTGATCTATCCGGGAACACGATACAGTGGGACGCTAAGGGCGTAGGGTCATAAATAAATAAATAAATAAACCGGATATGAAATTAAATTTTAAGGTTTCACTGCTATGAAGTATCAAATTGACGGATTAATTCCACTTGTCGAAGAGGTGACAAGAACAGTGGATATCAGATTTCAAAAGAATGCACTCCAATGGTGACACAAGGTGTTTGGTAAAAAATAAAACAAATGGTTAAAAAACATAGTAAGAGAAAACATAACCAAGGAGTAAATCTTATTTATTTATTTATTTATTTGAACAAAAATACATACACATTATAAGAAAACTTTGACTGTCCAACTAAGAGATTTCCCGTTTTAGGACAGTCGAATTGCCTGGTTTAGTTCACATTAGGTAGTTACGTTGTTTTTTGTAGAACTTAAATACTAGTAAATGAATGAGGGCATCAGAAATCATTTAGATATGGGTATGTGTATCGATGTTATTAAACGATAGAAATTGTAAATAATATTCGACCCTCCATAGAAAAAACAGAAACAAACCGTCGCAGTCATTATTCACTATGTTGTTTTGTTTACAAAAAGATAGTATAGTATTCCCAGGCAGTGTTCGTGTCGACATACGTCATCGCGGAGCACTCGAAAGGAACGTACGTCCTAACTTGCTTCTTATAATATTGTTTTGTGGCAGTGACCATCCTTCTATAATTAAAGCGGACTTTTAAAAAAGAATATTTAATAATAATTGACTTGTGAATATTAGTAATTGGGTTTCTAACCTTACTGTTATTAAAATGTAAATGTTCACAATAAAATAAAATTAAGGAATACAATTAATTTAAAAAGTTTATTGACGTGACAACGTCTTATAAATCGATGAACGTCGGCTGCATGCACGAAAAAGCATGACTCATTGTCATGTTCCACCTGAGCCGAGCGTGCGAACAAGCGATAGAGAGGCACAATCGGCCTAAGCGTTCGGCTTGTGACGCATCTATCTCTCTTCTACCCCATTGTTATTATATTACGTTATCACGTAAAATTGTCGTCCGTAAACCGACTTTACAGACAATCTTTTTTTTTTATGGTACATCGTGATTAAGGTGTATAATATTTTATTTGTATGCATGCAAAAATAAATATCTGAAAACGAAATAAAAACGCAAGAAATTTATATGCGCATACTTTCTTTTTGTACAGTTGAAAAAATACGGCTGAAGAAATAATTAAGATTTATTTATTTATCCATTTTTTTAGGCCCAGAGGGCTTGTGCATAAATAGATAAAGCAGTACAACTTTAACACGAGAAAGAAATATATAATATAAATAAAGTTACGATAGAAAACAAAAATTAATCGTGAATTAAAATAAAAGCAACAAAAATTTAAAAGTATTGTGAGAAATAAAAACAGTAAAGTTGCGATAAAAAAATACACACATGATATAAAAATAAAAGGAATAAAAATTTTAAAGTATGGTGATCAGATATGTTAACAAAATTACAACATTAAGCATGAATACACCCAAGTATCGGTTTCGCATGGTGTGAAAAGACTGTATCGGGGAATGAGCAAAAGAGTATTGTATCATGTCGTTCTTGTTGGTGTGTAATGTTAGTAGTTGGTACTATAGTGACATAAAATTTAATTGGTTACCTACTTAATAAATTTAAAAAACGTAAAATAATATTTACACAAAGAGAAATATATGTGTTAATTTACATTACATTTTGTAGGTGTTCTAAAAATTCCATTATTCAAAATTGCATGATCACCTTAACATTACATTACGACAACATTTAAATTCCAAGTGTTACAAAACAAGAAATGAGTCATCCCAGACAGGAATTTATTTCTGCATAACGATAATATCATATTATTATGTAATTAATGTTAAAATCTACACAAATTTGTGCGTCTAATGAAATAAAGCATTTAATTTTTTATGCTTGTTTTTATAACTGGCAATACCATAATAATTGTACAATTCGAAAGAAATATACTTTTGCGACGTGTCTGTAGGAATATGATTAAAAGACTTTTGACTAGTATCTAGTATATTCTAGTATCTTTTTTTTTCATTTTCTTAGAAAACGTTTGAGAAGGAAGATTTTTATGGACGGTTTTAGGATGATCGTCGATGACATAGATACGATCTCTCCCTGGGACCAGTATATTTCATGGTTACTCGATTGTGATTCCCGAACATAATATATACAAGTTAAAGTAGATGTTAAAGCAGTTTACCCAAATCCAATACAATAAAACGATATTGATACACACTTAATACATCGATAGAATTAAATTGGATTGGTGAGCTTATCGTTAAACTGGAAGAATTTATAAAGAAGCCTAATGTAGGACGAACCAATGGGAAGTAGTGAAGTAATCTCAAACAAATCACTTTTATAATGACGATAACGAGCACGATCACTATAATACATGCGATTGTTTGCTTATTGTCTTCGAATTTCCTGTCCCCTGTTTACAAAGCTGAATTGGCTTCCAATCTTTCTTGGGTAAACAACGAAGTTTCCTTCGGCATAACGTACGTACATAAATATAACGTATAAGCTGTTAAAGAAAAAGGCGTGCAAAGAATACTACAAGATTCGATATAAAGTCCATAAATCATAGGATTCTCTGAATTTCCAATACTACGAGAAGGACAATAAATGCTGATAAAAGTAAGGAGAAAATAGGAAAATTTAAATGTTTGAAAGGAAGAAAAGAAAGCGGTGAAAACACTATTTCAGAAAACATTCTTCACAATATCACACAAATGGTGTCAACAATGTACCTCGCAAGACGGTATTTTAAGCTTAAGCGCAAGAAAAAATACAACATTACGACAACAATATTTACACTATCGCCACATATTATTTACTATTTACGTGTCACTCTTCCAGACGAAATAGATTTATTCTGAGTATCATAATACATAATTGGTAGGTCAACAAAATATGAATGGCTCATTGTTCGACGGTCAATAACAATTAATTTCGGGATACAAAGGAAAACATCTAACAAGCGAATTATCTAATAAATTGATTAGCAGAATAATGCGCCGAGATTTTAACGATGCTCCTACACAGTTCCGAGCCAAGACTTCGATTTTTGAATGAAGTCTAAAATCGGGTCTCTGATCATTTTTCTAATGTAGTCTTAAAATAGATACGTACGTCAAATTCTGATGAATACGTGAGTAAATAATTTATATTTTTTCTAGAAACACCGCAGGGATTGTAATAAACAATGTGATAAACGATTCAATCAAAATTACATTTCCAGCGACTCGCGTCAAACTATCATCCTACGCCATACGCCATAAGCCATAAGCCATCGCGATGTTGTGAGAATATTCTTGAAAGAGCATTTTCAATTTGAGATACTCGGAACGATAAAGATCTCGAGTAAATATTGGTCAGATTTTCTCACAACACAACGGGCTCGGCAGAATGGCGCGGCACAAGTACAAGGCACAGGCAGAGAGTGGAAAAGCCGAACGATTCGGCGTAGGAGTAGGATATTGGCTAATTATAGATATATCGCTTATCGAAGTGGAGTAGTGGAGGTTTGTGGGATAGAGTTGTGCTGTGATAAAGTAGCGATTGAATAAACCACTCTGCAGAGACAGAGGGCGGTTCGTGACTCATGGCGCCCACGGCCAGCTCCGCTAGTCCCGTGTCCCGTGTCCCGTCACCCCGTCACCGCCCGCCTCGCGCCGGCACACCACACCGCAATCCGCCCGCAGTCCGCCGCTCTCAAAGCTGAACAAACACCGAGACACTATCACAAACACCGGTATTAAATTACAATCAAGGGAATATGCAATACTCGTGTCCCTTCCGGGAAGAAAGTCGAGATTTATCGGTGCCAGCCATCCAAGGCGCGTCACTGATCAGACATTGGCACATGATATAGTGCTTTATTTCATACTAGTTATTTTACATACAATTACACTGCTATTTCGTTCAAACAACTTATGACTAACTTATGAGTATGAGACTTGACAAGGTTTTCAAATTATAAAAACTGACTCAAGCTAAGATGATTTGATTTTTGATGAGTAACTTTCATAAGGTTAAAGACCATCACCGCTGGCAGTGCACATCGGAAATTAATACGATATCATGTCGGCATTTAATTATTTTATTTTTCCTCGTTTCCGATAATGTGGATTTAATGCAGAATAAATAATAAATATATATATGAAAAAATTTATACTATTTTTTTTAAATGTATACTTATACCATACATGCACAGTAAAACCACACATTATCGAAAACGAGGAAATAAGAAAATAATTAAATGTCGACATTAAATCGTAATAACTATACAACGCTCTACCAACTCAAACAAAAAAAATAACAGAAATAAATAAATTTAAAGCAAAAGTAAAAATATGGTTGAGAGAACAAAGTGAAAATGAACTATCAAACATACTGAAGACCATGTAAAGACAACTGGATACTAAATACAAATGTGGAAAAACTACAGGCCGCCTCAGAACAGGGAACCCTAGTGAGGAGGACTGTGAAAAAAAAAAAAACTTTATAATACCTTAATATAATACAATTTATAAATACATTATGTACAAATTTTGCTATAGATACTAATAAAAAAAAAAATAAAAAATAAAAAATAAAAAATGATTTAGAATGAATGAAAGGGCGCCATAATAATACGATCATATAATTATTACCTCAGTAGGCTTGCCATCCATTCATATTTACCTTTATTTCCAAACGCGTCACATAAAAACAACAGGGATATAAAATTATTACACAAATCTAATTAAGTAAGTACCTACGTAACATGTGCTTGTTTTTCCACGAACATTTTTTATCCCACGGCTTATCCCAATAATCTGAACCTTTTCACAGCGTGACAGTTTGAGATATCACATGGATTATATTATTTGGACAAGGTTCTAACTGACATTTATTTCAAAAATGACATTTGAATACAAAACCCTTTCTTTTAATCATTTCCACAACCAAAAAAATTTTCAGAGCCATCTATGTTGTATTTCCTTACATACTTGTATGACACAGTTCTAACATCAAGCTTTTAAAGATTCCATTTATTTTACAAAGTTCTAACATCACTTTGAACCTTTTGCAATCGCTATTTTGTTTGTATCTGACAGTTGATCGTTGTAACGATACCCAGTTTAGTTTGTCACTTTGGTTGGATGGGTTGGTTCTAAACTCGCCTTACCATGTTCTGAGGTGTCAAAGTTTGCAAAGACGAATTCTCAATGTTTTTAACGATTTCTAATCTTTTGTAAAATATTTAAGTTTAACATATTTAGAAGAGAAACCGAAGATATTGAAATATAAGGAGATATGCTATGATGTCCGCCCGACTGTCCGCGGATTACGATCTAATGGTGCTAGTTTGTATACGGAATTTAGTTGATTTTTCGAAGGTGTGCAGTAGTATTGCTTAACAATATAGTTTGAATACGGAAAGAATTCTTCATTTAGTTGATTTTTTGAAGGTGTGCAATGGTATTGGTACAGGAAGCACAGTCTCACCCAGTAAAAACTGCCGATAGCCCATCTCCTTATACTTCAATATCTTTGAGAAAAACATTTAAATAAAACGTGGCCCTTTCTTGGAGTAGTTTGGGGGAAATGTAGATAGAACCTTATGCAATGAATTATTAGGCTCTAGCCGGTTGCAGATGGTTCGATCTCCATG
Source organism: Glyphotaelius pellucidus (assembly GCA_936435175.1). NCBI lineage: Eukaryota > Metazoa > Arthropoda > Insecta > Trichoptera > Limnephilidae > Glyphotaelius > Glyphotaelius pellucidus. The sequence goes on along the minus strand of OW386544.1, from coordinate 14,627,848 downwards.
TCACCAGCTATGGTTAGTTGGTTCCAATGAAATTAAAAAAATATTATTATTAGTATACATTTTGGTATTGTGATATTAATATGTTGGTAGTCCGGCGGGTAGAATGCGCGGCTAGCAGTCAGCCGGATCGATTTAACCCCACCAGTTCGCGATGAACTAACCTTTTAACATGAGTAAGACCGGGTTGCTTCAGCGCCCTTGAGGTGATTTTTCATAAAAACGGCGCTCTACAAATTATCCAATTATTATTATTATTGTTGTTTCATTCGATGTTTAGCCGATTTTAACATTATTTATTTATTTATTCACGCCTTGAAGGCTTTTACATCTACACGTTATTATAATTACATAAGTTATTTAACATTGTATTTAAAATTATTAGCAGAATTAAAAAGAAATGACAATATTAGAATAATAATAATAAAATTTATGTCAGAATTTAAAAATATTCTGAAATAAATTTTGGTAAAGACTAAATGAAAATATCAACGGAACTGAATTTATTTCCAAGCCTATGTAGTCTTTGGATTTGGGGAGTTAGTGAAACAGTTAGTTTTTGGCGGATAAACAAAGAACAGTTCTGGAAATCTCGTGTCACGATTTGGTACTCGGAATGTTATTAGTTTTCAGTGCGTCAAGTGATCCATTAACTAATTTGAATAAAAGTACCCGATCGCTCTTGGTTCTTCTACACGATAAGTCAGTTAAATTAAGTAGTTTCATTAAATTATCATAATTAATTTATTCAATGGGTATAGAGAGTTTGAAATTAATGAATCTTAAAAATTTACGTTGAACTCTCTCAATTTTTAATTGATGTGTTTTATAGTATGGGGACCAAATAGTTGAATTGAATTCTAAATTACTTCTAACTAAAGCAGTGAAGAGAATTTTAAATGAATTTTAAAATAAACCCCAAATATTTCATAGCCTTATTAATAACTTCATTAATATGTGGAACAAATGTTAATTTTTCATCAAATGCGATACCCAGATCCTTGATTTGAGACAACTTTTAAGAGAAATATTGTTGAAACTGTAATGAGACATAATAGGATTTTTGTTTCTACAGAAAGATATAAATTGAGACTTATCAATATTTAAAAACAGTTCATTATAATTACACCAATCCTGGAAGCTATCGAGATTAGATTGAAGGATATTACAATCATTGATGTAGGTAATCGTTTTGAAAATTTTTAGGTCATCAGCAAACAATAGTATGTTTACTACTTTAAAATTTTTTACAATATCATTGATAAATATTAAAAATAATACAGGTCCTAAGTGAGAACCTTGTGGAACTCCACTGGAAGCCACAAATTGCTTTGAAATGCAATCTAAATTTTTTGCAGAAAGTTTTCAACATGACAAGTAACTTATGAACCAATTTAACATGAACAGTGTTCCAACATTTAGATCAAGGAAAGGTTAAACATTTCGAGCATTGCAAAATAACAGTAAGAAAATACAGAATGGAGTAAAATAATTGTGAAGTTTTGGCCACAATACGATTTGAGGAGGAAAGTTGCCAGGACTACTGTAAAATAAATTGTGAAGCTTATAAAAAAAAATGTATGGCAAATGAACATTGTACTTACCATACAAATTTGGATAAGTTAAAAAAAAACGTAGCAGGTATTGTAAATTGTAAGGAATTTGGGTATTTCCCAAATACAGTTCAAGTCAATTCTTCTGAAAATATTTATCCGCAGTTGTTTATTCGAGTGTTTGTTATTTACGATGAGATGAGTTTGAGTCACAACCTTAAAGTCGTTTCATTCAAAAGATTCAGCGTTGTTTCCTGTCGCATACATTACACATAAGTTAGCATACAATGCACACGCAATACATGTTCATGTTCGGGAATCATTGTTTTCACGCGCACATCTTTAGGCGTCGAGCGTTGGTTCAGTCGAACAGGAAATGACAGTTTGAATAGTGACAACACTGACTTAACTGACAGCTCACAGCCCGCAAGGCAGCTCTTCAGCTTCCCGCCAAAACATCTGCCGCGCCCCCTCGAGCCGAGGCGGGCCTCTTGTGTTACGGTTTGAGCCGAGACGAGCGCTACCAAGCGCTCTCACCTTCTCAGTTCTCCGCGAGGTGCTGTGAGGCCCATTTATTTTTCTTCCCTCTGTAGAGGTAAAATTTTTCCCTTAAATTTATCAAAATATACATACAGATTTTTTTTACTATTTACTTTAAAAAATAAAATTTATGATAAAACAAAACAATTTTGGTTGTGCATCCATTAACAAAGACTCGCAATATTCTAAAATGTATTCTTAGGTAATTCTATTAAAAAATCTTATATTTTCAGTACACAACATAATGAATTTATTCCGCCGTTCTTCCAATAGTTAGTGGTGTAATGGTCAGCATTGTTGCCTTTCAAACAATTGGCCGGGGTTCGTATAAAATTTAAATACATTTTAGTTACTTAAATAAAATTAAATTTTTTTAAATCTTTAAAAAAAAATTATATTCCGTGATTTTTAATGGTCTGCTCTAGTAAAAATATTTACATTTACAATAATATGATTGTAAATGTAAATATGAAAATTCCTAAATAATAATTCTTACATAATTGAATAACCAACCTGAGTCCTATTCTAGATATATTTCCAGTAAACTGCTTTATACCCTCGTCAGTATTTTGTTTAATAAAATAAAATCTTATTATTTTCAAAAGTTAATAATTTTTATTCTTCTCTGCTTCTTGAGGTGATTTTCTCACGAAAATGGCGCTCTAAAAAATCATCCAACAATTATTATTATTTATTCTAAGCGTTTTCAATTGCCAATATTCAAAACCACTTTAGTGGCACTTGGAATATCCATAAAATATTGTCATTTACATGAAATAAAAATAACATAATATTTTCCTGGGTGAAAAATTCCTCCACGATATATTTTTTCCACAGAACTGGGGAAAATTCCCCGAAAATCGCATTACTAGTCCTCTGACCGCAGATTGGCGTCCGTAGGCCGTCCTCGGGCCGTCCGTTGCTCCTGCCGGGGTCCTTGCCGTCTACAATTTCTACAATGCCGTCCATTCTCTATGCATGTGTTCGTCAGTTCGTCCTTCTCCCACCTACGGCCACCTCCGCGATATAGCCTCCTCTCGCCCGGCCACATAACTGCGTCCCTCTCTCAGGCCGTACCGCTGTACTGTCCTTGCCTCTAGCCTAGCCACTGAACCATCTAGTTACGTTGTCCTTTGAGCGGCAAAACTACTATTTTAGGTCTCGCTCTCTCGGCATAAATGAAGGTTGTTACGCATTCGCGCCAAGTTCAATCCACTCATTTATTATTATTTAAATATGGGCACTGAACTTAGTGAACTCGTTAAATAATTATATCTACAATCTAACTGAGAACCACTTAATTGATCGAAGTTTGGCAGATACTGATTTATTTATTTATACGCGAGAGACGCCAAGACGATCTAAGTTGATGTTTCAGGACTGCAAAACAAAATATAGAAATATATCAATTTAAAAGGTCAACCGTGGTATTACATTAAAACGGATGCATATAAAACTAGCGCATCAACTGGTTTCAAATAAGAATTCTAATAAAATACTGAATCAACCGACAATTACGATGTAAATCGTTTAACATTAATTAATATAACGAGTTCATAACTCATTTTAATGCTCGCCGACCCTAGATGCAGGTTTCTCTACTATTACTGGTACACTAACAGTAAAAACCCCTGATAGGATCTATTACAGACTAAACAAGGGAGTGCGCAAAACAGCATTTGGCAGTTCGTACCCCTTGTGCGCAGTCCTTCACGCAGGGAGTGCACAACCATACCACTTGCTTTGCATTATAGTTTGGTACGAGTGTACCGGGTCCATGGTACTTTCTGATTAGGCTCTCTGACGATTATTGCTCGGCCATTGACTCGTGGCTGAATCATAATAAATTATCTCGCTCCTTCTCCATGTTCGGAGTGGGCCTCTTCATCAACCTTTCGGCATACCTACTTGGGACGACTATTAACAAAGCCTCCAGCATAGACAATGTCATGGAGTGGAGCGCGAAATCGGTTCGCCTTTTCCTTTGTTTATTTACATTTCAAGCTTGAAAGACATTGTTTTTACTTGAATAATTTCAATATCACAGACCGCAGATGCGATGCGTTGTCTGGTTTCATCTTTCTTCTACCGCCACTTAATGGAAATGGCTGTCTCTCTAGCTCACACCTACTTTCATTCTTCATTAACAACATGATGGTGGTAAATAGTACCTACCAAACACTTCTGACATTTCCCATACATTCTGATGGCAGCATGCTACACCATGCAACGTGAGTTGTGTACGCCGTTTAGTTTTTTTTTCGTACATTTTAACGGATGTTTATTTTCCTTTATTTATTGTTTGAAACATTCACATTAATGAAATTGTTACGTTAATGAAATTGTGCAGATATTAACACTCCAATTAAAAATGTTTACGGCACGCTTTGTAAATTAAGGTTTAATTTTTAGTAGGTGGAGATACCACTAGTGAAATAACAGAAATAATAATAAGCAAAATAAAACATAAAATATAGTAAGTATACAGTACAGAGAAATAGAAAAAAGGAAGAAAGAAAGAAAATACCTAATAATAAAGCAATTAAGTTCATAATTTTTAGTTTACATACATCATATTAGCTTACAGCTAATAACATTAGCTGAAGTTTTTTTTTTAAATATACGAGACTATTTTAAAAGATATATGAGATTTTTATTTTTATTTTACGTTGAAAAATTGTACAAATCGAAAAAAATAGGTAGGTACCTAATCTACAGACGACTTTACTGTGTTTTTACATTAAAAAAATATTCAAGCGGATATTAGGTTTGTACTAACAATTATAAGACTTCGACGACCACCAAGTACTACATAAATTCAATTATGCAACATGCGACACTAGCGCCTCTAGCGACAAGAGTTGCCAGCTAATACAAATAAATACTGCCATATTTTATTGGAGTTTGGAGTATTATTCATATTCTGGGGAATTTGTTAGTATCGTCTTGAAATCCGACCTACGTAGTTAATTCGCCAGCTGCTCTCACGCGGGCTAATGCCCTCGAGGTACGTCCTTCCTCTTCCCACCTCCAGGCACGCGGCAGCTGGGCAAAGCTCCATCCCTGTCGCCTAGAAGCCAACCTGCCACAGACGCCGAGTGAATCACCACGCTCCATAGGAGATGCTGCCCGACTGTTTTTGTTTTGAAGTTGAACTACGAAGCCTGCGCGGTTTTGGCGGGAATTCTCGGCGGCCTCCAGTTCTCCAGTAGTACGCTCAGCCCCACAACAACTATGCACACAGCGGAACGACAAAAATCTCAGTCGTGAGAGAGAGGGAGAAAGATTGAAAGCAGCGCATTGTGCTCGGAATTCCTCGAGAAACGGTGTTTACTATTAATTATTGACACTGGCAATACTGGCATACACCGCCGACCACCGCGCGTTGTGCTCCGATGGGACACGAAACCCAATCCACGCTATAAGTCTCATACAAAATCAATTAAACAAAACAAGAAACAAAAAAATTTGAACAAACGAATTTTTAGCCCGGGAGCTGTTTCTCATAATCGTGCGTATCGTATCAATTTTGCATGAAGCGTAGTATGGTCATCAGTTTGCAAGATTCACAAAGCGTTTTTTACGTTACTCGCACTTAAAATCTAATCTCGAACAAAATAAGTATAATGCTTATGAAAACATTAAAAGAGATTGTTTATATTGCGTTAATGCGTTGGTACCAACTTAATATGCAGAACATCGTAAAAAAATAATAGAGCTAAAATATCATAATTACCTACTTATTTTATATTACGAAAAAACACACCAATAAAAAGGTTATTATTATGGTATAAGTAGTTTCCTGTGTACTTGGGGTGTATCTTTTTAAATTCTTTCTCGGATATGCCTAGAAGCAAAGTTACTAGGTACTTAATAAATTACATATTTATGTGATATGTTGGTAGAATTACGAGTAGTTACTATGTTGTGAGTACGTGCGCACAATAGTGCAGCAATTAGTTAGTAAAATTATTCATAAAATACTTTACCATCATATCAGTTTATGGCATCAAAACACAATAATCCTAAATAAAAACAGCAGTGTGGTCACGGGTCATTAATAATTCTGTAGATCATTAAATTACCTCAACATTACGAATTAAACAATTAGCTTTATATGTATTCATAAATTATACCTAAAGTTCAGGGAACGAGGAGTTTAAAAAAGGTAGTTACAAATAACTGGTGGAAATAGTTGGATATAAAGTACTTACGAAGGTGGATAGATAGTCTTAGAATCGCCCTGAAGTAGGTACGAAAAGTCCCAACTGCTCCCAAGCGTCTCTATCATTGAGACTACAAGTTTAACAACATGATAGTGGTCCTCTTCGGCTGATCACAATTTGTTCAAAAGCTGAAAAGGACTCAGGACTTGGACTTTAAACTGGAAGTTTAAACTGTCAAAAATGAATGGCCATTTGATGTGAATGGCCAATGTGAATTTCTGCGAAACAACTGGGCTACTATAAAAGCCAAATTGTTGGTACATTTCAAAGAAAATATTTACGAAATCATGCTCTTTTCTTGCAAGAAGGCGTTGATTACTCTCAATTTTCAAGATGAAAATAAAGATCACGTCATATTGAGTGTGTCAGAAAGGTGACGTATCATCATCGTATCAATGATACAATGATACGCTACAAGAAGCTGCCACTTCCTGCGAGCAGAGTAGTAGTGTAGAAATAATGTAATTCAATACTGATACGTTACACCCTTGGTTGGACCCTCTGGAATAGCGAGTAGGAGGTAAGAGCGTATATGTTTTCAGAGCAAAGCGATGGATGAGTAAAAAAAGCTAGGAGTTGTTATAAAAGGCGTAGAGTTCCCCTGAGATAGGTAGTATCCGGAATATATTATTATATAGTAATAAGACCAAGACCAAGTGTCGACAAACCATCCGAAAAAGAAGTTGAAATATTGGACTTATGAGAACGTAAATTACAATACAACGGAAAAGTTTTTTAAGAAAATGTGTGAAATAGGGGTATGAAATCTTATGCAAAGTTCAACAACCTGGTAAGAATGCTGTCACCTGGTATATGTAATGTTTTTAAAAAGTTTCTCATTTTCAAAACAAATAAATAATTCAATCCGAAAATTAAAAATATAAGCTTATTTTTTGGTGAAATATTGTCTTAGAGCAGTGTTCCGCAAACTTTTTGTGTTCGCGGTACACCTACCAAATCAAAATTGTTTAGAGGTACACCAAAGAAAATTCAATGTTTATTTTATATGTATTATAAAAATCAATATAATATGAAAATATTATGTTTAAGAGCCCATGAGGAATTTTTTTTATATTTTATGGTTTTGCATGTTTTCATTAAAAAAAAAATGATTGTCTCTAAAGTCGGTTTACGGACGATAATTTTACGCGATAACGTCACGAGCCGAACGCTTAAGCCGAACGCTTAGGCCGATCGTGCCTCTCTATCGCTTGTTCCGCGCTCTCGCTGAACGCTTAGGCCGAACACTTGTCCCGCGCCCTCGCTCGTTCGCCCGGCTCAGGCGGAACGTGACATCGTGACAGCGTGACAATGAGTCATGCTTTTTCGTGAATGCGGCCAGCGTTCATCGATTTATAAGACGTGATCACGTCAAAAAAAAAATGATTGTCTATAAAGTTGGTTTACGGACGATAATTTTACGTGATAACGTCATAAGAAAACTTTTTCATTGAATTTTACGGTCACAAGCCGAACGCTTAGGCCGATGGTGCCTCTCTATCGCTTGTTCCACGCCTAGGCCGAACGCTTGTTCCGCGTCCTCGCTTGCACGCCCGGCTCAGGCGGAACGTGACAATGAGTCATGCTTTTTCATGAATGCGGCCGGTGTTCATCGATTTATAGGACGTTATCACGTCAATATATTTGTTATAATTTTTTATAGATGCATGTATGTTATATCCCACCGGTTAAATTTAAATATTAACAAATAGGGAATCTCAGGGGAAATTTCCCCACGTTATATAAAATCGAAATCCAGCGATCCACGAAAAGGGCTAAGATAAAATTATACTATTTAATTTGTGTTCGGGAATGATTGCTGTAACTTCAGGTTTTTACGAGCAGATAATAGGATCAAATCCGTTTGCTTAACAATATACAGGAACTTTTGGTGGAATTGGCTTAAACATTCGATGAGGACGACACAAGCAACACAAGCGACAATTTTTTTAAACTATTTTGACAAATTTAGAGAAAATTGATTGCCCTGCTTAGAAATGTGAGCCTGCCTAACTGAGCACAGGAATTCAAAATTTGGAGCAATCATTGATAATGTTGCTTTCATCTCTTCATGGATCGTCTTCGGGCGTTCTCTTTTTTAATTTAATCGGTGTTTTGGTATTAATTAAGACCTCAATAGTAAGATAATTGCAACAGCAAGCTTTGAAAGCAGTGGATACTCATTTTTTATATGCAGCCAAAAATGTGCTAGCTCTGTTTCGAAAAATTTTAATATCAGTTTTTAGCTCCATGAATTCTTCCTGTACGTTTATCGGTAAGTGTCCAAGAGAAATGCTATCTGAGAATGGATTTCGTACCCAGTCCATGTCCATAGGTTGTAGGTCACATGTAAGAAAATATCAGTTATTTTTTTCTGAATCGGCAGCCATGACAATTGGAAACATTTCATTACTACCATAAGTATCGTGGCTGATCCATAACACCAACTTAGCGCGAAAGCTTTCAATCTTGTTCGATGACGTTAAAATATTAAAATTCCTGCTTTACATTTTTTTGTTGAGCTTATTTAAATGAGCAATAAGAGATATGCAAGTTTTGCTACCCATTCATCCCTTTTAAACAGAGAAGCAAAATCTGAATCCTGGGTCTCTAAAAAAGTCTTGGTCTCATTTTTTAGCTCGCTTGCGGTGAGGCACACCAGCTAATGACTACGGCACACTAGTGTGCCGCGGCACACGCTTTGCGGAACACTGTCTTAGAGTATTGTTATATTAACAACAATGTAAGACAAAGTCTTACAAAGTCTTACAAAGTCACTGACTGGTATCCCAGAGACGGCAAGAGAAGTAGAGGACGTCAACAAATAAGATGGGAAGACGACCCAAAACTCACGGCTGGACATCATTGGAGAAGAGTAGCGCGTGACAGGTCCAAGTGGAAAATGTTAGAGGAGGCCTACGCCAAGAGGCAAACTGAGCTTCGGGATATATTATAAAAAATAGAACATGCCAAAATTCAAACCTAACAGAAGTTCAGAATAAAAGGGCTTATTATTATTATTATTATAAGACAAAGTCTAAATAAATAAAGGAAAGTGCTTGAGCAGATATTGATGTTTACCTAAAGTAAAGTAGAATCTTTTTAAAATAGTTGAATTGAAATAACATTATAGGCTAAAAATAATTCACCAAAGTTCTTGAAATAAACAACTTTTGGGTTAACGAGGGAAGAATTCCACAGTTTTAGGTAAGAGGTTCTAAAGTGCGGTGGCTTGAAATAAAAGTGTTACATTTTTACTTGAAGTTTGGCGCTGTTGAGCACCTCAATGTTTGTTGACGAAAAACGTAAGTTTAATTGTTCATGTGACTGGATCATGCACAAAGCCATTATCAGTGCAATTAGTATGCTCTGCTGCAGTGTCGTTTCGACTAATCGATCGATTAACGGACTTTTCAGTCACAGTGGCCGATTCGAGGTCTGGGACCTTTACCGAAACGCCGATTGCGAATGTTACTTATTTTAACAAGCGCCGAAACGAAAAAGGCCGATAGCCAAACGCAGCCAGGTGGGCACTAGCAGATACGATACCTGGGACGTACGGCGCATACACAGCGAGTACCAACTAACAGTGTTACGTGATACGTCCCACGTAAAGAGCAGAGGGGCCGGATGTAGGAAACATCGACGACCTATAAGTGTTTCTAACCAGCTATTATTATTGGTCGGTATTGGTTATCAATCTCTATTGCCGCTCATGGGGGCGGTGTAAAACAACAAAAACTAACGTCTAAAACAATAACATTAATCGAAAAAGATTGATGGCGTTGTGAAATCTGTCAGACAATACAAATAATCACGGTATAGGCCTTGCTTACTAAGTTAGTTTTACTTTTAATGGGGTGGTTAAGGGGTAAACAATAGACATATACAGAATAAATTCATCAAACTCAGGTTTGGTTTTCTCTTTAAAATAAGTCGTTATTTTTACTGACTGTTTTAGGACAACGTATGTACAATGTTAATGGGTACTTCTAGCTAGTTTTTTGAATTCCACCATTCGTTTGTCCTTCTAAAAATGAATTTTGTTAACGATAACATCATAAACGTCGAAATAACCTGGAAGCGTGTGTCATTAGGCGCACGAATACGGAGGAAGCAAGGATTTCATGTTGACAAACACATTGTTGGGACTTCATTTTCCCAGGGCAATATTCAATCGAGGTCAGCTTTTCATTGAACTAGTCGGACGGCTGGTACAGCGATAAGTAACGTTAGTAGAATGAACCGTGGAAAGGTGATCGACTTAATGAAATATATTTTTACTTTGTATTTTTAATTAATCAATTACCAAACCATCACGTCCTTTCGCGAGGATTGAGTGATTCACAGTATAACACATGACGATTAATAATACTTTCACAAACCTAAAAAAATTTCGAACAATATTCTGAAATTTTTGTTATTGTTTTTGGGGTGTTATGCCGTGTTTCGCTACCTCCTTCTTTAGCCAACGTTTCGGACAGCGTTACAGTGTCCATCATCAGGGCAGATGATGATGGACACTGTAACGCTGTCCGAAACGTTGGCTAAAGAAGGAGGTAGCGAAACACGGCATAACACCCCAAAAACAATACCAAAAATACTTTTTGGCCGTGAAAACCTAAAAACATACCCAATATTCTGAAAGATTAAATCGTGTAGGGGATCGTCTAAGTCAGTGCCGGATCTACGAAATCTGGCGCTCTGTGCAGTAAGCACCGATGGCGCCCCCCCAATTTTTTTTTATATACTCAGATTAAAAACTCTTACCCCCTAAAAATGAAGATATCCACCTGCATTTTGTACCAATAAATTTTCAGCTCGTGTAGCCCTTTGTTCTCTAATGCGGCGGGGATTCCCCTGGCAGAGACATCACGTACACTATGCACGCATTCAAAATCGATTTAAGATACGTTCATAAATCATCTTTGGGTGTGTTCAAAAATCAACTGGGCATTTTAAAATCAAATGAATAATCGATAAAACAACGTGCGCTAGATGCCAGGCCCTTTGTGAATCAAGTTTTTTTTCCAATCAATCGTATAAGATTGTGGTGCCCCCTAAAACTGCCGCCCCCCTAATTCCGGGGCTGGTCTAAATTACCTCATGACAATATTTTTCTTTATAACAACAGTTCGGGGAATCACTAATTATACAACACCTTAATTATATTTCAATGTCCATTTAAAGAATATCTGTTTCTCTTATTTCCACATCACTGACAAAGACAGGAAAAACCCATCGTCTTCAAGAGTCTGTAATTTATTTGTTTTTTTTTGTGGTAGATCGATCCTAACAAAATTTAAACAATTCAATCATGGTAGATACTTTTTGCAAAACAAAATTATTGTCTTCCTAATCTAGTACCGTCCTTCATTCGTTTGACGCCAGTAGGTAAACAAACTCTCATGCACTGCCCGAGGCCATTCAAAGTAGTCTTGGGTAACTGGCCAGAAATTCAATAACATAACCAACTGGTTATTAGTATGTAGATAACTGGTTATAAAACGGTTATTTGGTTATCTCAGTTATTGCCGGTTACAGTTGATGCTCGCTAGTTGTCTAGGTATTAGTTATCAGTAGTTATCATGGTAATGGAGTTATGGAGGTATTTGGTTTTGTCCGTGGGTATTGGGTATCGGGTGAGTTTTTGACCCACGAAAAGGGACAACGCTGTGCGAACTATCTAATATTACCGTTTCACCTCACCAAAGAAAAATAAAGACAAAACATGTGACCCGTATGGCGCTGTCGATTTTTAACGAATATAATCACCAGTTACAAGCAGGGCAGCAATCAGAAATTTTTTAGAAGGGAATAAAATAAGTTAAATTAAATTTTAAATAAATACCTCTAATGGAAAAAATATTATAAGCTTGTAAAAATGTAAATTTATTGCAATGCCTGATAAATCGAATGTAGTGAAATTTCACACGACTGCTATACACAACAAAGATTACAATAAATAAGAACTGAAAATTTCTCGAAAGAAATACATGTAAATGAAGGTAGATAGCTTGTTGCCATTATTACATAGTTATTACTTTCAGAAATATTTTATTTACGGCATCACTCTATTATTATAACGGACCATTATTTTTTCTTTCAATGTGAAACAAACCTGCATATATCAACTACAAATATTTTTACAAAACAATATTATATTTATGTACGTTATTTCCCAAGCGCAACAAGTAAATAGATTGTTAAGATTTTAGCAAAAAGTTATTATTATGAACAATATTCCGGCCAGAGTAATTATCAAATTACTGGAAATCGAGGAGTTAAAATACTTTAGCAATTAGGATGGGAAATTCCGACAATAAACACACTTTCTTCCACCAAGCAAAAAGGCTGGAAACTATCGGTGAGCAAACCCATGTCGATTATTCCCTTTTGCTGTGCGTTCTTCTTTTTTGGTTTATATGCATCCATTTACCTTTGGGTTTTGGTGGTCCTGATGAAGTAGATGGAGCATCATAAAGTGAAACGCTTTGGGCGCTTTAATAATGGCGTTCGGCACTGTAGCACTTTTGATTTCAGTTGGTGAAAACGCATTTAATTCAGCAAATGCAGAAATATGTGTTGTTTTTAGATGGGAAGTTTAATTTCCCGTTGAATTTTTATAACTCAAAACAAGTTTACACAATTTACACGGCGCTTTTTTATCCACGTTATGTTTGTCAAATCGGCCCAAATATTGCCTGCAATATTTACAATTTTTTAACAAAACTTTCACAAATTATAAACAAAATGTTTTAAACTTTTACACTTATGTAAAAATACCTAAATATACTAATAATATTCTAAGCGAAGCAATAAACTAAAATAATTAAACACTATTTTTTACTTCTAAAAAATTCCGCAATCGTAAGATTTTTCGAAAGAAATTCAGTATAATATTACAAGAATATAGCTCCGCACGCCACGCCGGCTCGTGAAGCTACAACTGATGGCTTAGGGTGCCAGTTGCCAGTTGCCAACTACTGGTTATGTATGACGTATGAGGTTGTGATAGTTATCTAGTTTTCTAGTTATCAGTGGTTATCATGGTTGTGTAGGTTTTGGTTTTTTCAGTGGTGGGAATGGGTATTGGGTATCAGGTAGTTTTTGACCAACCGCCAACAACCAACAACCCCCACAACCGCCACAACCAAATAACCAAATACCCGAGCTGCCGCTAGCGTAGTTGTGGGTATTTTTAAATAACCGTTGTATAGTTGGTTATGTTATGCAGCTACCAAGACTAATTCAAAGCATTTGTTAGTGTCAGGTAATAAATGTCACCTGACATGAACGAATCTCATTATTTTAGCAATTGAACAACACTAAAAGAGTAGTAAATTGTCTTCCGTGCTACAAATACATCTAATTTTAAGACTTCTTTAAACTACGTTCCTTCTAAAAAAAAACATACCTACACATTTTGTTCACAGCACTATTTGTCAAAAATCATGGAAAGATAGATACCTACCAATTTTATGAAACATTTCCGTTAGGTATTTTAAAAACAATATAATTTCTCTGTGTAACTCCGGTTCACTGAACTCTAAAACTGGGATTTGCTTCGATTTTCAAAATTGGAAGTGATTGCGGGAACCAATCAGACAAGCGAAAAAGTATTACATTTGAAAAGTGTATTTCTTTCGTTTAATATATTTATCAAGTTTACTAACGGGGTTCATTCGAAAGTTAAATTTTTGATCGTCTTTTGAAATGCAATGATCCTGAGGCCAATATTTTTTTCTTTAGTCGGTATTTTCATCCTCACAAATCCTACAATTATTGTAATAATCCGTAATTTTTCACAGATCTGCGCTATAACAAATGTAAACGAAAAAATAAAATAATAGGTACCTGCAGATCTGTCGTATTGTAAAAAGATTCGAAATTTGAACAAGGAAAATAAAATAAAATTTCTTCGCGGAACAAATAATAAACCTACATAATTAACAATAAGTGCTCCGTATATTAAACTTAGGGGGTATTTCACTATGTCCTGATAGCTTATCCATACGATAATGAATATTATTAAATAAACAAATAAATACTCGAAACAGGTAAAAAAAACCAAGCTAACTTATAGATAAGTGCCCTGTCCGTTCAACGGACTTTGGCTACCATGTTGGCTGTGTGAACTTTGTTTACTGCGGCCTGGAACAAACAGCTCTACAGTAGTCTGCCAAACCAAAGTCTTAGGTTTTTCAGCCATGATGTTCGAGGCCCTGGAAGAAGGAGAACTTATCCTGTATATAGCCACTATTCATAGGTTCAGGTACCGAATAGTAAAGTCAGAGTTTTTAAATAAATAAATCGTGTTTAATTAATCTAAAATGCACATTATCATATGGATAATCTTTGAGGAGGATGGTGAAATACCCCCTTAGGCGGAAACTAAATGACGCACTAGAAGTCCTTCTGCAGATGAGTTACAAATTCGTTGGGTAACGTCTGTTTTCATTCACCAAAAAAAATCGCCAAAATTCATGATTTATTTTATTGACAATAAAAATAAAAATAAAAAATATAATTTTTTTTCCAGGAAACTTAATTAGCCACATTATTCAATAAAACCATATCCATTGAAATAACACAATAACTTTGTTTGGAACCACGATTTATTTATTTAATTTTTTTATTACTACCGACCGGTTTCGCTTAACACAAGCATCTTCAGGTTATAAAAATTAAACAAAGTGACTGCTTTCTATCAAAAACAAAAAATAAATTAAAAATAATATCACGTCCCGGTTAGACGAGAGGTCTGGGTTCGAGTCCCAATTGCGACCATTGTCTTTTTCTATTTTTCTGTGTCTTGTTTACTTTCATATTTTCATTTAGATTATAAGTGTTATCTTCTTCTTCAATAAAAATAATATATTAAAAAAAATAAATAAAAAACAATTTCCGAAAAAGTGTTCGTAAGTACGAGATTTTAACTTCAAACCACTTTTTGTAGGCCATATAATTTTTTTTTTTTTGGGCTTCCTGAAAGACAAATACTCGATTATTTCAAAGGCCAAGGATGTGTTCTACTCGCAGTATAAATTTCTCAATCCAAAATACGTTATTTTGCAAGATTATGCATTACTTTGCATTCGTTCACTTTAATAGTACAATGTTAAAAAGTAATAAAGTGAACTTCAAAGCGTCGAAAAACACTCGAATAAAAAGAAAAATAATTTTATTAGAAACCAATTGAATAAAAATAAAGATATTCTGTATTTCAAAAATATGTTTCTGACAGAACAAGCTTGGGAGCTATAAAGGTTGAGGTAAACGTCATTAAACTTTGATGTTTTTGCGCAATTTTTCCGAATATTTTCGCAGAACTGCTCGAAGGTCGATTGAGCCCATTTGACTTAACGATGAATTTGCATATTTACTTTCCGAAAATTCCAATGATATGGTTGGCTGTGATGAGGAAACACAATTTCCGTGTTTTTATTAGCAGGAACATTATTTGCCTAAGTTATTAATTATAATAATTATTAATTTATTTATAAATGAAAACAAATAAATTTGGGCACACCACTATTTAAATAGTTTATTATTAATAATGATGACGCCACAAAGTGAATTTGCGTAGTTTGAAGAATTAATTTATTTCTTCAAATACAGCAAACTTATTTTGTAGTACCATTTTAATACAAAATTAATAAAATACTAACAAACAATAACAAGTTTTTCGTAGTTCGCCAATCATTTGTTGGAGATAGTCACAGATAGTGGAATTGAATTGCTACATAGTAATTTTAAGGCATTCAGTTGGATAAATTAGAAATATTAGAGATCAGAAAGAGCGTGAATGCGAATTTGAATATTATTAATAATCAAAAATTTGTTTTTAAATGACCCAACATTAAACCTGATCCCTTTGTAAATTGTTCCCTATTGCCCCTCTTCCCTCTACCCATTCTCACCTTTCCATTGACTATGTCTACTATTTATAATTATGTTGTCTATGTCTATGACCATTGTCTTTATATATTATTTATAATTAGTTAGTAAACCCTGAAGAAGTGAGCATAGCTCACGAAACATATTGGTTTTGTAAACAATAAAAGTGGTAAAAACTATTTTTATTAATTTTGTATTAATTTATTGTTGGCTCAGCGGGACTTTAAGATGAACGAACATATCAAATCAAATAATATATTTAATAAACAATTCGTACGAGCATTATTACCTGATGACGATGATGATTATTAAAAGTGATATCTTGACTTCAGCTACAGGAGAGTTAGATAACGGTAGATAAATTAAGAAACGTAGCAGAGCAAGTAGCCGAGTTAGGCGCCTAGTCAAGTTGTATTCCAGATCTTGAATATCAGGTGTTCAAGATCTCGAATCCATTGAAAAAAATATACGTACCATTTTAGGGGGCGGGTATGGGTACATTTATATTGTAATCAACAACTCTGCCATAGGTCACCCCAAGTGGTATGCTATGTTTGGTGACTTAGTAGGGGTGTCCGGGTTCATGGGTTGAAGTTTGTCGAGGTCTTGGCGGCCGTTGTATCTGCCCACTTGCTAAATGGTGGGCCGGATCGAGAAACCGGTTGAGGAGGTCTTTTGTTCTCTCCAGCCAGAATCTATCGACCCGTTGCCTTGCACCGCAGTTGAAGGGATGGATTCATACGTCCGTCACAGGACACCCTGACACCCAGATTCCAACCCGCCTCTCGCAGTTTATAAAATAATCATTATTTGTGCATCAAAATAAAAATTAAAAAGTAAATCAAGTTTACGACATAGTCGCAATTTGCAACATAAAATAAGTATTGCACTCAACATAAAGGACAATCAACATCATCCATTGGTAATAAAAGGTGCTTATAAACAGATTTTATAAACAGAAACAAAATCGTAGATGTTTCATCTGTCTTGGATGGTGAAGACCTGGAATCCGATTTATATTTAGAATAATTTAGTGTTCCGTCTGATGGCCAGTGGGAGTGCATTACATAGCTTTGTGGCAAAAAATTTTTTGTTCAAAAGTTGTTTTGCGAAAGGGGTAAGTAAGAGATTATGTCCTTTGGGTCTAGTATCACAAGCAGTTTGGACATTATCAAAAACAGTTTTGTTACGCTAGTATGTTTTTGGTCTAAGGTTGCCTAATGTCCAAAACACAGATTCTTCTAAAGATCTCGACTGGACCTGGTGATCGATAGTTTCAGAATAATCTAATTATTTAGTTTCGGAGCTTTAAAGATTGGATCGATTTCCTTATTTTGAAATGCAAATGCGGAAGAATTCCCAAACCCAACACCCTCTCACTCCCAACATAACACTAACAGACACATATGTATATATGGCCACCGGTTGCTGATGCTGATGGTTGATGCTGATGAAAATATGCAATTTTAGTATGGTTTTAAGAGAAAATATGCAATTTTAGTATGGTTTTAAGATAACAATTTTTCCCTACCGATGAAACACAAGCAGTCTTACTAATAACAAAACGCTTTAACGATCGTTAAACGGCATATCTGTTGCTCGCCCGATGAACGGCATTTTTACATAATAGGGTATTTTCACAGTTTTTTTATTATTGAAAAAAAATAAGTAAAAAATTACGATGATAACGAAATTTTTATTTTATTTTTATGACGACGGATAAATTTTCTACAGCGTTTTAAAATACGCCTTTTTAAAAGGCGGCCAAAACGATGTTTTCGCGCCGAATAACTCTATGACGTCACCCCCGCCGAACATCTTGCGATCGCCGCGGTAAGTAACTGTAGTTAGTTCGTAAGTTGTAGCTGGTGTTATTTATTGACTTCCAGTTTGCTCGAATTATATCGTTATAATCTTCCCACTTGCTAAGCATATATAATTTGGTACACATGCGTACAAATACTATAAGAAAAACCTAAAATAAGATGTTTAAGACCTTTTCTGTATGCATTTTTAAAAATCATCGCGTTCGTTGGTCGAGAAATTGTACGTATATTTAAGTACGAACCGGTGGATGCAATTTTTAGTCATAAGTTGTTTTTAATTGATTGTCTAGTTTGTAGTTTTTCTAGATTTAAGAAATATATTGTAAGTTTGTACAGCGCTCTTGAGGTGATTAATCACAAAAACGGCGCTATATAAATCATCCAAATATTTTTATTATTATTATTATTATTATAAGCGGCACGTTCCAGAGTGGAAAATATTTTCAGTATCACCCTTGTGTAAGACCACCGTTCAGAATTGAAACGTCGCTTGAAATGGCTTTAGCCGTGTTTGGTGACCAGATCTGAATAGCCATGTTCTTCCCACCTTCCTCTTTCCCATCTTCTTCCCCTCCCCACTACCTTCAGCCTCACAACATATCCCAGTTGGGGATGCCAGAGTCTCACTGGCTCCAGACGGGAGCAATTGGGACTCTTGTGCGGTATTTATATAAAAAAAATGGCTTTAGCCGTGATTTGTGACTAGATCTGAATAGCCAGGTACTTCCCGACCTTTCTCTTCAACATCTTCTTTCCTCCCCACTACCTTCAGCCTCACAACATGCTCCAATTGGGGATGCCATTGTCTCACTTCTCACTGGCTCCAGGTGGTTGGGAGCATTTGGGACTTTTGTGCGGTATTTACTTAAAAAAATGAAATTTACTTGTAGAATAGCCAAAGTTTAAAAGATCATCTTATGACAGGGAATTTGGCGAACTGACACTTCTTATTTTGTTATAATTTAATTTAAAAGGGCCAGAATTGACTCTATTTTAGGCTTATGTTGTTAAAATGTTGAAATTTATACCAGTATACAATATGAGAGTTTGCGTAAAAAAAGTTTTATTACCATATCGCCTTAAAACCCCGAAATTCAGGGCTTACAAAAGTACTGTTACTCATTGTAGCGTCTATTTTAGGCAAGTTGTCGGATTACACCCGTAAAAAAACCACTATCAGTCATTACAGATGGACCATATTATATAAAACTGTAGGAATATAACACAAGCATCTTAAAAGTGAAATAAAACCGTCAATAACGGCGAACAAGTCGAGAATGTTTAGACATTTGTTAGTAACACGGTGTTAAACCTCTGAACTTTGACGGGCGTGACGTCATGATTCGGTCAACCAATAATGGGCCGTTTACCTAATTCAGCCGTCAGGCCTATTTTGAAATCAATAATTATGAATGAAAATATTAAAATTAAACATTTTTAATGCGATAATCATAATCAGAAAAATAATCTTTAAATCTTTCACATGTTTTTAGCGGTATCCCTGGTTTGTGAAAATACCCTATTGCTAATAACAATATCACGTTTTAATGGTTATTTTGTTGGTTGCATTGGATTTCCCTAGATCTGCGCAGGCGCCGCGGCCATCTTTTTTTATAGTTTTGCGGGAAAAATTAATTTTGTAACACGTTGAATTTTAATCGCAGAATTTTATGTTTTTGAACAGAATTTCCGTTGTAATGATCAATTCACCATTATATTCGTATGATTGAACATAATTTCTATTATTTTCATTATTTTTTACAGTTTCAGTGCTCTCATAATGTCCCTGTTGATATATTAATTTTTTTAACCTAAAAATATAAGTTATTTCGGATAAATAATTTCTTATCCGCTAAATTTAATAAAACTTCCATAAAAGTAATGTTATTTAATAACATTAAAGTCTTGTACGTGAGTAAATAAATACAAAATTCGAGTTAGCAACTTTTTCAAAAATGAATGTAAAATGTCAATTTTTTTCAGTTACTCTCTTGAAACAATTGTTAGAATTGTTAGAAATCTACAAAGCATTAGAAGTCATGTCAATAAGACAACTTTATGCCAAATCTGCTATAATATACTTTGTCCAAAACAAACAACACATTCCAATTCAACCAAAAACCATAACAAAAACCAGGTCCTCAACAAATAAAACACTGAACGTACCGATAACCCACACCACACATGGACAAAGACACTTTCAGTATTATGCAACCAAACTTTTTAATTGCATGCCCATTACTTTGAAACAAATACTATCTGCAAAAACATCTACAAACATTCATAAAAAAAACATATCACTGACTAAAAATCAAGATATTAACTTTATACAAAACATTATTATTCCCAACCAAACATAACAAAACAATAAAAAGTATAAAATTAAATAAACCTAAAAATTAAGTAGTTTTTCAAGTATCCAACAACTATACATACACTTACAATTTATATATGTGTGTACATATATGATTGCGTATGTGAATGTGTTTGCGTATGTATACGTAAGTTTATATATATTTATATGCATGTGTGCAGGTACATGTATTTATATGGATGTGTATGTATGTGTATGTTTATATATATTTTTTTTTTATATTCCTCTAATATATTTAAATACTTTTTTTTTCTCTTCTAAATAACCAATGTACAATAACTATTAAAATTTGAAAAAAAAAAAAAATACATATAAAACTCTCTATTACAACACATAAATACTTGTCATACATAAACATAAATAAACACGTAAACACCTCAGCACAGGTTCTCCTAGTGAGGTGTTCACGAAACATACAACAATACCTATCCACAGTTTCACCTTCACAAACCTACCTTACACCCAACATAATAAAATTATAAAATACATTATGTAAAAATGTTTTCAAAATTGATCTATAGGTAAATACTGTAATACAAAGAAATAAATAAATAAATTCTTTACAATTTTTAATTGTATCAACGATAAAAAAAGTGATAAAAGAGTGAATTTTTCGACGTCGAAAAATTTCGGAATATGTTAACGGTAAGCTTTTTATTCAATTTTTTTTCATGTTGAAAGTTTAAAATCCTGCAATTTGAAGCGCTAAAGTATATTTCAAATAAAAAAAGTCTATTAGGTAATTTTATCTAGTTTCTAAAATAAGAAATATACAAGACATTTAAAATACGTTGGAAAAATTACAAAATTCGTTCAGAAATCATCAATACAACAACCATATATATATATATAACAGATAAACTACCCCCTCAGGCTGTGTAAGCAGTGTATAAACCTTTCCATGAAATATTTTTGTCATTTTTTAATTAGTAATGTTTTCGTATCCGCGGTCGTTTATCAATTGAATAAAATTTTCACGAGGTTTTTTTAGTAAGGCTGAAGACCTATAACTCCCAGATATTTATGATTTAACTGTTGATATGTATTTAACAAATAAGTTTTTAGATTTTCACGGCCAAAAGTATTGTCGTTATTTGTTTTTGGGGTGTTATGCCGTGTTGCGCTACCTCCTTCTTTAGCCAACGTTCCGGACAGCGTTACAGTGTCCATCATAAGGGCAGATGTGTAATTGTGACACTGTAACGCTGACCGAAACGTTGGCTAAAGAAGGAGGTAGCGCAAACGGCATAACACCCCAAAATCAAATAACGAAAATGTATTTAACAATGTAATAAATGCATAAATTGCGTATTAAAGGGAACTAGATGGCAAGCGTGAGTAAACACGTCATATCAAAAAACATGGAAATCATCAATCATCAATCATCAACATTGATTTAACTTGATAAAGCAATGAATATATAAAGCAATAATATATTGAGTTTTGTATGAACTCGATCGAGTTGATGACACATTGATTTTATGAAGTTTTTATGTGTAAGAACTTCTTACGAATGGACACTGCAAAGCCACGAAAAGTTTAATCAACGGTTCTTTTGCCGCAGCACAGATTATCGGCTGGAATCTTCATAAATATTAGCATATTTCATAGACACCTTCATTGGGTCAAGGGCACCTGAGCACTGAAGAATTTCAGCAATAGCTTTGCAGAATGGTATTTTAACCCGCCATATACATTTATCCCGAATAAACTGTTTATACTCAAGTTAGCAACGATTAACCATAAAATTTAGACAGTTTAGGACCAAAAAGCCCTAATAATAAAAGCTGTGGGGAACTAATTAACCATCACGCCGTTTCCTGCCGAACAACTCGGTCTTGGCACACACTCATTGCTTCAATCAGATTCAAGGTGTAGAAGAAAAATAACACTCGTTGTACCTACCAAAAAGTTACAAATACGCATATTTATAGTAATAATAATACACCATCTGTATTTATCCAATTCTAAAACCAAAAATAGGACATCCAGGACATTATTCGAAAAAACAGCTCTATTATTTCTGTATTTTTTTTTTCATCATATGTTTGATTATTTTTAGATGTATCGAGATTTTCATTCTATTTTTTGATATACGTAAAATTGTCGTTGTGCCCTAATGTCGTTATGTTCTAATCTTCCGAATTCTAAAAGAACCTTTCAATTTCAGGAAAGGATTTATTGATTTTTCGATGCCGATGTACTAGAAAATCGCAAAAAGAGAAAATTTTGTATGGGTTCGTGTATTTTTAAAAACTGACATTGGCCTTTTTAGAAGTAAGCCACAAGTATATATTATTGAGTGGCAGTTACCTTCACACAAAAAGACACACAAAAGAATGATTAAATATTGAAATTTAAGGAAATGCGATGTATCAAATGTCTATATGAACAATGTAGAAATGAGAACGAATTACATGAAAAGTAAATTGAAAGGATACGAAGAATTCCAGAAAATATCAAGTCATCTAATTCCTTGAGCACTTTTAAAAAGATTGTTAAATTATTTATGTTAGCCGAGGATTGCCAATTTTCTTCAACTTTGTCCTTTCTAAATTATTAGCTAAATGATTATGTTATAGTAATAATAAGCCATTCTCCTGCCAAATTTAAAGCATATTATGTTATATACATATATTTATTAGTTACAACTTAATGGTTAAAAAAAACAAAAAAAACTTTTATTTTTTATTTATTTATTTGTTTATTAGTTTTATTTTAGTAAATTGTACATTTAAGTTTACAATTTCCTAATTAATTATAACATATCATATTACATAACTATGAACTTTCCAATTGGTGCGGCCTTTAAAGTTTCTGGTAAAGTGTTGTATAACTTCATCCCTTTGTATAGTAAACTGTTCTGCGTATTCGTTTTGTCCTCTTTTTGTAGTCTCAAAATCAGAAAATCAGTATCAAAATCTTTAAATCAGTTCTCAAAACTATGGTCACCCTAAAAGTCTACATGTTTACGTTAATGTATTACCTACCTAGCGCCAGCAGTTTAATAGGTACCCATAATCTCAATCTGTAAGAAACACAACAATATTGTTCTTTCAATATCTGTATAATTTTGTGTTAATTTGTAGGATTGTTAACCTCAACACAGGCTTGTCCTAGTGAGGTTGCAAATTGTATTCTAAACATTTCACCTGCGATGTAAAGAAACAATAAATAAATAAATAAAATAAATAAATTATCGTGATTTATTTTTAGGTTATTATGCCATGTTGTGCTACCTTCTTCTTTAGCCAACGTTTCGAATATCGTCACAGAGTCTATCATCAGGGCAGATGCGTGATACGAGAAGAATAATACGAAAAATGTTCTTTTTAATAGAAATACGACATAAGTCGGATGACAAGAGAAATAATATACATCTGGCTTGCCATTGAAGTAAAATCATGTATGGTTTCTTAGAGCTTTCGCACAAACGAAGTATTGAAATCCGTAAGTCTAAACTTATGTACACATGTTCAGAATTTAATAAATGAAGAAAGAAGAAAGGGGGTTACCAGAAAAATAATAGCTACCCACCCATAAATAATGATGAACAAAAATATCGAAAAATAATTTCAGTGTATTTGTCGGCCATAAAAAAACTCTACCTGTGCATTCCATACCGCTTTTAGTCGAGTCGGAAGTTTTGTTTTACAAACTGCGTACTTCAACACAACCAGTGAGTTGGTGGGAAGAGAGTAGGAAAAACACCGATGTTATTCATGATCCATGTTTGTTGATACTGCAATATTGTTTCCAGAATATGAAAACACTGTAGGTACGAGGTACTGTGCACTCAAAACATAAGTGGCAATACGGCATAAGCGGCAGAAGCGGGAGAGAAAAATAATACGAAAATCGAAATAACAAAAAAGTAACTAGATAAAGATGTTGTGAACTCACAAAGATCGTTTTCATTTAGCGCATTGTGTCGTATCATGTGATACATAAGATGCATGTAACAATATGTGTGTATTAAAACCCCGTTGCTGCTTAGGTACACAGCTTTTCTTTAAGGGGGTATTCTGGTCTAGAAGCATGAATTGTAGGTGTTTTTTCAGGTGCAATAAAAAAAAACAATAATATTTTTAACAACTATTATTTTACTAAATATTTATTAAACATTAAAGAATCCATCAAAAAAAGAATTGAACGAAAAAATTAAAAATTCAAAAAGTTACAGGGTGTTGAAGTGGGGGGTCTTAAAAAATGGCGCGCCCTGGTTGACACGATTGCAACCCTCCTAGTAATCTAAAAAAAAATAAATAATAATAATTCTTAATCCAAACAAATGCGGCTACGGCCCGAACTAAGGAAAAGTAAAAAAAAATTTTTTCGCAAAATGGTGGCAGACTGAAATAAAAAAGACGTTTTTGTAACAGTTTTTTTGACTTTACAAATTTTTTAAATATAGTAAAAATTGGAATTTTGTTATAGTTCTAGCTCCCGCCATAGAGGAATGTATAGATAAGGCTCACACCAAATTTCAAGTAAATAGGTTTAGTAGAGCTTGAGATATCGTGTCAACCGTCCCGAAAAAAGTGATTTGGAGAAAAATGCATTTAAAATTTTGTTCTATTTAGATTTTGGTTAGATTTCGTCTAAATCGCAACACTAAAATGGTTATAACTTTTAAAATAATGCGAATTTCGAAAAATCCTTTTAAGGAGATATTTTTGAATACTTAAACCTTGGAAATATGAAGAAAAAAAAAAGTTTTTTTTTTTTCAAGACTAGAATACCCCCTTTAACACAAATGAGCTACATAGGTAGGTACTTAGTATTCTGCATTCAACGTTTGTTTAAAATTTATCAACTTGTCAGTTGCTATTTGTAATAATTTATAGAAAGGGGTAAGCAGGAAGTGGTATGGGACATGTTTCCTGAAACCAACTTCCCGAATGTCGAAATACCGAAAGTTGATATACCGAATATTATGAACATACAAAATAAAATCCATTAACTACCCAAATGCAAACAAATAAATTATTTACTAATATTAATTATTATTAACTTAATTATAATGACTTAACTATTAAATAATCTGTTTTGTTTTTTTACGAAAAATCTCCCATATCTTTTTAACAGTTTCATGCCAACTCAGAATCAACTCCACCTCTCTGAAAAGTCATTAAAAGCTATGAAAATAAAAATAAAAATAGCCCATAACCTAACGTAACCGATTTTATCAATTTTTAAAATATATTTTTTAAATCACTTTTAATGACTTTTCAAAAGAGGTACTGTGTTGATTTCATTCTGAGTTGTCCGATCACCCTTTTTAACACCTGACATCTATGACTAAAGGTATGTTTACATTTGACACTGAATTTTTTTCGGAATTATTATTGTTTTGAATGAATTGTTGTTGTTTTTTTTTGTAATTATGTCGATCCTCCAGTTGATTAGTCAGACATCTTCAAATACTAGGTTTTGAGATAGTGAGGAAAGCAATATTCGAATGCTATTTTTTATTTTAATTTATTTGGGAAACAAACAGTACATATTTTGTTATAGTATTTACATATTATATAGTTGTATGAACCAGTGAAGTTTCCGCAAAAATGTATGATATTTATATAAAAAACATAGATTAAAACATTAGAAAAAAAACATGAAGTGGTAGAAAAAGAGGAAAAAATATATACCAAATAAATTTTTAAAAAAGACAGATAAAAGCATGTAGGATACATAAAAAGAAAATTAAAATGTTAACCTACGAGTATATAAAAATAATACATTTTCACACCATAAGAAAACGTTCTTTTTTCTTAGTAAAAATAAGGATAAACATGATTAGCCATTTTCCGGCACCCTTGAGTGTTTTTCACCAAAAACGGTGCTATACAAATCATCCAAATATTATTTGTAGAAAGAAGGAAAAATTACATAATGATATTGAGAAAAGAACACGCAGCGGGGGTGGAGGGTTCGTAATTAACAATTTGTATTTATTTTTTCTATTACGTGTTTGGTAAATTGGTCTGACGACAAATGGAAAATATCGGCATCTGAAAAGATGTTATTGTATTTTGTGCACGTCCTTCTGAGAAATTAATGTTGTATGTAATTTGTTTTTGAATGCGGGATGAGGAATAGTTGGTTTGATATTGTGTTTCGTAGTGGACAGGGGAAATTAATGTTTTCAAGAAGATAGTTGTTGTCAACAACGTTGTTGATTATTTTGAATAAAAATTTCTGGTCGGATTTTATATTTCTTGCTGTGTCAGTGTTTGACATATTAAATATGCTACAAAATATCACCGGGAAGCACAACGGTCCGGTACATTAGTATGACATTTTGAAATTTCCTACCAGTAACCCAGATTTTTTTTGTCTATTTGAACCCAAGTTTTTCTGGATTTTAATTTATTTGGTGGTGTTTATGAGTAATCCGAGTACCGTATAAGATAGAGACTTACTCTTTTATACATTGCTCCAAAAATAAATATTTTTTTTACTTACAAATTTTTGTAAACGTCACTATTCTTATTTTTTAAATATTGTCTTTTTAGAGGTAAAGTCGCGTCGGATAGTCGGAACACTAGGTGGTATTGTAAAACACAAGATACAAGTTCATATTATTATAATTACGATATGTCGTGGGCCCACAGAAAAATCATAGTTAGGTAATATAATTACTACTTATTTTTATTTTTAACTTAATGAGTAAAACCTCAAATTGTAACATTGAATTAAATGAAGATAAACTTAATCGAAAATCTTAGCGAAACTTAATCGAAAATCTGAAAACTAGACAAATCAGAAAAAGATATGCTCACATCCAAGACTCGAACCCAGGACCTACGCCTTGCCGGGGCGGAGTTGGCAGCATAACTGAGCAAATGTGTCCCTATCCGATTCGGTCATTTTTAACTGTATCATATTTGAATAAAAATTGAGTTCTGCTTATGTTGACTTCATATAACCAAAAAATAAATTCATTACTATTCTATTATTATCGTACTACAAGCACGATATACACATTACATTTATGCGAATTTAATTTGTCGACCGACCAGCTCAAGAGAAGTGAAAAATTGGATTAATTTATTAATTGCTTAATTATTACAGCAATAGTTGTTCGAGAATAAAAAAAATATATAGCTAAAAGGTTAAAGCAATTGCATAATGCATTACAATCATTCATTTCTTACCGTTAGCTAACGGCTATAACAATAACTGTTGCCTAATAAGAAATATCATAAAATTTGGACTATATGAAAATAAAAATGTCTTGGGATTGAAGGAAAGTCGTCAATACGAAAATCCACGAAGATATAAAAACATACTAAAGGCACATTTCCTCTTAGAATTAATTAATTAAACTGGCATGGAATGATAAAGAAAAGGAAATTTCTAAACAAAAAATATTTAATAAATTAAAATACGCATTATAATGAATTATGTAAAAGGTTCCCGAATTTTGGACTTATTAATATTTTAATTAAGATGACAAAAAAACAGTTACGCCCAGTTGTTTCGCAAAAATTCACCTGTGTCAGTCATTAAACGGATATTCAGAACAATTTTATATTTAGGCATTTGAAAGATCCTCGTCACACGCTGATTTTAGGTGCGCTTCAACTTTCTAAAAAATTATAATAACGCGATAGTTATCCTCTTTCGCTGATCACAATTTGTTCAAAAGCTAAAACGAACTTAGAAACGGCATTTAACTAGGACCTTTCAAGTGTCAAAAAACAAAATGGCGTTGATTGGCTATTTGATGACAATGTTACATTTGAATTTCTGTGAAACAACCCGCTCTTAATACGAAAAGGTCAATAACAAATTACTTTTTTTAAATATTTTTCGGAGAGAATTCCTCGTAAAAGATTTTTAAAGAAGAAAAAATACACCCACACCATAAAACAAGGAAAATTTTCATTTGTGAAAAAAAAAATTAATTTAGGAACTGGATGAATAATTTCTAGTTCTATGAAGGTTAAACAAAAATACATGTCAGATGGTTTTGAGATTTTTTAAATTAGATTTTTTAGTAGCTACCTAAGTCATAAATAATTACATACTTCTGCATGGAAATATAGTTAGTACGCGACCATTACATTTTTTGATTTACAGTGAAATTGGTATTTCTAAAGCTTTTTTTTTCATTTTTTTCAGACAGTAACATTGCGCTAATGAACTTACTTTCAAAGAAAAACAAATAAGAACATCAAAAAGTGGGTTAAAAATGTACCTATTTTAAACGCATGTCGGTATGAAAACGTACGTAAACATCGAGGGAAAGTAAAAACTATTCCGTTACCAAGCTTGGACCAGCGTACGCAGGCGGAGTACGAAAAGTCAATTTAGTAGAAGTAAAATAATAATGAAAGCTTAGAAAAAAATGCCGTCATTCATCTTCATGATCATTAGTGACGTAATGGACCCGCGACCACAGCGCACCAGCCCGCAGTCAACATCACCTGAGACTCGAGACTTCGGCCAGCGTGTGAGCCCGTCAAATGATGCTATACAACAGGCAAGGCGAACCTATGGCACGTGAAAACTGAATAAGATCTGGTTTTTTATGGTTCTGTGCAACTGTGCATGGGCCACAGTATTAATGTCGTCTGCTACTGCGCGCGATGACTTTGTTCTGCCTCAAAAAGGAAGCACAAGAGCCAGCATAACCTTATTTTTGTTTTCATTTACACCTTACTATTGTACCTATGCGCCTTGTTACGATCGATTCTCGCGCAGGTACAATCACTTTACTGACTTTACAATGAGCGTAAGAAAGAGAAAGATGCGTAAAATATACGTGCGTAAGAGAAAGGCGTCGGCGGGGAGGCATGCCGCTTTTCGGACTTTAAGCTCGCCCATTGCGAAGATTTCTGTATCAACGTCAGGTCGGCGTTAAAGTTTAGCGCCCACTATGCAAACCGTTAAAAATAACATGTTGAATTTTGTAAAATTTAGAGGGGATTTCTTTCGTCTTATTGTCAGCGACCACGAAGTGATTAAATAAAAAATAATTGAGCATATTTTCTAATACACCTGAAGAAATAGGTTCACCATCTCTGCTATAGAAACACTGCCTTCTTTAATGAGGTCACACAATGTTTCACAACGTTGTGTAATAATAATACATACTACGATAAAAGTGTCAAGATCATGTTTATTTTCGGATGATTATTATTGATATTTCTGTTTATTATTGCCGCGCTCCGAATTTGTTGTGATGATTCGTTAGCAGTTGTTACATGGGCTGGTAGTATGCAGTAGGGTTCGGCTCGGGTAAATAATAACATCTGCTGTTCTGCTGTTCATCCAATATTTGGAGCAGATTGCTTTGGGATGAGTCGGTACCGAGCCGCTCCGCGGTGAACGATTTTGGGCGGGAAATATTTTATAAACGAGTTTTGTTGTTGGTCGTTTGTTTATATTCCATTAACGGTAGGTTTGTCATTTTTACTACCACTTAAGAAATTTTTATGACTATAGTCATTACCAGGTAAAGTAAAATCATTAAAGGCCAGTTATTAAGGTTTAATGTTAGATATTTAAACTGAGTTTAAGCCCCCTTAACTAAAGTTAAGCTGCAATTCAACACAAATGAGTTACATCAATTTTTAAAAAGTTGATTTAAAGTTTCCAGTGTTGCCATCGAATTGTTTCGAATTTTACTTGGATTAGATAGATATATTTAAATAAAATTAAACAGTCAATTATTTTTACAGATTTGACTTTTACGAATTTATGAAATTTTTGAGGGTTATTTTGTTGATGTGTAAAAATGTTATTAAAAACGGATATGAAAAGTAATCATGGGTGCAGTCGATGGCACCAATTGTATTCGGAAATCGAGCAATGCTGTAGAGTTCTTTGACACCCTGGCGAATTTCCAGAGATGTTTCTTGTACATCTTTGGGTCGGGTCGTTCTCGTTGCATAAAAATGCAACGAGAATGTTATTAGAACACTGTCCAGAGCAACAGTTTTCTGAAATGGCATTTTTAAAAATTTGTTTAAGTGCCATTGAATTTATTTAAATATTATTTCGGTGTAAAAATTATAAAGAGAAATGAAGTCCAAAGTTTGAATATTGGTACTTACTTGTTTTTACATAATGTTGTCATGTCATTGGCAATGAACAAAGTTAATCAAAAACCAAATTAGCCAAATCATACTTTTTGGCATTAAAATTCATCTCTTCTCCCAGAAAATGATCTGTTCGTGGTTGGAGCTCCTTCTTTTTTATTTCCTATATATTCTAATATAATCAATTGATTATCAGGCCCGGGTTAAAATAATTTTTTATTATTATTTTATCGTTAAACAATATTTTGTTTTTCAGTGAAGGATGAGCCGACAGCTTTAAACCAAAGTCTAACTTTAAACTCTCAACATCACTTTCATATCTCAAGTTAAATAAACGCTACTATTTTGTAACTATTTAATCAACTTTTATTTAAACTAATTTGAAATAACCCATTCGTGTAAGAAATGATAAAAAAAATAATTATATTTAACTTCAACTATTTTTGATGCAATTGGCCCTAAGTAGGAAATAACCGTGGTTTTTGAGTTTGTATATCTAAACGGTAACCAGAAGTGGGTTGAGCGTTTCGTAAAAACACACGTGTTTACTACTTTGTAAATACGCGTTACTTGTCTAGTTCCAAGGATCAAAGACGAGATATAAAGAGCTCACCACGTGGGTCCTAAAATAAATTTAGTGACAAATGCATCATAACAAACTCTCGGATACCTCGTGCCCCAGCACGTGCTCTATCACACGCTTACTATTCTTACAAACAAGCGTACATACACGTGGTGGAGTGCACGCACTTTCAGTCCGACACACCACCACACAACTGGCACTCCCATACATGACAACCTCACGCACAGCATACACAGGCCATGAATCGTAGGTAGTATTCGTAGCCTCGTGCAGGAAACAAACCGAACCGCGAACGGAAGAGCAATAGAAAAACTGCATTCCCGGGAACCCAACACTAATGCAAGATGCGCTCACTCATACTTCCAAGGCCCGCACACATCCAAGGCAGGGCAAGAGTCACCACTACAAGTGAAATATTTTTTAGGAGTCCCGAGGGGTGCGCGGGGGGAGGCATCACAAACAACAAAGATGGCCGCTGCCGCGTGTTGTTTCCCTCCAAAACGAAGTTGGGGTCGTCGACCCACGGCGCATCGCTCACTGCGCCGGCGCATCGCGCGCATTCTGTAGCCGCCCGGTCACCCCTTCCCCGACCCTTTCCCTCCCCCGCCGGGGCCCATAGAAGAACTTCATTCCTGAGAATCCCATGCCGCCGGGGCGAGCTACCAGCGATTCCCCATTCCCACAGTCGGCCGAGGATGCCTGTTCTTACTAGGTACTAAGTGCCTACCTACACCTAATACCTACTTAGCTTTGGCTGACGCTGACACCGAGCTGTTTGTGGACGCCGATTCAACCGAACCAACCAGCCAACTTTCAAATTGCTTTTATTATACAAAAAGTTCTAAGTGGATAGAATAACATTTTCAAGAATAGTGAAACAAAAAAAGGAGCAAATATTTATTAACTCTTTTTTACCTTTCATCCGAGTAATTTTTCGTAACATGACGTAGGTATTCGACAAACCGTTAACCGCGATACCATTCCATTCATAAAACCTAAATTAAAATTCCAGCGCCCGGCCCGTGGCGTGAATGTTTATGATTTTCTGAAGAGCTAAGGAATGTTTCTTGTTCGCGGCGCGGCGGTAGGGATCAACAATTCAACAAGTCTGTAGACTGTAGAGCAAGTAGATGATACCGCAGCCACTCGGATTAATAACATCTAAGATGGGCACCAATAAACTAAAACAGAAATGACAAAACCTAATACGAAAAAATAACAAAGAAGATAAATGTTAAAATCTCACCCAGTTTTACATTAATTTAAAGTAAGTGAAAGTAAGTCTTTATGTACCATTTATTGCATCTGTACAAACTTAAAAAAGGAAAATAAATAAGTTTACCACTGTTGTATATACACACACTATTATACCTACGCATAGGCTTCGCCTTTGTGGGATTTTTGTTTTGTTATATATATATTTTATTTTGTTTTGTTATTGTTATTTTTGTTTATGTTATTATGTACCAAAAAAAAATTGCCAATAAAAATAAATAAATATGGATCTCTCATAATGTGTAGGTGGGTATATTCCGTCTTTGTGATTTTGAAAGTTAGAAAGATGAAGAGCAAAAGGCTTCGCCACACTCATTTTATACCTTCTAATTTCATTAAAAAAAAAAAACCTTTTTGCCATTATAGGAGCCCTTTAAATTGCTGTTTAAGTATACTTGTCACAAGTGTATGAAATTCCAGAATTGAGCTTAAAAAGGGTTATAGGACCATTACCCTGAGAAGCCAACAAATAAATATTAACAACGACAATAATCCAACAAATAAATATTACCAATTAGGAAGAAAAAAAAAATAATAGAAGAGCATGTATGAATGTGAACGAAGCAAGGAGTGTGTGCCAAGATCGAGTTGTTAGGCGGTCCGTCCTCTCTGCCTACCCCTGCGGTGAAACGGCGTGATGGTTAGTTAGTTAGTCAGTCAGTACAAATATTAAAGTATGAAAACCTTTGGGAAAAAAAACAGGCTAGTAAGTAGAAATAGCACGATTGTGACCCCCACAGGGGCGCTCTTCAAAGAAAAACTTATAAATATAAATTATGATAAACCATTCACTGTCTTCGCGTATTAGTTTCGCGTGTATTAGAGTCATTAATCACTCTATCAATAATGTTTTTTCCAGTGTTTTTCTGCATGAAGAGAAGGACATGGACAATAGACGATAATTTTAGGTGTCTTTCTTTAAAATTCCTTAGAACCAAGAAAATAGTCTTCACGCTTGGAGTCTGAGGGTATTATACAATGTGGTCCATAGTAATATTGTTTGCTTGCTGTACAGAACGGTGGGCCATCAATTTCCAGGTATTTATTTTGAGATATCGTTCTTTCAAATTCAGACCACAAAAATTCAAAATTTGCAAATGACTTTTTAGATTACAACCCCATTTTTAATTTCCAGATTTCATTTAAACTACATTTGCGAAAAAAAATTGTTTTCAAAATTTAATAGTGTTACAAACAATAGGTTTTCCACACATTTTTCACGGTTCCGCTCACACAATCTGACAGCTTGCCATCAAAATTCCTACAAAAATACGTTCTGACATTGTCAACAAGACAAAAGCCCTTTGTGGGGCATTTTAATAGTAATTTTAGTTTTGTTCATAAATAAATATTGAACTTGGGATAGTCAGACAAAAGGAATATTTTTAACATTTTTGCATTTGGTAGAGGGCCAAAAGCAGAATGGAACACTGTTATATCATATCGGGATTTGAAAAGGCATCTTTTGCGACCCCTAAAGAATCAAAATTCGAAAAATAAGTTTTGACAGCCCACCATTGTAACTTCAGCCTCTTGTACGGTAAAGGACCAAAAATAGCCGAGCCCCCAAATACCAAAAAAGACAAAGCTTATACGTAAATTTGGCAAAGGGAGGAAATATTACATTTCGTCGCCGGAAATGAAGCTGCTGATCAAAACAGCACGAATTAATAAATTTAAAAAATCGATTCTAAGACCACATTAAGCAAGATAAAATTTATAAGTATGTAAGTTATAAATAGTATTTTGTGAACTTAAATGTGCAAACATCTAAAATAAATGATAACAAGAGCGAACAAGTATCAAGCAATAGTCGGCCCGAATACGTGTCAAAATTATTGTCTTCTTCTTCTCGTGCCCTGTCCGTTCAACGGACGTTGGCTATCATGTTGGCTATGCGAACTTTGTTTACTGCGGCCCAGAACAGTTCTACAGCAGACTGGCCAAACCACTGTCTCAGGTTTTTCAGCCATGATGTTCTCCTTCTTCCAGGGCCCCGATGTCATATTATTGTAGTAAAAAATAATTTCATAATCTTTTTTTTCCAACTTCATTAAATTTAATATTATTATTATTATTTACAACTTTAAGTACCTACATAAGTGTGACTAACTTTAAATACCTACATAAATGTGAAGTGCAAATATTTTTTAATATAATATAGATCACTAGCGCGTTAAGTACATTTTGCTTTTTTTAATAAGTTTCTTCTTATAGAAGTTCCCTCCAAAAATCGTTAAAATTGCCTGATTTGAACGCTATCAACAGATGTTCAGTGTACAAACTAGACAAAGTATTAAAAAAAAAGCAAAACGTACAGACATAGAGTATTTTATTCTAATACAGGTAATAAAAAAATCTTAAAAATCGGTCCAGTTTTAGAAGAGAAAAATGGGGAATGAACAACCTACAGGTATGTTTTTAGGTTTTCACGGCCAAAAGTATTTTTGTTATTTATTTTTGGGGTGTTATGCCGTGTTTCGCTACCTCCTTCTTTAGCCAACGTTTCGGACAGCGTTACAGTGTCCATCATCATCATCAGGGCTCATCTGCCCTGATGATGGACACTGTAACGCTCTCCGAAACGTTGGCTAAAGAAGGAGGTAGCGAAACACAGCATAACACCCCAAAAATAAATAACAAAAAAAAGCTACATTTCGATGATTTTATTTAGTTATTATTCGCTTTATTTTGCTCTGTTGACTAAATTATTTTGCTCGACGGGAATGTGCGACGTGTGGATTGTCTGAACGAAGCGGTTCGGATTCCAGGCCCTCTGTAATGGCTAATGGCTCGTAAAGTAAGGAATCCGATGGAAATAAAAGCCAAATCGGCCGCTTATTAAAACGTCCTCGTTATCGAAAACGGAAACATTGGACGATTATGAAAAGCCGAGCTTTCGGCTTTTATTGTTTCGCAAGCCGTTCGAGTAATATTTTCGTTAAAAGGTTCGCATGAAAGGTGTTGCACTAAAAATGTACAAAAATTTCGGAGATAAAAAAAAAAACAATTTATTAGCTGCCCAAGCCGAATAATCAAAGTATTTAAAGGAAATCTACGATATACAAAAACAAAGTAAGGAAATCCGTTCATATTAAGCTATTTATTTTTAAACTCTCGAAGCAATTAAGGCGCCGTATCATCGCTCGAAAAAAAGAAGATGGAGAGATATGTAATAACGATGTTGGAGAGAGCGCGCTTATATTTCAAACTATAAAATTGAAGCGAAAATTGTGAAAATGTTTAATAAAACACAACTCGTTTAGAATAGAGCAAAAATCTCGTGGGGGATGTCTAAAACAACATTCAAATAAACACTGTGAATTGTTTCATACATACAACTTGTTAAATAATAGAGACAGACGTGAAAATAAAAAATTTCCGAGCATTCTTTGCGATTTTTTTCTATCGAGGGAATTTTATATAATTTGCGTTTCGGCATGGGGAATGTGTAGATATTATCTTAAAAAATAACACATATTATTTTAAGATGAAGCCATAGTAAATAATGCAAAATCACACAAAATCATGTGTTTTTGTTTTGAAAATTTGATCGCTTAGAAATATTATAGATGCTTCAATTAAATAATGCGTGTAGAACATATCTTGGCCCTTAAAAATATCGGTCATTTTTTTATAAGTCTTTTAATAAGCCTAGAAAAAAATAAAGTAACAGGTCTTTAAAAAAACACTTTCAAGTGCAAACTCTCCTACTTATGAACATCTTTTCGGATATGATTTTATTGCTTATTGTAGAAAATTTAGTTTCTTTTATGATAATCGCAAAAAAAAATGATATTTACGCCCGATATTCACAAAATAAAATAAAATATGCATATTTGCGTTGTTATTTCACAATATGGCTGGCAGCCGACGAATGTGGATTTTCAAAGTGACCTTTATGTCGTTCACCGAAGGACTACTGGCTTGCCACACCCCAATTCCATTCAGAAACGCCCTGGCCGGAGCAGGGAACAGGTGTGACTCCACGTCGCTCTGTTCCGTGAAATTAATTTTAAATTTCCTTGTTGTTACAATAAACAATGTGTAAAAAAGGAGTTAATGTTTTTTTTTAGGTCTTTACGAAATCAACCTGTAAAAAAAAATTCTAAAATACCTTTTTCAACCGTTCCAAAAGCTTTTTCTCAAATATTTTTAAACTCCTCCCACAATGGGCGTGAATTCCGACTTCGATTTTTCCCTGGACTATTGGATCCCCTTAAGAGCTTAAAAACTTCAAATGTTCAAGGGAGATACGCAAGAAATCGGTAAAAATTCGGGTAGAGGCGGCTTAGAACGTTCTAGGGTGATGAAATTTACTGCATGAACTTTCTAGGCCAACGCCTCCGTGTCTTAATAAACAAAGATTAAAGATGATGATATATGTCGTTCAAAAAAAAATTTAAGTAGAAAATGTATGTAGGTAAAAATTTGAAAAAAAATAGCAAAAAATGTATTTCTAATCCATTTGTATTTATTTCGTAAGTAGGTAAAGACAAACTGTTTGTTGTTCCTCGGAACGGTGACAAGCTTTACAAAGTATATACGTAAGTACGTAATTATGCTGTATTTATAGAGTAACGGAATTTGGAATCGGGTCACCAAATTGTTTGTTCAAATCCGTAAGCTATTAAATGGTACAATCGTTAAGACATGATGTGAGTTCAAATTGCTCTTTGTCGAGCAAAGGGAAAACCCGTTGCCCCAAAAAAACAATTTTCACAACACCTAAAGAAGACCATTAAAATGTTACCTTTGCAAAATTATCCTATCAATTGTTGAGTGAATAATTTGCCTACGAAAATATGTGAGGCATTTTATTTATTTCTATTTTAAATTATAAAATATGGGTCGTAGTAGAATTCGTTTCGTCATGATTTAAGAAGCAACTTTGGCAAATATTTGTGAGTTAATAGTAGTTATTGAAAATCAATTTTACTCAACCTAACGTTATTGTAATGAAATATAAATAACATTAAAAAAAGGGTTTTTGGCTTTTTTTATAACATACGAGGGTCAGTCAAAAAGTAATTCCTTCTATTTTTTTCTCCTTTAATTGTCAAGAAATAAAAAATGCAATTACATAGATCGAAAACCACACGATCGACGATTAATTTGTCTTTTTTCAAAATAATCTCCGTCCATTTTCAAAGTTTTGGTCCATCTTTTAACAAGAGCATGTATCCATATAGTGGAAAAAGCACGGTCCTGCTTCCGAAGGCCATCCGCTATAGCTTTTGTTGGACGAAAGATGCGCTTTAAGTTTTTTAAGGGTTGAGACGTATTGGACAGAATTTATTGTGCATCCCTGCTCCAAAAAATCAACCATAATCAAACCCTCTGCATCCCTGAACACTGTCGCCATAACTTTCCCTGACGATCGCGTGAGTTTGTGTTATGCTATTCCATTGACTGCTTCTTTGATTCAGGTTCCATGCAACCCATGTTTCGTCTCCGGTCACAATTTTTGTGCAGTTGCATCACCGTACAGATTTTTCAATCTTTCATGAATGCAAATAGGCGTTTCACCTTCTGAATTCAAGAATTCAATCACAGAACGCTGACTAATATGAACATTGATATCGGCCATTTTGCAAGCGACAGAAATTTACTATTGCAGTCGATTGTAAATGAAGGTTTGAGGAATAGCACCAAATTCAATTTTTTCATCTAACTAACTTAATTTAATTAGAAAAAAATAGGAGGCATTAGTTTTTGACCGACCCAAGTGTTATTAATTTTATTTTATATTTCATCGTATTTATATAGTAGGTAGGGTAAAATTACATATTTTAAAAATTATTATTAACTAAAAAATTATTGACAAATTTGCCTCCGAAATTGTGAAAAATTTAATTACATAATGATCTATTTTTTATAATTTGCCTGTATTATATACTTGTACTGTGAAATAAGGTGACCGGACAACTCGAAATGAAACCAACTCGGATCCATCTCAGATAAGTCATTTAGAGTGATAAAAAAAAAATGTATAAAAAAATGATTAAATAGGTTACGTTAGGTTAGGGTTATCGGCTAATTTAAAATTATTTTTTTCGTAGCTGTTAATGTTGCGAGGAGGTGTTGAGTTGACTTTATTCTCAGTTGACATGGAACCGTGAAATTACTGGCCCTTAGTTTTGAAACAAACGGTTCTTTTTTTTAAAAATACATTATGATAAAAAAATATATTATTCAGTTTGGTATTTTGGCCTCAAATCCAATTTAAGTATGCATACAAAAGGTTGCGCGCGGCAGTTCCCCTTAAATTAATAATCTCGAAGCATAGCGGAGTGTATGAAAATACATTAGCCCTACTTGCCGAAAGGAACCAAATAATATTGCATATTTAATTTAACCGAGGTAAATCACGGAGTTTTTAATAAACGATGTAGGGTAAAGGGACTGTCATAAAGGCCAAACGTATTCGACATCGATTTGAATGTGCTAAATTAGAATATTTATGAGGGTTTCCCGTGCCGGCAAGATTGGCGCATTAATTGGAATGCGATAATAACCCCATGACTATGCAAGAAGTTGCCCAACGCATAAATTATATGATACCGGCGGTAATGGTAGGTGGAAGGTGGAAGGTGGAAGGTGGTAGGTCGGTGGGTGTAGACTGGAGGTGGTGTGGGTGGTGTTGTAGCTATCGGGCATTGGGTGTACCAAGGCGCCAGCTTTATGGGGCGAAGGCGAACGCCCTCGCCGTCCCTAGAAGATTAAAGGAAAGCAGATAAAACACCGCACAGTACAAAACAGCGTGCACTGTACAAACCTACGATAATGTCGAACTACCTGCGCCCAGTGCGACGCTTTATATAGTTCAGGGATGGGAAAATGTTCACTCGCAGTCGTAAAGAAGAGGGATTTATAGTCAGCCAACATGTCGTGAAAAATAAAGTTTTTAAAGTAGGTACTACATTTCGAAGTAGTTACAATATGTCAAACAAATAACTTATATCACTTGTACCTGTCATTATTATTCCGATAAGGAAACCGCAGTTCTTACTTTTAAAAAGCCAGCAACATTATGATTAATAAGCGACCGAATTAACAAATGTTTCTGGTTTCCACCCGCCGCGGGTTCAATTTTCTCCTGGGGAAGTCCTTCAACTTTGCAAAAGCAACACCTTCCGATTATAATAATGGCAGTAGGAGGAATTTTAATTTTGTCAGGTTTTTCGTAACCCGGAAACTTTGGTATTTCTTTAAAAAAAAGAAGTGCTTAATCTTTTTGAGGTGGAGAAATTTACCACA
This sequence comes from Glyphotaelius pellucidus, assembly GCA_936435175.1. Taxonomy (NCBI): domain Eukaryota; kingdom Metazoa; phylum Arthropoda; class Insecta; order Trichoptera; family Limnephilidae; genus Glyphotaelius; species Glyphotaelius pellucidus. Next base: position 14,588,265 of record OW386544.1, on the reverse strand, counting down.
AATAGTGAGGGGGTACATTTCTAAGGCTCCTTTAAAGAAGTAGAAGATGTTTAGAAAGGTTGATATGTAAATACGAAGACGGAGCGTGCTAATTTAGTACATAATAATGGTTAAACCACGTTAAGCTTCGCATTAAAAACTTAAGTGTTCAAGAAAAGTATGTATATGTCGGTAGAAATTTGGTAAGCGGGGTTCTTAAGAGTAAAAAGGAAAAATTCTGATCAGGTTTTCGGGGTTATACAACCTTTGAATGTAAGTCGATGATATTGAATTTATAAATATTTTTTAAATATTCATTCGGCCATAAAAATCCAATAAAACGAAAATGTCGCAGTTCCAGAAAAACGTGAAAATTAAAAACAAGGTGGGAAAGCTGGGATCATTAATTATTTGACCCATTTAAATTTGACGTGTTTATATTTGACATCACATTATCTATATTACACCATTAAACGCCAAATTATTTTTTTTATATTAATATATCCAATTGCACCACCGATCTCAAAAAAAAGTTAAAAAATGGCTAATGGATCAAAACTTTTTATTTTGATATTGTTTGTAATCTTATGTATAAATATGACTATCAGTAATTTGCCTGTGTTATATCTGTCTGTCTGTGTAATTTAAGCCTTTGTATTGTGGTTACTTAAAAATTATTCTTCTGTATCTATTTTGCTATTGTGGTTTCTTATAATATTTTGTGCTTTAGTGTTTATTAATTTTGTTAAATTGACCTGCTGACAAACTGCGGGTGCTTAAAATGAAGAATAAAAAAAATCCATTCTTTGCTATAGTGCCAAAATGGATAAACTGTTTACACATCATGTAGCTGGGAACAAAACGTCGTTTAAAAATATATTTTATTGTAAATCTTAATAAATTAGTGTAGAAAGTCAATGAGGACGTAAATAAATAAAATAAGAAATCTTTTAAATAGACGCAAACTTTAAGAAGCGTTATCATTCCTGACACATAATATTATTATAATTTATTATGTATGTATAATTATTATCGACTTTGTTGACGAAACGTGATTTACATCAATATTTAACAAAGAATGCCAATTATAAATTGAATGGACTCACTCGCATTACTATGTAAATGTGCAACTGTTACGGAGTGCAGGCGACCCTTGCACTGTTTAGACAGTGCGTCGGTTCACGCCAACTATGGCGATGTAATGCGGTGTTGACATTGCAGTGACTCGCTCTCACAATGTTAAGATTACCTACCTATTATAATATCAACACGAGCGTGATCGAAAACGAATTTGTGAGTCACTGAGGTCCGGCATTCAAAAGGTTAACAGCTGGCCAAACTGACCTTACATTGTGGACAAAAACAAATTCATTGGCAATGAGTACATAAACTGATGTTTGCTGTGGACGTGTGTGTGTGCCCGGCGTAAGCTAAATTTTCTGGTAAAATCATTGAAAACTAATTTTAAAATTTCCCTTGAATAAATAGATGATCGATTTAATTGGTTGGTTGAAAGCTCTTATACAAGGTGTCCGAAAACTCGTGGTACAAGCGGGAAACTGGGGTATCTACATCACATAGAGAACCCAAATAAACATATAGTTTTTCGATTTGAGCATTTTTACATTTAAAAACAAAAAAAAAAATTTCGGCTACTTTAGGGTTCAATTTTCGGTACCTATTGTTTTGACAGATACGCGCCAACAGAGAAATTATTACGGTAAATAATCCAAAAGCCCCTTATACGCATAAATTTTGAAAAGTTGACTACTTTTAATCTTTATTACCAAGAACCATCGGTTTCTGTCTGGATAGACGCCGGACGATAGAAGCCAGATCTTGCGGAAGCGTAAAACGAAACACGAGGTTCGAAGATTCACACGTGCCATTTTGGATGGACGGGATGATTTCTTTTGGAATTATTATAATGAATACATTTGTTATTATTATGACGGCTGGTGATGGACGGGAGGATGGGAGGACGGGAGAAGGTGACGGAGGGCACGGGGCGCATTTCGTTGAAACGGGGCACGGATTAAATAGAAATTCACTCACATCAGTCTTGTCTTGTCAAAAGTGGGCAGCTATAGCAACGACAATAAATAACAAAACTTCCACCGCTAACGGGCACGAACACACAAACACACACTATTCTATAACATCAGATCCGTATATTTATCACATCCGATCTACATATTGATATGATTTAATGTTAATCCACTAATTAATCCGCCGACGGCAATCGAAAACAAAACAAAACTGACATATGCATAGAAAGAAGCAATTCGTAGAAAAAAAGTTGTATTTTTTTTAAATTATTTAACGGGCCTTCCCCCATTAAGGTGATCTTGGCCATTTCTTAAAGTTATTTACATATTTAAAAAATTTGTTACATTATAATTTTGTTTTTCAAAATTTTATTTATTAAATTAATTAATATTGCATAAATTTTGATTTTTTGATGTTTTTTTTCATTATTTGAAAAATGATTGAAAAAAAAAAAACATTTATAAAAATGACCATCAACATAATAAATTAATTGATGCAATATTAATTATAATTTTTGCAATTTTAATTTAATTTTAATTTTTTGGTCTTAATTAATGTAGACATAACGGCGTTTTTATTTTTGTTACGATTTAATTAGATGAAAAAAAAGTGACAAATTTATAGTACATTATGTAGTGTTGTAATAAAATTAAATTAAATCTGTTTGAATAAGAAATATTCCGTTTTAGTCGAAAAGAAGAGTAAGTTATAAGTAATACTATTCGTATATTATAATACTAATTAATCTTGCTCTCCGGGAGGCGAATGTTCCTAAGAAATGCATTTAAAGGTACGGATAACAGTAATTGTTCACTTACACCAGATCCGTGGTAGCTGTTCTAGTTTTAAATAATATTTATTTGGTTGTTTCACGTACCTGCCGTCTGTTCCATGAAAGAAAGTTTTAGAGATGAAAAACAATCACGCATAAAAACTAACATTTCAAACGTTTTGTTTCATGACACGACAAAAAGTAACAAAGATCGATAGTCTAATAACATTAAAAAATGATGAATTATAAATACTATTTCAAAATAATTTTCATCGGTAGGCACTTGACGTGATTATTTAATCAATGCTGGTGAAAAAATAAATTTGGTTTTTGTTTTGGCAGCACTGATTGCAAATATTTCTATGGACTTTCTTTGTCAATGTCGTTATTTTAATGTCAGCTGTTTGTAACCGTGCAGCGACCAAATTATTTTATTTTACACCGAATTTAATGTTGGGTGATTTCAAAATAATGCTTTAAATACGGATTTATTTGTTTGTTTTAATTTTAAATCGTTTTTATTAATTATGTACTTTGATCGTCACTTATAATTTACAATAATTTGACCAAAAAAAAATCAACTTCTGACTCGATTTACTCGAAAACGAAAGCTCAAATCAAAAAAAGTTATACTATAAAATCGACTCAAAATGTGATGTAGATTCCCCAGTTTCCCGCTTGTACTACGAGTTTCCGGACACCGTGTATATGCGTGTTGGTGACATCTATATTCTTTCAAATGGTCATAGATCATGTTTATGAGATATTAACTGTTCGGTGGTTTGGGTGTCCGGTACCTCCATTACCCCTGAACAGATAGGTACGGATAACGACCCAATAAAATAAACAAATTAGAGATTGGAATGCAGTTGGCCAATAATTAAAACAAGTTCCGGATTTCTCAAGTTGGGCGAGTAGATTGAAAATGTGTTTGTCAATGAGATACCAATAATGCAGTAATTCAATGGAAAATACACTACTGTCCCAAGTGCCCACAGCTACTTTGTAAATATTCGACGGAGTTGCAAAATACTTCCACGCGTCTCATGAGAATATGTGAACACATTTACACCTAATGGGATATAGATGTTCTCGATCAGTACCTCCTTCAGCCTATGATTATGAAAGAAACGTTAATTTAAAGAGCCATAGCTATCTTAGTGACCAGATCTGAATGGAGAGGTTCTTCTCAACGTGCCTCTTCTCCCCGTGTTCAAAAAATTCTCCTTCATAACGTTTTATTTATTTAATGACGACAGATTAATCATCCATTTACAGCTCAATTTTTTATTATTTTAAAATTTGAAGATAAGCATACAAATAGTTTTAAGGTTATTTAAAGCTTAAAAGTCAAACACATAAGATTGTAATTTTTTCAGTCCAGTATTTCAATGCGTGCCGTGCCGTGCCGCAAATGTAATATATATTTCAAAAAAAGCCATTTCAAGCGACGTTTCAATTCTTTATGGTGGTCCTATACCAGGGCAATACTGAGAGTTTTCTCCACTCTGAACGTGCCGCAAATATAAAAACGTCATATTATTTTAAATGATTTTGTGTTTGTGAAAACTGAAATCAATCAAATTAAATTTTCTTGCGCACGATGGGATTTGAACCCGCGACCTCCGGATTCTGGTCGAGAGCCTTATCTCTCATGTGAAGCATTACTGCTTTAATTGCCTTATAAATTATATTTATTTGAAAGGAAATGTCACAGTTTCTGTGACTCTAGGGGTTGGGTTTTTTAACACAAATTAAAAAAAATAAAACCTGATTGAAATAACCAGCCAAAATTAATAAAAATTAAATTAAGTTCGTAAAATTTGAAAACTGACAAAGAAGGTGAAGTGGGGTTCAGATAGGCATAGAAACTAATATTTTTTTGTTTCTTTTGCAGTTGTGGTAAAATTGAACGCTTGTTCGTAAACAAGTTGAAAGTTTATATGATAATATTATTCTATTATCAATCGCAGAATGCAAATGAGAATTAATTGCACCGAAAACAAAACATTAACTGCAACACAGATAAAGCCAGACAATTCAGACGGCAATAACAAGTTCCGGAGCCAAAAGACAAATAACTACCATTTATTTGTAGACACCATAAATTTATTATCATTGTGTTTACGAATTCGTCCATCTTAATTTAATTAAAAAAAATTAAGTTACACAATACTTTAAAATCAAAATTTAAAATTTTATTATTAAGTGACAGCTATTTCGCCGTTCAAGGCCACTATCAAAAGCGTAGGTACTAAACCGCTGTATACAAACTGTTGCGACATTTTTAACCATCTGTTTCAGATTCGTTTTCCTCATATTTGTTATCTTACAAGAGATTCCGCCAGTGACATAAAAAAATATTTACAAGTCAATTGTAATAAACATTTTGAAATTGAGTATAAAGTCTATTAATAGGTTTATTTTACAAATATTAACCCATTTAAAACAGCAATCCACAATAATACCTACCTTTATATATATATTTTAAAATTTATTTTATCTTTAATTTTTGGATCCTAAGAGCATTTCTTACTCGTTATTTGTTGTACTTTTTTATGTTTTTAACTTTTGTACTTTCTATTCTTTTAAAGATATCTTATAGTCTGTACACTTTACTTTATTATTTACTGCCTTTTAACTTCTTATTTTAACTTTTTACTCTATATTTTATAGTTTATACTTTTATTTTATACATCTTACTTATTACTTATTACCGTAACTCCTTTTTTACCTTTTGTTTTTAGATTTAACTTTACATCTTTATTGTTACTTTCGTTATGTTATTGTATTATTAAATATAAATATAATTATTTTAATGGCGTATGTTGTGTCATATATTTTGAATAAATAAATAAATACCGAGATAAAAATATTTCTGAACTTAATTTAGGCTTTCACAGTTACAATTATTTGGAATATAGGAAAGGAAGCAATTAAAATTAATAATTAAATTTTAGAATTTCGTTTGGAATTTAGCATTTAGGCGATCTTCCGTATGATTCCGGTGATTCCAAATAAGAGTGGCCTAAAATATAAAACACTTGGTAACCCAGCCACGAAACACAATGCCATCTCCTGGATGGTTACCCAACCTCTTAATTCACACCGACATCTGTTAATTTGCATACAAATCAAATCCACACCGCCCGCATGCCAGCCCGCTCGTCCACCACATACATACATTCTTCTTTAATTATATATTTCAACCAATTTACACAGAACCTTGACAAATTGTATACATTAACCTTCCTCATGAATCACTTTATCTATTGGTTAAAGCCGCATGAAAATCCGTTCAGTAGTTTTTGAGTTTATCGCGAACAGACAGACGCGGCGGAAGACTTAAATTTATAATATGTAGAGATACCTACTCTCTTAAGATCCCTAGTTTACAAGATATTTCGTAATTTTTTGAAGAAGTCGAAGACATTTATTAACTTTTTGAGGTTAGCGTGTTAATCCCATTGGAGGACTGGAGTTTATCATCAATTACATTCCAAAGATAAGCTATAATTTTAGTTTGGGTTATAAGCGGGCAAGTATATGGAGGAAAATTGTTTTGACATCCATGTAATTTAAGTGAATACTCATTCATTCATTGGTTGACCTCTTTTGTTTTTTGAGAATGTGAGACATTTATAGTTTAAGGTAAGAAAAGTTGCTTTTAACCAGTTTTTAAGTAGAGCCAGGCCATGCTCTGCCTATTTGAAGGTGCTTGACCAATCTTGTTGATGAAATATAAAAACAGCGTCATTTGCAAAGCTCAAGCTAAGAGCTTCCAAAGCCCAAAGCTGGCTTTGACGGTAAGATTTATAAGATCATTTACACAAACGAGAAATAGTATTCGTCCTAATATGTTTCCTTGAGGGACAACCTACTTAATTGTTTGAGTTTTGCTAGTCTTTTTAAACAATTTGTATTTCGTCAATAATAATATTTTTTTTTTTTTTTTTTTTAAATTCCGTTATTATATATTAACATTTTTTTACATGTTTTCAATTAAGTCCCGTTAAACAGTTTGTGAACGGGTTCTTTTGACATTTACTTTTTTTTTAAATTGAGACAGGTTCATAAAATATAGACATTGTACATACATAAAAAAAAATTGTTTGTTTAATATACTGTTAATAAAATTTATAAGAAATAAAGAACAGAGAAAATGAAAGAAAAGAAAAAAAAAATAATAATGGAAAAACTTTACAACGCAAAGCGGAAAAAACAGAGATTAGTACAAAAAAGTTCTTTCACTTAACCATTTTTTTTTAGCGTACATGTCCTTCTGAAACTCAAATCACAGCTTTTTATTGAGTTGGGTAATTATTATCAATAAATGTGAATTGGGTGGATTATTATCAATTAATGTAACAATTTGTTGTATACCATTTTTTTCAGTATTTTCGATAGTTTAGTTAAAGACTTGGTCTATTTAAATTGGTCGATAATTACATAAAACATTTTGGACCCATGTTTATACATATATTGGTATGATCGAATCAATTTTTAGACAAGCGGGAAAATTACATTTGGATATCAATAGATTCACAAGGTATGTCAGGGGGTTTTCTTATTCTGTAGGTATATAATTTCACGTCCACATAGAAACGCTTTAAGAATGCTAGGATTTGTGCTAAGCAACTCCAGACATTTTTGCAGCTCGGCAGCGATTCCCATGCTCTACTATAGTTTAGTACGTAGCATTTTGGAAAGTGGTTCAGTAATATGGGGACCAATGGATTTAACTTACTCTCAAATGATAGAGAAAGTACAAAAGAAGTTTCTGAGATATTTATATCTTAGAGACTTCGGATATTATCCCTGGTTACATCCATCAGCCTTTTTGTCCGGCATGCTGGGTATGAATAGCCTCGTCGATAGAAGTAAAACAGCTTTGCTGACAACAGCATATAAACTTCTAAACGGTAACGTCTGTATTCCTGATATAATACAAAAATTTGAGTTTTATGTCCCCGACAACTTCACAAGAGCGCGCAGACACAGAACTTTTGTTGTTCCGAGATGCAGAACTAACTTCCATTAGTAATGGTAATGCCGCTCGGAAAAATGATTCTGTTACTAAATTACCTGTTATAGATATTTTTCTACTAAATATTAAAAAATTCAAAAATGCTATTATTACTTAATAAAATAAAATGTATGTTTGTTATTGGTTTTGTATAACTGTAAATATGCATTTAAAATAAAATAAATACATTGATTTGCTTGATGTTAACTCATTTCCGGAAGGCTATAACATTTCTTATTTCATCAATTGCTATCTTGACTATATAAATGATGTTTTCTGGATTGTCACCTTCTTTCTGCACTGTTTTTCGACGGTAAAAATAATTTTTAACATAGCTAAGAAGTTTGCTTTGGTGTTGTATGCGTAGATATGAAAATGCTTTAGGGGTCAACATATTTAATTCTTTTGGTTTTATCATTATGTGGACATTTGTAATTTAATTTATGATCTACGAGAATTTACGGGAATCATTACTGCGTTTATCATTAAATCATACTCTATGCTAAGGAAACATTTTGTAAAAAATTACAAAATGTTTCCTTAGCATAGAGTAATACATTTACACATGTTTCAATATATTTTGAAGAACCGAAATTTATAAACATAATAAAAGCCTTTATTTACTTTTCTATGGGTTGATCTCTTTATCTGATTGAGTTAATAATATTCTGACTAAATCCGAGGTTTCTGACCATTTCCCAGTTTGTTTCAGATTTCGTTAAGACTACTGACGTCAAAAGAGATAGACATGCCCTGATGCAAAATCTAGTTATCACTTTGATGAGCTGGAGGCAAGCCACGCTATTAGTAGATTTTTGTGCCATCAATAGCGGTTTGATATTGTTCTTCTTGTACCCCCCGACCCAACGCAACCGTCGGTTAAGTATTGTATTTTTTTTTTTAATTTACCGCAATATAATAAATATATGAATCAGTGTGCGCACTCTTTTAGCTACATTTTCCTGTCCCTACCAAAAGCCGTAGATACTGGTTTGGGCTTAGAATTTTATGATTCTCACGTATTCGCTCAACCTTATTTTGAAAATCTTTTCTATAACTTTAGATATCGCACTTATAGAGATATTAGTACATATTGCGAGTATTGACGTATCGTTACCAATATGACATTAGCTTCTTATTTTGGTGTAGAATAAGGAGCATATTTGCCAATTTGTATGGAAAAGTATGTATCAGTGAACCAACATTCAGTAAAAATAATTATATCTCAGTTAATATTTAAACTATTAGCTAATTTTAATTTGTAGTTCATCTAATTTTGTATTGATACTTCAAATATTTTGATGCAGTATGTTAAAATATTGCTCATGTATTATACATGGTATGTAGTTGTTAATGTAGAAATTCTATATTAATTCGTGTTAGCAAACTAAATTCAAGTAATGTTTTTAAATATTATTTTTACTAAATTATTTTCACAACGTCATCTACTTGATATCAAAATCATGATAAATAATGTTATCATGATGTTGTTTCCGTACCATAACTTTACCTCGCTTGTTCCATACACATTGGTAATTTTTCCTTAGCCATTTCCTTTGCTTTCCACGGTATTTTTTTGTATCACTACTTAAGAAGATGAAGTTTGGAGATGTTATCAGATTGTTGATTTCTTTTTAAAAAAAGCATCTCTGTACTTTTCCGGAAAAAATTACAAGAAGTTTAGGCGGACCCTACTTTGTCTGTCAGGGACTCTGATGAATTCAGTTGTATCATATAATATATCGGATTATAAATAACAAAATCGAACAAAAGAGTCAAAAATAAAGGTAAATTTAATAAATTAATAATATTTGACGATTTATTCGGAAATGAGATGGAATGGGAGATGAAAACAAAATAAAAACCTATGCTTTCCTATTAGATGATTACGTAGCTTTTTCGCAATTAACATTACTTAAAAATGATATTTTATTTTGAAAAAAACTCATAAAATACAGTTTAAAAAACAATAAACTAACAGGTACAAGGTACCATTGTTTGCATTCCTGCGAAGGAATGCGAGAAAGTACTTAGTGTCCCATGAAGCTTGTGAGTGTGAGTAGGTACGAATAAGGTAGTGCGCGATGTTTGTGCAGGCGGCATTGCAGATTGCGCTGTGTTGGTTGGTATCGGCATTCGAGGAATGCGATCCATCGGGAACATCGGCCAGAGGTGACCTGAACACTGAACAAACTGTGAACGTTCATTTCAGTTCCCCTCCCGCAAGCCAAATGCCCACTCTGCCCAGAGGAAGCTCGCTTTATCTCTCCATGTCGCAACAGATGAAAGTAAATCAATAAACAATCGATAATGCAGGCGCTTTCAATAATAACGTTTGATGTGAATTCTGAACGCGGTGGAGTGATGATTCATAATTTTTAATACAGCATCGACAACAAGCAAAAAGGAAGAGATTAAAAAAACTCGTGAAAAAAAATATTTTTGATAATACAGCAAAAATCAAAGAAATTAAAAAAAGAATCACGGCACTAAATGAAACAAATTATTTTAAGAGAATTGTAATACCAACCTATCCTGACCGGGAAATTTTTTTTATTTAAAAGGATACTGAATAATTTATTGCTCTAATTTTCATATAATAAATTAACCTTTTAATCCTTCTACGTAATACGAAAGAGCATTTCCCGCTGTTTTTGATGATTTGGTCTAGAATTTCAGTTTATGGGTCATAACGAATTTAAAAAAGTGGTGACGAGTCATGTTAGAGGACAATCAATAAGAGGATGTTTGAATTCAATTAGAGACTTCATCACGTACGCAGTTTTTCGGAGAAATGATAGAAATATATTAAAAATAATAGCGGATTTACCTATACTTACATCGGTGACAACGATGGTAGTTAATGACTTTATACAGGCGAATAGTAATTGAGAGTTCGCAGAAAATAGAGGTGTTATTTTCAACATTAAGGTGGAATCTTTTGATGTTGTGTGCACGTATGACGTTATTACGTGCGAAGCAGGAATCGCAAATATTTTTTACAGTCAAAGAAACTGAATGAGGTGACAATCCATTTAACACTCACGTAACACAACTTATTAAACGAGTAGAATTTAAAATGATCAAGTTGCACGATTAATAAAAATGAATAAAAAGAAGATATCACTAACTAAAATATAGATAAAAACAAACAAACTTCATCTATTGGCAAGCATAGATACGATTTTCGTTAATGTAATCTAAAAGCTGATCCCTCGAGCATTTATGACCAATATAAAAAATATACTTTACACATCAATTGCCCGACTGAAGAAATATTTTTCGAAACAATTAAGATTTGAACAAAGGGGAAACTATTCGTGAAAATAATGCATCTCGTCCGAAGCAAGAAATTTAAGTAAAGTAAAGACAATAAAGTTTGCGCCGAACAAGAGAAAAAACGAAAAGAAACTAATATACCTACACTTAAATTTGCTATTCAAAAATCATTTTAACTATTCTAGGGAGTAACCTGGAAAGGCAGCGTAGCAGATCAAAGCAAATTAGGAACAAAAGTGTTTTCTTTTAAATGCCACTAAACCTAAAATTTTTAGACTAGGTACACTTATATTGACACGGAGTCAAAGGCTATCACGGTAAAGTTTGCATCTTTCGGGCGGATAGGAAGGGCACAGGATTGCAGAACTTTGGGAACAGGAACTCTAGAATTCTTCGAAAGTCAACACAAGCCGAGCAAATGATCGCATCACGTTTAGTGTGGCGGGTATTTTGATAGGTCGAGGGTCAACCGCAATAATGTATTCAGAAACAGCATGTTGATTTTTGTGGTTTTAATAATAGTGTACGGCAAAAGGCAAGAGCAATTATGTCAGAGATCGATGTTGTGTTTGAATATAACACCTTCTGATATTTTCTAATATTATCTAATACTGTATAATGTTACATTCTAATAATATATTAATTTAGATGCCTTCTTCTTCGGGTTACATCTACATAAAATCGATTTGTGTACTATGAATAAGTCGTTAATCAAACATTTAATTATTATTTATTATTTTAACTTTATGAGTAAAACCTCAAACTGTAATATTTAATTAAATGAAGACATTATGAGCGAAACTCAATCGAAAATCTGGAAACAGAAAAATCAGAAAAAGATATTGGCACCTCTGGGACTCGAACCCAGGACCTCCCTACTTTCCGGGTTGGGCGCTCTTATCCACTGAGCTAAGGTGTCGATATCCAATTCGGTCACTTTTAACTATACCATACTTCGACTAAGAACCACCCATATTATCTTCATTTTTCTTAACGCATATTTTTATTGGCTGCCATCTTTATGAATGATTGCAAGATTCAACTCGAACTAAATGCAATCTAGATGGTGTCTGGATAAATTATTATCCATTTTATTTAATGTGCGACATCTATTGACTCTTCATTAATGGATAATAATTTATCCAGACACCATCTAGATTGCATTTAGTTCGAGTTGAATCTTGCAATCATTCATAAAGATGGCAGCCAATAAAAATATGCGTTAAGAAAAATGAAGATAATATGGGTGGTTCTTAGTCGAAGTATGGTATAGTTAAAAGTGACCGAATTGGATATCGACACCTTAGCTCAGTGGATAAGAGCGCCCAACCCGGAAAGTAGGGAGGTCCTGGGTTCGAGTCCCAGAGGTGCCAATATCTTTTTCTGATTTTTCTGTTTCCAGATTTTCAATTGAGTTTCGCTCATAATGTCTTCATTTAATTAAACATTTAATTTTTTTTTATTCATTGCTTTGATAGTTACATAATTTGTGGATTTTTCGACGACCATCCATGCTAGGCAATGTCCGTGCTTTATGGTGGTCGAATTGTTTGTTACACTGTTTATAACATAACTTTTTAGTGTTGTTAGATGTGTCGGTACTTAGTTGCATTTGTTAGTTGTACGTTAACTATTCTCATTCTTACTAATAAGTCGTTTGTGGGTTGTGGGTTTGTCACTAACTGAGTAGGTAGAATATATTATAATCCATTATTTTAATGATTGCTTTTACATTTGAATTAATTCGAATTGTATTATATTCTATCCAATGTTGTATTTTCTTGTTACTATTTTTACATTATTATATCATAACCTGCATACTTCTATTACTTGAGTTTAATTCCCCACCAAACACAAGAAACCTTGTCTCTTTATGAAGAGACACAGATGTTGTGATCTATATAACTTTAAATACTCTGTGAACATGTAATAATTATCGTACATTTATTGTAAAACAAATACGTATACATTAAATAAATAAACAAAATTAGTGAAGCACCCTATTATTATTTCATCATTATTATATAAACTCCACGCAGGTTTCCCTACGGGACGATGGCATTTTCCACGATAACAACAAAAAAACGACGCCAAGAGCTGGCTATCATTCTTATTATTTAGAATGGATGAGAAATTGCACATCTTATCTCTTAATACTCCATTAAGGAAATATAGATAGCCAAGATAAATTGTTTGGGCGATAATAAGCGTGAGCCATATTGCAAAAATCACAATCCCAATAGACGCCGCCGAATCAATCCACAAAGTCGATCTCGAGAAATGCGCCGGCTGGCAGAGTTGCAGTACTGCAGCAGAGGAACATCCATTCTGAGCGGCGACGCCCTACGGTAGGCTGCGAGGCCAGCAGCTGGAATGGGCCCGCGGGAATGCGCAGCGCCCGGCCGCATTCCGCCCGCCAGACGAAGGCCGCGGAATGCTCCCGGCAGAACCGGACCTCGGACCTCGGACCCCGGACCCCGGACCGGAGAGCTTCGGGCGGACCTCGGACCGACATCGCCTCGGTCCGCATAACGAACATGGACAACTTCATTCATTCATATTAGCCAGCCTCGAATATCACCGCAACGCGCCAACAGTGTCGTGTTGGATGAGGGTGGTCCCGGGTCCCGGCCCATAATAAATGGTACACTTAATATTAATTTCGATCGGTAATCAAGATAGCGGGAGGAGGATTCAAATACAAATCGCTTCACGTTAAACATAACGATATTAAGTTATTTAAAGAATGTATCAACACTGGGCTGATTCAAACCGAAGAAACGGAGAACGCTCATCAGGTTTGCATTAGAAAGTGTAAAAAATCTGCGAAACTGGAAAATGTTTGGTAAAATATTAGAAATCAGTTGTTGAACTTTGTATTGAGAAAAGATATGAAGGAGGTCGGAAAACAATTTTGGCAAGATACGGGCCAGAATTGCGAGAAAAATATTCGTAATATTCCGAGTTCCGAGCAAAAGTTCGCCGACGAAGTTGATCCTCACGGATCCTGTGTGAGATGACGCCTCTGCCATTGTGTTCGGCCATTTGTTGCGACCGGGGAGCGTTGACACCGCACGAAATATTTACAGTGCAGCTTTAAGCGCGAGTTTCTTCGGCACCGAGCAAAAAGTGCACCTCAACGACCTAGTTAAATCAAATCAATATTTTTCTTAATTCTGTTCAATTTATCTATCAATTAGTAAATTAAGCAAGGATAATACAAAAACATTACATATTATTTACATTATGTATCGTGGAGTGTAAGGTAGGAGTGATGGGTGCAGTGAATATCTACGTATCTGTTATAGTCATAATAATATAGTGTTTCGTGAACATTTCCATAGGAAAACAAACTTGTGCTGAGGTATTGACATGTAAGTTAAAGTGTTGTATGTGTATTGCTGCTTGCGGAATTAGTTATGTTATTAGGTTAAAGAGTACGTAATATTAAAAACAATTACGGATTATACTTACAGGAATTCAAAATCCATTTATTGCACAAAAATACAAGTAGGTACAAAAGGTGTATCTTATAGATACATTCTATTTCTTCCAGCTAACCAAAAAATACAAACATTATACGATACATATATTATAAAACCAAACAATTACATGTTACATTACATGAGAAAATAAAAACTAAAAATAAAAAAAAAAAACAGAGTTAATTTAAATAAGGTATTCATTAAGTGTAATGTAATTGCATCGTTTTTGGTTAAGTATTATTAAGTTTTGTAACATTTTCTACCTTTTGTTTTGATTCAGACTGAAACTTTTTGTTAGATTTTTTGTGTCAGTGTATGCTCTGCAGGTTGTTTCAATGAGGTGGGCATGTGGTTATAAAGATTACTAATATAAATACTGCAAGTAATAAATAACCTTTTTGCTGAGTGATCTTACAAGCATGCAATAAAACGTGTAGTGTAAGTTCCTGGCTGCGGCTTGATTTAGCATCGGCGTCCAGACGCCATTACTGCATCATCCTCTGAACTGAATTTAGAAGAAGAACTAACTTCCATAATTCCATACGTGGCGCGTCGTCTGTCGAGTCTGGATGCGCCAAATGCAGCTCCGTAGGAATGCCCGGACACAGACCCAGACCGACACAGACAGACGTAACACGAGCACGATGCGACGCGCCATCGAAATGTTTTTTTTTAGTCTGCCAAACAATGGGACGATAATAATCATCATTGCAATTTTCATTATATTTATTTTCACCAGTGAATAAAAAACTCATCAAGGAGATTCATAGGTCCTTTTAATATAGTATATTTCTAACTCTAATATAAAATCATTGCATCTGGCACTAACTTGTAACTGTTGAAAATTTATTGGGTATCTTATGTTTTAGTCATAACGAGCTGTAGAAATGAGATCTCTAAGGCAGACAAGATTAAGAAAGGGATGCTCAGATGATTTAGACATGTAGAGCACATGAATGGAGAAAGGATTTTTAGGGGAATAAATGAAACGAAAGTACATGTAAAAAGAAGTCGGGATTGCCCGAGGGAGAAATGGTAGAAATAAGTGAACTCTTTAGTCAGGGCATTTCAAAAGTGTACAACAGCAGAGTATTAATTTATTAATGTGATTGAAGAAATAAGGGCGTACCAGAACGTCCATCCTCTCTCCCTACTCTTGGAGACAAACTGAGTGATAGTTAATAGTTACAACTAACAAATTGCAACTACCAATCAAAAATAGAAAATTATATACCTTACAGTATATTAACAGATTATTTGTAAATGAAAATTGTATGCAAAATGAGACGTTATTCAGATTAAGTACATCCAAATAAATTATTAGCAGTTGATTACTTTACCAGCTAGCAGGTAAATTAAGAGTAAGAAAAATATACTTAAGTCCGCAAACACATTCATACATCCCTGAGACAGAAATTTTTAAAAGTCAATAAAACATCATGTACCTATGCCTTTTGAGTAAGTACTTACAGAGTTAAAAGAAAGTTTATTATTATTATTAGTCGAGATCCTTTGTCTATTGACAATGCGAAATATAATTCGAGTTGTACCAAAATACGGCGAAATCGGCTGTCTCGCGGCTGTATGTCAGAAACGGTTACCGCATTCCGCGTTAGCCGCGCACGACTTCGATAAAACAACTTGCGCTATGCATTTCAGACAGCGGACCAAAAGAGATGATTGGAAAATACCAGTGCGAAAAAACGCCACCAGCAAAAGTCTCCGTTTCATTAAGAATAAAGGAAATGTCAACGAAAAAGAGAACTTCACCGTAGTATTCGAGCAAAGCAAGTGTCGGCTGTTCGGAAGAGTTAGTTGGGCATAAAGGTTGAAGTCCATTAAAGATTATGTAATTCTCTCAGTTTGGCTGCCGAGTGAATTTGGGAACAAGTGATGCAGCATTAAAAGTGATCACCACAGTAAACTAGAGGCTGTAGATCAGAGGTTCCCAAACTTTTTGTTCTCGTAGACCACTTTCAAAATTTTACTGGTTTCGGCGGACCCCCTGCTGCTACATTTCTACCATATTCCGAAAACTCGACACGCGTTGTACTGAATATTGAATGGCGAGGTGTGGTCTGTTACAACAGACAGTACCGGATCTACGACTTTTTCAAACGGGGTAAAATGGACCAGTATTCGAGACTATATTTGCCACGACGAAGGGGGCGTAACGGGATATGGAACGTGGAGAGGGGGGGGGGGGGTATGTTCCCATCCCAGTACAGTACACCCATATCCCATTACGCACCCCCCCCCCCCTTGCCTAGCTGGATGTTTTAAGATCTCATGCATAACCGGTACAACAACATGCGCTGTACGCCAGTCGCTCTGTTGTGGAGGGGGTATAATGGGATATGAGACGGGGGGTGTGATGGGAAATGGATATGGGGCAAGTGGGGGTCCACGAAACCAGTTCGTGGACTCCCATTTCTTTATCGCGCCTACGTGGACCCCTGAATCACTGCTCTGGATGGTGGCAAAAAAGTAATTGATGTCTTTTTTAGACTTGTACATCTGACAACTTAACCCCAAGTTTACTTCTGAAAAACTATGGTCAATGAGTATTGCTATAAGACTAATTAAGAATTATATTGGTTCAGGACGTATCTTGGAAATAGATCACATTAAGTAATGATAATGATTAATGATCATATAAGTTCAATTAAATCAATTATTGTATTATTATGTTCCCCAGGGTAGAGTTCTGGTTCCAATTTTATTTTTGTTATATATATTACATTAATTAATTTTGTAAATTGCCGTTCTCTGGTACTTCAATTGTCTTAGCAAGTGATACCGTTTTGGTGTTTGCTGGCGGTATAAGGAATGAAACTTATGCTACGTGTGAGGCAGGATTAAGGACTGTTAAAAACTGGCTTGATCAAAAAAAAAATATCTTGAACATGAACTAAAGTAAACATATTACTTTTGGCAGTTTCTATGTAAATCAAGCTTCCCTGAACCACTCCTTAAAAAAAAATATTTTTATTTACAGAAGTGCAATTGTCAAACTTTGGAAAGAGTAGGCATAGTCCATACACGTGAACTTTTCTGTGGTAAATTGAAAACATTATTTTATTGTGCATATTCGATGACAATCAGGGCATAGAAGACAAATTCTCTTAGAAATGCATAAAACAAAAAATTCAATTTTCCCGAACGATTGAATCCATCAAATATCATTCTAAATACCAGAGCATAAAGGTGGAGTTTGCCGTTAAAACTGTGAAGATACACAATATGGCTGGTTCAAGCAACAAAAAACACGAAAGTCAGCCGGGAAATCCCAGAGCAATAACCTCGATACCTGTGGGACAGAATTCGGTAAAAACGGACTAAATGGATATTTTAGTTTATTTGAAACGCTCACTTTTACCTCGTTAAGCCCCACTTAGTCGCATAGTCTGCATAAAATCAATGACAATCACTTCGTAAATATTTCATTACGAAATTACTGATAAGTAGTCAATTACTTTCGATTTGTTTACCGTTTAAACTGTAAAATGTATGACGATTTATTTTTCTACAGTGACTTGTTTATTACTTCAAAAACTATATTTTGAAATAAATGATTAGATAAGTAGAGATATTCTACATTATCAAAGTGTAAAATGTGAATGATTGCGGGTTAAATTACTGAAAGAGAGAAATCTATAGACGAAAAGATCAAAACTAAATTGGTAAGAAATCAGCAATTCATTAGTGGTGATATATCTACGTATGGGGAACATCAAATAAGTCAAAAAGGCTTACTTTTCAAGTGGCAGTTTTAAGTGTCTCATGAAAAAATATAACGGCACAAAATTTTTCAAAAAATGTTTTTATTATTATGATTTAAGCATCCTTTTTGGGAATTATATATATATATATTTTAATTGAAGTGAACATTTCAAGAGATGCATGACTTATGTGTTCAGGAGCATTACAAATAAAGACAAAATCTATTTTTATTTTTTATTTATTTGTAAAATACGTTTTATATATATTAGACATTAACTTAGAGTAGATACATTAAATCACCATACTAGGCAGAGCGTGTTGCTAGTGTAAACATATGGTACTAGTATGTGACGATGTTGAAAATTGGTAAAATTATAATAAAAAGCAGAAAAGAGAAAAGAAGTGCGTATGGATAAGATTATGAAAATGTACCTAACCTTATTTTCAATTTTATTTTTATTTTTATATGTGTGCGTGCATACTTACACGTATATACAATATACAGGTGCACACATTATACACAAGTCATGAACTATGACTTACGTGTTTGGGATACAACATGTAAAAAAATCTTTTAGCTGAATAGCTATGAATATTCACTGAAATAATGATCAAGACATTAGAAAAATAATGTATATTAAGATGAAAATCTATAATAGTTTATATGGTTGTGAATATTCTCAATATGAATCTCAACGGCGACTTTTGACTGATATTGTAAGGGTAACACGTACGGTTTAATTTGGACTAAAATATTCACAAACAATAAAAAAATCGCATTTTGTGACTTACGTTATTATAAATATGATATAATGACTGATATAAGCATAGATACAATGACTGAAAAGAAAACTTCACTAAAACCATGCTACCTACCTACATAAAAAAAAGAAAAAATAAAGTAATTAATTTATTTAAATTAGCATTTATTTTAGGGAGTCATAAAAAATTAACATCAAAAATAAATCATTTACTAAGATAATTACATAAATTTAAGTGAGTGCATAATATTGAATACAATGTACATAAAGATCAAACTAATAAAAATCTGACCCGATGTCTGGTGCATGTTTAATGGCCCAGTAAAGTATATTTGGCGCCAGAGTTAGAAAAATAATGCTCAAAGAAGCACAAACTTCAACAATGTCGATAATGAGTTCATCGAACGCTGTACACGATTTACTTGCAAATCAGATCGACCAAATTCGACTGGCCAAAAGTTGGTAGTGATCACTTCTTGTTCACTCGCCTGTGACAGTAGATTTCTCCTCACGGCCGATCATTGTTCCGCTTAGATCAAGAAAGTTTAACGGAATGGCCAAATTCATGGTTAATATTGGATATACGTGTGCCAGCATTTAACAACTATACACTTAAGCGGTATCGCTGTATCAAAACAAACGTTAGAATATTTACCGCTCGGTGAAATCAACACAGCTGAAGAACTTTCAGTCACGAACGGATTAAGTAACACGATTACCACTGACACCCGTATAAAATAAAGCGGTGAAAGATCGTTGCCGCAGAGGGGTTACAGCCCTGAAATCCATGAATACGAGGTACGGATGTACACATGTGTAAAGTTAGGTACCTTGCGTAGGTGGATACTTGCTAGGCTACTGTAATTACTGTGTTATTACCGTGTTTCTGCAATCATCAGAAAATTCAAAATAATAACTGCTCGACCCTCGGAGTTTATAATGTGTCCCCCACAGGCCACAGAAAGGGAACGCTTTCAACATAAGCTTAATGTTGTTTACTTGCGTAAAACGTTTATATACCCTACTTTCCCCTTATCCACCCTTTAAAACGATCGGTAATTACTGACTTAACGATACATTTAGGAAAGTAAACACAGCTTTCAATTTGCAGTTGGCCCTTAAAATTAGATTGAACGAATATCGTTCAAACATGAATGTCATAAAACTTTTATGTCGGGTAAACATGTACACAAAATATTTTTAAGGTTCCAAACGACAACAAATAAAATTTGATGTCATTGATCGCATAGTCGTATCGTCCACGTAACACGCTCATATTGTTGTGTAGAATGAAACTTCGTGATAACTTCGATTGCTGGATTATTGGCCTGCACATTATTCAATTTTAATCGTCGATAGACAGATAGGAACTCGTTTATCGACAATGCATTCAATGTAGTAAAAAACAGTCATAATAGAACTTTAAGGCGGCGCTATTCGGCTGAAAAAGAAGAAGATGTAGAGATGTGTAATTACGAATGTTGGACAGAGCGCGCTAATATGAAAAATGAAAATGGCGAAAAAGCTTAATAAAACATGACTCGTTTAAAATAAAGCAAAAATCTCGTGAAACGTATCTTAAGTATCATTTAAAGAAACATTGTGATTTTTTTTCACAAATATAACTTGTAAAATAATAGAAATAGACTTGTTTTAAATAATTTTCGGAGCGTACTTTGCGATTTTTTTCTATCGAGGGAATTTCATATAATTTGCGTTTCGGCGTGGAACGTATCTAGATATTATCTTAAAAAATAACATATATTTTTTTAAGAGCTTCAAAACTTCAAATGTTTAAGGGAGATATGTAAGAAATCGGTCGAAATTCGAATAGTGGAACCTTAAAAATAACACAGAGCTTAAATAAAAAAAGTAGTGCGACCGTCCCGGATATAGCTCTAGCGCAGCGGTTTCCAACCTGTGGTACGCGTACCCCCTGTGGTATGGGTACCCCCTGGTGTACCCCCTGGTGTACCCCCTGGTGTACCCACAGGCCTTTATTACAGAGTACCCAAGATAGATGGAAGATATGGGGTACTACAACAAATTTGTAGTAAGAGTCAGGGGTACGCAGGCTCAAAAAAGTTGACAACCGCTGCTCTAACGTATATCAATCAGGAACTACTGCAAGTCTAACCTGATATAAAATATTAACATTGACATGAAGACAAAAATGTAGATATAAAATGCTTCAAACTTCAACAGTAGGAATGAATATCATTCCATTACAATAATGCTTAGTATATTAAAAAAATTCTTATCGCCAACTATTCTGCCTACCGAGTCACTGAAGCGCTACGGAACTTTTTTGGAGGGACAAATGCATTCTTTCAGAGCACTTCTCCGCAACCGCATGGGGCAGACTATGCCCATCGAAGAATATCATCACAAGAATATCCCCTGGACACGGGAGACGGTTAAATATCCCCCATAAACTTGCATAAATTCTTGTATTTTATATTGTTCACTTCTTTTCTGTTTTATTCAAATTATGTCAGTTACGTATTTTGTCTAATTTCTCATTGCATTAATTCGAAATATGGAATGTATTACATTGCACTACCCCTACAAACATTCCGGAAAAAAATATTATGATAGACGTCTTGAAAGTCAAACTTTATTTATTTTCATTTTTATAAACCAGTTTCAGTGAAAAAGCACACGCCAAATTTAGTGGCAAAAATAACCAACCAAAATTTTTAAAGGTAGCTCACCTCAAACAATTCTAATAATATTATGTACGTTTAAAAATAAATTACATAAAACTGGGTTTGTCTCTAGAAGTAGGTGCAACAAATTTATAGAAGAAGCTGAATGATAAGACGTTCAAACTCGATTTGGGCAACAAAAAATGAGTTAGGCCAGTTAGGGGAGAGACGGGACAAATAGAATTTTATAGAAAAAAATAAGAGAACACAAAAAGATGCGGACGAGTAAAAAGAAGAGAAGCAGCTGCAGATTTTACCCAGACGGTACACCAAGCCTACCCACTTTCCAGACACACTCACCAATACCTGGATTAGCTGATACGTATTGGTTTCATAAATCACACATGGAAATCTAATACAAACACAAGCAAATTGATCAATATTTGGTTCACGGATCGTTTCTACTATATATTCTAAAATAGACGACGTAAGTTAGAATTAAACGTTGCAAAATGTCGACAAAACAAGGCCGGTAGGTATTTTTATTCTTACCTACTTAAACTTGCAGTTTTGAAATGAATAATTCATTTTCCTCAAATATCAATTGTTGGTTGGTACTGTTTAATTAAATAAAGACACTATGAGCGAAACTCAATCGAAAATCTGGAAACAGAAAAATCAGAAAAAGATATTTGCACCTCTGGGACTCGAACCCAGGACCTCGAGTCCCAGAGGTGCAAATATCTTTTCTGTTTCCAGATTTTCGATTGAGTTTCGCTTATAGTGTCTTCATTTAATTAAATATTAAAAGTTAAATAAAAGTATGAGTGTCTAGAAGTATGTTGTCTGTTGTATGCTGATGATGCGGTGCTGATTTCTAACAGTATGGAAGATCTACAGTCGCTCGTGTATAGGATGAACGAAGTATGTATGAAGAATGAGTCAATGATGAATGTAAGTAAGTCTAAAGTAATGGTATTTGAAAGAGAGAGTACGAAATCAATGTGCAACATAGTTGTGAATGACGAATACTTGGAGCAGGTGGATGAGTTTGTGTATTTGGGAAGTATGTTTACGAGAGATGGGAAGACTGATAGAGATATCGAAAGAAGGGTAAATGCCGGTAACTCCATTAATGGAGGACTGAACGCCGTTGGCAGCAACAAAAAAATGTCAAAAGAAGCGAAGCTAGCCGTCAATAATGGAGTGCTGGTACCTACCCTGATGTATGACAGTGAGGCATGGAACTAGCAGAGAAAGGATGAAAGTAGACTGAATTCTGTAGAAATGAGATCCCTGGGACGTATGTGTGGTAAAACCATGTATGATCGTATGAGAAATGTGGAGATCCGCAAAGAATGCAAGGCTGATGTAAGCGTAATGAATAAGATTAAGAAAGGGACCTTCAGATGGTTTGGGCATGTAGAGCGAATGAATGAGGAAAGGAGTGTAAGGAGAATATATGACGCAAATGTAGACGAAGTCGGGGACGCCCGAGGAAGACATGGCACGACCAAGTGAATCAGATACTTGAGTCGGCCGATGTCAAGAGTCAGAATAACAGAAGAGCATGTATGAGACGATGTATGAATGTGAACGAAGCAAAGAGTGTGTGCTAAGATCGAGTTGTTTGGCGGTCCGTCCTCTCTGCCTACCCCTGCGGGGAAACGGCGCGATGGTTAGTTAGTTAGTTGGTTTGTACATATGTGCAGTTAAAGTCCACATCCTTATGCATACTAGATCACTTTTGGTTGGAAGAAATCGCCACAAAGCAATTAGTCCACATGTGTGTGAGGGAACGGACTCCGCGTGTCGACGGAGACGGAGAGAGAAATGAAAGGCATCCGAGTTGGTTGCGAGTCCAGTCGTTTATTGTATCACGAGCTACGTAGCTGAGGTCGGTCGATGTAACATGAAGATGTCAAAGTGCCGTAGAGTGAGGCGTTGCGGGTGCACGGTCATGATGAGTGATGCAGGTCGGAGATGCTGTGGTGGAGCAGGCCACGGGCCTGCAGGTCACCAGAGTGTTGCTCGACGCTCGTTGCGGAGAGGACCTGATCGTCCAGGCCATTGCTCGACGCGCGTTGCGGAGATGAACGGCGGTGACTCGGTGAGTGGAGCCACCGGCAGATAGTCCTGGTGATGTCCACGTAGGAAGCTGCCCTGGAGTGATGAACGGCGGTGACTCGGTGAGTGGAGGCACCGTGGCGGTGGAGGATGACCTCTTCTCCCAGGCCGCTGCTCGACGCGCGTTGCGGAGATGAACGGCGGTGACTCGGTGAGTGGAGCCACCGGCAGACAGTCCTCGTGATGTCCACGAAGGAAGCTGCCCTGGAAGAGAGCTGATGCACGGGGCACTCGGAGTTTCACGATGGTTCGCTGTATAGAGGCGAATTGATGGCTGACTAGAGACTGACTTGAACTGAACTGAACTGAACTGAACTGAACAAGTTTGTTGTTTAGTGCGCCGCTTTATATAAGAGCGAGCGGCCGAGTAACTTTCCACTCGCTGGCAATATGTGCGCTGGAAGGTGCTAGTATTTACTCGTCACTGTAGTCGTGAATGTACGCTTGAGTCTCGACCTTTCGCGAAGGTGGCGAAATTATTATTCATCGGGCAGCCGGCCGAACGAGTACATTGCCTGCCGATACATGCATAAGTAGGTGCTGCGCGCAGTGTGAAATTGCAAGTACTTGCGGCTGTAGATCTTTCTCGCGATTTCTTTGAGTGGCGGAGAATAGTTGTATGAACGCCACATGTGTAAATACAAGCTCGTAAAAAGTGAACCTAGGACTTAATTAAAAAACATAAATATATACACCTATATGTTTGTACATGAAATAGCAAACTCTTTAACGGAAAGCTGTTTTTTTCGTTTGGAATATCTGATTTCAGGTAAAATGCAAATATTTTAGCTTGAAGCCTTGAAATATAAATTTATTTGCCGAAACACCAAAATTTACAATTTGTCTAACGACTAGTAACCTAGACATACAAATAAATTAATTAAAAACGTTTTTGCCTTCTTTTAAGTAATCTTAATACCTGAGTACGTCAGTAAATGGTTCATTTTTGCCTAGGGAAGGTAAATCGCACACCAACACAGGCCATAACATATATTATAATATTAACGCAAGGTGCAAGCCAGGAACGATACACGATCAAATGTCTAAGCCAGAGATGGGCAAACTTTTTAACGAAAGGGCCAGATAAATTAAAAAATTATCTAGGCGGGCCGGAAAAAAATTGAATAAAATAATTTTTTAAAAGTGATGTACTTTATTCTTTAATTTTTACATCAAACATAATATTAAGTATATTATATGCAACAATGGTAAAAAGAAACAAAAATTGATTATTCTTTAGAAGAGTGTGAAGGCGTATGTGACAGATGAAACTGTGACTGAGCTTCTAAAAGTTTTTCTTAATCTGGTAGAAACTGGGATGAGCTGATTCGCAGTAGTGAAATTAAATGGTGGTCGGTCAATCGGTTTCTAACGCTGTTTTTGCGAAGCTTCATAGTAGAAAACACCTGTTCACAGATGTAGGAAGATGCAAACATCGCAATTATCTTCTAAGCGTGAGATTTCGTCGGTAGCGCCCGATTCGTCCCGAACTTAGCCGAGCAACACACGCATTGCACATCGCCATGCTACCGATCTGCAAAGTGACATCTACTACGGCACTACGCCTACGCGAGGTTGCGTGCAAACTAATATTAGATGCAATAATGCCGTACTTAAAACGCAATGAGAAGGAAACCGTTAAGTATTCTATTCTATCTACGCAAAAAATACATTTTGTTCAATTGGTAAATTGTGGTAGGGTTATTCAAAACAATGTCGCGGGCCGGATTGACTAGCCTGAAGGGCCGGACTTGGCCCGCGGGCCGTACTTTGCACATGACTGGTCTAAGCGATGCACGCGGTGGCGGTGTGGTCTGTTCGCTTCTTGCCTCTCAGGTCTCTGGGTTTATTCATCCTGAGTTCGGCTACAATAAGCTACGTTCAACAGCCTCCAGGTGCAACGAATGTTCAGACAATTAATTCTAACAACACAAAATGAATAAAAATGCTTACGAAGTAGTAGACCACCGAGTTAAGTTTGGACATGCATCCTTCGATGATAATTATATACGTAGGTACCTACTGCATGTCATTGAAATAGAATTTAATATATCAAAGGTATGCACACATATTATGCAGATCAGATTCAATAATACACTTATTTAAAATTCGCCACACTTTTTAAATTTAAATATTGAAGATGATCCGAGATTATGTTATCTTTCCAGGTTCAGGAAAAAATTATTTAATACCTATATTATATTGCGATTAATAAAATTTTGACGAAAATTTGTGAAAGAGTCCAACTAATAAAAATTGAAAAGCAGTATAGCCGAAATACCAGTACCTAAAGTTTTATAAATTAAAATTGACAATGCCTCACCTCACAAGGGCATAATTAAAGTGTCTAGCCAGGCCAGTGCCATTGTAACTAATTGTAAGGAAAAACATTGTTACTTTCTACGTAAAAAAGTCATGATACACAAGCAAAAAACTGGCAATAAAGTAGTACTAACTTCATGACAAAACTATTGGGTTTAATAACTTATTAAGGATACGGAAGTTTCCGAGAATAATCGCGATACAAAAAAACAAGGGATAGACACTGTAGAAATATTTAAATGGAATATTATTATTAAGTCAGGTATGCCTCATACGTCACACATAATATGCCTGGTAATGTTATGTTATCTGTAAGCTATAAGCTTATGGGTCCGTGTGGATAAGAATGCAGAAATAAATATCGATGCTAAACCTCTATCAAGTATATATTATGTCTGGTAATGCTATATTATATATAAGCAATAAGCTTATGGGTCCGAGTGGTTAAGAATATAGAAATAAATATAGACGCTAAACGTCTATCAAGTGCAAACAGCTTTGCAATTATTATTCTTGACTGATGGATGGATTGTAGTGTTGCAGATGTGATCAGGTGGGCACGCTGTGCTTCTTTTGCCGGTATTTCAATGGAAGGTACTCTTACGAATCAGCGTCATTGAAGCGGCCGTTGTGCACAGCCGCGAGACACGCTAAACTAAAAATAAATGCACGAAATTTCTATACGACTGAGATAATTTTTTGTTGTGATAATGGGTAATTTTCATTCCTGGTTCTTGTGTTTAACAGCTTCAGAGCGGTGAAAGTCCTCCATCATAGAATTCTTGGATCTCTTCAAGGCTCTGGTTTATTTCTTCCCTTTCTCATAAAACAAGTTTCGCACACTGCATCCCGAAAGATAAGTCACGCCTTGAGGTTTCCTCCATGGTCAATCTCATCGGTGTGGAGTAAACACAAAAATAAAGTAAAAACAATAGACGGCCTCGAAACCAGTAATGTTGGGGATGCTGTTGTGATCACGTGCGACTTGTTATCTTTGTAAGTTTTCAAGATGCTAACCGCCGCGAACTCTTTCAATTGGCCTGCGATTTAGCATACACTGAGCCGTGTACGCCGCATACACATCTACACATCCGTGCATATCCCACCGTGACAACATTCGCTCTCAAGTCTCGTGTCCGTCTTTGATTGAAGACAACAATAAACAATAAGATATATTGCGTCACGTGTCTGATGTCCAGTCTCCAGTGTCCGGTGTTTGCGCGCTCTGGCGGGCACTGCACTGCACTGGGACGGGCAGGGCGCCCGCGACTAGGCAGGGGGCAAAAAAAGGTTTCGGTGAACGAACCGGCCGGACCGTGGACTAGACGCAGACGGCGAAAAAATCGGCTACCACCGCCAGGGGCTACAAATTCCGCCGCGCACCGAATCACTAATATTACCATCATTGTTTTTCACGTTGTTTTGTTTTGGTTAGCAATGGCAACACCAGGCCGCTGTTGCGATACCAACAATATCTGTGTCAAGTGTACAAGCTGCAAAATGGAAATGGATTTTATAAATAATGATATATTACGGAGAGCGTTTTTGTTTATAATTCTTTGTAAATATTGCAAATCTTAACAATTAAGCGGAAGATTTCCTTTTCTGTGTGATTTATGAAAGGTGAGGCGTGCGCGAATGGTAAATTGTAACGGCGTTCGATCGTGTGTGTTTTGAATTTGGTTGATGAGATAAATGTTTTTAATAAAGATATTTAATTCGTTGTGAGTAGGTACGAAAGAGAAGTCTGACTGCAAACTCGCAAACGGTGAGCTCTAGCGTCATGAAATAGGCACATTTTGTCTGTCTGGAATTTATTGCAATATTTTAACGCAATCAAAGGTAAATAAGAGAAAAAGTCGCGGGTTTGTTCCATATGCCCCAAGTGTTGAAAAATATGGAGTGTTCAATGAGAAAAAAGATTGTTGAAACTCGGGCAACTACGGGATAAAATAGAAAGGCGTTATCAGAGTGGATTGGATTAATTGGAGTTATCAGAGTGCTTAGATCGATTTGCTAATAAATTTAAAAACAATCATATTTAGTCAAAACCACAAATAAAAAGATTAAAACTACTTACATGTAGAACTACGACGTTGCTTGTACAGTCCATCTCAATGTTCTGCTAGTTGTGTTTTATCTGAAAAAATAGTGCATTTTGTTTAGTTTAAATATTCGAAGAAACTAACTAAGATTCGGTACCATAGGCATAGGGATTGCAATCCGGAAAACGTTAGCCGTCAAATTCCGGATTGCATCACTAAACGTTTACTTCACCGGATCCTGTGATATATATAAAACAATCGTCTGTTGCGTAATAATGCGTAGAGAAGAACTTCACTATCACTCAAAAAAGATTTAATATTACAGGAAGAATTACAAATACAAATCCAGCAAGAAGCGACGTCTTGTTCTTTACATACTAAAAAAGAGAAATATTTTGATTAAGTACTAAAAGAGGGAAGGAGTTCGAGGAGAATACTTGTCTGCTATTCATATCCGTTGACGTTAAAGTCAACAAAAGCTGAAAAGCTATAGAAGCTGAAAGGGCCGCTGGCTACATTTGCAGCTCTATCAGAAGTCGATAGGCAGATGACATAATTAACACTATTTGTTTTCGATAATTTTTCCGAAACCAAAATTGATTTTTTGATAATGTTTAGGTACTTAAAATAATTATTTATAGTAAGTAGATTAAACCAAGGAGTTTTAAACTCATTATTGTGATAATTGTGCCATTCATTAGACAGATTCACAATGACGCCTGTTATAAATATAAGAATGAGACTATAGATGCTCAAATACATACTAATTGTGATCTCAGGAGATTAAATAAGGTTGATTATGTTAGATTTAATACAGTTCAATACTAAAATTGATCTATTTGTAAAATCTAGTAAAAATGAACCACCTGTTACTTTAAAATTTAACTGGTTACCTCTATACTAGATTTTTAATTGTTTGATTGAAACGTCGGTAATAAAATTAATTACATATATATATACATAAAATTAACTTTATTTCCGATGTTATAATAAGACAATGAGCAAACAATTAAAAATCTAGTTTATATTTTATAAACTACCTTCATCGATGACTCGATTATCTCATAAATAGTCAATTTTGGAACGAAAGGGAAAAATCATCCTTAAAATGACACCGGATCGCAATCACTAAATAGACAGTTAGATGTCTACTATAATAGAAGACACGTACATATAGGAAATAAGCATGTTTTGCATAGATAATTTGATAAGCGTACAGTGATTATGATTCGCTACACTTCGTTATTTCAACATTGAAAGCCAAGTTTTTGTTATGTACACTCCTCTTCACAGTAAGACAGATTGGTAATAAAATGTAGGTTCCTTACCCGAACATTAGCTAATCATTATGCATGGTTATTTAAATATAATAAAATAACTCCAAGAAAAAGCAAACCTGTCCATCATAGCTGTCAAATTCTGTAACTAATTGAGGTTATACTAAAAACTGAATTACACGAAGGAATCCATGTAACCTTTGATAACCTAACCTAACCACACTGAAGCAACTACTAACTACAAATTCATCTACCATAGTTCTCAAAAAACACATAAAAGACTGGATCAAAGAACAAGGTATTCAATTTACTCAAAAAATTATAACACCTAACCAAACATAACCCATCCCAAATATAAAAAAATATAATTAAATAAACTTTGTTTCGAGACAGAAAATATTACCACAATATCCGTGATTATACCATTGGCGCGTGGTCCATAGAAAAATATATCTACCGTTTATCAAGATAATTATTTATCTTACTCATAATCTAGATTCTAAGAACAACTGTATATGTAGATCGCCACCGAAACTAATCTTTTAATTTATGTGTAGGATACTGCCGCCGTGGGTCGACCCACAGTGCCCTTCTTGACAATATCAAGGAGGATACAGTGTTTCTACTTAGGTCGACAGAATAGCACTTAATCCCAAACATGGGAACACCTCAGCACAGGTTCGCCTAGTGAGGTGTTCACAAAACACTACGACTAACCTATTTACATACAGTTACGGATCTTTAACATGTTCTTTTCTTATTACTAACCTATTATCTATGTAAACTATGTAATTATTTGTAAAGTGTATGTACAAGAATAGAAATTAATAAATAAATAAATCTAACTTGTCAAATTATGGTGCGAATGAACGCTCTAAGGCTAATTTACCTACTAACAAATTGTCGTATTAATGTGCGTAATTGTGTTATATTGACATCTTGAATCCGATTTTTAGAGTTTTATCCTTTTCACTACTCGCGACATCTGTAAATATGAATTTACCTCCGTACTGATCTAGTTTATTTGATTAATTCCATATAAATCCAGTAGAATGGTTAGGAGAATCGTGTGAAGTGTTTTGTCAGCGTCTTGGGTTTTTTTGTTAATAACCGTGTTGATTCAATCGGCCAGAAATTTGTGAGAAAACAAATTTCAATTATTAGATCCAGTTTTCAATCTTCAAATTATTGTTATTTGGGTATCTCTGAGAGCAAGTGTTCTTATAATATTCAATCGAATATCGAAGTTAACAAGAGAATTTAAAGTGGCACCAAATGGACTATATCTTTGAATACCTTCCTCGTAGTAAGCGGGGGTGAAACCACTTGACCGCTTGTATTTAATGGTTATAAGCGTCAAATGATAAAAATTATTCAAGTAGAGGAGATAGTTCTTAATTTCAATATTTTTTACTTCAAATTCACGTCAACTAAATGAATGTCTATTACTTTCGGCTCTTATTTACAAAACAAACTCATTATTAATATTGAGAATTCGGTATAATCGGTGGAATTATTGCGTGCATCGAGGCAGAATCTGGTTGATGATTTTGAACTATTTCAGGAAAATTTGTGGAGCACTGAGCTGTGACAAAATGTTATGAATCCGTTGAGTGACTTAGATTAGTCCATTAGAGTTTACAATAAGCTCACGTTTGCATTATACGTCTCGAGTACACTCCAGGAGAAGTTTTTTTTTTCGCGAAAGCGCCGCGATGGCTGATGAAACAATCGAAGAAGAAATATTGATATCTAGGAGGGAGCTCTCTTACCAGCCATAGAAAATAGTTAAATACAAAACACCGCCGTAAAAATGAAAATGAAGTAAAGGAACACTTGGAAAAAATATCGAAAAGTGAAGGCTAAAACAATACCAATGAGAACTAATACGAATATCAAATGATGTTATGAACACATGGCGGGGCACTGATGATCTACTCAGGTAGATTGGAACTTTTCTCCCGGGAGCGTAGATACGGCGGGAAGCGAGTACCGGCAAGCAAGAAGCAGGAAACAAGAAGTAGCGAGAGCGGAAAATAGGAAATAAGGAGCAGCTGGAAAGGTGAAATAAAAAGCAGTAGGAAACTGGAAATGATAAGTGGAAAGCAAGAAGCAGGTAGCAAGAAGCACGAAGTAAGAAGCAGCATAAATATTGAAGCAAAAACCAAGTACCAGTAAGCTGGAAGCAGAAAACGGGAAATAAAAAGCAATGGAGGCGGAAAGCATCCAAGCAACGGGGAAGGAAGAAACAGAAGGAAGCTGGAAGCTTGTAGCGAAAAGCATAAAATAACGGGAAGTTGGAAAAGAAAATCAAGAAACAGCGGGAAGCAACAACAAAAAAATCTTACGCGGGAAGCTGGAAGCGGAAAGCAAGAAGCTGGAAGCGAGAAGAAACGGGAAGAGAAACGAAGCGGAAAACGCCCCCCTTTTCGCCCATTCTAAATTCCATTATTGGCTTATTACCTTGTCATGTATAAATCGCCTCCTTTCCTTCCTCCAAGTACTAACAAATCCGTGCCCCTTGGAGTACAGGTGGTACAATCGTATTGTAAGGTATAGTAGAATGACTAAGTTTATTTTAAATGTAATTTTAACAGTGATTTTTTATTTATATTCAAGTGTCATGGAGGTGAAATATTAGAAAAATGTACTATAAAAATGAGCTAAGAATTATCGTTAGGTACCCAGGATATTTGTGGGCTTTATTACTTTACAGACGAGGTAAATGCTAATGCAATTACCGTAAACAAACTCATTGGTTAAAATATATTTAACCTACTTACTCAATCTACCGACTTGTACAGTTTTACACTTTTACCACAAAGTAGCGGAGATTCTCAATAATAAATAATTAATAAGCTCTGACGCTCGAAATAAATTCAGCTTCAACGCGTGCATTCGAAAGGCAAAGAGGTGATGATGCATAACACGAGAGGATAAATCGAACCCCATAAATAAGAGGCCTCCACCAAACCGTGTTTTGGCATACGCTTTATGAACCTGCCTATGAGAACTCCGTTGCAACATCTCTTTCTGTTACATGCATGGTTTATGAGAAAGACGGAGAGGTAAGTAGGGAGCCATCAGCGGCACGCCACATGTACCGGCCGATCAACTAACCGAAAAGGCCGATAAAATGAAATAATTTTAGTATTTTATTGCAATGCATCGGCGCACACAAGACAGCCAAAGAAATTACGGCGACAAAAATAGGTAAAAGCATTGTCTTCAAACTAATTATAAGTATTTTTGAAACGTTCTCAATTAACCAGTACACAACGATCCGTAATTTTTTTTGTGATCGCGACCCAATAGCCTGCGCATGTGCCTAAAGTCGAAATGTATAGCGCGCTGCGAATATTGTTCAATTGCGCCTGATTCGTTCTATGAATAGCTACGCTCGCCCTGCTTTTTGATTTTTAAATGGGTTAACCCATGTAATTTAATTTGAAATTATTTTAAACATAACAGTCTTAACATAATACAGATAAAATGTATGTTTTACGAAACACTAATTTTGTTAAAAAATAAATAGAAATGTTTTCTTCAACTAGCGTTTAGAAAAAAATTCCACCGAGTTCCACGCCATTATTTTACTGATTCGAAAAAATATCTCCTATGGAATATAAAAACGTTAAATGTATATCCCCCTGATCCCCATTTTTAAATCGAGCGCATTCTTATCAGGTAGTCTTGGCGACCCCGATCTAAGGGAAATAAGGATTAAGAGAAAAGAACTATTAACAATTATACAAGTTATGATTATTTTACAGTTTAATCATGTTTTATCTAACTGTATCACTAATCCAAAATAAAGAAATAATTGATATTTTTTAATTAGAATACTACGACCACCTCTGACCCCAACTAATCCCAATAAGGTATTTTTTTAAAGATTTTCTTACGTAATCTTCTCATACGCTTTTCCAGCAGAATTTCAAATAAAAATATTTTTGGCGTCGTAAATTGATAATTCGGCCATGTGTGCGGCGGTGTCTTTGTCTAAGTCGGGAATCGATCCTCGGCGGACGACGGCCATCCAATTAGGAAATACGTTAGGCATAAAAGTGAGCCGCGGAATTCGTTTTCCAGGAAGGCGATCCTTTTATTTGATTGAGTGTTTCGGGTATCGACTACCCAGGGCGAAACCAACATCAACATCAACAGGTATCACAACAATTTACCGAAGGCATTATTATTATATTATTTACACGGGATTTGCCAACCAATCACGCGTGAGTGTCGATATACCATATAAGGTACGATGCAGTAGATATATACGTGTTGTTACACTTAAGTAAATATGTTGTATATGGTGACCGGCCAACTCGGAATGAAACCAACTCAGAACCATCTCAGATAAGTCATTTAGAGTGATAAAAAAATATAAATAAAAAATTGGTTAAATAGGTTAAGTTAGGTTAGGGTTATCGGCTAATTTAAAATTATTGTTTTATCATTATAAATGACTTATCTGAGATGGTTCTGAGTTGGTTTCATTCCGAGTTGGCATGGAACCGTTGTATATAGAGCAGCGATATGTTGGCGTAAAGAATTCATTAGTGTGTTCAGAGAAATACCTTTACGAGATGAGAAAAACGAGGTTGGAATATTGATATTAAGATACGAGAATGAAATTTTAGACCACAGTTCCAAAAATAATCAAAGTTAAATAATAATTATTATTCATCAAAAATTTAAAGGCGGAACGAAAATCGTTTAAAAAATGAGCGATCCAACAACTAAGAGGCATGTACATTAGTTTTGTCGTTTTTTATGGGTGATAGCTGGTTCGCAACCCGAATTCGCACTCATGGCTATTTGTCTATCATTGACTATCTAAGGAGAAACGTATGTTATGTGTATCAATATTTTTTATACCTAGCAGAACCTCGACCAGTGATTGATTTTCATAATATTATTTCAAGCACATTTGAATTGAAACGGAGTTCAACAAAATAAACATCTGAACAACAAATAAGTTTATTGGGTGACATAAAATTTGTATTTTCGGGAGAACATTAAAAATAAGAGGTTGTTGATCGCGGTTTTGTCATCAAATTAAAGGTTAACTAAGTCGGAAGACAGGTGGGCATTTTTTTTAAGCCGGCGACTTAGAAACTTGTTCGATAAAATAGTGTGAATAAGAAAACGCACATTATAAAGATTAGTGAACAAGTATCAATCAAAATAATTAATAGGCTAGTGCCCGCAATAAAACACCAGGCAATGCGGATTCACGAACATTATTCGGTTAAACACAAAATATATTATAGAATTATTTTGTTTTTCCATAGAATTGCTAATCCCTGTTTTTGCCTTCATCTTTCGCCGTAAATTACCTACAAATGGTTCAATATGTGATCGTAAGATTCACTCAACCACGAGACACACTACTAAAGAGATTAGATAAACGAAACGTAATCGAAAAATGATGTTTTTAATTGTTTTCCATTTATTAACACTTTTAATTGGTTTTAGTATTATTAGCACCATCATTGGGCTGACACGAAGGGTTTGCGCTCATGTAGTAGTCAACTGTAATCCGTTCATTTGGTTTAATAATATAATGTAAGATGTAAGATAATGATCAAAGTTCTAATACCGCGAGAAGAAGATTCGATAGTAGGTATTAATCGAGATTTACTGTAATGACGAAAGTTTGAAACGGTTCCACGAGCGGTCTCTTAAAACTAAGTATGAATGAGCAAACGCTGAACAGGGGACAAGTATTATTAGGCCCAGTCAATTTAGCTAAATTTAATATCAAATAAATGCGAACATTAGCCGGACATTCGTGTTATGTAAGAACATTTCAATGTATAAAGAAAGACGATAGAACACAAATAATTATACTAGGTGTTTAAATCTCGCATAAATACAATATTAGGTAGTCTTTATTGAAATGTCTGGCACCTGTGGACACACTAGCTTTGTCTTCAGAGATCAGAACATATCAGTTACACTAGAAATTAGTAACACTAAAATTTAATATTTATAAAGATTTGACAAAAAACTGAGTTCAGAAAACATGTTTTCGAACAAAATCGATTATTTTTAAAGCATTAAATATTATCACTTTTAATTTATACTGTCTGTTTGATCCCTGAAAGTAATATACTGCGGAAAGAACATACCATTGATAATATAATTCCCACTGTGATAAAATGTTAATGAGAAAACGCGATGAGACTTTTCCCACGAGGGAAAGTATTTCGCGTGAGAAAAATCTTAAAGAGGTCATTTATTTATTCAACACTGTTTGTTTACAAACAGAATCTACCCATGAAAGGGAAACAGAATTCACAGAGATGTTTTATAACAAACTACTGTGTTCTCTTTTTTGTTATTGTTTTTGGGGTGTTATGCCGTGTTTCGCTACCTCCTTCTTTAGCCAACGTTTCGGACAGCGTTACAGTGTCCATCATCAGGGCAGATGACCAAATGATATTGGTGAGAGTGTTTACTTATGTGTGTCGAAGCGATACCGTGCTGCCAGCTCCATTTCTCTACGAGCTGGTGTTAGAAAAAATTCAGCATGGTTTTTTGCGTTTAGCTTTGGTGTAGCCGTCAATTACTGGATACCAAGAACTATTGAGCTTAGCTCCGTCGTCTCTGTTAATATTGATGGGGTTTTTATGGATTTCAATTGCCTCCGTAATTAGGCGTGCTCTGTAAGTTTTGGGTCTTCCCAGGACTTCAGGAACAAATCCAAAGTAATGGCCGGTTTCGATTAAGTGCTCGGCGATTGCCGATTTGTCAGGGTGGCCAAGTTTACAAGCACGAAAGTGTTCGGAAATCCTTTTGGAGATCGTTCGCTCTGTCTGGCCTACATAGACCTTGTCACATCCGGAACAGCTGAGTTTATATACTCCATCTGTTTCCAGAGGAAACTTAGTCTTTGCCGACCTCAGTAGGTCTTGGATTTTAGTTGTCGTTCCGAAGACGGAGGCAATTGAAATCCATAAAAACCCCATCAATATTAACAGAGACGACGGAGCTAAGCTCAATAGTTCTTGGTATCCAGTAATTGACGGCTACACCAAAGCTAAACGCAAAAAACCATGCTGAATTTTTTCTAACACCAGCTCGTAGAGAAATGGAGCTGGCAGCACGGTATCGCTTCGACACACATAAGTAAACACTCTCACCAATATCATTTGGTCATCTGCCCTGATGATGGACACTGTAACGCTGTCCGAAACGTTGGCTAAAGAAGGAGGTAGCGAAACACGGCATAACACCCCAAAAACAATAACAAAAATACTTTTTGGCCGTGAAAACCTAAAAACATACCTACTGTGTTCTCGTTCAAATAAGTCAAAGCCAGAAGTCGGTTGGGGGCACGAAACTCAATTTCCCGAGAAACTTATACAAATGATGTATCTATCGTGCGGTTGTCATATGGAATATGGAATTTAAAGAAAGATGTCATAAACATGGTCAGATTTTTTTCTCATTATGGGAAAAACATTACTGTTTTTCTGGAAGCACATTACTGTTTTTCTACAAGCGCAATTACATTGAAATAAAACCAAAAAGTTTTCGCCGGAACACAAAATGATTCATTATTCAATGATTTTGTCTAGGTACAATTTTAGATTAATGCATCATAGTTTTACTAAAACCACGTTTTAAATAATTTTATCTGTGATTGGCGTAGGTTTAACCAAATGAAACATGGAATAAACACGAGAGGAATGCTTAAAAATAAAAGCACTTATCGATGTATTATAATAATATCATCTTATAAATCACATTCCAGAGCGATGTCGGGCCACATAATGAATTAAAGCTTATAAACAAGAAAGTAATCCGAGTAATAAATTACAAATCTAAATAATATGATTAACGGTCTTACTGAAAAAAATTACTTAGTCAGTAATTCAAACAAACTCGCATTGGAAGACAAAGCGATGATTTTGATATTTATTGCTGTTGCGCAGAGATAAAAGCTTGAAATTTCTTTTTAAATCGGCCAACACGCAATTTACTTCCCCGAATTTGTTGTTTTTGTTAAGACGAGGAAAACAACATGGCACATTGCTGAAAATTTTAAATAATATTAACCGCCAAGTGATTTGTGAATTCACTTAGAAAATAAAATAATATTGTAGGCATTGCGGAAACCACTGAGGACAGCTGGTATAAATGTGATGAACAAATGACCTGGAAAAATTTATGGAGGATAAAAACCGCGATGTTTGCTTCCTAACTTGCAGAAGTTATAAATACGGTCACGAAAACAGAACGAAAGCGTAAAAGAAAAGACTTCAAATTTAAAAGTTGAGAAACGTGTTGTGCGTCAGCCGACGGACGCTCTCGATGAAATTGAAAATTACAATATTATGCGCTTAAAATTTAGATCAGCCGATGACATTCCCGGAATTGCTTGTTGCATGCGGGTTATTCGGAACTTCGGCAGTGCGCCAGTAATGTACAAAGATAGTGAAAACGGGAGAACTGCGTATTACAATATTAACTCGTTCCGAGAGGTAAACGAATTCATAGAAAACACTGACGGCGCATTTTCTTTGTGCTCCTCTATCGTGGAAAATGCAAAGCGCCAAAACACACCACCACAGGAACCCGTGTAAGTTTAACAAAGGTCGGCTGATTTTGTGAAGTCAGTGACTCGTCTACGAGGTGAGGAATAAAACGTAATATTATTTACGATGAAATTATTTAAATGAGACCGATAACGCTGCGTAGTAAAAGGACTCACGAGAATCTGTACAAAGTGGAAAGGTCTCGAGAAAATTGCGATTGAAAAACAACGTTTCGAATCTAGATCCATTATAAGATATAATAACTAAGCTGGAAGGTATACCAACAGGTATAACATGAATAATTTATTTACCTACTTACTTATTTGTTGTTGGTAGTCATTTTTTCCTTGCGATCGCAATAATAATGTTATAATATTTTACAAACATTTTGGATTTATGTTTATTTACGAATCTTCTATCGATTTTGAGCTATTATTAAAAACCATTGTTTGATGCGGCTCCCGTTCGCATAACAATATTCGCACAGGTATGTTAGTATTTCTATAGAATGTGGCTAACTACATTTATTTATATAAACCATAAAAAACATTATGATTTTGTAACGCCATCATCCTTATCCCGTACAGAAATTATTTTTGGAAATTTATATAATGCAATTAACCTTTAACGTTTACATAATTTCATAAAAAAAAATTATTCGAGAACACGTTTCCTATCAGCAAAAAATGACCTTTCATTCAGTACAAGCAGTTTGAATATAATTGCCAAACTAACTGATATAAATCGAGATTATATATATCCAAATATTATATTATAAACCTGTGAAATATAGGGAAATCTATTAAGTACTTACCTAATAAAATAAAATTTGCAGATACTAGTAGTTAATGTAATATATCAAATGGATCGTATACTTTATCTAACTTCCAAGAAACTAGTCGTTTTGTATTTCTTTTAACTGCGCGTGTTTTTAAAAAATATATATTTGTACCTTGCGTCTTTGATTATTTAAATTTTACGTATTTATATTTATGTACAAGTAATTAGTAGATACATAATTATTTCCCCGTAATAATTTTTTTTTGTAAAAATTAAAAACACATGCGAGAGAACTTTAATACATGGAATAGGTATACATATATGTAAACCTGACTGCTCTGTACTCATTATTAAAACAAAAGTAAAATACCTCGGTGTAATTATAGATAGTAAAGTAAAGTGGAAATTACAAATCAATACAACAGTAGAAAGGTTAAGAAAATTAATGCACATTTTTAATAGAATACGAAACAGATTAAATTTTGAACTATTAAGAACCATCTATTTTTCCCTGCTTCAATCAGTATTACAATATGGAATTGTCGGCTGGGGGGGGGGGGGGGGGGGGTAAATTCAAAACTTCTCTTCCCCCTTTAGAAATTATCCAAAGAATATTAATAAATATAATTTTAAGAACAGTTCTACAAATATAAATGGTTTAACGAATAATCCTTGAAATTAAGATTGGAAACAAAGTATAAAAAAAATTAAAAAATTCAGTAAAAACACTCTCACAACTCAATCATAATATTAGATATACCTTTTCTTCCTTTTTTTTCTTCCTTTTTCTTTATCTCCTGTTCTTCTTTCTGTTATATTAATTATCTATTATTTTTTGTTCTATAAATAAAAATAATATATATATATTTTTTTTTTTTGTTTAAGTGCGGTTTACACGCGTTTTCTCCGCCTTTTTTAATTCGAACTTTGCTCTAAAAAAGATGTAAAACGAATTAATTAATATATTTTTGAAGAAGATAACACTTATAATCTAAATGAAAATATGAAAGAAAACAAGATACAGAAAAATAGAAAAAGACAATGGTCGCAACTGGGACTCGAACCCAGACCTCTCGTCTAACCGGGACGTTCGCGTTATCCAATTTAGCTATTGCCACCTTCAGACTCGAACCCAGACCTCTCGTCTGAAGGTGGTTGTTTTCTTTCATATTTTCATTTAGATTATAAGTGTTATCTTCTTCAATGATATATTACGATGATAAGAATAACCTTCAAAAGTTATAAAAAGAGAGTTTTTCTCACAAAAAATTGAATATATTTTTAATAGAAAGCTTTATTTGATGTATAAGATGTAATTTAACGTACAATTTTATACAATAAAAAAAAAACCTTAATTTTTTTTTTCATAATTTTTTTTTTTTTTTAAATTTATTTAGGTATCTAAAGTTCGCTCTTCCTTCGCATATTTGGGACAAAATGTTTGGGCCCGATATGTCCGATTAAGTGTGATCGACTGTCTACGGCTAGCAGATTTTTCAATAGAGACCAGCTGATAATCAGTCCTAAATATAGGAGGCTAGGATTAGAACAAGGCAATTACTATATAATGAAATCGAACAAACTCTAAACCTTGCTCCTTTAGAAGACCGCCGGGAAAAATCTGATCTCATTTGTTTCTTCAAAATTATCAACTATATTATTGACTCACCTACATTATTACAACTTATCTCATTCTCGTAGACTCAGAAATAAAGAACTGCTCTTCCTCAATCAACACTCGACTAATTATGGTTATAATTCACCACTATCCAGAATGTGTAGAATGGTCAACTCACGACAAAACCTTGATTTTTTTGGTATAAGCCTAAATGAGTTGTTGCCCTTATAGTGTAATGACATATCGTTATGTGTTTGTGTTATAAGATTAAAGGGAGATGTAATAATGAGCCTTTGTCGGGCTCGGGTGTATTCTGCTAGTCAACTTTGATTTCCTCACAGGAAACCTTGGACGCCAAACCCAGTCTAATGTCTGGGTATGTCAACCAGCGGAGAACACGGTACTCAATTCTCAGAGTGTGGGCCATTGGTTTTCATAGCATTCCTGAAAAGGCTGTACAAGGAATCTACATAATAAAACAAAATGTAGAGTATAGAATCGGT
The DNA here is from genome assembly GCA_936435175.1 of Glyphotaelius pellucidus. Lineage (NCBI taxonomy): Eukaryota > Metazoa > Arthropoda > Insecta > Trichoptera > Limnephilidae > Glyphotaelius > Glyphotaelius pellucidus. The sequence continues at coordinate 14,547,322 of OW386544.1, read as the reverse complement.
TCACTGTATTGATTTCGTAAGACATAATAAAATAAATGGTATGGACTCACCCCCCGGGACCAATATCGTAATTTTAAGCTATTCCTAGCTACCCTAATTAAATTTACTGCCACCGAACTCCCGATGTCGGGAGAACCAACCCCACCTCCTGGTGGCAAGGGTGGTCCCAACCTCTGCGGCTCAGCTTGGCCCTGCGACCTCCTCAGCAGTCGCATGGAAGTGATGTTAGACCTGGACCCTCAGGAGAAGGAAGGAGTACCCAGACTCTACTCCAAGTTGTAAAGGAAGGCCCGTCAGCAATTCGAGGCGAAGAATCGTTCAACACTGCGGAATCTCGGGTTTGTTCCATAAATAAACCCTCGGGGGGAATTCGTTAGTTGGCCTGCATATAATCACGGGCGCAGCGAGTTATTATTTAATCCGATGACTCGGATAATGGGGGACAATAGTCTTTTCACTCGGACATTGCCAATTCACTCGTGGTCACTGGGACCCTCGCGAAACTCACATTTTACGTGAATAAATCTTCGGTTAGTTGCACCGCGCACCATTATAAGCGTGGCGGGTTATTATATACACCGATGTCTCGGATAAAGAGGTACATTGAACGTAACACACGTACATCGCCATTAACTCGTGGTCACTTTTGGGACCCGCGCGAAAACTCGCATTTTACGCGAATAAATCTTTGATTTTTATATTTAAAAAAAACACAACGTGTTTCCGTCCCCCGAATGCAGATGCCCAAAACTTGGATTTCAATCACATCGTCTTAAAACTTAACATTAATTGACCGTTGTTTTCACGGCGTACCGCACATGTCGCCGTCAAAACCAGAGTCCGGATCCGGAAACCAAACCCAAAAAAAACCGCCGCCTACCGACACGTTGAACGAAACTCCCCTAGGTTTGCCAACCTAACCAATTAAAATGCATTTAAAAAAAATAGTACCTAACTTACGATAAATACAATCGCTTCATAACATTACCCCCCTTTCCACAAAAATGTTTGCCCTCAAACAAAACTACCAAAAATCTAAACATGCCCTGAACTATCTACGTTGGTCCCAAGGAGTACCTGGTAAAAAAAATAAACAAACACTAAAAGTGAAATACAAAATACAATTATTAGAAATGAAAAAGAAAAGAAAAAATCCTTAAATAGCACTCTTATGACGAATGAGTGCATCGCAACCCCAATCGCGCCTATCCTGCGTGTAGGCCGGATAGTAGGTTTACGATGCAACCATTCTCGAACTTAAAAACTAGTAAACCAATATAACCTAAGAACAACTTCTTGTAAGATGATACGTGAATGGACAACAAGCACCCTCAGCACTGGAAAAAAAAAATTCTGGGTGGTTGTAATATTGACTCTTACCGAGCACTACCATTGACGTATCATCTGGAACAGAACACATAAACTAACTTAAAAGATAAGTCTTAAAATTAAGAAACATACATTTTTATGATTAAATCACTCCTCCAAATACGTCAAGTTAAATTCTATGCATTAGGCATCACTGTTCCAAACACTATCACTGAATTTATATAGCCTCTCTTAGGCCGAAAATATTCGATGGGTTTAACATCTACACTTCACTGAATTTATATCCTCTAGGATAAAACTAACCCTCTTTTGGGAGAGTATTCCTAACTAACCTCCTATTCTGGTCCTTGGGTGAATAATATTTAACCAACAACAATTATACATTGTAAAGGTAATTTTAATAGTGTACAACCACCGCATCGGATGGTGCCAAATAATTTTTTAATAGTATACAACCAACGCATCGGATGGTGCCAAAGAAATAAAAAAACAACCAACTGTTTTAGAAGGTGTCATTTGTTAATAAGATGTGCAGCTATAATTTAGTGCAGCCATAAGTATACGTCCAACTCTATAGAAGGCGTAATCGGTAAGTAAAGAACAAATTGTAAGGTTTTCACTGTAAACCGTTGTTCAACCATATAGTACATAATAACAATATTATAAGTCTCTCAGGACAATAATAACAGAATACATCCAAAATCTTATACAAATATAAATGATTCTACTTCCTATGTTGGCTTAAAATGTGGAAGGATATGTGATACCATATCGTGCCACATTATAAGATCTCAAAAAAAAATCTTATAAACAAGGTGGACATTACAAAACATTTTCTGTAACTAATAAAAACAAAATTAAAACGCTTTTCCAAAAGCTGAGGCTTATCTGACGCAGCCTATGTTTATAGAGTAAAACAATATTTTGACAATATTATACGAAATAAATTTACCAATAAAACAGAAGAAGAGTGAGAGAAAGAGAAAAAAATACTTTGAATTTTAGCAATTACTTCTGTAACCTGACAAAATAGGGTCTAATAATGTCAATGCACTGAAGGTGAATAACATTAATTCTTCATTTAAAATCACTTAGAAAACAAAGAGATACAATCCCTGCGTCTCTGTGTTTTCTATGTAATCTGGAACAACAAATAATGACATTATCAAAAGCATGAACATAACCCAAAAAAAAAAAAAAAAAAAATGTCTGAAACACGCAGAGATAGTGTGCGGATATGCCCGCGTATTTCAGGATACAAGACTTACAAGTAATAATCCTAAGTTAATCCAAAAAAAGGTATGCCTGAAACACGCCGAGATAGTGTGCGGATATGTCCGCGTATTTCAGGATACAAGACTTACAACTAATAATCCTACTTAATCATCTGTTCAGCCGACGTCCAAATTTACGTCTGTTTTAGCGTTAATACTATCGATAAATTTATACTTATACATGCACATATGTATTTTTAAATATATTCTCAACTCGAGCATTGCCACTAGAGTTGAGGTTGTTATTGTAATGAAACAAACCACCCTCATCATCAATCTTACAAAACACCCCCCGCCAAGTAAATAACCCAATTCCTTAAAAATGAATCTAAAGACAGGACTAATGACTGTCAGAATGTCGGGTCGTTTCAACTCGGTTGATCAGGCCGGGTTAAAACTCCCAAGCATCAAATATTAACTAACATATGATAATTTGCAGTACTCGGTAGGGATGATTAGTTAGAGACTTGATTGTTTATGACGCAAAAAAAAATAATTATACGTTAAGTGCATGAAGTATTATGTTAAAATCGTGTTTGCTGAATGTATGGGCTAAATAAATATTATTCACTCTTTCCAAGAGCTCATTATTAAATTCTGTTAAACGGCTTGATTGTATATATTGTGACTTAATTTGGGAATTGTAAAGTGATTTATTTATCACTTTTAGTAGTAACGTGCTATGCTCACACTACTCGATTTAAATAGAGTAATATGATTATTGTTTCTTGAGTGTGCTGTTAGGGTGGTCAAAACTCCAATTGAAAACCCGAACAAACTCGACACACTTTACACGGTATTACTGGTATGTCCATGATGGATCAGTGAGGCAACGGACCTTCTGCCTCCTGCAGCCTAATCATCTGCAGGCAACAGATCCTCCGTCTCCTACCTGATGCTAGAACATACTGTTCCGAAACGTCGGGCAATGGCCCTGCTATGTACAGATCTCTTATCTGTCCATAGTTACTCCGTCTCCCGGAATTAAGATGAACGCTTGGCTTTCCAAAACGTTGCGAATAGGTAGCGGCATACACTACTCTCATCTCTTCGGAACATGGAAAAATTATTGGTAATCAAGCAATTTCTTAATTGTACCCAATAATTTCCTATAATGATGTGTTAACTGAGTGTAATGATATGTTTCTCGCGGTAACTCGGTACGGCAGGAAAACAAAAGAACCCAAGTTAAACATCGACGACCAAAAAAAAATTTTGAAAAAAATTTTTTTTTTTTAGAATTCTCCAAGTCCACAAATTTCCTTAAAGCAATGCCCGTTATTGTAGAAATTGATAATAAACACGAAAGTGTCGCGAATGACATTTTATAAATGATAAATGTATTCGGAACAATTGTCCGAATTGTTGTATATATATATTTTTTTTAATGTGTATGTTGCCCATTTAAATGAATATATTTTTTAGTTTATTCAAATCAATATGTAAGTAGCCCATTGAAATAAAAAAATTAAATTAATATGTAAGTAGCTCAAAAAAAAAAAAATTTTTTTTTCACTTAAATTTCTATGTAAGTAGCCCATTTAAATGAAAATTTAAAACGTCAGTCAGACATTAGTAAATAAACAATTTACAAGTATAATTTATAGTAGGTTTTGACAGAGCTTTATACAAATTTTCCACTCGAAGCAAAAACGAATTACCCGCATTGTCATTAAAATCTCAGTAAATATCTTAAATATTTGAATAATCTTTAATAATTATCCTCCATTCCTATTTAAACACATAATAAATTGATTGAAAACACAACAGTGTTTTGACGTATGCCGAAGTCATAGAGAAAACGTAACGAGAAACCGTCATAGACAATCCGAGGTATTCTTAGAACAGCTAGCATTGATTGGTTCCGGACAGAAAAAAAAAATTATAGAGCTCTACTTAGCACATTGTCCATAGTCTATGACCGATTTCTATGCTTTCAAACAATAACAATGAAATTGACAATTCATTTTAGGTTACAGAAGGTAAGGATTTCAGGTCCTATGCATAACTGTGTGGTATTGGAAAAACAATAAATACGAGATTAATCATTTATAAGGTGCCCACAATATAATTACGCATAGATCCCTTTACGAATTCCCGCCGGTAATAGTGCCAGTGAATTGAAATAATGACATTTGTTGTTATTTCCAATCACCGTCACTGCAATCATAGGTTATGACCGCGACCAAGTTTAATAAATACAAACGAAATTAAGACCTCCACTGAACAGATGAAAAATAATTTTTGGGCATTATACATTACAGGGCGAAGAAAACATTTTCAGGAATGCTATAAAATCGGGACCAGACAGCGTATGGAGCGCCATATTGTTACCCTTAAAGTATAATGACATATCGTTATGTGTTTGGTTTCCGGATCCGGACTCTGGTTTTGACGGCGACATGTGCGGTACGCCGTGAAAACAACGGTCAATTAATGTTAAGTTTTAAGACGATGTGATTGAAATCCAAGTTTTGGGCATCTGCATTCGGGGGACGGAAACACGTTGTGTTTTTTTTAAATATAAAAATCAAAGATTTATTCGCGTAAAATGCGAGTTTTCGCGCGGGTCCCAAAAGTGACCACGAGTTAATGGCGATGTACGTGTGTTACGTTCAATGTACCTCTTTATCCGAGACATCGGTGTATATAATAACCCGCCACGCTTATAATGGTGCGCGGTGCAACTAACCGAAGATTTATTCACGTAAAATGTGAGTTTCGCGAGGGTCCCAGTGACCACGAGTGAATTGGCAATGTCCGAGTGAAAAGACTATTGTCCCCCATTATCCGAGTCATCGGATTAAATAATAACTCGCTGCGCCACGTTGGGCGCCATATTGTTGCCCTTATAGTGTAATGACATATCGTTATGTGTTTGTGTTATAAGATTAAAGGGAGATGTAATAATGAGCCTTTGTCGGGCTCGGGTGTATTCTGCTAGTCAACTTTGATTTCCTCACAGGAAACCTTGGACGCCAAACCCAGTCTAATGTCTGGGTATGTCAACCAGCGGAGAACACGGTACTCAATTCTCAGAGTGTGGGCCATTGGTTTTCATAGCATTCCTGAAAAGGCTGTACAAGGAATCTACATAATAAAACAAAATGTAGAGTATAGAATCGGTTCACTGTATTGATTTCGTAAGACATAATAAAATAAATGGTATGGACTCACCCCCCGGGACCAATATCGTAATTTTAAGCTATTCCTAGCTACCCTAATTAAATTTACTGCCACCGAACTCCCGATGTCGGGAGAACCAACCCCACCTCCTGGTGGCAAGGGTGGTCCCAACCTTTGCGGCTCAGCTTGGCCCTGCGACCTCCTCAGCAGTCGCATGGAAGTGATGTTAGACCTGGACCCTCAGGAGAAGGAAGGAGTACCCAGACTCTACTCCAAGTTGTAAAGGAAGGCCCGTCAGCAATTCGAGGCGAAGAATCGTTCAACACTGCGGAATCTCGGGTTTGTTCCATAAATAAACCCTCGGGGGGAATTCGTTAGTTGGCCTGCATATAATCACGGGCGCAGCGAGTTATTATTTAATCCGATGACTCGGATAATGGGGGACAATAGTCTTTTCACTCGGACATTGCCAATTCACTCGTGGTCACTGGGACCCTCGCGAAACTCACATTTTACGTGAATAAATCTTCGGTTAGTTGCACCGCGCACCATTATAAGCGTGGCGGGTTATTATATACACCGATGTCTCGGATAAAGAGGTACATTGAACGTAACACACGTACATCGCCATTAACTCGTGGTCACTTTTGGGACCCGCGCGAAAACTCGCATTTTACGCGAATAAATCTTTGATTTTTATATTTAAAAAAAACACAACGTGTTTCCGTCCCCCGAATGCAGATGCCCAAAACTTGGATTTCAATCACATCGTCTTAAAACTTAACATTAATTGACCGTTGTTTTCACGGCGTACCGCACATGTCGCCGTCAAAACCAGAGTCCGGATCCGGAAACCAAACCCAAAAAAAACCGCCGCCTACCGACACGTTGAACGAAACTCCCCTAGGTTTGCCAACCTAACCAATTAAAATGCATTTAAAAAAAATAGTACCTAACTTACGATAAATACAATCGCTTCATAACAGAGTTTTGTCGCTCACTAAACAATTGAAGATATTTTATATTATTCTATTTTTAGCAAAGTCTTGTCTTGACTTGACACTTCTATTTCACTTCTATTTTCTTATGTTTTATCTGTTTGTCTTTGCTTTCATGTACCATTCTTTATTCTTGTAATGTACATTTCCTAAAGTTCGTGTTACTTGGTTGTAAATTGGACGTTAGTCCGTTAATAAATAATAAATAAATAAATGCACTGATTCAATTTGATAGTTAAGTTGAGTATATGGTAATCCATTGAAGGTCTTTAAATATGAAGCACAAGTAAATAAAAATTAAAATAAATAATGAAAAAAATAAATTTTTTCACCCAAAACAAAAACAAAGATCAAGATTAAATAGTGGTTGAACTATTTTTAACATGAAAAAAAGTTACAGCTCAATTGTGAAGAATTATCGTTAGAAACCAGGGTCGTACTTGCGCCAATATGGCGACAAGCGAATGTAATACATATTATTGAGCGAGTATTTTGTAACATGGTATGTTAAATATACGAGGGTCAGCTTGGCGAAATTTCGTGCGTGTCTACCAACCCCAAAAAAGTTTGCCATTTTTTCTTTGATATATCCAAAACACGCAACTTCATGAAAACTCAAAACTGGGCTGGTTCAGCAGCCCGACATTGAACCACAATAATAATCAGTTTTCAGGCATGTTGATCAAAATTCATAATAAAAATAAAAATAATTAGCAATTAAAAACAGGTAAACAGGCGCTACTGTGGTTGGCGATCATGCCAGCAATCTTATTTATTTTTGTGCGTTGACTAGAGTTTTCTACAAATTTATTAATTATTGTAATTAAAATGTCATTGACGAAGAAGACAACAATAAAATATAAATAATAATAAAAATAAAAATATTACCATTTGTTATTTCGGCTACTGGCATTATACCTAGCTTTCTAATTCAAAATTTAGGCTTATTAGATTTGTCAAAGAATCTTTACATAAAAATTAAAAAATCAGTCATATTAAACACATGTAGCATTACGAAAGATTTTTTAAATATTTATATTGAGAGATCAGTAGGATTTATCGGTCCAGTTAGGAGTTCTATCGAGCCGAACCCTCTGATATGAAAATATCTGGAGTCGGTGAAGTATTTTCCCATATGGTCTCTGGTAGGTTGACGTGTTGTTCTTGTATTTATTATACTTATACAATGCAATTACATCGCGTGGATTGACTAGATGATCATTTGTGCAAAAGTGTGTGGAAGGGTTAAGTTTTTCCTGTGGGGAAGATTTAACTCGGACATAAAGTCTAGAGAACAAAAAAATCTAATGAAAAAAATATATGAAAGAGACTAAAATGATAATCAATGTAAATATATAAATAATCAAAGTATATATATCATTGAAGAAGAAGATAATAATAATCTAAACGAAAATATGAAAGAGAACAAGACACAGAAAAATATAATGGAATAATAAATAATAAAAATATAATATAACCATCATTTTTTTCATCATGTAATGACTTTTCAAAGGAGGTGTTGAAGTTGCATGATTATGAGTTATCGGGTCACCATTAAATAACACACGAAAATGCCAACAACACCAGCACCATCTGCTTCGAGCTTTCCAGGTCAACTGTTCCATTAAGGTAAGTAGGTAGAAACCATAAAGTTAGGCTTTGATTTGTGCTCAGGAGAGAATACGTCTTATTATAATTAAAAGAAGGTTTGCATTGTGTCATCAATGCAATGTTTGCAGATTTTCCACACGTTGCATGAATTTGACGTTTGGAGCAAGCAATCCTAGATCTGTAGTCGAGTTTGCTCTTACGTGTTAGTGGTCTGGCCTTTTATTTTAGTAGGTCCCAGTGCGATGCAAAACCCTATCATTATGAAAATGCAATATAATATAAATAATAATAAAAATAAAAATATTACCATTTGTTATTTCGGCTACTGGCATTATACCTAGCTCTCTAATTCAAAATTTAGGCTTATTAGATTTGTCAAAGAATCTTTATATAAAAATTAAAAAATCAGTCATATTAAACACATGTAGGATTACGAAAGATTGTTTAAATATTTATATTGAGAGATCAGTAGGATTTATCGGTCCAGTTAGGAGTTCTATCTATCTCACTGATAATACTTTTTTAAAATCTCTTTCAAAAACCCAAACGTAAAATTAAAATAAACCAAGATGTGGAAATTTTATAACGATTCATTCGAATTCTAGAAATATGTACCATCCTAAAAACTTCCTAGTTAACATTGATTATTTAAAAAAATACTTTCAAGCTCAAATGTGCAAATCGAATCTATGCAAAATAATTAATTCATAAATATATATTTTTAAACATAAATGTTTGTTGGCTTAGCAAGTACATATATTTTAATGATTTTCAAATTCCATTAAAAAATGCTTGGTGGTTCAAGCATTTCTTTGAAATAATCCATATCCATACTAATATTATAAATGCGAAACTGCTCGAGTTTGTTTATGACCTTTTCACGCATAACACAATATAAAGACTTTAATAATTCTTTCAGCAATATAAAGCTAAATTATATGCGCAGACTACAGGTTGTATATGATGGTAAGCTCTGGCGTTATGAAATTATAAATATTAGTATATTATATTTGTTATACGTTTTCTGTCGCTAACAAAAGCGAGTTTTTGCTAACGTCAGAAAAAAATCTTTTCCATGGAAACAATGTTGATATATTTTTGGGCTCTATGCTGGTAGGTACCCAGTCTACTGGTCAGCTACTACTGCAGAAAATTCAAATATTAGAATTCGTTTTTTTTTGGACAAGCTTGCAATAAATGTCAGATGAGAGTTCCTATATTAAAAACATAATTCGTAACGATTATAAAGACTGAATGATAGAGTATTTTTTTATTATATTAACGAACTTCCATATATTTAAATAAAAATAAACATCCGAAATGTTTGTAAGCGCATAAATTCCGAACGAATGAACAAAATTGGATGAGTAATTCTTTTTTTCTTTGAGCTTATAGCATTATGAAATTTAGGTGTTAGGCGAGATGTTTGAAAACTTAATGTAAGGGAATGAATATATGGAATGCGGGAGGGGATGGGGGTGGGGTGGGGGGGGAGCTAATTGATAAGTGCAAGCGCTACAGTAATTTTCCGTAATACCATGCGAGCGAAGCCGCGGGGAAAAGCTGGTAATAAATAAATAAACAAAACATAATACACGAAAAATAACGCTATTTGGATATTTTCACCCATTCATCAACATAATATATGGTGCATCTATTAGTTAATGGATGAAACGTATTCCCAGTGGAAAATATTCTTTTACATCTTTAAAAATGTTTTTTAACATTAAGCCGTTTTCAGACAAACCGAACTTAAAGTTCACTGTCAATGCTGCTTATTTATGCCGAGCGGTAAATGTCAGAGCAGAACATGTAACAGATTATGCAATTGGTACGGAAAGAAAAAATACACAAATTGCATGCAGCAACGTATAATTTTAGATGGACAACCTTGCCAAGACTTAAAGACTAAGCAATAATAAATCTTCCAACAGAACAGTACGAAAAATTGGCCTAGGAAAGCACATTCGAGGGAGAAAATGCAATCACGAATATATTAGCAGATGAAACAGACATAGTAAAATTTCACTAGAAACAATTCATAACAACTACAATGCATCTTTCACTAGAACTAGGGAGAAACAACAACAATGGTGAGTTTTAGAAGACGGTACCTATTGAATCAGATAAGGAACAAATTGGCAAAAGACGACACATTCCAGGGAGAAAACGCAATGACGGATATTGTTGAAATAATGGTGAGATGCGACAGCCCGGATAGTCACGGGGCATACACTCGAGGGGATTGCGTGACTGACTTATTTTAAGAATAATAAAGAGCCGAGGGGAAGGTGGTTGGTTGGCTGGCTGCTATGTGCGAAACGCCAGACAGACCCAGCCCCGGTGGGGGTCCTTACCCCGCCGGGGTTACTCCCGTTCACATCCCGGTCTGGCCGCACTGGGCAAACTGGCCGTGCAGAGGGTCCCGGACTCATTCAAATTCATCATTACTCATTTGGCACCCCCATCGGATCGCTATTATTACTTAAACTACCCGCCAAACAATCCGTCTGCCCGCCCGACACACTTACGAACAAACCTTTTGTTTATGGTGAACCTCACTGCTGTGCGAGGCCTCCCTGTTATTGCAGTAAGTCACGGCACGGCAACATCGGATTTGAAATAGGGATTCAAAAACAGACACTTATTAAACGTACGACACTTATTAGTCCTAAAGCAATTTAAAAAGCTCTATGTACCTACCTATCTATCCAGACACATTTTTGTATTAAAACAATACATAGGTAGGTACTTCATACCTATTTGCGTATTGCGGATATGGTTCCATGCCAACTGAGAATAAAGTCAACTGAACCGTTTGAAAAGTCATTAAAAGCTATGAATTTTTTTTTTTAAATAGTCCATAATTCTTACCTAACGTAACCTATTTATCACTCTCTGAGGTGGTTCTGAGTTGGTTTCATTCTGAGTTGTCAGGTCACCTGCAGATATATATATATATATTTATTTCATTTATGGTGATCGAAAAACGTCTTGAAATTGGTATTATTTTATCTTTCAATAATAATATACAGCTTGGGATTCCGAAAATAGAATGACAACATTAAAAAACAGTACTGCATGACTTGTGTAAAAAAAAAAAAACTGGTCCGTAGGAAACGCGTCAGATTTATGTAATCAAATTTTCAAGGTGAGATAAATAAGTAACGAGTAAACCATGAAGGTAATAGTAGGTTTTAACAGATTGTTCAAATATTTAAAGAATTCGTGATTAGAAAGGCAAGAATAATTCACATTCTGCGCGCTTGAAATTCCAACCAAAACAAGGCGAGTAGAACCGAACCCCACCCAGTTGTGTTCACAAGAAAAACACGTGGTCGGGAATCGGCAAAAACGCGGGAAAAGGAATACTGTTTGATAGGGGAACAGCCAACATCCAGACAGCCGCCAAAAAGTACGCGTACACACACGCCGATGATATGCAGACATAAATCGTCCCACAATTCACCAAAGCGAGATTTATTACCTGCGCAGGACCCACCCCGATTCGGGTTTAATATCATTGTAAAAAAATGTATTAGACAAGAAAAGAAAAGGGACAAGCTTGTGGATTGCCAGACGACAGGATAGGGAGAATTGTCTAGCGCTTTATTCGCGGGGCATGCATTTTCATGCGAATGCATCGAAGAACTAACTGATCCCAGTCAGACAGCCATTAGCCCCAACCGCCCCAGATTGTAGCCCAATGAACCCACAGACTATTGCCGACCCGAAAATTCGTCTCGTACGAAGGGCATTATTCTAGACTACTAACACACGCACGGATAGATAAATGCACGCACACGTTCTCCTTCCAGACGCACAGAGGCGGTTCGTGGCCTATTACACTGGGAGTTCGATCGGAGATTTAAAGATATGCGATACGATACGATTGTACCACTCCGACTAGGAGCACTCCTGACTCGGTAAGAACGGTACACCAGAGGGCACTGATTTATTAGGACTGGAACACGTGCTCTGAGGATGAGAAGGGGGTTGGAGTACGGCAACCTAATAAGCCAATATTGGAATATAAGATGGGCAGAAATAAAGGAATGGAATTAGCTTTGATTTTCGTTTCTCGCCTTTCGCTCATTTTTGTTTCCCGTTTCTTCTCGCTTCCCGCTTCCAATTCCCCGCTTCTATCTTCACGCTCCCAGCTTCCAGTTTCAAGCTTTCAGCTTCCAGCTTCTAGCTTCCAACTTCAAGCCTCCAGCTTCCCATTATGTTATGCTTTCCGCTACAGGCTTCCAGCTTCCCTCGGCTTCTTCCTTCCCGTTTCCTGTGGCTCCATGCTTTTCGCTTCCACTGCTGCTCGCTACCTATTTCCTGCTTCCCGCTTACTACTACCTTGTTTTTTAGCTTCCCGTTGTTCTTACTTAAAATTATTGCTACCTGCTTCCCACTTGACGTTTAAAGCTTTCCTCTGCTTCTTAATTCACGTTTCTCGCTGCTTCTGGCTTCCGCATTCCGCTCCTGTTGCTTCTTGTTTTCTGCTTCTTTCTTCTCGGTATTTGCTTCCCGCAATAACCCTGCTGGGAGGAAAGGACACGAGTCTGTCGTGACTAGATCCTCTCTGCTCCTTCACGTGTCTAAAGCATATGATCTTCATATTAATTCGTTAGTTTTCCTGTACTCCCTTTTCTTTCTTCAGGCGGTTTTATGTTTTTAACAATTTTCGATAACCGGTAAATTATTTCCTTCTTAGGGTTTCTCGTTCCTGTGTTCCGTTAAACACCAGGGACAGCGCTTTCGTGAATTACCAACCTAATAAAAAAATAAAAACCTAACCTAGAGTACACTTGAAACGTTTTACGTAACCATGAGATTATAGTATATTCGTTCAAGTAGACTAATCTGTGTCGATTAATGGATTCATAATATTTATCAGAGCTCAGTTCTACACAACCTTTCCTGAAATAGTAAAAATCAATCAACCAGAACGTGCCTTGATGAATGCAATAATAATTATACTCTCACCCTCACCAATGGTTTTGAACACCTTTCTCTGAAAATTATTTATTGGGTTTGTTTTGTAAACAAAGGCTGAAAAAAATACACGTTTAGTAAGTTGACAAGAAGTGAAATAAGAAACTTATATGCTCTGCCTGAAGTGGATTTATCCTTCGACAAAAAGTAACATTTACAGCAAATAACTAATTTTAATAACTACATAAAACACGAACCTTAGAGAAATAATATACATTGTAACACTTGAAAAATCTGTTGATTCTTGCAAAACGCTATTCAGTACAGATTTGATGTTAAAATATCTCATAATCGCAAGGCACACCTTAGTCACAAGTAAATTAATTAATTAATAAAATTAAAAGTTAATCACAAGTAAAATCACATCTACCGCTCGGGTGCCACTAGTTGTTTTGAATGAACTAATTCTTAGAACAGAAAGTCCCATAGTCGCTAACGCACAAACGAGATTCATTTCGGACTCGCTCTTGGGTAGTATAATTCGGAAAAGCGGATTTTTTAACATGGAATTAAGATGGCGTGCTGTTTAATGTGTAGTAAAAATATAATACAGGTTTGTTATCTTTGATTATATTTTTTATCGAAGTTCACTGCATAAACGTACCTAGTGAAAACCGCCACTGCAGACACATCCCATACTAGCGCGGCGATGTGTCCAAGTAGTAGTGAGATGGAAGCGCGTAAGGGTGTCGCACCCTCAATTCTAATAAACGAATTTTATCGAAATGGCTTAATTGCAACACTAACAAACGGCGCCCTACAAATACTTATTGAAAGTACGCAGACCTGCATACATACCTACTTGAATAGGTTCGATATTCGACAACAATCCACGTTTTTGCATTATTCACTGGAAAAAGTGCAGTGCAGAATCGGTTCTAATCCAAACCAGAATGCTGGCAGGTAGAGCATATTATTATAATGGTACACCTTTATTTAAAACAAACTATTGTTCCACTCTTTCAATAGAATATTAACAATAAAGCAAACGCATGACAAATATCGTTACGGGGGCCTCAAAGAAAATACAAAAATAATATTTTACTGTTTAATTTTGTTAATTTTTTTCAAAAAATTGAGTAAAAAAACAGTAACATGCTTATACTATTATTGGGATAACACTCGTGTTTAAGTTGGTAGTGACCAATACACGAATATAAGAGACGCGAATAAATCATAAAGACAAATAAGAACACAAGTTGATCGCCATTCCCAGACGTCGGGTGTCGACAAAGGGCGTCTGCCATTTACCAAACTATCAAAAAAGGAAATAATGAGGGATCTTCACAATCCACACAGTATTTCCGTTCTATACCGGTTCCTTGAACTGAATAATGTACATAAAAAATAATATTATACTACTCGTTACTTAGGGTATAATGGTTTGGAGAACAGATTATCTGCTAACGATGTTTTGAAACGGGTTTTACTTGAATATCCTTAGCGATGAAGGTGCCCTCCGTTATGATATCAATTAAATAGCTTTACTGAAACCATTTTGAATTTATGATTGCCAACGTTCAACTATTCATGAAAACGCTCACATGGAAAGTATTGTCTTCTCGGTATTTCTACACAACCGCAATACACAAACAAATATTCATTTGTCTGTCATCTTCGCGAAATAGTGTAACAACCCTCAGAGAGATAAATTAATTTTAAAATGAAATAATAAAATTTAAATTCTTTCGAGATTCGAGTCTTGCACATTGTAGCAAATATGTAATAAATTAGACACCAAACTGCACCAGGTAAAGGAAAAGGCCTACAAAACACAAAGACAGAATGGGGAGAATGGAACAAGAATCTAGGTACCTATTAGAACTCAGGTAAAACTTCTGAGAATAATATTATGAAGAATTAGTCTACTGTCTAGTTTATTGGCGTGAGGTGAGCTTAAAAAACCTTAAAAGAAAAATAATAACACACAACGCAATTCTTGTGAAAAACAGCTTCAAAGGCATAGTAAAAGCCATATAATAATTATAAATTATATTCAAAATTATTTTGCCATTCACAAATTTCTAACAAAAGAAAATTGGTACAAGCTTCGGCACAGATTTCGCGGACTGTTTAATAGTTTAGATTTGAATAAAAATAATAAGCTGACAAGAAATAAACACAAAGTTAAAAAAAAAAAAAAATTTAAAACTGATATCATGGTCTATGCGCTGCAGGCTAGCCCTGCAATACAATAGAGGGTTTAATTTTTTTTTAGAACGATGATTTCTAAACAACAACAAAAAGTGTTAAAACTGCCAGACCAGAAAATTTTGCTAACTGAATAAGAACAACTCAAAAATCAAGCGACAAAGAAAAGAGTAATTTTAATTTATTTGCACATCTTTTTTACCCACCAAAATTAAAACATTTGAAAGGAATCTCCAAAAAAGGTTACCCACGTGTTGAAAGAAGATAAAATTGGAGATTCGCCTTGTGACTGCCGCCTGCGACAGTCGCTTTTCGAGACCACCGCCCTTTCGCCCCGATTCGCTTTTGTCTGGCTTGTGTTTACACGGCCAGACACCTGCCACCTCGCAGCCAGCCGGCCCGACCGGCTCACTGCCCAGGCCCCCGCGCCGCCAACTGCCTTTCTCAAGGCAAAGAAGAAGAAGGAAGACCTGGCCCCACCGAGACCCGAAGACTACAAGACCATCCCCAGCATCCTCAAGAGGAAATACAGGACACCTGCCGTGCGGATGTACTCCGCGCGGCTAGAAGCCGCAAACCCGGAGGATTCACCCATTGTGATTCCCCCTGGCGCCCGCCAGTACCGCAGCAGGACAAAGACCGGGACCGTGCTGTACACGATCCCCGCCATCCAGCCCCAGCAGCCAGTGAAGAGCCACCCCGCAGACCCGAGGACAAGGCCGGCCATCCCCATGCCGTCCCCCGTGATACCCGAGCCCGCCCCCGCACCCGGACCCAGCAACCGCCCCTCAGTAGGCCCAGCTTCGGGCTACGTGCCGCCCCCCAGACCCCAGCAGCCATCCCAGGACATGGAGACGACCCACGAGGAGGGTTGGACGAGGCCGTCCAACCCCGTGAAGAGGCCCCTGTCACCGCAGGGACCGGAACCGGTTATTGTCGGTAACCGGTTCTCCGACCTCAAAGAGGTTTCTGAAGGCGGCGGCGCTCCGCAACCCAAACGCGCCAACACTACTAATCCCTCCCATTTCTCTTCCGCAGGTACCAGAAGCCAGCCCGAGAAGAAGGATCGCGTCCCCCCAGTGGTCATGACCCTGGGCACCCTGACTCACGCCCAAATTACCTCTACGGTACAGGGACACCTGGGCCACGCCAATTTCACGTTTCGCTACAACCGGGGCGGAACAGCGAACATTTTCGTGCGGAGCATGGCGGATCACCGCGCTCTCACAAACGGGCTGCGTGTGGAGGCGCGCGGCTTTCATACATACACGGCGGAGGCTGAAAAACTCAAGAAGGCAGTCATCAAGGGCCTGCCAAACATCGAGACGGAGGAGATCGCCGCAGACCTGACGGATCAGGGCTTCCCCCCAGTCAAAGTCGTGAGGATGACGACCGCCGCTGAGTACCCGATGTACCTGGCTCAGTTTGGCAAGGAAGTGAACATGGGCCAGCTGAGGGCGGCAGTAAAGTACATCTGCCACTGCAGGATCCGCCTGCAGAAGCACCGCAGCAACCATCTGCAGCACGGGACACAGTGCTACCGCTGCCAGAACTTCGGGCACGGGTCCCGCAACTGCTCACACACCGCGAGGTGTGTAAAGTGCTTGGTGGAGCACGCCTCGGCCGAGTGCCCCAAAACCACCAGGGACGAGCCCGCCGCGTGCTGCAACTGCGGAGGCCCCCATCCCGCCAACTTCAGAGGCTGCCCGAAAAGGGTAGCGTACGTCGCCTCCCTCCAGCAGCGACAGAAGCAGCCCCATCGCCCCGGACCAGGGGCCAGCAGGCCACATCCTCAGGCGCAGCAGACGACGAGGACTGATGGACGCTCATGGGCCCACGTGGCTGGCGGAAGAGCGGCCACCCAGCAGCCCGAGGCGCAGCCCGAGGCGCAGCCCGAGCCTCAGCCCCAACCGCAGCCCCGCTCGCAGACCTACACGCAGCAGTCCGCAGGCTCCAGAGACCCAGACGCCACGCTGATGATGTCCCTCCTCATGGGACTAGATGGCGTGCGATCGCAGCTGGCCAGCTGCACCTCCATATACCAGAGGGCTTGCATCCTGATGGATGTCATCACCACCACCATCCATGTATAATCCCGAGATGGTGAACGTCCTCCTGTGGAATGCCTTCAGCATCCGCTTTAAGATCGATGAACTGCTCGCTCTGGCAAATAACACTAACATTGACATCATTCTCATTTCAGAAACACATCTCAAACCCGACACACCGCTGAGAGTGCCCGGCTTCGAAGTTCACCGAGACGACCGACTAGAAGGAGGAGGCGGAGGCACCGCCATTTTCGTTCGTCAATCCATCACATCTACAAGGATCCCCACTCCGAAGCTGAAGCATACTGAAGCTACGATTGTCGAAGTCACCATAGAGGATAGAGCGCATACCTTCATCGCCGCCTATTGCAGACACCACAACCTTCTGGTGAGAGAAGATTTGGACAAATTACTTAATCTGCACCCAATTGTTGTTCTAGGAGGAGATCTCAACGCCAAACACAACTATTGGAATAACTACAGAGGCAACGCGAACGGGAAAACGCTCTTTACGCATATGCAGACTCACAACTACACGATAATGGCGCCGGACAAACCGACATACCACGCAGTGCACGCACAGTACCCCAGCACTCTGGACATCGTACTCGAGAAAAACGTCAAGACGATCTCGCCACTGCGCACGCTGGATGAACTGTCATCGGACCATCTGCCCGTGAGCTTCAGTATTGGAGGAACGACTTCAAGGAGCCCCAGAAAACAGCGGAACTACAAGGACGCAGACTGGGAAGGATTCAAGAAAGAGATTAACGAACGAATTCACCTAACATCGGGAACTCTGCGCTCTACAGATGAAATCGACGAGGCCGCAAGCACTCTCACGGAAATCATACAACATGCACAAGACACACACATACCTCTCAAAGAAGTACACGCATACACGATCAAGCTTCCCGAGCATGTCTTATCGCTCATCAAGGAGAAAAATCGCTTGCGACGCATCTACCATCGTACGCGCGACGGCTACTTCAAAACGGCCTACAACACTCTACAGCGGGAAATCAAGCAGGAAATAACGGACCTCAGACGCCAACTTTGGACGAAGAAAGTTACATCACTCACGCCAAAGGATAACAGCCTATGGAAAATGGCAAGAGCTCTGAAACATCAAGACCACACGATTCCCCCGCTAGAGAAGCTAGACGGCTCAGGATTGGCGCTGTCACTAGAAGAGAAGGCAAACGCGCTCGCCGACGGATTCGAGAGAGCCTACGCAGCCACGGACGGCCTATCCGATCCGGAAACGGATCGACAAGTAGATGAATCTCTACGACATCTCGAACAAGCGGAGCAGACGAACGTCGAAGACATCCATTTCAGCACACCGAGCGAAGTTGCCGTCATTATTAAGCGATTGAAGACCAACAAGGCGCCGGGAAGCGATCAAATACACAACATTCTACTCAAACATCTACCTCAGAAAGCCATCATCTACATCACAAAACTGTTCAATGCCTGTCTCATCACCGGACATTTCCCACAGATCTGGAAGACGGCGACCGTGCTGCCCTTCTCGAAGCCAAACAAGGACAAGAGGCAGCCGACAAGCTACCGGCCGATCAGTCTACTATCCACGCTGAGCAAAGTATTTGAACAGGTTATACTCAACAGGCTGCTTCCACACCACGAAGAAAACAACACTTTGCCAGACGAGCAGTTCGGATTCAGAAAGAGGCATTCCACCACCCACCAACTCACCCGAGTAGCGGAATTCATCACCAGAAGATTTAACGAACATCGCTACATCGCCGCTGCACTGCTAGACTTGGAGAAGGCATTTGACACCGTTTGGATCAGAGGGCTACTGCACAAGCTGCACAGAACTAACACGCCCATATACCTAACGAGAGTGATACAAGAATACCTCAAGAACAGATCCTTCCGAGTCTTCATCAGGAACGCGCTGTCGTCACTACGTGAGATTCCAAAAGGCGTGCCACAAGGAAGTCTACTGGGACCTCATCTCTTCAACATCTTTACACATGACATCCCCCGAGACGAGAGATGCAACCTGTCTATCTATGCAGACGACGTCAAGCTGTACGTTTCCTCGCTGAAAGCCGAGATGGCGGCCATATACCTACAGAGAGCGCTCGACGCTCTCGTAGAGTTCTACAAGATGTGGCGCCTCAAACTGAACGAGGCCAAAACCGAAGTCATCATGTACACGAGGAAACGCGTCAGAAGGACACCAGACGTCAACATCGAAATGGGCGGACACGTCTTAGAATGGAAGGATGAAGTCGTTTACCTGGGCCTGACTATGGACTCACGACTCAACTGGAAATCTCACCTAGCCAAGATGCACACAAGAGCCAGAATGGCACTCGGCATGATGAAGCCCATCTTCAATAGAAAAAGTCCGCTACTTCCCAGAACCAAACTCCTGACTTACTATTCGCTCATTCGACCGGTGCTGACATATGCTATTCCCGTGTGGAGTAGCATCTCACAATCTGACTTTACAAAACTACAGACACTACAGAATCTCTGCATTAAAATCACATACAACACTAGAATCAGAACAAATTTGAAAAGACTACATGCGAGAGAAGACATTCCGACCCTATTTGAATACACTCACAGACTGACAGACCGATTTTACAAATCTTTAAGACACAGTAAAAATAAACTCATACAGGAAATCGGTCAATACAATTCTCCCAGCGACTTCACATTCAAATACGTACACAGACTACCCAAACACATTCTGATGGACCTTGACCACATCTGGCATGAACCAGATTCAGACGCCGACGAGTGAGCGAGCAGTAGGTATTCCCAAACTCCAGACCCCTCCCCCGTAACTTATGTTTATATATCTATGTATATATTTATATAATATTGTATAGTATGTATGTATATGTATGTTTATCCCCTATAGTCCCATAAAGTATATATCTACATAAAAACAGACATACACCCCACACACACACAATGCAGGATATCGTACACCGATATCACTGAAGGCCGACCGGGTTCATGTTGACCGCCGGCCGAATCTTCCTGGATGAGGTTTTTCATGGTTTCCTCATTCCCGAAGGCAAATGCGGAAGAACTCCAAATAAAAGGACATGACCGCCTCCTTCCCACTCCCAACATAACACAAACACACACATATGTATTTATGCTTTCCAGTTTGCTGACGATCAAGAGTAAATGATGACCAAAAAAGATGCAATTTTAGTAGGGTTTTTAGGTAACAATTTTTCCCTACCGATTAAATTCAGGACCTTAAGTCTATAATAAACGAGTAAAATTTTTAAATACCCACATGAGGTAAAGATTGCGAGGCGCAAATGACGCCGTTCTATTTGTATAAAGAACATTAACTTTAAATTCAGTAAATTTAAATGATTCACCTCTTCAAGGAATATAAGAATCTAGTAAATCAAAAAAAAAAAAAAGATAAAATTGGAGGAACCAAAGAGGGAGGCAAGACTTCTCGGAGCAAAACTCCCACGAAGATCGATCGTTGGACCACCCATGAAATGATCAGAATAATGAAAAGACTTAACGGGGATTATTCTAAGTCGATAGGAAAATACTCTTAGTTTGGAGTAAATTACAAAACATTGCATTGAAATGACTTCCGGGTAATAAAATATTTTAAAATACATTAAAGTCTACTTGAGGGTATTCCCAGTTTATATTTCACACAAATAAAAAATAATAAATGATAATTTTATATCAGACGTTAAGAGGAAGATTAAAAATATATATTATAAAAAGGTGAGCAAAAAATACAAAGCGAGAAAAATACCACAAAATACTTACCATTAACCGAAGCTTTATGAATAAACGAAAACAGACAGATCAGGCGGCATATACATCAATTACAAGATGCTCAAAATGGGGAAGGGGGTCCAGTAAAATCTCATCAAATCTCATTTAAACCGAGGGGGGTCAGTAAAAATCTCACGACAACCTTAAAAGAATATATTTATTACTATAGAGATAATAGAAAAAAAAATTAAATTGTTTAATTTCTTTTGAAGTTTCCCATTTTGCCCGCTGAAAAATCTAATGGCTAACAAAATGAATAACATTTATTTCGAGAGAAAGAAAAACGTAAAAGAAAAACATTGAGAGTTTTTAAAACGTCTAAATTGGAAAAAACAGCACACGTAATTAATTGATGCCCCCTTACATATTTGATAATTTCGTAGACTGTGTAAATGGAGGCTTGAATTGATGAATAAATAAACCATAAAAAAATTAAATAAAAATATTAAAATTTAAAAAATGTTGAGAGGTTTGGCTTATATGAATAAAAAAAACAAAGAGACGTCTTTCAGAAAACTTCTTATTAGATTTCCGATGGACATTACGACATGGGATTTTCATTTCGAAATAGAAAAACTCTGGAAAACTTTTATCATCAAATCTCGGCTCGCCGACCACGTGGTGTATCACAGGGGCGGGCGTTGGGCCAGGGACAGAGACACGGCGAGGATTAGTACTTTGTTATTATAGTTATATCTGTGTAGTGTGTATCTAGCGGAGAAGTTATTCAGACTCCCCAATCCCCAGCAATATGTTAGCGCGGCTTGATGCTATGCTAGACACAATAACGGGACAACTGTTGCCCCGGACGGTGAGCCAGTTGTACCCTCGCGGAGGGAGCCCTGTGCGCTCGGGAGACCACGCTTTGGGTGCATATTTTTAAAGTTTTAATAATGTATTAAAATTAAAATACCTACTCGACTCACTAGGTAATGTTCACACTCACAACAAATTATGCAGCTAACTCGCATATTCCTCGCTTCAATAGCAAACAAATACACAAATAATATCGACATTTTAAATGTAACAATTTCTACGTTTAAAATATACTTACACAATTTTTTACGTTAACATATTATTTCTGATAATTTCAGTTTATTATTGCTATTATTTTTTTTAAATTTATTCAATTGTACACCAATGAAATGTAAGAAAAAGTTTTTTGCAACCTATTGTTTAATACTAACCTTATGTAAAAAATGTAAAAATTATGTACCCAATGTAAAAGCCCGACGGGCGTATAAAAGAGTTAATTAAAAATAATATTAGGTGTAAAAATATCTGGATACAATTGTGTTGGTTGAACGAATCATAAATAAGACATTTTTAGTATCCAGCAAATTTAGCTCGACGTGCCATACTATAGTGAAGAATTTCGATAAAAAACGCCAAAAAATTCTTAAAAATTTATGAGAAAATTTAAATTTTATCCAGCAACTTTTATCGAAAACAAGTGGGTACGTAAAATTATACGAACCAAAAATTACCATTTTTGAATAGTGGTTAAAACAAATATTTTCCTTCCTTCTCCCTAGTTATTTTGTGAAGCTTCCTTAGACCTCAACTTCACAAATTACGTTAGCTCGACTAAATAGTTACTTCTCAGTAATACATATAAAATGTATTTTAAAATTTATGTGTTTGTTCGTTCATGAATATGAGAACGTCATTTTATATTGAAAAACGCTCTCCCTTACTGTGTGACGTATTTTATGGGTGGCCCGCTAAATTCGTCGTTTTGGAAAATGTATGCATTATTTATTACGAAACTGTTTGCAAACTTTAAATAACGGTATGATAATTTCTCGGATGATCACACTGCCTGGACGCATTTTATAGACGGTCCCTTAGTAAAAGCGCTGAATTTCACAAACTTGTGCAAAATACATAATTTTTATTATGCAACTAAAATAAAATAGGACAATAAAAACTTTTTTTATATCAAAGCTCGTTCACACACAGCTATAAAACTGCGAGCAGATATCTGTTGAACCGCAAGCGCTTATCTTTTGTACTTTCACACGACGCTATCGAATATTTCTTCCTGTGGTAGGAGAGGGGTCAGTTAAATTAGGGAGCGGCAACGGAATGCACATTTTTTTGTAATGAAATCTGTCAACTTGGCGTCTGTCATCCACCGGTCTAGGCAGCTCCGTAATTACAATGACCCCCTCTCCTGTTTTCGTCGGAGAGGGGGAGGCTTATCTTTTGGTATATCGCCTCTGGAGCGGTTCTGTCGTAAGATGTGTATTGTCTATGATTGTTCTGCGCTTAAAACCGCCAGGTGTGAACGGTCTGAAGGGATTGTACGGAGAGCGTTATTTGG
This sequence comes from Glyphotaelius pellucidus, assembly GCA_936435175.1. NCBI lineage: Eukaryota > Metazoa > Arthropoda > Insecta > Trichoptera > Limnephilidae > Glyphotaelius > Glyphotaelius pellucidus. Next base: position 14,523,663 of record OW386544.1, on the reverse strand, counting down.
CGTGCTATGATCTTTTATATTTGATAGTTGTGTGTGAACCAGCTCTTAACCCCCACCACCGCCGAAAACTTTAAAGTTTGCTCCAATTTGTAGATTCAAGATGTATTTATTACAGGAGCCACAATAAGCAAGAGAAAGTATGGTATAAATAAGTTATAATAATTAACTAGGCAGTAATTTGTAAACTTTGATATACAAATCACAAAAATAAAATAACTATCAAAAGACCGCACAAATTAAAATAAATTTTGCAAAAAGATAACTGGTCTCTAAAGTGACAGTTGTTTCAAATGGTCTTGGTCACCCCAATAATCACCCCTAGAGCCTAGAGATGGAGTCGGCTGCTAGCGTCGCGGCCTCCGCTGCGAGCCACCTATTACAATAAACTCCGGAGTAACGACCTCGCGGCGGATCTGATGGATTATTTGTGGTCTACTGGAGAATTTTATTACTGGGGTAGCGCCGGAACTACAGCCATTTTTATAAGCAGCCCGCAGTGAATTATGCGGGAAATCCCTACAACAACCTTCCATTCCCGCCGTCTCAGTAAAACATATTTATATGAGACAACATGTTGTTTGTCATTGAACGAATGTCAAAATATTGGGGGTTATAAAGTAATAACACGAACGTACGGAGGTTTATCCAGATATGCGAATATTTTTCTGCAACAATAACACCCACAAGAGGGTTGAAGATTTCCAGGGTTCACCACATCGAACTTTCGATAACCTTATTCTGAACTCTGCGACAGGATTTCGAATTGGGAAAAAATAAATATAAAATGATTCAATGATTATTTATTATCAGTTCTTGCTTCTTGCCTACATTAAAGGTGTAGGAAAAGATTTGATGGAAAAATGACAACACCACTACAGATCGAAGCTACCTAATGAAAAAATTTGTACAGATTTTTGAGCAATTCTAAAGCAAATATAATGTAACATAAAACTTAAATTTTTAATCAGCTCTCATATCGTAAAGCAGAAAATCTGCGTGTTTCTAAGAAAAATCTCTCTAAGAAAAGAAATGGCGTCATGAAATTTGCATAACTGACTGGAATATGTATGTCGGCGCGACTATTTTTTACTAGTAAAGTCTTTCCGTCTCGAGCTTACGGAGTTTCAAATATTTATTATTTCAGCAGTTTTCTTTCACGTATTCAGTTAACAACCTTCAGGGCCTCTAGGCACACCTAACTGCCATCATAAGCAAAAAGACAGAAGGAAATTTTCAATCATCACATTCTGATATATACTTTTCACGTCTATCAACCTAATATATTAAAAAGTACATCAGAATGTGACCATTGAAAGATTCAGGTTGTTTATGACGGCAGAATACATGCCATCATCATATGTTGAAGCTGGATTAGAAATAAGTAGGTATTAGTCGTTGCTCGTCTCTCCAAAAATTGTCTCGCTAAATTAAAAAGTATATATTTTGAAAAGACCACGAGACAACCGCCTAAATAAATGCGTTCAGAGTTTATTGCGACCGTAGTTTTGACTTAATGTCTAAAGAGTGATCTGTGGCCGTTTTCATATTAAACTTAATTTTGTATTTCATGCCAAAATACCAAACCGATATCATTTTTTTTAAATAAAATTATATGCCAAACCTATAGAACAGAAATTAATTGTTTTTTGTCTTTAATTCGTAGAACTCCATTAAATTTTTTTTTTTATATAATTAAAATTAAATTTGATAGTTATATTATCAAGTTCTGCAAATGTTCATGATCAAGTATTTTAGTTACAGTATTTTAGTTACAGCTAATTCTGCAAATGTAAGTATTTTAGTTACAGCTAAATCGGTTTTCAAGACCATTTTCAAACTGCAATACTAGAATTGCAGAACTTGAAAATAAAACTATCAAATTTAGTTTTAATTAAATATAAAAAAAAATCTAGAACGGATATGAGTAATTTTATGTATTCGTGCTTTAAATTATAAAATATACGCAATTAAAGAATTCGATTTTTCATGGTTTTAGGTAGCATTGGCAATTTTGTGCAAGTTAATAATAATTATAAGAAAAATAATCTTGCCCAATTTACTGTGATAATATGATTCACAAAAATTAAACACCTTTAAAAGGGCGTTTGATTGGTTCCAAATTTTAATTTATACACGACAAATGTGTGTTTTGTCATTTGTAATTTATTTTCAAGCCCATCAAATGATTTTTACAATCATTTTTATTGTGATGTTATATTTCATTACACATTACACAGCAGGTAGAGCAAAAACAATTATTTAAATAATTTTCAAATCATTACGAAAGTTGCATCTAAAATTCTTTAATGACCCATTTTTTATAATTTACAACACAAACAAATAAAATAGTTCAAGTCCGTACTGTACATTTAGTACACCTTTCAATTATAACAAAATATTCACTTGGTAGAAGAGTACTTTGGCCTAAGATATGACATTAAATTTTGTATGATCGCAGTTGCTCCTCTTAATAAATGAAATAAAACCATAACATTCGCGCACAATAATGCAGAGGCGTATATTTAATAGTTTATCGGTCGAGGGTCCTCTCGAGTCAGACAAAACGGCAGTCTACATTTAATTATGTCTGGAGAATATTGTCAAAGCTTGTTGCTATGGGATTAGCGTCGGCGATGACGTCACGCTCGCTCGGCTCGTCACGTGACCGGAGTCTGCGTCTCGACGCCTGACTCGAACCAGAGTATCATAAATTTATCAGCGCATACGAAAACCAATAAACGAGATCTGTTTAGAGAGCATAGCATTATTTATGCCGATGATTAAAAGAAAAATGTCGTCATTTGTTTTCAAGTAAAATAATAAGATTGAGTTTTTCGAGTTGAATGAGAAAATAAAACATTAATTTTATTTTAAGATTATGATAAAATGAAAAATAAGAAACATACAAAGACCCATTAGAACTGGTTTATTTGGAAAAATTAAATTAATGTACCGGTTGTGAGATTTTCAAAATCTTTTTACTAATTAACCTTAAAAAGAAGAAAAAAACAATCGTCTTGTTTTGAAGTAGGTAACGAATGTATTATACATTTCCTCGAATGAAACGAAAAGTGGTACTGTAATATACTTTAATTATTAATATGATTTATTATGGCATTGATTCTCGACGAAGGTACTTAGAAATAGCTTTAACAGCGGACGATAACAGTGCTGAATAAGAATGGTTTCAATTATCAACTTGGAAATAATAATTAACTTATCAAAAGCAATTAATTTTTTCAGTTAAATATTAAATGTCTAAAATACCAGGAAGACTTAACCATTTGATATTAAATACAAGGGAATAGACTTTCATTATATTAATTAATGAAATTTAAAAAAAAAATCACTGTAGCCAACAGGATTATAATAAACACATATTTTAAATATATCTGCTACCTAAAAACAGGCTTAGTCTAGTGAACTGATTTATACCAAAAAAGTATTTTTTTATATATCTATAAAAAAAAATAATATTTAAATATCACCGAGGTTATGAATTATTTTTGCTACTTATTTATAGAGTTTTTAGAGTAATGTAAATAGTGTAGAGGAAGAAGAACAACTTTTCATTAATTAAAATCTTCACTATAAGGTAGAAAATCTTACTGCTTCTCCCTAATCTCTAAGTATATGTTCTGACTTCTCTATCGACTTCTAAACCGTCCCGGAGGTGTTCAATATCAATAGTCAATGGTTTCGTCAATTTAAAATATTAGAAAGGAAAGGTGATTAATTACCTAAAATATATCATAAAAAACAATTATATTTTGTCTATGTTCTAATTAGTCTATACTTGTTTGTCTTTTGTTATTTATTATTGACTTATTATCCTGACGAAGAAAACATAGTTTTCGAAACATGTTGATATTGTTAATAAAATAGTGGTGTTATACAAAGGTATTTGTTTTTCATTACATTAAGATTTAGTTTAACTTGCAAATGCATTGAAAGTAAAATCAAAATGTAATCACTGTATTCGCACACCGTAGATACAGTTTCCGCAGACGTCCACTCTGCAACTGGGGCGAAAATATTGGCGGGTCGAATGAAGTTCACTTCTACATTAATTGAAATTGTCAAACGCGTAAACTTATTGACAATAAGGAACTCCTGTGAAAAATATTATGGCTTTAAAAAAATATGTTCATATAGACCAATAAACGTTGATTCTGAATATATAAGTTTTATTAAATAATATTTAACGTGGAGTTTTAAAAAAAATATTAAACAGTCCATTTTAAAAGGCGTCATTAAAAAACCCTGTCAAGTTGGTATTATAGAATTTGTGAGGCGTGACGTCACCGCGTCCATAATTCTCCAGTCTAACATTCCGTATTATTGGTTTATAAAGACTTAGACATAATAGTTATTGTTTTGATTGAAGCATTATTTAGGCCTAAATAATTCAGTATCAAAAATAAAGTATCTTTATTAGTTTATCTACATTATTCAAAATATTCAAAAATTTTAACTCTACTAAACGATCGTAATGCCTTTCGCAATGCTCCAATTCTGAAATTCAAAACGGCGGGTGACCAACAGCTGTTCGAGCACTATAGGCCACCGCGCAGAAAAGTAAAGACCGAAAGTAGGAAAACGGTTTACAGCGAAGTTCACTGTGAGACTTTTCTGCGCGGCGGCCTGACGTCCCTCTCCGAACTCTACTGTGGGGACGTCTAATATGCCTACATACGAGGTTTGTTCAAAAGAAAAGGTGAATTTTGAATTTTCGCAAGCTGTGTACATTCGATTATCGATTTTTTTTGTTATGTTGGTACACATATGTTTATCATATGTTAGCATTATCAGAGCAGTACTATCATTAGCAGTAAGCACTTCTGGAATGCGCTTTTTGGTATGGCCATCAGCTCGTTCTTCGATTCTGACTTTATCTCAACAATTGTGGCAAAACGCTTTCCTTTCATTGGTCCCTTCAGTTTCGGGAATAGGAAAAAGTCGCAGGGAGCCAAATCTGGCGAATACGGTGGTTGAGGCATGATTACGGTGTTGTTTTTGGTCAAATAATCACGAACAAGCATTGATGTGTGAGCTGGTGCATTATCGTGATGCAAAATCTATGATTTGTTTTTCCACAATTCCGATCGTTTGAGCCGTATTGCTTCACGCAAACGTTGCATAACTTCCTTGTAGTATTCCTTATTAACAGTACGACCTGTTGGCAAGAACTCATTATGCATCGCGCCATTGTAATCGAAGAAAACAGTGAGCAAAACCATCACATTTGATCGAACTTGGCGTGCTTTTTTCGGTCTTGGCGCTTCTGGCCGCTTCCATTGGGATCATTGGGCCTTAGTTTCGACGTCATAACCATATACCCACGTTTCATCACCAGTTGTGACCCTTTTGAGCAAATCTGGATCGTCGTTGACGTCATTCAACAACTCCTGAGCGATACTAATGCGACGTTGCTTTTGCTCAAAATTTAGCAATTTCGGAACAAACTTCGCAAAAATCGAAGAACACACAAAAACGTGACTAACCTATCCAGTTGTCAAAAACAAACCCCTCATCCAAAATGGCTGATAATGCTAACATATGATAAACATATGTGTACCAACATAACAACAACAAAAAATTCGATAATCGAATGTACACAGCCCGCGAAAATTCAAAATTCACCTTTTCTTTTGAACAAACCTCGTATAATATTAAATAATGCAGATTTTGGAACACCAATAAACTGTTTATTAGGTGCGGACACAGATGTATTATTGCATTTGCTACAAAACAATAACAGTAGATGTTGACATTTTACCTAGTGTTTTTCTATATTAAAAAGCAGTTACTCTTGAATAAAAAACGCCTCGAATTCTGACACCTCTATTGATTTTCCATACAAAATGACAACACGTGTTGAAGATAATTGAAACTTTTGGTCATGACGACGTTACACGATTCACACTAGATTTCGGGGATCTTGAAAAATTAAAACTTTCATAATTATTTTAACTATAAAAATAAAAATGAGGTTATTTAAGTTATAAGGTCTTTATTCCTTAAAAAAATGGACTGGAGTTCTTTATTGACATTCACTGTCTCCGGCGCGCTAAAGTCAATTTTATCATGATATATGACAAGGTAAAATTAATGTGACCTGTATATTATCAAGCTTCATTTCAACATTGTACTCTTAGTATTCAAAATAAAATAAAATAAACAAATACATTCATTTACAGCGCTTCACACATCTTTAACATTTCAAACAGTAAATTCGACTTATTTAACGCAATGCCTAACATTTGCAAACCTAAAATGAATAAATAAATTTTTTACAAATGTACATACTGTTTACACAGAATAGATCCATCCCTTTCCCCTTCCTCCCGCCATCCCATCTCTTTTTATTTATATTCACTAAATAATTAATATATGTCAGTGAAAACCTGTTATTGGTTACATAATTTACATATTTTAATTGGTTACACATTTTATCAGACATTATAAATTATTGTAACTGTTGGTTTTCCAAATAAAATAAAATAAAGAGTTTTATAATATCCATTTAAGTAAAAAGACAAGAAAAGATTTTATATTTTAGTCGAAATCCTGGGTAGGGCCAGTAACGTATAAACGAAATATAAAGTTGAACCAACATGTGGATTATTTAAAACAAACTTGACGGACAAATAAATTAATTAGTCATTGTTTCAGGCCATACGACACAGTCCGTAGATTATCGTTGTCGGGTAGACCTCTCACGCTATTATTAAAGTTTAGTCTCTTAGCCGAGGACAGAAATAGCAACAAAGTCAATCATTTATCAACCACCACACACTTGACGAGTTAATTATAAATGGTGGCGTAAAACGGCGGATCAGCGTCGCGTCGTCATCGCATAGCTGAAGATTGAACTCGTAAACTATCTCAAAAGGCCATCATATTTTAATGGCACTTAATGAATGTTTATGAATGGCACGAACTAGCACCATCATAATTTCGCGACTTGGGTCAGTAAACTGCGAAGGACCAAATTAAGATATTTATGAGAGCTTTTCGGCACTAAACGGTGCCACGCGAATCGATGAAAAACGAGGAGCTTCAGGAATTTTATCGACAAGCAATAATGCTATTTATTAAGAAATTAAAATATAATAATCTGTGATTATGATAAACTAATCAATTAATTCAATATTATAAGCTTTTTCAATAAAACTCGGATGAGTAGTTTTATGATATAGGTACATACTTAGGCTGGAATTTAACCGGCGGCGCGCGGCTTACTTTGTATCTTAACTTCACTACAACAGATCGAGATGGCTTGTTTTAAATAAAAAGTAAAAAAAAATATTTATATCTATACTAATTTTATAAATACGAAACTGTGTGTTTGTGTTACGCTTTCACGCATAAACCAATAAAACGATTTTAAAAATTCTTTCACCAATAGAAAGCTAAATTATATACGAATAATATAGGCTGCACAAAATGGTAAGCTCTGGCGTTATGAAATTATAAATATTAATATATTATATTTCCGTTTTCCGTCCCTAACAAAAGCGTGTTATTGCTAAGCAAAACAAAACGTTGCCGTGGAAACGATGTTGATATTTTTGGGGGAAATTTTATTTCAGGCGTCGTAGTTAATATCTATCTCTAAAAATGAATCGCTGAAATGTATGTACGCGCATAACTTCCGAACGACTAAACCAAATTGGATAATTCTTTTTTTTTGTGTTCGTTATTTTGTACAAGACTACTAAATTTTGTTTGTAGAACTTCATTGTTTTGATTATTATTTATTTTATATATTCAATTTATAAACACAGTTCATTTACGAACAAGTTCTGCTATGTAATTATTATTACCCGTGACAGCTGTTTCGCCTTCTAAAGGCATTATCAAACCTCTTTTATACATTTAATAATAATATTATTGAATATATAAAAGAAATAAAATTAAAATGGAGTTCTAAAAATTAAAATTGATTAAATGGATAATAACATTACAGTGTAGCAAATCCATTTCGTTATTAAAATCAATCAAGTATGGTTCATCTCGAAGTTCGTCTCCAATAAATGATAAGCAAAAATCAGTGTAACTATCACGGTTTACCACCTCACACGCTCCTTCATTCTACTTTCAAAGTTCCTTGAAGTTTACCCAAATAAAAAATAATCCAAAATCTTCTCAGTTCAGTTCACAGACTACAGTTTTTTTTTTCATTTCTAATATATGCAATTTTTTATTTATTTTTAACTTTTTATGAGTAAAACCTCAAATTGTAATATTTAATTAAATGAAGACAATATTAGCGAAACTCAATCGAAAATCTGAAGACAGAAAAATCTGAAAAAGATATTGGCACCTATTGGGCACGAACCGCACCGCAACTCAATCGAAAATCTGAAGACAGAAAAATCTGAAAAAGATATTGGCACCTATTGGGCACGAACCGCACCAGAGGTACCAATATCTTTTTCAGATTTTTCTGTTCCAGATTTTCGATTGAGATTCGCTAATATTGTCTTAATTTAATTAATATTGTAATTTTTTAGTTTATTATTTGCATAAAATGCTTGCAAAATTTTACGTGCTATTGGTGCTTAGAAACATTATTTTACACCATTTTTTCCCCTTTTGATCTTTTTGCTGGGGATAAATACGCGATTTAAGAGGAAACCGGTTAAACCGGAAAAAAATTTGCATTCTTCCTATTTAAAAAAAAAATTAAATCGGTCCGATTCTGGAGGAGAAAAGTGGGAAATACAAAACCTTGATTTTGACGATTTTAATTAGGTATTATCGGCCTGAGGTGCAGTTGTCCCTTTCGCTCAGTATTCCGGGTTTCGGTAATTATTGGATATTGGTGGCCACGGCTATTACGAATAATTTTTAGAAAAAAACTTTAGATTTGCCTTAATCACTATAAAAGGAAACTTATTGCATCACGGCTGGCGGAAAATAATGCATTTTAATTTTCAATATCGTTAAATAAAATTTCACTTCGCGAATCGATCTACGACAGCCCGCCCGCTACCGCTCGCCATTCTGTCAACTGTTGTGAGTGTTGTGTTGTTGGTATCGTTGACTTCACACAAACGATTGTAGTCGACTTCGCGGGATAAATAATAAGGCGCGTAGGTACTGGAAGCGCGTAGGTACTGGAATGGAGACAAACCATTCAAATCCTGGGATGTTTTTTAAAATAAAGATAATATACACAAGCCCGCTACACAAACCCTGCGTAGCCAAATAAACCATTTAAAAACGTAGGCTGTTTTTTAAAGTAAAGATAACATACACAAGCCCGCTACACAAACTTTGCGTAGCCAAACAAACCATTCAAAAACGTAGGCTGTTTTTTAAAGTAAAGATAACATACACAAGCCCGCTACACAATATTTATTACAATTATTATTATACACATTTTTCATAATTACGCGCCCATCATGTATCACGCGAAGTTGCCTACAATCGTATTTAGTTGTGAGGTCAGGGATACCAACAATGACAAAATGGCGGGCGGCAACCGGCAGCGGGCGGGCTGTCGTAGATCGATTGGCGAAGTGAAATTTTATTTAACGATATTGAAAATTAAAATGCATTATTTTCCGCCAGCCGTGATGCAATAAGTTTCCTTTTATAGTGATTAAGGCAAATCTAAAGTTTTTTTCTAAAAATTATTCGTAATAGCCGTGGCCACCAATATCCAAATTTTACCCGGGTTTCCTCTTAAGAAACTTACATTTTTTTCATTTAGAATGCATCGTTTAAATTTATCAATTAATTTAGAATTATAACCATTTTAACATTTCACGATAAAAATAAAACGGAAACATCTTGGGATGGAGGAAATATTTACGGTAATATGCGAATAGGTACATGTTTTTTTTCAGTATGACTCATTTTTACAGTTATTGGATCGCGTATTTGCTACAGGGTTCCATGCCAACTGAGAATAAAGTCAACTCAACACCTCCTTGAAAAATCATTAAAAGTTATGAAAAAAATAATTTTAAATTAGCTGATAACCCTAACCTAACGTAACCTATTTAACCATTTTTTAAATGACTTATCTGAGATGGTTCTGAGTTGGTTTCATTCCGAGTTGTCCGGTCACCTTACCACAGATTAGGAAATATTGCCCTTTGTTTGCCATTTTATTACTTACTAGCTGGTACCCAGTATGCGTTGCAATGCCATTCAAAGAAATAAATTGATTCTCCCTGCATGTCCTTTCCCGTGCGTCCCCGTTCCTTCCACCCTCCCCGCCTTCCCCCTCCCTCGTCTCTTCTCTCTCCGCGACCCCCACCTTCCCCCTGCCTTTCCTCCCAGCCGCTAATATATATGAAAAACACACATTATCATTTTTACAAATTTCATAACGTCAGAGCTGACCATTATATACAGCCTATGTTACTCGCTGATAATGTAGCTTTCTATTGGTGAAAGAGTTTATAAAATTGGTTTTATGGTTTAGGCGTGAAAGCGTAACAAACAAACACACTCACTTTCGCATTTATAATATTAATAGTATAGATAATAACAATCGGAAAAAGCGCCGTTTCCGTGAAAAATCACCTCAATCGCGCTGTGCAAATTTCACATACCAGACTTTATCTTATTATGTACAAATAGATAAAGAAACATAATCACCTTAAGTTACTGATTCTGAAATCATCAATAATTATTTACATTTATATATTTAGTCATTTACAGTATCGCGGAGGCCCCACAATCAGCGCAAGACAGGGACGATTGGAGGCGCCTTATCGATACAGTGGGTCTCCGACCACGTATAGGACAAGTGGAAGAAGATGATGATGATGATGATCATGATAATTTTGCGGAATGTGAAAAATTTCAGTTTTTTTGTTAACATATTTACGCAAAATTGCATTAAATAATATGTAATAACTGGCTGCTTTAGTTAACACTGTTATATCCTTTTAAATTAAAATAATACAATAGCTTTGTAAAACCACTTCCTTTTTTATAGCAAATGCCGACCACCTTTCGCTACAACATTATATTATATTATACATAATACTGCCCTGACGAAGCTATGATTATAACGAAATCTGGTCGGCAATAGATATAAAAAAAATAAAAGTAGTATTAATAACGTCAGTGTTTTATTTTAAATCATAATGTCACATCACGGAGTATTTATTTCACACGAAAAACTGTTACATCCAACCAACGCCAATTTACAATAGGGTTAAATTAGGCTATATAGTGAATTTATAGATAAATTACAGTAAAACAAAATTGGGAAGGGTTGGGTTGGTAAAGGAATGGAATTAAGGTGGGCAAAGGGAGAGCACTGAGCTAGTAATACCTAAAAAGCTAGCATCGCTGTAAAATAAAAGATACAAGAATAAGATGGTGCAAGCATGCCGTCAATTTATACAAAACATTTATACAAAAAAATTAGAAGAAATTCACGTGTGACTAAGTCATCAAACGGCTATTCAGCACCCGTTTTTGCAACATAAAAAATTTCCGTTAAATGGCGATTCTAGGTCCGTTTCAGATTTAGAACAAATTCTGATCTTCAGACGAAGAAAACTTTCATTTTCTTAAGCTTACAATTTGATAGAAATCTGAAACGCACAAAAATCGGCATTTAAAGAGAACCTTTCAAATTTCAAAAAACTTAATGGCGCTGAATGGTCATTTGATGACAATGTTATATTTGTATTCCTGCGAAACAACTGGGCATAAGCACAAAATAGGAGAAAATCACCGGGAATTAAAAATAAGAACGCATGTGACGTTGGAAATATACAATAATTATTTAAAAGGTTTTTTGGCCGAAATTTTATTAAAGCTCAATAATTGAACCCTGTGCGCCACTCCGCGTCAAATTATCGTGAAAGCGGGAAATAAGTACGGATGTTTCACGGAGGCATGTGAATCATGAAAATTGGTATATCCGTCGGATGAGTCATCGCGAGCCGGCAGACGGCGCCCGGCCCCAGGGGGGGCAGACACCCCCACCTCCCTCCAGGGGGGGCGCCGGGGCAGGGACCGCGTTTGGCCAGGGGGCGGCGGCCTTGAGCGCCCCGTCTATATAGCACTTGGGACGAGCCCTTCGACGGTATGATCGCGGCGCTCGGTTTATCCAGACATTGCACCTCCAATCTCCACTCTCCGTGACTCGGAGGTGGAGTTTGGTGGCAGGTCGTCGAGACGCTTACAGAAATAATTTTACTATAAAAATTTGGAAATAAAAAAGGAGAGCTGTTCATTTTACAATTTACAGAGGTACCAGTAATAGAAAACCGATTTCGTCAATTTTCGTCAGTCAACACTCTATTTTCTCATTGAACAATACTTTTTTAAACTTTCAAAAAGTTTTTTTAAGTCTCGAAATATTAAAGCTTTATAGCAAATGATATAAATATTGACTTAACAAACGTTAAGTTAGTCTGGAAATTCCATACAAAAACTGTACAAATTTGATGACACCGTGAGAGCGGACACACAAAGGATTATTTGCTTTAATGTCAACCCGTCTAATCACAGGAGACTCAAATTATCCCAAAACATCATATACCGTTATAATAACAGGTGACCCAAATTGTCCCAGAGCGACCGAGCATTATTAAAAGTTAAATATCTCTCTTCTTGTCATGCGAATATTTGTGATTTCTTTTATGTTAGAAAGCGAAAGAAAAAATGCTTCTTATTTCTTTAGAAATATAAGAGCTATGTTGTTCGGATATTTTACAAACCCGATCATAAGTGATAGTTTTATTTTGCGCCAATCTGTGATGTAACACACATTTAATTGTAAAATAAAATTGTATAAATCTGATAAAAAGTGAAGTGACAGTTTTATTGCAAATATTCTTAAGAAACGGAATCTGTATTTAAAATTTAAAGTTTATTATATTTCAAGTACTTCAATTCGAATACTCACAGTTATATATTTTTAAGCCATTTTGCATTATCATTGTTTTGGTTCTAAGAATTATGAAATTATCGTGTTTGTGGTTGAAAAAATTATGATAAGTAAAAGAATTTCACGGTGACGTAATTCGTATAAAATTCGAGGATATTATATATTATCTAATCACTCTTAAACAGTTACGCAAATGTTCAGTAATACCGTTATCACTGAATTAAATCATACATACAGATATGTGCAACGATTTATTTAACCTCAGATAATCTTCGTGGGGATTCGGGTTTTCCCAAAGGCTAAAAAAAAACATCGAATTGCTTGTCATCCTTTGTTTAGCAAAGATATAAAACTTATCAATGAGATAACGTTCATAAGATAAAACCCAACAGTATGACAATGGATATCTCATTAATGATAATGACGCCGATTCTCGGGGAAACAGTGCGCCATCGCGTCACAGATTCGCGATACTCCCAGTAAAGGCGTACTCTGATAGCTCCATTATAAACCTCTTAGTTTTCTCTCATTAAATAACACGTGTGACGTAAAGAGATGTTACTAAGGTCAGGGGATAAGCAGAAAATTTACGTTAAAACCAAAAAGCTCCAAACTTACCATTTACTTCACCAAAACATAGTAAATAAATTGAGGTGTTCAAAAAATATAATTACATACAGTATTTTATTCAGACGAATACTGACAACTCCACAACAATGCACATCTTTATGGTACCATTGTCCTTGTAATAAACGGTATTAAATAGTTTATCATTTAGATTATACTCGCTACACAGCTTATTGTCACATCAGGTATTTTCCAAATAATGTTTTACCACTAGAATTGGCTCAACAATGAACTTTATGGCAATACATACTAAAACATCTTTATGTTTAATATTCTGCTAGACTACATTAAGGATGGGTTGTTTCAAAAAATTTGAAGGATCCATCAAATATTTGAAGTTAATTTTCACGTTCTGTGTAAGTTTTATTCAAGTTCTGTTTTTACAACATTATAGGCCAGTTGCTTCATAAAACTGAAATAATCATAGAACTTGAGTAGAACTTACACAGAACGTGAAAATTAACTTAAAATATTTGACGAATCCGTCAAATATTTTGAAACAACCCGTCCTAAGTCTTCCAATTCATTAGCAAAATTTAAAAAGAATGTTAAGATATTTGTGTTAACAGAGGATTGGCATACTATTTTTTCATCCTTGTCCTTTTTTAAATAATAAGATTTTAATTTTTAAATAATAAGATTTGTTTTTTAATAATATTTGTTTTTTGAATAATAAGCCTTTTTTTAAATATTTGCCACTCCATTTGCCAAAATTGGAGTGTCACCCTAAATGTTTTGAACTAGCTTTGTTTCTTGGTGGGTATTGTAATTAAAGATTTATTTATGGTCTATATTGTTACAAATCATACTTAAATTACCCATCTGGTCACTAATATGATATTTTTATTTCTTACTTTATTATAATATTTTAGTGTTTTAAATGTGTAAAATCACTCAAATTTATAAAAGTTAACCTCAACACAGGCCCAGTCCTAGTGAGGTTAATTTTTTTTTTGTAAAAATAAAAAATAAGAATGTATGGTGAGAAGTTAAATAAATGTATTATTATGTAAAAATAATTGATTGTTGGGAAATCCAGTAAAAAAGTGACATGCATTCAATTCAAGATTATTGCAAATGAATTTAGACGCCAAAGGTCAAGTAACCATTTATTTGTTACTGTCTTAGGGGGCATACATTAATTACATGTGCTCAAAACGGGGGGCGGGTCCAGTAAAATCTCCTCAAATCTCATTTAAACTGTGGAGGGGGGGGGGGGGGGGGGGGAGGGAGGGTCAATAAAAATCTCACGTCAACTTTAAAAGAATATATATTATTTCTGAGAAAATAAAAAAATAAACTAGTTAAAAAATAAGGAAGGTGGTGCTGTTATCTGTTTTTACTCTTAATTTTATTAAATTTAAATAAATTTTCTAATAAACGAAGCGCTATAACAACTGCAGTGTAAATCTCATGTGAGGGAGGGGGGTCCCACCAAATCTCACTTAATCTCACCAGGGGGGGGAAGAATCTAAATTGAAAAAAAAAACAGCTCCCGTAATTAATGGATGGCCCCTTACATTTTTGCGCAAGTCGCTGAACGCTTTTTAAAACTCTGGACTTATGGTTACTGGCTGTGTGCTGTTGTCTTAAGAGGAAATCCGGTCGCCGAAAGAATTTTGCACAATAGGTATATTACCAAACTGTTGCTGACACTATCGCTCTTACTCCCCCGAATACTGAGTGAAAGGGACAATATACACATCAGGCTGCTCGTACCTAAGTAAAATCATCAAAATCGAAGCTTTGTATTCCGCATTTTTCCCCTCGAAAACTGGGCAAATTTTTAAGATTTTTTTACTAACTGTATTAGAAGAAAATACCCTGTCTGAATGTTATACTTTAAAAAAAAATACATTAACTGGTTTGTACACCGAACGTCTGTTTGTGGCGTTTAAACCAGGCAATTTTAACGATTTTTGGAGGATCCTAACTCCTATAAGAAGTAACTTATCTAAAAAATTAAAACGTACCGACATGTACCGATATCTGTATTACGTAAAAAATATTTGCAATAGTGTCAAAAATCAGAGAGGCAATTGGGGAATACGTTTGCATGTGTGTTATTAAAATATTTACAATTACATTAAAATATTGTATAATACAGAAATAAAAGAAAATCGAAAAAAATAATATTTTCATCCCTTTATCTGCCCTATAGATAACGCCAGGGGCGTGCACTCCATATATGCACATAAGCACTGCCGACCCTACCGTGTTTGTAAAACATAATATTATAATTGATTAAATTATTGCTAAAAATAAGTACACACAAAACTAAGCGCAAAGAAGCTGAGCAACCAAAACTACGCGAGCGCCACATCAACGGCATGCTACAAACGTGACAAACTGTAACTAGAAAGTATACACACGCGCCCTCCGACTACCTCACTAAAATGCGGCCTAAAGCAGAAATTATTTCTGCTTAGAGCTAACTTCATACAAGATATAATATCAACGTTTACGAAACGCACAGAGCATTGAGTAGAACTGTCGTTTTGAATTTGCTTCTATGAGGTTTTTTGTTAGTATCAGGCAGTGCTTTCTGGAACAAAATTACCAAATGGCCATCAGCGACGACAGTGACATATGTTGTTATCTATTTATATCAACTAGTTGTTTTTCATAAATGCAAATTATTCAAAAACGTTTGTCGTACTTTAATTGTGAATTATCTGATAAAATGTGGAAATTTTAACCTGTGCAACTTGTTGTAGTGAAGGAAATAATGTGTGTTAAAGTAATTAAAAAAAACAATGGCTTTTCTCGGTTATTTCAGAAATGCGAAAATCTGTGGTAAGTTTTAATTTATTTATTTGAATCAATCTGCGGTTTTCCTACTGCCTACCGTGATCAAAAACTCTGTGCACGCCACTGGATAACGCTAAGCATATGTCTGAAGAAATAACCCAATAATATGAGACATTTCACGAGAAGAATTAAAAAAATAAATTACGCTCAAGTTCAGTCCACTGGATCCGTTTTTTCAGTCGCTTAGCAGCTGCGCAGGGTTAGTGTCCTCGCTATCTAAGGGTGACTGTCTCGAAGGGTTTATTCACAGGACCCTGGATGAGGTCTGTCTGGGTCCTGACTGTAGAGAGGTGTGGGGAGGGGGCAGGGGTCAGGTTGGA
Source organism: Glyphotaelius pellucidus (assembly GCA_936435175.1). Lineage (NCBI taxonomy): Eukaryota > Metazoa > Arthropoda > Insecta > Trichoptera > Limnephilidae > Glyphotaelius > Glyphotaelius pellucidus. The sequence continues at coordinate 14,507,031 of OW386544.1, read as the reverse complement.
ACGGCGGGCAAAGACGACAGAGGTGAATGTCTAGGACAAATTGCGAAATATATGGAACGGCGTGCTTTAAAATGGGTCGTAGTTTGGAATGGCACGGCATAACAAATAATAGTAGGTTATTGAACTGTGTCGCGTCGTAAAATAATATTCGATAGTTTTATTAATTTGAAATGCGAATATGCTTGACAAACCACGTCTTATTAATTAGTGCACAAATGTTTGACCCTTACGAACTGGAAAAAATACTCCGTGTACAGAGTCGCCCTTCATGAAGTACGTGCCATTAGTTTGAGGTGATAATTCGTGTTGATTAGTGGGGAGCAGACATGTTTTCCGAATTCAATTTTCGAAAGCGATTGTTCGAATTTCAGTTTTTCGAAAGACTAATTTTTCGAACAGCAATTGGCCGAAAGACATATTTTTCGAATTTGTTAATCAACTTTAAAAATATTATTAAATATTTCACTTGTTTATGACACGAGATACTGTCAGCCGTACCAGTTATAGGTTAGTTTAACGAGATACTGTCAGACGTACCAGTTATAGTTTAGGTTAGGTTGTACGTACTATATAGATACTTATATCAATGTGTACATACTTATATCAATTTGAAAAACTAGTGTTTCGGTCAATTGATGTTCGAAAGATATTTTTTCGAAAAAATGAAGTTCAAAAAATTGCATATCGAACAATTGAATTTGAAAAAAAATTGATTTCGAAAAGTTGCAATTTGGTCAGTTTACCTAGAATCGATTAGTGTAATGCATCATAGTAGTCTTTGATCTAATACTTATTTTACGATAGGCTCTTCGGGTCACATGGTCTCGTTGCCGAGTTGTGCCGAAGGTAGATTTACGAAGTCATTAGGTTTGAAAGCTCTCCAGATCAGAAGTAGCCTTCACCTTGGAAGGACGTTTGTCCTCAGAAGTATTATTATGTTTATAATAAACATTCACTGTGATTTAAAGAACCCAAGTCTTTAAATGAGCATCCATATATAAAAGTAGTGGAGAATACAGATCCCATAATACGATATACCCAGTCGAGGGGCAAGTCTCTTGACTCGCAATCCGAAGGTTGCGGGATCGAATGCCGGCATGCGCAAAAAAATTATTATTTGGTTAATTTGTATTATTACACAATAAATTAATTTAAAATAATAAATAGTATTTTGCTGCACGTTTTGAAGTGGAAGATTCTCTCAGTATCGCCCTTGTGTAAAACCACCATTCAGAATTGAAATGTTGCTTGAAATGGCTTTAGCCGCGTTTGGTGACCGGATGTGAATAACAATAATAATATAAATCTTTAGTGTACGAAATTAACAACATTTATAACGAGGAAAGTACATGTTCAGCGTTAAATAGATAACATTGGTTTATAAATTACATTCGTATAAAAATTAATAACAGAAGATAATATACATATGAACAGTAGGTTAAAGGTAGATTAATGAATAGAAATGTATAGTTATACATTTGTGGTTTCTCACAACTCGCCTGTTGCTAGCCTGTGTCGAGGCAGTAATTTTGAAGACAACTTGTAACACGTATGATTATACCTACGCTTGTATTAAAATATATTGGTTACATTAATAATAACTTTATTATTAGATTATTTTCCACGATGAAGGTCACTATAACGCAATCCGAAACATTGGCTAAAAGGAGTAAGCGCAACACGGCATAATACCCCAAAAATAAATCGTTATAAAATACGTACCTTTTTAAAATTTCATCTTCACAGTTTTAGGCGTATTAACACCGATTAAATAATATGACATTAATTAACTGGATGTGTTCACGCGTAATTTTAAGGCGGCGCTTCTCCGCTCAAAGAGAAGAAGTTGGAGAGATATGTAATTACGAATGTTGGATAGAGCGCGCTAATATTTTAAATGATAAAATTGAAGCGAAAATTGTGAAAATGCTTAATAAAACATGACTCGTTTATAAAAGGGCAAAAATCTCGTGGAAGGCATCTTAAATCTTAAGTATTATTTAAAGGAACATTGTGAATTTTTTCAACTTGTAAAATAATAGAAATAGACTTGTTTTTAATAATTTTAGGAGCATTCTTTGCGATTTTTTTCTATCGAGGGAATTTCATATAATTTGCGTTTTGGCGTGGAACGTATCTAGATATTATCTTCAAAAATAACAAATATTTTTTTAAGAGCTTAAAAACTTCAAATGTTTATGGGAGATGTGTAAGAAATCGGTAGAAATTCGGGTAGCGGCGGCTTAACACAAAAAGAAAATATCAATGAATATCGCAATAAACGACAAATAAATAAAATGTTAATTTGCTTAACAGTCAAGGTCAAAATTTTCTTAATCAAATTCTGATAGTAGGGATGTTGAAACACGTTTACCTGATAAGCGATTAAATTGTTTGTTTACGATGGTAATCTGAGTATGATAGGCACCACTTGTTTTTCGACTGATCGCCAAATGGATCAATATTAATTTAAATCCTTCGAAACACATATTTTCATAATCGCACATACAACAGTGTTCGCTATCACTTCAAGAGCGCCTTGTTAAAGGCCTAATCACATAGAAGATATTCGATGCCGCTACGGTTAGCGAAAACCGAGTGGATTTGCAGTTTGTCAGTGTTCAAACCCGGGAACCATATATTGGATAACCAACTCCCCTGCCACAGGTCACCCCAAGTGGCTCGCTACCATTAGTGACTTAGCAGGGGTGCCGGTATCATGGCATTAGGTTTGTCGGCGTTTGTTTGGCGGCGGATGCCTTTGTCCTACTGCACTCGCTGGGTGGCAAGCCAGATCGGGAGAGACTTGTTAAGTGAGTCCCTTTGACCTCTCCAGCCGGACTCTCTCGACCCACCAGCACCCAGTGGTGTCTTACAATGGTGAGGAATGGATTCATTCGTCCGTCAAATACAAATTAATAAAAAATAAATAAAAATACACTCCTGGACACATTGACCCCCAAATTCATAGCCACCCCTCATTTTTTTTATCCTCCCAGAACATCCTCTCCTTCCTTTCCCTAAAAAGATCCTCCACACAGCATCCGCTAAGATGACACAGGTCCCGAGGGAAATTGTTTTCTGCAGGGCCTCCTGGAGCTAATTTATAAAAATGAGGATTTCGCTTCTCATTATTGAAATGGATAGCGATAGCGCCTGTTTTTCAAAACAAGCGAAAGGATACCGCTTACCCAGGCTGTATGGCGAAATTGGCGGGGTTCTAATTTCGCGCTAGCTGCGATAACTCCTTTACCTTTTTTTCGCTACCTACAGCGGCAGCGAATATTGCTTATATATCTGAATATGCCCTAATCTAAGGATTCAAGGTTCAATAGATATGGACAGGTAACAGTCCCTTATCGTGTTTTATTTTTCTGCGATTTTTCAGAATTCAAATAGTATTTATTATTTTTATATTGATACATTAGCAGTATTTTTTGAAACATTATTTGGTAATGTGAGCCTCAGGGGGTGCTTTCCCGTGCTGAGGCCCCCTTACATTGTTTGATCTTCCGGTAATTTTTTTTACAAAAATTTGAATAGCGTTACGACTCTCAATTAAGTACAGCATAAACATAAAAAAACAGAAAACTGACTAACGTTGTAAATTTATTTATTTTTGTCTATTCTTGAATACACATTTTACAAATGATTACAGTGATTTATATTTATAGTAATACAAAAAAACTTTAATATTACTATGTTGGGTGTAAGGTAAGTTTGACAAGGTAAAACTGTATGTGTGTAAAATAATACAATACTTTATTTAAGGCACCAGCCCATCGTAAACATTTTTTTTGTCTTTTTTATTTCATTTACTGAAAGATGCATTTGTTAAGAATACTCCAAATTTTTTAAAAGAAATTTGTAAAATTGACGGAGATATAGCATTTTATGTGAAACCGTTTAAAACAGTTTGTAGGTATGTTGAATTATCCTTCAGCAAAACTTTGAAGTCGTTTTTCTCGAAACTAAGTAAGTTAAATAGGAAATAAAATTCGGTGGTCCGTCATTTTTTTTTAGATATCAAAATTTCCCTACGTGGTGCCACAAACCTATACGTCTAGTTTCTAAATATATTTTTATTTTATTTTTCTGGTGAACCTACGGCTTAATCGCTGTCAACCACCGATCAGCAATTTTGTCGTCCTGTTGAAAGCGGCGTACACCGCAAACTATACTTTGGATTCATGTAAAAAAAAATCGTACCGTCTTTATATGCATATATTTATTATGTGTATTAAAAAACATTCCATTCATCGTTTGCTTGAAAATAATTAGGAAAAATACAACCTTTTTACCGCCCACGCACCGTGGGCTGTTGCCTTATATACATATATTTAAAAAAAAACGATCGTCACAACACGGGTACACGCCAAGTTAGGAGAAAAATTACAAACATGTAATAAACTATAACACATAATAAAAATATACAATAAGATCCAATAACCAAAATAAACGAAACGATCTTTCAAAAAAGATCTCATTGCAATTAACTCAACCCATGGCTGCCTATAGAAAATATCCAGAAAGAATCTCGAGGTGTTTTATTTAGTTCCACGACAAATCAACAATGTGACATTTCAACACCCCTCATGAAAAGTCATTAAAAGTTATGAAAAAAATTGAAAAATAGGGCATAACCTAAACTAACCTAACGTAATTTAACCATTTTATCATGACTTTCCAAAGGAAGGTGTTTAAGTTGCATGATTCTGAATTGTCAGGTAGCCGTAGATACTATTTACGTGTTCTTTCTCTTTTTGAGGTTATGATGAGTTCTTATTTACAATGCGATTAATTTATTCAACTTTTTGAGAATTTCATGGGATCTTCTAATATATTCGACAAAAAAGGGCAAATCCTGAATATTCCACAAAATAAGCAATTCTCTGAAACGTACGCTAGGTTACTTTACTGAAATTTTGTCCCCCTGAAGATGTTAATAAGATTTATAAGAAATTAGACAATTTTCTCACGATCATATTTATTTATTTGTTTATTAAGACATACGCATGACATTATGATTCAGTTAAAGGTATATTAAATTAAATTATAGCGTAGTATCAATTAAGTAAGTGTAAATATATAAATCACAGCAAACATATAAATATATATTTTTTTACATTAACTCCACACAGGAGGCCCTGAGGAAAATAATTTCCCTCAGGGCCTAGGTCATCTGGGATGCTGTGTGGAGGGTCTTTTTGAGGAGAGGAAGGAATGAACATTGGTCTTGAAGAGACCCATGTTGTAGGAGGGAGGAAACACAGATGCCGGCAAATCGTTCCATAGCCGAGCTGTTGAACTCAAGAACGAGTCGAAAAAACGACCCGTTCTCATGTAACAAATGTCAACCGTGCACATATGTTGGGCGCGCGTTTGGCGTGTCTCCCGACTATGCACCGGTGCCGAAGGAATCAATGACGCTAGTTCCTTAGAGCATCTTCCATTGAAATACCGGTAGAACATGGATAGCATTCCCACCCGACGCCTGTGCTCTAAAGATTGCAATCCGTACGTTAAGATGGGAGAATCTATCAAACGGACCGCCCGTTTCTGCACAGAGTCGAGGGTATTTTTCAAGTATTTTGGAGCTCCAGACCAGAGGTGGCTGCCAAATTCAACCGTGGGGCGCACTTGCGATTTGTACAGGGTTAGCAGTTGTGTACTATTAAAGTATCTGCGGGCCCTGTACAGTACGCCCAGTTTTTGAGAAGCTAACTTTACTCTGGCTTCGATGGAGCCCCCATACCTGAGCTGGTCACTTATAGTTACACCAAGCATATCAATGGAAGGTCTGTTCGGAAGATTGCTTCCGTTGAAGGAGACTAGATTTTCATTTCGATCCATTTTAGACGTAATCAGACATGATTGGGTCTTTGAAACATTGAATCCGACGAGGTTATTTTTACCCCAAGAGAAAACACTCTCGAGGTGACCATCCATTATTTGCTTCAAAGCCCTCCGAGCCGTTGGAGTTTGTGTGCCCTTTGGGGGCTTGTCAAACGAAAGGCTGTCGTGGACTGTACTGTCATCCGCGTAACAATGAATTGGTGCACATGACAAAAGGTCGTTGATGTGCAACATAAACAAAGTCGAGGACAGAACCGATCCCTGTGGGACGCCAGCATTTATTGGATGCGAGGAAGAGGTATATACAATGAAATATACTCACAGTTACGACAAATATTGATTCAACACGTTTAATTTTGACAGTCAAAATTTCAAGTTTTTCTTTTTTATTCGATATTATTATTGTTCAATTTATAAAAAAAACTTGTTCATAAATTTATTTGTAAACAAATTCTGCTGCGTAAGTATTATTATCATTATCGAACAGTTTGATTATTCAATCTAACATCAAAGACATGTTAGTGACGACGTCAATGTATCACCTGTTACATATTAAATATAGTAAGTAAACTCGTAATAATGTAATAAAAGATCCCAGACATGAAAAACGCGCCAATTGCTTACACACCTTTGCACACACAAACAGTATTCAAATACCTGCTGGATACTCGGCTAATAATCCTTAAGAATTCAAACGTGAAGTCTATCTGAGAGGTGGCTGTAGTAATTAATTGTAGGTAGAAAACAAAGGTAAATAGTACAGGTGTCTGAGGGCACATCTGTTTAAATATCAGATGTGTTTGTTTCTGTAATTTATGTTTACTCTGTTTGGAGAGGCAATGAAAACTACGCGCTTCTAATCGACGTACGAGCGTATTTCTTCATCAACTTGTGACGTTTTTACACACGTTATTAGTTTATTACTTATCAGGCTACCGCTAATTACTCTAAATATTTGAACTAATATAACAGTGAGACAATGGACTAATTGTGGGTAACTCACGACATCCACGAATTTAATATGGGTACAATCGAGTTGACATAAACAACATTAAAGTTTTAATTTTAAATTATATAAAATTGAAATATGTAAGCAACAATGGAAAATATGACGTGTGAGATGGGTAATGGACAGAGAAAAATATAAATCATTTTATTATAATATTTGTGATACAGATAGAAAAAGTCATGAAAAGAAAGTGTAGATAAAGCATAGAAAAAGAAACACACCAGAAGTCGTATTCAAAAGGCAGCACTAGCGTATAGAAAAAAAAAATAATATAATAAGGTAACAAGGCAAAGAGGAGAGGTTTTTGAGCACAGGTATAAAAAGCAACCAGGGAAGAGTAGTTTGTGATTGAAATTCCAGTAGACTCATAAAATTTTATGTCCTCGTCTAGGATCCATTACCTCCAACAGCTTACCGAATGTTAAAGCTTCCATTTCCTGTTTTCCAAATTGATATGTGTGGCTCAGATGTTCCGATTTAATGTTATGTAATTGATGGGTGCTCGTTTGACGGCCATTCCCGACTATAATGGATTAACATCAGAGTTCATGTAAGAGGTAATCCCCACAAATTACTTAACCTCAAATATTTTTTTAATAAATATGCAAATATTGTCGAACGAACACGATGGGTGTATTGCAAATACCGATCAAATATATATGGATCGTTCAATTGATTAGTCGGCCATCTCCGAAAACTCTAAATTTGAGTTGAGTATGTAAAAGTATACCCTCTATCTGGTACAATCCTCAGATTACTCGTAAACACCACCAAATAAATTATAATGCACAAAAACTTGTGAATTAAACAAAATAATGATGTTTTCAGGGTCACTAGTAGGATATTTCAAAATGTAATAAAATCATACTTAATGTACCGGAGCGTTATTTTTTTTTTATTTGTGACACAAACAGGGTATTTATAGAATTATTGGGTAATATAAAACAAATTAAAATACAAATATAAATATCCCTAGACTAATGTGTCTGCAGTAATCACATTTGCATATTCACAGAAGCAAACACATGAAAAACAATGTTAGTATTTTTATCTTTTTATGCCTTCCGGTATTATTTTATAGCATAATTACTGTGTGAAACACAGACAAATAACATATTTTACTTTTTCTTTTATTCTTTTTATCTATTTAAATTAAAATTATTTTTTTTTATCTTATTTTTTCTTCCAAAATAAAGATATTAAAATTAGATTAAATTCCTGCCGCCTTGGAACAGGCTCAGCCTAGTGAGGTGGTATACACCAAAAAATGTGTATTGTATATATTGTAATTTTATCTTGGTTAATAAATAATTTAAAAATATATGAATTTGTTTTGTGGTGAGCATTCGAATATTGCTTTCCTCGTTATATCAAAATTCAGTATTGGAGATGTCTGACTAATCAATTGAACGACCGATAAATTCAGTCACAATAAATAAGACAATTTTAAATGAAGGTCCGCGAGTCCATTTGAATGACATTAGCAGGCTGCCGAAAATTTAAAAATGTCAACAACATTAATTTTTAAGTGTCGTCAAATCCATGGAAATCACGATTTAAAAAAAACTAAGAAGCAGCGAAAAATTGTAAGTCAATAGTACCTACCCACCTATTATGTGAAATAAAGGGAAGGAAATTATTTTCAAATGAAATTCGATAGGTACATAATATAAGAATTATTATGCATCTTTTTGAATAAAATGAATTCATAATATTTTGCGAGAGTTTACTTTACACGGACACTAACTACTACAACACTACATTAGATTATGCAATGAATTATTTAACGAAGAGGAACTTAATATTACAAACCAATATTTTCGAAAGACAATCTCGAAGAAAAAAATCTTAAGTCAGTATTGCTAAATCCAACAAGAACAAACATTTATGTTGAACAAAGTAAACAATACAAACACTAAAAAAAAAAATTGTGCATTCATCGTGGTCCTCTAGCAACAGAATAATTAAATGTTCCGACCACATGGCCTTGAAAATATTATCGAGAACGTTGACATATCACTTTGTTTAAAAATCCGCTGCCATTATTCTGTAATGCAAACTATTAAATTTGAGCACGGGAAAGAGGTTATTCACTCAGAATAAAAAGGCGCTATGGATATGCAACCAAGAACTTAGACGTCCATAGGTAGGTAGGTAGCAAGTACCTCTGCGTCTTGTGCTTTTTTTACGGCGGGAAGCCAATGACTGGACAGGGGTCCCTAACCGGGGGCCGCTATGGGATTCGCGTTATGTACGTCGGTCGGGCAGAGAACTGGGGAAACCCAGTCTGGGTCGTGAACGCTTGCATTGTGTACTTACTTGTATACCGTGGTCGTTGATCTTGACGAAAGATTCGATCAACATTAAGAAACCAACTAAAAAGTTTCAATTATTCGGGTTATTAAACGTAGTCCTTGATATGTTCGATTTTTACCGTACAAAGGTACCTATTGTTTTAAAAATTATTATATTTCACAGCATGAGCGATATTTCTTTTTAGATAGCAGCCAAGAAATATTATGAAAGTACATGATTTTTCGATGGCCCTGTAGCATAGACATATAATTTCAATTTCAAAGCATTGTCGAAATCTGATGATTTGTCTCAAACTCGTCATTTCGATAGTAAAACAATTTAAACATAAAAAACATTTAAAATTAATCTTAACAAGGAATAAGGGAAACGTAAAACAATTCAAATATAAAAACAAAAGATTGATTAAAGAACAAAAAAGGCAATATCACAAAAATTTTATAACATACTAGCAAGTTCCATACACTAATAAAAAAATTGCTTCTCCTTGCGTGTCTTTTCCCTTTCGTCCCGCTTCTCTTCCGCCTTCCCTTTCCCTCCCATGTCCCTTCCCCTTATGCGTTCGCCCTCCACCTTCCCCGCCTTCCCTCTTCGCGAACCCCCCTCCCGTGATCCCCTCCCTTCTTCCGCGTTCAATATATTCAGTCCCGGTACATTCAGATATTGCATGCCATCTATTGCAATTTTTTTTAATAAATTTTAATTTCTCATCTATTACAAACATTCATTTTTGTAAATTATAAGAACAATCAAACAAATTTGGTACCTAACATTGGTACCTATTTAAAATAAATATATTTTTTTTATTAGATTCAAAGTATTCGATTTTGATTAAAAACATACCAGTATCATGGTACTTCGATTAAATTCATTAATTTAAATAGTTTATTCGAAAATTGAATTTTGATCAATCGATTCGCTAAACGTCATTCTCAAATTATGACATTCTTGACAGTTTTTGTAATGATTAAAAAAACTTTTCAGATGTATTGCCACGTGATCGGAATAATCCAAAAACCTTCATGAGGGTGGAAAGAAGATATTTTGAAAGTTTCAAACATTAATATAGCAATGCACAACTCGCATACAAAAAAGCAAGCATATTTTAATTTTTATAAATAAAGAAAAGAATAAAACATGAATTCGAAATACACAAACCATTACAATAAACACTTCATGTACAACCGTATTTCATATATTTGGCAATTTTTATTTATTTATTCATTACCGCCTTTATTATTGTATTTTATATTATTTCATCCCAGTTTTATTACATTTTATTTCAATGTATTATTTCGTAATATCTTTTTACTGAACTTTGTTAAATTGTAAAATGGGGCCACAGCACGGGCAAAGCACCGAATGAGGATCACAGCATCTATAAACGTTTAAAAATATGTAAAGTTATTATGTCAAATAAAAAAGTCCTAAAACCAAAAACCAACATCACAAATAGGCAAAATTTAGACTGACACAAAACAAAAAACACAGAGATCATTCAGAGGAATCAAACCCGAAACTTCCAAACATTAAGTGTAATGCTAAGAATATTACACTACGGAGGCCTCGGCATTAAAAAAAAAACAATAAAGGTATTAAAACAATTAAGTGCAAAGGTAATCGAAGAAGATTGGAAGAAAGTTGACAACATCACTAACGCAGAGTTGTAAGCAATCAACAGAAGCAAGACACAAACAAATTTCGAAAGCCCGAGACAAAAAAGGTGATCAAAAACAACTTGACCAATACAAATTGGTTCAATTAAATTTCGAGCTTTACGTTGAGCCCAGACGCGACTTCTGTGCTTGCTAAGGGGACGAACCACGCGGTGGCCCCAAAAAGCATCGTTAAAGTTTATTATTATTGTCCTCTGCTTAATATCATTATTAATAGTGTTATTGTTAATTTTTTGTTATCTTGCTCATATCTTGCTTTGCTTTCTACAAAACAAATGTTATTTTATAATAATTATTATTGTAGGCTCTTTTCCACATTTTAGGTACCGTGCCTTCATTCATTAATTTATTATAATATAACAAAAGCACATCCCTTATTTAGACTGTCTCTTTTTATCGAGTTCCTGAATTTCAAAAAAAATATTTTAATATCGTAAACCCAGAAGAGCTTATTCTACCGTGAAAGGTTTATCATATTTTTCATTCTTTGTAGGATATTCTTGACATTTTATTCCCAAAAAATCCTAAACTTTTTACAGCACGATAGTTTGAAAATATATAAATAATATGTAAATAGGTAATGCTTTTCATTAATGCAGGTAGTGCCTTTTTTATCTATTATGAGTTAAAATACAAATAATATTTACGATGGTCGACTAGAATAGTATTCCAGCTGTTTGTCTATTACGGACGAATCATTTCATCTTGTTGCCAGAAGAAAATAAGTAAAAGCAAACAGGAAAAAATAATAAAGATAAAAGTATTAACTATATGATTAGAGACAGTGTTTTAAAAATTTTGTTGCACTTGTTGTGTGGCAGGGTTAACCGCTGTGTCACGTACGTACACGCACGCACGCACGCACGCACACACGTAAACCTATCCTTTCTCCGCATTTTCCAACACCCAATGCTTAACAATAATAATTAAAGAAATTTAAAAAATATATATATTCACTGTTAAACATTTGAGTATAAATAAACATATAAATAGTTAAAATAAATACGTATACATATTATTAAAAAAAAAGACTTTTTAATAAAATGTAGGTATTCATGACATGAAACATGTAACTGCTTTTCACGAATACGTCTGTTATTATTGATTAAAAAAAAGATGGATTTAATTTTTAGGGGCCCTCAGTGATAAAACAAAAAAATATTATTGAACTTAGTCCGCGAGTCAGCGGTTGGAAGGCCCTTCTGTTGACCTTAAACAGTAGGCTTTTGAAGCGATGCAACACCAGGTGGAGAATATTATACTTTATTGTGCTTTATGGATATTAATTTCCTCCGGTAACCGATAGTACCCGATGAGGGACGAAGACGGTTTCCGGAGCCAGCTCAGTCGAGACCAAAACGCCACTCCTTGTATTCTTACAGGGTAATAGTGGTTTGTCTTTGGACGCTCATATGTGGTTCATGGTTGCGTTGTTTATCCACTGCCCATGAAACTGCGATATTGCTTAAATGGGCAGATAATGGACCAATTACACGCAATAAATAAGCAACCATAATATTGATTCGACGGCGTTCTAGAGATCGAAAATGTCTTACCACATTTCATGTGTAGTGAAATAAAAATTATTGCCTGATTTATATCTGCAAGTATTTCGAAAAAAAGGCAATAAAAACTTTCAAAATATTACACGACAAAATAAAACGCTGGATACAATTTGACGAGAATTTTCGATCCCTACAGCTTTGATATTTTTAATTGATTTAATTTATTTTGTATGCATAATTTTAAAAAAATATTAGCATTCTGCACTCCTTCTCGATTAAACTATAAGTGTGCGAAATTTCATACTCCTCCGTCCGCGCAATTTTCGTAAAAGGGGTACAAAGTTTTTGCTTCACGTATTAATTAATATATAATACTGATGATATCTAGCTGTAATCCCTGAAGTTACATAAACTCTTTCCAAATTAGACCTTAACTCTGGATCGTTCTCTTTTTTGAAGATCGAGTGTGCAAAATTTAATCAATTTCGGAATAAAACTCTAGATTTGTATAAAAAACAAATCCAACGCCCGCTAACTGATATATTAACTGATCGCTACAAGCTAATTGACGGTTGTTTCTGCCACTTAAAATGCAATAGGAAACAATTAAAAATCTAACACGCAACATTAAAAGGTGTTTAAAATATGTATTCCTTACAAACGGACGCAAACGGTGATAGCAATCGCAGCGCGATAGAATTAGACCGCCCAATAATAGGTAATAAATTTATCGCTCAGAATATCAGTAGTTCCGATTATATTAACATACATTTTTCATTCGTATTCACGTCGACTCCTCCCATTCAACGGGAACCGGGAACATATCGCTTGTCATTATTCGTTACAATATTCTCCATTCACTTAAATCTGATCACTATATTATAGACATATAACACCCTCGGTGTTCTCAGAAAGAGGAACATTAAAACACAACATTGTATAAATCACAAACTGTTTCTCCGTATTTTGGTCTCAAAATCGATACAGGCACGTTTAACATTATCGACTGGGTATTATTAACATGATAATTAACTGTCTAGGTCTACGTCTAATATTTCCACAAAAAAATGATCTACACATTATTTATTAAACAAAAATAAAAACAAAATCGAGGAGTTGTAACATGGAATAAAAAATAAAGCCTTACAAAATAAAGGTTTAAAAAAGGATCGACAAAAGCTAAAAGACGGTTACAACATCTAAAAATAACATTGCCTTACGTAGGGTGGGTACCTTAATTCTTCATAATCTTGTTTCAGCAGACGACGCGAGACGCGAGCTTTGCATTCCGCTCCGGAAGGGAGACTCTTTCAGAATACTAAAAGACAAGGAAAACCAAAATCCCTCATCCAAATAGGAAGACAGTAAGTTGAGGGAGTTGTAAAGGGAGCGCTAAGCTTCGTACCCTTTTGTCGGCAAGTCCCCGGTCCGACTGCAGACTGCGCTAAGTAGGCGAGGGCTCGCGAGCACGAGAGCTTACTACAGTAGTAGTTGTTGTTCATCTCCACCATCCACTCACGGACAGACAACAAAGGTGTTTATGTTTTCGCGCCGCCTCTAAGGCCGCATCGGTTGCAGAATGACCGAAGCACGAGAGACAGAGAAGCAAACACAGCGGAAGGCGCAACAACAACAATAATAATTTATGATGATAAAGTGGGATGGAGATATAATAAGAGCTTCGGAGGCATTGAACGGCGCATTACCACGCACAGAACGTTGACTCCCGCGAATCGGTTAGAAATCTGGCGGTTAAGTCGCAATTCGCACAAGCGGCAGTCACTTAGCGAACGGAAATTAACATTTACATAACAACTGAAAAAGTTTCATTAAATATCATTCATGTTTTGTTGCAGAGTGCCGTTTTATTTGAAATTCATGTCTGAAGAATCAGAGTGATGCATGGCGAGGGGTCTAGCCGGAATGCATAATATTAGTTATTAAACGGTGCGAGATGCTGGTTTGCGGGAAATTGGAGAAATATAAGCGGAATAAATAGAACCCAAATGACACTTTTACAAATCAAAATAAAGTAAAAATAGGTCAAAATATTTCAAATATTTGGATTAATAACAAACAAAGGAGGGCTAGATAACAACTTAACGATAACTTCGTAATTTAAAACAAATATTATTTTGCCGAAGAATGGTGGTCAAGGTTTTTGTAGAAAATGTGTTATAAATTTTCTACGAACCTTGGTAGTGGTAACAAAAAAATCTGATGAAAGAAAGGCCTATAAGAAAATATAGAAACTACATGTGGTAGGCAGTTATTTCAATGGTTTAACTTGAAAAGTCAATATAGTAACATTGGTAAGATCGAAACAACAATGCCTTTTAAATATTCCTGGAAGATTGAAACGAAAAACGCATAAAAAATATGTAGACGAATCACGGATCGATAAGTACTCGGCTTACAATCATAGTCTAAATTTAAACGAAAACCTAATGGTACAAAATGTTTAAATAATAATATGGGCACATATATAAAATAATCCGATGGGAATATCTGCTGCGAATGCAGACTATTTCCGTTCCGACTCCGGTAGTGTTAAATACAAAGGGGCCTCAAAATTAAATGTTTTCTTAGCGGAGCATTGACCGCGAAAAGCGAGATACTTTAAAAATAACTCGTCCTAAAATAGCTTTTTCCTGTAACGAGATATCGTGGAGTATATGGCACCATATAATAGCAGATTATCACACATTACGTAGAAAAAGTGAGCAAAAACTAACCTGATAATAAAAGCATCGATAAACAATATATGTTTCGAAAATCTGCCGGCGTGTTACGAAAACAAGGTAATAATAATGTATCAGCTGGTGTCGGTGGAAAACATAATTTGGATTCTATGAATGATTTGGATGGTTTGACGATCCGCCAAGGTCGAAGCAAATTGCATGTTAGTTGAATGAGTAACAAGCAGCAAGCAGTGAGCAGCGAGCACGCTGGTACTGATGACCTCTGCCGCTGGAGACGGATGGAGACCGGACCACAGCCTGATGGTTTAGTGGCCAAGAGGAATTTGACGGTCCGCCAAGGCCGCAGCAAATTGCATGTTAGTTGAATGAGTAACAAGCAGCAAGCAGTGAGCAGCGAGCACGCTGGTACTAATGACCTCTGCCGCTGGAGACGGACGGAGACCAGACCGCAGCCTGATGGCTTAGTGGTACGCTGGTAGTACACGCTGGTACTAATGACCTCTGGTAGTACACGCTAGTACTAATGACCTCTGCCGCTGGAGACGGATGGAGACCGGACCACAGCCTGATGGTTTAGTGGCCAAGAGGAATTTGACGGTCCGCCAAGGCCGCAGCAAATTGCATGTTAGTTGAATGAGTAACAAGCAGCAAGCAGTGAGTAGCGAGCACGCTGGTACTAATGACCTCTGCCGCTGGAGACGGATGGAGACCGGACAACAGCCTGATGGTTTAGTGGCCAAGAGGAATTTGCTTCGCTTACTCTCTGTGCACGTGTCGTATTGCACTATCGCGCTATTGAAATGTCGATTACGTGCCTACTTTTAGCCATCTAAAATCAAATAAGTTTATTACCATATTTTTACACACCTTATTAGCATATTTAAAACACAAGAGGCAAGTATGTAGAGATAGGCAGACTCTTGATTACAGGCGTGATATTTCGAACATTGTGTCATCGTTGTATTAAAAATAACTCTCGATTAAGTCTGGCGTCTTTCCTGTGCAGATGTTAACGTAAAATAGACAAATTCATCAACAAACCAGACGAATAATTAATACAGCGAAAATTCACAAAAATCACACGCCATCAGCTATACGAAAAATATAATATTATGCCAAAGCGCAAAAGCGTACCGGGTTCGTTGACCTAATTGGTTTCAAGGACTTCTGAGTTAATAGTGCTAGTCTAGTAGCATTGAAGCAAATGTTAGTATTGCTAGGAACAAAGTGGCTTTTGTGTCGATCATTGACTGGTTCACTGGGAACGTGAGAAAATAATGTACCTGTATACTTAATTAATAGATAATATTCAATACATTTAGATTACAATTATAAATACATTTAGAACGTGCTAGACAAAAAGATAAGAAATACATTTTAATTTACGCGTAAGAAGACGAAATCAAAAGAAAAAAACCTCCAGACTAATGTGAATAATAACGATATTAATTTATTTGAAAGTTATCACTTACCTAAATATAACATGAGATCCAACTTGATACTTAACGGAACACAATACCTATAGCAGGTTCGACACATAACTCACTGACAAAATAGAGACACGCAAAAAACAAGGTAATAAACATGACAGAAAATAACTTCTCACTCACAGCGCGGGCGTGTATTCAAGTTCATTGTACTAGTAACTCGCCTTTATTACTTGCAAGTTAAAAAATATCTATCCCTCACGAGCCGGCAATAAATGCTACAATACTACAATAAAACTTTAAACAAACATGTTAATGAAATACTTACAGTATTATAATGTTAATGAACTGCCGATAAATAATAATTCCGTTGCAAATTAAATATGTTTTATAACTTCAAAACAAAAGCGCCTAAAATCATTCTTTTATGCTTCAAAATGTAGTAAATAACTCGTTAACTTAGATAAGAAGTATTAAAAACTTCAGACTACATGCTAGACTAAAGTAATGAAGATTCTTTAAAATAATTTAATTCGAAAGAAAAGCTTGTAACAAGAATCTTAAATTAATAAAATAATGGTATAAAACAAGGACAGAGAAGTAAGCCTGGCACAGCCGGGTCAAGTAAACTAAAGGAATAACAGAGTAGTACTTATGATTCCATGTATGTGGATGAAGGAAAACTGAGTTGTATGGCATTCCAGAATTTTTGCCTATCATTGCAGCGAAATGGTAAGAACTGTCACTGAATGGTAGGTATATACTTTCAGTACCGCCCAGCTGAAAGACCACCATCTACAAACCAAACCTTGCTTTAAATGGTTTTAGCTGAGTTTGGTGTCCACCTTCCCATTGTCCATCTCCTTCCCCTCCTCACCTTCACAACATACCCCAATTGGGGATGCCTTAGTCTCACTGGCTCCAGACGGGAGCAGAGGGATCATGCGAGGTTATTAAGTTATTAAAATAAAAAAAGGTTTACAAATCCTACAAATTCTGTGTGATTTTTCAGGGGTTTGCACTAGCAATATTCTGAAAACATTGAAACGAAAAACAAAGGATTCGTAAAATACGAGTAGCTAGGCACAGCAAACGAATGAACCCATGACAATAAAATTGTATCTAAACTATCGATATAAGTAGGTACTTATAGCCAGAGAAATAATGAGATTTTTTAGTTCACATAATATTCACAATGTTATGAAGCGATTGTATTTATCGTAAGTTAGGTACTATTTTTTTAAATGCATTTTAATTGGTTAGGTTGGCAAACCTAGGGGAGTTTCGTTCAACGTGTCGGTAGGCGGCGGTTTTTTTTGGGTTTGGTTTCCGGATCCGCACTCTGGTTTTGACGGCGAGATGTGCGGTACGCCGTGAAAACAACGGTCAATTAATCTTAAGTTTTAATACGATGTGATTGAAATCCAAGTTTTGGGCATCTGCATTCGGGGGACGGAAACACGTTGTGTTTTTTTAAATATAAAAATCAAAGATTTATTCGCGTAAAATGCGAGTTTTCGCGCGGGTCCCAAAAGTGACCACGAGTGAATTGGCAATGTCCGAGTGAAAAGACTATTGTACCCCATTATCCGAGTCATCGGATTAAATAATAACTCGCTGCGCCCGTGATTATATGCAGGCCAACTATCGAATTCCCCCCGAGGGTTTATTTATGGAACAAACCCGAGATACCGCAGTGTTGAACGATTCTTCGCCTCGAATTGCTGACGGGCCTTCCTTTACAATTTGGAGTAGAGTCTGGGTACTCCTTCCTTCTCCTGAGGGTCCAGGTCTAACATCACTTCCATGCGACTGCTGAGGAGGTCGCAGGGCCAAGCTGAGCCGCAGAGGTTGGGACCACCCTTGCCACCAGGAGGTGGGGTTGGTTCTCCCGACATCGGGAGTTCGGTGGCAGTAAATTTAATTAGGGTAGCTAGGAATAGCATAAAATTACGATATTGGTCCCGGGGGTGAGTCCATACCATTTATTTTATTATGTCTTACGAAATCAATACAGTGAACCGATACTATACTCTACATTTTGTTTTATTATGTAGATTCCTTGTGCAGCCTTTTCAGGAATGCTATGAAAACTAATGGCCCACACTCTGAGAATTGAGTACCGTGTTCTCCGCTGGTTGACATACCCAGACATTAGACTGGGTTTGGCGTCCAAGGTTTCCTGTGAGGAAATCAAAGTTGACTAGCAGATTACACCCGAGCCCGACAAAGGCTCATTATTACATCTCCCTTTAATCTTATAACACAAACACATAACGATATGTCATTACACTTTAAGGGTAACAATATGGCGCTCCATACGCTGTCTGGTCCCGATTTATAGCATTCCTGAAAATGTTTTCTTCGCCCTGTAATGTATAATGCCCAAAAATTATTTTTCATCTGTTCAGTGGAGGTCTTAATTTCGTTTGTATTTATTAAACTTGGTCGCGGTCATAACCTATGATTGCAGTGACGGTGATTGGAAATAACAACAAATGTCATTATTTCAATTCACTGGCACTATTACCGGCGGGAATTCGTAAAGGGATACTATGCGTAATTATATTATGGGCACCTTATAAATGATTAATCTCGTATTTATTGTTTTTCCAATACCACACAGTTATGCATAGGACCTGAAATCCTTACCTTCTGTAACCTAAAATGAATTGTCATTTTCATTGTTATTGTTTGAAAGCATAGAAATCGGTCATAGACTATGGACAATGTGCTAAGTAGAGCTCTATAATTTTTTTTTTTTTTTTTCTGTCTGGAACCAATCAATGCTAGCTGTTCTAAGAATACCTCGGATTGTCTATGACGGTTTCTCGTTACATTTTACCTATGACTTCGGCATACGTCAAAACACTGTTGTGTTTTCAATCAATTTATTATGTGTTTAAATAGGAATGGAGGATAATTATTAAAGATTATTCAAATATTTAAGATATTTACTGAGATTTTAATGACAATGCGGGTAATTCGTTTTTGCTTCGAGTGGAAAATTTGTATAAAGCTCTGTCAAAACCTACTATAAATTATACTTGTAAATTGTTTATTTACTAATGTCTGACTGACGTTTTAAATTTTCATTTAAATGGGCTACTTACATAGAAATTTAAGTGGAAAAAATTTTTTTTTTTTTTGAGCTACTTACATATTAATTTAATTTTTTTTATTTCAATGGGCTACTTACATATTGATTTGAATAAACTAAAAAATATTCATTTAAATGGGCAACATACACATTAAAAAAATATATATATATATATAGCAATAACAACAACAACGTACAACTACAACGTACAATAACAGCAATAACAATAACAACAACATCAAAAACAAAGAATAAATTATATTTATTTTATTTTCTTCTCTTTCTTTTCAATTCTGCTTTCGTGTCAAGCTTATCACATTACAGTTACAATGTCTACTCCGATTCCAAATGTAAATAATGCATCCAAGGATGAACTTATAAAGGAATTAACTTCACGATCCATCGAACCGGAGGGCACCGCCCAAGCGTTGCGTTCGCAAGCGCGCGCCTTTAACAAAACTATGAAGAAATCATTAGATGTGGTTATGGAGGAAAGTGATTCGGATCTAGATTCTGACAATGAAACAGAGGAGAAGGTCACGGTTATTAAACATACCAAGGTTATTTATAAAGACTCATCATCGCGGGGGCTTACAAATTGGGATGTCAAGTACGATGGTAAAAGCTGCGTAAGAGATTTTCTGCTTTTGGTCGAAGAGCGTTGTAGGACACGCAACATTTCTCATAAAGACTTAGTTAAATCTTTCAGTGAAATTTTAGACGGGTTAGCACTTCTATGGTATAGGTCAATTTATAGTCCAGACTTAAAATGGGATGACCTATCCAGCTTATTAATAAAACAATTCGAGGGACAGGATAGGCAATTAGATCTGGAAAATGAGATTCTAAATTATAAACAGCCAAAGGGAATGTCAGTTTTGGAATTCACTTTGAGACTTAAAGCACTTAACAATAAATTGGATTGCAAAATTCCAGAGGTTAAACTTTTGCGGGTAGCCATGAAAGCATTGTTGCCTATGTATGCTAATTTGATGTCATCCAGAGACTTTTGTTCGTTTGAGGAACTTACGAGGTGCGCTGCTAAACTCGAGTCGTACACTGAAGCCTCAACATCCACAGCAATTCCAAAATTAGTTGACACTCAAAATAAGCCCAGTAACTTTAAAAAAATTAATTCGTTCCCCAATAGTTACAATAAGCCTTTCACTAATACAAACAATTACAGGTCATTCAATAATAATAACAATAATAATAATTTTAACCCTTCTAGGAATTCAAGACCTATGGGGAATAACACGAATAATTTTGCTAAACAGGATATATCAAATCAACAAAATAAATCTCTTGTTTGTACTTATTGCAAGATCAAAGGTCATTCGTTAACAAATTGTTGGAAAAAAGATAGCGACAATAGGAAACCGCATGTTAGTAGTATTAACAATAAGAAACATACCAATGATCCAAAAAAACTAGAAACGAGTCAATCTTACCGCGCCCCTTCTTGTGCACAAAGAAAGAGGGAGTGGGAGCGTTGGCTCCGCCTAGTGCAACAATTCCTTTCTAGCCCGTCTCCTCAAGCGGTGGACGCACTGCCACAGGAGAAGGATAGTACAGAGGATGAGCGTCCTTATGCCGACATTTTTGTTCTAAATAATAGTTATAAAGCACTGCTAGACAGTGGTGCTTCCTTGTCTTGTTTAGGGGGGGATAGTTATAAGATTTTTTTAGAGTTAGGAGTAGAATTAGTAAAAACAGATTTTAGCGTTACGACTGCAGACGGTACCAGCCAGCCTGTTTTAGGGTATTTAACTTTGCCGGTGACGTACAATTCAACCACAAGAGAAGTTATCTTTTACGTCATTCCAACGTTGACACCTAATTTCGTATTGGGGGTGAACTTCTGGAAACAGTTTCGGATCGCGCCGGAACTGTTCTCAAAAGTTCGCGTACCTCAACTAAAAGGTCAAATCAATGAGGTGAGAGCAATTCGGCCTGCCTCTTCTCTAACAAATTCGGAAAACAAAGTCCTTTCGGACATTGTCAAAAAATTCGAATCCATTTCTTACGAAAAGAAGGGATTAGGATTGACTCATCTAGTCCAACACAAATTACATACAACAGGTCCGCCTATTAAACAACGTTATTTCCCACTGTCTCCGGCAAGACAACGTCAACTTGACGCAGAAGTAGATGAGATGTTAAAACTTGGAGTCATCCGTCCTTCGCGATCTCCATGGTCGAGTCCAGTGCTCATAGTACAAAAAAAAGACGGAACGGGTCGTTTTTGTCTGGACTCCAGGAAAATTAACAATGTTACAACACGCGATTCCTATCCATTACCATACATAACAAGGATCCTAGACAAGCTAGGCGGTGCCCGATACATCTCGTCTATAGACTTATCTAAAGCCTTTTGGCAAATTGCATTAGATAATGACTCCTGTCAGAAGACAGCGTTCGTTGTACCCGGTCGTGGATTGTTTGAATTCACCCGGATGCCCTTCGGACTTAAAAACGCACCGAGTGAGCTGCAAAGACTGGCCGACGCTTTGTTCGGTCCAGAATTTGACGACAATGCCTTCTGTTATTTAGACGATCTGATCTTGGTATCAGAAGACTTAGAATCACATCTTTGTTTATTGAACCGTGTCTATGAACGACTACGAGACGCAGGTCTAACCATAAATCTAAAAAAATCGGAGTTCTGCAAAGCCGAGCTCAAATACCTCGGGTACATGGTTGACTCGCAAGGTCTTCGTACAGACCCCATAAAGATAGACAGTATAAAAAACTTCCCGGTACCCAAGAACGCAAAGCAAATCCGAGCCTTCATTGGATTATGTGGGTACTTCAGAAGATTCATAAAGGGTTTTTCGAGCATTGCCGCCCCTCTTACAAGACTCACTGGTTCGAAAAAAGGAATCAGCAACTTTGCTTGGTCTCCAGAGGCCGAGACAGCTTTTAACGTGTTGAAAGAAGCATTGACATCAGCTCCGGTTTTAAGTTGCCCGGATTTCTCAAAACCCTTCGCGATACACTGCGACGCCAGCTCCGGTGGAATAGGCGGAGTTTTAATTCAGACCATTGATGGGCTGGAGCACCCGATTGCATATTATTCAAGGTGTTTAAATACTCACGAACGCAACTACGGAATTACAGAGCGTGAACTATTAGCAGTATTGGATTCAGTAACGCACTTTAGACCTTACATTGAAGGAGCGCATTTCACAGTTGTTACTGATCATTCAAGTTTAAAGTGGTTAGGTTCGTTATCTAATCCTAGTGGCCGTCTTGCACGATGGAGCTCACGGTTATCGCAATTTTCCTTTGATGTTGTTCACCGTAAGGGAACTCAACATATTGTACCGGACGTCCTTTCGCGTATGGATGTAGCTCTTATATCGGGATCTAACCTTAGTGATACCACTGATAAATGGTATTTAAATGCTTGGAAAGGTTGTCAGGAATTCCCTCAACGATTTCAGAACTTTCAAATTAAAGACAACGAGTTGTATCGTCATACGAAAACCCGTTTGGCCTTATGTGAGGATACCGCTTGGAAAAGGGTCATTCCTCAAGAGGATAGGAAAAATATTATTTCAGACTCCCATGACTCCGCACGCGCCTGTCACCCAGGGGTCTTCAAAACCTATAAAAAGCTTCAACTTAGGTATTACTGGCCAAACATGTATAAAGATGTCAAAGAATTTGTAAATCGTTGCCAAACTTGTAAAGCCCATAAGATAAGTACAGCCCCACCTAACGGAATCTCCTCAAACCCAAAAAAGGTCACAAGACCCATGCAAATGTTGTCGATAGATTTAGTAGGTCCTTTACCTAGGAGTTACTCAGGTTTTACCGTAATCTTATCATGTGTAGACGTTTTTTCTAAATTTACATGGCTATTTCCGCTGCGCAATGGCACCGCGAGAAGCATAATAAAAATCTTAGAAGAAAACATCTTTCTTGTTCACGGCGTACCACGAACTATCGTCTGTGATAATGGTCGTCAATTTGTTTCGAAAGAATTTAAAGAATTGCTTAATAGTTATAACATGCCGCCACCATTTTACAATTCATCTTATACGCCTCAAAACAACGTAGTCGAACGTTATAATCAAACCCTGGGCACGGCGTTATCCATCTTAGTTGAATCAGACCACCGAAACTGGTCTAAATTTCTTCCGCAAGTTCAATCAGCGATGAATAACACGGTAAACTGCGCTACAGGTTATACACCTTATTTTCTGATGCATGGTCGGGAGCAGATACTAGACGGTGATCTGCACCGTAATCCAATCGCGGATGAGGAAACCAGTTCGCAAATTGGTGCTCAACCTAAAGTTTATGCACAGAAATTAGAAGAGTTGTCGTCGGTTTATGAGCAAGTCTCGAATGCTCTTCTTAAAGCTTTTCAAAAAGGAGCTGACCATTACAACCTGCGCAGAAAACACATTACCTATCAGGTTGGTGATGTGGTGTGGCGGAGGAATTTTGCGCAATCTAACGCATTGAATTATTTCGCACAAAAATTGGCACCCCGGTTTGTTCAGAACGTGGTAGTAAAGAAAAAATCAAACTTAATTTATACACTTGCAGACTTAAACGGAAAAGTTGCGGGTGATTTTCATGTGAAAGATATAGTAAAATCAAATAATATACCGGTATAGTCTTATTGTGGCAATACTTCGGAGGGTCTGGCCATCCCTACCGAGTACTGCAAATTATCATATCTGTTAGTTAATATTTGATGCTTGGGAGTTTTAACCCGGCCTGATCAACCGAGTTGAAACGACCCGACATTCTGACAGTCATTAGTCCTGTCTTTAG
The DNA here is from genome assembly GCA_936435175.1 of Glyphotaelius pellucidus. Taxonomy (NCBI): domain Eukaryota; kingdom Metazoa; phylum Arthropoda; class Insecta; order Trichoptera; family Limnephilidae; genus Glyphotaelius; species Glyphotaelius pellucidus. Next base: position 14,482,652 of record OW386544.1, on the reverse strand, counting down.
ATTAATTTGTAAGGAATTGGGTTATTTACTTGGCGGGGGGTGTTTTGTAAGATTGATGATGAGGGTGGTTTGTTTCATTACAATAACAACCTCAACTCTAGTGGCAATGCTCGAGTTGAGAATATATTTAAAAATACATATGTGCATGTATAAGTATAAATTTATCGATAGTATTAACGCTAAAACAGACGTAAATTTGGACGTCGGCTGAACAGATGATTAAGTAGGATTATTAGTTGTAAGTCTTGTATCCTGAAATACGCGGACATAACCGCACACTATCTCTGCGTGTTTCAGACATATTTTTTTTTTTTTTTGGGTTATGTTCATGCTTTTGATAATGTCATTATTTGTTGTTCCAGATTACATAGAAAACACAGAGACGCAGGGATTGTATCTCTTTGTTTTCTAAGTGATTTTAAATGAAGAATTAATGTTATTCACCTTCAGTGCATTGACATTATTAGACCCTATTTTGTCAGGTTACAGAAGTAATTGCTAAAATTCAAAGTATTTTTTTCTCTTTCTCTCACTCTTCTTCTGTTTTATTGGTAAATTTATTTCGTATAATATTGTCAAAATATTGTTTTACTCTATAAACATAGGCTGCGTCAGATAAGCCTCAGCTTTTGGAAAAGCGTTTTAATTTTGTTTTTATTAGTTACAGAAAATGTTTTGTAATGTCCACCTTGTTTATAAGATTTTTTTTTTGAGATCTTATAATGTGGCACGATATGGTATCACATATCCTTCCACATTTTAAGCCAACATAGGAAGTAGAATCATTTATATTTGTATAAGATTTTGGATGTATTCTGTTATTATTGTCCTGAGAAACTTATAATATTGTTATTATGTACTATATGGTTGAACAACGGTTTACAGTGAAAACCTTACAATTTGTTCTTTACTTACCGATTACGCCTTCTATAGAGTTGGACGTATACTTATGGCTGCACTAAATTATAGCTGCACATCTTATTAACAAATGACACCTTCTAAAACAGTTGGTTGTTTTTTTATTTCTTTGGCACCATCCGATGCGTTGGTTGTATACTATTAAAAAATTATTTGGCACCATCCGATGCGTTGGTTGTATACTATTAAAAAATTATTTGGCACCATCCGATGCGTTGGTTGTATACTATTAAAAAATTATTTGGCACCATCCGATGCGGTGGTTGTACACTATTAAAATTACCTTTACAATGTATAATTGTTGTTGGTTAAATATTATTCACCCAAGGACCAGAATAGGAGGTTAGTTAGGAATACTCTCCCAAAAGAGGGTTAGTTTTATCCTAAAGGATATAAATTCAGTGAAGTGTAGATGGTAAACCCATCAAATATTTTCGGCCTAAGAGAGGCTATATAAATTCAGTGATAGTGTTTGGAACAGTGATGCCTAATGTATAGAATTTAACTTGACGTATTTGGAGGAGTGGTTTAATCATAAAAATGTATGTTTCTTAATTTTAAGACTTATCTTTTAAGTTAGTTTATGTGTTCTGTTCCAGATGATACGTCAATGGTAGTGCTCGGTAAGAGTCAATATTACAACCACCCAGAATTTTTTTTTTCCAGTGCTGAGGGTGCTTGTTGTCCATTCACGTATCATCTTACAAGAAGTTGTTCTTAGGTTATATTGGTTTACTAGTTTTTAAGTTCGAGAATGGTTGCATCGTAAACCTACTATCCGGCCTACACGCAGGGTAGGCGCGATTGGGGTTACGATGCACTCATTCGTCATAAGAGTACTATTTAAGGATTTTTCTTTTCTTTTTCATTTCTAATAATTGTATTTTGTATTTCACATTTAGTGTTTGTTTATTTTTTTTACCAGGTACTCCTTGGGACCAACGTAGATAGTTCAGGGCATGTTTAGATTTTTGGTAGTTTTGTTTGAGGGCAAACATTTTTGTGGAAAGGGGGGTAATGTTATGAAGCGATTGTATTTATCGTAAGTTAGGTACTATTTTATTAAATGCATTTTAATTGGTTAGGTTGGCAAACCTAGGGGAGTTTCGTTCAACGTGTCGGTAGGCGGCGGTTTTTTTTGGGTTTGGTTTCCGGATCCGCACTCTGGTTTTGACGGCGAGATGTGCGGTACGCCGTGAAAACAACGGTCAATTAATCTTAAGTTTTAATACGATGTGATTGAAATCCAAGTTTTGGGCATCTGCATTCGGGGGACGGAAAAACGTTGTGTTTTTTTAAATATAAAAATCAAAGATTTATTCGCGTAAAATGCGAGTTTTCGCGCGGGTCCCAAAAGTGACCACGAGTGAATTGGCAATGTCCGAGTGAAAAGACTATTGTACCCCATTATCCGAGTCATCGGATTAAATAATAACTCGCTGCGCCCGTGATTATATGCAGGCCAACTATCGAATTCCCCCCGAGGGTTTATTTATGGAACAAACCCGAGATACCGCAGTGTTGAACGATTCTTCGCCTCGAATTGCTGACGGGCCTTCCTTTACAATTTGGAGTAGAGTCTGGGTACTCCTTCCTTCTCCTGAGGGTCCAGGTCTAACATCACTTCCATGCGACTGCTGAGGAGGTCGCAGGGCCAAGCTGAGCCGCAGAGGTTGGGACCACCCTTGCCACCAGGAGGTGGGGTTGGTTCTCCCGACATCGGGAGTTCGGTGGCAGTAAATTTAATTAGGGTAGCTAGGAATAGCATAAAATTACGATATTGGTCCCGGGGGTGAGTCCATACCATTTATTTTATTATGTCTTACGAAATCAATACAGTGAACCGATACTATACTCTACATTTTGTTTTATTATGTAGATTCCTTGTGCAGCCTTTTCAGGAATGCTATGAAAACTAATGGCCCACACTCTGAGAATTGAGTACCGTGTTCTCCGCTGGTTGACATACCCAGACATTAGACTGGGTTTGGCGTCCAAGGTTTCCTGTGAGGAAATCAAAGTTGACTAGCAGATTACACCCGAGCCCGACAAAGGCTCATTATTACATCTCCCTTTAATCTTATAACACAAACACATAACGATATGTCATTACACTTTAAGGGTAACAACAAAATCATCACCTTATTTTTTTATGGCCAAATGGGCGCAGAGCTAAAAAAATATAAAATTTTACGCAAAGGGTTATTGTTATACTCAGAGAGATTATTGAGAGGTACCTAATAAAATATAAATTATGTATTTCGATTTCGCGAAAGTGTTTTAAAGGCTTGATTCAATCGACGCGTCGCGACGGGGGAGAGGCTTTTTTATTATTCGCAGAAGTAAAATGAATAATCAAGGATAAATCAGGAAAAAATAGAAAATGCCAACACAAACAAAATATAATTTAATATTTCATTGAACGAAGACAATATTAGCGATAACTCAATCGAAAATCTGAAAACAGAAGAATCAGAAAAAGGTACGGTCACATCCGGGACTCGCCCGGGACCTTCGCCTTGCCGGGGCGCAACTCTACCAACTGAGCTAATGTGTCCCTACCCGATTCGGTCATATGTACGAATGTAATTGTAAGAACTACCAACATTAGCTTCATTCTTTACGAATGCTTGCAAGATCCAAACCAGAACTAAATGCTATCTAAACAGTGTCTTGGATAAATTTTTATTCTTTTTTAATTTTTAATTCATAATAATAATTTTTTACATCAATTTGACTTTTCTGCAAGTCTAGGGTAAATATTTTTATTTTAATTTAATTTACTGAGTAAAATCTCAGAAGAACCTCATTTTTTAAATCACTGAGTAAAACCACAAATTTTCATATTTAAAATTAAATTAAGACAAGGTAATAAATAGCGAAACTCAATCGAAAATCTGAAAACAGAAAAATCAGAAAAAGATACGGTCAAATCTGGGAAATATTGTCTTCATTTAATTAAATAATAAAATTTGAGGTTTTATTCTTTATGTTAAAAAAAAAATAATATAAAAAAAAAAATTATATTTTAAACGTAAAATTGTGTTTTGTCATCTGATTTTGTTGAAAACTGCCCCTCCACAAGTATGCAATGGTACGATGCTATTATCTTTTATTTTAAACATAATATTGAGTTGTTATTAATATTTTTGTTATAAACTGGGCCTGCTCTCAACCAAGGAGTTCCTAGTGATAAAGGCATGGCACAACAAATATTATAATAGAAATAATAAATGGTGATGAAGATGAATAAAAAAAATGCTTAAAATTATGATTCGACAAGAAGTTTTTCAGAACTACTAAATACTAACCGGTTTCGCCCAATTTTAAAATTTGCTGTAAATCTTTTTTTATTAGGTATTTAATAATAGTAATATGATACCTTGTCACATTAATTAGTTGTTAGAAAAATTAATATTTCGAAGCGCCACAGCTCAAGACAGAAATTCACGGTAGACCTAAAAACTTTAACATATGTATGTATCGCGATAGATAGGTACATGAAATAAGTAGGTACCTAACCTGTATCTTTTGCCGGTCTGTATTATGTCGTTTGAACATGTCTGATGAAGATTATGTAACACAAAATTGGAATTTAGTATTTTTTTGTATTTTCGTAACGTGAAGATGAAATAAATTGACACAGAATATGCGGGAAGATTGTTATTGATTAAATCTATTTGTAGGAGGTTTCTATAGTCACGGACTTCAGATGATTCCATTAGTAACGAATAGAGCTTAACGTTAACATACGGGTGGATTGTACCAAAATGTGGGAAATGCACTTCAAAATGGACAGGGGACGACCAAAGCCAAAGGAATCAATTTTATTCACTCGTGCGAGATAAAACATCGATACAATGTAATCGTTGGTGTGTAATAATACAACAAAAAAAATAAAAATTGTTGTATTTGTTGAAATAATTCAATGGACCCTCTTTGGTTTGATATTCAATTGAAAATGATAAAAACGATAATAATATAAATACCTATGATAAAATTAAAATCAGTTCAAGAATATGGTAAGAAAGTACGATCCATTTTTATACGTACCTAACTGTAGATATTATTTTTAATAAGAAAATTATTCCCATCAATGTAATACCTATATTATTGAAGAAGATAACAATAATAATATAAACGAAAATATGAAAGAGAACAAGACACAGAAAAATAGAAAAAGACAATGGTCGCAACTGGGACTTGAACCCAGACCTCTCGTCTAACCGGGATGTGCGCATTAACCAATTTCGCTATTGTCACCTTCTGTCAAATCGTCATATTTGTCAATCTCATATTATAAATATTTCTTTTTTTTTAACAATATTATGTTCAACTAATTAAAAGAGAGTTTTTCTTATAAAAAATGAATATTCATTTAGACTTTTAATAGTTCCATATGAATAAATTCGGATATCTTTATCCGAGACGCTGTCCAGGTCACAAACCAATTCTTAGAATGATTGTTTCCAATAAAAAGGGTAGTTGCCCTTAATATGGAAAAAAGAATTATTTGAAAATAATATTGTTTATTCTAAAATTTGAAATATGAGATTGACAAATATGACGGGTTGACAGAAGGTGGCAATAGCGAAATTGGTTTACGCGCACTCCTGGCTAGACGACAGGTCTGGGTTCGAGTCCCAGTTGCGACCATTGACTTTTTCTATTTTTCTGTGTCTTGTTCTCTTTCATATTTTCGTTTTGATAATTATTGTTATTATCTTCTTCAATGATGTATCATTTTTAAACTGGGTTCAACAGAATAATCATCAAAATACCAATTTCGGTTGTGTGTCTGCCTGTAACTCTGGTTCAACGTTCGTGCAGCGCCCTCGAGAATTATTATTAACTCAAAATTGTTTTGAATTTAATTGCCGTTTTCAAAATTTTAACTATTGTAAGAAAGTTATGAATCGATATATTACCTACGTAACAAAAAAAAATTTGCCAGATTTCATTTTTGTATAAATTAAAAAAATTTTTTTTTGCCAGATTTCATTTGTATAAATTTCTTTCGTTCCTGCTCTTTTAGTTCACACTAAATGCCTACATATAGTAATACACTTAATATTTTTTACTAAAAAATTATTTTAAAGATAAATTTTATATTTAAAACGCGTATTACTTATATTTAAATTTATTAAGGATAATTGATAGTCAGATTTCGTGGTTTTTCAAGGGGCCGCGCTTTTTAGTAACACGCAACTTATTATCAATCATACAATTTTAATAGCCCGTGATTTTTCACGGGTCCGAGTTAGCATTTAAATAACAGCATTGTGAAAATAATGAATATTCAATTCCAGGTTAAAGAGGGTTAAATAAAAATCGTCAGGCGAGAAAAATTAATGGGGGACGCATTTGACGAAAAGCTTTAGACCAGAAGTTCCCAAACTTTTTTTCCCGTGGACCACTTTCAAATTTTACTGGTTTCGGTGGACCCCTAGCTGGTACATTTCTACCATATTATCTAGTTTGCATTCTCCAGTACACCGTTTACATAGTCTTGGTAACGTATATTTAAACAATATGGATGTATTTGATAATAAATTAAACTTCAAAGGACGTATGTGCCAACTGGTTCCATGCCAACTGAAAATAAAGTAAAAATAAACTCAACACCTCCTTGAAAAGTCATTAAAAGTTGTGAAAAAAATTATTTTAAATTAGCCGATAACCCTAACCTGACGTAACCTATTTAACCAATTTTTCATAAATATTTTTTTATCACTGTAAATGACTTATCTGAGATGGTTCTGAGTTGGTTTCATTCCGAGTTGTCCGGTCACCGTGCCAACTATTTCTTCCTATTTCATAAACTATCTTTATCTCTATTTTTTCTTAACTTATATTCTATGTTACCTACTTTGTGTCAACTCTTATATTTTATGTAACTTATATTTTGTTTCTTATATTTTATGTTATTTTCTGTATTTTGTCAAAAACATGTACTGCACTATATGTAAAAGCCCTACGGGCGTTTATATACATAAATAAATATTCCCAAAACTCGACACGCATTGTACTGAATATTGAATGGCGCGGTGTGGAGCAGTACCGAATCTACGACTTTTCAAACGGGTGCGAAATGGACCAGTATTTTGCCACGACGGATGGGGCGTAATGGGATATGGGACGGGGGCGGGGTATGGGTATGTTCCCATTCTAACCGGTACAAAAACGTGCGCTGTACGCTAATCGCGCTGTTATGGAGGGGGCGTAATGGGATATGAGAAGGGGGATGGGATATGGATATGGGGCACGGAATGGATCTCAATCGAAACGAGTTCGTGGACCCCCCACTTACAACTTGTGGACCCCCATTTCTTTATCGCGCCCACGTGGACCCCTAGGGGTCCACCTGGACCACTTTGGGAATCACTGCTTTAGTGTTGAATCAAACAATGATAATATGTACATAATTATTATGCATGGAAAAAAAATGTAGCCGTGGGACGCGCGGGCTATTACGACATAAAAGGATGGGTACCAACACCCTTACAAACCGCGCACTTAAAATTATATGCATCGCTGGACCTGGCGATGTGTTTCTCAACATGCGGGGAAAGAACTCCTTAATTATTATTTTTATTTTCAGCTTAATGAGAAAAACAATATGGTCACATCTAGGACTCGAACCCAAGACATAATACGCCTTGCCAGGGCGGAGCAATGCCAACTGAGCTAATGTGTCCCTATCCGATTCGGTCATATTTAACTGTATCTAAGAACTACCAACATTATCTTTATTTTATTAACATATATTTTTATTCAAATCAATTCCGAACTAAATGCTATTTAGATAGTGACCGGTCTGTGGCTGAGTTGGCATCATGTTTGGGTCCCACCCAAGCATGTTCGATTCCTCGGCTGGCTAAGTCCTCCATCACGACACAAGCAACATTTTCCGCTCACTGTAGTGGCAGTAGGAAGTTTTCAAATATTGTCGGGTTATTCATAACCCGGTAATGTCTTTCTTAAAAAAAAAAATAGTGTTTTGCATAAATTTCATCAATTTTTGAAGTGAAAACTTCTTTATAACCGATGTGATTTGAAACTCGATGAAACGGATAATAGCATCATTAAAAAGAGACAAACACATGCATCTATAGGATTTAGCCTGCGTGAGAATTAGATAGTATAATCGGTCTCCTCTTTGTGCGGTGCTTCGTAGCCTATCGGTCTCCCATTTGTGCGGTGCATATTAGCCTTCCCACTCTTGTCTACTTTAGTTTTCTGAAGGTTTCACTTCTACCGCGTGTGAATTGCACACTCTGATTTTTTAAATTTTTAATATGCGATATCAATTGACTTATCTGCAAGTCTACGATGAATATTACTTTTTAATTAATAATTATCTTTGAAGGATTAGTTGATGTTGATCATGATTTTATTTGATTTGGCGCCGATATATTAAGGTTTATAAAGAATTAAAGGCATTTGTTTAATATGAAATAATTAATAATAAGCACTTTAATTGCTTACAAGTTACATATTCGGAAAAATTACACATACATATTTGTCAACTCTTATATTTTATGTAACCTATATTTTGTTTCTTATATTTTAAGTTATTTTCTGTATTTTGTTTTTCTTCATTCTAATAGTAAGTAATATATACTTAATTTTTTGACCACTTTCGAAAGACCCCTTCCTTTTTTGTTTAAATTTAAGAGTCATCCGTATGATTTTATTTTGATAAAATTACCGGTCAACAGGATAAATACATTTTATGATAAATACAAAGCATTTGTTAAATTATACGTAAAAATATAGCAAGCAATATATTTTAGTTTTACGTAAAAATAATTATTTCAAACGATAAATGAGCATAAAAAATAATCATGTAGATATGAAACCATCAGAAAATTAAAGTAGAGAAGAGTGGGAAGACTACGAAGCACTGCACAAAGAGGAGACCGATCATAGTATCTCATTCCTTCGCAGGCTAAATTCTATAGATGTATGTGTTTGTTTATGTTTAGTGTCGCTATTTTTCGTTTCATCGAGTTTCAAATCACAACGGTGCTAAAGAAGTTTTCACTTCAAAAAATAATGTTAATAAACTATCGAACTAAATCGCTTACTAAAACTAGGATAAACTGTTTTTTTTTATTTTCAAACTGTAATAAAAATAAGTTTGAGTATTCTTTTATGAAGGGATTACGTCGGCATTTCCATAAAATGATGTTATTTTATCGGGACCTTGGGAGCGATGATGGATTCCGCCCAGTGCAGTGCCTCCCACCTGCCTTAGCTCTCGGCCCACCTCGCTGCTCGCTCCTTCCCCTTGCTTCTGCTGGGCAATACGAGCACTGCACGGGCGGACTGGGCAGACTGGGCAGACTGGGCAGACTGGGCAGTTGGGCACTGGACACCCTGGGCAGGCACCATCACAGGTCACCGGCGCACTGGCAGTGGGGAGATCACTCGACTGAGACACGGTTACTGAACTCACCGGGTATTACGTACATCGTACGCGATTAAATCATGTCTTGTTTATAAGTGAAGGAGTGATGTTTTATGATGTTGATGTATTTATTATATTACGTAATATATAATAGTGATAATGCAAATTAAAGTCACCAAACCCGGTACCTGACTTAGTAAATAACGTCATAATAGGGGCTAAATATTAACTAACTATTATTATTATGTTATTATGGGAAGTATATATCTAATAACTAGTGCTCTGCAAGTACAATTTGGGAGGCGGGTACAGGTAGGTACCGCCGCCCCCGGAACCATCTATTGGATAACTGCGATAGGTCACCCCAAGTTGTTCGCTACGTTTGGAGACTTCGCAGGGGTGTCCGGGTTCATGGTGTGAGGTTTGTCCGGATCTTGGCGGCGGATGCATCTGTCCACCAGCTGCATGGCAGGCCGAATCAGGAGAGAATGGTTGAGGGAGTCTCTTTGACTTTTCCTCCTTACTCTCGCCATCGCCTTGCATCGCGGTGGGAGGGATGGACATAGGTCTGACACCCTTGAACACACTGACCCTCAGATTTCTACCCACCTCTTATATCCTTTTCCTTCCCAGAATTTCCTCTCCTTCCTTTCATAAAAAGACACAGCATCCTAAAAGATGACATGGGCCCAGAGGAAAATAATTCCAATGAGAGGGATTATTTATCTCAGAGCCTCCTGTGTGGAGCTAATATAAAAAATATATATTTATTTATTAATAAACGTACTCGGGTTATTCTTTTTTTAAATCTACAAAACTTTTACCAATCTGTCACATTTCAACCTAAAGTGAAGATTTTTTTTTACTGTAAACGAATTCTCTCTGGATCTCAGAGGGGAAATTGGAGCAAGGGGGAAGGAGGCCTAAAACGCCTATCGGGGGTGACAAACACGAGCTGCGTGTATACCTATTTCGAATGACAACCCACGTGACAGAATTAACGTATTAAACATCAGTTGTAGGAGACAAGTTTATGAGATTTTTAAAAATATTTTATTAAACATCATAAAAAAATAATAATCGCTGTCACTTGATAGGTTACCTTTTGGAGTTTAAAAATAGTATTATATTATGTGGTCACATCATTTTTTTTGTAACATCTATACTAATATTATAAATGCGAAACTGCTAGAGTTCGTTTATGACGCTTTCACGCATTAACCAATAAAAAGACTTTGAAAATTCATTCACCAATAGAAAGCTAAATTATGTGCGAAGACTATAGTCTGTATATGATGGCAAACTCTGGCGTTATGAAATTATAAATATTAATATATTATACTTGTTATACGTTTTCTGTCGCTAACAAAAGCGAGTTATTTCTAACGTCAGAAAAAAATCGTTTCCATGGAAACGATGTTGATATATTTGTGGGCTCTAAGCTGGTAGGTACTCAGTCCCCTGGTCAGCTACTGCTCCAGAAAATTCAAATATTAGAATATATTTTCTTTTTTTTGGACAAGCTTCTGTTTTGCAATAAATGTCAGATAAGAGTTCTTACATTAAAAATATAATTCGTAACGATTATAAAGACTGAATAATAAATAGTATATTTTTTTTATTATATTAAATGTTTGTAAGATGTTTGAAAACTGAATGTAAGGGAATGAATGTATGGAATGCGGGAGGGGGTGGGGGAGGGGAGAAGGGGGGATAATTGATAAGTTCAACCGCTACAGTAATTTCCCGTAATACCGTGCGAGTAAAGCCACGGGGAAAAGCTAGTTATGGAATATATGCAAGTCTTGCCACAACTTGATTTGTATGAAATACACTTCTATCACGAGGATTTACAACTCTGTAACGTAATTTTTTCTACAAAAATATAAACACATACATATCTTTTTAAAACGCACACAGTCGTTACGTCTTTAGTACAGTAGATTTTGAAGTAATTATAAAACAATAATTTTGGTTATTCTGTTGAATTTTTCTCCACTAACTGGTGGAGACAACTTTATGTAGGTTAAAAAAGAAAAAAAAACCACTTGCATCAAATTTAAAATACAAATTCTGAGCTTTTATAATATCTCAGGTAAAGAATAAACATATTGTATTCTGTTTCAATTAACATCAAATACAATTTTCATTAATACAGGCCATACGTAACTTACATGAAATACTTACCGTCATAGTAATTCAGTTTTTTTTTAAATTCTACCTTTTTGTAAGAAAAAATTAGAAATTTTTTTAAAAAATAAGCGATTACAGTTTTTAAACGAAGAAAAAATTTTGTGAAATCACCAAAATCTGAGAAGACGCACGCTAAATTTGTTTGGTGCAAAACAAGAAAGAAGAATCTTTCTGGTTATTGTGTTTTTAAAACTAAGCTCTTCCCCCATTCCTCTTCAACGCCACGTTTTGAAAACAAAATTAAGGAGACCAAAACAGTCAGCAAAGTCATTCATCAGTCGGCAAAAAAACACGGAATGACAACTAAGATAAAAAATAACAAATAAATAAATTAGGTAACATTTTAAATCGTTTACTATTATAGTAACACTGAATTAGTCCAGCGTTATGTGGGGAGGGAAACAACAAAATAGACGTACTCAGAAGATGTGGTTTCTAGAACGATTTTGCAACTTTTCGGAAAAAATAAATGGCTTACTATTTTGATGAAGAAGATGGGTACGTAAACCTTTAGTTTCAACTAGGTTACAGGATACTGGTGTAGTCCTACACTACCTATCTAATAACAATTAGAATACACTATGTGATACTTCACCATTTAACCTACATAAAAAATTACTTTGTTAATCTGTTCATGTTAAAACTATGGACCATAAAATGACATTTGTATTAACATTAATTTAGTAACTTAACTAACCTAAGAGTAATCTTGGCATGCTAAGCAAAAGAGCACGTGTTTATTTGATAAATTTGCTAAACAACGGATCATTTGTCAAAGCGCACAAAGAAGATTGCAATCCCCTGGATGCGGTGGTATTCCTAATGCCTTCGGACAAACATTCCTAAAATGCGTGAACAAAATGAACAAGCCTAGAGGCATACATGTGCAAAGTCCATAATTGGTTTTATTTTGACTAACTATATACGAACTGATGCTGTGTAACATGCCAATTTCCAGAAAATAAATATAATATATAAAGTATTTTAAGTTTGTTATTATCTTTCCATTTTGTGTTTAAATTCATGTTATGTTTTCTGATTGTTTTCATCTTTCTGCTTTGTACAATTTATCGACTACCATGTTATATTATTATTAGGTGTATTACTATTATGCTTTAAATTTATTATTTAGATACTTTAAATAATGATTTTTTTATTTACTCTATTAACAATGGCGCTACTCCCTAATTCAAATACAAGAAATCGTTTGTGCTATTGTTTTAAAAAAAATCAATAGCTTTGAACAATATGTCTTTTAAATGTAACGTAATATGTACTTGTACGTACATTCATTCAACAATAAAAATTACCCAAAACGTTTATCGACATATCGATGGATGGTTTGAAAAATGCACCACGTGTTTAAATCAAATATTCAACAATGTTGTTAGCGCCCTTGGGGTGATTTTTTACAATTTTGAATATTGCGTGAGCCCGTGTACATGTCATAAAAATTGAATTTGCCAAAGCGTTAGGTGGTGGTGAATGGATAAGTTGTACTTGTACGGTACGTAGGACGCGGACGGTCGAGATTGCTGGCGCCAGGCGCTCAAGCGGCGCGCCCGTTTCGCGCGGTCTCGTCGCGCTATTCTCTACCCGCACTAATTGCACGAGGATGTAACACTATATTATTATGAAAATATTATGTACTACTAAACTCTGCTTCTGCGGTTACAGTAGGTGGACGAAAGGTTACTAATGCAGTGTATACCGTATTAGAGTTGAGATATTATGGTGTACTTCCTTTAAAAAATGAAGATTGCCAAAGTTATGAGATGAGCTAATTGGCGTTGGTGGTAAATACTACTACTCTAGCTTCATCTTACTCCCACATGTTTCAAGCAAATTCTTCATCTCCCAGATTTTATCGTTCATCTATCATTCTTATATACTTTATTTTTAATTTTATTTTATTTGGAAAACCAACAGTTACAATAATTTTAATGTGTGATAAAATTTGTGTAAATTATTTAAGCAATAATAGGTTTTCACTGACGTACTTTCCAGAGGACACCGGGAAATTCGTGACTGGAGGTATCTACCTGCCTGTCCTACTTTAACCGGTGATTCCTGGGGATATTTGAAGTAGGACTTAACTGCAGATGACATTTCGGTTTTCGTTAAAACTTTTTTTTTTAAATATATATTTTTTTTAAATCGGCAGGTTTTGGTCTGATAGGGTCGGGTGGGGGGTTTGCTGGTTGCTCGGCAGGGTGACCAGTGAAAGATTTTTGTAGTATTTTTTTATTTTGAAAAATCAAAAAAATATATACCATTGGAGACCAAATTTCGTTAAATTTATTAGCTTCTTAGTACTTAAACTCCATTCTTTTCAAACCGTTATTCATAGATAGACTTCCATTGATGACCTCGTCAGTGGCGCTAAAACTGCTAATCCACATTTCCTTGAAAATTAACAGATAAGATGTCAATACGCATGGTTTCCAAAAGTTTTCAGGAAATATAATCCTTTTAATTGTAGGATTCAATCTTTAATGTAAATACATATACTTTAGGCTCCTTCAAAAAGTATAAGTTCATCTTTTTTACCCTTTTACATGCTGTCAATAGCCAAAAAAAATATACACATATTTTATTTTTCATTTAAATAAATTTTAGGGGTCGTTTGCGGCCTTTAGGGCAATGATGGCAATGCTTCACACTAAACATGTCAATGCATTTTTATATTCAGAATTAAATAAGCCATTGATAGGTTAAACACACCCCTCTTCCTACCCCCACAGTATTGTAAACATTAGGAATTGTATTGTTTTTCAGTGTTAACGTACTTTTTGTTCTTAGACTGAATTTACAATCGTGACTGAAATTGAAAATGGTACCTAAAAACGTACGTGTAACACATATCTATTAATTTCAATCTTGTATTAAATTACATTTTGTGAAAAATTGCTTAAAATAAATACTCAGTTTAAATACCAACGTCTCATACTTTTTGTTACCCCTAAAACCCAATTAAAAATCTGAAAAAAGCTATGTAATTTTTAACCTATGGGATGGTCCGTTGCTCTGTAACCCGTGCTGTGCAAGCGGGAACCCGCTAAAGTTAAGACTGATTTCAATACTTCTTTGTGTGGAAGCACTATGAAATGAAAAAAAATTATTTTTACATCAATTTTCATTATTTTTTTTTTATGAATACCGCACAAGAGTCTCATCTGCTCCCGTCTGGAGCCAGAGAGACTATGGCATCCTCAATTGGGGTATGTTGTGAGGCTGAAAGTAGTGGAAAGGGGAAGGAGGTGGGGAAGAAGGTGGGAAGTACGAGGGTGGGTTTTTAAGTTCGCGGAATGGGGGGTAAGGAGTAGAAATAAAAATCCAAAATTATTTTTCCTTTTCAAAATATTCATTTTCTACCCTTATACATTTTTCGAATCTTTCAATTAACTATGTATACCCTCAAAAAAAAAGATTTGTCATTGTCTAAAAAATACGCCGAAATAGCATCCTTACTTGAAAACTTTTTCCCACGAGTTTTTTTTTCATGTTTGGAAATAGATAATAATTACTGGGAGCCAGGTCAGTACTGTAGAGTGGGTGTGGCAAAATTTTGAAGCCCACCTTCTGCAGGGCAGCCTTCGCAACAGGGCTCTTGTGAATAGGCGCGTTGTCGTGCAGGAGCACGACTTCTTTGGTCAATTTTCCCCTTCTTTTCTACTTGATGGCTTCCTTAAATTGGTCTAGAATTAAAGCAAAATAATCTCCGGTTATGGAAACACCTTTATCTTTGTAATCGATCAACAGGATTTCTTCTGAGTCCCAAAAGACTGTCGCCTTGATTTTCCCAGCCGATTGTGACACCTTAAACTTCTTGGTGGTGGTGTGCCTTTTTGTACCACTTTATTGATTCCAGTTTAGACTCAGGTTCATAATGATAAACCCAAATTTCCTCACCAGTAACAATTTGAGCAAACACTCCATCTTTGTCTTCTCTACAGAGGTCCAAAAATGCACGAGAACAATCCACACGCTGTTGTTTTTCGGGGCGTGAGCATTCCCGGCACCCATCTTGCGCTGACTTTAGTCATGCCCAGATGGTCGTGAAGAATTTTGAAGATGGTTGTATCTGATACTCCAATTATTTCTGCGAACTTTTTCTTTTTCAGTTGGGCATCTTCTAATATTTATTTTTTGACTTTTTGAATAATTTCCGGAGTGGTCACCTCGATCGGCCTTCCTGGGCGTGGGTCGTCTTCAAGTGACTCCCTGCCTTATTTAAAGAGGGTATTACACTTGTAAACCATAGTTTTACTTAGACAAAAGTCCCCGTAAACGGATGACGTCTCTTTCAGTATGGTCTAAACTGATTTTCGAATATGGTAATATGGTCGAAACTTTATAACAGCGCGGAACTCGATTTTTTCCGTTTTTCACAATGTCTTCCCGATTGACTTGTTTGGTCGACGATAGCTCAAAGACTAATGACCTAATAACGATGAAACCCGGTGTTTATACTAATAATGAGTTGTTTAATTAGTACCTAATTCAGCAACACCCCCACTACTCACCAACCTACCCATTCCGCGAACTTAAAACCCCCCCCCTCGTACCTGGCTATTCAGATCTGATCACCAAACACGGCTAAAAAGCCATTTCAAGCAACGTTTCAATTTTTAAGTTTCAATGGCATAAGCCAGAGATGAAAAAAAAGAAACATTTGAAAGGGTGCCGTGGAGACCAAAATTTAATTTACAATTTTTACTCTAAATAATGTTCGGAATTATTCGTTAAGTAAGTCAAGTACGTTCCTTAACACCCTGTATATAACAAAGCAAGAAAAAAATGTACGAGTTGAAGATGGCCGTGATAGGTTGAAGCCGGTAAAGGTAAAAAAAGAGTGGATAAAAGTTTAAAGTGGTTTTAATAAATTAGTTAGATAGTTGGAGAAATTTAAAATTCTGAAAAACATTTAGCGCCAAAATATGCTTTAGTGCTAAAAGATAATGTTGGAGATAGCATCAAAACATTTTGTTTTAATGTACTTAATTTAATAACCGTAGTGAAATAAACAAGCGATGATCTTAATTAAGTAGAGTAATTTTACGATAAAATTCCAACGATTTGAAACTCCGTAAATAATGCTTTCGAAACCGTTCTATTAGTTTTAATTGCTCTCGAACTAAGCCTAGAACACGAGAAACATTATCACTATAAATAATGACATTTACAATGATAAATAATTCTAGCGTAAAGCGCTGGTTATCAACACATATATTAATTCATTAGAAAAAAAATATATTCCGCGCTATCCCTGCATATTATGTATTTTTCACATGCAAGAAAAACAAAGTAACAAAACCGCAAAGGTAGCATGACAAAGCAATATTCTTCAACATTGTAGTATAAAATTAAAATCTAGGTACGCATTATCAGACGGACAAATTAATGTCCCTTTTTTAGCAAAAAAAAATGTTACTACATTCTATCACATCAATTCTGATAAACCGGCGGGTTCCCGTTATGATATCATCACGTCTTAGGTTCTGAAAGTCAGTAGGTAAACTGTAGAGGAAAGTAATCAAATATGAAATAGAATCCCTAATATGGAAAAAATACTCCTAGACGCAATGAACAATGTAGTACGAGCATGTTTCAACTTGTCAGTCGAGCGAGTGCTGTGTCCGCGGTGAAGCGATTTATTTTCTGAAGATGCTTAAGGAGAAACCTGGATCAAATGCCCCATGTGCGAACTCTGGGCACATAATTGGTACAGAATTCAACCCCTGGATTTGTGATTATTGCAAGTAATTTAAGTTCCTTTTTATATTTGACCAAAGTTTCTAAAGTATCTCGTAGAAGTTAGGGTTAATTTTTGATAGTTTTTGTAGTGTTCCATATTTGGGGTAAACCATTGACCTAGTATACCCTAGACAAGCCGTCTCATAGTAAAAATCAGAAAAAAATAACCCCAAATATCAGTAATTTCGCAATACAACTCTCCTTCGAATTCCGCCGTCTTGCATGCGAATTCTCGGCAATATAAAACTGAGCACCGACTAATTTCATTGTGTGATTTGTCGAACTAACACTTCAATAGGTGGCCACGTTTTGCATGCGTGACGTTTCGACAAGCTGTGTTGTGTACAAATGGTTTTCAAAGTGGGGATCGCGAGACATTCATAAATTTAATTAGACAAAAATATTTTTTTACTAATTATTATGACAAGCGATTCAATTTCGGAGGCGAGTATGGGTACCGCCGTCTCGGGAACCATTTATTGGATAACCAACGCCTCTGCGTATAGGTCACCCCAAGTGGTTCGCTACGTTTGGTGACTATGCAGGGGTGCCCGGGTTCATGGATTGAGGTTTGTCCGGGTCTTGGCGGCGGATGCGTCTGATCATTTTTAAATTTTATTTTTCTGATGAACCGTATGGCTCGTTGTCAACCACCAAGCAGCAATTTCGTCGAAGTGTCCTGTTGAAAGCGGTGTACACTGCAAACCATACTTTAGATTCGTGTACAAAAACTTGTACACAGTCCCGTATATGTATATATTGATCATGAGTTTTAAAATTAAAAAAAATCCATTCATCGTTTGCTTGAAAATAATTACGAAAAATTGACCCTTTTACCGCCCACGCACCGTGGGCTGCCCAGGTTGGTCGCTTATCATTAACACAGTGATGAGCGACCAGCAGCCCGCAAGCCCTTTTACTACTTTCCGGACTTTTGACTACAAAAAATATCAAAAAAATTGCGCTAAAAAATATTCAAAGGCTTCTGTTCTGTTTTGCAAAATGTCTTAGCCGAAAACTATAATCTTTCTTAAAAGTTTTGAATCAGCTGCTCAATCATTATGTTTTTTTTGTGTATAGGTAATAATTGAATAATGACAGAAATTCGTAGTTAATTAAAGCCCGTTAGTAAGCGCTCAAAAAGAAGAGAAAGGTGAGATATGTAAATACGAATGTTAGAGGGAGCGCGAAAACGATAATATTTAAGCGAAAATTGTGAAAATGTTTAATAAAATATGACTCGTTTAAACTATTTTAAAATAGAGCCAAAATCTCGCGGGAAATGTCATAGCTTTAAAGAAAAAAATTAATTATGATTTTTTTAGTATTCAGGTAGCTGGTTAAGCTATCGGTAAGGCATAATTTTTTTTATGTATTCAGGTAGCTGGTTACATTATCGAAAATAAAGTCCGCGGACTGTACCTTGTACAATATTCGGAAGTAGGATATTTTTGTGTTTGAAAAAATTAATTCCGTCAGGACGGCTGGGACAGCAATTAGTTTCAGTGTGGACCGATAAAAGGTAAAACACAAAGCACTACGCGATCCAAAAAGTACGAAACAATGCTCGCACTTTTTCATAAATGGGCCTTGAGCCAGTTTTATTTGGTTTCTGGCGTCATTTTTAATTTCACAGGGCATGTCTTGATATACTTGGTCGAAGGGGTAAACCTATTCTGTAATTAGATACCTTTATGTTGATTTTGTTGTAGAGAATTTATAGTACTTATAATTAATAAATAAATACAAGACTGTTACTATGTTAAGCGCAAATGTAAGACTGATTGTAATTACGATTAAAAGTTTTTGATTTTTAATATTTGTTTTTTTTATGCGTAAAAGGCGAAACGTTATTTCATATATGGTTACTCATTTTTTTCTCTGAAACATTATCCTACGCACTTCAATAAAATGCAATAAGCATCGCACTATTTCAACAGTGTGTTCTTAAATAATTATTTTATATAAGTAGCTGTGCAACTAGCAATAAGTGTTGTACAATTAAATGCGGAATGCCGGCGCAGAGAACGAGGGTGATGGCACACTTAATAAATAGGTAATCAATGAAGGAATGCTGTATTTTGAAAATTAATCACGCCTTTATGAGTGCATCAAGTTGAGCAATTACCGATTCAATCATATTAAAGCATCGCTGAATTACGAACACATTTCGAAATATTAATATTTCCAGATTTGGATATCTGTTTTCAGGTTAGAGCTGTGTACAGAGAAGTCAATAGGTATGTAAAGTAAAAGTGCCTTACTATGAACCCCAAAGAAGAACTTTGACAAAATTTATAAAAAATCATTTCAAGTACATTCATATTTTTATAAATAAATAAAACACTGTTTCGTTGTTAGAACCACCATTTAAAAAAAAACCTATCTTATATAAAATTATATTTTTGCAGCGAGGAAGGAACCGTCGTTCTGAAACCGGTCGGCGAAAATAATAAAAAAAAAGTAGTGTTTCTAAAAAGGAAATATATTTTATTTATAATGAATATAACCAACCACAAAGTTATAGCAACATTCGAAAGTACATATTTTAATGTTAAATCTCACTTAATACAATATAATTTATTTTTAAAATAAAAGAGGACGGAATGACGTCATAAATAAGGTTTGTCCCAATGACCTACAGCCCATTTTAAACAAATTAATATACAAGTATAAATTAATAATAATATATCCGTCAAGTTTTTTGACGTGATAACGTCTTATAAATGAATGGACGCCGGCTGTACTCACGAAAAAGGATGACTCATTGTTACGTTGTCACGTTCCGCCTGAGCCGAGCGTGCAAGCGAGAGCGCGAAACAAGCGTTCGGCTTGTGACGCATCTATCTCTCTTCCACTCCATCGTAATTATATGACGTTATCACGTAAAATTATCGTCCGTAAACCGGCTTTACAGACAACAGTTCAAAAAAGCGGCCTTGTCTGTACAGTGTTAATACAAAGGAAGTATGTCGTCACCCGGTTGGGCACAGCGTTGTGCGACGGGTTAAGGTATGGGCTGTAGGAAAGGATTTATTAATGCGGGTCTTGAAGAGGTCCGGATTATATTATGAAGGAGGAAAAATAGATGCCGGTAGCTCGATCTACATATGAGCCGACTTACACAAAAAACCAGTTCACATGAATCAACAACTGTCAATGGTGTGTACACCGGTGCACCGGGAACAATGCTGCTAGTTCCTTCGAGCAGGCTACATTGAAATACCTGTAGAACAGACTCATTGCGTATATTAGAGATGGCCATCGATCTGTTAACAATTGTCAAACTGACAGAATGCCCTCCTGTGCCCAGAATCAAGTAAGTTTATCAAGAGGGAACAATGCTGCTAGTTCCTTCGAGCAGGCTACATTGAAATACCTGTAGAAAAGACTCATTGCATGTATTAGAGATGGCCATCGATTTGTTAACCATTGTCAAACAGACGGAATGCTCACATGTGCACAGAATCAAGTAAGTAAGTTTATCGGGAGGGATTCGCAAATTCAATTGTTGGGCGTACTTGAGATTTGTACAGGGTTAGAGGCTGTGAAAGAATCTGTTAGTCCTCTACAAGACGTCCAGTTTCTTGAAGGCCAGATTTACTCGGGCTTAGACCATGTTAATTACAATTATTTAATCTCATGTTTGCAACGATTTTGTGGTATAGTTTCCAGAAAATTTACTTTAGTCCTTTTATCACAGAACGTGAAAATCTTCAAATATTTAATGAATCCATCAATTTTTTTGAAACAACCCATCCTTAGTAACATATCATTCATCTAAGCATCTGACAAGCATTCGAACAAAATAAATACTAATTTCGAATAAAGAAATAAAAATTAATAAAATAATTTTTATACCTACGCTTAACTGATTAGGAAGTAGTTCCAATTTTGAAAATTTAAAGATCATTGAAAGTGAATAATTTTACGTATTACGAAGGAATATTTCACGTTACTTACTTATCTGTGCACCGACATTAGTATATTTAATAATGAATCTATGTTAGTTATGCGATTTGATGTAATTTTTTTTTAAATTTACCCAGCGATCCTTCGGCTTATTTGGAGTAATAAAGGTTGAGGTATCTTTGCTCTATGGCAACAAAAAAAAATCTGCAACACAAATTCTTATGCTAAAAGTAGAAGCAAAGTGAGACTCTTTTGCGGTATCGAATCATACTCGAATCAATAGAATTCTGGTTACCTTCAGAGCGCGAGTACCGAGCCGTGTAGCCGTGAGCGAGTGCTCGACCGCATTACCGGCAGCCGCCTGACCTGGTTTCCACGGCGAGGAATGCGGAGGAAGCTATGCCGCTAACAGGATCAAACATTCAACGTGCCGCTGCCTGTGCCCAGTAGGTGCCTACCAGCCACCGAGGCAGGTCACCGAAAGACCGAATCCCTTCACCATTGGCCCATTGATGGTGACGAGCTTCTAGGAAATCGACTTATGTTGGCAATAATTATCTGAACCATCACAAACAAGCGTGGAACACCTGTTACTATCTTACTTGATAATTTAGCTAGGTCTATTTAGTCTATTTTACCTAATAGAAATATTTGTAAGGTAGCAGCTGTAGACATGGATTTTTATTACCTGGTTTAGCCCTCTATGGTTAAATATTACTAAAAAAAACAAAGCTAGTGCAATAAAAAGGCGAGTAACACTATTTATTACCATTAGGTAAGTTAGAAATTAGGCAAATCTATATATGTATTTAAAAATCAAAATATGTTTCTATGTATGTGAGTTGTCTATGCATTGTCTATAATAGGAAATGTTTGAAACTTTCAAAATACCTTCTTTTCACTCTCGCGAAGGTTTCTGGATTATTATAACGTGTGATCGGACAACTAGGAATGAAACCAACTCAGAACCATCTCAGATAAGTCATTTAGAGTAATAAAAAATAACATATATCAAAAATTGGTTAAAGAGGTTACGTTAAGTTAGGGTTATCGGCCAATTTCAAATTATTTTTTTATGACTTTTCAAGGAGGTGTTGAGTTGACTTTATTCTCAATTGACATGGAACCATTACAACTACACGACAATACATCTGAAAAGTTTTTTTAGTCATTACAAAAACTCTTACGAAACTGTTTAAATTTGAGAATTACATTTTGCAAGCCATCGATTGTTAAATCAAAATCTTTAAATTAATGAATTTAATCGAAGAACTTACTCACCTATGGTACTATCCAAAATAGAAATCTTTAAATCTAATAAAAAAATATATTTATTTGATTTGATTGGTCGTTCTTATAATATATATAAAAATGAATGTTTGTAATATTAGGTATATGAAAAATGAAAATTTGTAGAAAAAATTGCAATGGGTGGCACGTGAACTGTTTGAAATTCGGAATGTACCGGGACTGAATATATGGAACGCGGGAGAGGGGAGGGGATCGCGTGATGGGGGTTCGCGGGAGAGGGGTGAGGGAAGTTGGAGGGGGAACGCGTGAGGGGAAGGGGATATGCGAGGGGAGGGGGAGACGGAAGGGGAAAAGACACGCAAGGAGAAACTTATTTATTAAAATTTATTTAGTAGTGGCATTGCAACTAACATTGCTTTAATAGTGGCATGGCATGCCGGGAACTCACTGGTAGAAAAATAAATAATTATACATTTGAATTAAAACTGGAGTTCTACAAACTTTCCACACAAGGATAGTGGATTAATAATATGAGATACAATGGGCGACTTACATCAACGGTATATAGTATTGTTCAGTTTATATGTAGGAATTGGGTCGAGTCTGGCACGCGAAAAACAACCACTCTGCCCCTCAAGTTTCACCCACCTCAAGGTTCACTTTCGTTTGAGGTGACTTTAAGATCACGCTAGCACGCGAAAACGACCTTTCCGCTCCTCGAGTTTCGCACACCTCGAGGTTCACTTTCGCTCAAAGGCGAGCCTACCGAGCGTAGTATGGGAATTATTCAGCCCGAAAATGGGCCACTTTTGTCAAGTGAAAATGGACCTAAGCTCGTCAACAGTATTGGTCAAATATCGCACAATTAATGCAAATATTGTTTTGATATAATTGAAGGTTAATTGAAATTAACTTTTTTGGGCAAGATCTTGTTTTTTTAAATAGTAATGAAAATAATATATCATAAAATAATTCGTCTTTATTAGATCATATTATCATAAAATAATTATGCATTGCGTTGTGTGAGCATTTCCCACATTTATAGGAAGAAAGTTTCGGACAAAATTTCACATTCGTCAAGCTCGTTGCAAGTAGTAAAAGTAGTGACCCATTTAAGAGTAAAACCATAATTCCTGGAAGCTTTGTCACGGGAACTTTATTTCTGTCGGGAGAAGAGAATAAACGGGGGACTTTATTTTTAGGAGTGGCGAAGAAGCTATTGTCGTAAATCTGTTGTGATTTAGTAGCGGCGAGATTAGATGGGTGGATGCAGACGGCAGTTATATAAACACAACACTAGAATGTAGAGTTTTTACGGGATGAGGTTGCTCACCCTCGTGCGGGGGTCGTGTAACCGCGGTCGCCTGATTAACCCCTACCATTTCTCTTAGCGAGGAAAAACCTCGCTGAAACTTCAACCCTATTAGTAGCCAGTACGTTCCGAGGACGAGGTCTATTGATGGGGCCCATTAACGTGCCAGGGGGTGATGGAGGCTAATCCCGGCCGACATAAGCGAGGAAGGCAATCCTTCATACCTTCTTACGTCACCGAGACATTTGTCAAGCACTTCGGGTGTCAAATGTTCATTCATATTGATCGGTGTTCCACGTGTCGTGGTGTTAGGAAGTCGCTGGATATTCGATATTTGACAACTGAAGCAACATTTGCGGTATGGTTTGTCGCTGAAAGCTCATTTATAAACTTTCGTACGCCTATAAAATGATGATTAAATGAATAGAAAATAATGCAAATTCAGGTGAGTGTAATGAACGAGACAAATAATAGGGCGCTTGGGTGTTTTGTACTCGTAGAGCTGATGAATTGAGAAAAGAGTGTCAGCAGAATGACAATGGATGAAAGAAGTTACACACATGAGTCTATACATGATCCGAGTCGGAAAGCAGAACAT
Source organism: Glyphotaelius pellucidus (assembly GCA_936435175.1). Taxonomy (NCBI): domain Eukaryota; kingdom Metazoa; phylum Arthropoda; class Insecta; order Trichoptera; family Limnephilidae; genus Glyphotaelius; species Glyphotaelius pellucidus. Next base: position 14,458,298 of record OW386544.1, on the reverse strand, counting down.
AATAACAAAATATGTGAGACGGTGACTGAATGTGCGGTGTGTGTGTGTGTGCGGAGAAGAATGGGACAAGACTATATTATGTAACTTTATATCTCCCTGCCTTCTGCTAAAATGGCGTGATGGTTAGTTAGTTAATTACGCATTTAAACGCAACGTTCGGTGATTTTTGGGACGCAAACTCAAGTATTAATGCACATTCGACTGAGCGTACATTTTCGCATTATGGAATGCGCTGTGCCCTTTAAAAATCCTAAAAGTCAGCAAATACCATGCGACGCGTGCTTGCGTCATCACACCATTTGTCACTGCAATCGCAATGCATGAATATTTCAGAATCGACAAAATTATGCACATGTCGGTGCATCAATTGACTTAAAACAACTTAGCGCTGTAATTAAATGCCGAGTGTTTGATCAATTTCCGCAGCGGCTTTCTTTGGTTTCAACGGCGAGCACCTCCCACGTGCTTTCAGCCGACTAGCATGCACTTATTATATTAGCACCCACAACGCACTTTTCAATGACGTCATTATTAATTCACAGGAAATGCCACAATCAACACGTCACCTAAAAGCATTCATAACAAAATGTATAAGCGCACCATTAGAGATGTTGTGCTCATTTAGGAAATGTTGCGCTCGTTTAGGAACCATTATTTATTTTCCAATCCTACTATTTCCCAACTTCTTCAACTCCCCTTATAACATACCCTAGTTGGGTTGTCGTAGTCCCACTAGCTTTAGGCAGTTGGATTTCTTGCGTGGTACTAAAATAAAAAAAAAAGTTTAACATGTCCTTACCGTCAGCCGTATTTAATTTCTATGTCAAAAGGCAATAAAACAATTTTTTTACTTTATTTAAATTTTATTATTTTTTGCGCCCAGCTGGGTTTTTACAAGAATAATTAATTACATAGGCCAACAGTGAAAAAACTTTTTTGATAATTTTTACTAATTCCTGTGTAATTTGGTGTCCTGATTACGAAAAAAAATATAAAAAAGTCGTATCACCCACCAATTTTTCACATTTCACTATTAAATATGCCTGATGAGTGATGAGCCTTAAAGTCCACTTTTTGCACAACCATCTTGACTTTTTTGCTGAAAATTTAGGTGATGTAAGTGAAGAGCAAGGGAACGGTTTCATCAGGACCCAAAAGAGATGGAGAAACGATACCAGGGACGGTGGAATATCACAATGATGGGTGATTACTGATGGTCACTTTAAAGAGAACAACAAAACGCAACACATCGGCGAAAAAGCTACGCAAGAAACTTTACAGAGAAAAAAATAAGCATCTAATTTTCAAATTTAAGTAATTAAACATGATTGATTGTAAGCAAAATATAACCAATTTTTAAAACTATGAATTTTTTAATTTTTATAGATCAAAATTTTCCTGTTTTTTGAAATATTAAATTGATATCACATTGTGAAAGAATGGTGGGTGATAAAAAAAACTGCTATGAAATGTGGTTTCAGCATTAAAAATTACATAAGATTTTGGTAAATTTGTTTAAAAAGTTTTCACAAAAACTTTTTTGTTGGCCTGTGTTATTATTACAAGAACAAACATAAGATATTTATGTATAAATATCATAAAAAAAGTTTTAAAACATGCGTAAGGTAAAACGGATAAACTAAATATGAAACAATATGATTAAAACATCCAACAGTAACATAAAATAAAGTACAAACTAAACCAACTCTATAAGACAAATCACTAAAATTACATTGCTCACGCTATAATTTGTACGATTCCCAAAAATACTGACATAGATTCTCTCCATATTATAAACGCAGTCAGTTTATGCAATAGTACCCCCAAACTTGTTGCCCAGATCTTGAATCATTTTGATTGAGTGTGCCTGGTAGAGTTGGCTGTCTATGTGTTGCAGAAAAATTTTAACATTTTGTCTTGAATCCTAGTCGATACATTGAATTTTATAGTAGCTACGATGGCAGGGCTGTCAATTAAGTTGTTAATGACTGCATAATTTAACCAGGTCTGAAGCAGTTCAACGGTCAATGGACCGGTGAACTCCTTCAGGATTAATCAAACTTACATAATTAAAGTTTTCAATTGGAATTTTGAGCTTAATTTAATTTGGGCTGAACTTCGTTCTATATTATTAGAGTGAAATTTGTACAAAGTCGACTTGTGGGTGAATTATACTCCCCTCGACTTCTAACCAATAAGATGTAGGGTGTAGAGCATTCTCAAGCAATCTAAGGACTTGAAATCAATTATAGATCTGCAAAGTAAGATGAGTATTTTTAAAGCTTTATTAATTACATCGTTGATGTGTGCTATAAATGTCAAGTTTTCATCGAATATTAGAAGTCTCGAATTTGTGGCACTAGTGTTAATTTAATATTATTAATGTAAGATAATATTTTAACACATTTGTCGTATAATACTTGACATTTCTGAATGTTCAAAAATAAAGCATAAAGTAACAATTCAATCATTAAAAAAAAACTTTAAGCATGATTGATCAACAATTTGTAATTATTTATGAAGTAGAGAACTAAGTATAGTATTCCTACAAAATATTAATGATTAAAAAACTATTGAAATAACTCAAAACGACTTATGATATTAACAAATTTTTATTTATTTACAAATCTTATACAGTGATGCTTAGGTAATATAAGAAATTTTTGCTCTGGGTTATCTGTACTAATATTATAAATGCGAAACTACGTGCGTTTGTTTGTTACGCTTTCACGCAGAAACCACTAAACCAACTTTAAAAATTCTTTTACAAATAGAAAGCTACATTATCAGTGAGTAACTTAGGCTGTATATAATGGTATTAATGAATAAGTGTGTATTTCATATATTTTAGAGGCAGGGGGGAAGGCAAGGGGAAGGTGGGGTTAGCGGAGAGGGAAGATACGGGGGAGGGGGAAGGCGGGGAAGGTGGAAGGGAACGGGGACGCACGGGAAAGGACACGCAGGGAGAATCAACTTATTTCTTTGAATGGTATTGCAACGCATGCCGGGTACCAGCAAGTATAAAATAAATAACAGGAGTGCACATCTAAAAATAATATTGTGACATGTCAAGATAAGCTTCATAAACATCTACCTAATATAAAATTTTTAAACGATATTTTAAGATATGCTTCATAAACAGTCTACGTAAAATGTTGAAATTTTGGTTTTCTGTGATATGACATGTTTATGCGTAATGGACGATGATTTTATGGGAACTTATAAGTAAGTTATTTATATTAGTAAACCATAGACGGTGTATTAATTCATTTCGATAAACATTCTGCCGCAAAACAGGTTCGCCTAGTGAGGCAGGTTATATCACGTTATTACTGTGCAATTTAACATTTTTTTGTATACCTGTTCATACATACATAATGTTAGCTTGAAGAGTATGTGTGTTTATTTTCCTGTTATATGTCACTATACGATTCGAAAGTGCGCCCACTGTTGAATTTTGCAGCCACCTCTGGTCCAGAGCCCCAAAATACTTGAAGAAAACAAATGACTTTGTGCAGAAACGGGAGCTCCGTTTGATAGATTATAATCTATCCCTATCTTAAAAAGTGGATTGCAATCTTCAGAACACAAGCGTCAGGAAGGTTTGCTGTCCTTGTTCTACCGGTATTACAATGCAAAATTCTCCGAGAAACTAGCGTTATTGATTTCTTCGGCACCGGTGCATAATCGGGAAACATGCCAAACGCGCGCTCAACGTGTACACGGTTGACATTTATCACATCAGAACAGGTCGCTTTTACTACTCGTTCTTGAGTTCAACAGCTTGGCTGTGGAATGATTTGTCGACTTCTGTGTTTCCTCCCACCCACAATACGGGTCTCTTTAAGACCCGTGTTCGCTCCTTCCTCCCCTCAAAAAGACCCGCTATACAGCATATTTAAAGATAGCATAGGCCCTGAGGAAAATTATTTTCCTGATATTTGAAAAGTGTATTTCATTGTTTAAAATTTTGACAGATATTTTTTCAAGTTTACTAACGGTGTTCATTAGCAAGGTAAATATCTAACGTCACTCTGATCAGTCAACAAAAAAATATCATTACATGTACACATTATAAACAATATTATATAAATACTTTATTAATAAACTTCCAATTATGAAACTAATTTTAACAGTACCTACAAATAAATGCAGTTTTAACTAGCCGAACTAGAGCATTGATTAATATACGGTTGACTTCGTAAAATCATGAATGTGCATTTCAGATCACATAATCACTGATTATGAATTGATTGATACGTAGTAATTAATAATATCAATAAGTGTGAAAGTCGGCCTATGCATGAACAAAGACAATATGTGTCAGATTACATCTATTTAGGACAGATAATATCTAACAAAGATCAAACCACCAAAGAAATCGAGCGAAGAATAGCAAATGGATGGAAGAAATACTGGTCTTTGAAAGAAGTCTTGAAATCCGAGGAGCTAAGTATGCAAATAAAGAGGAAAGTCTTCAACACATGTATACTTCCAGTCATCACCTTTGAAACTTGGGCACTCACCAAACGCCACAGAAAAGTTGGAACGCTACCAGAGAGCCATGGAGAGAAGTTTGACAGGGATAAGGAAACAGGACAGAGTGATATACGGGAGAAAACTAAAGTTGCTGATATAGTTACCCGAATAGACCAACAAAAGTGGAGATGGACAGGTCACATGATCCGCAAGAGAAATCGTGCAAAAATGTCACTGACTGGTATCCCAGAGACGGCAAGAGAAGTAGAGGATGTCAACAAATAAGATGGGAAGACGACCTAAAACTAACGGCTGGACATCATTGGAGAAGAGTAGCGCGTGACAGGTCCCAGTGGAAAATGTTAGAGGAGGCCTATGCCAAGAGGCAAACTGAGCTTCGGGATATATTATAAAAAATAGAACACGCCAAAATTCATAACTAACAGAAGTTCAGAATAAAAAGGCTTATTTTTTTGTTCTCTAGACTTTATGCCCGGGTTAAATCTTTCCCACAGGAAAAACTTTAACCCTTCCACACACTTTTCCACAAATGATCATCTAGTCAATCCAAGCGATGTAATTGCATTGTATGAGTATAATAAATACAAAACTATACAAGAAGAACACGTCAACCTACCAGAGACCACATGGGAAAATACTCCGACTCTAGATATTTTCATATCAGAGGGTTCGGCTCGATAGAACTCCTAACTGGATCGTTATATCCTACTGATTCCTCAATGCAGATATTTAAAAAATCTTTCGTAATCCTACATGTATTTAATATGACTGATTTTTGCATTTTTATATAAAGATTCTTTGATAGATCTAATAAGCCTAAATTTTGAATGAGAGAGCTAGGTATAATGCCAGTAGCCGAAATAACAAATGGTAATAATTTTATAGTCCGAGAATGCTAAATTCTTTATCTCATTTCCTAAATCTGTATATTTTCAAATTTTTTCAGAAACAGATTTTTGAATATTACAGGAATTTGGAATAGCGACATCAATGATATAAGTTTTTTTTTTTTATTTTGTCATGTAAAACTATATCGGGTCTATTATTTATATATTTTTATACATATAAATAATAGACCCGATATAGTTTTACATGACAAAATTAAAAAAATAACTTATTTCATTGATGTCGCTATTCCAAATTATGACGAATCTGTCTGTTAGTGTAGTTTTATCATAATATATTTTATAAAATTCATTTTCTAAAAACGAATTTGGTTCGTATTCATAATATGGTGCTACATTATGGCAGTCAATCAAGTTATGGTTAATTACCAAACTTTGGTGAATTATTTTTAAAACCTGATTGTGCCTAAATGTATACTCGGAAGGCGCTAATATAGAACATCCCGATATAATATGTTCTATAGTTTCCGGAAAAGCCAAACAGTTTCCGGAAAAGCCAAACAACAATCTTTAAATTATTATTATTATTATTAATAACAGTATTACTTATTTAACAGTATTAGAGTAGTAATTAATAATTGTATTACAGACATTTAGTTGGAAGTTGTAGATCGTAACAAAAACAATCGAATGCTCGAGATTTTGCACATTTATACTTCAAGATTAATCGACAAAACCACACAATGAATGACACAAACTATAATAATCCTGACAAAATACATTATATTAAAATATTACCCGTAGTAAGTACGGGTTGCTTTATACTACAGAAGATATTAACGGTCACATTCACGAAATTAATATTGTTACGCATTGTTTTGAACAATTTTATTTCACAATGCATATTTGTTATTTAATTTCTTTTATATGCCACCGGTTTCGACACATTCGTGACATTCAGAGCAATCTTAAAACTAACTTAAAATATATAAGTATTAAAACAAAATTCAGTAACAAATGTATATTGTGAAAAGAAACTCTTCAAAACAAAATTTCTAAATATTGTTACATAGTTAAAAGCCCAAGAAATACAAAAAAAGTTATGTATTGATTACGAATTATAATATTTTACAAAAAGGTCCCGTCATTAATAATTGGTATATCCCTTAGGCCTGCCATATTTTCTATAAGGGTCAAAATATTTCCGTTTTGCAAAAAAATCCAAATAAATGGAGTATTTCTGAATGTATCCCAAAATTAAAAATTGTTTTTGCAAGGTAATAAAATACGGTTTCTAATTTTATAATTCGAAATAAACGTATAATTTTTGTTTCTTCAAACTTCGCAAATTTACTTTTTATAATTTTTGAATTATAAAAATTTTATTAATTGAAATAACACAATAATTTTGTTTGTAACCACGATTTATTTAATTTTATATATCAGTTTAATTTTTATACCCTGAAGATGCTTATGTAAAGCGAAACCGGTCGGTAGGGGAAAAATTAAATAAATCGCGGTTACGAACAAAATTATTGTGTTATTTTAATTTATAATATGTCAAACCACAAAGTTACTGCTTTCTACCAAAAAATATAAAATTTTTGTATGCAAACATAAAAGTTTAAAAAATGCTATTGTTTCACTCCGAGTTGTCCGGTCACCAGTGCTATAATGTATTCCTGCGTAATACGTAACATTATTCAAATTCGACGAACTTTTAATTTTTAAAAATTGGAACTATTAGGCATAGGCAGTATAAGCACAATTATTTTTTCAACATTTGGCGAATGCTTAAATGATATAGGTAAAAGAGTAGAGATACGTTATTGAGACAAGTGATTTCACTGAAGTTCAGTGAACATACTTCAGTGGCATGTTCGTAAACATATTCTTTGAATGGCTATCCTTTTCATAGCTACATTTTTCGTTTTATTAATATGAATATAATGTGTCAAGAAGAAACAAGAATTAAAGAAAAAAACCGCTCAGTCAAATCCTTTCTTCCTACCCGGTCTAAAATCCAATATTGGCTTGTTAGATTTCCATGTCTTATATGTCGAATGAGTTCCAACCTCCTTCCCAACCTCAGAGTAGGTGTTTTAAGTCCCAACAAATTAGTAACCCCTGGTATACCGGTCGCACCGGGACAGGGGTGCTCCTGGCTGGGGTGTACAATCATTCCATATCGTATCGATCGGTATGTGTTTGTCGTGTATTTTTATAATTTCTTTGGATAAATTTCAAGTTAACTAAAATTCAATAGGAAAATTTCTTCTTTTAAATGGAAATGATCCAGAGGCATTTTTTTCATAAATACTTTCAGCTTCAAAAATCCAACAATTATAATATCCCGTGATTTTTCACGGGTCTGTGCTAGTTTGTAATAAATCTGTTTGTAAGTAAATGGCTCATATTATGCTAATAAATACTTATTGATTAATTCACGCTACACTTGAACTGCATATTGAATACTGAGTTATTACATAAACCAATGATCAAGATTATGCTATAAACACGACAAGGAAACCAAGCACTCACTACGAATGTGGCATCTATGAACATATACATTTATGAACATCGTAACTAAATAGAAGACAGGATTTATACTTGAAACCAGATTGAGAAGAAACAAAACCAGATAATATCAAACCAGATATAAAAAGGGGAAGTTATTAACTATAAAGTCAAGAGTGCTTGTGACTTAGTTGCATTCTCTGGCAAATGCCAACATTTTCTGTACACGCGCCGCACAGTCATTAAAATGTGTTAAAATCATAATAATATATTGTTTTATCGTAATGTTGGCAGTTTATGGTGGGTTTAGTTGCACCAGTAGGCCGTGAATTGATTATTACTGCCACTTGCACAAATGCAAGGCGCGTGTAACTTCTTTACAATGTCACATTTATCTAGCATGTGTTCTCGCATAAAAAAGAAATAAAACATTATTGAACAAAAAGAAACAAATAATAGTATCTCGTAGGCAATATAACTAACTTTACTGTATGAACAATAATAAAGATTATACCATTAACTAGGAACACGAGGCAATAGCGATAAACATACCTAGTTTATTAATAATTCGTTGACTGTCTTCAATAATAATAATGGAAATTCTTAATGATAAGAGATACAATAATATTTTTGCGTTTTATTGTCATCCTCTTCACGTAAGTACATAAAACCGTACCCCCTTTGACCGATTTGAGAAAAATTTAGGATTAATATTCATTACGCACAATACAAGTAGGGAACATCGAGGTGATATTTAATATTTATATTTCTTTCCAATTCCTCGTGTAATATTTTAAATGCCCTAAACTCCTAATTTTACCAACTTAAAATCTAGGGTCTCGTTGATGATAATACAGTCGCAGCCTGAACATCTGATCCTCTCCTTCCTGTACCAAATTTTGCGTACACTGCGTCTGTTTAGAGAACGAGAAGGAGAACAAAAAAGAGCATTAGAACAAACCGGAGATATACAGACATTTCTACACCTTCGGATCAATTTGCAACACTTCAATACATTCTTATTACTACGGAAACTTTCTGAATTGTCGAGAAATTTAGAGAATAGTCGATATGTGTGTGGTTTCAGTACATTTCAAATCTGCCGCTTATTGAATACAGCTACACAAAATTGAAAAAAATGATACTTTTGGAAAACTGACTTTGGTAGAATTAAATTCGGCCTGTTTTATCAAATGTGTCTTTTTTAAGAAGTTTTTGTTAATTATTTTAACACAAACCTTGAGACTTTAGCTTTAACACGAGCTGTGTCTTAAATAGAAGCGCGCATTTAAAAAAAATACTTTCTGTTTATATTTTATGTTTTCAAACAACACCAAAACACAGCTGATTACTAAATCTATAAAAATATCCTGGTTTCATGAAATAATATGTAAACAGTACTTATTTATTTATTGATTTACAGTAGATACATACTTTAATTACCTCTGGAAATAAATACAGAATTTAAATAAAAGGACGTTGGAAAAAAGAAGATAAAATATAAAAATCACTAATATAATATTAGTAAAGAAAACGTTATCATAATTCGCAGCGAAATAAATCATTGATAAATCAAACCAGTCTTTCGATAGCAGTAAGGGTCAAAACAGTCGAGTTTTGAGCGGATTATTTTGGAAAACGCATAAAATTGAAAAAATGTTTACGATATTTTTTGCAATATCACTTTGGTTCTCAAATAATCGACAAGCAAAGTCGTAAAATGTTAGAGGGTGTGATAAGGCGAACTAAATATTGACATTCTGAGAAAAACGAAACATTTACATATTGACAAAGTATTTTGTTTTTCCTTATTTATAATTAGTTCAATTCTTAAAATATTAAGACAGTAACATGGCATTTATTTATTTATTACATGCTGATATTTATTTATTGCATGCGTTCCGCCTTTGCAGAGATAATTCGTGATTTACTGCAACTACTTTAAACATTGGCAGGTTGAAAGTTTTCTCCCAAAGTCTATTTTATGAGAGTAGAAATAATGTCCACTGAGGAATGAAAATGTACCAGAATTAAAATAAAACTTTTATTTAATCTGATATTTACAGCCAAAATTTATTACAAGCATAAATAAATCTATTAAAAAAAAACAGGAAAAGACATGTCTATAAATATTCATCTATTGCATGCCTACGAAAAACGAATGTTTGAAGATAACTACTATTATTCAGAAAAAAAAATTATTGTAATAATTATCGATTAAACACGATAATAAAGGTTTATTTATAAACCTCCGTTCAATAAGTTAAAACTACACACGGAGAAAAATCGATTTTGGCACCCACGATAAATTGTCATTCCTAATTTTTATAACATCAATTTAAGGATGTTTCAACAATTTGCCTCAATAAAGATAGATCCCGCAATATTTGGACGAGTATTGGAACATTGCTAGTCAATCCAAGGGAGCCTACTACGCCTCAATACAAAGATTATCCCTTCAAAACCATGGTTTCAAAAATCCCCCTATTTTTCCAAAAATAAATTTCCTCACCTATTCGAACGAGAATCAGATATTGTTCCGTTCCTTCTCACTTTTTTTTTAAATTCACGTTCTTGACTCCTTAGATTGTATCTTCTGTGGTCTAGAAGTGGGAACTTTAGATCACATATTTTTTGGTTGTCCCTCCCTAAATAAATATTCCCTCCATTCAACATCTCATCTCTTCCAATCTTCCATACAATTCTGAAATTTGGACATTTAAATAAAATTAATACAAATATAAATTCGCCTATCCTTTATCTGTAATTTTAAATGATGGCCTAGAACACCCTTGAAGGGTGAAAACCATAAATAATATTTTTTTCAAATACATCATGATACAAAGAAAAAATACAGAGTAATAACAAAGTATACGTGCAAAATTTGAAGATTAATAATTTATTTTTTCAATTTCCCTACAATTTTTACGCCAGAAATTATAATATTGCATTTTATTCGGATACTCTGTTATTTAACTAGATGTCATGATAATTTGTTAATTATAATAATTATTCAGATCTAGTCTCTAAACATTGCTATAGTCTTTTCAAGCAAAGTTTCAATTACAAATGGTGGTCTTTCTCCAGAGCGAACATGGAAGCACCTATCTACTACATAAAATTATTTATTTTATTTTACATTTATATAGACTTACAGTTAAATGGGCGGTTAGGTCATGATTGTTTTCTTATTTAGAAAGTTTTTTTTTTAAAAAGACAAACATTCTCGGGTTACGAATAACCCAACGATTTTTGAAAATATCATATTAACACCGCACTAAGCGGAAAATGTTGCTTGTGTCGTGATGGAGGACTTAGCCAGCCGAGGAATTGAACACGCAACGCCCGGGTGGGACCCAAACGTGATGCCCACTCAGCCACTGACCGGTCTGATTATTGATTACTTCTTCAAACTTTGCAAATACACTTTGTGGAGTCATTTTTAATTAAATGAAAACAAATAACTTTGTAAAACAACCACTGTATAAATAATATTATCAACAACAAGTTTCTTCGTCAGGATAAGATTAATATTAGGTAAAGAACCGAGTGCAGTTCACACGCGGTAGAAGTGAAACCTTCAAAATAACTTACGCATAATCTCAACCAAAAGTGAGCTCATAATCAAAGCGGCCAATGCGGTAAGGTTTCATTCTATCTCATTCTCTCGCAGCCTAAATCCTATAGATGTATGTGTTTGTCACTTTTTAGCGTCGTTTCCATTTCATCGAGTTTCAAATCACAACGGTGCTAAAGAAGTTTCATTTCAATGGCAAAAGTACTGTCTATAGTTATTTTTGTTTATACTTGTTTGTCTTTTCTTATTTTTAATTTTAATCTTATCCAGACGAAGAAAACTTGATTTTCGAAACATGTTGATAATGTTGATTATAAATATAGTGGTTGTTTTACAAAGTTATTGTTTTCATTTAATTAAATTATTAATTGCTCGTCACACATCTTTGCAGTTATTTTTTTTTCCATTATTTTCCCAAATTTCACATTTTATATATACAATATTACGATATAATAAGAATAATGGGAACCCACTAAGGCGCAGCCTGTACGTGGGTAATATAGTTTAATATATTTTATTATTGTACCTAGAAAGAACAAACAATGGGCATATAAAGCAAAAACATGATTAAAATTTGTCTAAACAGCTGTGCACAAAATGAGCATACAACAGTGCAACAGTAAGTGTATAGTGTAGTACTATTAATCTACATTAACTGGTCTAAAGAAATTGAGCACATTAACTCAAGTATTTACCGATGCAATACAGGAAGAAAGTGCAACGTCATATTATTATTACAAAGCTAACAATAAACAGCAACACTATTAGCATTGAATTGAAGAGCAGTCAGGATGACTTGCGCAACGAGGCTGGCCTGAAGTATTAAAGTACCTACTGAATATGTCGTGGGAATCACGCAGGAGGATGGAACGTGGGAAGCAAGAAAGTGAAAAACCGCAAGTGCCAGTGAAGGTGACCACGGAGAAAGATCAAGGATGACATTTAATTGCTTTAAAACCATCATGAAGATGACTTTAAATACAATACCGGAGAAATAATTCACTTGTAGGTGTGCGGGTTCAAGTAAACTACGTAGAAAATAAAATAATGTGATGTAGGTGAAGTGGACGCGTACACTGAACAACTGAATAGTTGTAAATACGAGCAATAAGCATGTCATATTGTCACAGCAAATAATAAAGATTACCTATTCAAGTGACTGAAGTTCCATGGCCCCCGGCTAAGTGTATCTAGACACATTGTCATATGTGACAGGAACAATATTAATAATTAATAGGAAATATTTATGGTGAGTCTTAGATTCGGCGTGATTTGTCATTATAGAAAACTAACGATACCTACCTTCAGCTACTCACCAAAACGTTGACAACACTGACAACCATAAAATGTTCACTATGATTGACAAACGACCACAATTTGATCAAGAGAAAACGGAGCGAGAATTGGCGTTGATTGCGACTTCTCAAATGTCAAAAAATGGCGAGAATTCTGGAATAACCCAACATAAAAGCATTTAGTCAGTTTTCAATTATTTCAAAGCTGGATGTAAAAAGCGAGCTAATTTTCCAAAAGAAATAAACAATGAGACGTCATTTTAAAATACCAAACCTAACTAAGGCAAAAATTAGGTACCGACACTTCTATGAACACTGAACAAATGATAACATCAAACATTCTCAAAGGCCGGCAGAACGGACCTGAATTTGATCAATCTAACCAAAATATGTATACTCTACATTAGCAGGTGTACATTTTCAGCGATTATGATTTATTTAAAGCCATTAAAATACGTGTTTTCAATGTGAAATCTATTTCACCTGATGACGCAGCTCAAATACAGGAGTTTCAATCAGTGTCGTGGGCCACGTAGCCTCATCGGCGCCGCTGCACAGGACAATTGTCAATAGAAAAATTAGCCCTACAATGTTAGTGCAATAAACAATAACAAATTTCTTCTAAGTCTTTATGTCTTAATTCTACCTCGAGGCTAGATGAGACAAAAAATAGGTTCAACGATTATTACCTCCAAACGATCTCCAATTACCAATTGCTAACGCCGAACAACCGGAAACTACCGAATTCGGTCTACGCGTACCGCTTGTCGCTTTCTATTAGTTTAACTATTTTCGATGAGATATTGGTATGCAATAGAGCAGGGGTGGCCAACTTGATTAGACCCAAGATCTACTGTTCACTGACAAAACGCTGTGCGATCTACCCTTTCGCCGCCCCCTTATTTATGTACTTCAAATGCAGATTTTCAAGCGCCGGGGGGGGGGGGGGGGGGGATATTATTTTTTTTTTTAAGAGCTCATTATTTTGTGAGACGAGTATTATTCCGTTGAAAACCATATTTATAAATTCAACTACAAATTTGTAACTGCTCTCGGAAATCGAGAATGGTAGGTATCAATTTTAGGATTTCGCATCTCGAATTTTTATACTGCGTTAAATGTAAGGTTCTGCGTAAGAGACCCAAAATAATAATAAGAATTTTGTAGCATAGGGCATGTAAAGGCATATGCTGCAAATGTAAAGCTTCACTCGATACACGTTGAATCTGCAACTCGTCATTTACTTTATCGTTGTATTATGAATACGAAACTGGTTTAAATTGAATCTGTATGCGGTGAATTGAGACTACACTCAGAACATGAAAATGGATTTTCTTTGATTCTGGCAGTACATAAATATAATGCAACTAGAATTTTTTAACTGCACTTCGAATAAGCGAGTGTTTTCCTTTAAAATGTGTCAGCAGCTGAATCCAAAACTGGAATTTTACATTCTGAACACAAAACTGGTTTAAATCAAATCTGTATGAGGCGAATTAAAATAGCACTCTGAACATAAAAATGGTTTTTCTTTGATTCTGTCAGCACATACATAGTCTGCAACTAGGATTTGGATTGAAAATGGATTTTCTTTGATTCCGGCAGCACATACATAGTCAGCATCTAGAATTTTATAACTGCACTTCGAATAAGAGAATGTTTTCCTTCGAAATGGGTCAGCAGATGAATCCACAACTGGAATTTAACATTTGAACACACCACTGGTTTTAAATTAATAGTGAATCTGCTTGCGAGTTTTCAGCAGTAATCTCATAATATGCGTATGGTTTTCCTACGAATTGCGAATTTTAAAGAATTTTAACATTTTAACTCCACTCGAAATATTAAAACGACTTTCTTTGAACTGCGTCGCAAGATTAATCCACTACTGGAATTTTGACAGATCATTCGAAACATGAAACTGGTTTTAACCTAAGAGTTTATCTGCACGCGAATATTTAGCTTTAATTGATACTACACCCAGAACACGAAAATGGTTTTCCTCCTATTTTGAACTTGGAATACAAGGATGGTTTGATGATCCATCGAAACAAAAATGATGATCCATGAAACTTATGATGACCCCTCTCAATCATTCTCACTGAATATTAGTCATAAACAATCCAAGCTCAAAACAAAATAGGGGAATTCTTGCAACTCACTACAAATGGTGTTGCCGGTCGCTACAGTGATCAAGATGACATTATTATACAATAATTTAGGGAAAAGAGATCCCCCGGACCGAATCTCAAAAATGCCCCCCCGCCCCCTACATTGTTATAATAATGTGAAATTAAGTTTCTTACGGATGATGGTACCCACTAAGCAGAAGGCGTCTAGTATATGTAGAATGTAAATGTAAATATGTAGGGTTACCACAGTGCTGATATTGCATTGTATTGTTACATTGTGTCTGAGAATCTTCCGCTAGATTACCAAAATCAGGTTTGTAGTTGGAAATTGCCAGCCTTTAATAATCGAATGTATGAGCGTCTGTCAAAAGAACGGTGTTTATTTTTTGTTTGTTTTAAGTAGGAAAATGCTGTTTCACATAAATACGTTGAACCGAAACACGAATGCAATTGTTCAAAACATTTCTTTTAATTTGGATATTTCTCGTTGGAATCCAATGCCTAGACCTGAGGATGACCTTGCTTTAAGAAATATGTCGCAGCGCAGAGTAATTATTTCGTTTTGCAATATCATGCGGTCCATTTGAAATATATCTGCAATTATTTTTTTGCCATTTCATAAATATGATGAATGGAATTATTAAACGGATAACTGATGAATTCCATCAACTGCACAATTTTATTGAAATAACTAAAGCAATTTTCGAAATCTGATACCTATATCCTAATTTTTGCTGTGTACTTCTCGGGAATGAAATAGTAGGTAATTTTTTTCCCGTATATGATCCTTGCTGTTTAAAAATCGTTGAATTTTTTTCTTTTCAATGTCGACTACGCTGTTTGACTTTGGAAAGCTGCAATAGAATCATTTCTGTTAATGTTTTATTCTTGCCTTTTAATTCCAGATTTAATGTGCTCAGTTTTCCGGTAAAATCTGCTAAAAATGTTAAATCACTTTGCCAGTCTAAATCACGCAGTTGCTGATAATCATCACCCCTCTCTTCAAGAAATTTTTATTCTTCCGTGAATATATCAGGCCACGAGTTTTTCCTGAATATGATACGCGCAGCTCTTGTGCGGGTTCTTGTCCGGCTACGGGTCCAAGTTCTTTTGCGGGTCCGGGTTCTATTGGGTTCGAGTCCTTGGTCGGACCCGTGCGTCCGATCGACTAGCCTAATAGCCGCGATCGACCGGTTGGCCATCCTTGCAATAGAGCATCTAATCCAGGTTTCTCGCTGTTATTTCTGAGCATATAGGATGGGAGATAGATGTAAGTGGGTGGTTGATACTCTCGGTATCACCCTAGTGAAAAACCACCACTTAGAATGAAAACGATGCTTGAAATAACTTTAACCGAGATTGGTTCCTAAACCTTCCCCTCTCCACACCCTTCAGTCTTACAACTTACCCCAATCGGGATTGCTGCAGTTAGCGGGGAGCAGTTGGAACTCTTGTGCGGTATTCACATTAAAAAATATGATCATAATATTTAATTAATATTAAAATAAACATAACTATTAAATGAGAAGCCAAAATCTTAACAAGTATTCATTCGAATGTAGAAAGGCAAATAAAATAATCGACATACCTAATTAAGGGGGTAAATAGGTGTAGGATGGCGTATTTTTAGTGATTTTCATGAATTTTTTCAACACATAAGTAATATATGTATTTTGTTTATTCTTTGGGGTCATTTTACACATTTTTTCTAAAGTTTTCAAATATTTTCCTCAAAAAGTAACGGAGATATCATTGTAAGTGCATTGTAAGTCGCCATCCGGCTGGGCAATTTGTGTAACTCCTGGAGGTCACAATTTACACTCGAAATCAATAAAAAAAAAACTTTTTTTGGAAGTGCTTCTTTGAACCTCACTTTTTATAAAAAAAGTCGAAAAAAAATATTTTTTTGAGAAATGTGAAAATTTATTATGATTTTTTACCATTACTCTTAAGGTTTTTTTTGCAATAAAAAATAGTTTAAATAAAAATACTGTTTAGAATTGAGGTTCAAATAGGGTGCCTTTATATAAAGAAACTATGTACTGCGTTTGATAACGATTGATCAAAAACTGTATAAACTAGAGGTTACACAAATTCGAAAAAAGCAGTTTTGAGAAAAATGCGTTTGAAAATAATAGTGGCAGTAAAGTAGTAGTATTTCGGCCGAAGGACACTCGCTTAAACGCTTATAACTTTTAAACTTTGTGTAATTTTGGTTTGAAATTTTCAGAACATATTTTTGAATAGCAGGTTTGGTATATGAAAGATTTTTTTTTTAAACCTCTACACCTATTTCCCTCCTTATAGGAAAATATAGAAGAAGAGGAAGATAAAATGTTTACGGGAGATGCTCTGGTTACATCTAAATATTAACAATTAAATCTAATACCTAAATATTACAACGAACACCTACCCATGTACATCAATAATTGTTCGTAAACAGGTCCTCAGCTTGAAATTATCATAAGAAATAATAAGAATACGTGGAGAACATAAAAAATTTTTTTACTAAAAAATATTTTCTCGGTAGTACGAAAAACAAAGTAAGAATCAATAATTACTGGGTGGGCCCAAAAAATAGACAAGAGAAGTAAACAGATTATGGCGAACGTGACTTTTCTTTCATAGCTTAATATTTTAACAGTCAATGACGCAGGTAAATCAAAATAACATAAATTTCATATAATTTTGATTCGCTAATAGGATCATAAATTTTAATTCAACGACATGATGCAATAACGTAGTATTTATTCCAAACTTAAGTAGGAAACCAATTACTAATAGTTAATATTATTTGTGCGATTTATGGTCTTGAATTAAACGAGCATCGCGTATATATATAGTTTGAATTCATGTTTGTATTGCGCCAAGGTTATTAACATTCGCAATGAGTTCCGACAATAATGAACGATGACATTGCAAATCTATTTATTGGCTGCGAGATGTCCTTACGAAGACCTGATACCTAAATAACGTAGGTATCACGTACGGATAGAAGGAATTACGTGTTAGGGTTTGGAGTGTTTGACAGTGATACACAAACAAAACCTTGAACCGAAAAATTCACGTTGCCGACTGCTTAATTTGCCAAATTAATGAATGAAAAATAAATAGTCATGTCATTATCAAGAGAGAAAAGTTACACGGGAAAATCGAAACCAGATTTAATTATTTAAGCAATGAATATCATATCCACAATATCTGACAGTGTAAATACCCCAGCGACTGAATGGTTGAAATTTAAGAATCCGACTCCGAGTACTACTGAGACGCCGCGCCATTTGGAAACAATCTGTGAACGTGAAGTTTGTAACTATGCTACTATCGTAATAGAACCGAATTAAAACAAGTAGCTAATGATGCCAAAAGATGGCGCCACTTACGTTAACAGCTAGCAAGAGGAGCGTCGGCTGGCAGGCGTAAGTACTCTTGGATTTGCATTTTCATGAATCTCTCCAGTCTGGATATGGATGATATAATAATAATAATTTTTGGATGATTGTTTGTGGCTAGACTACTGTCGTGTAGCCCACCGCCCGCAGTGCACATAATTACACAAATTGACCGACTAAAAACAGAATTAGGAACTCAATTGTAATTAAAATTCCCGTGAGTTCTGAACAAAATATAATAATATAAGGGAACCTAAGCCCATAGGATGAACAAGAAAACGACAAATCGCGGGCGTGCAAGCGGAAATCAACTCCATCTTATTCACAAAATTGGTATTTGAATGCCATTGTACAGAATTTTTTTTTTTTTACATGAGCTCCACACAGGAGATCATGAGGAAAATAATTTCCCTCAGGGCCTGTGTCATCCTTGGGGATGCTGTGTGTAGGGTTTTTTTTTAGGAAAAGGGGGAAAGGAGAGTTCTGGGAAGGAAAAGGGTTTAAGGTATGGGCGGTACCCATTCCCGCCTCCCAAATAAAGCTGCTTGACTGACACGTCACTTTCTACGCCTGTTTAAATGTCAGATATTTACTTTTGTCATTAACTCACATTCAGTGACATCTTTGACAAGCATACATCACTTACGGAAATAAAGATAGTTTTATGCGGTTATAGTATAATAATTTATTTTATAAAAATTTAGCTAGAAGCAAGTATAAGAGGGACAGAGCGCGTGCGTAATGAGATATAACGAAAGGGTATTAAGTCAGTGGCGACATTGGTTTCAATTTAAAGTTATATAGAAGGCAGTTGTAGTGTGTATTATTTATGCAGTACCTATGCAAGAGTGCAGCTATGGTATTGAGTTATTTCATACGAATTTCCCATTTACCGAAGCAAATCACCGCTCACTGAACGTAATATAATATTATAATCAAAGTCACGACGCATAAATGAACCGCAAATATCGGTCCTAGGGGCACCACGTAGTAACAACACGCGACGATTTCTACATACCCAAGAATAGGGTTAAGATCCCGTCAACACCAAAACAGCACCGAGTGCAGAGAAACGAAGCCAACGATTAACAAGAGTAGTAGCAATACTAAATCAAGCAATTTAGAAAACGTAAATAATTCAACCCTTTTTAAAGTAAATTTGCAAGATTTATCAACAATCCATGAAGAAAATAGAAAAAGTCAACCGGCCCCAATTTCGGAATAACTACGCCCTCGCAGCTTACTCTATCAGAGATCGGCCGATAGCCGTTTCACGCTCAGTGTGAACAAACGTGGAAAATATGTACGGGTTTATTAAAATGGTCGCAATATTGCCGGCAAAGGGAATGTCCGATGTATCAATAAGCGAAAGCCTTTAGGGTCACCGATCAATCTTGCGCTATGTCGGCAGTTTTCCTTGTGGGGATTACCTAGGGCTCTTTGCTTACACAACAATAATAATAATACGGTGCCTATTTTACCTCCCTTCCCACCCCACTACAGTCTATAAAGAAATGATAGACAAAAATGGAGGGCGCTGCGGTTGTCAAAACGATTTTAAATGGCAACCCCATTGAAAGGTAAAATAATAATATACCTTTAGAAAAATGTGCAACATAGTTGTGAATGATGAATACTTGGAGCAGGTGGATGAGTTTGTGTACTTGGGAAGTATGTTTACGAGAGATGGGAAGGCTGATAGAGATGTTGAAAGAAGGGTAAATGCAGATAACTCCATTAATGGAAGACTGAACGCCGTTGGCGCCAACAAAAAACTGTCCAAAGAAGCGACGTTAGCCGTCCGGAGTGCTGGTACCTACCCTGATGTATGGCATGTGGCATGCATAATTGAGGCGTGGAACTGGCAGAGAAAGGACGAAACTAGACTGAATGCTGTAGAAATGAGATCCCTGAGGCGTATGTGCAGTAAAACCATGTACGATCGTGTGAGAACCGTGGAGATCCGCTAAGAATGCAAGGCTGATGTAAGCGTAATGAGTAAGATGAGATAAAGTTCAGAGCGAATGAATGAGGAAAAGAGTGTCAGGAGAATAAAAATAAAAATTAAATTAAATTTTTATAAAAAAAAAAAAAACTTTTTCGTAGAAGCATACCTACCTTTACTACCGTACCTAGTATTAAATTTAAAATAAAATTAGGTAACGTTATTTTTCATTTAAAGTCAATCATAACGTAATTTCTTTTTATTCACTTTAATTTGTTCTAAAATCGGTGTTGCCATAGTAACGGAAAAAAACAGTTTAATTTAATTAAATTTCAAGAATTTATTTACAGGCTGTAGTTGGTATAATGTAGGCAAGTATCGTTCGATATATGACCGGCGATATTGGACTGCGTGCGAAGGACGAAGAACGAGTACTCACTCGTATTAGGACGTATGCATTCAACAGGAAAATCCTGTAATATGTGTTTATTATAACCGGTATAAATTCTATTTAACTTCAATCACGTTACAGTAGGGTAAGAATGGAAATTTATGAAATTAATTTTGTATGCTTTGGAAAATCTATACGGATTAAGGAGATAAAAAAAATATTACTTGATTCGAATTTAATTTTTTCTGACACAGGGTTTAGTGAAAAATTAAATACACAAAAAGATACAAGGAACTCGATGTAATTCCATCAAATGAGAAATTATTGAGAAAAATAAGAAAACAATTCCTTTTGATTGTTAGGGAGTATTCGTGCCTTTTTCCTGATTCATACTCACACCTAGTCCCACTACATACGTATGTGAAATCACAAGGTCTGTGCATTGACAATCTTCAACATGACAGCAATGTTCTTGCTCAGTATCTTGACTGCGAATGATAAAATTACGAGTTCGTACAAAACCTTAAAAATTACAATAAGGAACTCCAGTGAAAAATATTACGGCTTTAAAAAATATGTTCATTTAGACCAATAAACGCTAATTCTCAATATATAAGATTTATTAAATAATATTAAACGTAGAGTTTTAAAAAAATTATTAAAAAGTCCATTTTAAAACGTGTCATTAAAACACCCTGTCAAGTTGGTATCATTGGATTGTTAATGGTGACGTCACCGCGTCCATAATTCTCCAGTCACGTGGTCATATTGTATAGAAACTTTGACATACCATTCAACATTCCGTATTATTGGTTTATAGAGATTTAGAAATAAAATGGTTGTTGTTTTCATTGAAACATTGTTTAGGCCTTAATAATTCAGTATCAAAAATATAGTATCTCTTTTAGTTTATCTACATTATTTAAAATATTTAAAAACTTTAACTGTACAAAAAACGATCGTAATACCCGTTGAAACTCTCCAATTCTGGATTTCAAATAGGCCGGCGACGAACAACTGATTCCAGTTGCACACAAAATTCATGCTCCGGTTTCCATAATATTGATTTCGATTCGTAAAGCAAAAAACATAATAATTTCAAACCATTTTTATACCACTCTCCCGTAATAATATTGAAAAATATTATAATATAATAAATATAATAGAATAAATAAATAATTCCACCTAAATAACGTTTTACTTATTCAATAGTTTCATAGCTTCTTCCATACAAAATGACAACATCTGTTGAAAATAACCAAAACTTTTGGTCATGATGACGTCACACTAGATGGTGGTTTTCGGGGGATCTTGAAAAATTAAAACTTTGACAATTATTTTAACTATTAAAACTAACTATAAAAATAAAAAAAATTGGACTGGAGTTCCTTATTGGTGATGCAAATTATAATTGGTGCAAAGTGGAAAGTGTTATTAGATAAGAGACATAATTATCCTGTCTTCAGTGAGTTTTTATGCTTCCATTTTCCCACCGTTACAGAAAGTTCCTATATTGATTACTGATTCACACCTAAGTATAATTAAGTTATAATACGATCTCTGCAATTTAAAACCATCAAAAAATACTTATCCAATTTAATTTAATCGAACAAGGCTTTGTGAAAGATTAAAATTGGTGATAATCTGAAACAAATAATATATAAAACAATATATTTGCACAAGAATGCTCCAAGAATACGACAATTTGACTAAAGAAACTATTTACTAACAACAAAATAAAATTTTAATTCTTATTTATAGAAATAACTTTATGTCTTTGACCATTCCAACAATTCTAATGATTGCATCAACTAATGCGTTCTATATAAGTATATACAAGTAATATAATACATAATATATATTTTGTAAACAGAAAGTAATCACTAATCACAATAATATTATTTTGTTTGCGATTGGCAACAAATTTCCCTCATTCACATGTTTTTGATTCAGTTTTATCTTAGTCACACGTGCTCGGGTGTTTGACCCCATCACGGAAATTCCACAAATTAAATCAAATCATTCATATTATTAAAGCATAAACACATCTTAAATGAAACGCATTAGAAGCAAATCATTACGGATTGTTGCCTTTACTTGTGGAACATGGCGTTGCTACAGCACATTACCAACACAACAGCATACGGGAGTAATAAAATATGAAACAATAATGTACCAGGCTTTATGGGTGTGACGTGTCATCTTAGGTGGTCTTCGGATACTAATAAATTTACAAGGGCAATAGCTGATCCAGCTATCAATAAAATTTATCACATTACTCTTACATGAGGAATTTGTATAAATTTGATTGGTAATCGACGTGGTGTAAGAGGTATTTATTATACTTGTGATTATTACCACTGGAGACAAGTAGAATCTATCTATTTATAAAAGAATATTGTCTGTGGCGGCCGGCGGGATAATTTGATTTTTCTACAAATCTAGTTTTATACCAAGATTGATGAAATTTTAATTTTTGTTTTTATTGACAAAAAAAAATTCGCTTTCCTTTCCCAATTCTCCATCTACACTTATCCCTACTTCCTCCTTCACTTGAGAAGTCCAGCTCATTTTGCTTTAAACCAAATGTATATTATCTATAACACATGCCACTTAATTTTAGTAGAATATTGTACCGCCCTGAAGAAGCTACGGTTGTAGCGAAACCCGGTCGGCATTAAATACATAAAAAATAAAAAGTGGTGTTTACAAAGTTATTGTTTTATTTCAAAAGAAAAAAAATGTAATTATTGTTTAATCAAATTAATTGTATTTAGGGTTAACATGGTCTCAAATATTTCATGAGCTGAACAACCCGAAATTTTGATAACAGTATTTTGATAATATTGTGCGAAAGTCCTGAAAAATTTAATATTTCTCAAAAATCGCTTATCACTATCACTTTATAAGCAAAACAACAATGTTGACGAGGATTTACATACAATATGTCAAAAACAAAGGCAAATACTAGATAATTTGTTTACAATACTAATTATCATGTACCCACTATATTTATATTTTCTTACTAATTAATTCATGTACCTACTGTATTTATATTTGTTTCCATGTGCATTTAAAATTACGTATGCAAACTTTTTTATGGAAATATATCAAACAACAAAATTTAAAATTAAAGATTTAATATAACAACTTTATGTCTGTACGGATATACGCGTGTGTATATGCATGTATTTTTATCTTTTGATTTTGCCATATTATAATATTTTTTTAATATTTTTATCTTTTCATACCCGTGTCTACATTCATACATATCTTTTTTACTAAAAACAATTTTACATACGCCTCGGAACAGACTTTGCCTAGTGAGGTGGGTAAAAGAAATCTATACATAAATGAAAATAAAATAAACGCACGGGTTGACGGCACTGAAACTGAATTTTTTTTTATTTGCCGGCAACCCGGGCGTTTATTGAAATAATATTATCATATACAAAAAAGTAAGTAACCCGCCTCACTAGACGATGTCTGTTCTGAGACGGGTACATAAATATGCATACATGTACACATAAATACATAAACTAACTAACTAACCATCACGCCGTTTCCCCGCAGGGGTAGGCAGAGAGGACGGACCGCCAAACAAATCGATCTTGGCACACACTCCTTGCCTCGTTCACATTCATACATCGTCTCATACATGCTCTTCTATTATTCTGACTCTTGAAATCGCCCGACTCGAGTATCTGATTCACTTGGTCGTGCCATGTCTTCCTCGGGCGTCCCCGACTTCGTATACCATTCACATTTGCGTCATATATTCTCCTTACACTCCTTTCATCATTCATTCGCTCTGCATGCCCAAACCATCTGAGCGTCCCTTTCTTAATCTTATTCCTTACGCTTACATCATCCTTGCATTATTTGCGGATCCCCACATTTCTCACACGATCATACATGGTTTTACCACACATGCGTCTCAGGGATCTCATTTCTACAGCATTCCGTGTACTTTCATCCTTTCTCTGCCAGTTCCATGCCTCACTGCCATACATCAGGGTAGGTACCAGCACTCCATTATGGACGGCTAGCTTCGCTCCTTTTCACAGTTTTTTGTTAGCGCCAACGGCGTTCAGTCTTCCATTAATGGAGTTACCGGCATTTAGCCTTCTTTCAATATCTCTATCAGTCTTCCCATCTCTCATAAGCATACTTCGCAAACACAAACTCATCCACCTGCTACAAGTATAAATAAATAAATACATATTTATCCATATAAACACATACACACATACACACACAAACATACACATACATATACACATACATACACATACGTATACAAAATTTAAATAAAATTATTGGAAATTGTTAAAAGTTTATCATTAAACCAAAAATCTAAAAAGAATTATTGGTAATTGCTAAAATGTTATCTTGGAGTGAACATAGCGTCATAAAACCATAAATCTAAAAATAATTATTGGAAATTGTTACAAGGTTATATGGAACTGAACTGAAATTTGTAACCACATTCCACGAAATAAACAGAATCCTTCACATTTATTTTATAACCTTCTAATTTTACTCTTATTTTGAATGTCAAGTGTGCAAAATTTCATCAAGTATCAAAATTCTGCTTTGAGGGAAGGGAAAAGAGGATGGCGATGGTTTTTCCAATACTCTTGTAGACAGTGACCCTGCTCTTGTTTTGAAAAATGTTTATCTAAAGTGACCTGCCATGTCGGTTTGCTACGTTTGGTGACTTAGCAGGGATGAACGAAATCATAGGGTGAGGCTTGTCAAGGTCTTGGCGGCCGATGTGTCTGCCTACCTGCTGCGTGGCGGGCCGGGTCGAGGGAGACTAATTGAGGAGGTCTTTTGAACTCTCCAGCAATAATCCCTCAACCCATCGCCATGCACCGCAGTTAAAGGGATGAATTCGTATGTCCGTCACTCCTGGACACAATGACCACCAGATTCCTACCAACCCCTCATATCTATTTTCTTCCCAGAAATTCCTCTTCTTCCTTTCGTTAAAAAACCCTCCACACAGCATTCATCCACCCTAAGATGACATTGGCCCCGAGGAAAATTATTTTCCTCCGGGCCTCCTTTGTGGAGCTAATGTAAAAATGTCTTCTGTGAATAGTTCGAGTTCAGTTTTCAATTTGGGAGGCGGATATGGGTACCGCCGCCCCGGAACCATGTATTGGATAACCAACAGCTCTGCAATAAGTCACCCCAAGTGGTTCGCTACGTTTGGTAACTTAGCAGGGGTTCCCTGGTTCATGTGGTGAGATTTGCCCAGGTCTTGGCGGCGGATGCGTCTGGCAGGCCGGATCGAGAGAGAGTGGTTGAGCGAGTTTCGACTTTGACTTCTCCAGCCGTACTCTCTCGAAACATCGCCTTGCACTGCAGTGGGAGGGATGGCTTCGTACGTCCGTCACTCCTGGACACATTGACCCCAGATTCCTACTCACCCCTGATACCCTTTCCTTCCCCGAACTTACTCTCCTTCCATTCATAAAAATACCGGCCACACAGCATCCCCAAAGATGACATAGGCCTTGAGAGGAATTATTTCCCTCAGGGCCTCCTTTGTGGAGCTAATGTAAAAAAAGAAATTAAATATAGTCTAGGAGCCATATTTGTAGATACAGCGCACTTGGGGTGGTTTTTCACAATAACAGCGCTACACACATCATCCAATAATCACTATCACGCGGAATGAAAAAAAAAATCATTTATAACTATCACGCGATGGATGGGTGGAACCCGCGTTTAATGTATTCATTGTATAATAATAAATTTACATTTGTATTTTTCCGTCCAGATATCGGACATCGACCACTGGTTAACTTTATAGTAAAGTACTTACTTGATTTGCAAACAATAACATTATCTAAATTAGACCCAATTGAGGAAATTCCAAAATTCAATGTGAAATGTCGCAAAAAAGCACGTAGTACGCAAATTGAAATGCTAATAAATTCAAGGATAAACCAAATTTCAGATTTAAATGGATATGATACAGATGTATTAGAACTTCTAAACAAAGGTCCAAATAGGTACCTTTTTAAGTGTATTTATTTATTTACAAGAATTGTTTTTTAACATTACAAGTGATTACATCATGCAAAGTTATACAATAATTCATTATTATTTTACTACTCAATAAGTTGATACTCCGTTTTATATGAATACCGCACAAAAGTCCCAACTGCTCCCGTCTGGAACCAGTGAGACAATGGCATCCCCAATCGGAGTATGTTGTGAGGCTGAAGGTAGTAGGGAGAGGAAGGAGATAGGGAAAAGAAAGGTGGAAAGTACCTGGATATTCAGATCTGGTCACCAAACACGGCTAAAGCCATTCCAAGCAACGTTTTCAAGGTGGTCTTACACCAGGGCGATACTGAGAGTATCTTCCACTCTGGAACGTGCCGCAAATATACTATTTATTATTTTAAATGAAAAAAATGTGTTATAACACAAATAAAATTTATTTGCCACGCCGGGATTCGATCCCGCGACTTTCGGAATGCGAGTCAAGAGCCTTACCGCTGGACTGCGCCGGCCGTCAGACCTAGACTAAATAGTAGTAATTTTTAATAAATTGGTTTAAATTTAATTACCTTTTTTTTTTTATTAAACGGTAAATTTTATAACGTTTCAAATAGTGATAAGTATTTATAAATAATATGATGTACTTGCGAATTAGTTTAGACTTATAGTAATTATTTTGTATAAATGGAATATATTTTGACAGTCATTTTTAAAATTACCGGTTTTTCAAGTATGTAAGAAATTTATTTTATTTTGGTTTCAAATTTTTGAAGCATTGAAATGGGGCGTGGCACAAGTAAGGTTTAGAAACACTGCTTTAAAGTATTACATTTCATATATGACGTTAGTTTGTGTTGGCCAGGTTAGGTTGTGCAGGTCATGTAGTTTCTGAAGTGAAATGTGACGTAATTGTATACTGACTATCGAAAATGTCATTATTTGATTTTTTCTTGGTAATGTATTCATACATATTGATTATGTAAATATTTAAGAATTTTAAAATAATGTTCTTTGCTGCCTTGGGAGTAATAAAATTCTATTAGTACGTGCAAAATAGCATTTCGCCATATTTAAGGGGGGAGGGGTAAGGTTTTAAAACTCATTTTCAAAATAATTTTTTTTCAAAATTTACAACATGTCGTTTTTTTATTTATTTATTTTAACAATAATAATTACATTTATAATATTATTACCTAGGTTTACATAATAATTAATTTTATGGTTCTACTACTCCATAAGTTGAGCTCCAGGAGCTCGTGTTTATGGGAGGAGTATTTACATGCATAAAAAAAGACATAATGTTCTGAGAAGTATGTATACAATGATCAAAGACTTAAATGTCTTAAATGAATGAAATAAATATACAAATACTTTTTGACATAGATATAAAAAACAATAACAATAATACATTTTTTTTATTAGACGTTAATTAATTAAGGGTACAATATATCATTATCCAATTTCAGGGACTTAATTTGCTTTTTAAATTGTTCATATGTCAATGTTTCTGTTACATTTATTTAGTTTAGTTTAGTTTTGAATCTATTGTTTATGCTATCTGAGGGATGTATTTTTTGGATGAAATATTCTTTGTAGATTTGATATAATGCGTTTATCTTATACAATTCTGTGATGGTTGGTACATTAAATTCCCGAAATATCTCTAACGTAGGGAAGTCGTATGGTTTCCTAAGGATGATTTTAATAATTATTCTTTGTATTATAATTATGGGCTGTAAGGAAATCAAGCATATTTCGAGTAAAAAAAAAATTAAATCGATTTTCTGGCAAACAATTTTTTTAAGTTCGTGAACATCATAACTCGAAATCTACTTAATCGATCTTTTTGAAATTTTGTACACTATATTTACACATAAATCAACAGGTAGTGATGAAGAGTTTTTTTCGAGGCGCCTGCGGAGATTTGCTCTCACGAACTTATTTATTGATATTTTTAATAAAAAGTTTTTCAGAGATACTTCAGATGTCATTCTATAACGTGTATATAAAATAAATAAACCAACATTACTTATATCTCAAAAAAATAAATCATGAATATGCCTTTTTCGCCTTTAAAACCTTACCCCCCCCCCCCCCCCTTAAGGTTATTTCGGATATGGTAAACGAGACACTGACGTACGCGTTTGTTTAATTCAGAACACGGTTTAACGAATTTCTCTCGTTACATTGCAAAATCCACTTTCAGTTATGTAGGTACGACAGGCAAAGGCAACCGGACCATGTCGGTAATAAAAATGTAATTCTATACACACTTAGACATTATAACAATTGTGTGTATTCAAAATTCGCATTCGATTTTTATTATCTTCCGTCATGGGTCGACCTAGATACATGAAAGGTCGGTGTAAAAACTGACCTATAAAACAGTGAATGCCGCAAAAGATAGGAAATTCTACGAATAGATATACATTAACTTCTACTTTGTTCATAGAAAAGTAAATAAAATTTTGAAATAAGAAACAATTTCTACTAAATCATAGTATTGAATATCGCTTTGGGTGACTGCCCTCTCCAGAATCCTCAAAATGATGTATTTTATAGCATCCGAAGTGATCTGTGCTTGAAATGCAGATATTTAATTGTAGAATTGCTATAAAAAGTATCACGTTAAGCTTTATTTTTCAAATTATTTTCAAAAATAACTTAAAAAAACATTAACACCATTTTTAAATAGATATTCTTACCTATATTATTAATTTTAAGAAAGATGTGACCAAATTTTTATCATTGATTTTTTATGTTTAAGAGGAAACACGGT
The DNA here is from genome assembly GCA_936435175.1 of Glyphotaelius pellucidus. NCBI lineage: Eukaryota > Metazoa > Arthropoda > Insecta > Trichoptera > Limnephilidae > Glyphotaelius > Glyphotaelius pellucidus. Next base: position 14,428,904 of record OW386544.1, on the reverse strand, counting down.
CGCCGAGAACTTTGTTTAATAGATATTTTACAAAACTATAACTGTTGCTGTCACTGTCGCTGTTACACCCCACGAAAGGGACAACAGCACCTCAGGCTGCCAATACCTAAATAAAAGGTCTCGTCAAACAGAACGCGTAATATACGCGGCGTACGGCGTAAAATATGCCGCGTTGTCTGAACCGGTCAAACAGAGCCAAGCGCGTACAGTACGCTACGCTCTAGCGCGGCGTTAGGACGTCGCGTTGTATTTTTTTACAAGATTTTATTTAACGTCGGGCGTTCTTGCTCGACTGTGATAAAAATAATTATTGAAAAATTAATTGAATATGTCCGAAAACATCATTGTTTTTATGAAATGAGGAACAGTGCATATAAAAATAGTTCTATTAAGGCAAGATTATGGGATTATTAAAACGTACCGACATGCTAGTGGTCAATATATTTTTTTTTATATTAACTCCCTCTGAGGCCCTGAGGAAAATAATTTCCCTCAGGGCCTATGTCATCTGAAATGCTGTGTAGAGGGTCTTTTTAAGGAGAGGAAGGAATGAACATTGGTCTTGAAGAGACCATGTTGTCGGAAGGAGGACACACAAAGGCTGGCAAATCGTTCCATAGCCGAGCTGTTGAATATAAGAACGAGTCGAACGACGTGCACATATTGCAATCCGTTTGTTAAGTTAGGAGAATCTATCAAAATAAAAAAAATCTATCTGTATTATATTTTAGAATATTTGCACTACTGTCAAAATCTAGACAGGAAATTGAGGAGTATGGAAAAAAACGGTGACCGGACAAGTCGGAATGAAACTAACTCAGAACCATCTCAGATAAGTCATTTAGAGTGATTAAAAAATATATATATAAAAAATTGGTTAAATAGGTTACGTTAGGTTAGGGTTATAGGCTAATTTAAAATAATTTTTTTTCATAGCTTTTAATGACTTTTTAAGATCGATTTTCTGGCAAACAATTTTTTTAAGTTCGTAAGGTGTTGAGTTGACTTTATTCTCAGTTGCCATGGAACCGGACAAAACGCCGCCTTTCTCCTCTTAATTTGTAATTGTGACATAACTTAGTTGGTAACTTTAATTGCAAAATTTATGTTGGAATTAAATAATGTTATACGTAGTAGAACATATGCAACCATTGTACAATTTTAAGTTCAACAAAAATATAATTAATTGTTGTAAAATACATTAATCAAAGTTGACAGATTGAAGAAACGAAATTCAAGTCATCATTATAGATATTATTAACGGAACCTAGCAAAGTCCTATTTTGACACGACTGCTTAGCATTTCGTCTATCTGTATATTTGTGTTCCGTGTTCGGTCAATCCTGTCAAGATGGTAGCCGTATTTGACAGTACCTTTTAATGCCACCAGAGCGCGTGAGCGTTGCGACTGTTACAAGTTGTCAACTCTGAGTGGTCAACATTACGCGAGGTCTACTGTTCACAAAACTACTAGTAATAAATAAAGTATTTATACGTGATTTATAAAGTTGTTTTTATTTAGATTTAGATACGATTATTTAGATTAGATTTAGATACGCCCACGTCATTGTTTTATGCTTCAAAATATGGCAGTTATACGACCAGTCAGCGGTTGAGTTGGCATTGCGTCTGGTTCCCACACACGCGTCGTGAGTTCATTACCTCGGCTGGCTAGGTCATCTATCACGACGCAAGCAACATTTTCCGCTAACTGTGAAGGTAGTAGTAGATTTTCAAATATTGTCAGGTTACTCGTAACCCGGGAGTGTAAGTATTTCTTAAAAAAAATTGAGTATTGTCGCTGGTTATATCTTGGCTTAATTATTGACAAAAAATCAAAATGGAACAATCATATTACCATACTAAAAAAGAAAATAAGAAAGCTAGCCTATATCTTCAAGACTCTATGAAATATTTTGGACAAAGTTACACTAAAAACTGTATATTATGCGCTTGTTCAATCAATGCTTTCGTATAATGTTATTTGTTGGGGCTCTTGTCATAAGACCACTCTAGAGCCTTTAAATGTTGCCCAAAAACTAATTCTAAAAATAATGTTTAAGAAAAGTTTTTTGTATTCATCACGTTCATTATATAGCGAAAGCCAAATTATGACAGTAAGGCAGTTGTACATAACGCAAAATTTTGTAGTTGTACATACTCTCCGTAAAATTTTCAATAACATTATAAATGCAAAAAGATCTCAACAAGTAGTGCGCAATACTAGAATGGGTTCTTCTTTGATGTATCAGCCGGTATTTATCAGAACATCTTTTAGACAAAGAAATTTTTCGTATAAAGCTCCGTTGCTTTTTATAATATGCTCAGTGAAAATATAAAAACTATGGGTACATTAAATTTATTCATGAACACGGTCAAAAATTATATACCAACTGAAGAGTGATGGTTTCGCATTACCCATGTTGTTGCTTATGTTATAAATCAGTATGGAATTAAGCTATATTCGATACAATCCATATTTAATTACAATGTGTGTACTTTTTTATATATTATTTCCTATTGCTATACTTTTTTATCTGCTTATTGTTATTATTATTTCCTTAATAATATCTACTTAATGTTTTTATTATTATCTAATTAACTTTCTAATTATTATTTATTTACTACAGTATATATTTATATAGTTTATATTTATTTTTTATAAAATTATTTATGTTTATTTACTTACTATTAAATCTATATTTATTCATGTTTATCTACTCACTATTAAATCTTTATTTATTTATGTTTATTTATTTACTATTACAAGTTTTTTATTATTATTTAATCATAATTATATTATATTATATTGTCTACTTAATTTACTTTTATTTATTTACTTACTATTACTTAAATGTTTATTATTATATACCTGTTATTATTTACCTTCTTTATTTATTGTAAATAATTTATTTATTATTTCTACTATCCCCCTTGTCACTGTCAGTTTGGTCACCCTGTGTCGGATAAGCCATTACAGGTACCTTGTACTTATTTAGTTTACAACAGAATGTTATTGTTGTGAACTATAAATGCACTGCCCAACTGTAACTGTAATTAATGTTTAAATAACTAAATTTAGTACTTCTTTTGTAAGTGTATTATAATATTTTTATTAAGTTTATATGTATGTTTTCTTTTAATTCCACCATTGTAAAACTGCACATCTCGATACAGGATGCCCTAGTGAGATGTGCAGTTTAGGTATTATTTCTTTTTCTAATAAATAAATAAATATGATACTTAAACATCAATATTTATTATTTTAGGTTTATTATAAGCCCACATTAAACACGTTGGTTTTCATCTTACACACTTAAATAAATGAAGCATTTGAAATTACGATCCGCTCATAATAAAACAGAGAGCGAAAAAACTTTCCAAACAAAAGTCGGTTGCATAACAATGCACTTTAAATCCATATCCAGTATGGAACATGGAGCGTTGATAATTTATTATTATGTAAGAAACTGCAACCCGCGTGTAAAACACAATAAATAAAGATTGGCATTGTGTTGTTAACATTTATAATATTTTAACAACATTTCCGAATACATTTTAACGATCTCTGTTATCGCAAATATAAATAAAATACAATATTATTGATTTATTTATTTACAACATGTTCCACAGTGAAAGATATTTTAAGTGTCGCTCTGGTGAGAGAAAGCAATTCTGAATACAAACTCTGATTGAAATGGCTTCAGCGATCTACAGTGACTGGAACTGAATTGCGAGATACAACCCAACCATCCTCTCCCCTTTTCCCTTTACACCAAAACATTTCTCAAATGGAGGATAAAATTGAACTACCGTCTCGGGGGATTTGGGTTTCTAAAGCGGTATCATATTTAAACAAACATAAAAACCAATTGAAACATTACATTTTTTAAATAAATTAATGCTATTACTGAAATAATCATTATTAAGGAACCTCCTCTCCAGCGTCTCCGTCCCCCCTGCCTCCATCACTCCCTGCCCCAACAATATGAAATATATATTACAAACATTTTTCAAACAATTCGCGCGTTGCCTATCGAATAGTATTATTAGGTTTGCGTCTGCATGGTTGAATTTCAGAACCCAGATTCGAGTGCATGTTTGACGCCACGTCATATGCGTCGAGCCACAAATAACATCTGTTGCCGTGGAATTTCAAACAAAGTTACTGCTGTAATTCGGTTTTGAATTCAAGAATTCGTCACGAGATGTCGCCACTTCCGTCGGCAAGACGCATAAGAACGTGCCCCCTGTAGGTATACGAATTTGTGAATCTGGATTATCTCTCAGTATATGGAAAGATTGACGATAATACTCAGTTGTATCTAGCGCCTGTACATTATGTACGTCGTCACTGCCCGTCCCGGTTATTTTGTACCGGTGACTAGCCATTCCTGGTTGACAATGGATACGAGGAACGGGCTAATTTTGGAACCAGTTTCTATTGGATTTATAAAATGGTCACCAACACAAACTGGGCGATGCCGAACCAAATGCCGCCCGCAGTAAGGCCTGCAGTAAAAACCTGCGGAGCAAGTTTTTAAATGCTACTTGTATGTTTATTATTCAAATTCAAAATTCTCTCAGTAAGAACAATTCTGTGGTATAAAATTATATTTCCGCATATGAATAGCCCCATATACAAAAATAAACTGGACCACACTTACAATACTCGTTTTACGTTAAATGAAGGACTAATTGTACCTAAGAATTTAAACAAATATGGACAAAGAACGCTGGACTATATGATACCTAATTGCTTAAATATGTTACCTGCCGAAATTAAAAAATGTACAAATGGTAAAACAAATATTTTGTTGAGAAATTGGCTTGCCGAAAGAAATAATTTGTATTAGACTAACACAAAAATTCTAACTGCATTTAATTATGTAAAATAAGTTTATATATAGCTCCAAAGTAAAAGTACCCATCAACAAACTGCTAAAAAGTAGTTTATTGGGACTTTTCTTTTTTCTGTATAATATTTTATGTCATATTGTATTACTTTGTATTTATAATAAATAAATTAAACCTTGAAAAAAAAAAATTCCATAAAGCCAGAGCGCACTATTATACATAGAAACCTTCGCAGGCGTGCGCACAACCAATCACCAAAGTTTCATGGCAGTCGGATGAATAGTATAGGAAATCATAAGATACAAACAAATAATAAATAATTTTTATGTAATAGAAGATAGATTAAGGTATCGGGTTTCCAAAAATTTTACATAAATAAATTGAACATTTGAAAATTTCCAGAGGTTTCTTCAACGTGGGTCGAACAAATTTAATCAAAGTTTTCCCGCGTATTGAGGGAGTATTCATGCGAAATTTAATTTTCAATAAGTATAAGTCGAAGTCAGAAGCGCAACTCGAAGTCCCCAAGAAGCAATGCAATTTTCCAGGGACTGCAAGGCCGGTGACCCTTTCTTAATCAGTTCCAAAGAGAAATAGTACCCGAGAGGTTTCCATATAAAATCTCTACTACACGGTGCAACTAAAGTGTAAAAAAAACTTTAGAAGAGGGGTCTACGCTTCGACGCATTTTAAAAGACAATGAAATTGATATTAAGCCAGCAGCAACTGATTATTTTTTTCAAATATGACCTTAAATATTCCAACTTCGGATTCGATTGACTATAATAAAAATAATAATACTAAAAACATTTATTCATCAGTAGATTTTTACAATTTTATACATTTTTTTGGTGATCATTGACTCTATTGACAAAGGGGTCAATAATCAGCTATACATTCAGGATTTCCCCTGGAATGTAGCTGGTTTTTAGCAGTGCCTCTAATATAATACACAAAATAAATAATTCAATTAAAATAAAATAAATACAATTAAATTAAATTACATAAAAAATATAATTAAATCAAATCACAAAATAAAATTAAAATAACAGAAATTTTAAATGAAATATCATAAAAAATTTCAGAATTTAAATTAAAGTAAATAATCTTAATGTTAAAACTCAAACATAAAATTTTATCAAAATAAATAATATAATCAAATCAAAAACACAAGTAGTTAATTGTAAATTTTATCAATTAAGATGTTGGGCGGGTGACTGTGCACTGTAGAGTCAGCAATTATTCGCCGCAGAGCTTCTTGAAGCACTGCAACGATTGAGTTACTGCAACTACATAGAAAACGAAGGCTTAAATAATAAAAAAATATCGCAAAATCGATTTCAAATACAATAAAGATTCATAATTTTTCCTTTCACCACCAAATATTCTCAAAATATGTAATACGTAGTCGTAAATGTTTGGTCTCTTCTTCAACACAACTATTTTCAGAATTAAATATCAGTCCTGTAGACGTATACCTTAGAAATATCCACTTAAATGTAAAATAATTCGATCAGATTTTAAATTGTTCAATAAATAAAAAAAAATGCAAAAAATAATTTATTTTACAGCTTTTCTAAGGCTTGAGCACGTGAAGTTTTGTTTTAATTACTCGTCCCAAAACGACGGATAAAATAGTAATTTCAACGAACATTTCAAGTAACACACCAAAAATGCCACAGTTGGCAAAAATATTCATGCATTAGGCATTCATTTTAGGAAATGACAATTGACAAACATGAAACGAATTTAGAAAACCAACTACAATAGGTACCTACTCATCATATTATAATCCTTCTTACGAAAACAACAAAACGAAGGCATTTGAAAACCAACATAATTTAATTACTTAGGAATTAAAATTTAAAAAAGTATGAACAAGAATGGCCAGTAAACAGTGCAATCAGCTGTTCGTTCAATAACAAACGAGAAATGAAAATACTCCAAAGCAATCAATATCCCGTTCCTTACCTTTTTACAAAGATGGCATGCGAATGAAATGGATAGCTGTGCGACCCTGGGACCGTTAGTTAGTGCACCGAATGGGAAAAATCATATCAAGAGCGGCGCTGGCGTACAGCGAGTTTCCGGAAACGTTCCATTAAAAGTTAAATAAAGCACGTTTTAAGATTTGGTTGTTGGAAATCCAAATAAATTTAGGAAATAGTCCAGAAACATTATTGACTTTAGAATTACGATATTTTGTATTCGATGAGAACGACATCGGGCGTCATCCGTAAAAAAATAAGATAATTGTATTCTAAATTTTATTTCTGATTTTTTTTGTGACCGCAGTAGGTGTGTATTTGAAAATTTTAAAGGAAACCCGCGGTTAACGGAAAATCAGAGAGAGAGGAGATCAGAGACGACCTTTAGGTCTGAGAGCTAATCTTGAACCTCTGGAGACGACTTGTGGGCCTCATCAATGATCAATCCCGACGGCCAATGAATGAAGCGGGCTTTCAGTGGGTTACATAAGTTGGGCTAATACCAGAGATATGAATATATGAAATGGAGGGCGTCGGGACGCGTTACGAAATGACACAAAGCATGTATTTTTCATTCAAGACTTCCTCGGAGGAATGCGGGATTGTGTCCGCGACGGGGAGTGGCGGATGGCGGACGGGGGGTGGCGGGCGGCGGGTGGCGAGGTGAATCACAAGTCTGCGTGGGATCTGTTGCGGCCGCAGTCAACAGGCGAGACATGTGTGTCATGCGAAAAATAATATGATCTCCGAAAATAAGCAAGTAAACAATTATTTCAAAAGCATATTTATAAAGCGGTCAAAATAAGATTTAATTAATCATTAACCGCCCTCGCTTAAGTTATTATTAATCTGTAAAGCTGAAAATACGTTTGTTTGTCTCGGCCATACTTGGATACGGTGAGCACTGGAGTCAAATTTACACTGCTTTTTCTGTCAACACAGTCCTTTAAATTTAACTATCTGCTATTACGCAAAGTTAGAATAAATTGAAGGGCGTCAAACTTGGCTCTAATGAATAACATATTGTATGAATGTTTAAATAATTTTTTTCTCAACTCATCCCACCTCTATTGTCGCCTCCTAATCTAAACTATGAAGCAAAAAATATGATCGCCAGAAGCAGCAAAACCCTTGCGCTGGCATCACAAAATTTGCAAAGTCTAGAATTTCGCGGGAAATCGCAACCGTTTTCAGCTTTTACAAAAGCTATAAAATTGCTGATTTTACGGCCAAAAAATAGGAAACGAAATATTTTTGGCTTCATATTTTTCAATAATGCTCGGACACGAAAAAGATTTAAAAAAAAATGTTTAAAAATACGGGCGAAGTCGGTAAGTAATTAACTAGTCTGAATTAATCGAAGGAAACTGCTGAAGTAATTTGAATATAACGTAATATGAAGTAATAAACGTAATATAACGTATCATAATATGAAGTAACATGAAAAGTCGCCAAAAAATATAATTAGTCACTTATACTCGATCATTAATAATCTTCAACATACCAATGTTATTGTGCACTCGGTACCTAAAAATAATTACCTGAATGTTTCAAAACTCAACCGTGAAATAAGATCTCACAATTCTGTATTCAAAAATCACTGTCGATTCATCGGGCCAATTTTCTATGACCAAATGAATGAATACGATATATCGAAGTCGATGAGTGTGGTAAGAACAAACATAATTGATATAATTAAGCATAACCACCGGAAAAGGTGCTACAATATCGAGCAGGAAATAGACACTTATGAACCGAAATCTACTTACAATACTACTTATACGCAAACTCCAAAAAACTGGATCCCGATGTTGCCGGAAAAATCACCAATTTAACGGACGAAATTACATCTTATAACAATAAAGAAGAACAACACACCAGTCATATTAAAACATGCTGTTTAAAATCAAAAAAACAACATAAACGGGTAGATGACGTAACTCTCTACAAACAGTTGGGGACAAAAAAAATCAAACTTCAATTTCATTCCTGTACCTAAATATTAGAAGCCTGAAAGGAAAAGTCGACGAGATCCTGTGCTTATTAAAATCAATTGACTATAAGATCAACATCATACTTATGTCAGAAACTTGGCTCAAAGAAACGGATATACCATTCATCAATATTGAAGGCTATAAACACGAAGCATCCTGCCGACCTGAGGGCATCGGTGGTGGAGTATCCATATTTATTCAAGAAAACTTAGAATATAACTTAATCGATAATATAGTAGATCCAGATAACAACTTCCTTTGGATACACTTAAACAAACTTAGCTTAAACATCGGAGTGATATATAAAAAACCGAACACCAATTTTCTAAATTTTTTAGATAAGTTAAACATACAACTGAAAACTCACAAAAGGTCCATAATACTGGGGGATTTCAATATCAACTTACTTGATTCCACAAACACACATACTTGTAAATACACAGAAATCATCAAGTCAAACGATTTCACTATAATGAACAAAATAAACAAATTACATGCAACACGTATTACAGAAAACACCAACACCATTATTGATCACATCATCTCAGACGTAAACCTTTCGTATACTATAACAAACTGTGACACCTCAATATCTGATCACAACCTATTGATTCTTGACATACTTCATACCTACACTAAAAAAAACTCGCAAAAATCCTCTTACAAACATACAAAAATTGATAATGATAAACTAGAGGAGGATATCCGACAAAACCCCTTTTCTATAAACAATAATGAGGACTCGGAACTGAACTACAATAACTTTGTAAACTATCTGATAAACAAAATTAATTGCAACAGTTCAATAACAATAAAAACAAATAAAACCTGTCTTCCTGATTGGATAACAAAGGACTTATTAAAAATGATTAAAAAAAGAAATAAACTGCACCTAAAAATCAAAAAACAACCCTGTAACCTATTACTCAAAACAGAATTTACTAAAATACGTAATGACATAACTATAAAAAAACGAAACTTAAAAAAACAATACTACAGCAACCTATTTAAAAAATATGAAAATAATACCAAACAGACTTGGAACGTAATAAACAGCATCATCAAGAACCAAACAAACGCGCAAAGTAAACCATGTACAAAATTAAAGAACGGTAATGAAATCATCACAGAAGACATCAAGATATGCGAATACTTTAATAACTACTTTTGTAATATTGGCGCTTCTTTGGCTGATAACATAATCAATAAATACACCCATAAGCTGGATGATAAAACTACATTAAAGTGTGAAAGTGCGGAATCAATATACTTACAACCCACAACTGAACCCGAAATATTAGCTATTATAAAATCCCTAAAATCAAACGCGAGTGCTGGACATGATCAACTAAAATGTACAACAGTACAAAAACTTGCCCCACTACTAACTCCTACACTAACTAAACTGATTAACCTGAGCCTGAAAGAAGGTCAATTTCCGGACAGTTGTAAAATTGCAAGGGTTATTCCAATATATAAAGGGAGCTTGAAAACTCAAACATCTAACTATAGGCCCATTTCTGTCCTACCGATTCTATCAAAAATATATGAAAGAGTAATATACGATAGGCTAGACAACTTTCTGAAAAAAAAATCATTTCTATATGCCAAACAATACGGTTTCAGAAAAAAATCTAATACTCTCTCTGCAACTAATGATCTTATAAATAAACTTAGAACTAGCATAGATAATAAAAACTATGTCATAGCAATTCTCGTAGACCTTCAAAAAGCCTTTGACACCGTAAGTCATGAAATACTGATTAAAAAAATAGAAAAAACAGGTGTAACCGGTCCAGCTATCAAACTAATAGAATCCTATCTATCCAACAGAAAACAATGTGTTAACATAGGAGATAAAAACAGTCAACTCGAGAGTATAAACTACGGAGTTCCACAAGGATCAATACTGGGGCCACTTTTATTCCAAATATACATAAATGACATCTGTCAGCTAAAACTACATGGTGAAATCTTCTTATACGCAGATGATACGGCAATTTTTTACTTCGGCAAAAACTTAGAAAGTCTATTAGAACAATCTCAAACGGATCTTAATGTACTAAACGATTGGCTAATAAAAAATATATTAACAATAAATATTAATAAAACCGGTTACATGATCTTAAGCTCACCTAAAAGAATAATACCATCGCATAAACCATTACAAATAGAAGAAAGAGACCTACATATTCTAGATAGCGAAAAATACCTGGGCTTATATATTGATAAACATCTAACATTTAAACAACACGTAGAAAAACTAAAAACAAAAATCATCCCATTAATTGGTGTATTTGGTAGAATTGCTCATCTTCTACCAACAGAGGTAAAGAGGGGCTTATACTTTAGCTTAATCCAGTCCCACCTAAATTATTTAATAGAAATATGGGGAAACACATACATTACGTACTTAAACGACTTACAAATAATACAGAACAAAGTTATTAAGAAACTCTTCAACTATAACCCAGACACTCCCACAAAAAAACTATACCAGGAAATGAACCTTTTGAAAATAAGAACATTGTACGAATATAACATATGTCTTTTAATCTACAAAATACAAAATGGACTTATACACACAAACACAACATTTATAAAAACATCACAAGTACACGAACATTATACAAGACAACACAATAAATTGTACACAAATACAGTCAAGACTGAAAGTGGCAAGAGAAGTATTGGCCACGAGGGAGTTCACATTTATAATCTCCTTCCAGATAATCTAAAAACGGAAGAGAATATAAAAACCTTTAAAAAAAAACTATTTAAACTTAAGATTTTGGAACAAAATTAAAAACTACTACATAATATGCTCTGTATTTAAGTTAAGAAAGCGAAATATTATATTTCTTTTAACTTAATAAATAAAAAATAAAAAAATAAAAAAAAAGAATAACATTAGTGCCTATCAATAATCACTACGTGCCTTTGTTTATCAACAACAATTATAATGAACAAACGTATCAAAGGGCGTCCGTATCTTTTATAATTATTGCATAAAGATGGAGTTAAAAATACTTAAGGATAGGATAAGGCTTATTTTATCATACCTGTTATAAGTTGATTGCAGAACCTAGAATCGGAATGTTACTTGGAAGAGGAATAATACATTTAAGTTAATTCTGGGAACTAGCACACCTTGAGTGGTTTATCAAAACAACGTAAATATGATTAAATGCATTATGACTATTATTACTACCTATTACGTGTTATTAATAAGCATGAATTATTGTAGGTATTTCTCGTTCAATTTATTTATGGACAATGACTATTCTGTTGTCGGATGAAGGAAAAACCGATTGGTCAATCATTATTCGATAATTTTAATCGTTTTTTCTCGGAAACGCTTGAGGATGGTGCAGAAATCACAATGACAAGCAGAAAATCTATTCGCGTGTCCCACTAAAAACTCTTGAGCCATGCTCTCTGGTGCTATGAAATTTGTACAGCTTTTCTGGCGGGAATGCATAAGTCATTGGAGCATTAGAGCAGTTTCGGAAGATGTTATAGCGATTCTTTCAATTTGGCACACGCAACAAGAAAATATTGTGAAATGGTCTGGGGAGTTTTCTAACCCATTCCATTTGAAAAGTGGCGTAAGGCAAGGAGGAAGTATGTCTCCGGTTCTGTTCAATATATACACCGATGAGCTTATTCAAAAACGCCACGAAAATAGGCTGCCATGTACACGGAGTGTGTGTAAATAACATTAACTACGCAGATGATATGGTTCTTCTTGCACCGTCACTAAGCACTTTAAAGAAACTACTCAAAATTTGTGAAGACTTTGCAAAAAGCCATAACCTTTTATATAACACCACAAAGTCAGTAGTTATGGTTTTTAAATCTAAAAATGAAATATTCCAAACACCCTCAGTACTGCTGGATGAAAGAAATATTAATGTTAATCACAGCGTTAAATACCTGGGACACATCATCACAGACGACCTCAAAGATATCGAGGATATGGAAAGGCAGAGAAGAGCCATATCAGTTAGAGCGAGTATGCTATCAAGACGTTTTTACTTTTGCAGTCCAAAAGTAAAAAGAATACTTTTCAACGCTTTCTGTACCTCTCTGTACACATCAGAACTATGGGTCAACTACACTACATCCCAATGGCATAAGTTAAAGGTTGCTTATAACAACGCTTATCGCCAACTTTTCCGCCTACCAAGATACTGCAGTGCTACGGAAATGTTCCTAGAGGGACGAGTACACACCTTCCGAGCACTTCTCCGCCACCGTATGGGAAGCTTATGGCGTAGACTGGGCCAATCGAAGAATGCGATCATCACCGCCATGACTGCCTGGATGGAGTCCCCCCTGATGGCCCTCTGGAGGCGGGAGACGATGAAATATCCTCCGTAAACAGATGCATGAATTCATCTTAGTGTTTACTATTTTTTTCAATTTCATTTCTCATGTTTTTCATGCTTATTCGTTTTTTATATTTATTTTATTTATGTGCCTTAACCTATTATTTGTCTAATTGCTTCTGTTATTTCAAAATATGGAATGTTCGGTACTGGGTCCAATACTTTTTATCATTTATGTGAATGATATTTTTAAACTCACCATAAAGTCCAAACTAATATCATATGCTGATGACACAGCAATTTTAACTGAGGGATTAACCTGGACTGAAACTCAAAAAACGGCGGAATTAGATATAAATATAATAAAAAAATGGTTTGATCAAAATTTACTATCCCTAAATACTGATAAAACCTTTGTTATACCATTCACTTTGAATAAAAATGCTATCCCTGAGAATGTAAACATATGTATCCACTCATATGATTGTAATTCAAATTCATATCCATGTAAACCTGATTGTTCTACACTTACTGTTAAAACCAACGTTAAATACCTGGGTGTAATTATAGATAGCAACATAAAGTGGAAAATACAAATCAGTTCAACAGTTGAGAGAATAAGAAAATTAATGTTCATTTTCATTAAAATTCGAAACATTTTAAATATTACGATGTTAAGAACCATTTATTTTTCCTTAATTCAATCAGTACTACAATATGGAATTGTTGGTTGGGGTGGTGCCTTCAAAACTTCTCTTTTACCTTTGGAAATCATTCAAAAAACAATAATAAAAATAATTTTTAAAAAGTCATATGATTACCCCACCATTAAACTATTTCAAGATTTTAAAGTACCTTCACTTCACATTATTTATAAAAAAATTACAGTTTTACAAATACACAAAGATTGCTTCAATAATGAGAACCTTACTCATTTTTCAAACAGCATTAGAACAAATATACTTGGCTCTGTGACTGTCCCGCGTTGTAACACTACCACAGCCCAACAATTCTATAAATATATTGGAGTGAAATGGTTTAACCAGTTACCAGTTAATCTAAGATTGGAAACTAATTATAAAAAATTCAAAAAATCAATAAAAACACATTATTATGACTACATCTTATAATACTATACTTCTCATCACAATTGTAGTAACGGATATCCTTTTTCTCTTTTTATTTTTCTCCTTTCTTTTTTATTACCTCCTCAACTTCATTTCTGTTATATTCATATATGTATATTTTTATATAGGTATGTGTACACATATGCATATGTTTTTATATATGTACACATGGCGATAACATTTTGTATATGTGTATATATGTAGGTGTGTGTGTATATCTACGTGTGTGTGTGTATACTTACATATATGACCTTTTTTCTTATTTCACTGTTAAATTCCTATCTTTTGTTTTACACATAAAAAAAAACAATTTTTTTTCTTTGTTAAATTGTACTTTACATTCGTTTTCTCCGCCTTTTTCACACGAGCTCTGCTCAAAAAAAAGGTGTAATACTTATTAATTAATGTATTTTTAAAAGAAAAACTTTATTTAATTTATAAAAAACCATGTAAACTCTGTACCATTATATTCAATAAAAAAAAAAAAAAATTGCATTGCACTACCCCTGCATACATTCTGGACGAAAATGGATTTAACTTAACTTATTATATTATTATTATTATTATTATAAGTCAACACAACTATTTTCCGTTCGCTACATCATTTTCATCAAGAGCCGTGAAACTTTTAAGTAATAAAAAAAATTACGATTAAAATAACATTAAACGTTCGTGTTTATTAACTACTTACCAATTCTCTTTGTTAACAGCATTTATAAAAAAATTACATCCTCGAGGCACTAGGAAACATTAAAAAAAAAAAAAAAAAAAAAGATACATATTGTCTTGTAGAATAAATACTGTAGTCTGCAAGAAATTGAAATGTGTCGTGTTAAATATTTAATATAGTATTATGCTTTTAAGATGAACATTAAATCATTGTAATAAACAAAAATGTTAATGAACCAAATAATTATTTTTAAATAAACAAACTTCATTAATGTCATCGAAGGCAAAATATATTATTTTGTTTTTACTTCCTTTATAGTACACAATATGTTAAGGTATACGTACAGGTACACGAAAACTCGGGTAAAGTGGAGTAGTAAAATAATAAGTAAATAATATTATTGGTATGGTCAATAAATATTACACAATTTATTAAAGAAACATGACAAGCAATAAGTTTATTTAATTTTACTTCAATTTTAATTTTAAATTCATCTAATTTTATTTCTCATTATCAACTGTATGTATTTTTTCAAAATGATGTACTTCAATTAAATAAACTTTTTTTAATTGTAAAATGGTAGCCTCAGCACTGGTAAGCCACCCAGTGAGGCCAACATTATTGGATGGTACTATGATATGTAAAAGTTGTTTCAAAATAAATGACAAAAAATTTTAAATTTGAGAACGACTGGTTGAGACGGGCCTTTTGACCTCTCCAGGGCTCCAGTGGGAGGAATGGATTCAAACAACCGTCTGGACATATTGAACCCAGATTTCTACCCACCCTTCATACCTTTATCCTTTCCAGAACTTCCTCTCCTTCCTTTTCTTAAAAATACCCTTCACCGCCCCCTTAAATGACATAGGTCACGAAGGAAATTATTTGCCTCAGAGCCTCATGTGTGGAGCAAATTTTAAAAACATATTCTTTAATTTAGCAGAAAAGGGGATAGAAATTGAATGAGCTAGGTCCCTTTAACTTCTAAAAAAAAGTGATTAATGTGCGGAGGAGATAAAGGAACATTACCAATGCGAAGGAATGTATTCGTCTTCAGACTCTTCAGGAGATCGCGGAACAGTTTTACGAGCAGGTCTGCAATGCAACATCCGAGGGAATAACTCGCTCCGTGGCGAGATGATCATCAAAGAATTCTCCGTTTTATGTTCCCGGGAGAATGGCGGAGCGCGACTCTTAAGAATGCAGAAAATAACGTAGAAGTTAAAACCTTCTAGTGCATTTAGGTAACTTGAATTTATTGGTAGTAAATCCATTTTTAAATGTTGAACTATGTGCGCCCTATAAACACACAGCTGGCGCAGCTAGGAGTAATAGAAACTAGGGTTGTTTTATTCTAATATTAACTAACAAATTTATTATTACGCTATTTCCCAGTAGGCAAAGGAAGAGAAGACCTACAAATTTTATTGGTTAGCACTTGGTTCATCTCTCACATTTATAATATTTTTCTCTAACGCCCAAGTATATGGTTCAAAATATCTACCCTATTATAGACCTTTCAGGCTATGGCTATAGAGTATTTATAGTCAGCCACTTATCTCCATCTTATATTGTTCTTTTTGCATTATCGATCATAAATAGACTAGCGCAGACCCGTGAAAAATACCTTTACATCGTAAGAACAGCCGCGTAAGTTAAATTTTTGTACTGAATATATAAGAATAATGTATTTAAATCAAATAACAACAGAAATAAAATGATAGTAGGTAATAATAGTAGTAACTGTTATGTTGGAACTGATTTTATGTTTATTTTATGGATATAAAAATGTAAATTTTACAATTATGTAGAAAAGAATGTGTCCTTACTGGGGTACCACGTTCTGAGATCACACTGTACATGTTTTCATGGATGAATTGTAAGTGAATACCTATGTTAAATTACAAGATAATTATTAAGTTATATTTAAAAGAAAACACAATATAAGCATTAATCTTTGTTAGGTTGCAAAATTGTATCTACATTCTTCCTTCCGGTGTCCATAATCCATATCTTAATGCTTCTTTTGAAGTGGGTTATTTTTTAACGGTTTTTATTGCAAGAGGGAGTATATTTAATAATTTGATTCACTTGATTAAGTCACCGATTTATTAAATTTTCTTGGATATGATAATATATATTTTCTTCAAAAATCTCCATGCTTAATATGATAATTTTATAGTTACATATTCCGAAAGAAAAATTACTGTCGCTTCAAATAAAAAAATGCACTTAGTCTAAACCAGCGTTTTTCGAACTTGGAAACTAAAAACAACTGTTTCTTCAAAATAGGCATATTTACTTTGGGGTGTCATCATTAATTTTATGAAAAACAACTGCTTTGATATATGCGGAACCACAGTTCCATCCCAAACAAGTTCCTTCCTAACTTAATTTAAAAAAGACAACCCATTATCAGGAGATTAACTTGTGAAAATTTTTGCGTTAGTCCCAATTTCCTGAAGTTGGTGGGACTTATGACTCCCGAATTTAACGCTGAAAGAATTAGGTATGTTTTTAGGTTTTCACGGCCAAAAAGTATTTTTGTTATTGTTTTTGGGGTGTTATGCCGTGTTTCGCTACCTCCTTCTTTAGCCAATGTTTCGGACAGCGTTACAGTGTCCATCATCAGGGCAGATGAGTGGTCACTCATCTGCCCTGATGATGGACACTGTAACGCTGTCCGAAACGTTGGCTAAAGAAGGAGGTAGCGAAACACGGCATAACACCCCAAAAACAATAACAAAAATACTGAAAGAATTAGTATATGAATTATAACCATCACAAAGACTTTGAAGAAAGCACCGCAGGCAAAAATTAACTAGGTTCAAAACGAAGCGCCTTTTAAAATATTTAAAAAAAAAAATCGGAAAATCATTCGGAAAGTTATAAGTACCCAAAACATATTTCGAAGGAAAATTTAAAAAAAAACGGAAACCTTAAAAATATATCAAATGCACATCCTAATAAACGCACTGCGGATCAAAAATTTAAAAGAAAATATTTTCTAAAAATATTTAATAATTATTGCAATGCTCCCAATACATAAAAATTGACTTTCGATAAGGCCCCAAAATGAAAAACACTGATTTAAATGTTCATTTCATAATTTTGTTGTTTTTTTCTGTTACCAGGATCGGACATTAAAACTGCAGTTCATAGTTTTACGGATCAGAGATCTCATAAATAATGGGAGGTACGTAATTAGTACACTTTCTAGAGATCTAATATAAATAATGGAAGTAGGTAATATTCAGTATACTTTCGTCCTTGCAAAAAAAAATTCGAAATCCATTTTCATTTCACAGCTAGACATTTAAACATTCACAAATATTACGAATGACTTGAGATTTTATAGTGGCAATTTAATAATACTTAACAACAAGATTTACGTTTTTTCAGAGTATTATCTTTCAGGGCAATCGACTCAAAAATTTCGATAGGAATGTGGTAATCTTCATTTGATTTGCTGATTTATTTTTATTATCAAACGAAACGTTTAATTCGTAAAGTTTATAGGTTCTTATGTAAAAAGACCCAAACTAACATGCTCAAACTTCATCTTATTAATGACTATCTGAAATAATAATGTTGTGTATGTCCCCATCATATGTCCATTTAATACATACAGCTATATGTTTCATGTAATGCGTATCATTCCCGCAATGAGTTTATTAACTCCTGGGAGTACAATGCTTTATATAATATACTATATTCTGTATTGTATACTTTTGATAAATAAATAAAATAAATAAATACAATGTTCTGCTGGCCGGGTTAGTCATTGTTTATTGCGATAGTTACAAAAAGATTTACAATTCGTTGAACGGCTTAGCAAATTTATTTTCTATGTATCCAGTAAAGGATTATATAATATGCCGTTATGCCCGTCTTACTTTGGTTAGTATAATTATTTATAGGCATTTTGCACAATCTCTCAATCACAATCCCGAATTTATTTATGATGATTGTAAACCAAATAAATGTCAAATGTTAAATGCCTGTTTTAAAAACCCCTTTTCTTTATTCATCATGAGAAGTTTTTTTATTAGGTATATTAGAGTGTACCACAAGTGCCCCACCATGCTGATCAACGTGTCAAAAACATACGTCAATAGGTAAGATAATATTTTTCGAGCAGTTTTCTACAGGAAACTACAAAATGGGTTCATTTAAATTATTCGGAAAATAAACAAGTTTCGGATTATGATCGTAAACCCAGTTCCAAGGATATAATATGTAACATTTTATTGTTGATAATAATTTCATCATCCTCGAGGTCCTCTCATTTACGACTAGACCTAGGTCAATCCGTAAATTTTGCATACAAAGTAGTAAGCACATCAAAATGTGTGGGTATATTAATTTAGTACAAGAAAATGTTGGGGTTTTGATATAAAATCACTAGTGTATATGGGTAGGTACCTACCTACATATTACGTAGATTGATAGTATCTGATGAGAATACGCCTAGGATACAAGAATCTGTAAAACTTGTTGTTTTAAAAAAAAAAATGGTTGTTTACTTGTTTGTTTGTTTGTTATCTTGCAGTAATACGATAGAGTTGAAAAATGTTATTATTATAATACACAGAGAAAGCATTGCGCCGGAATACGATGCCACACTGAAAAATATATTTGTTACAAAGTGAGCGAAAAATATATTAATTAATACTTTTAGTTACTACCCAGCAACACTACAGCTCTTTTAGTGGAATATTTTTTTCATAATAAACAGTATAAAAATATGTAATAAACAATATGAAGTCTTTATGTTTTTTTTTTAATGAAAACAAATAACTTTGTGTACACCACCATTTGATTAACAATATCAACATGTTTCGAAAACTATTTTTTCTTCGTCAGGATAATAAGTTAATAAAAAATAACAAAAGACAAACAAGTATAGACTAATTAGAACATAGACAAAATATTAGAAAGGAGAGGTGATTAATTACTTAAAATATCATAAAAAACAATTATATAAAAAAATATATAAAAATTATTTTAGGATGGGTAAAAAATTACATTAACATAATAAAAAATCTTTTAAAACAAAACAGGAAATCTACATAACAAAATAAATTATTATAAATATAAGTATTAATACGAAAATAAATTTAAGAGATGGCTATTTTTAAAAAACGTTTGTTTATTTATAATTAATTTTATGTTTTATGTTTTCTTTTATTGAGTTGAACCCAAATTTCTAAGCACTCGTAAATGATGTTGCTTGCAGAGAATAGTTCTTTAATAAATTTCAGAAAAATCTTTACAAATTTTATGGCGCCGAATCGTCTCCCAACTTTTTTTTACTTCATATACTTTTCTTCCTAGTTAAGTATGATCAAAAGGCTGATTGGAAAAGGAACGGTATCTTCACAAGCATTTTGAACATATTTTTCTTACATTTAATAATAATAATAAGTGGATAAATTCTATAATGACTGTAACGCTCAATATAAAAGATATTGACTGTTATTTGGTTCAATAAAAAAAACAATTAAAACAAACCCAACATCCTTCTACCTACTGAACGAGAGAACAGGTTGTTTGCCACTGCCAACTATATTGATACTAATACCGATCATTAAAAATACAACAATTTTATACGCCCTGGAAGAGAATTAACCACATTTTTCGTAGTTGAGTGCCCCTTAATTATCGAAGGAGCGAAATAAAATAAACGAAACAATAAACCTCATTAATATGTGTCTAGACATTTGGGACACGGGCAGATTAGGCAAGCGACAAAGGAAGAGCCAAAACACACCATCAAGCGGAGATATGTTGAAAACACCATGTTGGCAAGACAGGTAAATATAATATTGCAAAATTAAATAGAAAACCGAGATGACATTCAGGATCGGTAATAAGAAATCTCCTGATTTATTACTGGGGAAAAATATGCTCGAATCGCTTTACAGATAATGTTGTACAAAATAGCACGAGGAATTCGTTTGGTACAAGTTAAAGGTCAGTGACTAACTTGTTTATATCACGCTTAATTGGCGTGACACACAATGCGAGCAATTACTATGATTACAAGTTTTATTTATTTGGCAACACTATCGACGGAAGGCTATCTCAAAATAAGCCCCCGGGGCACCACAGACAATGGATTTTAAACAAATGTTGTGATAAACAATTTAATTCTTTTTATAGCTTAATTATGTGGAGCTGAGACAACATGGAAATTATTATTAAACACACTCGAGAGAATAAAAATATATATAACAATTCATTCGGTTGGTTTTTTTTTTATCATGAACTACGCAATAATAATGATTAAATGGGTGTGTGGTAAGACTTAAACCTTCAATTATTGTAATGGGGGAGAGTTTGACTTCAATGCCGCGTTATTACCACAAAATGTATTCTATTTATTCCATGATGTAAATGACTAAAATAGAAATTCTTTAGACCGTTTCATATAATTAAATAGTATCTACAAATTTTTCACAGGTACATCAAAAGTTTTCGGAAAAAATTATAAAATTACTAAAAAGTTCACTTTTATGCATATTCTAGTAACGCACAAGCCTACCCGGCATCGCCCGAGTTGTAACATTTGTTTTTTTTCTTATCGAATATGTAATTGAAAAAATATGGCACCACCTCCGTTAAATCAAGACGAGCTATTATAGATTATATCAGTTTTGCAATATTTCACCTCAAGCGCGGTGAAGTATCACAAAATTGGGCCTTAGGTATTGAAGCAATTTTATTGGCCTTAGGTATTAAAGGAATTTTATTATTTTTAAATATTTATTTGAAAGCTTAAAAGCTCACGATGGAAATTCTTTAATGGGCAAAAAAAAGTTGCGTTGTTCTAAAAAAGAATACATCGAGTTGTGTAAATTTTGAGACGCCAAAGTGCGTTCGAGACTTTTTTCAGATTTAGAAAAAAAATCCTCTTTATATATAGTCTACAGATTTGACTTTTAAAACGAAAAGGAAATTATCTACATAACACAAAAAAAAATATGAGAAAAAAATGACACACATACAATTCAAATAAAATTAAAATGAGTCACATTGGACAAGCAACAAGTCCAAATTGAATCCAACGGAACAATAATTCAGTATGGCATCGAACAAGGACCAGGACGGCACAATAAGCCATTGCGAATAAAACACTACATAAAACACTACACACATCGTACATCTATGCAAACCACTCGATGCTGAGAAATGCACGCTTGTTGTTTGTTCTGGGATGAGGAATGATATCATGTTCAGGACTGTACGGAGAAGAACATTTCTGAGAAATATATATTTTTAATATTATTTCTGTAGTAATATGACTGGCTGCTTTCGGATGAGGCGTTCTTGTTGTTCCTCAAGAGTCATTAATGTTTCTGGTCTAGCAGAAATTGCTCCGCTTAATCGAATCATGCAGTTCATAAAAGCTGTACATATCAAGAAAAAATGTCGAAAAATAATGAACATCTAGCCTAAATTTATTAAATAAATAATAATTATTGTTCTGGCCATCGGCCAAGTGTATATAGTATTTATAGTACAGATTCGAATTACCTAAGTACTTTGTTTATACACCGATGGTTCTAGTCTAAGAAATTCCTCCAAATTAGCAAATGAGTTCATAGATTAATCCAACTTATATAATCAGTATATGAATACGTGAAGCAAAAACTTTGTACGCCTTTTAACGAAAATTGCGCGGACGGAGGAGTATGAAATTTCGCACATTTATAGTTTAAATAGAGAAGGAGTGCAGAATGCTAATATTTTTTTTAAATTATGCTTAAAAAACAAACTAAATCACTAAAAAAGACATTACCGTTGTTGTCGAATTTCGACCATTGGGCGACCACTAGTATACAAAATTACACAATGCAAACACAAAAATTGTTACGAGTAGTTTAAGTGTACGTTTAGGTAGTTTAAATTACGGGCAGTTTAAGCTTTTTTGATAGAAAGGATCATAAATTATGCTCTCCACAACCAATAAAACTTGCCTCATTTATAGGATTCATCCAAATAGTTCATAATAACCCTACTTTTCATTAATTCGAAAAGTAAATTTTAGAAACTTATGAAATCCGATTAAATCACAACCAAAATCATGATGCTCACTAATATTAGGTACTCTCCTGAATGTTAGAACTTGAAAACTGATCCAAGTATTTGATTTGCTTGATCAAGTCACCGATTTCTTCAATTTTCTTAGATACGATAATATGTATTTTCTTAATACACACTTCTCTGTCCATCCGTTCAAACCATCTAAATCAGTGTGTCTCAACCTTAGGTGAGCCACGCGCCATGCCCCACTTTAAACCTTCAAAAATCTAAATGCCTATCATAATTTTAAAGTAAAAATTCCAAAAAACTTTTTAAACAAAAATTACTGTTGATTCAAACAAATAAAAAGAGACTCTCAAAGCTGCCCGGATATAGGCGGAACCCAGCTCTATTTCCCAAACATTTTATGCTTTTTCTAAGATCTAGATCGAAGATTATTAATCTAAAATCGGGATTTTTTTGGCATATGTTAACTAAGACTGAAAATCTTGCCTCAATTGCCAAACTAAGACATTTTAATGGAAGATGCTCTGAGGAACTAGCGTCATTGATCTCTTCGGCACCAGTGCATACTCGGGAAACACGCCAAACGTGTGCCCAACATATGTACACGGTTGACATTTGTCACATGAAAACGGGTCGCCTCTTCGACTCGTTCTTGTGTTCAACAGCTCGATTTGTCGGCCTTTGTGTATCCTCCTTCCTACAAGATGGGTTTCTTCAAGAACAATGTTCATTCCTTCCTCTCCACAAAAAGACCCTCCAACGGCATCAACTCAGATGACAAAAGACAGTCAGAGAAATTATATTCCTCAGGGCCTCCTGTGAGGAGTTAATATAAAAAAGCTCTTGTTTAATAAGGCAACTTTCATAGGATTCAAATAACTTGAAAAATAAAAGTACGACTGTGGTTAACTGGTCGGCAGCATAATATCGGTTAATAGCGATCTCTTGGTCAAGCAGCTCTGCTTATGCATGGTAATACAGAGCAATATAACTAAAAATTATCAGTTCTCTTGGTCAAACAGAAATGGGTACATGCTGATACAGTGCAGTATAAAAGAAAATTATTAGTTCTCTTGATCAAACAGCAATAGGTACGCGCTTATACGAAGCAGTGCAGCAGAAAATATTGATCAAAAAGCAATAGGTACACGCTGATACGAAGCAGTATAGCAGAAAATCATCAGTTCTCTTGGTCAAAAAGCAGTAGGTACATGCTGATATAGAGCAGTATAACGGACAATTATCAGTTTTAATGTTCATTGTGCTGAGATCCTAAAACTATCTCAGTTGAAATTAAGAATGATTAAACTTCGGTTCACCAATACCAATGAACATTACTACTTCGTCTCGATGTGTAAAAGTGCCCTTTGCAGCTGGTTGAACTTGTAAGTAGGTAACGTTTATGGGCGGCCGTTAAAGCAATGTTAGTTGTTGGGCCACTCTGCGCGTCGGCCCTGTATTAGTGGGATGCGAGATGAATTCCCTTGACGACCCTTGACACCGTGTTCATTGACTTTACTGTTTTGGAATTTGACTTGTGCGCTTTCTCACGCTTAGGAATGTGTGGATTTATTGAGGCACAATCGGGCGGATTCAAGTGGACAGCATTATTGGCTTTTCTCTCGTGCTTGTGTTTTGTATGTACACTAAACTTACTATAATATATTGCCCAATTGCCCATATAATAAGAAAACATAGCATCTTCGAATATGGCCCAGAAAAAGATATATTACAAGATAATAGGAATAAGAGATGGTTATATAGATAAAATTTTGATTCTCATGGTTTTATTCAGTATAATACAAGTTTAATATTTTGCATAAAATCGTTTAAACAAGAGAGCTTACCAAGCAATCAATAAAGCATAACATAAGATTTCGTCGAATCGAAGAACTTCATACCAACGTGTAACGGAACACCAAGATTCACGTCAAAGCGCAGTGTTAAAATTCCGCTTTGGTCCCTTCACGATAAAGCTGTTAATTAGGTAGTAGGAAGCTAACAAAAGTAGAACTTCAAACGGTTACTACTGGCTATATGACATGCAACGATTGCTATTTGTCAGATTAATTTATTAAGTCGAGTCCAGTAAGACTAATTAGGAAAGAAACCAACTGAATGAACATTATAAACAATGTTTTTTTAAGTGCGTATTTAATTAAAAGTGGTTAATAACTCAAGAAAAAAAAAACTACAATAATTATTAGAGGCGTGACGCATTAGATTCGTTTGTGTCCGTGCTTTTTGCAACCGGATTATAATATCAATATTTCATGGAGTTAACTGCCGGAACGTCAGGCATCATTTTATCAAACTAATAACGTGGACATGCCATTGGAATGAATTCGAGTGATCAAAGAAAGACAGTTAACGTTAGATATATTATCGTATAAATAGGCTAAAGTGTATGAATTCATCATCTGAAAAACAACCCCCTGTTCGAATCAATATTGTTTACGTGCTGTAATTTTTAGAGTTTCAGAATATACGTATGAAGTATAAATATAAAAAAGATGTGTAGATTAATTTCTTAAACCTCCTCACTAGGAGATCCTGTGCTGGGGGGGTCTATGGTTTGGATAAGTTATCAGCAATCACTATGATACAAGTTCATGGTTTGGGCAAAAATTTTGTCAGTAACTTCTATGACGATGTTTTTTAATACATGGTCAGTTCTTTTTCCGATAGTTTCCTTAAGTCAAGATTTGATGTTCTTAATGTAGTAGTTTTTATTTTAATTTGTTTCATACGTGGGAGTTTGTTATTAAACTTTACTGCAAAAATTTCTAGCTTCTTTGTCCAAAGGCAGTATTACACTTTGGTACATTTAGCATGTCCATTTTCTTGGCTCTGGCTTTATAATTAGGCATGGTGTTTGTCTCTGTGTCTTTTGAGGTGATGAACCAGAATATTATTGGCTATGGATTTTTGTAAACTCGGAGCATCAATGTGATTAAAAAATTCTGTTGTTAACGTCTTCATATATTATTCCGTTGTTGGCACCTTTAATGTGGTCTTCATGATGCAATTCTGAGTTATCTTTAGTAGTTTTACGTAATGTGATGCTGCTGAACGCCATCCTATTGTTCCTTATACCAAATGAGAATGGTATAAAGCGTAATACACTCTCTTTTTTATCTACTAATTGACAAGATATTTCTTAATTTTTTGAAGTAGTAGTATTTGCTTCAACTTCAGAGAAATAAGAAGTCACACAAGATTGAGCATTTAATTTAAAAGATAATAATAACATTCCCGAATGTCAATACCAGGGGAGCAAGCATAAAAGGAGAAAACGATTTCAAGGAAATAGATTAAATGCTTTCCGGTTCGTGAATGTATAGGAACCATCGAGCTATAGGAGCTGTTGACGTTATCGATGACCCGTCCCCAGAACCAATTGACCTCTTGAATGCAGGGGGCTCAGCACTGAGGAAACTATTTCTAGATGTAACGGCTACTCTAATATAGTTTGCGGATTGTGAACGCCATATCTAAACAGTACCGAACTGCTACAAGAAATACGTAGGAAAGTTTGGCGATGAATATAATCAAATTTCTTCGTGATTATAACTCGCAGTAAAAAGGTACGGGCGGAATATTCACTACGTTTGTTATTCCAACTCCCGACAAGATTAAAGAGATTAAATACTTGGGAAAAAACATGATTGAAAATACATCTTTGTTTTGTTGACTAAAAATATTGCAAAAGGGGTCAAGCTAAAAGGGATATATACGCATTAAAACAAGTAGGCCCTTGAGATGATTTTTCATAAAAAAGCACAACATAAATAATTAAATAATAAAGAAATTGGTCAATGATCACACATCCGTAGCATCCCATTTGGATTTCTACACAAGTGTAATTGTTTGAGCAACAAAACGTGTTTAAATATTAGAAAAAAATGTGTGCAGTTCACAGGCAGTAAAAGCGAAACCTTCAGAAAATTAAAGTAGTCAAGAGTGGACAAGGATGACGTGCTTCGTAGTCTCCCCACAACATCAACATGAAGGATGATTTTTCCATATTTTTGTCGTCGAATTCCAATGCACCTTTTCCTAAACATTTGTTCTCATCAGTTTTTGTGTTTTCTTTGATGACGCTTTCTTTTGTGCTTTCTTTTGCCTGTTAATTTTGGAGATGTTTGAAGATTGGGTTTTGAATTTACAAAAATAACAATTTTTTTCGGATTTCGTAGGTTTCGATCCTTGGTCCGCTAAATGCCTGCATAGTTTCGTCAGGCGCTTTATACCACTACACCAAAGGAGATTAGCGTGGGACGGTGGATTTATCGTATTATATTGGAACCGAGTACCTTTGAATTAAATAAAAATTTTATTGCTATCTCATTCTCTCGTAGGCAAAATTTTTTTTTTTTTTTTAAAAGAAAGACAAACATTCCCGGGTTACGAATAACCAACAATGTTTGAAAATCTCCTACTACCACCACAGAAAGCCGAAAATGTTGCTTGTGTTGTGATAGAGGACTTAGCCAGCCGAGGAATCGAACATGGGACGCCCGGGTGGAACCCAAACGCGGTGCCCACTCAACCACTGATCCTATAGGTTTATATGTTTGTCTCTTCTTATTGTCGCTTTTCCGTTTCATCGATTTTCAAATCACAACGGAGCTTAATAAGTTTTCACTTTAATAATTCAGAACAGCGGAAAGCGGTCTATATTATACAGCATCAGGTAAACGAAAAAAATATCAATTCAACCCCAACTTAAGCCTGTGGCAAAGTCTAGCCTGTAATATGTTTATTTATTTATAAGTTTGATAATAAAATATCAACCTATTAAATTGTGTTTAAAAGTGTTAGTATTTGTAATGCTGTTCATGGCTACCATACGAGAAGCTGCGACGATTTTAGGTTTCCGAAAACAAATTTATCGTGAACACAAAATTTTATTTTTTATTATAAGGGTTTTATATCGTTTAAATTTTTCGACGGTT
Organism: Glyphotaelius pellucidus; assembly: GCA_936435175.1. Taxonomy (NCBI): domain Eukaryota; kingdom Metazoa; phylum Arthropoda; class Insecta; order Trichoptera; family Limnephilidae; genus Glyphotaelius; species Glyphotaelius pellucidus. Next base: position 14,400,924 of record OW386544.1, on the reverse strand, counting down.
ATGTCCCAATTTTCTGAAGTCCAAATTTTTAGTACATAGGTCATATTTTGTAATAGTTGGTTTAAAAAAAATATTAAATATAGACATATAATGTTAACTACCAACTTAAAAAAAGTACCTAAACTTTTTTTTAAATTAAAATTGTCCTTGCACACTATGGAAACATATTGTTAATTAGATATGATTTTAGATTTTCAAGGCCAAAAGTACTTACGTTATTATTTTTTAGGGCGTTAAGCCGTGTTGCGCTATCTCCTTCTGGTCCATCATCACACCTGATGATGGACACTGAGAAAACGTTGGCTAAAAAATGAGGTAGCGCAAGACGGCATAACACCCCAAATATAAATAACGAAAATATTATTAAAAAGCCTAAAATAATGTTAGCGCAATGAAACGATAACAGACTAGTAAAAAGGGATGTTTTAACGATCTCCCTGAATGTTGTTTGACTGGTAGTTCTGTAAAAGTAGACCACGCGTCCAAAAAAAAAGTATTTTTAAAATTTATCTCAATAAATCAAAAACAAAATTTCCTCTGAAATCATGAGATTTGTAAGAAGGCACTTAAATTAATTAACTAATTATAAACCATATATTTTATGTAATATGTTTTATTTCAAATAAGGAATTATACAATTTGTCCAAAGAAACGTCACTATGTCAAAGACAATTCTTTTTTCAATCTTTCTTCAGACAGGTATTTAGGCACCACAATATTGAAAATATGCAAATGTAATAAAAAATATAAGAAACACGACGCTTTTATATTTGAAAAAAAAAAAGAATCTTTGTTGAACCATAAAACGGCCAACATATTGAAATAGAAAGGGAACGTAAAAACAAATTAACAGACAGACCAAATGCAAAACGGTCAAGTAAAAACAAGACTTCGCTACGCCCAATCAAAAATGTTCTATCATCAAAAGGAACGAGTTAAACACGAGAATCTCATAAAGCTTTGGTAATTAAGGCTTCATCTGGAGCGCGTTTGCGTGTATCTAAACGGCAAGGAACGTGGAAAAGGCGAAATACATTTCTCAAACCTCCTAAATCGTAGACACCATCAAAATATTATTACGAAAAGGCATGAAAATGTTTAAGATATAAAACATTAATGACGAAATCTTCGAAAAAAAAAACAGATTTAGTATTCAACAAATATCTGAGTTTACAAAGTTAAACAATGTTTGGGTACATTAAAATGCGTATACATAATAATAAATGAAATGATGGTGACTTTGTACTATTAAAAAAATTATTATTTTTATTACTAAACAAAATTGTTAAATTGTTTTAGCTGTACAGAAAACTTAAGTGTCGTAAATTGTACTAGTACTATCTAACGTGTAAAAGAAAAGAAATTAAGTAACTTAAAATGCTACTTTGACAACCTACGAAGTAAAATAAATTTATGCTCTTTTTATGATAAGTAAATAAATTACAAATAGTCTCTTCCTATCACTGTCGACCGGAGTAGTCTAATATATAACAAAAAAAAACCGAGTGTGCAATTCACAACGCGGTAGAAATAAAACCTTTAGAAAAATAAAATAGACAAGAGTCGGGAGCCTACACTTTTTACAGAAGCACTTTTCTTTATGAATTGATTGATGATTTTTTCCACATTTTTGTCGTCGAATTCCAGTGCACCTTTTCCTGAACATTTTGGATTTATTAGTATTCGCGTTTTCTTCTTCGGAGTCGCTAGATGTCATTTTCTTTTGTGTTTTTTTTGCCTGTTCATTTTGGAGTGGTTTGAAGATTGGATATTGATTTTATAAAAATTTATTTTTTGTTTTTGGATTTCTTAGGATTCGATCCTTGGTCCGCTGAATGTCTGGCCGCAAAGGTTCATCAGACACTTTATACCACTAGACCAAAGGAGATTTGCTTGGGATCGTGGATTTATCGTTTCATATTGGAACCGAGTACCCGTGAAAAAAATAAATATTTTATTGTAATATCATTCTCTTACAGGCTAAATCCTATTTTTTCTCTCTTTTTATTGTCGCTCGTTTCCATTTCATCGAGTTTCAAATCACAACGTTTCTAAAGAAGTTTTCACTTCAAAAATAAAATAATATTAATAATTTTATTTTACGGTAATCTCCGTATATAATAGGTTAACTCGTATACCATGAAGTTATGGATCTGTATTTAGAAATTTGTTCAGTAAATAAGCTAGGTTTCATGAACACCGTAAAAACTATTCAAAGGGAGCGTTGCTTCACACGCCAATTGTTGAATATCGGCGGAGCGCCCGGAGGTTATTCCAAGATTTCACTAAACAATTCTCATTTTCAACTAAATGAATTTACGTCCAGTATTGTTCCTAAAAAGTGAATTTAAACCAACTACGATATTATATTGAAATATCCTGCGGCTACACGAATGGCTTTTTGCGACGCCATCTTGTTTCCCTGATATACTCGTTGCAACGTAATTCATGCAATGGGATCATGATTCTGCAAGCCTCGCTTTGACAAATTAACTATTTACTTACTTAGCCAGACTAACAAAAACGGCTAAAAAAAGGAAGCAAATAGGTATGTAGCCCAGTCAATGAATGGTCCAAAAGGAGGTGTAGAGTGTGTGAGCAGGGACATAAGCGATTCCTTCAGAAACTTGTTCAGGGTGCTTAGGGTGTGAACATACCAAAAGTCCTGACGTCTAGGTGGAGAGCTAGAAGGTGGACGGGCGGGAAAGGTCCCAATTTTCGGGTTTCCCGTTATATTTCGAAAACGGTGCGTCGCAGGGGAAATTTTTATTGAAAATAAATAAAAGCTCATAAAATTATCTACAACTTTTATTCCATATGTAGTTTTCAATTCCCAGCCGTTTTTGAGTTACACGCTCCATAAATGTAAATATTTTCGAAAAAATCATCTTACCTCACATTTTTCATCAAACATTCCTTCATATCGTTTAAAATATTCACCAGAGAAAGAAATTTGTTTGAAAGCAGTTGTATAGAAATGAATTCCCCTTTATAATATACATACATACGCAAATTAATCTCCAACTGGTGAACACTGGACTAATGGTAATGAATAAAAAAAAATACTCCGGTTAAGTTAAAAAAAAGTATCGGAATGAATAGAAAAATCATTAAACTACGAACTAATAGAAACTCAAGAAATATTGTGATTGTATATAATAAAGTTTTATAGGAAATGGTTGTATGTGCAATTAATAAAACGATTCTAAAAAAGATTTAAAAAAAATGTAATAAATCGGAATTTATTATATTATTTTTTCTTAAATTTGTATTTGAGGCCAAAAAACCCAACGAAACTGAATAAATAATGTAACAATCAAAAAGGTTAGCAAATATCTAGTACGGATATGAGCTATTTTTTATTTATTTGTGTAGTAAATTAGAAAATATACTCCATTACAATAGTCTCTAAAATAATGACAAATGTAATTTCTTTATTTAAGTTTTGTATGAAAAAGGCCCGGCGTGCGCAAATAAATTTTATTTGATTAATTTGTGTTATTTCACAATTTATTCATTTAAAATAATATATAGTATATTTGCGGCACGTTCCAGAGTGGAAGATACTATCAGTATCGCCCTGGTGTAAGACCACCATTCAGAATTGAAACGTTGCTTGAAATGGCTTTAGCCGTGTTTAGTGACCAGATCTGAATAGCCAGGTACTTCCCCACCTTCCTCTTCCCTATCTCCTTCCCCTCCCCACTACCTTCAGCCTCACAACATACCCCAATTGGGGATGCCATAGTCTCACTGGCTCCAGACGGGAGCAGTTGGGACTCTTGTGCGGTATTTCATATAAAAAAAAAAAAAAAAAAAGGCCGCGCAGCTTCTCACGAAAAAATTGTACTTTTCCATGAATTTCATAAACCTTCCCACTACGCCCATTCGGATTCCCTTATGTGGTGGACACAAAAATGACTAGTCAACTATCATCATAACATCTAATTTATGAAAAGATAATTTGTGAATGGTATTTGTCCCAAGTGAACAATTCGATGAAACACACTCTGTCAGTCTAGAACAGAGGTTCCCAAACTTTTTTATATCTTAGACCACTTTCAAAATTTTACTGGTCACGGTGAACCCCCTGCTGGTACATTTCTACCATATTCCCAATGAATATTGAATGGCGAGGTGTGGTCTGTCACAACGGAGCTCAACCGAATCTACGACTTTTTCAAACGGGGGCAAAATAGACCAGTATTCGAGATTATATTTGCCACGACGTAGGGGGCGTAAAGGGATACGATATAGGATATGGGACAGGGGGGGGGGTATGGGTATGTTCCCATCCCAGTACAGTACACCCATATCCCATAACGGCCCCCCCTTGCCTAGCTGGGCGTTTTAAGATCTCATGCATAACCGTTACAACAACGAGCCCTGTACGTCAGTCGCTCTGTTATGGAGGGGGCGTAATGGGATATGAGACGGGGGGTGGGATGGGATATGGATGCAAGTGGGAGTCCGCGGAACCAGTTCGTGGACCCCCATTTCTTTATCGCGCCTACCAGGACCCCCATCGGGTCTCCCGTGGACCCCTAGGGGTTCACCTGGACCACTTTGGGAATCACTGGTCCAGAAGGTGCAGCAACGATATTTCGTTTACGTGATAGGGTTAACTGACCTAGCACCCCCATACTGTATGACTGAACAACGGAATCGTGATATGGATTCTGGGAAGCCAATTAACGGGAAACGAAAACTAAATTATGTGAAAATTTGCCAACTGGACAAATAAGCACTGGACAAATAAGCACGCCACATGACTGTCCAAACATAACGGCGTCTCGCCATGCAAGTTCGGGTGGTATAAAATTTGCGAATATAACAGTTACTAATCACGAAATAAGATAGGTGTAATATCACTAGACTGCCACGGATTTCGAGTTAAGCAGGGGAGAGCGAGGCAATTCGGGGTTGGAGATGTCACCATATTGCTTCACTCGGAACCTGTATTATAAAACCAAAAAAGACCCCGACAAAAAATCCTGGATAATTCCCGGTACATTAGAAAACATTAAAAAAAGATTCACTACACAGAAGGCGGAAGAATTCACAAACCAATTCTTTGAATTAGAATACAAAATGTTCAGAAATAAGGTTACAAAAAAAAACTTTGGATTTAAAAAAAAAATATCAGAATGTGCAATTCACATGCAGTAGAAGCGAAACCTCAAGAAAACTAAAGTAGACTGGAGTGGACAGGCTACGAAGCACCGCACAAATAATAATAATATTAATAACTAATATTTGTATAACGCAGATTTGCGTTATTTCATTCAAGTGCGCTTTACTATAATTAACTTCAAAGTAATCCTATGGTGCTCCTTGCAAAATATTGATCAAATAATATGAAACAGAGAAAATGCAGTACATACAAGGCAATGCCAAGGGAACAAAATTAACGATAACAGTGCTGTTTTGGTACAGGTGGATAAAGATAAAATTATAAACGAAATCTCAACCAATTAGTCAGGTCAATATAAACAATTCAAATAGCACAAATTCCGACATAGATGAAATTTTGTAGAGATCTTGAACCATTACAAATAAAATACAAAAAATTCCTATAGATCACGTACCAGCCAAAAAAGTTATTAAAGGTCAAAGGTCAAAATTTTCGGTTTTTTGGATTTTTCTCGTAAACGGTAAGTAGATATTATAATTTCTAAAAAAAATTATTATAATTAAAATTGATGATTTATGTAGAAAATGTTTGGCTTTTCCGGAAACTATAGAACATATTATATCGGGATGTTCTATATTAGCGCCTTCCGAGTATACATTTAGGCACAATCAGGTTTTAAAAATTTGGTAATTAAACATAACTTGATTGACTGCCATAATGTAGTACCATATTATGAATACGAACCAAATTCGTTTTTAGAAAATGAATTTTATAAAATATATTATGATAAAACTATACTAACAGACAGAACGATTCGTCATAATAGACCCGATATAGTTTTACATGACAAAATTAAAAAAATAACTTATATTATTGATGTCACTATCCCAAATTCCTGTAATATTCAAAAATCTGTTTCTGAAAAAATTTGAAAATATACAGATTTAGGAAATGAGATTAAAAGAATTTGGCATTCTCAGACTATAAAAATATTACCATTTGTTATTTCGGCTACTGGCATTATACCTAGCTCTCTCATTCAAAATTTAGGCTTATTAGATTTATCAAAGTATCTATGTATAAAAATGCAAAAGTCAGTCATTAAATACATGAAGGATTATGAAAGATTTTTTAAATATTTATATTGAGGGATCAGCAGAATTTATCGGTCCAGTTAGGAGTTCTATCGAGCCGAACCCTCTGATATGAAAATATCTGGAGTTACTTAATATATTATAACAATTACTATATTATGATTTCTAAAAAAATAGAGCGAAAATAGAACCGTTGTTAATATCAGCTCAAACTAAATTGGAAAAATAAAACGTGTCGATTTAGTTTTGTAATATAACATATAAATTAATTGAATTTCTATAAAAAAATAATAAGGCCGTTACGTACAACTATCTGTCAATGAAATGCTGCATTTCCGGCTCAAACTTACTCACTCAGTCAACAAAGGCTTAGTTCTTTGAGAAACCGGATACAAAATGGTTTAAATGTAACGTAAGCTGCATTAAATCATAAGAAACTAAAGCAGTGATTAAAATATCAAACTTCTGGACGAATTACCAGGCCTAAATATTAATGATGACAGCTGAATCAAAGTAATTTCTAATTCGTTTTTAGAAATTACTTTGATGATTGTGATTTTGATGAAGTCGCATTAAAGCAGTTGCGACTTGGCATGAAATAAATTATAAAATAGTATCAATTAAAAAAAAAGTTATGTGAATTATTATGAGTAAAAAAAAATCCGAATCGGATCATGGCTTTCGTTCGGGGAAAACCCAAAAATAATCTTTTCTTTGGAAAGCAAAACTCAATTTCACTATCACAATGTTTATTTTATTTTTACATTTTAAGTCTTTATTTAACAGACATTTATTATTTCAATGCTTTAACTGATAATCTTAGTTTCTCGGAAATAGTTGTTTGGAAAACAAGATAACAATGTTTTTTTAAAAATAACTTTTAGAGAACATAACAACTGTCTCAAATAAATCATTTTGTAGGTCAGGAAAACAACAAAAAATATTCATACGGCACATTTGAAAGTAAACAAAATATCTGTAAACATGCAAGGTGAATATATACTTGTGCACAAAATTGAGTTTGTAATATTGTTTAGAAAATATCAAATTAGTAATTTGCTTATAAGGCGATGCAATGTTAAATGTAAGAATCGTGTGTTTTTCTTATGAAAATTTTATGCTTGAAATATTGTAAATGCTTTAATTAAATAAGTACCTACTGCAAACCGACCACGTCCTAACTTTAATCGACCATTTTATTTATAAGCAAAAAAATAAGTACAAACCAGGCCAAAATAATAAAAAAATTGTGTGCAGTTCACACGCAGTAAAAGTGAAACCTTCAGAAAACTAAAGTAGAGAAGAGTGGAGAGGCTACGAAGCACCGCACAAAGAGGAGATCGATTATTCTACCTTATTCTCTCGCAGACTAGATCCTTTAGATGTATGCATTTTTTTCTCTTTAGTGTCACTTTTTCGTTTCATCGAGTTTCAAATCACAACGATACTAAAGAAGTTTTCATTTAATATGCATTTTTTTCTCTTTAGTGTCACTTTTTCGTTTCATCGAGTTTCAAATCACAACGATACTAAAGAAGTTTTCACTTAATATGCATTTTTTTTCATTATATTACATTGATTACAGTAATGACGTACTGCCCATCTCACTAGGCGTGAAAACGCCTATTTTGAGATGGCAATTTACAGAATGGTTGTTGTCAAGGTTTTTGTTTACATGATATTATGAAAATGACAAATAAAATCAGTTTTTTTTAAATTATACAATTCAAGTATGAGTGTAGAAGATTACGACAAAATAATTTTGAATCAATTAAATTTCAATTTGACAAAAAGGCATAGTGATATAAAAAATCTCCTACTTAAGAACTGTTTATTTAATATAATGTTTAAGGGTCTACTATTCGTATTTCGACCGATTTCTTACATATCTCCCTTAAGCATTTGAAGTTTTTAAGTTCTTAAAAAAATATATGTTATTTTTTAAGATAATATCTAGATAAGTTTCACGCCAAAAAGCAAATTATATGAAATTCCCTCGATAGAAAAAAATCGCAAAGTATGCTCCGAAAATTATTTTAAACAAGTCTATTTCTTTTATTTTACAAGTTATATTTGTGAAAAAATTCACAATGTTTCTTTAAATGATACTTAAGATACGTTCCACGAGATTTTTGCTCTATTTTAAACGAGTCATGTTTTATTAAGCTTTTTCGCAATTTTCGCTGCTATTTTACGACTTAAAATATTAGCACGCTCTGTCCAACATTCGTAATTACATATCTCTCCATCTTCTTCTTTTTCAGCGCCGTGCGTTTCAAGAGTGCCGCCTTAATTGTAGGTAATTATTTTAACATACAAAGTTTGATTATAAGTGTTTACAGCGTTGCCTGTCTTACTAGGACACACACGTGTCGAGGTAGGCACGTATAATGTGGAAAATTAAGTTACTTAAATTATGAACTTCACAAAATAAAATAAAAACATGTATTTTGGCGATGATCATTTGCAAAAAAAAACAAGCGGTCGCGTTACGCGGAAAACTTAATCTCACCGCCATTCGTGCACGAGGCGCGTGATTTGGTCCAATTCCCATACCAACTACATTACAGTCGAGGTTGGTCGCCTTAAGATGCCAACGGTCTAATGTTTTGGCGAAATATTGATAAAATTGTGTTTTGGTTGGAATATAAGTAAAGGGAAGATGAGTAGGTACAAACAATCTCTTAGCGAAATGAGTACGCATACTTAATCAGCTTAATCGATTAAACTTGCAGCGGTTTTAAAAGGATATTACCATAGCTTTGGCTTTGGCTTGGCTTTACAAGAATCTTTGGCTTGAATAGAATTGAAGAAGTTTATATTTTAAGTTATTTATTTTCGTAAGATATTTAACAAAGATGGGTAGTACAAAGAACACCAAGGCGAACCGAAATAGCGGTAGAAGTGAAACCTTCAGAAAACTAAAGCAGACAAGCTACGAAACACTTTTTATATTAATTTGAAGGATGATTTTTTCCATATTTTTGTGGACGAATTCCAGTGCACCTTTTCCTATATATTTGGTCATCTTATGTTTACTAGTATTTTTGTTTTCTTCTCCGGAGTCGCGAGATGTAGCTTTCTTTTGTGTTTTCTTTTGCCTGTTCATTTTGGAGCGGTTTGAAGTTTGGATATTGATTTTACAAAAATAACATTTTTTTTTTGAATTTCGATCCTTGGTCTGCTAAATGTCTGCAGAGGTTCATCAGGCGCTTTACATCATTAGACCAAAGGATAATTGCGTGGGACTGTGAATTTATCGTATTTTATTGAAACCGAGTATCCGTGAATTATATTAAAAAAATATTGCCATCTCATTCTCTCGCAGGCTAGATCCTACAGATGTATGTGTTTGCCTCTTTTTGGTGTCGCTATTTTTCATTTCATCGAGTTTCAAATCACAACGGTGCTAAAGAAATTTTTACTTCAATAAATAAAATGGATAGTATAAATATAAATAGTATAAATAAAGCCTTTTGAGTAGGTAGGGAAATTGGAGAACAACATTTATTTAACTCTAGTTCATCCCGACAATGCTTTAAGTTTACTAGAAACTTCGATATGTCCCGGAGAAAGGGCCAGCGGACTTAATTGAAGGCATAGCACAATGTGCAATGTCTACCATGAGCGGTCACGGTTCGTTACCGGGGACGTAATAATGCAGGGAAGACGTAGCCGAGCCGGGGCATTATTATGGACCGTCCATTGTACGAAAACTTCTATCGAGGATAGTAAGTTGATAGGTATCTACCTACTAAGCCCACTCGGACAGCAGCGGACCGTGCAAAAGCGCATAAAGCCAGTGAATCATAAATGAAGTCGTAAATCTCTGTAGATAAAACTACTTTGATAGAAATGTTAAAAATTGTAGTAGTCAAATTGTGAAGTATCTTGACCATAAAGCAGAACAAACAAGTGAAAACTTCTTTAGCACCGTTGTGATTTGAAACTCGATGAAATAAAAAAAAATACTCTAAAAAGAGACAAACATCTATAGGATTTAGCCTGCGAGAAAATGAGATAGTATAATCGGTCTCCTCTCTCTGCTTCGTAGCCTCCCTTGTCTACATCAGTTTTCCGAAGGTTTCACTTCTACCGCGTGTGAATTGCACACTCTGATTTTTTTTTAAACCTGAAGCCATTACTACTATGGGACAAGGTGAGTTCTGGTTTAATGAAACTTGCACAGCCAAACTTATAATCAATGCAATTACTTTTTGCCAATACGTCTGTCATTGCCACAATAATCAATGAAGTTTGGAGTATCAATTAAGTTGTCAAAAAATATTTTGTTCCGTAAGAAAAAAAAGTGTTAAGGGGATAAATCAATAGGTGATCGCACTTGATCACCAACTTCATCACCTCCTTTGAAAAGTCATCCCCTGGTCCTGGACCCATTCGGAATTGGGCGGAGCAAGAGACTTTAGCGTTGACCAATAAATAGCCAATAACGATGTTTTGTTATTTCGCGGGTACATTTTTATGGAATAAAGCGAAGAGCAGAGCACGTCTATGCGGCCCGAATTCCGGGCAGCTACTGAGTGGGATAATGCGACGCGCTTTCTTTCCTTTTTCGGATCGCATAAGGCTGAAATTCGCAGTTGGCGAACGCCTCTTTTAATTTCCTGTAATAGAACATCGCCAAAGTTCATGTTTTATTTATTTTTTTTGTAAAGTTTAGGCATAAATAGCATTTTTTTTGCGATTAACATAAAAAAACTGAATTTGCCACATTATACAATAAAACCATATCCGAAAAAGGGTTTTGAAGTGGGAGAATTTGCACTTGAAAGTGTTTTTTTATAGACCTAATACTTTATTTTTTTCTAGGCTTATTAAAAGACTTATAAAAAAATGACCAATATTTTTAAGGGCCAAGATATATTCTACACGAGGTATTTTATTGAAGCATCTATAATACTTCTAAGCGATCAAATTATCAAAACAAAAATACATGATTTTGCATGGCTTCATCTTAAAAGTGATATTAGGTTAGGTTCCGGAATATTTTTCAATTTTTTTTTAATAGCGTTTGATGAATTTTCAAAGGGATGTTTAAATGCCAGTTTATTGAGTTGTCGTGGAACCAAAGCAGTAATTACGCTACACGGATCATTACTATGGATTTATTAATAGTATGTCAGTAGATTTGCTGTAAATGGCGTGAATGTTTCCCACACACCAAGTTTGTAAAGTAATTTAAAACATTCAATGAATAAATTTAATTAACTATTGAACATTACGTACCATCCTGGAAGTCTTTATTGTGGTTTGACGTAATATTATAACGCAAACAATAATAAAGAATATCATTAGCAAGTAGGCTAAGATATACATATTTCCGACAGACGAGTCACTGTTCTCATGAACGTGAGAATAACCGCAGTGCTAAGAATTCTATTCCAAAACTGACTACAAAATCGCAAATGTTCAGGAATCACAAATTTTTATTAAGAGTAAATTAAAATAAAAAATTGTTTCTAAAAAAGCATAAAATTGACAAATTTATTACAAGTGTTAATAGTTTTGGTAAAACATTTGGCAAAAAATTCAATACACAAGGAGTTATTATGACGACCTCCGTGGTCGAGAAGTAAGACTCTTGACTCGGTCTCCGAAGGACGCAGGATCGAATCCCGGCGTGCGAAAATAAATTTGATTAATTTATGTTTTTCCACAATCAATTACTTAAATTTAATATGTAGTATATTAGCGGCACGTTCCAGAGTGGAAGATATTCTCATTATTGCCCTTGTGTAAGATCACCATTCAGGATTGAAACGTTGCTTGGAATGGGTTTAGCCGTGTTTGGTGACCAGATCTGAATAGCCGTGTACTTCCCCATCTTCCTCTTCCCCATCTCCTTCCCCTCCGCACACAAGCCTACAACATATCCTATGTGGGGATGGTATAGTCTCACTGGCTCCAGGCAGTTGGGACTCTTGTTGCGGAATTCACATAAAAAAGTAAATTCTGTTTTTTCCATTTCGAATTTTTCTCAGATTTCCTGGAAATGGTCAGTTTTGGAAGAAATATAATTGTAAAGAATTGCGAAAGTTTTTATAGCTTAAGACGACACAATACCCTGAAATATATTCGGAATCTTAACGTCGTAAGTAAAGAAGCCGTGTGTTCAAATTGCGACTCGCGACCCGTGTATTGGACGGACCTACTGTCGGATTAGCCCTATCAAAGAAAAGAACAAGAAGAAAAATAATGGGGGAATCTTAACGACGTAAGTGAAAAAAGTGTGTAAAAAAGTGTACGCCCGCGGCACGGCGTATTGGACGGACGTACGGTCGAATTCGCCCTAGCAGGCCTGGAGATTCGACCTTTCCGCCAGGTTCATTTTAATTAATTCTGAAGAAACTGTTACTAATATTTAAGATGTTTCTAAATGAATCCCCCCCGAAGTTATTAATACATCGTCTATAAAAAAAAATCTGGTGCTCACCGCTCAATTTATAGTTACATACTGGAAATCAAATTTTCAAACAGTTCTAGTTAAATATATTAATAGTGAGGTATTGTTTTTATTAATCTTAAATATAAATAACTTACATCCCCGGGTCGCGGTTTGAAAAAAATTATTATATTTACGAATTCGTCGGAATTTATTAACCTATGAGCTTTGAGCAAACTCCCAAAATTAGAGTATTATACCGCCTTAAGGTAAATAGTTACAAAGAAAAACAAAATATTAAAAGATATATTGTTTTCACTGAACAACCTGACGAAGGTTCTTAAAACCCAAAATGAGATTCTCTAGGGGCACACGTTGTAGTTATTCTGAGTTTTCAAAAAGGAGGAATTAAACACTTTATATCAGCATTTTTTTTATAGCATATGTATCACAATTTCGATATTTTTGGAAATAGTCAGTTTTGGAATAGAAACCCACAATTATGATCAATCTCAAAGATTTTATTAGAGGGCCCTTCATAATTCAATCAAGATACATAATTGCGTTTGCTCTGAGCGACCACAGGCGGCGATTTGTTCTTTGAAGCAGGCTTCTATTAACAGAAGCGGATTTAACCATTCGGGGAGGAGACCCTAATCGCACAGCTAATTGGGATCCACGCGGTAAAGAAAATATAAAACAAAAATACTAAAGAATTAACCAATAACATGTAAAATCCTATTTTATTCCATCAACTCTTGTGAAGGAACGTGTTACGTTTTAATTTATAAGGCTGTTATTTTAGCAACTAAACATTTTTACTGTGTTATTTAACAACCACCTTCAACTTGACACCATCGAGAAACTGTGATATAATTATGACCAATATTAATCACTCTGTAAACTGTTGCTACATAATTGCACAACAAAATACAATTATACACATTATCAAGATAACTTTTTTCGTCGGCTTATACGTATTACATAACTATTTGCAGTAGTTTTGAAAATTTAAACATTTTAAGTACCCTTTTCGGCGCGGTGGGTACTCTTAAATAAAGCGCCATTACTTCTAGGAGTAGTGTACACTAAAGTAAATACACCCCTAACTAATAATGAACATTATGATTGTCATTTATCGTAGACGTGCCTACGACAACAAATGAACATAAATTATTGTTTTTGGTTTTGTGGTAGGCAACTGGCAGGATAGAGAAGTTATCAGTACCTACAAACTGTATAACGAACTTACTAGCGAAATATCTACAAAACTTTTAATAACGTCATGAATTTACCTGCAAAGGATGCACAGATAATTTTAACCGAAAAACATCAAAACACAGTCACATGCTCTCCGCAAGGCTGAATCATGGGAAAAGAAGTGCGCAGTAAAGTGACATACTTACGGGCGCTGTGACGACGTTAGTTGAGTTCGCTGTAGCACAGTTGGTATGTAACGGAAAATACCGTTACACCGCATCCTACGACGCGACGCCCTAAATGCTGTAAAGAACGAATAGAATTTTCGTGATACTGCGCAAAATACCGACCTCTAGGACAATGAAAAATTTAAACGCTAATTCCATTATGACCTTATATTACCGAAGGCACTTTATCTGTACAAAGTGCGTAGAAAAACATATTATTTCAAATAATGATATTGGAAATCGAAACCTTAATGCTCCTAATACATAGATTATAAAATTATAACGTACTAGTTGGGTTACCCGGCTTCGCTCAGGACAACATTCGAGAGTGTTCTGGAATGTTCCACAATGATGTTTCCGTTTCCCTATTTCCGAACATTCCACGACATACTCCGTCACTTATTCAAGAACTTTCTAGAGTTCTTATGGAACCTTCTAGAATTTTCCGAAAGACTGTTCTCGAAATTTCAGGAGGGCGAAACTTCCAAAAAAAGCACGCCAACGTAAAAACATCATCCTGGAGGGGGGTAGAGATCTACCACACCATATAACTCCATTAAATATGTTACCATTAAAACACAATAAAATTTCGATATTTTAAGGTTTCTTTAATGAAAAACAAATAACTTTGTGTAACACCACTATTTAATAAACAATTATCAACATGTTTCGAAAACTATGTTTTCTTCGTCAGGATAATAAGTTAATAGTGGTGTTTATTGAATAGTGGTATTACACAAAGTTATTTGTTTTTCATTAAATTAATAATGACGCCACAAAATTAATTTGCGTATTTTGAAGAAATAATTTTAAGGTTTCTTTCATTATTAAAATCGAAATTGTTTTTGTACCGAAAAATAATAAATTAATAGTAAAATCACAATTGATTGAATTTTATGTTGAGGTGAAAAAGAGATAACTTTGTTCCGTTTATTTATTGATACATTTAAAACATATGTTGGATGTGCATAACATTTTATGCAATAATAAATGTAGATTCAAGTCTGAAGATAACCGAAGCAAGAGTAAGGTCAGTCATGCCAAAAATAAATAATTTCATTAAAATTAATATAACAATGAAAATGCAATTAATTATGTATCATAATTGAACACAATATTTAAATACTGCTACAATATTTTTTTTATGTGTGTCAATATTTGTGGTAGGTGGGGGTAATTATGTTATCGAAGGTAAAATCAACATTTTCGGAAAAACGCTCGCTATCCGCTGTAAAATTACGATGATATGTGCTTAAAACATAAAGAGGTCACCGATGTTTGCACAATTCACCAATATATCTTTTAGTGATAAGACTAACACAAAAACGTTTAAATAATCATTACAGTATTGGATAATTAGGACACAAAATACTGTACGAAAAAAAGTAGATCGATGAATCACAAATTTACGCATCTACGTTGAAAAGTTCAAACAATAGCTTTGAGAGTTGAGAAAAATCATTCCGCGTAGAATCATAAGAGTAGATATGTGTGATTCTTAATGTATGATTCACTATTGTCATTTTACGTATGCGTTTTAAATTGGATCGATTCTATGACAGCACTACAATAATTATTTATTTATATGGACAAGGAATGTATAACAAATTAGCCGGTGACCTTTATTAAATTTCAATCGATTCTCGACTCACCGATAATGGCATACAATTATTATTCCTCGTGCCACCGAGAACAATTTATAATGAGTGCTTATAGTTAAAATGGGAGAATGCAAGCCTTTCCCATGATATTATAATGAAATCATTGGTGTGACGGAAGAACAAATCACAATATTACATCACACAGCATTCTATTTATTTGGCCTACTTCACGGGTCTTGTATGTTTTGCTAGGTATGTAATAATAAATTTATGACGCCGTTACAAAGCTTCAAATCAATACAATCAAATTTCGCCTGAAAGTTTTTTTATACAATGCCAATTTTTTGTTTATTTTAGTGTTTCAAGGACGGCATTCCATGGTGACCTTTAAATATTGTAAAAAAATTAGGGTATATCTACCATATTTACGTGCAACCATTTATTGGATATCGAATACTTTTGCCATAGGTCACGCCGAGTGGTGACCACGCAGGGATGCCCGGGTTCACGGGGTCAGGTTTTTACGGACGTTTGCGGCGTTTGTGTTTGTCCACCAACAGCGTATCGGGAGAGACTGGTTCTTTTGACTTCTCCAGCAGGACTCTCACAGAACATTGCCTTGCAACGCAGTGGAAAGGATGGATTCATTCGTCCGTCATTCCTGGACACATTCAAAGTCCACAAAACGAATTTAAATACAGTCAGTTTTTTTTATAAGCAAAACTCTCTTTTTATAACTTTTGAAGGTTATTTCCATCAACGTAATATATCATTGAAGAAGAAGATAACACTTATAATCTAAATGAAAATATGAAAGAAAACAAGACACAGAAAAATAGAAAAATACAATGGTCGCAACCCAGACCTCTCGTCTAACCGGGACGTGCGCGTTATCCAATTTCGCTATTGCCGCCTTCTGATACGACGGTTTGACAGAAGGTGGCAATAGCGAAATTGGATAACGCGCACGTCCCGGTTAGACGAGAGGTCTGGGTTGCGACCATTGTCTTTTTCTATTTTTCTGTGTCTTGTTTTCTTTCATATTTTCATTTAGATTATAAGTGTTATATTCTTCTTCAATTAAATACAGTCCATTCTTTGAGCCGCAGTAAATCTAGATTACATTATTTATTTGCGATTACATCCATTTCTGTATCCATCCCCGTGTAACCATTTTTTAAAAGTTTATCTCTAGAATATTAATCCACCACAGTTGAACGATGTTGACTTACGTGTGTCTAACAAGTATATGGGATATCCCATGCACTTTTTTGTGTTCCGCAAGCAAGAAAAACTGCCAATCATAACGCGTCAATCAAATGAGAGACTCAACTGCTCAAGGATGATGTATCGACATTTTCAACGTCACAGACAGTTTAGTAACTATATTTTGACGCTTTTCACAAAATAGTAAAACTGCCCCATGACCCATAGCTTTTAACCTGTTAACCGAGCGGGACGTATAAATACGTCAAACGTAAACAGTATCGGATACGGGTAGTACGTATGAATACGTCCTTGAAATATATGTTGTGCCCTGGAACGGACGGGGCTTATATTTTCGAGCAACAAAAGTATTAGTTATCCGTACAGGTCTCGACATGAATTTGAGACACGGAGAGAATCAGTATCATTTCGCCATCGCGAGTGGTGAACGTGTTCACTGGTACGTACTTACACTTAACTACCTATTTTCGTTTAATATATTATTTACTTATATTTTTTATATTTCCAACCTTTTTATTTTAGAATACATATTTAGATTATTCATTTTATTTTAGAATCCATCAAAATGAATGAAAAAGATATCAGCGATGACGAAATCAATGTACCATGTATTTCATTGTAATTTTGTATTTTCTTTTGTGATTTATATATAAATAAACGAAAAAATATATTTCATAGCCTTTTCATTTATTTTACGCATAAATAAAAAAAAATAATAATATGAAATTAGGTCCACCGGGCGTGACGTACTGACACGCCCAAGTGAAAGAAATCGCGCCCGTCATAGGTTGCGTAATTTAAAACAGAACTCCCCGGTTAACAGGTTAATGACTTTTCAAAGAGGTGTTGAGTTGACTTTATTCTCAGTTGGCATGGAACCTTACACGGTGATCTGACAACTCGGAATGAAACCAACTCGGAACCATCTCAGATAAGTCATTTAGAGTGATAAAAAAATTGGTTAAATAGGTTACGTTAGGTTAGGGTTATCGGCTAATTTAAAATTATTTTTTTCATAGCTTTTAATGACTTTTCAAGGAGGTGTTGAGTTGACTTTATTCTCAGTTGGCATGGAACCTTACACGGTGATCTGACAACTCGGAATGAAACCAACTCGGAACCATCTCAGATAAGTCATTTAGAGTGATAAAAAAATTGGTTAAATAGGTTACGTTAGGTTAGGGTTATCGGCTAATTTAAAATTATTTTTTTCATAGCTTTTAATGACTTTTCAAGGAGGTGTTGAGTTGACTTTATTCTCAGTTGGCATGGAACCTTACACGGTGACCCGACAACTCGGAATGAAACCAACTCAGAACCATCTCAGATAAGTCATTTAGAGTGATAAAAAAAATATATGAAAAAAATTGGTTATATAGGTTACGTTAGGTAAGGGTTATCGGCTAATTTAAAATTATGTTTTTCATAGCTTTTAATGACTTTTCAAGGAGGTGTCGAGTTGACTTTATTCTCAGTTGGCATGGAACCCTTTTACACGTATCTCAGACGCACCTTATCCTTAAGCTTCTCAGTAATATATTGGTGCATAACCGTTTTCTGAAGACCACAAAAAAAAATAAAGGAGTAGATAGCAAGGGAATATGATGATCTAAATTTGAATTGTGTCGAGCCGTGCAATACGGAATGTGGTAGGTAGGTAACGGCTTGTTCCAGTTCTAATGGATGATGGTTACGCAACCGGCCATTATTGGAACTTGGAACCTACTGACCGATTGGTATGCCGACAGTTGACCTTATAGTCATTTCAAAACATAATAATTATCATTCTTCCACGTAGTGTAATGCGTACAATTGTTTTGAGGATTACACAAACAGCAACACTTCCTAATGTGAGAGCCGAGTAATGATTGACCAAGTAAGAAACTCTATATAAAGCAAAAAATTTAAAAACGGCGAGTTCTGGCATTAAGAATTTTAATATTGGCATAATTCTTAATACTAATTTTAGTTGGTTATAAATGAAAACAACACTTCATGTCAAAAAGCTATCTATCTGATGTAAAATAATGAGAATAGAAGCTTAAAAATTAAAGAGGTCAACAGTGTTTGCGCTTTCCATAAACATTATTGTACGATCGATAAGACTAGCCCGAAAATTATAAAAATTTACCATTCTATACGATTAAATAAGCAAAGAAAAGTATTTTATTTTTCCTTTTTTCTTACTAGTTTTTCTACAAAGTTTTAACATGGTTTTCAACGACCACACTGGGCACATGCCCGTTATTTGGTATATGGTCGAAATTTGTGTATTTTACTAGCTGGTACCCGGCATGCATTGCAATGCCATATTCAAAGAAATAAATTGTTTCTCCTTACATGTCCTTTCCCGAGCATCCCCGTTCCCCTCCCGCGTCCCCTTCCCCTCCCACGTTCCCCTTGCACCTTCCCCGCCTTCCCCATTCTTCGTCATCCCTCCCACCTTTTTCATTACCCTTCCCCTCCTACCTTCCCTCTCTGCCGCTAAAATATATGAAATACACACATTTTCATTTAAACTAATTTCATAACTCCAGAGCTTACCATTACATATATATAGAAACACCCTTTTTCTAAAATGCAATGTCCTGTAAAAAAATTGAGTCAATCTATCGATTACTTTCCGAGATTTGCGGAAACAAACCTACGGAACGTAAATTTATATATATAGATAGATTATTTTAAAAATAAGGTCATGAAAACAATATAATTTTTAAAACTAAGTAAAAAAAATAATAATAAAGCAAATAAACTTATTTTAACAATACTAACATAAGACATTGTTACTCGGGCAAAGCCGGGAAGCACAGTGTGTAGTCTATAATTAAGTTAGAAAAGGAGATAGTATTCCAACTCCCACAAATAATGTAATTTTCTGGCGTCGGTAGCAGCAAACAATACACTCTAATTTGCGGAATGTATTCGATTACCAGATGCCTCAATTGTAAAACGAAATAAGCTACAATAGTGATGAAATGTTGCCGGCTGTTGACGCAAGGCAACGAAATGAGGGATAGGAAAACCATGCAAGTTTTAGCTACGGTGACGTCCCATGTGGGAGTGTTTTATATGTCAGGCGTTGGCGTCGGAGTCGGATGGCCCGACTAGGCGTCGAGTCGGCATCCCACCTCTTACTTGGAGCATACAATACGGGAATAGTACCGCAAAGACGTCATCGCTATCATCATCTCTGACTACGCCACTCCACCGTAATCCCGAGCACTTTGAGAAGACAAACCTTATCCGTTACATAAATTTGTATGTATTCATGCGTGTATATTATCTACGTGTGTTCAACATAACGCTTGTATAAAATTGGATAGAGTAAATAAAGAATGCACATTTAGTCAAATCAATAGAAATTTCTTAAACCAATTAAGCACAAGGTAGGAACCGTGAAACCAGCGTGACTAATATAGGTAGACACTTTTGAGAAAATCGAAACTAAATTCATTAATAGAGACTTAAAATGAGGCTAGTTATTTAGGTAACGTTAGGATTAATTAGTAATCAATACGATTAAATAAATAATTTTTATTTTATGATCAAATTAGTCGGATAATAATTAGTGTTAAATATGTTTATTTTGTCGTCGAACAAATACGTACTTAAGATTTTCATCACGAAATCAAAAGAAATCTCAACACTTTCTCATTCGTTCAAGCCGCAAGGCCGCGTACATTCTGCAGTGTAATCCCGATTGATGTTTTCATTGCGCAACTCAGCGGTACAATCTCGAACTATGATGATGACACCAGACCCATAACGGGTAAAGCTAGCAAACATTTCAATGATCATCAAGCCGTTTAATAAGTCCGCCAGTGAAAGGTGAATGCTGTCCGTATTTGCAAGGCGGCATACAAATAACTAGGCCAAAAGATGTATGACCCACATAGTGGCCTAGCTATTTCTGCACGTATAGTTATGTAACTCAAGCCACTTATGTTGCGGTTAAAATAAATAATGCCAAAAAATGTACATAAATGATTTGCCAATAAATGCAGAAAACTGCAACGAAAGTGGGATCAAAAGTGTGTTTAGTTTTTAGGTAAGACGCAATAGTAACTCTCGTCAAAGCAAACGGTGCAGCATCAATCATTAATTAGGTATAGAAATCGGTGTTGCAAAATGTTTGAAATCATAAGCACACTTCGTGATTGAGGTAACCTCGGTGTGAAAATCTGACGTTTTAATGTAATGAGGTCAGTAGCCAACTCCTAGGAATTCTAAAGGTTTTTGATTGAGGACAATGTTTTTGTTGGAATAGCAACTCGTCACAAAAACAACACATTATTTGCTGATGAAATATACATCAATTTATAGGAATCATATTATTTCGTTAGTCTTAGTTTGTTGTTTTGTTCTTGATGAAAATTCAGACGATTTTAGGCTCTCGAAAACAAATTTACTGATATCAAAAAATAATATTTATTGTAGGGGTATTAAAATATTCTAAATAAATCTAAAAGCCATGCAATTTTTTGAGGGTTATGTCCCAATGTTGTGAAGACCAAATTTTAAAACAGAGATAATATTATATTGTTATAGTGGATTTAAAAAAGTAAAATACTAGATATAAAATGTTAATTTTATTATCGTTTAAAATACACTTAAAAAATGTTTCGGAAAGCCTTTTGTTATCCATTATCAGAGTAGAAATTGGATGTCAAATAATCTCACCATCATAACGCAAACAAAACAACTAAGAGTTATCGACCGTGAAAATCTAAAATCATATCTAGTTTTGTTACATAATTGGTTTGTGTTGACATTTGCAAAATTGAAAGTAACATGTTCTTCCACTTGTCTAGAGAAAGAGAAAGCGAGTTCCAAAAAGAGTGTGCGGTAGGTATTGCAAGTAGTGCCAAATAAAGTCCGCATTAAAAAATGCACGTACGCAAATCGAGACAAGCAAAGTTTAGATTACCGTTTACCATTCACATGTTCTTATTAAATCAGATCTCATGGGAAAGTCAGCCACGCGAATGCCACATTGGCGAAACAAACAAACCCCTCCTCCTCACGGCGTAACTAGATCACCTCTAGGAGCGGCGCTGAGGTGACACACAATACATACCCAGTTCTACATTACCCACCAGCCTCAAACAATGCAATACTACACCTTCGTGGAGTCATATTATTATCCGCCATGCCAAGTTATTGCGCAAAAACCCCGGCGCGCAGTGGCGTATTGCGGGGCTATGTAAGCAGGCTAAGGATATCGAGTGCTGACTTGCAAATTGAGGCGTAAAAGGGGATTTCCGTAACCAAACAAAACATTGATTACATTCCCTTGTATTTTCATAGAATTCAAAAGTAAAACCCTCAATGCAAATTCTAAAATATTCGCACAAATCTTTAGACACATTTCCACGAGAAAAACATGGCACAAAGCTGTATTTTACGAAGCTCAAAACTTGTTTTTTCTGTCTACTGAATTCAGAAGGATTTATTAACACAATTTAAGAAACTGAAGGTTTGTTTAAGTTTGCTTCAATTTGGGAACTCTTCCCAGTAGAACAGCCATACAAACATCATTGTTTTAATTACTATTATTATAACGTAACCTATTTTCCACGACCATTTGTGACAGATATCACCATGGAGCCTAAATCTCTTAACCGCATGTTGTGACAGTTCAACTGCAATATTACAATGACTACGTGTTAAAGATCACGGAGACGCGGCTTAAAAGAAAAGGGTCTCAGTTATGAATTGTTTAGTTTAATTTATACGTTCTTCCCGGCGCATGTCCGCGTAATCAAAAAACTATCACACAGATATTTTCAGATGTTCAATTTCATGATGAGGGGGTGAAGAACAGCACAAATTAATTAATGAGGGTAGGTCATAAAAAAACCTTTGCTGAATCTGATTTAACGCCACCACAGTGAGTTAGTTGATTGAGGTAGAGGGAAAGGTGCCTGTCCCACACGGTCAAACTTTCTCTATGTCCGCGAAAGGACAGGCCCGTTATTGGCGGCGTGTGAAACAACAACACGCCGACTCTTGTGACGCAACCAGCCAATAAAACACACCGGCCAAACTACCAACCACAGAGCAGATAATCCCTAGAAATGTGAACTATAATACAGGTATCGCTGACAGAGTTGACACGAAAACATTAGGTGCTTCAAACTCCTTGGGCGAATTCAGAAAAGAAAATGCAAAGTCTAACTTATCTTGATCACAGTGAGATATCGACAAATCAACTTGGCATCTTGTGGGATATTATAAAACCAAACTGGTTTTTGCTTAGTAGACATATTGTGCTCTACGAAATTTACCAATCGTTTTTTCACAATTTTTACAAAAACCTTTATTATTTATTTATTTATTTGAATGCCCATAGGGCTTTTATATATAGTGCATAACATGTTTTTGACAAAATATAGGAAATAACACAAAATATAAGGGTTGACACAAAGTAGGTAACACAGAACGTAAGAGATAAAAATAGTTTATGAAGAAGGTAGAAATAGTTGGCACATACATCATTTGAAGTTTGCCAAATTCAAATTATTATCAAATTATATTGTTTAAATATTTGTTACCAAAACTATGTAAACGCTGTATTGGAGAATGCAAACTATGGTTGGAATTTAATGTGATAGAAATTGGCCAGATTGGGCGATAATTACGTAGCTACTTGTCGTGAATCTCCAGATTTATAAATATGCAGGTGAAATTATTGTGTTCTTGCAGTATATAAGAAATATTGCCTTATATAAACAAGTTCATATAAAATAATAGAGAGCATTAAAAGGGGTTCGATATCGATCGTCCAGTTGATTAGTCAGACATCTCCAAATACTAAGTTTTGAGATAATGAGGAGAGCAATATTTGAATGCTCACTAAAATCAAATATTATTTACGCGTGTCAGTTATTTACATATTAAATATGCTATAAAATAACACCGGAAGGCATAACAATCCGATACGTCAGTGTGACATTTTGAATTATATCCTACTAGTGTGACCCAGAAAACCTCAAAATTTGGTTCCTCAAAATTCCCTACAAACTTTTCTGCATTAAAACTGATTTGGTGGTGTTGATTAGTAATCTGAGTATTGAAATGTTCTAAACTCCACGAAACTTTTTTTGTTGATAAAACCCATTTTATATACTTGTTTAAAACCCCATTACTCAATTTGTAAACTTGTTTACTACACATTCTGTTTTGTTTCAAAAGATAATAATAAATTTTTGTTTCTACAAATTTTTGATTTTTTCCAACTAAAAAAAAGGATTACAGGTGTTTGTGATTACGATTCCGTTTAAATGTTCAAAATACTTTATTTTCTGTTTGTTTTTGTAAGCACCAATTAACAATAACTGATGGCGGTAGCAAATAATGTAAAATCATGCCATGTTCAGTTTTTTTAAATATAATGCCCTCAACGTGCAAAGCCGTATCTTCTGCAAGCATTAACTTTCTAATTAAAGTGTGTTTTTCGGAAGTGACCTGCCAGGTAAGTATGTTTATGTATCTGTTTGTAAATAGTTAAATTAGATAGAACCTAGGAATTCTTAATTAGCTGTACAGCGCCCTTGAGGTTATTTTTCACAAAAACGGTGCTATACAAATTATCCAATTATTATTATTATTATTAATTAACAAAAATAATTTACATTAACTCAACAATCCTAAGTACGAGGTGTTCGGGTTAACTCTAATTGAGCAATCCTTAGTGTACATACGAATTTTCGATTCCTAGACCCTACTAGATTCCTAGACTAGAAGAAAGAGATTCGATTCATATATTTGTTTTACATCAGCTCCGTACATAAGGAAAAAAAATCGCTAAGGGCCTATATCATCTCCGGGGAAGCTGTGAAGAGGGCCTTTTTAGGGAAGGAAAGAGAGGAACTTCTGGAAAGGAAAAGGTATGAATGTGTGTAGGAATCTGAGGTCAACGTTTCCAGGAGTGGCGGACGTACGAATCCTTCCCTCCCACTACGGTGCAAGGCAATGTGTCGAGAGAGTACGGTTAGACGGATCGACCACCATAACGCGGGCATGTGCCTAGCATGGCGGTCGAAAAAATCATAAAATTCATGTAACAAACATTTTAATGAATAAAGAAAACTTTAAAAAAAAAGAGAGGTCTCCCTTTACCAATCTCTCCCGGGTCCGCCACGCATTAGGTGGGCAAACGCATTCGCCGCAAAGACCTAGAAAAACCTCAACCTATGAACCAAACGTAGCGAACCACTAGGGTTGACTTATTATTAGCGAACCACTAGGGTTGACTAGTATTATGAAAATGTTCGATCTATATCACCAGAAATATGGAAAAACTGATCTTACTGGCACACGGTCACGCCTACAACACATTTTGACAGATTTTTATCTTCAGTGCAACCAACTAACTCACAGGGCGGCCGTTTTTTCCATGCATTCTGAATAAGTACCTACTAAATATATAATGCAGTGAGATTTGAGCCGATAAAGCGAGAGTCGCATACTTACCTGTACTTTTACCTTTTGCCGCCGACCCGATTTTTAAATTTCGTAACGAATACTTGCGGATACCGTTAAAGTGATTGGTCAAAGTTCAAAAAGGTTGTTATTTGTAGTTTTATTCCAGATGAAGTCAGTTTCTGTTAGAAATCTGGTAAATGGTTTAAATCCTTAATCCTATATTGCGAAGTTCAGTTTGGTATTTTAGGTTAAATATCGATGGTAACTTTTCTAATTTCCACCAAACGGCTCGATTTGACAAACTCCGCTGTCGAGCCGTGAAGATTTTCGACTATTTATTTATTTATAAATTACATGATAACACATTGAAACATTTTCATATACATGATACATTACATCACCATACTAGGCGGCTGCCTGTTTCATGGTGACCAATGGAATATAGTTAGTTTGTGCTGTCTAGTGTGAACAAATGGATTAAATATATAAACATGTTGAAAATTGGAAAAATTATAGTAGAAAGTTTTAAATGAGAATTATTTTTTTTTAATAGAAACTAGAAAATATAAATAAAAGGGAAAAGTGATGCACAAGATTATTAGATCATATTCAAATACATAATTCTTGTTTATAGTTTTATATGTTTGCGTGCATACATAATTCTTGTTTATAGTTTTATATGTTTACATGCATGCATGCATACATGTGCAAATACATACACCCTCACATACATATATGTATCCATACGCGAAAACATGCATGCATATACATGACACACATACATACATACGCACATACATACATTTACGTGTACACACAAATAAAGACAATTGTATGAATCCAAAAGTCTGGATGAATAAAAAAAAATGTCTTGGCTAAGAAGATTTACAAATCTGGTTTAATTGAGTTATTTATTAACAGCAGGGATGATAC
The DNA here is from genome assembly GCA_936435175.1 of Glyphotaelius pellucidus. Classification (NCBI taxonomy): domain Eukaryota; kingdom Metazoa; phylum Arthropoda; class Insecta; order Trichoptera; family Limnephilidae; genus Glyphotaelius; species Glyphotaelius pellucidus. The sequence goes on along the minus strand of OW386544.1, from coordinate 14,374,678 downwards.
ATGCGTCAATAGCGATGCGATATACATTCAAATTCAGTTTATTCCGCCCCGTACTGTAATTTATATAAGATCGAAGTCATTAAATTCAAACAAAAATGTGATTTTGTTCAGGGATGTTTGCAACACAATTAATTAACATAATTAATAAAGCTTTCACAATTCATGCTGCTGTTACGATATAAAGTTTGTATAAATGATTGCGAAGCCATTCCGACCGCAAGCGCAGGTAGGTCATGCAATAAATAATTAATTACATCTATAATTATATTTCGAAAAGTATATTGAGATTCCAAGTATTCCCTTTCTATCCACATAAGAGGATAATTAAAATCCATAGTGGTAACTTTTCCAAGAACTCTCATAAATCATAATGTGTTAACCCTCCCGTATTCAAGACGACCATCGATGTTACCCAGTTTACTCAAAGTTGGCATACCGCAGAAACTTTACGATTTACTAGCATTAATATTTTTATTGTAAAACAATATATTTCCAACAACATTTTGTTAAAAAGTAACCACAAAAACGGAAAGGTAAAAGTGATAATTTACAAAAATGATAATAATATACAGGGTATTGAGGGACGTACTCGACTTACTTTAACCAGTGATTCCTGACATTATTTGGATTAAAAAGGGGAAATAGATAAATATGGAAATAGATTTTGGTCTCCGGTGACTTTTAAAATGTTTTTTTTTTTAAATTTTGTCTTCAAAATAATATATTTTTTTAGTGTTTTTAATTGCAAAAAAAACATCAAAAATGTCTACGGAGACCAAAATTTAATTAACATTTTTTATTCCAAATAATGTTAGGAATCACAAGTTAAAGTAAGTGAATTACGTCCTTTAACACCCTGTATAATAGGATATTTTGATGGTATATATAGATTTTAAAGATGTCTTATAACAGAGTATTTTCACAATTTTTTTACTGTCGAAAAAATACAGTAATACCAGCAGTTTATAAGTTGACGACTACATTTTTTGAAATTAATACATTTTCATATTGAATTAATTTCAAATCTTTTGTACAAAAAAGTTCAAATAACGCTAATTGTTAACAATGATGCTGGTGTCATCTTAGAATCGGAAGGAATTTTCCGAGATCCATAATGTTATTATATTATAAGATAGATAGATCGGAGTTTAGAAGGGTTAGTTAGGGTTTTTGTCCACCGCCGCCGTCACCGAAAACGAGATGGCGTGACTTTGCCGATGTAGGTATACGTAATTAGGTACTACGGCCGGGTATCCATCGCACGACCGTCAACCGAGCGCTGTCATCTCGGCCGGCAAGATTGTGAGACCTCGGGCCGAAATGCCGGCAATACAGAACACGTCTGAACTCGTCCACTAAACTCGAGGTTGCTGGCGCCGGCGCACAGTTTTTGGTCTTGTTTTGGTTATGCGTCGAAATTACCCGTATACATCGAAACCACTGATGTCGCGGTGGACACGATCGCCGTCAGGTCGAATAATCGTCGATCCGAAATAATCTTGTTTCTCGGTGACGGTGGCGGTGGACAAACGTCCTAAGCGGAAGACACGTTCAACTGCGCTTGCTAAATTTAAATCTCACACTTCATTTGCGTTAGATGATAAAATTCCCAGAAAACGTAAACAAGTTTGCATCAGAGAAGGAAAAAGTTTAAAAAATCAAAGAAGAAATAATAAAGGCGTTCCGCAATCTGAGGCGGCAAACCAAAACCAAACATGAATAACCTCGCCGCGGGCTAATATCGAGAATTATGAATGTCACATTGAAAAGTGAGACGAAACAAATAATAATCCGAGACGGTAATAATATAATCATAGTTGGGAGGAGAGTTGCGAGCGGCCGTTAAAACTAACATGACAGACCACCGACCATCTGAGATCGGGAGAATAAAATACCGTTCACTCCTAATAAGGATGGATTCTAACTTCCTACTCCCCGACACCGTCGCGTCGCGCGTCGTGGACGAATAAGACGCGCTAATAATAAAAAAATAAAGAAAAACGTACGTATTTATACTGAAGAAGAAACCACTTATTTCGAAAAACGTCGATTATTTTGATTATAGTGTTGTAAACAAAGTTATTTAATTTCATTCAAAAAGCATATTAATTTTTTTTAAAAGATTAGTTAACACGAACCATAAGCACAACACAACTAACGGAAGCATCACCTAAGATCCACTCTTTATATTTAGAGGTTCAAATCAGCGTAGAATAATGAAAAAAAATAAATAATAGCGTAGAACAGGTTAAAATAATCACAAAATGCAAAAGAATATGTTTTTAATTACATTTAAAAATTAAAATACTTGCTTTTTGTGTCATATCTATCTTTTTATTATTGTTTCTTTCTTTCTTTACTTTTCTCTTCCCCCTATGTGTGTAATTATTTTTGCCTGTGTGACTGAATAAGCACCTTTTTGTAAATTCCTACCTTGGGTTTGTGCTTAATCACTCGGACATATAAGCTTGTTTTTAAGCTACCTACAACGTTGCCAGACATATGTAATGACTAATGACGTATGAGGTGTACCTGACTTCTTTATGTATATCCTTGATTGTTAATTTTTTTCTCTCTTGTTTATATTTTTTATATCAAAATACCTACGTAAAACTGAATTTCCTCCCACTTATGTATTGTAAATTCCTCTCGACCAAAAATAAGTTTTAGAACTCATCGAGATTGCTCTAGTAAGAAAAAAAAATTGAATCCGGAATAATTAGGTACTGCAGTATTCGTTTTAGGATTTTCACGGCCAAAAATATTTTCGTTATTTGTTTTTGGGTTGTTATGCCGTGTAGCGCTACCTCTTTCTTTAGCCAACGTTTCGGACAGCGCTACACATCTGCCCTGATGATGGACACTGTAATGCTGTCCGAAACGTTGGCTAAAGAAGGGGGTAGCGCAACACGGAATAACACCCCAAAAACAAATAACGAAAAAGGTACTGTAGTGTTTACAAAGGCACTCTAAACTTTATTGTAACATAAATTAAATTCTCCTTAGAATATACAGCTACGCTTGGTTTTTAATATTGAAGCAAACTTTATCCATGTAATTATTGTAAGAAAATTCCACGCTATTATGCTTTTGTGAATGTTATCACTTTCATATTATGTGTCTTTCCGAATAAAACAATTTGAGACCAGATGTAATTCACGTAAGATTAGATTTTTAAAAATAAATGTTATTTTATATTATACTAGCTTTTCCCCGCGGCTTCGCTCGCATGGTATTACGGGAAATTACTGTAGCGCTTGCACTTATCAATTATCTCCCCCCCACCCCACCCCCGTCCCCTCCCGCATTCCATATATTCATTCCCTTACATTCAGTTTTCAAACATCTCGCCTACCACCTAAATTTCATAATGCTATAGCTCAAAGAAAAAAAGAATTACTTATCCAATTTTGTTCATTCGTTCGGAATTTATGCGCTTACAAACATTTCGGCTGTTTATTTTTATTTAAATATTTGGAAGTTCGTTAATATAATAAAAAAATACTCTATTTATCATTCAGTCTTTATAATCGTTACGAATTATATTTTTAATACAGGAACTCAAATCTGACATTTATTCCAAGCTTGTCCAAAAAAAAAACGAATTCTAATATTTAAATTTTCTGCAGTAGTAGCTGACCAGTAGACTGATTACCTACCAGCATAGAGCCCAAAAATATATCAACATTGTTTCCATGGAAAAGATTTTTTTCTGACGTTAGCAAAAACTCGCTTTTGTTAGCGACAGAAAACGTATAACAAATATAATATATTAATATTTATAATTTCATAACGCCAGAGCTTACCATCAAATACAACCTGTAGTCTGCGCATATAATTTAGCTTTATATTGGTGAAAGAATTATTAAAGTCTTTATATTGTGTTATGCGTGAAAAGGTCATAAACAAACTCGAGCAGTTTCGCATTTATAATATTAATATAAGTAAGTATGGATTTTGGAACGTTTCAGTCGCAAACATAATAATAACAAAGGATATACTTTCCGTGAAAGTGTAACCATCTGACATTATTTATTTAAACCTGAAATGTTCCATGGTAGCAGTATAAAGTATTGTTTTCCGAGATTGAATTCTTTGAGCAGAAGTTCTGACGTTAATATAATTGGTCAAAGTGGAATAGCTGTGAATATTAATATTAATTTTAGTGCTGGGCAAGTGGGCAGTGTGTATTTTTGTTTTTATTCAACTTCGCTATGTATTCATCACATACAAATTATATTTTAAGAGCCCACTCATTATTATTGTTTGTCATGTAAAAAAATTTGCCAGCCGCAGTTCAAAAACTGATTTTTCCTGCCTCTCTTTGGCCGGGCGCATACATCAGATTTTTTCCATCCGATTGTCTGAAGGCCCTCGCGCCATACATTTCTTATGAAAGGCCGCACACATTCGATTCGCAAACCGGATCGGAAATAAAAATACGCCACGCCCTTCCGCGCCGGCCTTCCAATCCGGTCTGAAAAAGGACGTGGCCCCGGTTGTATTATCTGGTGACCGGACAACTCGAAATAAAACCAAATCAGAACCATCTCAGATAAGTCATTTAGAGTGATTAAAAAAAATATATAAAAAAAATGGTTAAATAGGTTACGTTAGGTTAGGGTTATCAGAGAGTTTAAAATAATTTTTTTCATAGTTTTTAATGACTTTTCAAGGAGGTGTTGAGTTGACTTTATTCTCAGTTGGCATGGAACCGTATTATCTATCCAGTTTTCGAATCGGATGTGTGCGGTGTTTATCCGATCCGATTGTCTGATCAGACAATCGGAAAGCAAAATCTGATGTATGCGCCCGGCCTTATTGTATAATTCTTTACTTATTTTATTTTATTTTGAGAAACATTACATATTTTGTTATAATGAGCCTTGGCTGTCCAACTAGGCAATTTGCCCGTTTTAGAACAGTCAAAATGAACAGATATTTTACATGTAAATAGTGTGTTGACTATAATATTGTCTTAAACTTAAATATAACATTTGATAAATAATATTAAGGTTTTGATGGTAGATACAAGAAGTTACTTATAAGTGTAAATTATATATTTATCAATAGAAAATAAAATATATAGAAGAGAAATAACAAGAACATTCCAAAAGAAAATAAAAAAGTCTTTTTTTAAATTTTTATTAGCACTTATGCTCTTCACCCAATTCAAGAAATTTTAGTATTGATTTTGATGAATTAATCAACTCGAAAATCAAAAAATGGGTAAGAAAAAAAAAATAATGGATTAAAAAAGAAAAAAGAAAGTAGAGAAAAGAAAATGCAAAGAAAATTTTTTTTTGTAGTTTTTAAACTTAAATTGTATAAAAATAATATTAAGGTAAGAAATACCAATATAATACCAGTATATACAAATGTCAACAAAAAAGAAAATTTAATGGCTGTTGTTTAACATATTTTCGCATTCAGTTGTCCCCAAGACCAGAAGCCAATCATTTACCAGATTACGCAGAATGCTATCACTTTTTGATTTCCAAGCATCGGGTATAAGATTAAGCAATTTAGGGCCTAAGTACGAAAATTGTCTTTGAGCTAAGGATGAATAAGTGGTGGGAGGAACTACTGGGCTCTTTGCATGTCTGGTGTCATGATAATGGTCTATGGAAGTGTAGTGGAGCCGCTGTTTTTGGGTATGTATTATGATTTTCCTAATATATAATTGCCTTACATCAAGAACACGAAACTCTTCGAACAATGAATCGCTGGGGTATCTGAACGGTTTTTTGAGTATGACTCTTAGAAGTGATTTCTGAGATTTTGCTAAGGGATCAAGTATTGTTTTAGTACAACCGCCCCAACCTAAGGATGCATAATCTAATATGGAATTACACATGGCAAAGTAAATTCGTTTCATGTCTTTAACGCAGAGAATATTTCTAATTGCCATGAAAAAATGTATAAGTTTCCTGACCTTTGCGGAAGTTAAGTCTATATGTTTATCCCATCTCAGAAATTTATCAATGATAATTCCAAGATATTTAATACTGTCTACACATTCCAAGGTATTGCATTTACATGTAGTTATATCGTTGCAATGGTGTATAATAATGTTATGAATTTCTTTTGGTTGACCCGCTTGGGTTGGACTGAAGCAGATGAATTTAGTTTTATCCAAGTTTAGAGTGAGGAGATTGATATCTAGTAACTTTTTTTGACTTTTGTTTGTACCAATTTCTGCTTTACTGTGAGATTCATTCCAGGTTTTGCCTTCAAATAATAAAACTGTATCATCTGCAAAGGTAATTATGTGGTCTGCGAAGGAACTATTACATACCTCATTTATATAAATATTAAATAAGAGTGGTCCTAGATTACTTCCTTGAGGTACACCATATTTAATATTGACTGAATCGCTTAGTGTACCGTTAATATCCACTCTTTGGCTTCTATTTTCTAGGTTAACCAACCATTTGAATAGTTGACCATGTATTCCAATTCGCTGTAGTTTACTCAACAAAATTTTGTGGGAGATAGTGTCAAATGCTTTGGCTAAATCTAAAAAGACTGCAATGCATTTAATCCCTTTGTCTAGATTACTAGAGATGATTTTTGTCAAATTAGCAATAGCGTTTTCAGTGCTTAAACCATTGCGAAAGCCGTACTGTCTACTAGAGAGGATGTTGTTAATTTCAAGATAATGACTGAGACGGTTCTTTACAATTTTCTCAATAATTTTTGAGACAGAATTGAGCAGGGAAATAGGTCTGTAATTGTTTATCTGTGATTTGTCCCCATTCTTGTGCAGTAATATAACAATCGAGTGTTTTAAATGATTAGGGAATTTACCCGTTTTAAAGCTTAGATTTGAAATGTACGCAATCGGTATGGCTATGTATGATTTAATAATTTTTAGCAGATTTGATGAAATCTTATCGGGACCACATGCTTTTGATGACTTGAGGTCTTCAATTATCTTCATGACTTCGTTTGATGATGTTTCGATTGAGGCTATTTTGGGACCGAGATTAGGGATAGGTAAATTGGCGAGATCAGTTTCCGTTGTATTACATTTAACGAGAATTTTTTTAGCAAGTGTGTCTCCTACAGATGTAAAATAGCTATTGGCAAAGTTTGCCATGTTTTTGGGGACTTGAGAGTTTGAATTATTGATGTATAAAGAATTAATTTCGGAAGATTTATTAATTTTAGATTTGGTTACACTGCGAAAAGTTTCCCAAAAACGTTTTGGACTGCAGTTATTTTCGTAAATTAGTTTTTTATAAAAGTTTTCTTTCGAGGATTTAATTAAATTCTTACACAATACTATTTACCATCTTTACTTCTATGTACCGTGTGTAAAACCTATTTATGTTATCTTTGCCATCTAAGCACATCTAAGCACACAAGCAAATGCTTTTAATGGAAGACCAGTACTACTTTATATGTACCATTTTTGAGATAAACAAATAAAAAAAAAAAAAAAAAAAATCTGTATGCACTAAATCATTTAAAAAAATTATATACCTATGTAAAAGCCTATAAGGGCGTCAATGATAAATAAATAAATAAATATGTTCAATAAAAAAGCAAGAGAAAATAATGCTCGCTTAAACTAACTAACCAGTATACCATTTCTCCGCAGGAGTAGGCAGAAATGAGGAAATGCCACATTACTACTTGTATGTCATGATTCATGACACACTTCCTGTTTCATGCACATTCATCTTACATCTTATCAAAAATACTATTCCGTTATTTTCACTCTTCACATGAATCGAGTAGGTGTATCATTCCATATCCTTGATCATGTGACGTCTTGTTAGGACGTTTCCGACTTCTTATCTCAATTCACCAGTTTTACATATTTAAACCACCCAAGTGTCCGTTTTTCATTGTTGCTTATTGGAAATCAGAATGGCAATTTTTTGGGATATTATCTTTCGTATAGCGGTCGTTCATGACTCGACCAAAAATATACGCTAATACGTCGTCGTCCTGGAATAATCCAGAAATATTATTCTACTAGAGTGCTAAAAACCATATCCAAAGCATAAGTTATTGGTTGAGCAAATAAAACAATATTCGTATTGATGCAACTGTAACTTCTCAAACGGATTGCGTTATCTCTTGCGAAAAGTCCAGAGTGACTCAAGCTAAGTACACACGTATATTCATGCTCAACGGTTTGGCTAGATCGAACATGTTGACTTGGAACTAAGCTTGACATTGCGTCCATACGCTCGAGCAGTTCACCACAAGACGCCATAGATATTACCACCAAGACGCCTAGGTAAATCGTAAATTTCTGTCGAACATCGAGCAAGAATTACGGTGCTAAAATCTAGTTTAAAACCAACACGTTGAGACACATCGGAAGGAGCGTAAAACCATCGAGCAAAAACGAGGTGGGTACTTAACTTTATTTTCAATTGGATGCAGTGCCCAGTTCCCTGCTCTCGGTCCAGGAATCTCTCCTCCGTTCCATCGAACTATGGTGGGTTGCACGAGTTCGACAGCAGTGCAAAAAGAGGAGTAAAATAAAGAAGGCATATAACAATAATACAGGGTGTTGACCTGTTAAACTGATACGGAGCTGCGAAGACGAACTTTGGCGTCGCCATTTGTAAAATAATCCTTTTAAAACTAAATCGATATTTGAGATATTTAAAAAAAAAAGTTGAATTACACAATCGTTCCCTTTTAGCCGCCTACCAACATAATCTCATAGATCTTTAAGTACTTATCGGCACCTCCAAGGTTTTCATTTATCTCAAGAGGTTTCAAAACAATTTCACTCATAATATTTTCAAAATTTTGAGTCAAATAAAATGACGATGGAAAATGAGAACATTCTTGTTGAACAAGAAATTTTAGAGTAGAAAAGGTGTGCGTTTCGAGAGTTTGGTTGGCTCTAGGTATAAGATATACGCTTTTAGTTAAAAGTTGTAAGAAATAAAGTATTAGTCACTTTAATTTTAATCTTATGTAGTGAAAACTAATAACGTTCTTAAAATATTATATAATTTTCGAGGTTAATTGTAGGAAATAGGCAACCCTATGTTTGATTTACAATATCAATATTTAGAAAAGTAATTCGTTCATATGAAGCAGATACTTGGTGATGTAAACTATAATTTAAAAAAAAAATAAAACAATAACTTTGTAAACACCACTTTTATTTTTATGTACTTAATGCCGACCGGGTTTCGCTACCACCGTAGCTTCTTCAGGGCAGTACAGAACTCTACTAAAATTAAGTTACATGTGTTATAGATAATATAAATGTTATGGTTTAAAACCAAATGGGCTGGACTAATCAAGTGGAGGAGGAAGTAGGGATAAGTGTAGATGGAGCATTGGGTAAGGAAAGGGAATGTTTTTTGTCAATAGGGAACAACCTCAGTATTGGACTATTATTTAAATTGATTTGATTGTTAATTACCTTACTATTAATATTTTTGGCTTTCCTTAATTCTAGGGCTTCTAAATTATCCAATCTGATACCTATCGTGTTTTTATGAATAAGGGTGACGCCTGAATTTTTATGAATAAGGGTGACGCCTGAGTTTTTATCGAAATAATGGTCTGTGGTTATCAGGTGGTTTGCAAATTCGGATTAATGGTTTCTCCGAATTTGCAAACCACCTGATAGAAACAGACCATAATTTCGATAAAAACTCAGGCGTCATAATATGTATATTATCTATAACACATGTAACTTAATTTTAGTAGATTTCTGTACTGCCCTGAAGAAGCTACGGTGGTAGCGAAACCCGGTCGGCATTAAGTACATAAAAATAAAAGTGGTGTTTACAAAGTTAATGTTTTATTTATTTTTTTAAAGAAAAGTTATTCGTTAAGTTGGGGTAGATTATAAGATAATTATTTGTTAAATTGTAAAGCGCCCGCAGGGTCAATTTTTCCATCAAATGTGCTACCTATAATTATGTTTGTACTAGCGCAGACCCGTGAAAAATTACGGAATATTATAATAATTGTGGAATTTGTGAAGCTAATAATATAAATTATTAAAAAAAATATTGCTTCAAGATCAGGCCCTTCAAAAGACGATCAAAAACGAAAAATTACAATTTCGGTAAAAAAAATCAAAACAAGTCAACACATTTAAAATATAGAATTATTAATATTAATAAAATAATTTTGGTATCAGCTGTTTCGCTCGTCTGAATCGTTCCGACAATACAGTTTACATACAGTTACGGATCTTTAACATGTTTTTTTCTTATTACTAACCTATTATCTATGTAAACTATGTAATTATTTGTAAAGTGTATGTACAAGAATAGAAATAAATAAATAAATAAATAAATCATTTCCAATTTAGAAAATTAAAGCAAATCCAAGTTCTAGAGGGCATTGAACCGGAGTCACACAGCGATGCACTACCGAAATTGTTATTGTTAATAAAACAGCAATAAATGTTAAACTGAAAGCTCTGAAATCATGAAAAATTTTGTCTCTCAAGTTGTCATTTCATTAGCTCTCACGAGCTTTTCCATATTCATTTAACTGTCAAAAATAAAGACACCATATTCCATTCTACATTTAGGCTTTTAAAATGTTTTGTACGTATTAAGATAAAAGGGTGTTTAACACCCAGGAAAATTCATTCAACTGACATTAAAAAAAATATGTTTTAAATATCCATGTAACTCTCAAAAACGTGGACAACACGATAAAAAAATCTTTGATCGAATTGATGATTTTGTTGTTGCGTTTTACGGCATCCCAAATAACTTGTCGAGTGTTTGTTATATTTGCATTGAAGAAGAATGACCCTGCAGTGGTTGCAAGCAGATTGCAAAATATGTAATGTAGATAGATATGTGTTGGGACAGTTGGTAGGTAGGTAGGTTGGTTGTTTTCTTGGTTCCGAGAAGTTCAGTTGCTCGGGCCGAGCAGGTCAGAATTAACGAGCGGTTGGGCTGGTTGGTTGGTTTGTTGAATTCGCCGCCGACGCAGGGTGCATCGGCAGCCACAAAGAGGCGGCTTTCCAGGAATCGCTGGGTTGTGAACTTACCGCACCGGGAGGCTGGGCTGGACCAAGGAAAGAAGAACATTTTCCGTTGACGAGGTTTCATTTGCAGTTCATCATTGTTTTACCTCGTCGCCTCAAAACCTACGCGAGTAGTATACGTATTTTAGGGGTTGCAGCCTGGAGGGTGAAGATTTTCCTATTAGGAAAATGGAGAACTTGCCAAATAACAAGGAAAAAAAGCAGGGGAGGTGCATTATGTTAAATCTTTTGTAATCATGAGTTTACTAGGAGATTTTCCTTGTTATAAGGCTTAATTTTCCTTAAGGTCTAGAATTTAAAAAAAAAATTAGATATTTCGATAGTATAATCCTTTCAGAATATGGGGGGAAATAGGTGTAGAGGCTACAAAAAATAAATAAAAAAAAATTCTGGCATAAATCGACATTAAAACTATTCAAAAATATATTTGAGAAGAGTGTATAATAAAAAATATAAACTAAAGTACTAGGATGTTGTGACGTCACTTTTTAATGTGGCATGAAATGAAGTTATAATATTTTGATTGGTGATGTTATAGCTGTTAGTTTTTTTTAAGATTAATTTGACCTTATTATTGAATGATACTTATTATGATAATGATTATTGAGTTGGGACTCTTTTGCGGTATTCACATTAAAAAAAGGAAACGTAGAAATTTCGTAGTACCTAATTAAGAATCAACCGAGCATTCTTCAATACTTCATTATTTGATGTATATCGAATGACTTATCTTAGAGAATAGTAAGTTGACTTAAAGCACCAAAAGCGATACAAAAAGTCCGCTCCTGGACGGCCGCTGCGGCCACTCGCCGCCGGCGGGCTATTGTAATCCGCGGTCGCAGATTGAAATTTTAGCGTTTCCCACGGAGCAGCCGCGCGAGGAATGTGTCGGCCGCCATTTTTGGTTTGTTTTCAAATCGTCGGCCGTGGCGCGTGCGCCCGCCAACTAAATTTTACATTTTACAAAAAAGTCAAGAAAACCGTATCGCATTGCAAGTGGCGCAATTGGATAAAAGGATCCAGAAAACGGGAAACCTCCTACATGTCTTCACGTCCTAGAAGAATGGAACGCTATGAATGATTGTGATCTATAAATCTAACAACTTACAATACACTACCGCCCCTACCGCAACTAGCGGAAAATCGCGTTTATCAAAATCAATTTCTTTTGCGAATCTCGCGACTTCGATAGGCCACATCTCTTTACCTTGTTTATATACTCTTGCACCGTGTGTATCCAATATCTCGATCTTAATTGTTGTTTAAAATTGAAACAGCTTATCGGGATATCTGAAATTCCTACTGGGTTCATACTCAATATTGACATCTCTTGCACATTGTGGAGCTTAAATACATCTACTTCGCCGTTGTGGTTATTTAGAAATCTAGAGTGAGGGGAGATTGCGTAGCAGCCCTTGCACGACAAAATTTGATTTATTTAGTCATAAAATTAACGCCATTCAGCTTTTACATAATAACATAAATAAGGTTTAGCAATAACATGAAAAAAAGCTCAAGTGAGCTTGTATATTTAAATATTACAATATTGCAAAAATGAAAAAATATATTTAAATATGATATATTTGCAAATAACTTAACTTAAGAGGTTGAACATGTTTAACGGTAGGTAAATAATAAGTCAAATTTATTACAAATTAGGAAACAAACCTTTATTTCCAATGAAATAATAAAATTAAGAAAATCTGTGAACAAAATAATAAGAGGTGACCAGACATCTCGGAATGAAACCAACTCAGAACCATCTCAGATAATTCAGAGTGATCAGTCATTTAGAGTGATAAAAAAATATTTATAGAAATTTGGTTAAATAGGTTATGTTAGGATAGGGTTATCGGCTAATTTAAAATTATTTTTTTCATAGATTTTGATGACTTTTCAAGGAGGTGTTGAGTTGACTTTATTCTCAGTTGACATGGAAAAATAATAAGAATAGCCGCTATTGTAAGATGGTACTAATATTTGTAAGTTGGTAACAATGATGAAAAGAAAAAAAGTTATTTTTTTTTTATAATTTTGTTGGTTTAAATTACTATAAATCATACAATTCATTACTAAGATGCATAAATACGATACGATACGTAGAGATATGTTATAAATATATTAGGTAAATTTATTTCACAAATTTACCAAAGAACTTCCTTAGTGAGAACTTGAATTATGGAAAAATGATTTCATTATTTCGTGTTTAAATTTTATCAGCGACATATGCCATACGTCTACGTGCGAATACATGTTGCCTAAATTTTGAATTCTATGTAGTGGTATATTGAAATGGGTAATGGTCGCAGTATTGCCTCAATAAAACGGTAGTACTGACCTTGTGTTTCTGGCTGGCACTTTGAAATGATTTACGTTTTTATTTACGCCTATAAGGGCTTTTACAACAAACAAGTCTTATTAACTTTTTTTTTTTAGTTTAGTTTAATGGGGAAACAAACAGTTATACATATTTTATTAAAGTAATTACATATTACATGGTTGCATGAACCAGCGAAGTTGCCGCAAAAATTGATAGTATATCTAGAAAAACACGATTGATTGAGGAAAACATGAAATGGTAGAAAAAAAAGAAAACAAAGATATATGTATATAAGAAAGAAATTAAAAAAAGCACACATCAAATTATGTAGGATAGATGAAATTAAACTATTAACCTATATGTAAGCAGGTATGTTTTTAGGTTTTCACGGCCAAAAAGTATTTTTGTTATTGTTTTTGGGGTGTTATGCCGTGTTTCGCTACCTCCTTCTTTAGCCAACGTTTCGGACAGTGTTACAGTGTCCATCATCAGACACTGATACGCTGTCCGAAACGTTGGCTAAAGAAGGAGGTAGCGAAACACGGCATAACACCCCAAAAACAATAACAAAAATATATGTAAGCAATACATTTCCACATCACAAGATAATGTTCAAGGATAATCATGATTAAAAAAAGAAAAACAACATAATGAGATTGAGAAAATAACACACAGCAGGGGTAGAGGGTCCGTAATTAAAAATTTGATAAGTTTTTTTTAATTATGCATTTGGTAAATTGACCGGAGGACAAATGGAAAATATCATTATATAATTATATTAGTGTATTCGAATTATGTAACAAAATAATAATATGATTAATCTCTTCACGTGAATGGGATTGCTGCGCGCAATTTAATTGGAATGCAAAGTGATGTAAAACCAACTGTTTTAATTTTAATTTCATTTTTATATTTTTAACGCAATTATTACGGCTCATGATGTTTTTGGGAATTTTGTTAGACAAGAAATTTTGGGAATTTCTAAAGACATGGGAAATGTCTTTAGAAATTTGAAGTAGGTAAAGGCAATTTTCATACATCTTCCCTCTCACTCCGTAGCTTCAAATTGTTCATAAATGGTTCCATCTAGGGCTCTAGGGCCTTCTAGGTTTACGATTTAAAATGAGTCACTCAAAATCTTGTCGTTACCAAAAAAGGATCGTTGTGTTACCGCTAATAAAATCTCTCGGATGAGTGTCGAGGAGCTTTGTTAGTAATTAATTGTAGTCGCACAATGCGACGGTTATTGCGAGTGAAACAAGTGAAAAGAAGCGTGGATTATTACGTACAAGCAGCTGCAGATTTCACGTGAGGCGAAAAGTAAAAAGTAAAGGTCTAGGAGCCTATTCTTCTAACCCGAACAAATACCCTTAATCAATTCCCGTAGTTTATTTTTAAGGACATTCATTTAGAGCCATCGGGACGTTCAACCATTTAATTTAATAAATATAAGATCTATCTGTAATAAATCACCTTCTGAAGGAAAGTCTTATAATTTTACATACTCCTCGGAAGCCGTAATATAAGATCTGCACTAGAAATCACAAGCAAATTCAACACTGACCACATTACACGAAACAGAACAACACGGAGGTTCACGTATCGTAAAGAATAACGGGTTACCCTGGAATCCACGCTGGATCCAGAAATCAGGAGTGGAAGGCCGAAGGGGTGTTGTAGTCATCGGCCAAGCAAGGTGTAATAAATTTTTGTGATATAAGTATTAGACGTGCGTGCACTGTTGAAGATGTGAAGGTATTCGTCCGGTTGACTGAGGATTGGGAGAAGTATTATTAAATTGACAAATGGGGTGTACCCCGAAGAAGAAGCATAGTGTCATACAAATATTATAATTGTATAGCTCGACCAAAAACAAAATATCGTAGCGTCGTTCGGTACGAAGCGCGGTGTGGAAGGAGACAGGCGGCGCGCAAGCCACCAACGAACGCAAGCGAACAGCTTATGAATTACGCCCTTTCTGCGCACCTTCTTTTGATTGCGGTCTAGATGTAGGGGTTATATTACTCGAAACCGAATAGATTTTAAACGCTAAAACAGGCAAAGCTACTAAAGAGAATGACAATTGGCAAAATACTTTTTACACCAAACAAACTGAGAAGTGGGTTGACTTTAGACATAAACCATGAATATTCAACAGATCTGATAACAATCATAATCCCTGGGACAATAAATTATTCCGGTTGGAACGGTGAACGTGGATTAAACCGGGAGCGGGGGATAACTGGTCCATTAGTAAAGTGTAATCTTTTCATCCCCTGACCTCAACTGCTGGGGATTTAATAAGGAAAATCTGGGTGGCTGGGGGTACTAAGCCTCAGAGCAGTTGGCGGCAGAACAGATGTTAACATGTTATGCTGCGTATAAACACGTACGTATTACCGCAAACCGCCGCTTGCGGTTGCTTCATTCCTTTTCCATAAATCGCGGTTCGGTTCGCAGTCTCAGTTAGCAAATGTACCCGCATCCTAATATTTCAAAACGAAAATATGTAGGTAGGTATATAAATACCACATTAAAGGACGAATTATCTTATCATGTTTTAATCTATTTTCCAAATTTCAATTTTCGAATAATTAAAAAAAAACAAACAATAATAATTGGTTTCTTCAAAATTCGCAAATTCACTTGGTGGCATCATTATTTAATTTAATGTAATAGTAAATTAAATATTATAAATAACCAAACATTTTTTTTAAATAGCCATCTTTTAAATTTATTTTCGTATTAATACTTATAATATTTATAATAATTTATTTTGTTATTTAGACTTCCTTTTGTTTTAAAAGATTTTTTATTATGTTATTGTAATTTTTACCCATCCTAAAATAATTTTTATATTTTATTTTATATAATTGTTTTTTATGATATTTTAAGTAATTAATCACCTCTCCTTTCTAATATTTTGTCTATGTTCTAATTAGTCTATACTTGTTTGTCTTTTGTTATATTTTATTAACTTATTATCCTGACGAAGAAAACATAGTTTTCGAAACATGTTGATATTGTTAATTAAATAGTGGTGTACACAAAGTTATTTGTTTTCATTAAAGTAAAAAAAAATAATTGGATTATTTGTTTAGCGCGCTTTAGCATGTTTAGGATTTGTTCATTTATTAATCTAAATTTTAAATGTATGTATATATATCACGGGCCAAACATTTTACAGGGTCTGTGCGGAAATCGCTATTTTTGGTGAGCTTTAATTTTTAACAAAGTTTCTAGAATTTCCCACCCTCTAAATCAACAAATTCTTTCTCAAAATCGAAACTGCACTGTTTTTTTACGCCTGTAGTTAAATAAATTGTGAAAAATGTCTCGAGGTGCGGGGCAAAGATGAAGAGAGAGTGAAGATGAAGAGTTCTGGATTTATATTTTTGTCTAAGTTCCCCAAACTCGTGTAAAAAACCTTATAACAGAAGTAGGTTATTTTTTGGGAAAGCTTTCAAAACAACAAAATATATAATATAAAAAAACGTTAATTCTTCATTTGCACAAGGTTGCAATACAAAATTTCGATAAAAGCGAATTGGAAAGCAAGAAAAAAACCTTGGCACTAGTACCAATTTCCTTCAATAATTTCATTTACCCTAATTCCAATTCGGTTAAGCAAAATATTTAACGAAATTTGATGTATACGCCGGCCAACATTACTCAAGGTTTTGAATAATGTTTAATGTTATATTCAAACTACACCTTACAGTTATCAAGACAAACTCAAACTCTCAAATATCACACACACGTGTTGCAATGAATTAGAAACGCATCGCGGGAAATCTGATAAGGCAGTAGCATTTTGTTTACAAAATAAATTAAATCGTCGACGAAGGTGTCATTGTTGAAGTAATTGGACGCAACCATTTATCATTTCATAATTATTATAACGAATAAAACGATTATCATCTGCCGATGATCCGAAAGCTTAATTAGAAAAGTTCTCACGACGGTTCAGTGGAAGTCGTTAGGTAAACGAAGCACCTGATGGAATAATGGAATCGCTAATAAAAATGAATTTGTAAAATGTGGTTAACTGTAGGCAACGAGTTGAATAATGATTTGGTTATTTTTTTATTTCTGCTCTCACAGCGGGAACAGTAATCATTCACACGGTTTGGTTTGAGTTACTTGATCGTGTTATGATAATGTGAAATGAGAATCCAAAGAAAAATCTAAAGAGTTAGATACCCACAAGTTAACTTTTTGCAGTGATATTTGAACATCTTCTCGACCAAAACCGTCAATGTTGGAATTGCGCAAATGATAATAGGGGTGTTTGGTGGAAAGTGAGCTTAGGGTTGTAAACGTCGACCGATTTAAAATTTTGTAAAAATATTACTAGTTAGCAGCTTCACAGCCTTACTAAGTTATGTCCTCTCGGCTTTCCAATAAACATAAAAATCACCAGGGTTGTTCGTCAAGTTTCTGAGGGTGTTTCTTTATTAGGTATTAGACATTTAGACAATTGTCTGCATCTCAGCATGACAGTTTTGGTGCATCTCAGTCTCCCTCCGGTGAATGCGGGATAACGTCATCAAACGTGAATCGTTATTCGTTTCACTCTATTCCCATTTCCTACAGTTCTTGACAGTTCTACATTTTGTAATCTTCTACATAATTTTTTGGTATTTAACTGTTTTATGAAGAACCTGAAAAAATAAATAAATCTCCGTTTTCAATATTGTAGTCAACAATACACCGTTACACCATCTCCGTTTTCAATATTGTAGTCAACCAAACTGGTGACACACATATACTTCTTGGTTTTTAAGTAAATATATGTGTGCAGCCATTGAACCATTCTACCCATGAGATTTGCACAAATTTGTCACAGTATTTTTGTTTACAGTCTCCACCTAGCTTTTCGAGTTCAGGGTGTGACCTGAAAAATTTCTCGGAATTTAAATAACACATTATTATATTGTACAAGCGTGTTAGAATCAATTGAAAATAATTTTCCGTTCCTACAATGATATGATATTTTTGCACTGCGTCAGAACTCCGAACGGATTCGAGCTATTATACAACGCAAATATTTGAACGCTCGGTCAATATGAAACTCGCTTTGATTTAAATATTTTTTTTTATAATACTGTTTGAATAAGCATGAAAAATAATAAAAAATTTAAAAGGTGAAAATGAAAAACCCGAAATTTCAGATTTGCATAAATTTATTTCACAAAAAAGGACATAAGATGGATTGTTTTGTATATGTAACAGAAATCTACATATATTTGAAAAATAGATAAAATTATTTAAGCAAAAAATAAACACTTCGTTTGCGTGCCATACACAATTTTATCAGTACAAATGCTGTTTTTCTCGTAATGACAATAATAATGAAAATCGAAAAGATCAATAAGATCGTAAAATGTTTGCCCTACGGAGTTTTACACTTTTTTGTTACCAAAGATTTCCTTGAAACGGTGGCCAAAACTCTGCAATATCGACGGAGCGAAAATAATATTTTGGGTTTTGTGTATTGTGGTCCACTTAAATTGGTAATGCTCAAGTCTAATATCTAGACCATATCTGACAGACGAGGTATAGAGAAATTGTGTTTTGGTACAAACTGCACTAATAGAAATGATATAACACATATTCATGAATATTAATTAATTGTATCTAATATTTTTATATTACTTGCGTGACAACTTTCCCTTATCCCTCTCCTCCCCTTACCCTTTCCAAACCAAATACCTATTGTTTTAGTTATAATCACACTTATTTTATTGTTGTGTATTGGTTTATCATTTGTTGAATTCAGATTTGTTCTATTATTATTTTTTTTTAATTGCTGCTTAGTTCTGTTTTTTTTCTTCATTTTTCTTAAATATTCTAGTTTACATTTAGTAAGTCTTGTTTCTAAATACCTATCTGTGAACATTAATAATTGGTCTGTTTTTTTATCATCTTCTCATGTTTATTAAATTAAGACTGTTTATGTTCCTTAGATAAATATAAGATATCGTTTGCACGAACGCTCAGATATTTTCCAATTAGACAGTTTACGTACTGCCAGTCCCATTTCATTAATTCACAGCGGAAATAAAATAGTAAAATATTTTCACCATTTGGGAGGCGGGAATGGGTACCGCCGCCCCGGGAACCTTTATTGGATAACCAACACTTCTGCCATAGGTCACCCCAAGTGGTTCGCTACGTTTGGTGATTTAGCAGGGGTGCCCGGGTTCATGGGGTGAGGCATGTCTGGGTCTTGGAGGCAGATGACCAGGACACACTGAACCCCAGATTCCTACCCACCCCTTAAACCCTTCTCCTTCGCAGAACTCTCCTCTCCTTCCTTTCCTTAAAAAACCCTCCACACAGCATCCTCAAAGATGACATAGGCCTTGAGGGAAATTATGTTCCTCAGGGCCTCCTTGAGGAGCTCATGTAAAAAAAAAAAAATCCCTTCTGGGAATGCAGGTAACGTATTTGCCAAAGGTCTCGTCTAGTGCGTGGAAACAACAATTTTTAAAGCAGCAAACGAGGCAGTGCAAAGAATCAAAATAGGTGCATATCTACACTGCATGAATTACATACAGAATGAATGGCAAATCTTATCTGATTATTAAGAAATACAGCATAAACGGTACGCAAATATTAACTTAAGATATGAGTGCACGACGCTAAAAATTGTCGAAATGCGTCCGCCAAGTAAACAAGAAAGAAAAATTCCGGTTAAAAGAATTCGTAGTATTCCATAAATCGGAATATACCGGTTAACTAACCGTCGATAAGAACGTAAGTAATATTTATTTATTGTTTTGGGAAAGTTGACAGCAAATCTTAAATTACATACAATAATACAAAAGTTAATTGTGCCAATTACGAACTTTCCGCTGAGATAATGATAAAAATGTGATGAAAGATGTAATTTTTTTATATAAATTATTTTTTTAGTTACAATACGTGAGAGGGGGGATGGGAAAGAGGAACATGGGATTAGGATAAAGAGACGAAGGACGGGAATATATGGGAGGGTATATTGAATGGTCTAGTTTGAGTAATGTTGTTTAATGAGTTTTTATGTCCCGTAAAGTCAAGTTAAAAATGACAATGACTAATGACAAAAAGGCGGATAAAAAGTAAGCGACTGTCTGCAGTTGCGATTTGGAATAAGGAATGATAGGCGTTGAAAAAGGTCAGGACAATCGGGGTAAGACTCTTGACTCACAATCCGAAGGTCGCGGGATCGAACCCCGGTGTTCGCAAGTAAATTTTATTTGATTAATTTGTGTTATTTCACAATTAATTCATTTAATTATATATGGTATATTTGCGGCAAGTTTCAGAGTGTAAGGTACTTTCAGTATCGCCCTGGTGTAAGACCACGATTCAGAATTGAAATGTTGATTGAAATGGCTTTAGCTGTGTTTGGAGACCAGAAATGAATAGCCAGGTACTTCTCCACCATCCTTTTCCCCATATCCTTACTCTTTACCATCTCCTTCCTCTTTCCCATCTCCTTCCTCTTCCCAATCTCCTTCCCATCCCCACTACCTTCAGCCTCGCAACATACCACAATTGGATGCCATAATCTCAATGGCTCCAGACGGGATCAGTTGGGAGGCATTCACACGTAAAAAAAAATACCGAATCCGCTAGGTATATTTCTTCGGCAAGTTAATGTTTGTGCATTAAATAACTTATAACACAAGGTGCAACTAATTCTTTAAGGAGATACGTTTTGCAATGTGGATGATTCCTAACATGTAGTCTATTAATCTTAAACAGAGCAAGTTCAAGTCTGTATATTAAAGAACTTATTTTATAACACAAGGTGCACATAATTCTTTAAGGAAATACGTTTTGCGATACGGATGATTCCTGACATGCGGTCTATTAATCGTAAACAGAGCCGAACGGAATGATTTAAAAAAAGCACACCAGACAACAAAGAGCGGGTTAATTAGTTTACCCGGAATCACGTTATCGGACCGCCGAATGGGTAAAATAGGTAGACACGTATCGGCCGAATGCAGGCGTGACCTTTAGGCGTCAGAACGCCCGGCAACCATTCCATAACACTAATATAATATTTGTACCATTGGTAGAGAATTCGCGAGATTGGGCTGGTCGATGCACGAATTAGCGGCAGGTCAGGGCTGTGCCGCCCGCTATGTAAAGGTGAAGATAGGTGGGCCACCAAGGCGCCAAGGAGCCAAGCAGTAAATATGCAGTAATAAGGCGAATAATAGGTAAGCACTGTAGCGCTATACCCAAATCTTAGGGAAGTCTGAAATTTAAGACATAACCAAATTTTATAATTCTTCGATTCAAATAATTCAAATTTATACATATAAATTCTAAATCAAAGTAACTTTTTTCAAATTGCACCGAATATATTAAATTTGACAACTTCAACTCCCCTTTGCACCCTTGACGGTCAATTTTTGATCAAACATTTTTATTTTAAAATCTGAATAATGGCATGGAATCGCCAGAGGTTATAAATTTAATAAAAAAAATTTATAAAAAAAATTTAATAAAAAAGATCAATCAATACGACGAACCAATTTCCGTTTGCCCACGTGTAGGATCAACATTAGAAG
Source organism: Glyphotaelius pellucidus (assembly GCA_936435175.1). Lineage (NCBI taxonomy): Eukaryota > Metazoa > Arthropoda > Insecta > Trichoptera > Limnephilidae > Glyphotaelius > Glyphotaelius pellucidus. The sequence continues at coordinate 14,352,783 of OW386544.1, read as the reverse complement.
AAAAAATCCCCATACATGTGCGCAATATAACGCAAAATTTCACGACACGTGCATTATTTTAGCGTTATTGCGCTGATTTCTTACAAAAAACGGCACTCTACAAATCATCCAATTATTGATATTATTATTAGCAAAAACTTTCAGAAATATCGAACAGAAGAAACGCGAACGATCATAAATTAATATGTGAGTATGGAATGTATCGGGAACTTCTCCTATCCTTATACTATATTCCTCTTCCTCTTCCCCTTACTTAAAATTAGTTTTAAGACACAATAAAACGTTTATCTCTAAGCAACTTTAGCATAAGAAACTTTTTTGGCTAAGCTATCTTTTTATTACCTAAGCAAGTAAATAAATAATTATGGATAAGTAAATAAATAATTTATGTTTCGTATTAAATTTTTATATTTAATGCTTTTTCTAGATGCAAAATTGTATCTGTTTATAATGCAAAACGACACAAAACACTTCACCAAAGCCAGAAGCACAACTCTCCTGGTATGGTACACCAAAGCGCAATGATTTTTTTATGACTTTGAACTGATTGTCGCCAAATGAAAATCCTGCGTTATTGACGGATGAATATATTAAAATTAAGATAACATTTATTTCTCTGCCTACTAACGGAAGGCTCAACTTATATATTCTATGTCCTTGGCAAAACAGTTTACGGTTTAAAAAAATAATGCAACTCGCTTGCAACACAACACGGCCGAAATAGCGATCCTAGTCGAAATGGAGAACAAAAAAACATTGACACGTCTAAGTAATAATCTATGAAACACATTAGAGCAACAGAAATTATGATAATTGGCTGTTAAACAGGTAATAAATTAAAGGGGCGCACTTCTGAAAAAGTCATTGAATATAATGAAAGCGATCTTTTGAATTTTAATTACTAACCAAAGGAACATGAACTTTATATTGTGACGGATAATTTGAAAGAAATACAAATATTATTTATCCTTCAATGAACGGTTGCGCACCGTGTATAATAATGATTGCAATATTTTAATAAGTTATATTATTTGACGAAAACGGGTTCATAATTTATTTAGTTAATATCAACGGTATAAATATACCATAAGCACACATGTCACAAAATCATAGGAAACATATTAGAAACAGTACATAAAGATTATAACACATAATTGTGGCGTTTGAAAGAGAATTGACACCAGATAAGCGATAACATACAAAAATCTATAGTACAAATAAAATTAAAAATAATAAATGAAAACAAATAACTTTGTGTACACCACTATTTATGGTGTACAAAAAGTTATTTGTTTTCATTTATTAATAATGACGCAACAAAGTGAATTTTCAAAGTTTGAAGAAAAAAAATAATATTGATTGAAAAGATTTGATAGTATAATAATAATAATAATAATAGTGTTTATTTCAGCCGAACAGAGAGGTGAGTGCAATACTCTGTCAGCCATATAAAAGCATACATTTATAAAATTCCATTAAATAATTACATTAAATGGGATATGCAAGATAGGATAAAAAAAAAAAAAAAAAAAAAAAAAAAAAAAAAAAAAAAAAAAAAAAAAAAAAAATATATATATATATATATATAGCCCTCTTGTACCTATCTTCCGTGTAGTTAAATAGATCTGCCACATCTGCAAATCTATTAGTAACTTCATGTAATCTAGGTACAAGCGAGGGTTTCATATACTCAGTCCGGTTATTGTAGCATGAAAACAGAATTTTAGAACGAGTAGCTCTCGTGGGTATATGAAATTCAATGAGTTTAGTTTAATCAGGACTGTCTATTCTATCATTTACAATTTTGAACATAAATATAAAGTCGGATATAATTTTTCGATCTGAGAGTCTTTAAAAATTTAATTCTTTCTTCAAGTAATTATAGTTTATGTTTTCAATGGAAATACCAAGTTTAAAATTAACGTGTCTTAGAAATTTCTCGATTGAATCTGAATGTATTTTAAAATGGGGGACCAGATCGAGGAGTTATATTCGACTTGACTACGTACCAGGGATGTATACAAAATAATATGACGAGTATTGCCTTTGAGGTGATTTTTCACAAAATTGGCGTTCCATTCATTATTAAAACAACGGTCCATTTATTATTAAAACACGGAGAATAAGTAAAAAGTCAGCAATTAATCATTGTTTCCATCTTCGAAAAAAGAACTATAGTAGGTATCCATCAATTTGATAAAAGTTTTTACGTGTATTTTAGGAGAAGAAGTAACTACATAATATACGAGTTTAAGCCACAGATTTTGATTTCTAAGACCAAAGATATATTTTTTATCACTTCAAGGACCTATGGGTGGACAACTCGTCTACGTCACCTAGATGGTTCTAAAAATCAAACGTACAAACCATGCGTTATGAGAGCATTTAAAAACATGCTTACAAACATTCAAAGTGTATTGTTAATCAAATTGAATTGTAACTCGCCGGATGAATGCTCGATAAAGGGTTACAGGGTTTGACAATATCGTTTACAATTTCTTCGTGGCTAGTGTCATAGGTCATTCAAGTTCCCATGTCGTACCGAATGTATTATGTAACACGATACACACACAGAAAGAGATAATTTAAAACATTGAAAGCATTGCCCTCGAAAATTTACCAGGTTTAAACAAAGTTAATTCATAAAGTAAATAAACTATAAACGTGCCGAATTTAGTAGCTCATCGTTCTATGGACGATGTTATGATAGAACTATTATTGTGGCGATATAATTAGACTAAATCACCATGTTTGATTGTTTTTAAGATTAATTTTATGATAATTATTCTTCACATAAGGTCAACAATGACAAAACCGGCATGAAATAATAATAATCATATTTGTGCATGTAATTTGCTTGGAAGGCTGAGTTCCAAGATGTACGGAATACTGCAAAAACCAAGTTGTTTGCACAAAACACATAAACATTTTCTAAGAAACTATGATAATCGTGACTGAATTCATAAGAATACTCACAATTTCAAGGATGGGTTTTGCAAACAGTTTATTATTAGAGATGGACATACACAGTCACACACCCAAGCAATATGTCAATTGCAAATAATACAGCACCGTTCCCATAATATATTTAAAAAACAGTTCCACGAAAAATAGAAATTTATGAGATAAGTACGCTTTCAACAGAATTTCTGAGATTAAAAGCTTGGTATTACCATTAACCACATACAGGTACGTGAATGAATATTCTAGGTATTTTAGATAAATATATGCAAATCACAACCATAATGAGCAAATACTCAGTATATGTGAGAGCAGTACAAACAAAAAAAGGCGGGAAAATTAAACATGATAGAAAATAATTTCAAGAAAACGTCTTCCGAGTAAAGTATTTTAGGAAAGTCAGAGGGTTTCTTTGAATACTATGAATATAATAAAATAAACATGAATTCAGAGTATAGATTTTTTTAAATACCTATTATCATAAGTTGAAAAACAAAAGCTTTTCATGTCTAGAATTTTTAGATAAACGCAACTATTAACCACTTGCGAAGCCTAATAACTTCCACTTCCTGAGGAGTTGTGAAATAATATGTTAATTTCATTTAAAAAATATTCTTAAAAAAAAACTACTGCCACTTAATTAATCTTACTAATATCCTTTTTTTCCATAACATTCTTTCTTTCTTTTTAAATGCATACTATTATCAAAATAAATTACAGTGAATTTCGCTATTGCCACCTTCTGACAAACCGTCATATTAGTCAATCTCATATTTCAAATATTTAGAATCATTAATATTATTTTCAACTAGTTCTTTTTTCATATTATAGGCAACTTCTATTTTTATTGGAAACAATCATTCTAAGAATTGGTTTGTAACCTGAATAGCGTCTCGGATAAATGTATCTGAATTTATTCATATGGAACTATTGACTTTATGAAAGTGTAAATGAATATTCAATTTTTTATGAGAAAAACTATCTTTTTATAACTTTTGAAGGTTATTCCCATCAACGTAATATATCATTGAAGAAGATAACACTTATAATCTAAATGAAAATATGAAAGAAAACAAGACACAGAAAAACAGAAAAAAACAATGGTCGCAACTGGGACTCGAACCCAGACCTCTCGTCTAACCGGGACGTGCGCGTTTTCCAATTTCGCTATTGCCACCTTCTGTCAAACCGTCATATTTGTCAATCTCATATTTCAAATATTTAGAATCATTAATATTATTTTCAACTAGTTCTTTTTCCATATTATAGGCACCTACTCTTTTTATTGGAAACAATCATTCTAAGAATTGGTTTGTAACCTGAATAGCGTCTCGGATAAATGTATCCGAATTTATTCATATGGAACTATTGATATATATATAAATATAAAAAGAATGATTGTTTCCAATAAAAAGAGTAGTTACCTATAATATGGAAAAAGAACTAGTTGAAAATAATACAGTGAATTATTTAAATACTAACTAATAACAACATTTATGTACACTCCTCTTCCATACACAAGCAAACGCTTTCAATGGAAGAGTAAAAGAGTAAAAGCCTAAGACGTAAAATTATCATTATGTACCATGTAAAACATAATATTATTATAACGTAAAAAAAAATAGGGTAACAACTCTCTTTTTTATGTTAACTTTTGAATATTATTCCTATTAATGTAATATATCATTGAAGAAGAAGAAAATACTAACAAATCTAAACGAAAATATGAAAAAGAACAAGACACTGGAGACATAAAAAAAATGACGGTTGCAACTGGGACTCAAATTTCTCGTCTTGAAATAAGAAAGTATCAGTGGCCGTTCTAAGGCTAAGGCGTTCGTCCTGGTAAGACGAGATATCCTGAGTTCGAATACCAACAGTTGCAACCGTTAGATTTTTTTCTGTGTCTTGTTCTTTTTCATATGTTCGTTTAGATTTGTTAGTGTTACCTTCTTCTACAATGATATATTAACGTTTATTTAACTCAAAAAATAAGACGTTATTCCCTCCGTATTTTTATGGAAGAGATTTCGTAAAAAGGGTTGAAACAGGGTAGGTACTATCATTTATGTTATGAATGTGTATAACATAAATTAAAAGAGTGGATACCTGTCTAGTACTAATAACTCTTAAGGCACCAGACCGCGGTGTGTGGGCGGTACAAGGGGTGTATTTTTCGTAATTATTTTCAAGCAAACGATGTACTGAATTATTTTTATTAATACTCGTAGACAATATATACATATAGAAGTTATAGTTTGCGGTGTAGGCCCCTTCCAACAGTACACGCCGACGAAATTGATGATTGGCGGTTGACAGAGATAAAGCCATACGGTTCATCAGAAAAATAAAATAAAAATATATTTAAGGAAAGAAACTAGACATATCTGTAGGTTTATAGTACTACGTACGGTAATTTTGATATCAAAAAAATAAAATGGAGGACCAGCAAATTTTATTTTCAGTTTTTATTGAAAATTTTCATCGTTCATAAAAAAATTCTAATAGGACACCCGGGAGGTAAATGGAAGGCGGGCAGACCTAGGCTGAGATGGGAGGATGTTGCAGACTGGAAGAAGATGGCCGAAGACAGAGGGTTATTTTGAAGGAGGCCAAGGCTCGAAATGGGCTGCAGCTCCATTGAAGAAGAATTTCAAAAAAGGTCCCTACGTGGTGCCATAGAGACTGGATTTTCAAACAATTTAAGACTTGGTGCATGCAAATCGGATGTATAAGTTTTTTAATAGGTTGTCAACCAGGCTGAAAAACGGAGTTTCGAGAAAAAAATCGATCAAAGTTTAGTTGAAGGATGTTTCAAATGGTTTAACATAAAATGCAGGATCTCCGTCAATTTTACGAATTTGTTTAAAACATGTGTTTTTTTTTGTATTACAGACTGTGTGTCCATTAACAATACACATGTGATACAAACTACACATTTATGGATAAATAATAGAAATAGAAAAGATACATAGTAGATACATGGTGAGAACATTCTTAAGAAATGCGTCTTTCGGAAAACAAAATTAAAAAAAATGAAAAAAACTATTTTTCCCAGTGGTCTGGTGCCTTAAACAACTAACCGAATTAATGAAATGTTACAAAATAAAATCATAACATTCCATCTGCGGGTTAACGCGATGTATGTACGGTTTATTTATCGGCTGCTGAGTTGAAACTTGTAATGCATTAGACCCCGCAGAGTCCACAACATTAAATAATTATTATGATTTAAGTTCCAGAGGCAATCTGAGATGGGATGGGGCAATACACCCAAACAAATCCCAACTAACCCAGCATGATGCTATTTTAAGCCATTTCTCGGTTCTGTATCCAGGCTTAACGCGTAGAAGATGCGAAAGGCATGGGCGTTACGTGGCTCAATTTTATCGTGTTCATTTTTCAAATTGAAATATCCTCGATTAGTTTTTAAATCCGAATTAAATTCATTTCAAATCGTTAATTATATTTAAAAAAAACAAAACTTCAATTTTCAGTCTGATCGCATCGTCTGATGATCTGACTATTCAGATCTGGTAACCAAAAGGCTAAATCCATTCTCAATAATGGTCCTACACCAGGGCAAAACTGAGAATATCTTCCACTCTAGAACGTGCTGCTATGTAATATATACTATTTTTAAATGAATTATAATACAAAGTGATAAAATAAAATTTATTTGCGCACGCCGCGCAGTTGATAATTTGAGGTATCCAGCGAGGTAACCCAAGGTTTCTTTCTGAATTTTATTTTATTTTAATTGGGTAGCTAAATGAAATGAAAATGAATAAACCTTTTTAGAAAAAAAAAGACATTTTAACTGCTTGGAACGTATGGCACCACCGCAAATACTCACTACCTCGAAACGCGAATGAGTAATTTTATGTCTGTCGACTTTGGATCTCTCCGCGGGAGGAGGAGTGCATATAGATTGCTATGAGTATTAAAAACGACTCTTCCAGGTTGAATCGCGCAATATATTATTTTTAACAATTTTTTCATATAATGATAATATGCATTGTCCCAAAAACATACTAAAATATGCTCAAAATTACTAACTGTGCGCCGGGATTACATCCCGCGACCTTCGGATTGCGAGTCAAGAGCTTTACAGGGCCGAGGGCGGCCGCGGAGGCCGTTTGTTGACTTTGTTTGTCAAAATTGTAGAAAGCTTTATAAATTTTTACCATAATAAGTGCCAACTGCTTTTTTGTGAAATTATAAATTTTGAAATAACCTTTACTATAATTGACTTATTCAGTTGTCAAGCGGCGAGTTACAGGAGATAATAATATTCTCTAGCAAAACAATAATTATCACAAAGTGCAAAAACAACAGAGTTGTTATTCAATTTAATAAACTCGTTATTTTTATAATTGCAGACAAAACAATCCATGATAACTAGCCGTGCAAGAGGCATGACACGGCCATACGTGTCGGGCATAGACCACAGAAATGCATGATTTCTGGTAAGGTCCTTAGGTAGATCTATCAATACAGGACTCTTTACTCGCCTATCCAAGGCTTCATAGACTTGATGTTTATAGTCATCAATCAGTGTCCAAACTTCAATTCAGTCTATAAAAATAATTATAATAAAACTACAAAATTTCCAGCGCTCGTCTTGGATAGGCGATTACCTTTCATCATAATATTAATTTAGCTATGTTCTACATGGCATAATAAAGATTGCTAATTATAAACAAACCTACAATCTTGTCGTATTTATGTTTATAATTATAATAAAAAACTTACTTTAATGACTTATATTACCTATTTATATCTTGGTACCCTCGGTATTATAATATATTATTGATTTATTATTTATACTGTCCGTGATAGTGTAACTACATTCCATTGTATTTATAAATCTGCAATGTTGCATGGTAGAATTATTTCTGAATTAGAATAATTCTTCAAACAGAAGCTCTGACGATTGTGTGATTGGTTTAAGTAGAATTGTTTTAATATTAATTTTAGTGCTAGTGTAAAGCGGCTGTGTGTGTTAATGTATGTAAATCTACCTTGTTTTGCATCTTGCACTTATAAAATAGTATTAACCCCTGGAGCGCTTTTTGCCACAATATGGCACCATTTAAAATACCTCGGATTGCTTTGCTGCCAATTTCAATTTTTCCCTTATTTGTAAGTAATTAAGTAGAAGTTTACGACTTTATAATATTTTTTTTATAAATCCTATGAATACGTGATAATCGACAAAAGATGGGAGAATTCATTGGCTATATAGAACTATAATCAGTTTGTATGTATCGATTTTAAAATTCGGAGGTATATTTTTTTTCTGTTGGCGGAAAATATTCAAAATGATCATCTCGAGCAATCGGAGGAAAAAGTCTCTTCAGTGGTCAAGAACACACATATTATTAATTTACGTTACATTTTATGCCATCTGCAATCCAAAAACTGTTTTTTTTATTTATCCTTTAATGTATATTGTTAAAATGCATCTCTTCACCTAGGCACACGTGTTATATCCTTTTTCATCCTATTTTTTTATATCTAACCTTTAAACTGTTTTTGATGCCTGCGTGCACTTAAACACAGAAAATTTAAATAAGTAAAAGCCCGAACGAGAATGATTAATAAATAATGTTTCCCTCTCGGCAAATAATGCTAAACGTTGCGCTGACCGGACTGATGACCGGACTGATGGGGAAGAATAATTTATTGGAGAAAAGTTACAAATAATAGCACGCCTCTGCGACTGTCTTCATCACTTCAGTCTGTGTGTGAGTGAGACGTTCCAGAGTCTCCTCCAGCGGATGAACGGTGACGTATCAAGCCTAGGCCAACAGTACGGTAAACAATCGATAACTCAAGCTGCAGCGGTTTGTCCTCTTAGCCTTGGTGTATCGGGAAATACCATGCTAGCAGAGTAAACAAGGAACTACTTGTAAATACTACAGTGTTGGTGAGCATCGCTACATCGCTGCAATCAAGTCGTGAAGGTGGCATTAAAACAATAAGGAAAAAACTTTTCACTGGAAAAGCCTAGTTGAAACAATAAACAAGAAGATTCGTCGTAAATATGATCGTATTTCTATTTTAGAAACTGCTAATTCATCGTGGAATTCATACGCTTATTACGACACGAACAGACTGAGTGTTTCAATTTATTTATTTTATTTGAACAATTTTTCCTCCTTTCAGGGCATAATTTAAATATAAGTAGGAATACACAATAGATATGCATCAAAAACTGATCTCAAAGCTATCTGTATTTGTATCGAAAGGATGGATATTTTGCACTTATTTGGTAGAATACACATCATAATATAATGCATCCCAACTCGTTTACATGTAATTAATCTATTTGCAAGAATACGATGTAGGTAGGCAGGTACGCTAACAATGATTATTTTTGAAGTGAAAACTTCTTTAGCACTGTTGTGAATTGAAACTAGATGAAATGAAAAGCGACACTAAAATGAGATAAATACATTCGAAATTACAGGATATAGCCTGTAATTTGGAATGTATTTTTACAGGATTACAGGATTTAGCCTGGATCACAGGATCCTATCCAGGATTTAGAGGATTTACAGGATCCTATACAAGATTTAGCTTGCAAGAGAATGAGTTATGATACGTTTTGACCGGTCATTGGTTGAGTGGGCATGGCGTTTGGGTCCCACCCGGGCGTCACGTGTTCGATTCCTCGGCTGGCTAAGTCTTCCATCACGACTCAAGCAACATTTTCGGCTTACTGTGGTGGTAGTAGGAGATTTTCAAACATTGCTGGGTTATTTTTAAATTGGGTTATTGTTGGGTTATTATTAAATTTAATTCTTTATTTAAAAAAAAAAAAAAATAAAATAAAAAATACTAGGTCTTCTCTTTGTACGGTGCTCGTAGCTTCCCACTCTTGCCTACTTTAGTTTTTTGAAGGTTTCACTTCCACCGCATGTGAACTGCACAAAATATTTTTTTACTATACTTATATTTATTTAATTTCCTTGCTCACTAACACTTACTTATTTTTAGCAAAATTGATAGATTTAGTTTTTTTACGGATTGGATAATCAAAATAAACAATAGTATGGCGACGACAAGCTCACGCCGAACAGTTCAGATATGAAAAAAATATATGTCGGTACGATTTTCATCTTTTTCAAAAATTCAGATTTTACGTACAAAACAAATAATGTTTTCAGGTTCATTAGAGGCTTAGGAATAAATCTGGGATGAATAAAATCCAGTCGCCACGGGCTGTAGGAGCGTCCAGTAAATCATAATCCGAGACAAGCACCTTTTGGTCGGCACGCGAGGTCGACAGGCGGTTGCGATTCTATTAAAAATTATATTAATAAAGCTGCATGCTTTCGATAACTAAGCCATACTGATACGTACTCAGAATATAGACCTATCATTGAACTGTATTATTATGTAGGAATTCTATTATGAGACTACCCCACTACGTAAGATCGAAACCATACAACTTTTAACGCAATGTGATATTTTACCGTCACTTCTTAAAGTTTTGTGTTCTCCCAAAACCTTCAAAATACAAAATAACTCACAGAATAATATCCTGAGAGAAAAATCGAATTTGATTAAAAATACACATTATCATTAAAATGCAAAAATATGAAAAACTTCCGATTGACGAAACCTGGCGTCATACGTAATTTTGTACATCTTTGCTACTTATCCAAAATTTCTGGATCAAAACGGCGACTGGACAACTCAGAATGAAACCAACTCAGAACCATCTCAGGAAAGTCATTAAGAGTGATGAAAAAAATAAACAATTAATTGGTTAAATAGGGTTAGGGTAGGGTTACGGACTATTTTAAAATTATTTTTTTCATAGCTTTTATGACTTTTCAAAGAGGTGTTGAGTTGACTTTATTCTCAGTTGGCACGGAACCGATCAAAACTACTTAATTTCCACTGTAAATTTAAAAAAAAATCGGGCAAATCTTTAGATACATTTCTAAAACGGATTCTTTGCAAATCCAAAAGTTTTTGAAGGAAACATAGAACACATACACCTGAGCGAGCATCACAAAATGTAAAACAGATTTTAGCTTGCAAAGGCGACCATAAATATGTTAGACAGATCCAATCGAAAAAAGACATTTATATTAAAGATATGTAAAAAAAAAACAAATCTAATGAACAAGTGCGTTGGGTTTATGATAATAACGCAAGTCATGTCCGTCTGTCAACCTTTCACGATGCCACAGTAAAAGGCTGAATGAAGCCGCTGGGAAAGCTGGCAGTGGGCAGCAGCGGGCAGAGCGGGTGAGCAGCACCGACAGCGGACGCGGCGCCCAAGGCCGCGACTCGGAGGTCGCGTGCCGCGCGCCCGGTGCAGCCGTACTCGCCTTCCCACGTAACCGACGAATGAAAGTGAATAAATAATACGTCATGGAAATCGACTCAAATCAGTATTTAACCCTTGGAATGCCATCCTCTTACTCCTTGGAGTCCCTGGGGTAAAATCCAAATCGACGATATTTTCGTAATAACTTACCGACTTGTTTTTTGCAAAATGATGTTTTAGTAAACTGTACCGTCTTACCAGATAGGGTGTTTACATATTTAGGTATTGTTTTTTATGTTTTATTTAGTTTCTACAAAATAGCTACTTTTATTCAGAGTCGTTTTTTTTCTATTTAAATAAAAAAATATATTTATAATGCAGAAATACAAAAATATTCTTCAGTTTTACTACATTTTTCAGCTAAATGATCGTTCCTCACAATAAAAACAAGTCATATGAGGCATTCCTCTAAAGAACACAATACTCTGAATTTTGAAAATCAGAATAGTAAAATGGAATTTTGCGGAGAGCTTTTTCACAGATAAAAGAAAATTTTCAAGTGACGAAACGACAAGCTAGAATAGTATTCATATACTTAGTCTGCTTTCCAAGCGAATAAAATACATCTTAGAATGCTAGGAGCATTTTTCAAGGTTTCAAAACCACGGTTTCAAGGCAAATGGTGAGTTTCTGGCAAATCCAAGTATCGCCGGCATATGACGGATACAAACGTCAGAAATCGACATTAGATTTCTTGGCGCACTTGAGGTTAAGTGACTCTAGAAATATTTATTTTTGTATAGAGTGTGATAGGTTAAAGCAATGCGCCGACATCCCAACCTTTCAATTAAAGGGATAGATTTTTTAATCCAAATTATGATCATTAATTCACGACGTGAGCAATGATCATGAATACATTATTTTTTAAAACACTCTATTTACAAGGTTATACTAATAAAATAATTATAAAAACGATAAAATTAATGAACGATAAAAAAAAACAATTCGTAGATAAACAAAGCGTTGCCCATAACACGGTATCTGTGCTAAAAAAAACTGCACTTTTTACACTCCGCATTGTGTGGATGATAGACACTGTTTGAAAAGTTGGCTGAAAGAGGAAAAGAAGTAGTAAAACATCAAAATCAAAGGGCACCAGAAAAATAACAAAGATATTTCTTATATTAATTCCTCTTTGCTTTCAAAGGGAATAAACAAATTTAATAAAATGATGAGAACAATTTCACAAAATGCTTTCGCAGTAACTTCAATCAATCAATTCCAGTACCTCCATCACTTAGTTTAAAACCGTAATTAGGCCTCTCAGTTTACTACTATGAATTCTCTAATAACAATATTTGACGGTGTTCATAACTAGATCTTTTTGATTAAAATGCTAAGACATAACAGCAGTCCACAGCCTACAGCGATGCGCTTTATCACAAAGGGATTGTGTGGGCGCAGTAACTAAATAACAAAACGATTGAACAGAACCACAGAATAACTATCTTGTAGAGACTTGGAGCAACACGTACTTTTTACGTGATCAGCAAATGTGATTTTTCTTTAACCCGGCCAATTTGTTTTTGTCTATTCAATTCTTCCGATTCAGGACGCCCACGAATGACATTTAAAACAAAAACAAAAAAAAAACAGTACAAATTGCTTAAAATTTAAATCTATTTTCAGAAGGCTTGTTATGTAAAGCTTTCTCGTGTTGTTTATTTTTGTTCCGTACTCAATGATGTACTAAATACTAAATACAGGCGTAGGAAGAATGCATAATTTTTCTGTTGTTGATCGATGTACAAAAAATTGTTGTCGTGGAACAACAGTTAGTTGTTTTAGTTTTGTTAACCTCACAATTCTTCAATATTCACAAATAATCACTTTCATCGTTGGCGTCATATGCAGTGGCGGCCGCTGCCCTGAAAATGTGGTGGTTCACTGATAATCCGCACTTGTGAGATAACGATTACTAAGCAACATTAGGTAAAAATAATTCCCTAGTGAAATGTGCATTTGTGTTATTTCATTTTCCAATAAATTAATAAATACATACTTATTATAAAGTAATTTTAGGCGATATAATTTACCAGTGCTGCACACGAACACATCGTGCAACCAGCCGCCCTTGGTCAAATGTACTAATTACATTTATATATTATTTTTTATGATACCTTTTACAAATTAATCATCTCTATTTCTAATGTTTTTTGTCTACAGGAACTTAAATGTCTATACTTGTTTGTTTTTTGTTATTTTTATTAATTTCAAATGTATCCTAATGAAGAAACCATTGATTTTGAAGCATGTTGATAATTTTGATTAAATAAGTGGTGTATACAAAGTAATTTGTTTTCATTCAATATTTTCAACACTTTGGCTTTATAATTTGCGAGGGCTTTGTCCGAGTTCAGCGTTCTTTTCAGCATATCTTTTTTCGTATTAAAGGACAATTAAATTCGAAATGTTTCAAAGTACCAAAATGCTTTTGGAAATGACAAAAAGCGCTGAAAATAGATGCACTGACCAGAAAAACTTAGTCATATTTCAGTGCAAATTTCATGACACCAGAGCTCACTGTTAGAGAGTTTTTGTAGCTTCATAACAACTAGACACTTACAGGTAATACGCTTACCACTTAAAAAAAAAAATTACTGAGCAGATGTAGACATCACAAGAAGGCGTATGTTTCAAGTAATTGCATGTTATGATCAAAAACAATGTAAAAATAAGATACAAATCTAAAATGGTAACAAGGTTAAAATTAAAGCTTAGTATAATTGTTGAAATAATTTGGTAACTATAAAAAATAGCACGCGAAATCCATGCACTAATTTAACATGATAAAAACCCCGTCAATACATATTATGCTAGGCGTGACTTTTTGAACTGAATAAATTCAGTGGTGAATTCACGAAAAGCTATCGGTTTCCCAAAGAGGCCGGAAAATCTATCTTACATCTAAAAATTAAGTTTTTCTGTGGGTTGGTTGTTTATACAAATCTGTAGTTTTATTCCGAGATTGAAAGATTTTGCACACTTGACCTTCAAAACAAAGCCATTGTTCACACGAGATTGCCGAAAACAACCTCATCCCCTTTTCCCACCCCATGAAGCAGAATTTTGTTACTTCTTGATGAAATCTTTCAAAACACGAGAAAAAGTATTGTATTAATAAACATTTAAAAAAAAAGCATTAATAAAAAATTCCGCGCCCGTGTTTTGTGACCAAAAATACTTCAGTTCGTCTTTATATTTTAGTTCTGAAAAGCTGATATATGTCAGATTTTTTTACAAACTCATTTTGCTTAGACATTGTTGAAAAATTATAAGTACTTATGATCCAAAAATAAATACTAAAAGTACTTAATTTAAATAATTTTATCATCACGCGCTAAGCATTTTTATGTCTTACGATCGCAAAACCATCTTCCGATGAAATTTGAATTCTCGGCCGAAGGTTAATGTGTTTAACCATCGTATTGTACAGTATTTGTAAGGTTACACGAATGCTACTTATACAGGAAAGTTGGATACTGTCAGTAACGCCATGGTGAAAGACTACCATTAAGAATCTAACCTTTGCTTGAAATGAATTAAGACACGTTCGGTGACCAGAACTGAATAACCAGGTTCTTTCCAACCATCCTCTTTCTCTGTCACACTCCCTTCAGCCTCACAACATACCCCAATTGAGTGAGCCATAGTCCTATTGGATCCAGGAAGTCGGGATTGTGCGGAATTCTCATTATTAAAAAAAAAACAAATTAACTTGTACGGAACATTATCGTTACTATCAAAAAATCGGTTTCCAGAGATAAATTTATTATAACTTATATAAAATTATAAGCTATTTAAACATAAAATTATTTTCAAATATTAAAAAATATATTTTATACAATGAACATACACGTACACGGTAAAAAATCAAATTTTCCATTGGCAAGTGCGGATGAATTTCTAAAGATAGGCCATAGCCGATTCCTTCCCTCTCCTCAAACAAAACAAACGGACAAAGTATGTATACATAGCCGGGAAAACCTGCTTGCTGATTACTATTCAAGGAAAACACGCAATTTTGTAACGTTTTAAGAACTATTTTTATCCCTACCTAAGAAAAGAAGACCCCTAAGTAATATTTTAGAGACAGAGAGAGCCAGGTAATATTTTTTAAGTTAATATTTTTTAAATTTAAAATTATAAGGCGCAAAAAACGCCTACGCCTATAAAAACGCCCAGAGTTTATCAATAAAATTTAAATAATTGCCACTTCATGGCAAATAAGATTTTAAAAAATGAAAAAATAAAAATTTCGTGCTCAGAGTAATAAAGACCCAGTTGATCTGTCGTTTTAATTGCCGACGAAAGGAAAGCAGGAAATCAAAATAAATACAATTGAGTGAGCGTAATCGACTGTAAAACTTGTCAAATTAGCACGAAACTGTTTGAAAGTATACCGGCAAATAAAACAATCCCCTTGGAAAAGCCCAGTTTTCGCATTCCTCAGATAAGCGAACAGCGAACATGCCTCTTGTAAGGACTACATAATAAGAGTGGATTTGGCGTACCGATAGAATCCGCGGATTTGCAATACCAAAGACATAGGAAATCAACTTATGTTTATAAAATTCAAATATTTTTTTTATAATGTACCATGTTATGTTACCAATAAACCACAAACCAAGTGAGATGGTTATACAAAAAAGTATTCGCATGTAACTATTTTGTAGTCTTGGTTAAAAAATAACTAAATAATATTAATGGTGGATGGTATAGAAAACTACAAAATGAACCTCTTAAAACACCATAAATAGGTTCTCTGAAGTTAATCTGAGGAGGTCAGAAATAAGAATCATTTTTAGATAAGACCAGAACACGCAATAATGGGAAGAATACGGTGTTATAAAGGTATTTGTGTATAATATGTTGACATTTCACGAAGATAAGAGCATACTTTAACGAAGTGCATTAAATGTTAAAAACAGAGTGACAATATTGATACCTAACTAGTTCCAAATAGTTTCCCGATAGTGATAAAGGGCAAGAGTTTCACCTGCGACCTTTTATATATGCGACAGCAATTATTAGAATGTCTGCAAAAATTTACGTATCACGTAGGTACAAAGGTTGTATATAATGGTAAGCTCTGGCGTTATGAAATTTGTATAAATGAAAATGGGTGTTATTCATATATTTTAGCGTCAGGGAGGAAAGGTAAGGTGGGATTCGCGGAGAGGGAAGAAACGAGGGAGGGATTATGTATTGCTAATTGCCACAATAATTTCCCCCAAATACCATGCGAGCGAAGCCGCAGGTAAAAGCTAGCATTTAATATATCATTTTAGATACTTGGTTTTGTTCATACGCACAGCTTAAATTGTCGAATTTTATAAAAGCCAAAAGGATCCGATTCCAAAAATAGCCCATTTCTTGGAAAAATGATATCAGGACATCCGGAGGCAGCAAAGTGAACAGGGAAAAAACCGTGACGGGACCTATCGCAGTAAATGAAGTTGGGTTCATTAGATAGTTTTTTCTTTACAATTTTTAAATTTGACTTTTAAATTAGCTTTGGTTATGCATTAATCTTTTTGATTTGTAGTTTTTCTGAAAAAAAAAACTTCTGGAAATTTTTATAAGACATTATCATTATCTTTTTGATACTACGTGAAATTTAAAAATGTTTCATGTTGGAAAATCGGTCCGAAAATTGATTGAGAATTTCTGATAAAAACATTTTCCATTTTGATTTAAAAAGAAGTTTGGAAATTTTTCTAATTTGAGAAAGTTTTATTTTTCTGAAAAAAAAAAGAAAATTGAAAATTGTTGATAAATGCTCGAAAAATTTGTCAGAAAATGTGTAAAAGCTTTTTAAAACTGAGAAATTCTAGTTTTCTTAATTTTTTTTTGACATTTTAAAAATTAAGATAATAATACATCAATAATCAGATGACCAACTCCAATTATTAACAAAAGGGTAACAAAAGAAAATAGATAGTAGTTGACTGCATTTTCAAGTAATAACGTACTTTTCGTGGTGAAGTGATTTCTTAGGGAAACTCCTCTCTTATTCTTTATTCAACGGTAATATAACAACGGAACATTGCAACAAGGTTTAGGCAATTTGTAGCTAAGTGCTCGATGCTCCTATTCGATAAGCCGACCCAAATATTTACCGTGCTCCAGTTTAATACATTTTATACGAAAGGCATTCACACACATTAAATAATAATATTACTAATAGATACAAGCTGTATAGGGGAGCAGTAAAATCGATCAGCAGAGTGCTTGATAAATGGCCTGTTAAATCCAAGAACGTTTTAAAGGCATCTCTAATCTAAACAATACACGAGTACAGAATATAGTCAAATCTATCCGCCATCCAAACAAAAAAACTGAACCTGTCCGGTTGAAAGAAAATTTCGGATTATTGGAATCTTTAAAAAAGTGCTGGTTTTTCGAAAAATTGAGAGATTGACATTTTACACCGATAAATAGATAGTCGAAAAATTCTCTTTTTACCCATCAAATCGGATGCTGTTGATTTATTTTATTTTTATTTATTTTTTATTTTTTTAAGGTTTTATTCCAGCAAGACTGGGAGGGTTGTGCAATCCCAGTCTGCCATATTTCATAACAACTATAATACATACAATAACATTAGAGAGTAAAAAAAGATCTAAAAGAAGAAAAAAGAAATAAAATATGAAAACATATTAGGTACCTATCTAATTAAAACATAAAATGAAGACGAGATTCATCACATAAATAACAAAGAGGTAAAATAAAATAAAATAATGCCATAAAAATTAAGCATAAAATTAAATTAAGCAAAAATTAAACAGAAAAAAAAATATTTTGGGATCTTCCATCAGGGAAGTCGCCTCATCGTCTGCATCCATCGCTCATTTAGGGGGGAACTAAGCCACTCGGATGCAGCCACGACAATGATGTTGTTTGATTTCAGTATCCTGCTCCAGAAGCTGGCTAGTCGGTGGCGAAGTAAGGCTGGGAACGAGTGCACCTCTCCTCGGTGAATATCTTGGAAATGTTATATTCCCTCGTTAACTTCGTACAACTCTATTCAGGGCCCGGAATATCTATTGTTTTTAAGCTCGGCTTGGTTGCAATGCGCTTTGCGTGGCTTAGCAAATAAACCGGTAAATATACGTTGTAAGCATATCACCAATATTACATGATTTTAATAGAGGAACGAGTTTCTTTTTTCTTTGTAAAACTAAACCACTCTCGTCGCGATGTTTCAATATCAGTATAATTGAATTGATTTTTGATAAAGGTCCCCACTTCAATCTTACTAATCGCAAATCGGTATTTGTTTTGATGGAATTTTTTTAAAATAGGCAATTCACCCTAAAAAGAGTGATGGAGTTAGTGCACTCACTATTCAGGAAATTATGACGAATTAATGGCTGAATATAAACAATTTACCCACTCGAACTTTCAAAATCCTATATACCTTAAAGCTATTAGAAGGTATTAAAGAGGACTTTAGTACCTTCTAATAGCTTTATAATACCTTACCAGACCGTTTTAGATTGAATATCATCTATATTGCTTATCGCTCGATGAATCATCGAAGTCCATATTGATGAAAGTAATTTATCTCAAATTTGGAGTAAATTGTACTTTTTTCTTCAATGGTTAACGTCTGTATTTAAAAACACCCCACTCCTTCCCCGTCACCCGACGGTCCGGATTACCGAAGGTTCGGATTATAGTGGCTTCGGATTAGAGAGTACATTGTGATTATCTTAGAACCTTAGTTTAAGCTGAGTTAACTGACGATTTTTTTAGCAGTAACGTTGTATAAAAAAAACTACCTCACAGTATTAAACAAATTAAAATAAAATTACTAAAAAGGGCAGCAAATCTTAGCTTATATCAACTATCGGAAAAAGAACTGTCTAGCATTTTAAAAACATCGTCATATAAGTCACTGAAAAATCTTACTCTAACCTTACTTAGTGAAACTGAAACCATGAAGTTGTGCCGTAAAAGTAGCTGAAAACCTACCTTAAAGCCAGTTCCCATAGCACAGAGTTTCCTAGAGAGGAGAACTAAGAAAATAATCAACTTCACATATTTATATGACATTTATTATGTTTATTCCAAAAATGAAAAATTATAATACAGCAATTAAATAATAAAAAAATTACAACAAAAAAACAGTACTAATTTACCTACGAGTATATACGAAAAATAAGAAGAAATTAAAACAAAGCATGCCTTGGATATGATTTGAGATTTTCACAGAGAAAAGTATTATTGTGATTTATTTTTGGGGTAAAAATCAGTGTGTAATCAGCAGATGTCCTAATGATGGGCACTGTAATGACCGAAACATTGGCTAGAGATAGCACAACACAGTTTTTCTCAAAAAACTGTTTTTTTTTAGATTAAAGGCTCTGTAACGGTAAGTTTCCCACATTTGTAAGGATATTCGATACGATATGACGCCTGTCTGCAATATTGCTGAGTATTTTTGTCTCTTAGAAATTAATTATTTACGCATTATGTTCACTCAAAAACCCATCAAGTTTCATTCAGTCAAATACTGTGTCGTATGTAAGTGAAGCTTAGCGCAGTGCGTATAAATAAATGATTTACTATAGTAATATTCTTTATCTATCAGATATTCTATAAATATAAATAAGAGGATCTGTGATGGGCGGAGTGGCATGTTCTGCATCAGTCTCCAGTTTTATTCTGAAATGGACGAATATTTGCACACTTGACATTCAAAAAAAGAGAAATATCAGTGTCTTATTATTATTATTGACTTATTATTCAAAATAGGTAAGTAAACGGTTTATTTTGCTTGATGACGTTTTTTTGGATTTTTCGTTTGTTTTTGTCTTAAAATTATATAAATATAGCAGATTTGATTACTAATTGATATACATATTTTCTTTGTTTGTAATGTGAGCGATGATAGTTTGGGCGTCGTGAAGTTGTATGTAAGCGTGATATTGATAAATAAAAAAAACCTTTATGCTTCCGTGTAACCAACATAATGTTTTTTATTGTAATCCAATCCAATGAAAAATGTCTAAAGAACACGAATCCTAGAGCCACTCAGGAATGTGAAAGGAATTGAGCAAGGAATTATATAAGAATGTCAATGATAAATGGTTTAATTCGAACTTTTTCAGAGTATGTGTCAGTTAGCATTTGATATTCCAGTGATATGAATATCACTTAGAAAAAAAACTGCGTGCCATAAAAATATTTACGGTTAATGGGGAAGGAAAAATCCTAATTTATGCGTTATATTGTCCATTTCCATCTTGCATAGTTGTAGTAACGGCCGGCGTGGTCTAGGGGTATGGCTCTTGACTTGCAATCCGAAGGTCGCGGGATCGACTCCCGGCGTGGGCATATAAATTTTATTTAATTAATACGTGTTATTTCAAAATTAATCTTAGGTGTAAGACCACACTTCAGAATTGAAAAGTTGCTTGAAATGGCGTTAGCCGTGTTTGGTGACCGGATCTGAATAGCAAGGTACTTCCCCATCTTCCTCTTCTCCATCTCCTTCCCTTCCCCACTCCCTTAAGCCTCACAACATACCCCTATTGGGGATGCCATAGTCTCACTCGAACGGGTGTAGCTGGGACTCTTGTGCGGTATTCATATTAAAAAAAAAGTGTGAGGTATTTACATAAAAAAGAGGTATTTACATTTCTTGGATTAAATTTTAATTAAAATAATTTTACTTCTCTTGAGCAGTTTTCCCGAGCAGCAAAGTAATTCAGGACATAAAAGAAAACAGCTGCCGCGAGTGACCCTGACCTTATGTATGTAGCCGTCCCACGTAAACTGGCTGACTCAGTACATTACCCACTACTACCAGTCATTATTCAGTACATCTGTACCTCTGCCGCACTTCTGTACTCCTGAGATACGTAAAGCATTAGCTCGGGTAAGGTGAGACGTATTCAAAATACATTTTCTTACTTGGCATCAAGGTAATACGGCAATAGACTTCCTGAGTACCGTTCTACTCGAGGTTACGATATTATACTATTCAAAATTCAAACGCTAATTTGCACAGAGTCTGAATAAAAAACGATAAACATTGATGCTGAGTGCATAATATTTTATTTTCGTTCAGTGATTTGATAACATTTAAAAATAGAATAAAACCAAATAAGTTAAAATGCAATGCAATCAAATTAACAGATATATTATTAAATAAAATAAAGTAAGTAAATGAAACGTAACAAAGTTCCGAAAATAATTTATTTTTTATTATTGTGAGAGCTGTTTCAGTTGCCGACGCCATTATCAAACTGTGGTTGTGCATTACAATAATAATTTTAATTTACTTAAGACCCGGTGGCACCTGCTAAAAAAAGAAGAAAAAGGAGAGATATGTAAATACGAATATTAGAAAGAGCGCACTAATATTAAAAACGATAATATTAGGGCGAAAATTGTGAAAATGTTCAATAAAACACGACTCGTTTAAAAAAGAGCACAAATCTTGTGGGGATTGTCTAAAATAGCATTTACAGAAACGCTGTGAATTTTTTCTTACATTTAACTTTTAAAATAACTGAAAAAGAATGTTTTTATAATAATTTTGGGAGCATACTTGGATTTTTTTTCTATCGAGGGAATTTCATGTAATTGCCGTTTAGGTGTGGGGAATGTATAGATATTATCTTAAAAAATAACATATATTTTTTAAGAGCATTAAAACTTACAATATTTAAGGAAAATGTGTAATTAATCGGTAGAAATGCGGGAAGCCGGGCCTTAATAAACGAAAATTCGTACGATACACATATGATCGTGGTCAATTTACAATAATTTTTATACATCATCGAGAGAACGTCCCCGGTAATCGGTGATATTTGGTCCGTTTCAGTTTTTTAAACAGAAAAGCCCAACAGCCATGTTATTAGGGATTGCAATCCCGCAGCTCATTCAATCCTGCGGGATTGCTCAATCCCGCGCGGGATCACGCGGAATCCCGATCTTTGAAATTATGTTGTAAAATCAAATTGAAACTACAGATTTTTGTGTAAAAATCAACTTTTATTAAGCATTTCTTAGATTAAGCAACAGAAATGATTTCTTTTCTATTAATTAAGTATAAGTAAATAGTACCTAACCTGTTTTCTTAGATTCATCTTTAAATGTTTGGCATAGTTTAATAGTTTTGTTTAATTTTACCCTTACTCCTAACAACAGTTTTATATTTTTAATTCAGTCTTATTCATATAATGACTAATAATCAAAACACAACTTTCTCTTAGATGCTATAACTATGATATCAACCTATGGTGATAAGTTTTGAAAATACGCTCTTAAGGAGCAAATGGCATTTATTGTATCATCTCCGAGCCTGCTTCCGAGTGAACTGCAAATATATCCTGATGGTGAAAACGCTCTCTCGGCTTATACGCTAGTAGGCTGAACCGTCAGGATATATTCAGAGGCGAGCGTCAGGTACTCTCTTCTGATACCATCGGACTCAAAGAACGTCATTTCTTTCTTGTCATTTTTAATTAGCGAGATCCGCGGATTCGCGGATTGCAATCCCTACATGTTATGTTTGTCAGCTGATTTGATAGAAAGTTTAAACGGTGTTTAACGCGGATCTTTCAAATTTTAATTCCAAATTATAAAATGGCAATGATTGGCCAACTGATGAAAATTTTTCATCTCCTCAACTACAGCATTCCTCCAAATTAATGCCAGTATTTTCTATTAATTTTCATTGGAGTTTATTATTTCCACTCTTGTTATTTCTTCATTCTATCTAGTGCGAGTACTATCGATAGCAGAGCACAAAATTACAATTTGTCACTTACGATGAGTCGTTTCCAAGCCCTCGACAACCACGCCATTTTATTATGCGTTCATATGAAACCATTTACGAACATAAGAAAAATATTCACAATGATTCTGCAGAAGAACATGATCATGTTTTAGATTCAAGAAGAGACATCTAAAAACCTCTAAACTACTCGACCGACCTGCTCAAATGGTTTCCCAGTTTAATGATATTTGTAGATGTAAAGAATATACACACAGAAAATAGATTTTTCGGCGTAATTAACACATACCATTATTTTTTATTTCACTTGAACATTTATATTTAACATATTTAATGTGATTCTTGACATTTTAAATTCTAAGAAATTCGTAAATAGCGGGATATATTTGGATTTTATAGATTACTAGCTGACCCGGCAAACATTGTTTTGCCATATACATTATTTCTAGGAAATATTTTTTTAGTTCCGGGGTTGAAAATGATTGAATTACTAATATCGCTATTAAAAATAGGGGTTGATGGTAGAAGGGTGAAAATTTAGGGCTGTATGTATTTTTTAATGCCTCACCATTAAAAAATAAAAATAAACATTTTTTTTTCTTCAAAATTCGCAAATTCACTTTGTGGCGTCATTATTAATTAAATGAAAACAAATAACTTTGTGTACACCAGTATTTTGTTATTTTTTTAAACTTATTATCCTGAGGAAGAAAACATAGTTTTCGAAACATATAAACATTTTTGTTCAAAAAATAAAAATTCGGTTTGGACCACCCTTAACTTTTAGGGGTATGAAAAATAGATGTTAGCCGATTCTCAGACCAACCCGATGATAAGCACACAAAATTTCATCAAAATCGGTCCACCCGTTTCGGAGGAATATGATAACAAACACCGTGACACGAGAATTTTATAAATTAGAAGATTATACTATAGATTAAATTTGGGAGGCTAGTATGGGTACCGCCGCCCCAGGAACCATTTAATGTAAAACCAACACCCCTGCTATAGGCCACCCCAAATGGTTCGTTACCTAGGGTGAGGTTTATCTACGTCTTGGCGGTGGATGTATTTGCCCATCTACTGCATGGCGGACCGGACCGAGAGAGATTTGTTGAGGGAGACCTCTTGACCTCTCCAGCCAGACTCTCTCGACTCATCGCCTTGCACAATAGTGGGAGGAATGGATTCACATGTCTGTCACTTCTTGACACATTGACCTGCAGATTCCTATTTACTCCTCATACTTTTTCCTTCCCAGAATTTCCTCTTCTTCCTTTCCCTAAAAAGACCCTCCACACAGCATCCTCAAAGATAACGTAGGCTCCGAGTGATAGCTCCTGTGTGGAGCTAGTGTAAAAAAAAATGATGCTATTTGAACTTCAAGAGACACAGTGACTTTAAATTAATATTAAAAAAAAAACGGTTTCAGGCAGCAACCCCATAGAACACCCTTCTCGACCACATATGGGGTTGCGACCCATTATTTGAACACCTATGCAACAGAAAATGGTCCATGAAAAAAAAATTATGAAAAATACGTCGATTGGAGAAAATAACGTGATTGTTATCCAGGAAAAAAACTGTGAAACATCATAGGAAGTTGTAAAGTTAAAAGAACTACGCAGATAATATGTGAAAAGAGTGGAAGAAACTCTCAGTATCGCCATGGCGTAAGACCACTATTCAGAATTGAAACGTTGCTTGAAATGGCTTTAGCCGTGTTTGGTGAGATCTAAATAGACATGTACGTCTCCGCCTCCCTCTTCCCTAACTCATTTCCCTCCCCACCACCTTCAGGCTTACAACGTACCTCAATTGTGAATGCTATAGTCTCTCTCACTGGCTCCATACAGGAACAGATGGGACTCTTGTGCGGTATTCACATATAAAAAAAGGTATGGTAATGTATTTAAATACGTAACGATTATAATTACAATTGTTATCAACAACTGTAGATACTATTTGTTAATAAACGGTTTGTTTAAACATTGTTAATCCATCGATAGAATATCTATGCAGAGTAGGTATCTCAGGTGTGTCTGTTAAGAGAGAATAATAGGAATCCGTTTGGTACAAGTTTGAACATGCTAATAAAATCAATTGACCAAGGCCAGACAACACTTGCCTATGGGACACATAACTCACATTACATTAGCATGATATGAAAATATTAGGAAACCCTGAAAAAGAAAGACGGAGTCATTCTGACGAAAGAAAAACCCGCGTTAATTTCTCAAATACCGGAAGGCGCCAATGACGAAAAAGATGTAAAAAATAATTTTAACAATATTATGAAGGTGAAATATTTTTAACTTAGTTTACTTTGGTGTAAACGAACACATTGCTAATTAGCCCGTTGGAGCAAGCCGTTTTCCGGCGTGGGCTTGGTTATCGAGTGTATCTGAAAAAAGTATTTATTTTAGATTTTTAGAACAAAAAATTTCGGTCAAAACGTGCACGCATGCCAGCGTTTCCCACAAACAAAACATTTTTCAAGTATACAGGATGCGGCAGCATAGGCGACCGGACAACTCGGAATGGAACCAACTCAGAACCATCTCAGATAAGTCATTTAGAGTGATAAAAATATATATATAAAAAAATTAGTTAAATAGGTTACGTTAGGTTAAATTTAAATTGAGTTTTTTCATAACTTTTAATGACTTTTCAAGGAGGTGTTGATTTGACTTTATTCTCAGTTGGCATGGAACCTGGAACCGGCAACATAACTTCATTTTTTAAATGCGCGCCATTCAGTCGGTTGATGACGTAGCGGAGCGCTAGTGCTCTCGATCGAGAGGCGGAACTATTAAGTTTTGTCCCAACACAAGTTAGTTGCCATCATGTGTTGGAACAGTGAGAGGCGTGCGTTTGCCGTTGAGGCCTACTTTTCGAAAGGATGTTCTGTGATCGCAACCCAGGGTGCGGCAGCATAAGTTCCTTTTTCCAAAACTTAATAAAACCCATTGTATGACTCAGAACTTTTTTATTTGTTTTTTATAATGTAGGCACATACCAAAAGTTTTGTTTAATTTAGTTTTTGAAGATCAAATCAGGTACGTCCCCTATTCTCCATACACAGAGTGAATCGATTTCTGGCTTTTGTCATGACTCAAAGTAGGCCTCAACGGCAAACGCACGCTCCTTGCTGTTCCAACGCATGATGGCGACTAAACTGTGGCAGGACAAAACTTTATAGTTCCGCCTCTCGGACGAGACTACAAGCGCTCCGGTACGACATCAACCGGTGCAGATTTTAAAAAAGGAAGTAATGCTGCCGCACACTGTATAAAGCGTCATGGATAATAATGTTTTTTGAAATAATTTGTAAGAGCATCTGCAAAACATGTAGTTTAATTAGCATATGTTGTGACATTTGGGATTGCATAAGAATAACACTTAACACGTGCTGCACGGAAAACAAAATAAAACGAGAAATGCGAGGTCGGAGTGTTTTATGATGTAAAAGTCTGACTATACTTTGCTTAAATTTCTTTTATTTTTTTTTTTACATTAACCTCATACAGGAGGCCCTGAGAAAAGTAATTTCCCTCAGGACCTATGTCATCCGGGATGATGTGTGGAGGGTCTTTTTGAGGAGAGGAAGGAATGAACATTGGTCTTGAAGAGACAGAGAGTTGTAGAGGGGGGAAACACAGAGGCCGGCAAATCGTTCCATAGCCGAGCTGTTGAACTCAAGAACGAGGCGTAGAAATGACCCGTTCTCGTGCGACTAATTTCGGCCGTGTACAAGTATTGGGCGCGTGTTTGGCGTGTTTCCCGACTATGCACCGGTGCCGAGAGGATCAATGACGCTAGTTCATCGGAGCATCTTCCATTGTAATATCGGTAGAACAAGGACAGCATTCCCACCTGACGTCTGTGCTCTAAAGATTGCAATCCGTTTGTTAAGTTAGGAGATCTATTAAGCGGACTGCCCGTTTCTGCACAGAGTCGACGGTTTTTTTTAGGTATTTTGGTGCTCCAAACCAGAGGTGGCTGCCAAATTCAACCGTGGGGCGCACTTGCGATTTGAACAGGGTTAGCAGTTGTGTACTATTAAAGTATCTGCGGGCCCTGTACAGTACGCCCAGTTTTTGAGAGGACAGAGGTAGCTGCCAGATTCAACCGTGGGGCGCACTTGCGATTTGAACAGGGTTAGCAGTTGTGTACTATTTAAGTATCTGCGGGCCCTGTACAGTATTCCCAGTTTCGGTCATAAAATTGCGACATACAATATTAGGCAGTGTAAGACGCAGAGCGCGTGCTAAATTGGCTATGAATCAAGTGGTAATAAGTCATTGGCGATCAATCTCCATTAAAATCGACATGGAAGGCATTTCTAGTGTTATCTATATCCTATTTTTATTAGAACAACTCTCTTTTTATAAATTTTGAAGGTTATTCCCGTCAATGTAATATAGTATCATTGAAGAAGAAGATAACACTAATAATCTAAACGAAAATATGAAAGAGAACAAGACTCAGAAAAATAAAAATATGACTGTGACAACTGGTAGTAGCGGGACGAACGCCTTTCCAATAGGCCACTGCCTCTCATTATAAAACCGTCATATTCGTCAAACTCATATTTAAAATTTCAGAATTAACAATATTATCTTCGTCTATTTTTTTCCATATTATTGGCAACTACTTTTCATTGGAAACAATCGTTCGAAGAACTGTGTAACCTAGATAGTGTCTCGGATAAATACAGATATATTACATTGATGGGAATAACTTTCAAAAGTTATAAAAAGAGAGTTGTTCTGAAAAAACTTCAATATTAAAATATTTGTTCAAATGAAATAATCATTTTCATAATTTCAGAAAACAAAAACATAAGACTATTGTAACAAGGTATGTAGGTAGTAACCAAAATAAATAACGATACCAGTTACGAAAGCGAGGTTGAAGGTGAAGATAGGCAGATAGGCACTTACCTGAAACAAAGAAATATATTAATCGTTAAAAAAAATAAGAATAAAATGAAAAATAAGGATAGTCACGCCATTTTTTCTAGAGCCCATTGTTGTACCACAGTCATAACACTAAATAAACACATTTAATTTAGACATTAAAACTTTTCAGTGGCATTCTTGGGAAGAGCGGCATTATTTTTTGACAAAAGCCGTGATATTTTCCTAAAATTTATCTGTTGGCGTTAGAAGCCAAACACGAGAACTGGACATAATATGTTTTTGTTTTGCTGAAATAAAAAATATTGACTACTCACAAGGGAATACGATGGAATTCAAAGAAAATCTTTAACATTTTACGCAATATTTGGCGAGGTAGGTAATACCTTCTTTTTTATTTATTTATTTATTTCAACAAATACAGCACAACATGTGCCATTAACATAATTAAATTTACATATAATAATACAATAACACAAAGAAAGTAGCTATAAGACATCTTCAAAAGAATACAAGTATAAAAATTATAAATATAAAGAGGTACAGGGTGCGGCAGAATAACTTTCTTTTTTTAAATGCGCGCCATTCAGTCGGTTGATGTCGTAGCGGAGCGCTAGTGATCTTCTTTGAGAGGCGGAACAATAAAGTTTTGTCCCGACACAGTTTAGTCGCCATCATGCGTTGGAACAGTGAGGAGCGTGCGTTTGCCGTTGAGGCCTACTTTTCGAACGTATGTTATGTGATCGCAACCAGCGCGCCTTTACGGTGCGGCAGCATAACTTCCTTTTTTCAAAACTTAATAAAACCCATTGAACGAATCAGAATTTTTTTCATTTGTTTTTTATAATGTAGGCACTTACCTAAAGTTTTGTTTTACTTAGTTTTGAATATCAAATTAGTTAGGGGACGTCCTAGACGCACGTCGTAGGCGCGCTGGTTTGCAATCACAGAATATCCGTTCGAAAAGTAGGCCTCAACGGCAAACGCACTCTTCTCACTTTTCCAACGCATGATGGCGACTAAACCATGTCGGGACAAAACTTTAGAGTTCCGCCTCTCGAACGAGATCACTAGCGTCCCGCTACAACATTAACCAACTGAATGGTGCGCATTTTAAAAAAGGAAGTTATTCTTCCGCACCCTGTATAACAAGTAAAAAAGTAAGAAATGCTCATAGGAGCTAAAAATTAAAGATAATATATTTTTTTTTTAATACTCATATATAATAGGTAGGTATTACGGATTATGACAACGCGATATAGTAAATTTTAATGTACCTGTGATGTATTTCTAATGCATCGATATTATAGTACGTTCTGGTAGGACATTATATTATGGTTAAATGATTTATTATGATTACGTGGTCGAGCAGACATTTTTTAGAAAATAACAAAATATTTTGTTGGTTTATTACAAACATTAAAAATTTCTTTTAGAAATGAGAGCTTCAAGCGTTTCCTTATAAAAACTATGATTTTACCAAGTGTTAATCAATACATCAATAAACTCTGTAACCTACCCATAACCGGAAAAATAATATCCTTTGCAGATGACACTGTGCTTATAGCTCGACATAAAAATTGGAAAGGAGCATTCGACATAGCTCAATATGACATAGGTCTTGTAAAGAATTGGTTAGATGATAATCTCCTCACCCTCAATGCTGGTAAAACTAAATTCTTAACCTTCAGTCTATCTGCTGCAACCCAACCTTCTATCAATCAGAAAATAACAATTCACTCCTGTCCAAGTCCCTACTCTTCCTGTACTTGCCCAAATTTGGAAAAAGTATCTCATATAAAATACCTGGGGGTCCTAATTGATCACCATCTTCGTTGGGATCAGCACTTAGCCAGTCTAACTCACCGAATTCGCAAGCTCTCTTATGTTTTTCGAACTCTAAGAAATATACTTACTCCTATAACACTAAAAACGGTTTACTATGCTCTCTGCCAATCCCAGTTAGCATATGGCATCATAATTTGGGGCGGCTGTGCTCTTAATTTTATTGATCCTCTGCAAAAAGCCCAAAAAACGATTTTACGTGCTATCAACAAGCGACCAACAAGATATTCCTCCAATAGACTCTTCACAGAATATAATGTCTTAAACATACGGCAACTTCATCTAAAACAAATAAATGCCTGGGCATATTCATTGATTTACGCAAGGCTTTTGATAGTATCTCCCATACAAAACTAATTAATAAATTATATGATATCGGTATTATTGGTAAGGTTAGGTATTGGCTAAAAAGCTACCTAACTCAAAGAAGTCAAAAAGTAAAATTAAATAACTCACTAAGTGCAGATGAAACTTTAGCATTTGGAATTCCCCAGGGGACTGTTATTGGACCGATTTTATTTATAATTTACGTTAACCAAATGTTTAAATTAACACTTAATGGTAAACTTATATCTTTTGCTGACGACACTGCAATAATTATCGAAAAAAAGACGTGGAACGATATTACAAATGCAGCCAATCAGGACATGAAGGTTATAAAAAAATGGTTGGATAACAATTTATTATCACTCAACACAGAAAAAACATACTATATTCCATTTTCTCTTCAAGAAGATGTGCCAATTAATTTAATTAACATAATAATCCATTCCAAAAATTGTGCAAATGACGGTACATGTAATACGGACTGCGCTAAGCTAAATCATAAATCTAATGTAAAATATCTTGGAATCTTAATAGATAAAAATGTTAAATGGAAAGATCACATAGATCTCACTGTGGAAAGAATAAGAAAACTTATCTATGTATTCTACAACATACGAAACATTTTAAACAAGAAAACTATCAAAATTGTCTATTATGCGCTAATTCAGTCCTTATTACAGTACGGCATTATTGGTTGGGGAGGGGCCTTTAAGATTTCCTTACAGCCCATAATTATAATACAAAGAATAATTATTAAAATCATCCTTAGGAAACCATATGACTTCCCTACTTTAGAGATATTTCGAGAATTTAATGTGCCAACTATCACAGAATTGTATAAGAGAAACGCATTATATCAAATCTACAAAGAATATTTCATCCAAAAAATTCATCCCTCAGATAGCATAAGCAATAGATTCAAAACTAATGGCTTAATAGCCATTCCTATGCTTAGAACGACCACGGCTCAACACCACTATTTATATTTAGATGTGAGATGGTACAATATATTATTATCCAAAAACAAAATAAATGTAACAGAAACAATGAAATATGAACAATTTAAAAATCAAATTAAGTCCCTGAAATTGGATAATGATATATTGTACCCTTAACTAATTAACATCTAATTAAAAAAATGTATTATTGTTATTGTTTTTTTTTATTTTTATATCTATGTCAAAAAGTATTTGTATGTTATGTACGCTCACGCAATTATTTATTATTACTGTCAGCTAGTCAATAAATTAGTATCTCACTTCTGAAAAATTTACATAATATATATTATGAACACGTCTCAAATAAATCAAAATAACTCTCTAAAAAATAAATTTGTACACAAATTATTCACATAGAAACAGCGAATTTGTGACCCGTACCTCATTTATATATCTCATATTGTAAAGCTGAAGGTAATTGTTCCCTGATGTTAGCATATACCTGGATTCTGGATTACTCTGTTCACCTTGTTTAGGAAACTTACCACACAGCAACCATTCAATTAGCTAATGAATGTATTTTTTTTATATAAATGTGTATAATTAGATTAAAGTTACTATTTGTATCATTGATAATATATTGAAATTTAACAAGACTGTGTGTAATATAATTTTTAATAATTTAACAGATGGCAACATAAACAAAATTATCAATTTAACAACAAACAGATTAAAATAACTGGAATATATATTTATATTTTTATTTATTCTTTTTTTGCTATTGTGTACGAAAGCATTATGCAAATATGTCATTTCTATGATTTTTTTTTTTTTTTTCAAATGATAACGATTCCTGCCTTCTTTTTTTTCCATGATATGGTTTTGATTGAGATTCCAATGTAATAAACACTGTGAGAATTATAGAACTATTTATTCCTATCAGAATTATATTACTAGTACTATCAGACTTATAATCTTTCTCAATTTTC
The DNA here is from genome assembly GCA_936435175.1 of Glyphotaelius pellucidus. Classification (NCBI taxonomy): domain Eukaryota; kingdom Metazoa; phylum Arthropoda; class Insecta; order Trichoptera; family Limnephilidae; genus Glyphotaelius; species Glyphotaelius pellucidus. The sequence continues at coordinate 14,320,696 of OW386544.1, read as the reverse complement.
AGTTACGGAGAAGAACTCTTCGATATCTCTCATTCACTTTACTGTTTAAATTATTTTTATTATTATATATATATATTTATATACTTTTTTATTAAAATATAAGATAGATCATGAAATTATTAATACATAAAAATAATGAGATTGCTTCTTCTCAATCCTATCGTATATTTTCTTAAAAACAATTTAAAAATAAAAAAATGAAAAAACTTCGATATATTTCCTGTTTGAACATTCGGATAGGAAATATATCGATGAAAGATTTAGTTTTTATTTTTAAGATTAAGCTTTTATTTTTAAGATTTAGTTTTTATTTTTCTGTTCACAAAACAATGAGTTTATATTTTGGTTTTCTTTATAGTTTTAATATATTATCATTTTATTTATTTAAACTTTGTAACTTTTCTCAGTACTTTTAAAACTATCACTATATTTAACTGCTTTACGGCCTTTATAACATTGTACTTGAAATGATGTTTACATTTGTAATTATTAGATACAATATTATGCTTTACAAAAAACAACAACTACCTAATGTGAACTAAACCAGGAAATTTGACTGTCCTAAAACGGGAAATCTCCTAGTTGGACAGTCAAAGTATTTGTTTATAATGTATATGTATTTTGTTTCAATAAATAAATAAATAAATAAATAAAAAATAAAATAAATAAATTTATTTCATTCAAGACATTTAAGTCTTTGATCATTGAATTCACACTTTTCAGAACAATATGTTTTTTTTTATGCGTTTAAATACTCCTCCCATAAACACGAGCTCCTAGAGCTCAATTTATGGAGTAGTAGAACCATAAAATTAATTCTTATGTTTACCTAGGTAATTATATTATAAATGTAATTATTATTGTTAAAAAAATAAAAATAAATAAATAAAAAAAAATAAAAAAATTTACACTAACACATTTCATGTTCAAATACAAGAAAAAAACTCTTTTACATCACAGTTACACCACCAGAACAATAACCAAACGACACTACAATGTTCCTACACTACGCACCACATCAGCTCAAAGACATTTCATGTACCTAGCTCCTAAAATGTTTAACCTTCTCCCCGAGAACCTAAAATCCGAAATCCAACCCCATATCTTTAAAAAAAAATTATCAAAATGGATCCTTACATTCAGTAACGATGATGAGTAAAAATTTGCTATTTTAATTGAATTGTAATATAATTGATACAACTTGTAACATAAATAAATTTAACGTGTTAATTAAATTACTAACTTAATTTGTTACTAAATATGTTACTTAAACTACTTAAATGAATTGCATAAGTTAATAGCTGTACACTGTACCTACACAATCTGTAAACTTCATCCGCCATAACACAGGGACATCCCTAGCATGGCGGATGAATTAACACAATTTTTTGTTCATTGTATAAACTTCTTTTAATAAATAAATAAAATAAAATAAATAAATAAACATTATGAAACAACTAACGCGTATCCGGCATGCATTAATGCCACTCAAAGAAAGACATTATTTCTGCTTGCGTGTCCTTTCCCATGCGTCTCGGTTCTCGCGCCCGTTCCTCTCCCGCGTCCCATTCACTTCCTGAGTTCTCCTTCCGCTTTCCCACCATCCCCTTTCCCTCCTTCCCTCCCTGTCGCTAAACTATATGAAATAAACTCATTTTTAAACAGAAACCTTCGCGGGCGTGCGCACAACAACTCACCAAAGTTTCATCGCAATTGGATGAATAGTATAAGAAATAATTTTATAACGCCAGAGCTCACTATTACATATAAAAACCATCCCGGGCAGGCGCAAATTAAATCACCAAAGTTTCATCGCAATCAGATGAATGGTTTAGGAACGCGTAAGGAACAAACAAAGAAATATTAATTTTATTTACAATACACAAAAATGTATTGATTAATCTTAGTCTTAATTTATAAATTAATATCTGGAGACCCGGACGTTGCCTGACAATGATTGTGACTCTTGTTTTGAAGGTCAAGTGTGCAAAATTTGTATAATATCAAATCCACGCCGCCCGCCACAGACACTCTTCTAAAAATAGACAGATGTTCATTAAGTAGACAATTACGCAACGCTAAAATGACGGCGCAAAATTACGATGTAATGATTAAAGCGGTATTTTAAAAGATGCTCGATAATACTCATTTATAAACTATCGGCAACAACGGCCAGATACACAAATCTGAGAAAGATCTCTCTGGAAATGAAGATTGTTATTTCACTTTTCCCACAATGCGATGGCCTTGCCAAAGACGATGGGTCCGAGTCGAACAGCCCACCACAATTCGCTGCTCGCATCGCGGTACAGCGTAGAATTATTTTGAATCAAGTTACAAGGAGTAATAAATATAAATAGTCTAGCATTAACAATGTTGCGGTGTAGGAGAAGTTATTTTCAAGCCCTGTCGCCTGCAAGCTCCCCACGGCCAAGGTCAAGCACACTGGCAAAAAAAAAACACTCGAGATAATTTTTCGTAACGGGAATACTACACACTTTCGTTGAATTATTGATCAATATTTTACAGACAATCCGGAGGCGTATTTTATAACGACACATACGCCGCTCTTCTCGAAACATTTTTATTTAACAAACGTGTTTTACTGGGACCCACCGAATAAATGGTGACATAAAGGTAAAAGGTAATCGGAAAAATAAATAAAAAAATCAGAGTGTACAATTCATACGCGGTAGAAGAAACCTTCAGAAAACTAAAGCAGACAAGAGTGGGGAAGCTATGAGTATAAAGCACCGCACAAAGAGATGATTATACTGTCATTCTCTCGCAGGCTAAATGTATGTATGTGTTTTTCTCTTTTTAAAGTCGCTATTTTTCGTTTCATTGAGTTTCAACTCACAAGGGTGATAAAGAAGTTTTCACTTGAAAAAAAATCAGAGCGTGCAATTCACACGCGGTAGAAGAGAAACCTTCAGAAAACTAAAGTCGACAAGAGTGGAGAGACTACGAAGCACCGCACAAAGAGGAAACCGATTATACTGTCTCATTCTCTCGCAGGCTAAATCCTATGGATGTTTGTGTTTGTCTCTTTTTAACGTCGCTATTTTTCGTTTCATCGAGTTTCGAATCACAACGATGCTAAAGAAGTTTTCACTTCAAAAAAACTTCAACGTTTTGCCGTCGTTATGGAAACGGTCGTGAGTTTCGTAAAAGATTTAAGACAATCCATGTTTAAGCAATAATAAGTAAAAGAATAATGTATATTTTTAAAAGGCAAAATCATGTGTCATCAGGTGTCAGATATTTACTCGTATATTTAACGTCAAAGTTTTCACGATTTGCAGAATTGGATACAAACGCAGATAAAAGGAATTTCCCACAAAACAAAGTGTCACGATTTTTAAGAAAAATTAGGATTACGTGAAGGTTAGAAAAGCATGAAGTTAAGAAAAATGAGGATAACGCAAAGGATAGAAAATCACGTGAGGGTAATGATTCTACTGATGTCAAAAAATAACATTGTTCCAGTGCTTAATCATCAAGTAGTTATTTTAACAAGACATTTCACAATAGAAATGCAGATCAAAGAAAGCCCTTGTAATTAATCTAACGTTTTCCTACTTAGATGTAACATCAACATCGCAACAAAGGCCCTACCTACACATATAATGATATGATGTAGTATAAATACAAATAGAAAGAATTAAACTTAAATATTATTTTAAAAGAAGCTGTAAAAGAAAATTTCATTTCAAAGTAAGAGTTCATATTTTTTAATTTTGTTAAAGAGTATCGTTTATATCAAAGGTTCCCAAACTTTTTTTTCTCGTATACCACTTTCAACATTTTACTGGTCACGGTGCACCCCCTGCTGGTACATTTCTACCATATTCCCAAAACTCGACACGTGTTGTACTGAATATTGAATGGAGAGGTGTGGTCTGTCACAACGGAGCAGTACCTACGACTTTATCAAACGGTAGGCAAAATGGACCAGTATTCGAGATTATATTTGCCACGATGGAGGGGGCATAATGGGATATGGGTGGCCTGTATCCCCCCCCCCCCCCCCCATTAAGCCCCCTCCATAACAGAGTGACTGGCGTACAGCGCACATTGTTGTTGTGCATGAGTTGTTATGCACGTAGGTTATGTATGAGAAAAACGCCCAGCTAGACAAGGGGGGGGGGGGGGGGTTACTGTACATCCATATCCCATTACGCCTCATAACAACTCATGCACAACAACGATGTGAGCTGTATGCCAGCCGCTCTGTTATGGATGAGGCGTAATGAGATATGAGAGGGGTGGTGGGATGGACTATGGATATGGGGCACGGGATGGGTCTCAATGGAAACCAGTTCGTGGACCCCCACTTACAACTTGTGAACCCCCATTTCTTTATCGCGCCTACGTGGACCCCCGTCGAGTCTCCCGTGGACCCCTAGGGGTCCACCTGGACCACTTTGGGATTCACTGGTTTATATAATATAATGTGTCATTGCATGGCTATTGTCTATCACATACCACTAAAGACTGATTTGAAGCCGCAACGGTTTCGGTTTCGGTTTCGACTGGAAATCTAGTATAGATCGGTCACTACCGAGCTCCACTCACTGGTCTCTACTCGGTGTACTCAGGATATCAGATGACAAAGCGTGTTTGGAAAGGTCTACTTCTCGCGGTATCGTTTTTCTAGAGACTACTACGCAATCTATCCACAGACCCGTGTAAGTAGAGGAGTCAATTTCTTGACACGTTTGTGTATACAATTAGTAACAGTTGGAAAGGCAAAATATAGTTCAGCATTTAGCTCAAAAACAATATTTATACTAAAATAGCTAAACACCCGGCGCTAAGAGTCGGGAAAAGTGGATGGGGTGGTTTCTTCAAATCTCACATAGAAGGTGATCTTCATCACGTTTTGAAGGTCAGTTGATCAAAATTTCATCAATCTCGGAATAAAACTACCAATTAGTTCAAAAATAAAATCCCACGCCGACCTGCATCTTCTTTACATATTAGAAAATATAGCAGAAGTGTATCCGGCATTGCTCGTGGTTATGAATACTTTGGAGTAAAGTTTTGTAAAATAGGTGTACTTTTACGGTGGAAATAGTAATATTGTCAATAATTGAAAAAGTTTATTTTTTTTAAGCATTCGATTCACTTCATCGTACCATGTCTTCTTTGAACGTCCCCGACTTCTTCCACCATTCAGTTCCACGTCATATATAATATCACAACCCCAATTTCTTCATTGATTCGCCTTCTACGTCCAAACAATCTTAGCATCCCTTTCTTAATCCAATCAATTTCGCTAACATCATCCTTGTACTGCGCGTCACTTTACCACCGATAAGCATTTGCTTCATGTCTTCCACGGCGATCTCAACTTTTTTGTAAAATTCACTTCAACTTCCACTTCAAATTCACTTCTACGGACGATAAAAAAAAACATTAATATTTTAAGAATACTTTTTTTTTTAAATGTATAGGTATATTTCACGAAGTTAGACCCTGTTTGTTGAAGTAGAGGGGGGACAAAAAAGAACATCAAACTTTTCACGATTTTCACCTTTCCGTTCATCTGAAAAATAAAAAAAATGTAGATGTTTTATCAGTACAAATGCCATTATGGTAGAAACCAAGAAACATTAAAAAAAAATTCGAAAAAGTACTTTCGAGAAAAAGATGTTTTGGTTCTATTTAGATTCTAGATTTCGTCTGTTGCCACGACACTAAAATGGATATAACTTTTAAAATAATTCGAATTACGAAAAATCCTTTTGATGAGATATTTTTGAATATCTAAACTATCGACATAAATAAAAAATCTTTTTTTTTTCTAGACTAGAATACCCCCTTAAGCTTTGAGCTTTGAGTTTAGACCAAGTTCTACGCAGAGAGAGTGAAATTCATATGAAGACAGCAATGATCGCATTGAATTGATGCAAAAAAAAATTAAGTGGTCAAAATGTCATCAAATGTATCAAAACACTTCTACAAGCGGTGGGTTAAGGAGGAGAGGGTAGTTTTACGAAATCGTATATAAACAGAGACCTACTTCTTATTTTGAAGATCAAGTGGTAAAATTTGATCGATCTCGGAATAAAACTGAAGATTTGTTAAAAAAAACAGACCAAACTGGGACACTTTCATATGTAGAGATACTGGCAGACCCGGCCACACGTTGCTGTGGCTAACAAAACACAACGCTATTACCCAACCTTTATAACCAACGCCATCTATTAATTTGCATACATATCAGCCAGGCCGCTGCGCGCTGCCAGATTTGAATCATTGACGTTTTCAACTTTTCTCTACTATAACATGCATGTATTATACATATAAACCTTCCTCTTGAATCACTCTATCTATTGGTGAAAACTGCTTGAAAATCAATTGCTTAGTTTAAAAGATCTAAGCGTACAGACAACGGGAGCGACTTCATTTTTTACCATGTAATGATACGGCAGACGACCCTAGTATTGCCCGAGGTATGGCAGAAATTTTCGAAATTAGATGTATACCATAACTTTCCTCTAATATTCCCAAATTCAGTTTTAAGGGGTGGGAAAAGGGAATGGAGGTGGTTTTTGAAATCACAGACAAAAGCCTTCTTCTCGTTTTAAAGGTCAATCGCGGAATAAAACAGGAGATTTGCATAAATAATAAAGTCACGCCGCCACACTAGGATATTTTACTTTACATATTATGTATTTCATATAGATTTTTTTTCAAATTAGTTCCATACAGGAGGCTCCGAAGAAAATAATTCACCTCAGGGCATGTGTCGTCTTTAGGAATGCTGTGTAGAGGGTCTTTGTAGGAAAAGAAGGAGAGAAAGTTCTGGGAAGGTAAAAGGTATGAGAAGTGGGTAGGAATCTGGGGATCAGTTGATCAGCCGATCTTAAGAGCCATTAATCAGCGGCCGAGAATTTAAATTTCATCGAACGATGATCTTGTGATCGTACCCTTGCAAATGTACAGAGCGGTTCCGATGAGAAAGATTAATTGTTCTCCATACCATCATTTTAACACAATAACTCAATATCGATTTTGTTTCATTCAAAATTTGCTTTGATAAATACCCTACTTTCAAAAATGCTCTCCGTACCATCATTTTAACATAATAACTCAATATCGATTTTATTTCATTCAAAATTTGCTTTGATAAATACCCTACATTCAAAAATGCTCAAACTCGTGATGATAAAACTATTAAAATTATGTCCTTTTTGTAATTATTTTTTGATCATAAATTTTCATAATTTTTCAATAATGTCTAAGCAAAATAAGAAGTAATTTTTTTTTTTAAATATATTAGTTTGTAAGACCGTGAATAACTTGACAAACTGGAGTATTTTCGTCACAAAACAAGGGTGCGGGATCTTTTTTTTATGATTTTATTTGAACTAAAATTAAGATTCTGAAAAGTAGCTTACCCGAATAATGTATTGATTTATTTTACTGCATGATTATATGATTTGAAATGTATGTTGTATAATACAAAATTTTGTTTGAAAATTTAACAAATCTGCCAACAACTTACGGTAAAACCTTATTGTATTATAAATAAACATATTTTCTCAAAATTTAAAACAAAGTTTTACTAGATAAAAGAACAAGTCTTTCGAAATCAATTTATATTTTTTTTGTGGAAAAGAGTCAATACGTCTAAAATTTGGTTTAAAATAATATATTTCCGGTTTTTCTGATTATTCGCTCTTAACAAAACTTTCTAGTAGAACATTTACAATTTGGAAGTTTTTTTTATTTCTGGACTCCAGTTTAAAAACGGGCGAGGTATCAAATGATGTTCGACTGGTCAGTGGTTGAGTGGGCATCGCGTTTGGGTTCCACCCGGGCGCCCCGTGTTCGATTCCTCGGCTGGCTAAGTCCTCCATCACAACACAAGCAACATTTTCGGCTTTCTGTGGTGGCAGTAGGAGATTTTCATTGTTAGGTTATTCGTAACCCGGGAATGTTAATCTTTCTTTTAAAAAAAAAATGTTCCTATAGATTTGCGAGCTCTTCTTTTTTGCTTTGTGCTCCTTTCTCTAAAGCATGTCCCAACATAGAGATTGTTCTACTGTCAACTGGTATGAAAGTATGCGGTACCGGAACATTGATTAAAAAAGTCATTTGCCACTGTGTTTATTGTCAGTCGATAAAACTTGCATATTTTAGTAAATGCAAGCGCCGCATGCTACGCTGCATACCGGAACTGCAGCATATTATGCGGTTAGCCCAGATTTTCAATTTTTTTTTTTTAAATGTATGAAAGTGATCATTTTACTACGAAATTGGAACTCACTGGAGCTGCCTTAAAGGAAAACTCCCCCCAGAAGATTTCCCCCAGGGCTAATGTCAATTGAATTGTTAATTTCTCTGTTGACATAAACTGTTCCTGTACCTCAAATATGACGTGCAGAAGAGGGACGGAGAAAGAAGCCGCGCGGGCGCAGAGAAGAGATAGCATTATTAATTTTTAATTCATGAAGTGCCTAATTGTACAAAAAACTGACATAATAATATTTTGTAGATTTACATGTGTATATGAAAAACCTGTTTTACCACCTTTACAAGCAAATGTTTTGATATCTTCCAGTCCATGTAATTTATTTTTTATATTTGTCAATAACGATTCCAAAGATATCAAACAATGATTCAAATGACGATTCAACCATAAAACAAACAAAAAGAAATGTTTTTTTTTTCATTCGCGCGGACGGGCAGATGACGTTGACGTTCGCGTGACGGGACGTGTTTCGCGGTCATCACGGATAGCGTCACAACGCAAGGCGTCGTGGCGATGGCGCCGGGCCGCGGTCACGTGCGACGCCACGGAAATAGCGACCTCAGCGGCGCCGCCAAAAACGGCGTTAGCGCGAGCGGCTAATGCGGACGGGGGAAGCCGGCAAAACGCAGAGCCTTAAGAAAATTAGGAGGCAAAGTTAATTTCCAATGTTTCAGAAGGCTTATAAATTACATCACATAATTAAATAACCACACAGCGTGAATTTTTTATATTCTCATTTGGGTAAAAATTACAACATTGCGTATTACAATGGTGCCAGTTCTGAATTGTGCTTTAAAAGTGAAAATCATATAGTTCTATGGATATGACTTACTCAAACGTTACGTCCAACGTTAATTTATAAAAATACATACACAAAATAAAATAGCCAAGAGATGGAATACGTAAAATAGTGAATATTTAGTTTCATCCCTCCTACATCGTGGATCTCTTCAAGACCCATATTCACTACTTAACCTCCTCAAAAAGATCCTCAACACATCAACTCCAAAGATGCCAAAGACCCTGAAGGAAATTTTTTTTCTCAGGGCTTCTTGTGCGGAGAATGTAAAAAAAATAATATTGTATTGCATTGTATTGACAATATTGAGGGTGTAATATAAGTAAGCATTTGGTCAAGGTGTACTTATATTTGCTTGCAAGAACAAAAAAAAGTTTTACAGTAAGGGATGTCTGGGTGTTCGATGTTTCGTGGTAGTTCATTTATCTACCTTTTGTATTTTTTTTTTGTTTTTTTTTTATCGCATTTGAATAATGAGATTCCTGCTTTACATGTTTCAGAAGTTGTTACAGAAATCTTGTGTTGTGTTTATGTTGTGAGTGTTTTAGTGGATTTTTTTGGAAGATGGCTGTACTAGTTGGCATAATTCCATTATGCGTACACCAGTGCTTACATTTGTTTTTTTAACGCGTCAAATATGCGTTAAGATGGCGGGAACTTGTATTTTTTCTTAAAACGTATCTAGAAAAATAGAAAAAAAAAACAATTTTTTTTCTTCATATTTCCAAAGTTTAAATATTCAAAAATATCCCCTTTAGGATTTTTCGAAACTCGCATTATTTTAAAAGTTGTAACCATTTTAATTTCGCTGTTTGGACATAATCTAACCAAAATCTAAATCGAACACAAATTTTAAACACATTTTTCTCAATTCACTTTTTTCGGTACGGTTGACACGATATCTCAAGTTCTACTAAACCAATTTACATGTAATTTGGTGTGAGCCTTCTACATACATCAATTACTTCATTGCATGAGCCAGAACTATAACAAAATTTTAATTTTTACTGTTCTAAAAAACTGGTAAAAAATGCCTTTTTTTCAGGCAGCCGCCATTTTACAAAAAAAAATTATGACTTCTCCGAGGTTCATGCCGTAGCAGCATTTGTTCGGATTAAAAATAAATTTGTTTTTTTTTTCGGATTACTAGAAGGTTTGCAATCGTGTCAACTAGAGCGCGCCATATTTTTGAGACCCCCCACTTCAACACCCTGTAAATTTTTCATATTTTAATTTTTTCGTTTGATTTTTTTTATGTATTCTTTAATAAATATGTGGTAAAATAATGGCTACAAAAATATCATTGGTTTTTTTTTATTGCAGCTGAAAAAACACCTTCAATTCATGCTTCTAGACTAGAATACCCCCTTAAAAGGAAACCATATTCGAAGCAAATTGGGCACTTACTATCTATATCCTGTTTATTTTGGTACTAATTGAGATGGCAGTACATACTGTGCAATTTATTGAATACGAACCAATGTCAAAATTATAATAGAAAACAAGAACAAGATAATAGAGATCAGATAAAGCAAAGGCGGACATAATATTGTATTTTATAATTATGAACCGAACTTAATGTTTATCAACAATACTGAACACTAATAAAATCATATTATTGGTCACGACATTTGAACCCGATGCAATCAGTATTCAATTGCAATATAAATAAATAAATAAATTCATTTGTGAAAAAACCCCACAAAAAAAACAAAATATTATGTAGTTTCGCACAAATAAAGAAATAAACGAGTAATTAAATAACTACTGAAAACATTTGATAGCTTTACCCGGAAATCTATAGCGTTCAGAGGAGAGTAAATATCACTTCGTACAAGCAATATTACAAACAATTTATCTTAACTTTAGCAACACTCGCTAGCTATTTTCAGCCTCCACAAATTCACTTGTGGGGGGCAAATTCATAGGGGACCTAGGTTCACAATGAATTTATGCTTCGAAAAATTTATGAATTTATGATTTGAAATAAGCATGCTTTTGGGATTTATTTATTTAAAATCAATAAATCCAAGAAAACTGGTTTATTACATTTTTTAAATAAACGTGTGTCATTTATAGGAATTTCAAGTGGAGTTCACACTTTTCAATCGAGCAGGAAGACTTCTCATAGGCCAGGCAAATACACAAAAATGTTATGCGCTCGAACTCGTGACCGCTATAGCGATGTTTTTCCCAATTTGCACGTTGTTTTTAGTATTTTTTTTTATTGTAATATAAAAAATATGGATTACATTTATACATATATATTTTACAAAATATTATATGAAAGGTCGTTTTTGGCCATTACCTTATCAGAAAAGAGGAGCTCTTGTGCCTGATAAGGGAGCCACGATTCTTAATTAGGTTGTAAGTCATAATATGTTTTTTTTTGGAAAAAATGTTTAATTTTATTTATTTGTTCTGATTTGTTGATGATACAGCGCAATTCAGAAGGGAGGTTATTATAGTTTTTTATGGCTTTGTAAATTTAAATTAGTACCTTGTTTTTGCCATAAAATGCATTAGAGCTAATATCACTCCGATTTGCATTATCATTTTCCAATTCACCAATGCATAAAATGTAATCAAGAAATTTTACTTAATACACTCGTGGGGGACCTAGCTCTCAGGTCCTAGGGCCTAGGTCCCAGGTCAGCCCGAGCGATATTCTTAGTTCCCGCGTTCTATACTGATAACAATTTAGGTAAATTATAAAAATACTAAAGATAGAGATCATAAATTAAGCCACTCAGGCATTTACCAACTATGTTGCAATGACTGTCCATCATTCTACATAGGTAAGACAAGTAGAAATATAAACATTAGAATCACGGAACATTTAAGATGCTTAATAATAATAATTTTTCAGAATTTGCAAATCATCTAATTTCCACGAATCACACTTTTAATAAGGACGTAAGGGTTAAAAGTAGATTAGGTCTCTGTAGATTAGTTACAATATTCTCCTGACGAAGGAAGGGCCTTCCGAAACCGGTAGAGTGTAATAAAATAAAAATGGTCCTCAAAAAAATTATGTGTTTTTATTGTAAGATATTCTTAGTATTGACCTCTCGGGCGATAATAAGAAAATATGGAGCCGCAAGCGCGTAAGGCTTAAAATAAAATAAATATATGCGATAACCTACTTGGTGGGGACTCTACTCCCCCTCAAGGGGCCATCCATAAATTACGTCACACATTAAGGGGGGGGGGGAGTAGTGAAGTGTGACATTGTGTGACAAGGGGTTTGGGGGGTTATCAGTTCTGTGACATCACATGTCAAAATCTAAATTATTAAAACCAAAAAAAAATTTGATGTAAAATTGCAGAATATGTGACGTCACATTAGGGGGGAGGGGTCTCACAAATGTGTGATTTTAAGGGTTAAAATGCAGCATTACATTAGACTCAAACCCACCCGCTTGATATAGTCAACTTCACTGCGATCATGCGAATGTCTACAATCTGACGACTCACAATAAATAAACATTATTACAACATGATCAAAAATACAAAAATACGTACCTACAAATATTTCGTACCTGCCTGAAATAGGTTACTGGAGAGGCGCCATTAATCTGAAATAAACACTTTACAGGTGTTGTTACATGAAGGTGGAAGATAGGTTCCTCAGAAACGCGGCAAAAAAGGCGTGCCTGTTTGAATGGGCTCTTGTCGGCCGTGATAAATTGATGGCGCCTAAATGGGTGTATACGGTGATTACCGATAAACGGCCCCACCCGCTATCGGCTCCATGGATCTGGTAGCATTAGGTGATCCATCTACCGTATAAGGCGCTCCGTGGACGCTTTGAAGCACAGATTGAGGACTTTAGAGGCACCAATGTAAAAACATATTTTAACTACGAAGATGGCGGCTGTCAATAAATAGGATTTTATATTCTTTCAGCTATAAATTCGAGCAGATACGGAGCAAAATATTACGAAAAGTAACATTTCAAGATTAGTATTAAAAATATTGAGTGAAGCAACAGCAATGTAAGGCATTGGGTTCCTACTCACCACGAAGATGTTCTATATTTATATAATTGCAAATTATTAACATTTTCCGCTTTATATTGACGGAAGCAGGGAGATTTCAAATAATATTGTCTGATTAATCGTAATCCAGGTCACACTGAACCCCAGATTCCTACCCACCCCTTAAACCATTTTCCTTCCCAAAACTCTCCTCTCCTCTTTTTCCTCAAAAAAAAACCCTCCACACAGCATCCTGAAAGATGACGTAGGCCCTGAGGGAAATTATTTTCCTCAGGGCCTCCTGTGTGGAGCTCATGTAAAAAAAATCCAGGATATTATCTTTCTTTTTCAATGAAATTTAAAATTAAATAAAAAGGCACTTTTTTTTTTTTTTTAAAAAAGAAAGACAAACATTCCAGGGTTACGAATAACCCAACAATGTTTGAAAATCTCCTACTACCACCACAGAAAGCCGAAAATTTTGCTTGTGTTGTGATGGAGGACTTAGCCAGTCGAAGAATCGAACAAGGGACGCCCGGGTGGGACCCAAACGCGATGCCCACTCAACCACTGACCAGTCAAACGGTGACGGTATTTTGATGTCATAAAACAATTGATTTTTTTTTCTTCAAAACCTGCGTACAGTAAAAACATGGGCTTATTTCTTCTTTTAGATATAATAAACCCCTGTAGACTTCATCTTTGAATATATGCTTTCCTTATGACTCCAATTTTCCTGAATCTTGGCAACTCTCTTTAGCAAATTGACTGAAGACCGAAGATGATATACATCATCCATATAAAATACAATCAACATTACATTCTCCAGATATGCATATGCCTAGGCCTAGAACCAGGGAAGTCTATCCATAAGGCTTGATGAAAATATGTAAAAGAAGAAAAGCCTACGCTTCTACATAAGTTATTCAGGTAACTGGTAAATATCTAAAAATTTCTCCATAGTTTTGCCGTTCCACTCAGGATATTAAGGTTATCTTATAAAATTGAGGTACACAAAGCGGAAGAAAAGTTCTATTTGGATGCGAAATCGATAATCTCGGGGGATAACCCCGAGAAAAAATATCGATTTGTCAAAATGCTGGTAATCTTGTAATAGTCAAAAATATCTATTTATCAAAATACTTGTAATCTTGTGATTGCACAGTCTACAAAAATTTGAAAATAACTATCGCAACCAAATTATTATTAAATTTCACTCGACATAAAATGACTTTAGCCAAAAATAATAGTCGTAAAATATCTGAGGAAAATCTGGATTTTTTTATTCCAATACTATTACAATGAAACATTTTTTTTAAACATTACTGTCACCTACCTCAAAGCGTGTTATAGTGCGGTAGGTAATCGACGCCTTAGTGCTTAATAATTGTCCAAACGACCCTTTTATTTTTTGCTCAATCTCCACTTTAATATTTAAAATTATGTACAAAAATTATTAACTAAGAATAATTTAAACTAATGAGACCTTTAAGGAATGTTTCATTGAAATAATGAAAGAAAACCTTCTCCTTCCGTAAAATTTTCTAATGGTCGTTTGGAAAATTAAGAACTGAGGCGAGGTAATGTAAAGCAAATAATTAAATTATGAAAATCATTAATTACGGTATCTACCTACCTACATGAAATGTTTTTTTTTCCCTATAAAACTCTACAAAAATAATACTTAAAAAACGAGGAAAAATACGAGACAATGATGGATGAATGTGAATAAGGCAAGGAGTGTGTGCCAAAACCGAGTTGTTTGGCGGTTCCTCCTCTATGCTTACCCCCGCGGCGAAACGGCCTGATGGTTAGTTGGTTAGAGGAAAAATAATTTATAAAATAAATTTAAAAAATCAGAGTGTGTAATTCACATGCGGTAAAAGCAAAACCTTCAGAAAAATAAAGTAGACAAGAGTGGGGACTACGAAGCACTCATTCTCTCGCAGGCTAAATCCTATTGATGTATGTGTTTGTCTCTTTTTAGTGTCGCTCGTTTCCATTTCATCGAGTTTCAAATCACAACAGTGTTAAAAAAGATATCATTTAAAAAAAAATACAGAAAACTAAAATAGACAAGAGTGGGGAGACTACAGAGCACTTTTTTTAACGATGTGAAGGATGATTTTTCCATATTTTTGTCGTCGAATTCCAGTGCACCTTTTGCTATACATTTGATCATCTTATTCGTGTTTGTGGATCCTTCTTCGGAGTCACTAAATGTCATTTTCTTTTTCGTCATCATTTTGGAGTAGTTTGAAGATTGTATATTCATTTTACAAAACTAAAACACTTGTTTTTTTGGACTTCGTAGGATTCGACCCCTGGTAGGCTGAATGTCTGCAAAGATTTGTCAGGCGCTTTATACCACTATACTAAAGGGGTCCTGCGTGGGACCGTGGATTTATCGTAGTATATTGAAACCGACAACCCGTGAATAATATTAATATAATACTCGCAGGCTAAATCCTATAGATGTACGTGTTTCTCTCTTTTTAGTGTAGGTCGCTTCCGTTTCATCGAGTTTCAAATCACAGGAGTTTTCACTTCAAAAACCAGAGGGTGCAATTCATACGCGGTAGAAGTGATACCTTCAGAAAACTAAAGTAGACAAAAGTGGGGAAGCTACGAAGCGCCGCACAAAGAGGAGACCGATTATACTCTCTCATTCACTTGCAGGTTAAATCCTATAGATGTAAGTATTTGTCTCTTTTTAGTGTCTCTATTTTTCGTTTCATATAGTTTCAAATCACAACGGTGCTAAAGAAGTTTTCACTTCAATAATGCAGATTGACTGATGTCATGAATATGTAAAAGGAGATTTCTGTTAACCACGATATATATTTATAAATAATTTTTAATCCTGGCGGTATTATCATAACGACAAAGCTATTGATATTCTTAATCTGGTCGGTGTGCTGTCGGACTGATGTTCCACGTTTACGAAAATATAACGTAACGCGATAACCCTATCGATATTGCAACATATAAAGTTGATAAACGCTTATTTTCATGGCCAGGGTTAATCTTATCAAGATTGACAATAACGTGTCGTATTATAATATACAAAAATACTCGGGAATTGGTTATCTCAACATTATTATTACAATGGGGGAGAGGATTAACACGAAAAATCACTATCATTCTCATACAATCATTTATATAAACCAGATAAAAATTAAATTGATACATTAAGGAGAGTGGTAGAATTAAAATATAATATAATCTGTTACACGATGAGACGGAAAAAAAGCAAATTCTTACCGCCAGACATAACAAACTTTAAAAAAAAATATAACCCAAAAGTTCAAAATCTTCGTTAATGATAGATATCTAGCAGTGATGTAATGAATATTCGCATTAGCATTCGCGAATATTCGCATATTTTTGAATATTTGCAATCGCATTCGCATTCGCAAAGTTCGAATATGAACATCAGAAAAAACATAATATTAGGTTAATAAAAATCCATTAATTTCTTATTTTTTCACCTTGAACACTTCTGCTTTCAACCTATAATTTTATTTTCAAATTCTTCTGTATGACAAGTTAAACTCAGCAGTGAAACTCCAGAACAATTATCAGACCAGATATCGCTAGTAAATGACAATTTGTCGAAGCATTTAGCAATTCGAGTACTTTCTGACTTACTTTGCCATATAATTTATCGCAGATAAATTAAGTAAAATACTGACGAGACTTTGAATTAAAGGATGGATACAAATATTTCATAAGTCTTACGAATGAATTCTTCCACCAAACTAAATGGCAAGTCTTCCAATGCAACCATTTCGTTTATTGAATTATCAACTGCCAATGACTTCATAGATTTATTAACCCACTGTTTCGTTTTATCGACGAATTCTTAAAGCGATATTAGTTTCATATCAGATTTGGTACTTTGGTGGGAAGATGATGCCAGTTCAAGTGTTGCAGACGCATCCTGTTTTCGTTTTTCACACTTTTCTAATTCCGAAAACTCCGTTTTATGCATTGCTTTCAAATGATTTCTCGTAGCCGTTGTAGTTCTTCCTTTCCAGAATATTCCTTGTTACGCAGCTTGCATTTAGCTCGTTCAGCGTCGCAAAGTGTAAAATAAGTCCAAATTTCACTAGAATTTGATTTACTCATGTTAATCATTAATCACACTCTAACCTTAAAATTCACTTGTTTTTGTTTACGAGCAGACAACAAATGAAATAAAACAACCGATCGGATTTTTTCGGATCAACTGGGAAATTCTCGGAACAAGGTGCAAACGGAACGCGCCTCGCGCGAACGTGAGCCGCTAAGCCATACATAATTGGCGCCAAATTAACAAAAAACAATATTCGTATTCGATTTGCATTCGCGAATGTTAAAAAAATGACATTCGTTACATCACTAACCTAGCTGGAAAAAAAGAATTTGGACATTATTTAATACTTGTTAGTTAAGAGCGATTAAATTAAGGTATTTTAAAAATAAATTTTATGCATAATAAAGTTAGTATCCTTTGAAGGCCCGGTAAGCACGATCTATCTTGTAGGTTCAGATCTCAAACATCAACAAATTTAAGAATTTTTTGACAGAATTTGTTTCTTTTATTCGAATTCTACTTAACTTGTACAATCAGAACTCTAAACATCAGGAAACACGTCTTTATAAATTCATCAAATTAAAATATGAAGCACAATAAAAAAAAATTCACACGCGGTAAAAGCAAACCCTTCAGAAAACTTATGTAGACAAGAGTGGGTAAGACTACGAAGCACTTTTTTTATCAATGTGAAGGATGATTTTTCCAATTTTTGTTGAAATCCAGTGCGCTTTTTCCTAAAAATATGGATTTTTTATTAGTTTTTGTGTGTTTCTTCGTCGGAGTTGCTAGATGTCGCTTTCTTTTGCGTTTTCTTTACTTGTTCATTTTAGAGTGGTTTGAAGAATGGATATTGATTTTGAAAAAATATATGTATATGTTTTGGGTTTCGTAGGATTCGACATTTGGTCTGCTGAATATCTGGCCGCTAAGGTTCGTCAGGCGCTTAACACTGCTAGACCAAAGGATTGAGACCGTGGATTTATCGTATTATATTGGAATCAGGTACATTCTCTCGCAGGCTAAATCGTATAGATGTATGTGTTTGTCTGTTTTTAGTGTTACTCGCTTCCGTTTTATCAAGTTTCAAATGACAACGGTGCTAAAGAAGTTTTGTCATCAAAAATCTGGATTCGTGTCCATTCACACTCACGATGAAGATGCAAAACTCCAATGTCTATTATGGTATAATATTTGTGTACTACGGGTGTGCCACATTATGTCAAATCACAAAATTTAGAAAATTTTCAATAAAAGGTATTAAAAAAAATCAGCAACCACGACTGTTTGGAAACGGTGAAAAATTAGGCTGTGCAAAGAATGACTGTTTATCTAGGTAAGATATAATTTTTAAAACTGTGAAGGCCTTAATCACAATAATAAAAAAATAAATAAAGAAATGTTATAATACATGCGTTAGCAATAACTAAAAATATACTTTATTGCATTAAAAAGATAAAAATTACAGAATGTAGATATTTCATGTATTATAAAAATATTCCATTCGCTCCCGATCAAAGTTGTATGCAAAACAAAATATGTTTATCAATGTAGCGATTGCAAGTTGTTTTGACAAAAATAATAATGATAACCCTAGCTATTATCACAATCATTTAGAATAAACGTAATATACGTAAAATTAAAATCAATAAACCAACACGGCCGAGAGCTAACTACTTAATAATAAAAAAATAAAAAAGATAATTTATACAGCGCTGATTTGGTTAATAACCTACAAAGCGATAAATAACTCTTATGAACGGGGATTGAATTTTCATTACAAGTTCCTACCTATTATATATTTAATTATATTATACTTTCATTAAAATGTGTTTATAAGACGACAAAACAAATGTTATTTTCAAATATGACAATATTACGAGTGTTAATTATTACCCGGTGGAAGATGGTAAAAAACAAAAACAAAAAAACCTAAGAAAATAACGAGTGAAGGCATCTGAGAATAAAAATGTAATTTGAGTATCCATGGACGTAAACTTCTTAGTTAATAATTTTAAAATAAATAAAATTTGATTGTCCGTTGACCTTTTGGGTTGGGATTTTTTTTAATATAACGATAAGAAGTTGTTTTTTTTACATTAACTCCACACGGGAGGCCCAGAGGAAAATAATTTCCCTCAGGGCCTATGTCATGTTTGAAGATGCTGTGTGGAGGGTGTTTTTAAGAGACCCATGTTGTAGGAGGGAGGAAACACAGAGGTCGGCAAACGACCGTCGTAGAAACGACCCGTTCTCATGTGACTAATGTCAACCGTGTACAAATGTTGGGCGCGTGTTTGGCGTGTTTCCCGACTACGCACTAGATACACGGATTTCATAAATTATAAATAAAATATCCAATGTCTACATAAAGCATTATCGCCATGGGTCGACCCACAGTGCCTTTCTTGACAATATCAAGGAGGATACGATGTTTTTACTTATGTCGATAGATTAGCAATTAATCCTAAACATGGGAACACCTCAGCACCGGTTCTCCTAGTGAGGTGTCCACAGAATACTACTACTAACCTACTTACAACAGTTATAATATACCCAATGTGTACATAAAACATTGCCGCCATGGGTCGACCAACAGTGTCCTTCTTGACAATATCAGGATACGGTGGTTTCATTTTTGTCGACCAGAATAGTACTTAATCTTAAACGTAGGAACAAAGCACATGGTGGTATCAAAGCATATAAATTTATCAAAACATAACCTCAAATAAGGGATGCGATCGGTTTATAATCACGTTAAGGACGATGCAAGAGTGGCCTCAATTATTATTTTAAGATCAGAAAATGTAAAATTAGCAGGCACTGCTGAAAACCTGCATTCCGGGCCCGGAATGTACACTTTTGGTCAATATTGTCAAGCATAAATTTATTATTTATTTTATTTATTAATTTATTTGTTTGTTTTATTTTAATATTACATTGGTTACATTAATGACATATTGCTCATCTCACTAGGTGTGAAACACCTGTGTTGAGATGGCAATTTACATAGTGGCTGTTATCCAGGTTTTTTGTTTACATGGTACAATAATTTAAAAATAATACTTAATAATAACAGTAAAAAATTATTATTACATTTTTTTTTTACATTATACAATTCAAGCATGAATATGTTATGAAATACTCATTATTATTTATCGGAGGTAATTTAAGATTTTACTTTTAAATAAATTTAAGGTTTGTGTTATTCTAATATCCGTGGGTAAAGAAATGAATAGCTTAGTTGCATTATATTTAAAACTTCTTTGCCCATAAGAGGTTTGACAAAATGGGGTGTTAAAAGATTTATTATGTGACTCTCATAAGGTTCTGGTACTTATTCGTTCTTCAAACATGTGTGAATTTTTAAATTGATGGAGCAGGATATTTTTTTAATACAATTTTTTTAAGTTGTGAACATTTAGTTTCTTAAAAATAAAATC
This sequence comes from Glyphotaelius pellucidus, assembly GCA_936435175.1. Classification (NCBI taxonomy): domain Eukaryota; kingdom Metazoa; phylum Arthropoda; class Insecta; order Trichoptera; family Limnephilidae; genus Glyphotaelius; species Glyphotaelius pellucidus. The sequence goes on along the minus strand of OW386544.1, from coordinate 14,300,130 downwards.
GGTGCTCGTCCTCAACGGAACTTTAAGGATTACCTTCGGAATTAGTTTTTGATTTTTTTCTAAAAGCTCTAGGCAAGTATTTGTGGCACTTCCCCAGCTAATAATACCATATTCCAGTGATGATTGTATAAGAGCACAGTAAACTTGTTTAAGTTGTTGTCTATTTAATATATCCGTTACATTTTTAAAGAAATAGATGAGCTTCCTCAGTTTTCTTGTTAGGTTTGCAACGTGTACATTCCATTTAAGAAGATCATCTATTTGAATACCAAGATATTTAATACTATCAACTCTACTTATAGAAGGACAGGTGGATAGGGTTAATAAGGGGTTACAGCTGTGCAGTTTGAGACTTTGTTGTGAAGGTAAGAGCTTATCTGACATACGAAATGTTAAAAACTTGGTTTTGTCTGTATTCAGGGTTAATATATGAGCATCAAGACAATTTTTAACAATCCGAAAGCCATTTTCCGCCGTTTTATAGACTTCATCCCAAGATTTGCCGTAAAACAGCAAAACCGTATCATCAGCAAAAGTTGTGATTTGTCCACAAATTTGTAGGTTGCAAAGATCATTTATATATATTAAGAATAGTAATTATATAATACCATTTTTTCTAATTAAAGCCTAAAGCAAAATTATTGCGTAATAGATCGTTAAATATTACTTACTACATGAAATATATATTTAAACCTACGAACATCAGCTGTTACTTGATTGCCGAAGAGCGCGATGTTGCCAATATGAGTGCGGTAAGCATAAAAAAATATTTTTACACTTTATGATGTAGGACATTAAATCGTTTACTGCATTTTTGCTGTATGTTTACATTTGATACCGTATTTCATAAATTTAGAAACTTTATTATTCTCTAAAAAAAGATTCAACTGAAAAATTGTTTTAAAATAAAAACGGCTAAAATAAATATTAGATAAAAAAAACTGAAGAACTGAAAGATTTAACATCTTTATTAAAGTTACCGGCGTTGCCCGGGCTTTACGCAAAGCTTCTAGAAATCGTACGTAGATAGTCATTTTTTCTTATTATGAACGCAAAGGGTACAAAATTTCATCGAGAAGTATCAACCGGATTTTTTCGAAATCTCATGCAGACAGTGACCTTCATCTTGTTTTGAACGTAAAGTGTGCAAAATTTCACCAATCTTAGAATAAAACTGTAGATTTGTATAAAAAACAAACCCACGCCGCCCACGCTAAAAATATTATCAAGCCTAGTACTAATAACGGAAAAATCGTCCATAGATATTTCAATGGTCGATGTATACTGGTGCATACATCCCTGGTCACAGAATTCAAAACATTTCTCGCAAACAGTTATGCAAAGGCGGTACCTATAGCGAAGTACATTTTGAATTTAATTTCAGTACTAGGAAAAAGCAACAATGTTACTTAAAATATCATTCGATTTCAAGTAAGTAAAGTGCCCTCTACATACACGGGTACAAATTTAATAAAAAACTCAATGTTCTGATTTTTTATTTATTTCCGAACAGTCAATTGTTATTAGTTAAACGAAAACAAATTACTTTGTATAACACCACTGTATATTCAATATTATCGACATGTTTCAAAAACAAAGTTTTCTTGGTAATTCTTAAGTAATTAATCACCTTATCCTTTAATATTTTGTCTACGTTCTTATTTGCCTATACTTGTTTGTTTTTTGTTATTTTTGTATTAGTGGTGCTATATAAAGTAATTTATCATCATTTAATTAAAAATGACGCCACAAAGTGAATTTGATAAGTTTGAAGAAGTATTTGTAGTTTAGTTCGCATTAACATTTTAACTCATCTAATATTTATTTTCAAATGTAAATAAGGGATAGCGTGTAAAATGCCTTACAATTACTAACATACAAAACACACTGATCTTAATTTTAAGTTGGTAAAAGAAAATAGTGTTGTTTCAAAAGGCAAAAATAATTCTCAGGCAAGTTATGCAGACGCAAATAAACATATTTCCCCGAACTCCAACATCCTCTATCTGCTTTGGACGTGATAGGAAATATGCAAATCTTATTAGCATGATAGCTGCTCTCTGCTCGCATACATACATAAGTGCATTTAATCATTCGTAATGATAATTTTATCTTCCACAAACACTTTTCTCACGGAGTATAAGTTGACAAGGTCAGCCAAGATTGCCCAACACGAACGGTAGAATGATAGGTCAGTTGAGAAGGCCCCCGCCATGCTATTTATATATATTATATTTTATACTATCTATCCGCTGTGAGCGAATAATTTATTCAAATATTAAAGCAGGAATTATGTATTTGAGCGCACAATAACTTTTCACTGCCTACACGCTGAAAGATATGCTAATTTTTATTGGCGCTGAATGAACACAGTTTTTTGCTGTCAATTTATAACGCAGTTAGAGCTTGCATATCGTAACTAAGGTATAATAGTTTAGTGTATAGAGTTAATTTTATAATAGAAAAAAGTACAGCGCGACTTTGTAAATATCTAGTACGATGTGAGCTATTTTATTTATTGTTTTAAATTATAAAATATGCACATTGAAGAATTCGATTTTTCATGATTTTAGAGATAACTTTGGCATTTTTGTGAGTTAAAAGTAATTACAATGTTGTATAATATAATATAATGAAATATGATCACAACTAAATATGGCGAAAAATGAGTTTTTTGGGTCGAAATATTTAATTTATGTATGACAACTTTGTAATTAAATGATGGTCATTTTTAAATTTTAACCAAGCCCACCAAAATTTTTTTTTAAATCTTTTCATTTTGTACTCGTATGTCATTATATTTTTGAAAGATAAAGTATGAAAAATTTCACAAATCTCGGAATAAAACTGTAGATTTATATAAAAATCAAACTAACGCCGCCCGCCAGCCAACGCCGATTGTTATTACCTAAACCAGAAAAATGCAGATTTTCCATACGTACATTCCCACAGTTAGGCTAATAATGGAGATCCGGTCTGTCACTTGTCACCGCCGAGGCGGGGGGTGGGGGAAAAGGGGGTAAAGGCGATGAAGAGCAGCGGAGCATGTACGCCGGCGCTTGTGCGAAATAATGTGGCTGTATCCGTGACGCAATACAACATGACGAGGCTAATTTTCCCTTTGTTGGCCGTAGCTTGCGTCACTTTTCTGCGAACATTTTCACTTCGGGCCGAGACGGCCAAGGCCCGTTTTCCTTTTTGCGCCGTAGGTACCTACGTGACCAGTTTACTTTATAACGTTTTTATGACTTATTTACAGATATATTCAAGTCATTTTGTATATCACCACGCACTTTCGTGCGAATAAAAACTTAAAATAAAACCAAAAACCAATTTCAATTATTTTGAACGTTAGGAGAATGAAAGCACTCTTTTTGACTGAATCACTTTGATGGAGTGTTTAAATTTCCATAAATAATCATACAATTGGAATATATTGTTCTATTTAGAGTTAGTTATTAAACACGGCTAAAGCCATATCAAGCAACTTAGATTTTTTTACATGAGTTCCACACAGGAGACCCTGAGGAAAACAATCTCCCTCAGGGGCTATGTCATCTTTGGGGATGCTGTGTGGAGGGTTTTTTTTAAGGAAAGGAAGTGGAGGAGAATTCTGAGAATGAAAAGGGTTTAAGGTCTGGGTAGGAATCTGGGGTTCAGTGTGTCCTGGTCATCCGCCTCCAAAACTTAGACAAACCTCACCCCATGAACCCACCCGGGCACCCACCCCGGACACCCCTGCTAAATCACCAAACGTAGCGAACCACTTGGGCTGACCTGTGGCAGAGGTGTTGGTTATCCAATAAAGGTTCCCGGGGCGGCGGTACCCATTCCTGCCTCCCAAATTGTTGATAAGGACAACACTCTAAGAATATAAGAATACAAACTATTTATTGAACTAACTTTACTAACCGCTAGACAGTTTTTCATAGGCAGAGACGATGGACTACCACACAAACAAAACAAAGAAAAAAACTGAAAATCGGAATTTTTAAAGACAAAAGTGACAGGCGATATACTTATGCTTGTGAAATGAAGACACCCATTTAGTCATCTGCTATGGCTTTAATGAGTATTTATTAAGTATGTTATGAACAATGATATTAAAGTTGGCTTCTTCATGTCGTGTCTTCACAATAAGTGATCAAATGAAACCACATTTGACTGCACTGGATCTGCTTTAATCCCGATTTTAACTACATTCAACTGTATTCATTGATCAATCCCGCTCTTAACAAATGAGCGGTGACACACTTTTATCTCACAAGAACAATAATACATATTCGGAGTGGTTACATATCCACTTCTCTCAAAATTAAAAATGTTTTTTTACTAAAAAAAAAAATATTTTTTTACGAAGTGCAAACTATTTGACATCAATATTCATAGCGGATATTTTTTCTCGTGTTGTGAGATAAAGGGGCCGTCACTTATACCTACGAGTGAAGTAACCTTTAAATAATTCATTGTTGTTAAAACACCAATGCTGAACTATGCTAATTCTATATGGTATCTTCTCACAAAGATAAAGTTATCCCGGTATTATTGTTTTTCGATAATTGTCACAACGCCGGTTGTCATTGAAGATCTGAATGTAAATGCTAATTGATATTATTACAGATGCTGGAAATGGCGTTCCTATTAGCTATTTCAATAAAAGCAAAACTTGGAGGTGTTTTCTTTTGTAGGAATATTCACGTCGCACCGGATATTGTGCTTGGAATGTTATTCCACAATGGAACGTCTCAGTTTTAATATCATTGTTGTTTCTTGATTAATTATTTTGTCTTTGTTTGTTCGAAGTTCCAAGTAACTAATCTATTTACGTAACTGAACCGGAAGAAAAACATCTAAATATAGCAAGGGGAAAATACTCATCTACTTTAAACTAACAAAAATACAGCGCAAATTAGTTATTAGTCATTAAGAAATATCTTTGAAATCCACAAACAGAAAATTACAATATTCGAATTAACCAGTCACCAAAAGATCTGTCAGAACACGTCCATTGAACCACTGCAATGCCGTTATCATAACACTCATAAAATAAATGTTTGATAACAACACGCCAACAATTTTCTGCGTATACCACCGACAGATAAAAATCCGTACGGCGCCATTGATAAAAAAAAATGTATAGCGGACGAATTTGTTTCCACGATCTGATATATTAGGTTTCACGAGCGAGATAAATAAAAATACAATATTCAATACTAAAGCTGCTAGATAAAAAATAACAATAAAGTATATAAGTTTAAGTTACATAACAAACAAGTCGAGTGTTATGATCCAAACTACTCACCACAATAATTAATAGTTGTAGTGTAAGGCGTGATGACGGTGACTTGCAAAAATAGACTAGATGATATCAAATAATAAAGTTGGCCTTTCCCGACATTTGATTTATTAGGAAAATCAACCGGAGATAAAAATAAGTCGTAATGATTAGCAATATAGATCCTAGTGATTAATTTGTTTAAAGTCGTGTCCTGCGGTTGAGTGGTTGTTCTCGGCGCCAAACCGGAAACAACCGGCATTCTTAGGAATGACAATCCATAACCTATCACGTGAAAGACGTTGGTTTGCTCCCAGATAACCTTTAAATAACACAACTATTATTTTCTGTAATAACAATAATATAAATACACATCTACCTACTGATATCGTATATCGTTTGGAGAGCTGACTCTGTACTAGCCCCTTAGGAATCGGGCGTATTTTGTCAGAAGGTCAAAATATTTCCGCTTTGTAATAAAATCCAAATAATATTTCTAAACATGTCACAAAATTATAAACTGTTTTTGAAAGATGAAGAAATACGTTTACAAATGGTAATTTTTAACAAAAAAAAGGTTAAAAAAATTGTCTCACTCTATCTAAAATTACTGATAACAAAAAAAAGAAAAACACACACATATTTTATTAGGTAAATGTATAATAAATGTTATTTTAACCTACGTTTTGGTCGTTTCAAAAAAAAAATAATGAATAAAAAGTTTTCGAAATTTTATAAATTTTACTTAAACTTTTATCGGAAACTTTGGTTTCATAGCGGTACACGTTTAAATTTGTCTATGGCTAAATTCTAGAATTTCTCTTTCTAACACCATTTAGATCATATTTCTCACCATGACAGTAAGAGAGATACAACGAATAAATGAGACCTATGTGAGCTGGGACAAATTTGGTAATACGGGCTTGACAACGAATGTAGCTAATACACAAATTTCCAAACTCAATTTGATTCTCATAATTTCAGAACGGTTACCACATTATTTTATTTTATTCAAAGAGGCGAAATTATTATCACGCGGATGTTCGATATGCTACGTTCATCCATTATGCGCATAGTTTGTATTGATTCTAATAAGATTTACTTAAGGTAAGCGATGTGTTAATATAATAATCGGTACAATTTTCACACATGCCATATACAATTTGGGAGGCGGGTACGGGTACCGCCGACCTGGGAACCATTTATTGGATAACCAACACCTTTGCCATAGGTCACTGCCCCAAGTGGTTCACTACGTTTGGTGACTTCAGGGATGCCCGGATTCATGGCGTGAGGTGTGTCCGGGTCTTGGCGGTGGATGAGTCTGCCCACCAGCTGCGTGGCAAGCCGGATCGGGAGAGAATGGTTGAGAGGCCCTTCGACTTCTTACGTACTCTCTAGGAACATCGCTTGCACCGCAGTGGGAGGGAAGGATTCACACGTCCGTCACTCCTGGACACACTGACCTCCAAATTCACTCCTCATACCCTTTTCCTTCCCAGAACTTCCTCTCCTTCCATTCATAAAAAGACCCTCCACCATTTCAAAGGTGACATAGGCCCTGAGGGGAATTATGTAAAAAAATATATATATATAAATTAGGAGTTACTTCATAACATGTCGAACTATTCGATCTTCCCATTATGACTTTAAATATTAGCTAGTAAGCTTTTAAAAAACAAAATAAATAAAGAGCGAGAAACACCAATAATGACAAGTCACGTCAAACTAATCGCAGATAAATTAACGGCGCCATTGGAAAACCGTAAAAAGAATACTTACAAATCCAATATTCCGAGAATTGATTAATATCAGTTATCGATCGGCGCCAAAGGCAGCTGTCACTATCTATTATTATGACATTTTCCAGGAATATCCGCATACAAATTGAATAGGTAGAAGAATCACGTTTACGATACTGATAGCGAATAAACCTATAACTGCTTATTACTCGTAAGGCAGGCGACGGTCAATGGCGACATCTTATCTTGAACGATTCAGACGCCGACTTATCGCTTAAATTAAGCAAATAGAACATAAAACATGTTACTCATATCATTCATTTACCGTTATTTTATTTAAGTATATTGTGAATTTTAAATTTTATATGTAATCTTAATTAACCTTGTAAAATAAGCAGGTAGTAAGATAATAAAGTTAATTATTGTTGTGAAAAAATATCATTACAGTGAAATAATTATTTTCATAAATATGAGCTCACTAATTATTACTTGTTCTAACTTGCTCCATCCCTACACACTTATAATTTAAGGCCACGCTTACCGGCGCAAAAAGAAGAAGATGGAGAGATATGTAATTACGAACGTTGGACGGAGCGCGCCAATATTTCCAATGACAAAATTGATGCGAAAATTGGGAAAATGCTTAATAAAATAGAGCAAAAATTTCGTGGAAGGTATCTTAAGTATCATTTAAAGAAACATTGTGAACTTTTTCACAAATATAACTTGTAAAATAATAGAAATTTTAGACTTGTTTTAAATACGACGGCCTCCGTAGTCCCGAGGTAAGACTCTCGACTCACAATCCGAAGGTCGCGAGTTCGAACCCGGCGTGCGCAAATAATTTTTTTTTATTTCTAAATTTTATTTGATTAATTTGTGTTATTTCACAATTTATTCATTTAAAATAATATATAGTATATTTGCGGCACGTTCCAGAGTGGAAGATACTATCAGTATCGCCCTGGTGTAAGACCACCATTCAGAATTGAAACGTTGCTTGAAATGGCTTTAGCCGTGTTTAGTGACCAGATCGGAATAGCCAGGTACTTCCCCACCTTCGTCTTCCCTATGTCCTTCCCCTCCCCACTACCTTCAGCCTCACAACATACCCCGATTGGGGATTCCATAGTCTCACTGGCTCCAGACGGGAGCAGTTGGGACTCTTGTGCGGTATTAACTGCAAAAAAAAAATAATAATTTTGGGAGCATACTTTGCGATTTTTTTCTATCGAGGGAATTTCATATAATTTGCGTTTCGGCGTAGAACGTATCTAGATATTGTCTTCAAAAATAACATATATTTCTTTAAGAGCTTAAAAACTTCAAATGTTTAAGAGAGATATGTAAGAAATCGGTCGAAATTCGGATAGCGGCGGCTTAATACTCTTTCCTAATTTGGCCTTTTGGAACCGTGGCAGCATTATTACAGGAGGACGGTGGCACTGATAAAGTTTCCGGCACACTTGCATCAACACAAAATTTGTGTCAATGTGACCTGTCACCTTATAAGGTTTCTCTTAAGGGGAGCCGGTGGTCTAGAATTTAAAATCAAAATTGGGTGCAGTTAAACACGCGATAAAAGCGAAACTTTACCAAAACTATGAAGAACCAAACTCTTCAAACAATTCAAATTTCTTGAATTGAAGAGCATAAGTGCTAATAAAAAATTAAAAAAAAACACTTTTTTATTTTTCTTTTGGAATGTTCTTGTTATTTCTCTTCTCTATATTTTATTTTCTATTGATAAATATATAATTTACACTTATAAGTAACTTCTTGTATCTACCATCAAAACCTTAATATTATTTATCAAGTGTTAATATTTAAGTTTAAGACAATATTATAGTCAACACACTATTTATATGTAAAATATCTGTCCATTTTGACTGTTCTAAAACGGGCAAATTGCCTAGTTGGACAGCCAAAGCTCATTATAACAATGTAATATGTAATGTTTCTCAAAATATATAAATAAATAAACCAAGGAGCCTTGAAAAGTCACGTCATAATGAAAACGCAGTGAGCAGGCCAATGAGCGCAGACCTCGCGTCGTTTCCATTTTATATATCAACCAATAGGAGCCTTGATATGAGAATAATGCTTCGCAGGTGCTGTACGCGTCATTTCCGTTTCATCCGAATTCCGAACCGCTAATGGGGCTGGGGAAGTTTCACTTAAAAAAAAAATCGATATTTCCTTTGAATAAACTGTTTCATTTTTGTAATGGTATTGACGATATTTTAAGTACTACATCCCATTTAGCAGGTCAGCGCAGAAGCAGGTAAAAGGGCCGGGCAAAACTTCATACTCATTTATTTCGAAACTTCTTTTTTCTGCATGGTGAGGCAAAAAAAAAACTACTCGGCCGATTCGTCTCAAATTTTACTATGTTATTCAGTACAGCACCTATCACTGGAACTAAAAAAGAGTTTTTACGTTGAATCCTTCTTACTTTTTACATCCAAAATAAAATGAAAAAAAAAACTGTTTTCTGGATGTAAATTTCAACACCACGCCATTGTGTCATTTTTTTAAATATTTTTTTTATTCTAGTAGGCCAATTTCAGCGCAGTTCCTTAACTACTTAGATTTTTAAAAAATTATTATTATATTTTTGTTTACTATTAATATTAAAGTGATTTCATATATGTATAAAGTTTGAATAGCATTGTTCATTGTTTTCATTAACATAAAAAATCCTAAGAACTTGTCAAATTCACGAAGATAGACCACCGGCACCCCTTAAATAAATTCATGGTATACGATGAATTGAGGATTCATCATGTATTGTGCGCGTTGCCAAAAAGGATTCAATCGGTGAATCCTGAATCAAATATGTGCAACCTTCGAATTGTAGTAAAATGTAAATAGTTCCACAAGAAACCGAAAAAGATGTACAAAATACTCTCAAAATAATTTGAGACACGAAGAACCTGATAATTTAAGAAAAAGTCCCATATTAGTTAAATGCGTAGATTTGAAAACGTAAAAGATTTCAAAAGCTTTATCAGTGTACACCCGATGTATAAAGCGCCACAGCACACAACTGTGTTCAAATATACGAGTATTATGTAATGCTGCAACAATAAACATAACTGCGTCACAGTTCAGTTCTGCGTCATACGGTTTGTGACGCAAACGTTGACGTGGACATTCATTCAATAAATATGTTGGATATGCACAATTATTCTTGCGGCAATTGGCATGTGACTACTAATTACAAGTAAATGTTTTTAATCATTTTTCAAATGACTAAAATTGTTGATCTGCGTGATTCTCTTGGCGCACATGTATACAAAATCGAAAATAATAATAACCTATAATAGCGTTCAAATTCCTTTACAATTTGTTAGCACTCGCTTGAGTAAAAAAAGTAACGTAAAAACATTCATTTCCGACATTAAGCCATAGCATTTATGAGACGCGCCATAAAAAGGTGCTATTTTCTCCTTTGTGTATAGCTTCTACTACTTATCCGTGCAGCCGAGGGAGAAAAGGTCAGAGATGCGCATCACGTAACCCGAACTAAACACAAAGGATTAAAAAATATCATAACAGAACGAGATAAAAGAGGCACGAGGATCGGCGTGGAATATTCCCATCAGTACACTTGACTGAGCGCCATTTCACTACAAGGTGAAATAGTTCAGATGTAACCTAAATCCCGCAGATCGTTCACAAATACAGCTTCAGTAGCGGATCAAACTAATAATCTCCACCATCACGTGAATTTCAGCATTGGGGGAAAAGCAAGCGACGAGAATAGCTACACCCGTCACTTTCATTAGCATCTCGACTTTAATGGCTATCTCTTTCGTTCTCACCAATACGCAAGTATTTGCTCAGCAAGAATATTTCAGCTATCTCTCAAAATGTTTTCAGGTGTTCGAGAACATTCTATCTCCCTTCCGCGCGCCCCTTCGTTATAGTAAATGTCGACATATTCCGACCCGTGAACTCTAGCCTTTCCAAGATTCTACAGCGCAGTAAACTCGCCAGAAGGAAAGGAAAGGGCGAAAAGGGGAAACTTCGGGAAGAAATGGAAGGCTTTGTTTGCTTCTTTTTGCGTCGTGACTTTCGTCCGACGTGCTTGGTTCTAAGGAGGGCGGAGGAAAGTAGATCGGCGTACAAGCCGATAATTGATTAATTATGAATTGTTTACGCGGAACTCCTAACAAAAGCTGAAATTCTTAGAAGCATAATATTGCGCCGGAAATCAAGAAACATGTAATTGTATACAGTATGCCTTACGTATATTATCTATCTCTCTTCCACTCCATCGTTATTATATGACGTTATCACGTTAAATTATCGTCTGTAAACTGACTTTACAGACAACCTTTTTTTTTTTATATGAATAACTCGCAAGAGTCCCAACTGCTCAGTGAGACTATGGCATCCCCAATTGGGGTACGTTGTTTGGCTGAAGGTAGTGGGGAGGGGAAGGAGATGGGAAAGAGGAAGGTGGGAAGTACCTGGCTATTCAGATCTGAATAAAAATCAAACACAGCTAACGCCATTTCAATTCTGAATGGTGGTCTTACACCAGGGCGACACTGAGAGTATCTTCCATTCTAAAACGTGCCTTAAATAAACTATACATTATTTTAAATGAATAAATTTTGAAATAACACAAATTAATCAAAAAATATAAATTATTGCCGCGCCGGGATTCGATCCCGCAACCTTCCGAATGCGAGTCAAGAGCCTTACCGCTGAACTACGCCGGCCATCATTAAATATCAAAAAAATTGTAGTCAATTATATTGGGATAAAAAGGTAACACACCCGTACATAGAAAATTATTAGATGATACAATTGATTCAAAGAAGCTACCTAGCTGTCAGTGATTATGAATTATTTACAGAGCTTTCAGGAAAATATAAATCTTTTCATCGGAAAATAAAACCAAAGCGAAATAAAACATTTACCCCAAATTCGTAAAAACGGTGAAGCTACATTGCGGCGTAGCCTGCATAATACGTTGGCGACGTACCTTACCTAGTACAAAGCAATAATGGCGTAGAGCTACGCCATTCAACTGCGACGCAATTCATTACGACGCAAGTTAAACGACGCCAGTGACCTTCTACGATCTACGGGAATGATTTTTTTTAATGCATCAGTCGCCTATGGATCGATACTAAAGTCCTAGTCACAAATACTTGCGCCACTAATAATTAAAAACACAACACTGTTTTAATTTACTAAGTAGTAATTAGTCACATATGAATGTTTATAATGGCGCCTTAAGTACGGTTATAAAAACGGTACACAACAAAAAGTAATCATTTCACTAATGATCTTAGATCATAGCTTCTCAACCTTATTTTGCCTAATTGTGTATAGATAGGCGACTTATTTTTAAATCAATGTAGACATTTGACAATTTGACGGCATCCGTGGTCCCGAGGCAAGACTCTCGACTCACAATCCGAAGGTCGCGGGTTCGAACCCGGCGTGCGCAAATAAATTTTATTTGATTAATTTGTGTTATTTCACAATTTATTCATTTAAAATAATATATAGTATATTTGCGGCACGTTCCAGAGTGGAAGATACTTTCAGTATCGCCCTGGTGTAAGACCACCATTCAGAATTGAAACGTTGCTTGAAATGGCTTTAGCCGTGTTTAGTGACCAGATCTGAATAGCCAGGTACTTCCCCACCTTCCTCTTCCCTATCTCCTTCCCCTCCCCACTACCTTCAGCCTCACAACATACCCCAATTGGGGATGCCATAGTCTCACTGGCTCCAGACGGGAGCAGTTGGGACTCTTGTGCGGTATTTCATATAAAAATAAAAAAAAGACATCTTCGAAAATTAACATTTTAAATCTTATAAATAAGTCGCCTATCAGTGGATCTAGCCACAGTTTGAAAATGGTCTTGAAAACCGAAACAGCTGTAACTAAAATACATAATAAAATACTTGTAGAACTTGATAATAAAACTATCAAATCTAATTTTAATTAAATATTAAACAAAAAATTAAACGTGATTTGTTTGTCAGAGAGGTAAACAATTATTCTTCTCGGTTAAACTCAAATAATTATAATTGATTAAAACTTATTGTAGATAAAAATATTTTAAAGACTAAGGTGTTAAAGAAAAACCGAAAGCAAAGAACTCATTCTTATAGGCATCGGCAGCTTTATAATGAAAAACAGTTTCAACCGAACAATGTGAATCACTTTCCCAATAGACTAAACGCTATTAAAAAACAAAATTGAAATAAAATGATTTGACATTAAAATTCCTAAAGTTTTTTTGTACGTGTTCATGTAATGCAGTGCATTAAATTAGTACAATAATTCTGCATTGTAGATTGTAGATGCTTTATAAACACATTATTGCTCTTATAAACACAATATCAGGAAAATAAAGATTGGTTCGCATACAAAACTGTTTATCAACACTCGGCTCCAAGGCAGTCTTCTTTCTAATGTTCATTATAGAAAACCCCACTATTTGCAGCCAACGGAACTTTGGCGCCCCAATGAAAGAAAGTTGTGTAGCGGAAATAATTAGGGGGAGGGAAAGGAGGATGTGTGGGTGATTGGAAAGTGGCCAGAAGAACCTGAGTAATCATATCTAATAACTCAATGACTGACCGGTCAGTGGCCGAGTTGGCATCACGTTTGGGTCCCACCCAGGTGTCGAGACGCTTGAAAAGAAGCCCGACGCGTCAAGTGTGGAATTGCTCAGCTAGCTAAGACCTCCATCACAACACAAGCAACATTTTCCGCCTATTTTGGTGGTAGTAGGAGAATTTAAAAATTGAAAATTTTCCCATTTTCTACTAATTGCAATAACATACATTTAAAGTTACGTTGTTCAAAATTTGTCTAAAGAAAAACAATTATCAAAAACCAAGTCGTTAAGTACAATTACAATATAAAGCTATAAATAATTATTCATAATTCTGATAGTGTTATTACAATGTTAAGATTAATTAATTGTGATATTGTTATTATACGGTACAGTACGGTAAGATTGTTGTAAAAGGGAGTGCCGGTTTTTTCATTCATCAAAGAACCGTTGAGGTTTACAAACAGAATCCCCGATAAGAAAATTTTCAAAACATGGAATTTTTCAGTTTCAAAAACTTTTGTACCCGTCAAATTTTCTGAAAAAATTTCCGAGAATATTATCCCGAATAATAAATCCCCTAAGATAAAAAATTTCCAATACGAAAATTACCAAATTTAATAAAAAAAACTATTCCTGCCTATTTTCCGACCAATTTTCAGGTTTCACGTAAGAAAATTTTCAGAAAAATAAAATTTTCCGCGACCAAAAATTTTCCAACGTGAAAAGTTTCCAAACTTCAAAAACAAAACCAAAAAATAAAAGTCTTCATGTTTTTATGAAAAAACCCCGACCCAATTCAAACAAAAAAATTATTATTTTCCCGGAAGAACTTTTTTCAGAAAAATAAAAATTTCCAATTCGCACATAATATCAAAAAGATACAAGTCCGTTAAAAATTTTTACGACCTATACCAATCTTCCGATTTTCACAGAAAAAATGTTTTCAGGAAAATAAAATTCTCCTGGATCCCAAAATGCTGAATTAGCATACTTCAAATAACAAAATCAAAAAGTTAATCATAACGTCTTTCAAAATCCAATATAAAAATTGAAAAAAAAAATAATCTACTAATGAAACCATGATATTTATTTACAGCTTGATGGCTTTTACATGTAAGGTAAGTTATACAGGAGGAACATAACAAGTAAATAGTACATAATAATAAACTGAGCAAGAGACATTTAAGTGTTTTATTCGTGATTTTTTTTCAAAAGTGACACCCAGATCTTTTATTAATGTTACTATAGAAAGATTCACATTGTTAATGTGATATTGAAAGAGTATTGAATTTGTATTTCGAGAAAACTTAAACATTGACATTTGTTTATGTTTAAAAATAAATCATTTATATTACACCAATTATACAATCGATCCAAGTTATTTTGCAATACAAGACAGTCCATTAAATTTCTTTTAGTAGTGTAAATTTTCAAGTCGTCAGCAAACAAAAGGAAATGAATACCTTCAAATTTTGAAACAATGTCATTGGTAAATAGAAAAAAAGTATCGGACCTAGATGAGAACCTTGAGGCACCCCACTTGAAACTTAATTTCGCGTGATATATGGATATTTACTTCACGAACGAAGACATTTTTGTCACCTGATTTTTGTATCGGTGACTTTGCTGCCACTGGATCGCCCGATATTATTTTTTCAAGGAACAGGCATATTTTTGGAATCGGTTCTTTTTGGCTTTCGTAATATTCCAAAAATGTTGCTGTGCCATGAGAACATGATTATGATAAATGATATACTGTATAAATGGTAGTATAGAAATTTTAGAGGTCTCAAATCAATTTGGTTAAAAATTGTTGTTTACTTACGGGGGAGAAACTTCAATTTTACGTCCAAATAAACAATTTCGAAAGCGTTTTTTAATTTCTTAAAGATTTGATTGGCAGTAAATTTCTTAGTTAATGTTCATTTGTTCTAGAAACGTGGTTGGCGAATATATCGAAGAGAGTTTAATTATTTAAATATGTGGAGCGTGATTACACTGACGATAAACCAAATAAAAATAATCAAGCCGAATTAGGGCGCAGGAAATAAGGCTACGACGTTTGGGGGTGAGGGGGCGACCTAGGTCATAGCGCCGCAATATAGACGGTGATTCCCCATGCACCGCGTTTGCAGCGACCGCGACGTAGGCTAGGCCACTGCGCGCGCCGCATGACCCAATTCCTTCCACGGGTCGCCCCACACCCACTACCCTCTACCCGGTACTCGGGTACTCGGGTACTCGGGTACTCCGGTACTCCGCTACTCGAGACGAGCGCGGGCGGCGCGCATCGATCCGGCGCTGACGTAGCCGTAACGATCCGGCCCGCGGCTCGTAGTCCGTAGTACGCTCGGCTCTTATGCGCTCCTGGCGTAGACCCACCGTACAAGGTAGACGGATGCGTATACTATGACAAACTATGCCCTATTCATACTATACTAACTTCACAGGAAGCATTGCATCAATACCACACACACACCCACATACACACATACACGCTATTTGCTCCACAGCCGATTTGTTGTAGTGTTAGAACATAGGCTAGTATTTGTGACAGGGTGACTTTGGATAGGTACATTATTATGCACGAAGAGGCATTTGTAGATTCTAAGGGGTGCATTCATTTTTATGTAAAATCAAACATTTTTTTATTTTTTCATAGGCTCAACCGTGACCTTTTACTTTTAGCGTTCTCAAAAATAATTGTAATTGAATTAACTTCTACCTTTAATAAAGTACTTAACACTATTTTAATATTATCAGTTCTAAACCGAAAATTAGAAAACTAATACTTAGAAAAGTAAGGAATAATAAGTAAGGATAAAATACGGAGGCAATAATAAAATTATACCGAAGAATAAAAACCACCGTGGCAGAACGATACGCCTGTGATTCATTTTTAGAGTGTGCAAGTTCAATTACAGGCGTGGGAAAAAGTGACCTTTAACAATCGTTTGAAAAGGTTAAACTATAAGTCGTGAGCAGATCTGTGAAACCTGGTAGGTACCTCCAAACCACTTTCTTCTACTTTCCCTTCTCCCACTTCCTTTCGATTAAACAAAAAACCCAAAATGGGAAAACCATAATCCACTGCCTCCAGATAGAAAGGAATATTTAGCGGCAACACATAAAACACATAAACAAAAAGTTAAAAAGATAAGACGGCAAGAAAAAAAACACTTGTTTTGAAACATTTTCATACCATTATCTACCCTATGATTAATTTTCTAGCTAAAGTGCTCCACAAATAGAATAATAAAATGCGATCCTACTAATGATAAAACCATTTCCACTAATACGCGTCAATCAGCCCGGTGAAAATAATAATATTGCTGTTTCCGAGAAAAACGAAAAAAATATCCAGCCCATCGTGGCATGGTGCCTACCTAGCTACCTGTATAGGGCTGCCATTATCACTTCCGAGTAATTTAATCAATATTTCATGTTATTACACGTGCTCTTGTTTACTCTGGGACTTTATTTTTTATTCCGGGAAATAGGCATGAACCTAGGGGGAAAAAGTAACAACACCTTTTTATTCTAAATTACGTTGCACGAGATATCGGCTGAACGATTGCGTGTCTCAGAATAGAAGATTATTGAAACAGTTGAATAATTATTCTAATTTTGTTTCGTAGAAAAATCTATTGATAATAATAAGTTTGGTAATTACTATTTTTGGGACATCGAGACCTTTAAAATCTTATTCAAATTAAGAGGCGCGAGGGAGTATGCAACGAATCCGATATTGTAAACAAAAGTTATGCGTTATGAAATCTTATTGTCCTTACCGTTAGGGTGAATGTCATTTAAAAAGCAATACAATATTATTAAGGATATTCCCAGTGTTGCACTAGTTTGGAACCACCATTCGGAATCGAAACATTGTTAGAAATGGCTGTACCAATATCAATTTATATGGCGACCACCGCTCACATTTTATTTCCTTTCTATGTTAAATTCAATTCTCAAATTCTCAATTCTCCAATTGAATTGAACGAAAAAAAACAATTTAACATTTTTATTTTTCCCACAAAGACTTTAAAATATGTATTTAAAAAGAATCGAAACTCTTATTCACAATTTATTTTCATTAATCTACCCACAGACATTTTTTTACAATTGTCTGTGGGTAGATTTCATTATTTTGTCTAAATCGTTTCCTAAGAGTACGAGTGACTAAGAGTAATCTTAAGATTAACCAGTGGCGTAGAGAGACCCTCCACGCATTTTTGGGGATAGCCGCTCGGGGGTGACGTCCTCGCCGAAACGAAAAAATAAACTTTTAATTTGTTTATTTATTTCATTTAATTTAAACGCCCATATGACTTGTACATATAATGCAGAACATTTTTATTAAATTAATAACAAAAATAAAGAATTGATAGAGTACAGTTAACATAAAATATAAAAAACAAAATATAGGTTACATAAAATATAAGAGTTGACACAAAGTAATCTATGTAAAAAAAAATCAAAAAATACTTGTTTAGGGATGTATAAATGAGATGTCTGATGTCTGTGTATTGCTTTATTAAGCATAGGAAATGTTTGAAACATTCAAAACACCTTATTGAAGTCCCTGTGAAGGTTTCTGGATTATAACAATAGATCTGAAGTTTTTTAATCATTACAAAAAAACTCTTGCGAAACTGCCTAAAATGTCAAACTTTAAGAATGACATTTTGCAAAACAATGATCGTTAAATCAAAAAAAAGGCGAGACCTGAGGGGTTAAATGATATCCGTAAACTTTTATTTTACTCATTTTAACCAATACATTGATTATCGCCAAAAGTAGCTTCGCCCGGTACTTAAGTGATTTCTGGATGTTGTACGTATTTTTTTATTTATTTATCTAGTACCTAGGTGTACCACAAACATAAAATTGCTGATTTTTTCATTAATTAGTTTTTTAATCCGTGTTTCGATTGCATTATTTGTGGAATGTCAATGTACTTATTTTAAGTTCAATAAAACTTTTAAAAGGCCATTATGATTAAAATTACAAGCACGACGACCGGCGTGGTCTAGCGGTAAGGCTCTTGACTCGCAATCCGAAGGTCGCGGGATCAAATCTCGGCGTGGCCGGGATTTTATTTGATTAATTTGTGTTATTTCACAATTAATTCATTTAAAATAATATAAAGTATATTTGCGGCACGTTCCTCAGTATAGCCCTGGTGTAAGACAACCTTTCAGAATTGAAACGTTGCTTGAAATGGCTTTAGACGTGTTTGGTGACCAGATCTGAATAGCCAGGTACTTCTCCACCTACCTCTTCTGCATCTCCTTCCCCAGTACCTTCAAGCTCACAACATACCTCAACTGGGGATGCCGTAGTCTCGTATTAAAAATATGAATACCGCATTCAACTCTTGTCTTGAGAGATTACATCGTGTGGGGAATGAAACTTGCTGTGTGGGCATATATTTTTTTTTTACATGAATACCGCACAAGAGTCCCAACTGCTCCCAACTGGAGCCAGTGAGACTATGGCATCCCCAACTGGGGTATGTTGTAAAGCTGAAGGTAGAGGGGAGGGGAAGGAGATGAGGAGGAGGAAGGTGAGAAGTATCTGGCTATTCAGATCTGGTCACCAAACACGGCTAAAGCCATTTCAAGCAACGTTTCAATTCTGAACGGTGGTCTTACACCAGGGCGATACTGAGAGTTTTTATAAAAACATCGATATGTTTTTATAAAAAAATTGCTTTCTACAGATACAGATATACAGATATTAAGCAATCATCCTTAAATGTTTCAGATTATTAACAGTAACAAATTCAATACACACTGCTCTGTAACTACTTTCATAGTAACTTCTTACTTCTTTAAATGTGTAATTGTTGTGTACCTTTAATTTTTATAATAATAACTAGCTGGTTCACGGCATGCGTTGCTATGCCATTCAAAGAAATAAATTACTCTCCCTTCTTATCCTTTCCCGTGCGTCCCCGTTCCCTTCCACCTTCCCCGCCTTTCCCCTCCCTCGTCTCTTCTCTCTCTACGAACCCCACCTTCCCCCTACCTTTCCTCCCTCCTGCAAAAATATATGAAATACACACATTTTCATTTATACAAATTTCAGAACGCCAGAGCTTACCATTATATACAGCCTTTGTTACTCGCTGATAATGTAGCTTTCTATTGGTGAAAGAATTTTTTAAATCGGTTCAGTAGTTTCGGAGCCTATTCAATGCAAACAAACAAACAAAAAATCAAATCTTTCCTCTTTATAAGATTATTATTAGTATAGATAACAAACTTACGTACACTTATAATAGAAAAAGAAAACTTTAAATTACATTAACAATTTCAGAAAACTATCGACTTTTATATTAATTGTTAAAAAATGTTTTACACCACTGCCACGGTAGATATGTTTCGAGTATGTTTGGAATCATGTTTTGAATAATATTGTAACGATAATTGTTGAATCGTGTACTGTAACCTAAACCCAAATACGAAACTGCATGTGGAACTCCATTGTACAACTTACTTATTGAATACTCGTACCTACTTGTGTCGTGCCTACTTATGTCTTTCATGCACAGTTTATTATTTATGTTGTTATGATTCTATATACTTGTTGTGACACTCTTATACATTAGTGTGGGCCGATTTTTTTTTCTTCCGAATTCCTTTTGGCGCTAGTAATAAAAAGTTGTCTTTGCATCTAAAACATCAAAATAATTTATTTTAAAAAAAATCAAAAAATATCCTAAAGCTCCGCAAGTCTTTTGAAGTTTGAGAAAATAGCGAAATATTTCCATTTTTTCAGCCTTTGCACAAAATATTCTGAAATAGTTCAAAGATATTAATTTATGAGCTCTTGTTAAATAAAGTCTATAGCTTCGATGTATAAAACCACCATTTATTATTTTTGTAGTAGTCCGCAGTCCCCAAACCAGCCCTCGCTTGAGCAGCGCGCCATATTGGCCGTTCCTTAGTCGACCAAGGACCCTCCGTTTCGTGATATTGTTTGGTAGGTAACTAAAAGTATTATTAAAATATGGGAAAATGCTTCTTTGTAAATGGAGATGACTTCTGAAGTTAGGTTAAGTTCTTCTAATTCTTCTTCCGTTACATTTTCCAAAATGGGAGGATTCATGATTGGCGTACCTTGCCAAGATATCAAATCAAAGTAGGATTGTGCATCAAAATTCAATGGGAATAACTCTCTGGCTTTCGATAAACGCCTCATTTCAAGTTCTTTGACGGTAGATGATTCATCGGTTATCATTGACAAGAGTAAATTTTCAGTATGAGCGAAGTATGGCCCTTTGCTGAACAGGATTAACTATTACTTTTAATTCACCCGGAAGATAGCGCGAATATTTAATCGTTCTAAAAATATGCCTCGCACCTTTTTGCACGACCCATGTAGTTTTGTATCAAACCACACAGGAGCGTATGCCCTCATGATAAACGTGGCTAACATAACGAAAAAATATGATGGAATTGGGCTTGAATATAATCGTGGGATTTGACTCGCTGTAGTAATCACTCCTGGGTTCTTCTGGCAATATCAGGATTTGATTTGTTTAAACTAAATTGTTTTGATGTTTTAGATGCAGAGACAACTTTTTATAACTAGCGCTCAAGGAAATAAGACCTTTTTTCGCCATACAGTTGCGGCCCACGCATTATAAATAATTAATATTACGGCCCATACATTTTTTAAATTTTTTTTTATTAATATTGGTTTCATTTACATTTTCATAATATATCTTACATATTTTATACACTCTCCTAAGAAAGCAGATGCTTGAGTTTAGGAGAGGAAAACTTGTTAATAACTTAAGAATTATTTAAAAAATAAATAAAAGATCCTTATCACAAACTAAGGAGTTGAACTTGTGAAGAGATTAAGACTTAACATATTTTAAAAGTTCATAGGAGTAATTAAACAAAAAATGTATAAAGGATGTACATAAAACATTAGAAATAACAAACAGTCAAAAATATATTTAGGAGAAAATTAAAATATGGTGGTACCCCCAAAATAAGATTTAATTTTTTTTTTAATTTGTTGTATTTTTTTCTGTTCGTATATCAGCGGGTAATTGTTTAAATAATTTTATTCCTTTATATACATAGTGATTCTGTGCAGTTGTGGTTCGTCCGGGAGGTACAGTTAGTCCACCAATAGAAGTATTCCTTATGCTAATGTTTTGCGGTGGGGTAATATTTTTATTAAAGATATCTTTGTGTAGCTGAAGTAGTGCTATTTTTTCGTAAAGTTTTGTAAGTGGGGGAACAGGGAATTCTTGGAATACGTTTGTTGTTGGGTAGTAATACGGTTTTTTTAGGATAATTTTTATAAGAATTTTTTGAATTGTTTCGAGTGGGAGAAGGGATGATTTGTAAGCACCCCCCCAAGCTATGATTCCATATTGTAGTACAGAGTGGGCAAGTGCAGAGTAAATTTCTTTTAATATTTTTAATGAGATAGTATTTCTAAGTCTAAAAAATATATATATTAGATTCCTCATTCTGTCTACTGTGGAGTTTATTTGATTTTTCCATTTGATGTTATTGTCGATAATTATTCCGAGATATTTTATTTGTTCTTACTACTAATTGATTTTAAGTAGGCAAATTCTGTCGTGAACTTTAATATATATTTATTTATATTTGAAATATTCTCTGTTAGGCTCAGAGGTAGAAAATGAGTTTTTTCAACATTTAAAGAGAGTAAATTTTCGTCAAACCATTGTTTAATGATATTTATTGCATTATTTGCTGATATTTCGGCCTCTTTCCAAGAGTTAACTTCAACATATACTTCTACATATACTTGTTATGATGCTCCTGGACAACATACCTTACATGAAAAGGCCATGAAGACGTAAATAAATAAATAAAAAATATTTGTTCTTTACACGGGGTAGACCCTGCTCATAAGTTTACCGAGGAGCTGTCTTCCACCTAAAACCTTTCAGCAGTCATTTTAACAGTAGCAGTAAAAAAGTAGTTTGAAACGAGAACTTTGGTTTCCAAAAAACGTAAAATTTTATAAGTAGTTTAGACTGAAACATTAAGCAATCCGGTTGAATGGGTACACATATCTGATCAGCAATGTTTTTTTAAACTTGATTCGACAAAGTTACGTAATGAATTTATGGTTTCGATTCCCGGACACATATTTGTATCAATTGGTGCGGCCTTTAAAGCTTCTGGTAGAGTGTTGTATAACTTCATCCCTTTGTAAACTGTTCTGCGTATTCGTTTTGTCCTTTTTTTGTAGTCTGATTTCCTTGCAAGTCCTTGTATTATGTCTGTGAATGTCCTTGTTGTATATAATTTTGTTTGAGAAGTATTTTGGTAACATGTTGTTCACTATTTTATGGATAAATATCATCGTGTGCAGGGTCAACATCTGTTTCACGGTTAGCCAATTTAGTTCCTTCAACATTTTATTTACTTTTGAGAATCTATTTCGCCGAAGTATTATTCTCATTGCCCTGTTTTGGAGAATTTGAAACCTATTTTGTTCTCGTTCATTACACAGGAAAAGGATAGTTGAGCAGTAGTTAAAGTGTGAAGCAATAATTGAATTATAAATAGTGACTGCAGTTTTTTAGAAAGTTTTTGCCGAATTCTTCCCAAAAAAGATACTTTTTTCCAATTTTCTTTTGGGTATATTCAGCATGTTTGTTAAAGGTTAGTTTGGAATCTAATATAACTCCTAAGTATTTCATTTCAGTAACACTTTCAATAATTTCATCGTCAATTTTAATTTTGCTTTCACTGGATATCTTCTTATACCCAATCACCATACATTTTGTTTTTTTTGTATTTAATTTAAGCTTATTTATTTTTAGCCATCTTGATACATTATTTAGTTCATTATTTAAAATATTTATTAGTGTTCATTATTTTAATTATTTATTAGCGAGATATTTATTTATTTATTTATTTATTAATAAACGCCCTTTTTCGGGGCTTTTACATATATAGCATAGAAAAAACATTTTATTGTACATAACTGAACTGCCTCAATAACAATATTTTATATTTATTCAAAGATAAATTGAAGATGTCCACTGACTTGGTATAATTCTTATAATTCCCTCCATTAGTATTCTGGGCAAAGAGGAATACATATGGTAGTTAGTCCCAGAATTTCTGCACTGAAATAAATCCTGACTTCTAGTATTACGAAGTGGAATTCGGAAGCTTATCAATTCAAGTAATACCGGACTATCAACTAAATCATTTAGAATTTTATATAAAAATACCAAGTCAGTGAAAATTCTTCTGTCTGACAATTTAAGCATATTTATATCGTTTAAAATTGTGTTGTAGTTTAACATATTTGCTGGAATACCCATTTTAAAATTTAGAAAACGTAAGAATTTGTTTTGTATTCTTTCAACAGCGTGTACGTGCATATTATAATGAGGATTCCAGACAGGAGAATTGTACTCAAGTTGGCTTCTAACATAATATCTACGTATTGTTAAATTAAGGATACGAAATTATTATTATTATTGCTATATAAAGCATGGAAATTGTTTGAAACTTTCAAAATTTCTTATTACAACCACATGACAATACATCAGAAAAGTTTTTTAATTATCACAAAAATTCTTGTGAAACTGTAAAAAAATTGAAAATGACAAGATTGTTAAGACAAAACTCAATTTTCAAAACTCTAAATAAATTAATTAATTTGAAGTACTTTTAAAATATGTAATTTGAATCGAATCAAGAATTACAGATATTTTAAAAAGGTACCTACGTCAGGTACCAAATTTGATTGACAGTTCTTATAATATTTGATTGTTTTCATAATAATATATACAAAAATGAATATTTGTAATATATGAAAAATGAAAATTTGAATTTAAAAAATTGTAATAGGTGGCATGCGAGATGTTTGAAAACTGAATGTACTGTGACTGAATATATGGAACGCGGGAGGGGGGTTGGCGGGACGGTGGAGCGGGAGAGGGGAGAGAAAAGGCAGGGAAGGTGGAAGGGGAAGGCGGAAGGGGAAGAGTACGCGGGAGATGAACTGCGACGCACGGAAAAAAAATGCAGGGAGAAACAATTTATTTCTTTGAATATGGCATTGCAACGCATGCCGGGAACCAACTAGTTTAATATATATTATCCGTTAGATGGCTCGAGCAAATCTAAATTCACATTTTTTGATAGTAACTGTTTTGACGTGTTAAAAAATAACACCTTAGCTTTACAGTGTTCTGAAAAATTTGCGTATTTTCACAATTCTGTAAAACAAATTTTCCAAGCGACGTATTATGTACAACAAACAAGTGGTCGATATAAAAACTTAATTAATTATTAGAATGTCAATAACATGTTACGATGAAATCAAAATGATTTGTTATTCTTCGTATCCGGTTAGTAATTCAACCATCTTAAAAGAAGGGTTTGAAGTCTCATAGCCGACCCTTCAAAGGAAACGGTAAATAAATTCTACTTTTCATACTCGTGCTTTTTGCTATCAGCTATTGCTATCAGCAACTTTGCGAGTAATAAAATTCATGATTCTGACACTCGTGCCCCGGCATTAGCGATTCCTTCTCGCAATGCTGTAATGTTTTGGCCGCCTCGTGTGTGTGACAGTTGGGAGGAATACTTTTCAGGTGGGCGGAGGTCTGGCGGGACCGGGGCGGGCGAGGGAGGGAGCTGGAGGGGGCGGGGGCGGCGGTGGCGCGTAGTCTGCAGTGATATGCGCGCGCCGCCCACTCCCGGAAGCTTTACGGTCGATAGCCGCCACGGGCGAGCCACGTGAATGTTACGTTGCACGAGCCTGATGCATAATCAATTGCCGTTTACTACGCTACGCCGTAGATGAGGATTAATGCGCATCAGGGAAGCTTAATAGGATTTACGTGGACATTATATTAATTTGTAGTTAAGGTTTAGTTAAGGTCCGAAATTATTTCAATGAAAACATCGGGTGTAGAAAAATAATCCAAAGTCTATCGATTAATCACGAAAAATACAATTTCAATGGAAGCCCTAATTAACTAATTTACAGCTGTTATATAATTGCAACTTATTTGGTTAGTTTTTTGGAAAACTAACACACTTAAAATGTATATTTACGACAAAATAGTAGCCCTCTCATAATTTTAAAGACGCTATACATAATTCCAGATAAAAAATAATGAATAATAAAAAGTTTATTCAAGAAATTGTGTGAAAGAATATTGATTTGAGGCAAACTTTTTTTCAGTGGTGTGTAATGCATCGTTATAGGCCGTGTAAGAGGTGAATGGCTGGTGTATTAATGTCGACGTAGTAATACTAGTTGTAAAATAGTGCACGATGCCTACTGCAATGGTAGCAGCGAGCATACAATGGTAGGTACCGGGTACTGGGTAGTGTAGGTACTGTCTCTCCCTGTAGCTCCGTTGTAACGTGGAGTAACTGAACGTAAATACTCGTAGGGCGGTGACGACCACGTTGCCTCCACGTGTAACGGAGACCACGTGGCAGCCGTTACAAGACAGCCCGCCGTTACAGCGAACTGATTCTGGGTCATCGGAATGGCGAAGGGCCGTATAACCTATTTAGGCCAGGATACAGGGAACTCAAGGGCGTTGAGGACGAACTTCCCTTTCGAGATTTGGGGGCTGCGAGCGGTGTCGTAAATCATACCGCACGGGAAGGGAGCGAGACCGAAATACTGATAAATTACCTTTTCCTAAAATATATATCAAATCAGAGCGACTTCATTTCGTACCACGTCTCTTTTACTTTACTTTGAAACATCCACCGACAATTACAATTTACGGAATACACTCCGAGGCAATGTAAAAATATTGTACTTCTGTGAGCCAAAGGAAAATAGAGATGAGTGAATAATTCCTCCTTTAAGATAAGGGCTTACAATCTGCCCTTAGTTATAATATTATATTCTGAAAGGGAAAATACATCAAAACAAAAATTTTAGGGGTTTTTTCTTAAGCAAAGGGAAGGATAAAAATCCGCATACAATAAAAAATAGTATAAGGACAAAATGTTGAATGTCCTATTTTTATTAGAATTAATTTTTAGGTATTCATTCCATTTTCCTTTCCACACAGGTTGGGATGACCACGGTAAAAAAAACAACACAAAATTATTTAACAGAGAATAGAACCATCTGCTTTATGATTCCTGAATAGATTAGGGTCCATAAATTAAGTACAATTCCCACTTTTTGGCAAGACTAACAAGGGTGACCTATGACGTTTGAAACTGGGCTACAGCGGGAATCCCGGGGTTACATAAAGCGGAGGAGGTGAATCTATGTCATTAAATTGCGCATACGACTGCTACACAGTCTTGTTTCTGCAGTTGCGGGATTCAATCGATACATCTAAACGCCAAGACAAATGTACGATATTTTCTTGTGGAAATTCGAGGACTAGATTTAACATTTTATTAAGAGAGGGTAGAGGGTTTGCAATTTCCACCGTAAAATAATGCTACATAATATCGGCACGAAAGTGCTTACGCTTAAAGTGGGATTTACAGATATCTGAGGGTAAAAGATGTATAACAATATAACATTAAATTTACATACCGCAGTCACCTGAAGTGATTCAGTATTCTCCAGTAGATTAATATTATGAATGATCCAAGTAACGTTGGTAAATCCCGCACCTTTTTCAAATCAAGAGGAATAGAATTTAGAAATCGGGATTTTTATTATTTTTATGTCAATTATCTTTGAAACTAATTTATGTTTTATAAAAAAGACAACATAGTAAGTAATTAAGAAGATATTTTTATTCATCCCTAATGAAGGTTCGGGTCGAACTGAAACCGGTTGGATAAAGAAATAATAAAATGGAATTGAAACAAAGTTATATTATTGTGTTTATTATAATTATGTATTCCTACAAAGTGTTTGCTACATGTGAAAATTTAATTTAAAAAGACTTTTGGGATCAAGCTTCTTTAAAACTAGTAATATTTTTAAAAAATATTGGAAAGCAATTTGGAATATGGGAGCGATATCTAGAACCCAAATTATTTAAAATATTAAAAAACTATTGAATCTCTACAAAAAAAAATCCTAAGATTATTATCATTTTGACTTGGATTAAATGCCTTACTCCAATCTTTACGAGGTGCGATTCCAACACTTTAATTTTACAATACTGGAAACGGAGACAATTTGCTGACTCAACATGTTTAGACAAAATTATTCAATAAACTTAATTTAAGGAGTCATAATAAACTCCATCTTGAATTATTTAATAACAATATTGCCTACTTCAGTCCACTGCCCCGAATGTATCGTCTCAATAAAGTAAATTAGCAATCTACTGACATGAAATATCATAGATAATAGTTATACTTCAACACGAATGGTTATTATTTCCTCTATTTATTATTATTTTTTTATATCATGTATTTAATCTTTAGGTTTGATTTTTTTTATCTCCTTCCATATTTTTGTTTATATCTTGTTTATAATTTTAACATCCCTACATAGAGAAAAACAAATCTTAATCTGAGCGTTCTGTGAACATTTTTAAGTGGATTGTTAACATTTACGCTCTTTCCAATGTTGACCTTATAATTTTTTCAAGTAAATACTTTGTAAACGTTCCAAAACAATAAATAAATAAAAAAGGTAACATAATAAGTATTTAAAACTTTAATAAAATTAAAAAAAAAACGTAACAGCCACCGACAGGACTTTCCACGGTCATTTGACATCAATCATCTTTGGTGATAGTAATATTATTTTTTAAAAAAGTATTACAAACGTAAGGTAATAAGTATTTTAAGAAGACTGATTTAAAAAAGATCATAAAAAAACAAGAGTCGTGTCCCTTACGTGAACGGACATTCAAAAGCCCAGCTCCGGAAAAAAGAGCCCCCTGTTTCCACACCGGTTAATGGAACTGTTATCACAGAATGCTTGTGGTGTAAATATACTATTTTTTTAATCCCGCAAAATCCCGGGAAACCGCGGAATCAAATAATGCTGAAATCCTGCGGGGTCGTAGGATTGCAAACCCTAGGCCCAAGAGTAAAAGGAATTAAAAAAAATCCCCCAGTGGAGTCACCAAGTAATCAGATTAGCTGAAAAAAAAATTGAAAAATTGTACTGTGGCCGAACCTATGTAATACGTGGTGACCGGACAACTCGGGATGAAACCAACTCAGAACCATTTCAGATAATTTAGAGTGATAAAACATATATTTAAAAAATTGGTTAAATAGGTTACGTTAGGTTAGGGTTATCGGCTAATTTAAAATTATGTTTTTCATAGCTTTCAATGAGGTGTTGAGTTGACTTTACTCTAAGTTGGCATGGAAACGTAATACGTAACGAATACTGCCCTCCAGTGATAACCTGGGCTTAATTATGTTTACCTTTGACAAATTAGATTTAATATGGTACAAACTTTAAACTACAAGCAATGTACTAATTATACTTGTAAAGCCTGCAGAAAACCCTCGGTTCAAAAAATATTGTAATTTTTTTTTCATATTTAATAAAAAATATTCCGAATCAATTAATCACATTTACGTATTATTCATATTATATTGAGAGGTAAGTAAACTTTCATTCGATAAAAATAATGTAGTTTTTTGTCTTAATTAGAATCTGATTGTACTACGCCAAACAGCGAATGACGGTCGGTTGCAGCCCGTGGCGTGGGTTGCGTTTGGCGCATAGCGATGCGCGGCGGCAGCAGCGGAGTATTGATCCGGCCTCACTACCCCCGCTCTAGGTCTGGCGGGGCGCTCGGCGCTGCACCGGCGCGGGCGCGGCACGGCTCGCGCGGGCACCCAAACAAACCGTTGTGCAAGTGACCCACTTCGGGCTGCAGCGGCCGGCGGGCGGGGGCGGCGCCAACCCACCAACCTAGAATTAGCGAGCCACCTACACGTGCACGCCGCGTACCCTGTGTGGGACTGTCGACGTCCGCTTTCGTGTGTGAGTTCTTTACGTGTACGGCGCTTTATTTACGTTCATGTCCGTATGGTGCGCCCGATTGATTGGTGGAAAGGAAAATAAAAAATGGATTAGTGCTTAGTTCCGGCAAAAATCGAAGATCTATTGGGAAATAGATAACTATATTCGGTTTTCTCGAATAATAAAAAAATAGGTCACGGTCCAAACACAATTTTTCACATCTACGAGTTACGACAAAATTGATAATGTTTGTTTGTTTGTTTCCAGTTTGCGGTATGTCACATTTCTGCACGACTAATTTGATTGAATATTTAAAATAATTTATGTCTAGAGGAACGCTCACAGCGCATTTCTAGGACGAGCCAAAGGGATGTCACCATAATCTTTTCGACTTCCGTCGGCAGCGGAAAAATCTAAGTAGGTTTCTTCCGGACACACATAGTGCTGCAACTGTCAAAGACGCCAAATTTCATTGTGTCGCAAAGTAAAAGTTGCACTTTTCGGACGGCACTTGGCCCAATGGCCGCTGAGACCGCCTACGAGCTGAACTTTTCTAGAAATCTGAACTCGGCAAGCGCGGCGTAGCAAAGTCCCAACAATTTTGAACAATAATTTTATAAAGGAGTCGGTCATTAAATCAGAGTTGTTTATGCGGAGCCAGTGCTGGCCTGACTTGTGGTAGGCGTCTAAACGTAGCGCCGTGGCGCCGTCGGCCTTTAACGGCTTCCGGGAAGTATGCAGTTAAATACGTTACGCCACTACAATGAATTTTCAAGGGGTGTTTCGGACGCCACAAATCTGGCTGTAACTTTACAAATGGGAAAGAATAAATTCTCGTTGCGATTTACTCGGAAATTATTACTTATGAATAGGGACATTTTTCGAAGGGAATAATTGATGAATACATTTTGTGAAATCTTTATCGGTATTACGGGCGATGATGGAACATGCAATACTCATTAAAAAGCAACGATTTTTGTCTGTGTTCTAATGATGATTTGTAATAACCGTCCACTTTATAATGAGGGGTGATAAAAGCTTTGAATGTTTTGAATTATAATAGGATAATTTGTACAGCGCCATAAAAAATCACATCAAGGGTGCCATACAATGTTTATTTTGATCAATAATATGAATTATTTATTTATTTATGTATTTATTTATTGTTGTTATACGCCCATAGGGGCTTTTACATAGATTATAAAAATGAAAACATTTTAAAAATATACAGGTAGTTTTTGAAAAATATAGCGTACAACCGTGAAATATTTGAAACAATATAACATTTGACAATAACATAGAATAAAATATAATATAAAACATTACAATAACACATCAAATCGTTAAATATATTATACCCACGTTACAATAATTTGTAGGATTCCACAAAGTGTTGGTTTAAATTGCATTTTAGATTATAAAGGGAATCAGCGAATATATCTACAATATCACCAAACTTGTTGCCTAAATCATGCATCCTATTGGTAAGTGAGTGTGATTGATAGTTGGTTGTGTATGTGTTGCAAAAGAATGTAATATTTTGTTTAGTATTCCTTGTCGGTACATGGAGTTTAATAGTAGTAACAATGGCAGGGCTGTCAATTAGGTTGTTCATGACTCTGTATAATAAAATTAGGTCTGAAATTATTCTTCTGTCAGATAGCGTAATTAAATTAAGTCGATTCATCAAACTTAAATAATTAATGTTTTCTATTGGGATTTTGAGCTTGAAATTTAAGTACCTAAGAAATTTGTGTTGAACCCGTTCTATTTTGTTAGAGTGTACTTTATAGAAAGAGGACCAAATAGGTGAATTATATTCCACATGATTTCTAACTAATGAAATATAGAGTGTTTTCATGCAATCCAAGGACTTAAAATCAGTTAAGGTTCTACAAAGGAAGCCAAGCATCTTTAAAGCCTTATTAGTTATTTCATCTATATGTGCTGGAAAGTTAAGTTTGAATCGAATATAACTCCCAAGTCACGAATTTGTGATACTGGTGTTAATTTAACATTATTTAAATTATATTCATGTAAGATTTGAGAATGAGTTCTGGAAAATCGTATTACTTGACATTTCTCAATGTTCAAAAATAACATATTTTGTTCGCACCATTTAAAAAGTTCATCTAAATTAGCTTGTAAAATTAGGCAATCATGTATATTTCGTATTCTTTTAAACAATTTTAGATCATCTGCAAAAAGTAGGACTTGTACATCTTTAAATATATTTACAATGTCATTAATGAATATTAAGAAGAATATTGGGCCGAGGTGGGACACTTGCGGGACACCACTTGTGGCCTCGAATGCATAGGATTCTATAAAATTAATCCTGACACTAAGCACTCTATTACTGAGGTAACTGATAATCCATGTCAATAAACTACCTTTGATGCCCAACAGTCTGAGTTTAGATATAAGAATGTGATGTCGAACCTTATCAAATGCTTTACTGAAATCGGTGTAAATAGAATCCACTTGTTGTTTCAGACTAAGGGATTCGCATATGTAATTATTATAGATAGTTAAATTACTTAAGGTAGATCGACCTCTGATAAAGCCATGTTGGTTAGGAACAATAATATTGTTGATAGGTTTTACAATGGTATCTAATACTAATGACTCGAAAAGTTTGGGTAAAGCAGACATAATGCAAATAGGTCTATAGTTTGATATATCGCTTTTGTCACCTTTTTTATAAATAGGCGTTGAATAACTCTTTTTCCACAGAGCCGGAAAACAGCCAGAAGCTAAGGATTTGTTAAAAAGTTTATGTAAAGGATATATCAAACTGTCAATGCAAGTTATTAAAAATATGGGAGGAATACCATCCGGTCCAGCAGATTTATTACTATCTAATGCTTTAATGCCCCTTTCTATGGATTCTAAATTTATGAAACATTGGCTTAGGTTTAATGACTCTTCCACTGAAGTACTGGAGACTGCATTGACGGGAATATCTTTATCGTAAACACTTTTAAATGAGTCAGCAAAGAGATTTACTATACCCTCAATACTGTCAGCACATTTTTCTTTAAAGTACATGCTATTAGGATATCCACAGTTGTCTTTTCGTTGAGATTTAGTAAAATTCCAGAATTTTTTCACATTGTGATGTTGTACCTCATTTTCTATTACGTTAACATAGTCACTATAGCATTTTAATGATAATTCTTTACATTGTTTTCGTAGTTTAGTAAATGTTATATAATCGTTAGGATTTCTGATATGTTTATATTTTCTATGGATACATTTTTTTTATTAATTAAACTAGTTAGTTCCCTTGTAAACCATTTTGGATAATTAGATGATGTGAAGCTAACCCTGGGAACAAATTGTTCTATAGAGGTATTTAAAATCGAGTAAAAGTATTCAATTTTTTATGAGAAAAACTCTCTTTTAATAACTTTTTGAAGGTTATTCCCATCAACGTAATATATCATTGAAGAAGAAGATAACACTTATAATCTAAATGAAAATATGAAAGAAAACAAGACACAGAA
This sequence comes from Glyphotaelius pellucidus, assembly GCA_936435175.1. NCBI lineage: Eukaryota > Metazoa > Arthropoda > Insecta > Trichoptera > Limnephilidae > Glyphotaelius > Glyphotaelius pellucidus. The sequence continues at coordinate 14,267,102 of OW386544.1, read as the reverse complement.
AAACAGAAAAAAACAATGGTCGCAACTGGGACCATTGTTTTTTTCTGTTTTTCTGTGTCTTGTTTTCTTTCATATTTTCATTTAGATTATAAGTGTTATCTTCTTCTTCAATTATTCAATTTGATCATTAATATTATTTTCCTCATCTAAAAGAGACCAATCTGTTTGGGTAAGGTACTCAGTAATATGATGGTATTCAGCTTTGGAAAAGTTATACGATGGGGCACTTGTTTTTTTTGAAGATGTTAAAGGCATATTTGTTATGATAATGTCCAATGGTGGGTGGTGTTGATCTAACGGTAATAATAATTCGTCGGATAACTCAACCACTATTTTCGAATCACTTGAAAACACTAAATCCAACATTCGATTGTTAAAGTTGAAAATAAAATGTTGTTAAATAAATTACGTACAAGAGGTTTAACAAAATATTCTTCAGGGTAAAAGCCCATGGCATTGGTACGAACATAAAAAAAATGTATTGAAATAAGATTGAGAGGTTTAATTTTTGCTTTTATAAGAAAATGTAATATTTAAGGAAAACTTGTTTTTTCAACGAATGATAATCGGTAATAGCCCCAAAGAGGACGCACCCAGTGTGATGTCTAGTATCTTCCGCCTTTATCATTCTCATGCAAGAAGTGTGAGAACGAAGAGGACTATCTCGAAGACTTACTTACGACCTCTCTCCGGTACCACCATATTAACTGACTACCGTACTACCGTACTGACATTTTAACCTGGTCAATTTTTTTTTTAAACCTTTCAAAACCCGCGGAATGACGGCGCTTACATAATGTAGTATAAATAATATCGAAAACAATTGTTTTAAATAAAATGAAAAAAAAATGCCTCGGGGAAATGTTTTCAGGATTCCCATCTTGAAGGGTTGCAAGAAGCCTGATCTTTTGTTCTCGCGGGAGATTTCAATATTCACGCATTTTACGTTAACTCAGTGATTCCCAAAGTGGTCCAGGTGGAACCCTAGGGGTCCACGGGAAACCCGACGGGGGTCCACGTAGGCGCGATAAAGAAATGGGGGTTCACAAGTTGTAAGTGAGGGTCCACGAACTGGTTTCGAATGAGATCCATCCCATATCCATATGCCACCCCACTCCCATCTCATATCTCATTACGCCCCCTCCATAACAGAGCGACTGGCGTTCAGCGCACGTCGTTATACTGAGATCTTAAAACGTTCAGCTAGGCAAGGGGGGGGGGGGGCGTAATGGGATATGGGTGTACTTTACTGGGATGGAAACATACGATACCCATACTCATACCCCCCCCCCCCCCATTCCCATATCCCATTACGCCCCCTCCGTCGCGGCAAATATAATCTCGAATACTAGTCCATTTGGCCCCCGTTTGAAGATCGTAAATCCGGTTGACCTCGCCATCACATATTCAGTACAACGCGTGTCTAGTTTTGGGAATTTGGTAGATATGTCCACCGGAACCAGTAAAATTTTGAAAGTGGTCTACGGGAAAAAAAATTTGGGAACCTCTGCGTTAACTCTACAAAGAAGGCCCCGATGAAAATAATTTCCCTCGGGGCCTGTGTCATCTTTGGAGACACTGTGTGGAGGGTCCTCCGTGTTTTAGAATTAAAAACGTTACAATGTTTCATTCCGTATTTCCCCAATGGGGTGGATTCAATTAACACCCCAGTAGTAATCCTCTATCTGAAAAACGTGATTCTAGCGAAAGGCGGGTCTAGTGTCAAGGGAAGCCCCGAACGAACGACTAATTATAATATAATAATATTGTATTACTTTTCTGTGTAGACACAATGCACACAAGGAAAAGTTGCCGACAAATAACACGATAAACCCTCGTTGGTTCAACGCCTCGAGAATCGGATATCTCTTAGTTGTAGGTATAGGCGTACCATTGATAGCGCCTTTTTAAACTCCCCCTCTTATAAGTAGCGTATGTTACAGAAAGAGAACTCACAACTGAGCTCATAGCGGCAGAATCATATCTTGGATCGGTGAACTTTGTAAGGCGACAATGCCTGGCGAGACATGCGCCATCAATGTCACACAACAACACGCCATACGAGTGATGGGATTACCTTGTAATAGAAAGATGCAGCTCACGATGCGCTGATTAAATGTTATGTCTACAGAAGACGATGTGTCAGATATTATTCGTCATAATACTTTTTTTTATACACAATGGTCAGGTTGTATTCCACCTTTTTATTAGGTCTCAAAAACACTTGATGATTAAGCAATGAATTTTTTTGAAATTTGCAAATATTTCAATAATATGCGAGTTTTAAGTTTCCTCCACAAATCATCCTTAAAGAAAGAGTTCATCTTTACTAATATTATAAAAGAGGAAAGATTTTATTGTTTGTTTGTTTCGCTTTCACGCCTAAACCACCAAACCGATTTCAAAAATTCTTTCACCGACAGAAAGCTACATTATTAGCGAGTAACATAGGCTGTATATAATTGTAAGCTCTGGCGTTATGAAATTTGTATAAATGAAAATGTGTGTATTTCATATATTTTTACAGGAGGGAGGAAAGGTAGGGGGAAGGTGGGATTTGTGGAGAGGGAAGGAACGAGGGAGGGGGAAGGCGGGGAAGGTGGAAGGGAACGGGGACGCACGGGAAAGGATAAGAAGGGAGAGTCAATTTATTTCTTTGAATGCCATAGCAACGCATCCCGGGAACCAGCTAGTGTAAAAATAAAGTGAAAATATCACTCTCTGTTACAAAAGTGTGTTATCAAAATAATTTTGTATCACAAGATTTTTTGTTACAATTTAAAAGCTTTATGTTAAATATTGGATAACAACATTTTTTGTGAAAACTAAGGGCGTAATATCATTTAAAACCAGTTCAAATTAAAAAACCATTTTTTGCACAAAAATACAAAGGGTATAGCTTATAGATACATTATATTTCTTCCAGCTAATCAAAAAATACAAACATTATACGAAACAAATATTATAAAACCAAACAATTACATATTACGTTATATGAGAAAATAAAAACTAAAAATTAAAAATAAAATAGAGATAATTTAAATAAGGTATTCATTAAGAGTATAATGAAATTTGTTTAGAAGAAATGTTTTTAGTGATAGTTAGAATTCGAGTGTATCTTGTATTTGTTAAATGTTTTGGTTTAATTGGTTTTCAAAAAAAAAATTAATTTATCCGAGCAACTTTAGAGCGCACATCACCCAAAAGTTAGTACCGCTGTGAGTTTCGAACCCGAATTATTCGCGAAATTTTATAGAAAAATAAAATGGATAAGTTTGAAAAGCGAACTTGTGATGTATGAATACACATAGAAAAAAAAAACAAATCTTACATCTCGATCCTCCACTGCGCTATTTCAATCAAAGTAGAAAAACATGTTTACTTCAAAGAAGATTACGGTGGATAAATAATAATTTTGAAGACGCGTCACTGTAAATTTTGAAAATATTATTCGAAATCTGAATTCCAAATGAAATCGATTCGAAGGGTGATCTGCAGAACCCAATTCTTCGAGTAAATAACATTGTGTAATCTTTGGTATATAACTGTGTAAACACAGAATCAAACGATGAAAAGTGATATATCAGTAAGAGGGAATCACCAGACACAACTGGAAATATAAGATAACTCCTCCCATAAGCACGAGCTCCTAGAGCACATCTTATGGAGGAGTAGAATAATAATGAATTATTGTATATCTTTGCATAATGTAATCACTTGTAATGTTAAAAAAATATTGTAAATAAATAAAAAAAACTAAAAAAAGTGTCCATCGTGTAATTATAACATATAAGTGTAAATCAAATTCTGAATGTAACACGTCCATCGTGTAATTATAACATATAAGTGTAAATCAAATTCTGAATGTAACGAATCTTTTCTACAAAAAAAAAGAAATTGATTTCGGAAGATCGTTATTTTATCTAGTTGTTATGTATATTTTTTTTAAAGTGTGATTATTTTTATTGTGACAAGTTTTTTTTGCTTTTTCTGGTCATTGGCAGATTTATTAAATTTTTAAACAAAATGTTACCTTAGGTATGTTTTTAGGTTTTCACGACCAAAAAGTATTTTTGTTATTGTTTTTGGGGTGTTATGCCGTGTTTCGCTACCTCCTTCTTTAGCCAACGTTTCGGACAGCGTTACAGTGTCCATCATCATTCCATTCTACTCATCTGCCCTGATGATGGACACTGTAACGCTGTCCGAAACGTTGGCTAAAGAAGGAGGTAGCGAAACACGGCATAACACCCCAAAAACAATAACAAAAAAAAAAAAAAAAAAATGTTACCTTGTACAACACACATTTAAAATCACATATTTAAGCAGTAAAATAAATCAATACTAGAAATGCTACTTTTCAGAACTTTAATTAAAATGTTAAAATGAAATCATTAACTAAAAATTAAGTAAAATGAAATCGTAAATAAAAGCCGCGCACGCGTTTTGCGACGAAAATACTTCAGTTTGTCTATTATTTACGGTCTTAAAAATAATACATTTCAGAAATTTTACACACTTATTTCCCTACGATACTATTGAAAAATTATAAATACTTATGATCAAAAAATAATTACAAAAAGTACACAATTTTTATAATTTTATCATCATGCGTTTGAGCATTTTTATTGCTTACTTGAATCTAGGTACAACATATATTAAAGCAAATTTTTAAATAAATAATATCGATATTGAGATATTAGTTTAAAATACTGGAATGGAGAATAATCAATCATTACCATCGGAACTGCCCTATACAGTTGCAAGGGTTTTGCAATTTGAATTCTTAGCCGTTGGTTAATGGGCCTTAAGTAAATTGAAAATATTTTAATTTCCTGTTATCTTGACAGATCTTGAAGAATGTTATTCAAGGTTTTTGTAATAAAGAAAAAAATACATTTCACCATTTTTTCTCGAGCATTTTTTCTCATAAATAAATATTTACATAATATTACGGTGTCTCTTCTCGCATTCAAAACGAAAAAAATCCTGCTATTTGATTCGCCAGACCCTGAAACGAAATTTGTTTTGAAAGGTAAGTCCGTTCGTCTTCGTTATAAAATGCACCAAGGTGAGATAATAAAAGTTTTAAATATATTTTTGTAGCAAAAACTGTTTAAGCAAAAATCTCGAACGGTACAACGGTTATGGCCTCCGGTTTAAAATTTAAAAAGCTTTCTGTTAGAAAATGATTGTTCCGTTTGTTTTGGAGAAGTCGAGTCATAATCTATTACTACTGGTTCTGTTGACACTAGACTTTGCGCAATGTTGATTGCTCTGACTTGATAGCTCGCAACTTACTACCGAGCTCTGCTCTGGCGATATAAAAAGGTACTATCAAACATGGCTACCATCTTGAAGGGATTGAACGGTCCGGGAACACATAAAAAAATTTAAAGACAAATGAAATGCAAGTTGGTCGATTCAATAAAGGACTTCGCTACGCTCGGCTCAGTCAAAACGAGTTCCACGAGAAAACAACTTCTTCCTCGTGTTCTTCTAACTCATTATTACTACGTATCAACCCCCCCCCCCGTTCAGAAATTTCTTGAATTTGAAAATTCTGATCCTGGGGGGGGGGGGGTTGATACGCAGTTAGCCCGGTCAGAGCTGTAAATCAGGCCCCATGAAATGTACTCGATATTTTGTGTCGATACTTTTGTTTCAATACTTTTACGAGTGCGATACTTTTTTTCCGATAGTACTCATGAGTACAGTATCGATATTTTCTATTCGATATCGTGTCCCTAGCCCTGACGGATTCGTAACACGGCGCTGTCAGACCGAGGTGACATGGGGAACTTTGGGCGGTGATCGATGATGACCCTAATGCGCCGTACCCCGCGACCTGGCCTCGCCTTCTGCGACCTCTTCTCTCGGCTCTCCGCACTCCGCACTCCGCATTCACTACTTTCCTTACCCGTCTGTAGTGTGTTTCATAAACGTGAAATGGTCACGTGAAATTACTATTCGAATAACGTGAAATAAAAAATCGAATATCATATATCTGTATTAATATTATAAATGCGAAACTGCGCGTGTTTGTTTGTTACGCTTTCACGCATAAGCCAATAAACCGATTTTAAAAATTCTTTCACCAATAGAAAGCTACATTATGTGTGAGTAATGGTAAACTCTGGCGTTACGAAATTATTAAAATTAATATATTATATTTATTATACGTTTTCTGTCGATAACAAAAGCGAGTTTTTGCTAACGTCAGAAAACAAATCGTGGCCGTTATTTGCGGGAAATCGTAGTTAATATCTATCTACATAAATAAAGATGAATCTCCGAAATGTTTGTACGCGCATAACTTCCGAACGAATGCACCAAATTGGATAATTCTGTTTTTTACTACTGGTGAGCTCTGGCATTATGAAATTTAGATGGCACGCGAGCTGTTTGAAAACTGAATGTACCGGGAATGAATGTATGGAATGGGGGAGGAGGGAGGGGATTGATAAGTGCATGCGTTACAGTAATTTCCCCCTAATACCATGCGAGCGAAACCGCGGGTAAAAGCCAGTATAATGTAAATGGTTGCAGTGCTTCAAGAAGCTCTACGACGAATGGTTGCTGACTGCACAGTCAATCGCACAACATCAAATTTAATATTTAATATTAAAGGAATACCTGTTTACATTATTAATTTTGAACTTTTATATTATTTGCTTTAATTTTAATTATTTATATTATATTTGTGTAATATATAAGAGATTTGATTTAATTATTTTAATGTATATTGTATTATGCGTATTATATTAGAAGTGCAGCTTTCATTCCGGGAGAAATCCTGAATGAGCCGAGCAGTGACTTTTTTGTCAATAGAATCAATGATTGAACTAAACAAAATGTCTAAAATTGTAAAAATCTATTGATAAATAAATGTTTTTTTATTATAAATCCCCGTTGCTGAATCAGTGTATCAAAAATATATTACAAATACTTCCAAAAAAATTATGGTTCAAGTCGGACTTTTATGCAATAACTCACCAAAATCGTGGTATTTCTATTGCGCACATGTTTAAAAAAACCTGCACGGTGTTAATGTAAAGAAATAATGCATGAAAATAAAAACAGTCGTCTTAAAAATAAAATTAAAAACTATAAATAATGACGTGGTAGGAAAAATAAAAGTAGGAAAATAGGTAAAGGTTAAGAATGACTGTAGGTTGAAATGAACCATTATAATGAAGTAAGTCAATAAATCTTTTGAGTATATTGTCAGAATTAGGTTGCACACTTTTTTAAAGTTTGTGAAAAAAATTTTAACAATTCTGTGAAGGTTCTATTCAAATTCTGTGATTATTTCAGTTTTATGTAGCCCAGTATTGATAAATAAGAGAACTTGAATAGAATTTACAAAGAAAGTGAAAATTAATTTAAAAAACTTGATGAAATGTTCAAATTTTTTGAAACAACACGTCCCAATTAAACAAGAGCAGGTCGACCAGATGAGAAACTGGCATGGTGCAAGATACTTAAAAGAAGAAAAAAACATGTTTACTGAAAAAGATTAATTTACATAAGCGATTTCATTAATTTAGCGTATCGTTATAATTAAATAAGTCGTCCGCCGTCAGCCGACTGTCGCTTGGCTCCGGATGTTTTCTACAAGAAACAAACAAGGGGCGATATGTTGTTGCTTGTAGATTATAAAAATGATGATAATGCAGGGAAACTTCAAAATTGAAATCGATATTCCATGAATTAGCAAAAACGCTTGAAAGTCGAACTAATTTCAGCTTAAAACAGAAAGAGCTTTGAAATATCCATTTAAGGGTAAACTTAAAATAATTCATAACCGGTGGATGCAATTTTTGGCTTAAGTTGTTTTTAATTGTTTGTCTGATTTCTAGTTTTTCTAGATTTTAGAAATCTATTATAAGTTTGTACAGCGCCCTTGAGGTGATTTTTCACAAAAACGGCGCTATATAAATCATCCAAATCATTTTTATTATTCTATTATTCAGAAATATTGTATTTGTAGGTCTTTTCTGAAATATTAGTTTTTTCTTATTTGTATTAATTCATATTCACACAGCCCCGGATCTACGCCTTGGTGGGACGGGGACGCACGGGAAAGGACATGCAGGGAGAAACAATTTATTTCTTTGAATATGGCATGGCAACGCATGCCGGGAACCAGCTAGATTTAAATAAAGATAGCTTTTCACAAATGAATTCAGTTTATCATTCATTACGTCTAACAGCGAATTGAATGAATCGAATCGAATTGTGCATTTAAAGATTGTCATAAAATGTGAGTTTCATGTGATCATCAGTATATTAATACGTCAGTATATTAATACGTGAAGCAAAAACTTGTACCCCTTTTTACGAAAATTGCGCGGACGGAGGAGTATGAAATTTCCCACAATTATAGTTTATATAGAGAAAGAGTGCAGAATGCTAATATTCTTTTTAAATTATGCATAAAAAATACATTAAAAAAACATTACAATTATGGTCGAATTTCAACCATTGGGCGACCACTAGTTCACTTAAAACTGTCCCTAAAAAAAATTTTCGTAGATATTTCTGAAGTGAATCCTCAATTATTCCTACCCTATACAAACTAAACAACGTAACACGTCCCGTGCATTTCTTTCAGCAGTGCTATGAGTGGACTGTCACGCGGATAACACATAAAGCCAACAATGAAAACAAACATTTTTCACGTTGCAAATAATGATATATCGGATGAGGACAATAATTTGTTACGTTTATATGGCAAATAACAACGATATGTACAGTGTAGGGCCTACTCACATGTATTGATACACTTGTCAATAAGAGATAGATATGCATTGGGTAGGTACCAGGGGCCTAGCATCTATATCGACAACTACGCCGAATCGACGTGATAAACCGAGCTGTTGAAGTTATCTACATAAATATAGAATATAGCTAGCTCGCCCGGCGTAATTTTTTTAAGTAATTTATGTTTGAATACTTATTTATTTGCATTACATTTGTATTTTGAAAAACATAAGATCGATAATTAGCAGTTAAAAAAACACAAACTTCAGAGATTCGTGAAAATGCAAATCCAAGAGTACTTACCCCCGCCAGCCAACGTTTCTCATGCTAGCTGTTAACGTAAGTGGCGCCATCTGTTGGCATTACTAGCCGTCTACTTTAATTCGGTTCTATTACGATAGTAACTTAGTCACAAACTTCACGTTTATAGATGGTTTCCATACAGAGCGGCGTCAGAGTTGTAATCGGAGTCAGATGCTTAAATTTCAACCGTACAGTCGCTAGGGTATTAATATTGTCAGATTTTACCAATGCAGGTTAAAATACGCACCACAATTAACACCGAAACACTTCTTCCAAGGAGTTTACGGTAGTAGTTGTACGTCGTTTAGAAATGCCAAAGTCAAACGAAGTTGTTTTGCAAGTTTTAATTTTTTAATAATATTTTAGGTAAAGCTCCTCGCTTATGACCCATAGCAAATACAATCCTCAACAACTGTAAATTTAAAATAAGCAAATGATTTTGATTTTTCACACAAAATTTGTCAAAACGATGTTTATCGATACGTAGCAACTATATAAAGAGAGCAGAAAACCTCGCTATTTTATTTACAAAGCAGATTTTAGTGAATGCCAAGTCAACCGTTATTGTCGATAGCCGGCGTACGAAGATGATTAACCAACGACAATCGTAATAAAATCACCATCATATCGTCTTTGACAATTTTAAAATCGTCATCCTAGTCCCCCTGTTATAGTGTGCATGTAAATAAATGGGTTCCATGATAAAACAGAATAGCGACAAAACAGAAAATTGAAGAAGGTGAAAAAATTAACAAATAAACAAACAACCAACATAACGTAACCTAATTCATCATTTCATGTTCTGTTTTGTCAGCGTTTTGGTTTATCCGGTTATCACATAAATGTAGGTATTTAATGCGAAACGGAATGATAAGAATCGTAATAGACATACCCCGCACTAGGCATCCTGTGCTAAGGTTATGGTCGCAATAAATCATTAACAAATTAACTACCTCCTCGTTCCTCCATTGTCCACGTGTTATGGTGCTGGGACAATGATAATGCGATGCAAGAAAGCATTCCTCAGACTGGTGTGAATTTAATCTAGATAAGTGTTTCCCGTCGTCAAAATACGGGGGTTAATAAAATAATGTTATAAACATACCGGCACGTCTTTTCGCGAAGGAGTTGGCTGGGGAGATATTATTAATGTCATTATATTTCAAGAGCTGACGGGTCTTTATATAGTCGTAATAAGGTATACCCGTGAACTCCTAAGTAATTTATCTTAGGCTAAATGCCTTGGGCATATTTCTTGATAGTATTATTTACTAACAATTTTTTTATAAGAAAAACTCTTGTCTTCACCGACTTTCACCACCTTCTGTTAAACCGTCATATTTGTCAATCTCATATTTAAAATTTTAAAATTAACAATATTATATTAAACTATTTTTTTTCCGGTTAGACGAGAGGTTCTGGGTTGGGAACATTATCTTTTTCTATTTTGCTTGTTCATCGTTTAGATTATTTTTATTATCTTTTATTGTTATCTTTTTCTCCAATGATATAAAAATATATTAAATTATTTTTTAAACCTTTTTGTTAAGCAAGTTAAAAAAAACAATTATTTTATATTTTAAGTACCGTGTTGCTACTTCCTTTCTTCTTGTATTTATGATATAGTGTCAATTCATAATAATAATACACGTAAGATTATTAGTACGTGATTAGCGCTTTTTTGTCTTTTTTAGACCATATTTTTAACCTGCCCACGCCCTACGCCCCCAATTTTATCTGGGTCTTTTCCTGTCCCCCTGAAAGTCTCAAACGCCCACAAAGGGGCGTTACTGCCCACGTTGAGGACCTATGATTTACATCATCGTAGCAGAATCTGTGTTTCCTCCCTCCTACAACATGGGTCTCTTCAAGACCAATGTTCATTCCTTCCTCTCCTCAAAAAGACCCTCCACACAGCATCCCAGATGACATAGGCCCTGAGGGGAATTATTTTCCTCGTGGCCTCCTGTATGGAGTTAATGTAAAAAAAAAAAAAAAAATAATCGTTGAATACAATTATAGTAATGGTATCGTGTTCTGTATTGCAAATAACACACAGCAAATCTCAGGCAAAAATACAAGTTACCAATTCCGATTTGTAAAAAAACTTTCGGTCAACAAAACTACAAATACTTGGGAACAAATTTCTTTAATAAATTGCCAGAAAATATAAGATCCCTCAATGATAGATTCAAAAAATTCAAAACCCAATTAAAAAAATATACTGAAAATCTTAACTAAAAAAATAAAATAAATAAATTTAAAAAAAATATATTATTTTTTTCTCTTATTCTTTACATAAAATAAATTTGAAAAACTATAAAATAAAAACAAAAACAAAAAAATAACTAAACAAATAATAACTCCTCCCATACACACAAGCATTTGCTTTTTATGGGAGAACATTAAAAAAATATATTCTAACTAACCGGGAATTGAAATTAGTTAATTAAGATTGTTGTGTATTATTTTATTACATTGTATCTTTTATTATTCAATAAAAAAATTCAATCTATCTATATAAATGAAAATGAATCCCAGAAAAGTTTAAAGTCAGAAAGAAATTGGTTTCCGCCTAGTCACTGAACACCATTTTTACTGCTAATAATATTTGGGTCAACGCGTTTTTGCGAACAATTATTTTCATCATTGAACTTGATCAAATAGCAAAAGAGACGTCAGATAAGTTTTTAGATTTTCACCGCCAAAAGTATTTTCGTTATTTGTTTTTGGGGTGTTATGCCATGTTGCGCTGCCTCCTTCTTTAGCCAACGTTTCGGACAGCGTTACAGTGTCCATCATCACACAATTACACGTCTGCCCTGATGATGGACACTGTAACGCTGTCCGAAACGTTAGCTAAAGAAGGAGGTAGCGCAACACGGCATAACATCCCAAAAACAAATAACGAAAAAGAGACGTTAGTCTTTGAAAAAAATTGACTTTGGCATATCAAGATTCAAAGTGTCAACTGTAAACACAGAGTTGATAAATTTTCTTTAGATTAACAACAACGAAAAAAGAATTAAAAACACATGGTACATTAAATTACTGTTTTCAGGTAAAGAGATGCAATCAGCTAAGTGCAAGAGATGACACAATGATTAAACTGTGTAGTGCATTAAAGTAGCTGTATTAGTGTGTTATTGTGATTGGGCTGTGACTTAGATGGGTTTTAATCCTATTTAGTAGGTATACCTACAAACAATTTCACTAAGGGAGGATTTACCACCTTTGTGGTAGCGCTACTAAGATGCGTACATTATAATATGTTTCACCACCGCTAAGTAAAGCTACCCGCCAAGAAAATGTCTTTTTTCATCGCCATGTCAATCCTATGATAAAAGCGACAGAACGATTTTTTTTTCTATTTTTTTCCCAAATTTTATATTTGGTAAATACAATACCCACTAAGGCGCAGTCTGTGCGTGGTCAATATAGTTATATACATTTTATTATTGCACCTAGAAAGAACAAACAGTGGGCATATTCCGGTCAGTGGCTGAGTTGGCATAGCGTTTGGCTCCCGCCCGGGCGTCGCATGTTCGATTCCTCGGCTGGCTAAGTCTTGGACGACACAAGCAAAATTTTCCGCTTACTATGGTGGTTAGTAGGAGATATTCAAATATTGTCGGGTTATTCGTAATCCGGGAATGTTTTTTTTCTTTTTAAGAAAAAAAAAGTATGTATGTACTTTTATATAAATTAAAACATAATAAAAATGTGTCTTAACAGTTTGTACAAAGAATATATACCTACCCCAGATCACGCCCTACATAGAATTGATTATTTATTTATTTTTTCAAATATTTTGTTTTTTTCCCATTCTATGTATTTAGTTATTTATTTGAAAAATCTGTTGTGTAAATATGTATAATTATACGGGACGTGTGGGATTGCACTATCCTCCCACACCCTGGAATAAAAACATTATGATTATATACAATAGTATAATAATAAGGTTTGTAAGAAACATGAAGTGATATAAATTAAATAAAGTTTCAACATCTGCATCGTTTTTTCGAAGGAAATCGAAAGGAAAGGGGTTTAAGGGGTGGGTAGGAATCTGGGCTTCAGTGTGTCCTGGTCATCCGCCTCCAAGACCTGGACAAACCTTACCTAACCCATGAACCCGGGCCATGTTAAGCCATAATTTTTATTTTTTTAAAGAATTGATTAGCTTACTCAAAAATTAACTCGGAGGTGGTGAAATACTCTTATTTGTTATCTATTATGTACCCGTATTTGGAAACAGTGCTACCCAATACCCGCTGAAGATTTTTAATTAAATATACAATAAACCGGTGTAAATACACAATTCTATTACTAATTCAATAACAATGATTGGACATATTCTCGACACACTAAGGGAAATAGGTTTTCCGCAATACCTGACCATAGTCAACATTATGATAATAATCTTACGAGAATAATATAAATAGTCACGCACGGACTTGTTAATTGAAGATAACACTATATCTAGTAGTAGAATGCATTTACTATCCAGTGTATGCACTCTGTAAACTCGCAATCATATTCAAACACGCTGCAATCTTCATGAGCATTATTTGCTAAGATAAAATATTAAATGTACGAGGGTCAGTCAAAAACTAATGCCTCCTATTTTTTTCTACTTAAATAAAGTTAGAGAAGTGAAAATTTTGAATTTGGCGCTATTCCTCAAAACTTCTTCTACAATCTACTGCAGGAGTAACTTTCTGCGTCAACAGGTGGCAGCACTGCAGTCGTTTGCAAAATGACCGACATTAATGTTCGTATTAGACAGCGTTATGTGATTGAATTCTTGAATGCAGAAGAAGAAACGCCCATTCGCATTCATGAAAGACTGAAAAATGTGTACGGTGCCCGTACTTTGGTAAATTTTAAGATCTCCCAGTAAATTCTAAGATTTGCCAACTTCTAATGGCAAAAGTCCGAACTGTTCTGTGATCATCATGTTGGTAAATTGTAAGATTTACTAGTAAAACCTAAGATTTACCAATTTACGGGCTTTCACAGTAACAATGCAACTGTATAAAAATTGTGACAGGAGACGAAACTTGGGATCATTTTTTTAAACCTGAATCGTCAATGGAATGGCATCACACAAACTCATCGAGGAAGTAAAAATTCAAAACCGAGCGTTCGGCAGGGAAAGTTACGGCGGCAGTTTTCTGGGATGCAAAGGGTTTGATTATGGTTGATTTTTTTGGAGCAGGGATGCACAATAAATTCTTAATAAATAAAGAATTTATTGTGCATACCGGCTCCAAAAAATTCTGTCCAATACGTCAAGACCCTTAAAAAGCTTAAAGCACCTCCAAAGGGCTCACAAACCCCAATGGCTCGGAGGGCTTTGAAACAAAGAATGGACGGTTACCTCGAGAGTGTTTCCTCTTGGGGTAAGAATAACCTCGTCGAATTTAATGTTTCAAAGACCCAATCATGTCTGATCACGTCTAAAAGGGATCGAAATGATAATCTAGTCTCCTTCAACGGAAGCATTCTCCCGAACAGGCCTTCCATTGATATGCTTGGTGTAACTCTAAGTGACCAGCTCAGGTACGGGGGCTCCATCGAGGCCAGAGTTAAGTTAGCCTCTCAGAAACTGGGCATACTGTACAGGGCACGCAGATACTTTAATAGTACACAACTGCTAGCCCTGTACAAATCGCAAGTGCGCCCCACGGTTGAATTTGGCAGCCACCTCTGGTCTGGAGCCCCAAAATACCTGAAAAAAACCCTTGACTCTGTGCAGAAACGGGCGGTCCGTTTGATAGATTCTCCTAATTTAACTAACGGATTGCAATCTTTAGAGCACAGGCGCCAGGTGGGAATGCTGTCCTTGTTCTACCGGTATTACAATGGAAGATGCTCCGAGGAACTAGCGTCATTGATCCCCTCGGCACCGGTGCATAGTCGGGAAACACGCCAAACGCGCGCTCAACATTTGTACACGGTTGACATTAGTCACATGAGAACGGGTCGTTTCTACGACTCGTTCTTGAGTTCAACAGCTCGGCTGTGGAACGATTTGCCGGCCTCTGTGTTTCCTCCCTCCTACAATATGGGTCTCTTCAAGACCCATGTTCACTCCTTCCTCTCCTCAAAAACACCCTCCACACAGCATCCTCAAAGATGACATAGGCCCTGAGGGAAATTATTTTTTCCTCAGGGCCTCCTGTGTGGAGTTAATGTAAAAAAAAAAAAAAAAAGCACGTATTTCGCCCAACAGAAGCTATGGCAGGTGCTCTTTTATTGCATGACAATGCAAGAACACACACCAGTTGTCACACCACTTATGTGAAAACTCGATTATGAAAATTGGATGGATAGTCTTACTACATCCTCCACACAATCTAACCTGACGCCATCTGTTCGGGATGCTAAAAGAAACTCGTCGTGGGATTCACTTTGAAGACAGGCCATGAAAACTTCTGCGCGTCAATGGCTTAGGAAGAAGGACCCTGCTTTTTTACTCTGGGATACATGACCTTGTTAAAAGATGGGAAAATAGAATTGTGGAAAGAGACAAAGATTATTTTGAAAAATGACAAATTAATCGTCAATAGTGTGGTTTTTAACAAATGTAATATTTTAATTTCTTGGTAATTAAAAGAACAAAAAAAATAGAGGGCATTAGTTTTGTCTGCCCCTAGTAAAATACTAGTCGTTTGCGTAGGCAATTTTACAATAGAATCATTCTGATTACGATCATTCTTCAAGAGTCAGTTATTTATCAAGGCACTTGGGGGACCCTCATTCACTTGAAGTGTTTTCGTACCCGGAATATTAATAACAACATGAGAAATGCGGATGTAACTTGTTACCGCTGACTTTGAGTGCATTGTTTTGTCCTGAGTGCATACCATTTCCCCGATAACTTTGTGCTATTACAAAGCGAGTAGGCCAATAAAATGGATGAATAACAACGTAATTTACGCAATATGGTGTGAAGTTCAACACTCAAGGTTACTTACAATAATAATTATAAAGTAGGAAAGAAACAAATAACACATTGAGCTAATTGCGCAGGAAAGTTTTCATTTTAATTACCTTTGTCAGAGAGGAAGCAAATATAATTGAAAAAACGCAAAAGTAGTTAAAAGTAGATATTGATAAAAAAAACTATAATGATCGATAAATAGTAATTCGTAATTTAAGTAGGTAATTAATCCACACCATCTGACATCAACACACGACAGGCGCATAGACAAGCCGTTGAAAGCCACAGAAAATCAGAGAAATTTGACAGCTGATAACGCACAACGGACGCCTTTGCTTTTGATTTTGCCTTTTTGACTTAATTGTCTCGTGACGATGACTTAACACAAAATATACAGAATCACCCTTCTGTAGCCTCTAAATATCCCTAAAAATTAAAATATTCTCAACGCTGTGCATAAACCAGCAATCAGTTTCATAGATTCATCTATCCTTGCCCTAACGCAAAGACCTAAAAAAACGTTACCTCATGACTCCAGGCACCTCTGTTACGTCACCAAACGTATCAAGAAACTAACGCATCTTTTTCTCTCGAATTTCGATGTCAAACCTTTCTTTCTCATTTCCACCAGGAGCTAAGGAGTTTATTAACATCCGTTAAACTGTAAAATTTTCTAACTTTATTTATTAAATCACAGATAAAAGACCGAGGGAAGGTGGGAACCGAGGGTCGTTTCGTGCAATTTTAAAATGGAAGGGAGCAAATTTGAAGTCACCGCACCCTACCGACAAAAACATGGTAAAAACTGTACCTAAAAGTTATTGTTCAACCGAAATCCGGAAGATAATAGTGGAAGGGTTATATTGTTAGAGCATACTATGTACATTCACGACTCGGTCCTCATTTAACCAACATAATCTTAACAACAAAGCCGAAAATCCGCGTGAACCATCTACACTCCTCGATATTATGTGAGCATTGGCGTCGCGACATTCGCAAAGATTTAAACTATTTCAGCCTACAACGTCATTTCCACAAATTCACACATATTATTTAAAAGTCAATCGTTTAGAGAAGACAGTATAATTTTTGTTACGTATTTTCCAATTGTTGCCTTAAAAAGTATTGAAATTTACCCGTTGAAACCTTGACGACATGATTATTTACTTCGGCATTATTCATTCATGAAGTAAATATGAAATTAATATTTGTAACGATCCAAATAATGCGATAAGCTGGGTAGAAAGAAAACTGTCAACTAAAATTATCCTTGCATATTTTTTAAAAGGCTCAGTTAACTATTTACGTTATAAAATAGAGATTCTTATAAAAAATATTCCACACACATAGGTTTTTGCCAGCGACTTGTTGTTCATATCATAAACAAGGAACTCATGTGGCAATAGGGACGAAGAAATATATTTTTTTATATCCAGATCACATAATACATTCTCGCGAAAACATTTTTCGGGTTCACATTTGCCTCCTTTCATTCGCAAAAAAAATAGACACCGGCATAAATAAGCACTGAGTGTGCAATAAAATAAACAACATCTCCATTTCTTCCCCTTCCCCCTCCCAAAGACGGCGTCCTTTTAAATCCGCAAAGGCCAAAGGGGCTTGCCGAGACAGCTTTTCTAAATACAACCCAATAACACCCTTAATGCCATCACGCCGCTATTACCTTTGTGGCCGGGAGTTATGGGACATGTTGAAATGGATGATCATGGGGCTCATACATTCGACTTTCTCGGCTTCTGTGGTCCATAATTCATTTATCATTGTAACATACAAACAACTCGAGTTCAATAGACTCATTCAAAACCAAGGGATAGAAAATAAACCTAGGACGGGTTTTCTGCGGCTCGAACAAAAAAAAAACAAACAACAAGGAACTGAATTTCGTGGTAGCTTTATTTTTTGTTATGTACTTTGTGTTGGAAAATATTTTGAAAAAAAAAAAGTGAGTAGTTGGGATGCTCGAATTCTGGCCAGCGAATCATACAAAAATAAAGCATTTATGAAGTCTTGAGATCTAAGAACACAACAATTAAGTTGAAGTGATAAAATTTGGTTAATTTGTGCAGCGATTTTTTTACGATATTTCACTTCAAGGGCGCTTAAATGTTGTTTGCTGAAGAAAAAAACCCGTGAAACATTTGAAGTTTTTAAGCTCTTAAAAAAATATATGTTATTTTTAACGATAATATCTAGACGCGTCCACACCGAAACGTAAATTGTACGAAATTCCTTCGATAGAAAAAAATCGCAAAGTATGCTCCGAAAATTATTAAAAACACGTCAGTTTCTATTATTTAACAGGTTATAGTTGTGAAAAAAATCACAATGTGTTCTTTATGATACTTAAGACGCCTTCCACGAGATTTTTGCTCTATTTTAAACGAATCATGTTTTTTTAAACATTTTCACAATTTTCGCTTCAATTTTATCATTTAAAATATTAGCACGCTCTGTCCAACATTCATAATTACATATCTCTCCATCTTCTTCTTTTGAGCGGGGATGCGCCGCCTTAAGAAGCTTGTGTTAAAATTTGAGACTGATCGGTTTAGCCGTTTCCGAGTAATCTTGGTCACCGACTCTAAAAACACAATTTTGAGAAGAACGCGTTGAAAATTTGCCTCCTACTTTCAAATACTCTGTCACGTCTTTACAAATATGCGTGTAACTTCGAAAATAATCGCCGGATTGACTTGAATTTTTTTTTTGTATACTTAAATACATGTACATTACGAAAATGGAATAATAAAAAAATCGATTTCCAGAAAATTCGAACTGTATTAATACCCCTTAATTAGGACAACTTCACTAACGTAATAAAAATCATTATGTTGGCTTTCTTTCGTGCAATTATGCGATCCAAATAAATATATATTTACATACCCAGTACTTTATTTTAAATTTAGTTTTATATTTAATTTTTACATTTATAGAAGATGCATGTTAAATGTAAAATAGACGTAGATTATTTTCGCAGTCATCTTCACCAGGAGATCCTGTGCTGAGGGGACTATCTTTTGGATAATGGCGACTTTTGATTGCAACTTCTATGGTACAACTTCATGTCATGGGTAAGGTTTTTCCGAAAATTCTATGATGTTTTTATTTACTAGTAATTTTTTTCCGATAGTTGCTTAAGCCATGATTTGATGTCTTTCGTAGTAATTGTTTTGTTTTAATTTGTTTGATACTGTGCTGGTATAATTATTATATAATAACTCTAATGCCAAAAATTTAGAGCTTCTTCGTCCAAAGGTTTGAATTACACTTAGGTATATTTAGTATATCTGCTTAGCGAGATGCATTTACCAGAGTGATCGCCAACGTCGGGGGACCTGATAGGGCACACGAAGAAGAAGAAGCAGAACCCGAATGTTTTTGGCAATGATTTTTTGTATTCTTGGAACATTTTTGAGGTTCGATCAATGTGTGAATCCCAGTAAAGTTTGTCGTCAATTTCGATACCAAGTTATTTAATAATTTTGGTTTGGGTTATATGCGGGTAGGAACATCGAGGAAAATTGTTTTGACATTCATGTAATTTGAGGGTATACTCATTCATTGGTTGTCCTCTTTGTTTTTGGAGAAAGTTAGATATATTATTATTCACATTTAATGTAAGGGAGTTTACTTTTAGCCAGTTTTGAAGTACAGCCAGGCCATGTTCCGCCTCCTTGTAGGTGCTTGTTCAATCTTGTTCGTGGAATATAATAAGTGTGTCATCTGCAAAGCTCATTATGTTTCCATTGATGGGAAGATTCATAAGGTCATTTATATAAATCAGAAATAGTATAGGTTCTAGTTCGCTTCCCTGAGGGACATCGAATTTTATTGGTAGAGTTTTGCTCTTTCTTTAACCAATTTGTACAATTTGTAATTTGAGTGTATGTTCATTCACTGGTCGTCCTCTTTTAAGAAAGTTTGTTAGTTTAGTTTTACTCAAATATGATGTAGGGAAGTTTGCTTTTAACTAGTTTTCGATTGGCTTGTAATATGCATAAATGACGTGGTTTTCTGGATATTCGATGTGGCTGTAATCCCAACCAAGATTAGACAAATCCAGCAGCTTAGCAATTATTAGAACAAAAAACTTAACCATAAGGGTAAGTTTTTTTAATATCATTTTTTTCGCTGTTTTTCCTACTGTTTATTAATTCGCCGTTGTAAAAATGTATTAAATTATTATATCCAAGAAAAAGACGGAAGATTATTATGATAATACATCAAAGATATTATATTTGATCCTTAGGATATTTTCTTATGTAAATACATAAGCACGGTAGTTGGGCAAGAGAGTGTATGTACCTAGAACCCTAAACCCTGTATCAGGAACAGGAACAGTAGGCCGCGCGGAAGGGAAATGGTGGGAAAAGGGTCATTTCGGATCGGATCGGGAGAACAGAAGGGAAATATGGACGCCGCCTTCATGTTTATTAGTCCATCGCCGAAAATTGATGTTGGGGCGAGAAAGATCTACAATAATAATTATTTGTGAATAATTGGGGTTCCCCGAGACACATTGCTTTATTTATGGTAAGCATTATTCAGAATAGGGGCGGATTCAAATTTTGAAAACATATTATTTAAGGATGTTCTGTTTTAAGGAGTATATTTATGCATATTTAAACAAAAATATCAACCAATACTAACAGGTCAGATATCGTTGTTAAAAAGTTTTATTTTCATATTTTACTTTTTTTTTAGCTCCAAACAGGAGGTCCTGAGGAAAATAATTCCCCTCAGGGCCTGTGTCACCTTTGGGGATGCTGTGTGGAGGGTCTTTTTAAGAAAGAAAGGAGAAGAAGTTCTGGGAAGGAACAGGTATTGAGGTGGATAGGAATCTGGGGTTCCCCTCCCACTGCAGTGCAACGATTTCTATGAGATCTATGTGAGCTGGGACGAATACGGTCTCCTGTGAATAAATGGGTAAAACACTGCTGATAGATTCGTTAAAACATTTCCCTTTTACAGACGTATGTTAGCGAAATAGAGAATACAACAGATCTCCCAATGAAAATACCATAGTATGAGTTTGTTTCCCATCTTCTCGGTAGGTAAGCAGATGTTACAATTTTTTTTTGGTATCGGTTCCAGCCCCCTCCATTTTGAATAATGCAAAAAATAACGGAATGATGAAAATGCGGCGCATAAAATACAAGCGTTGCCGTGGGGCATAGGAAATTGTTAATAAACATCGCAGATAAGCTTCCCGGATCTGATAAATATTATTTTTATCAATATTTACCAATGACTGGGAACCCGCTGTTAACGATTGATTATTTCCAAAGAGCGCCTTACGCGACTTAATTGAACAAAAAATACCCTACATCCAGACTAACGTAACTCATGTATTTTAAAGTCAAATTACTTTGATTAACATTGGGAGAATGCTTAGAGAGCGGGAGTAAGGGAGGCTAATCCAAATACAGGGTTAAAATGTTACATTGATCCCTTCGGCAACTTTACATAGTCGGGAAGCACGCCAAACGCGCGCCTAAAATTAATTTACATGAGAACAGATCGTTTCCGATTTTCCGGCATCTGTGTTTTCTCTCTCCTACAAAATGATAACTCCTTCCTCTCCTTAAATATACCCTACAAACAACATCCCCAACTTGCCCATTTTAATCACAGACTATTAAGAGGGACGTATACGCTGCCCATTTCGGCCAGTTTCATACAAATCTTAAATTTGGATTTGAGATCAAAATACCCAACCAAACTGAAAAATTATTTTTGTAAACAAAAGGTATATTAAATATCTAGTACGGGTGTGAGCTACTTTATATATATTTGCTTTTAATTATAAGATACTAGCTGGTACCCGGCAAGCGTTGCAATGCCATTCAAAGAAATAAATTGATTCTCCCTGCATGTCCTTTCCCGTACGTCCCCGTTCACCTCCCGAGTCCCCTTCCCCTCCCGCGTTTCCCTATCACCTTTCCCACCTTCCCCCTCCCTCGTCGCCCCTCCCGCGAACCCCACCTCCCTCGTTCCCTTCCCCATCCTGCCTTTGCTCCCTGCCTTTACTCCCTGCCGCTAAAATATTTGAATTACACACATTATCATTTATACAAATTTCATAACGCCAGAGCTTAGCATTATTTGTAGCTTATAATCTTTGCAGGCGTGCGCACAACATATCACCAAAGTTTCATCGCAATCGGATGAACGGTATAGCAGCGCATAAAATACAAACAAACAATCAAATATTTAAGTGTTTCATAATTTTAGTGGCAACTTGGGCATTTATTTGGGAGTAAATGAAAAACATCAAAAAAATAATTTTACTATTTTTATTTAACAAATACTATGAAAAATAATATAAAAAAATAAAACAATTTTAAGGTATAAACGACAAATGTTTGTTCCTCCGTAAATAGGTAATTTGTATTTTAAATTTACACCTATCAAAATGATTTTTTTTCTTAATTTTTACTTTTTATTTTATATTTCGCTATAATTTTATGATAAATATAGTAAAATTATTTATTTATTGTTTTTCATTTACTCACAAATAATTAATTGCCCAAGTTGCCTCTAAAATCACGAAACGATAAAAATTTCAATGGCCTATATCTTATAATTTAAAGCAAAAAGAAATAAAGTAGGTAGCTCACATCCGTACTAGATATTTGATATACCTTTTGATTACAAAAATAATTTTTCAGTTTGGTTGGGTATTTTGATCTCAAATCCAAATTTAAAATTTGTTTGAAACGGGCCAAAAAAGGTCGCGCAAACGTTTCACCTAAATAAGTTGGCAAATACTACTTACTTACTGAGGATAAAAACAATTTCGCAAGTTAATTTTTTTGTGTCAAGTTATCATTCGCCAATAATAATGTTTTATTAACTTCATTACGTTTCAATGATAATTATATACCTACCTATTTAAAATGAAAATTATGCAATTACAAAATATCGCAAGGTGCGGAGTCCAAAATAAAATATTGACAACAAAAAACGTGCCATTTTCTTTGGACATCGTAAATATCAACAATAAAAGTTAATTTGTTTACCAATAATTATATAACATTTGACGGGATAAACATATATATATTTTAATTAAGATAGTATTATTTACAAAACTGAATCATTCTGGATTTTATTGCCGATGTTTTGCAACCAATTGGCTCGCCCGGCCCTAGGGACTGAATCCAAAATTTTCTAAGATAATACTATAATATGAAATATGGTGTTCTTAGCGTTGTTCAAGTTCAATTACAAGAAATTCTGTGTATAGTGTGTCACGGCAATTATGCCAAGGATAAGAGCAGCAAATCATCACAAATTTGTGCTACATAATTACAGGTTTTCTAGATATTCGAATCGGAGGTAATGATAAAATCTTTCGGGAAACATGAAAACAACGAGGTGAAAAAGGGTTTAATTATTGTTAATTACAGGGCTGTGTAATAAAAACAACAAACCTTGTAGATTCTGCAATAATCAAAAGTAACAGGTTTTTGATAGATCAGAAACAAAGTGAATAAAACATACGGTTGTACTACCCAAGCCAGAAGCACTCCTGTCATGCTTCAACCGGTACACAAGTGAGAACTGATTTTTTTAGAAATTGAAGGATGGGAAGGAGATTGAAGTTTAATCGACCGGTATATATGACAACAATATTGGAATTCGGGATGGGCAGAAATAAAGAAATTGATTGACCGTTGTGTTTTCTTCCTATTGCTTCTTCTTTTTACCTTTTCTTTCGTTCCTTGTCTCATTCAAACTGTCTCTTTTTGTCTCTTCATGTTTCTTCTTGGCACTTCTTCTCCATTCTTGTATTTTCTTGTTTCTTAATGGCCTTTCTTGTCTCTTCTAGTATCTTTTTATCTTTTCTTTCGCTCCTTGTCTCATTCAGTCTCAAACTGTCTCTTTTTGTCTCTTCGTGTTTCTTCTTGGCACTTCTTATCCATTCTTGTATTCTCTTATCTCTTAATGGCCTTTCTTGTCTCTTCTAGTATCTTTTTATCTTTTCTTACGCTCCTTGTCTCATTCAGTCTTAAACTGTCTCTTTTTGTCTCTTCATGTTTCTTCTTGTCACTTCTTACCCGTTCTTGTATTTTCTTGTCTCTTAATGGCCTCTCTTGTCTCTTCTAGTACCTTTTCGGCTTTTCTTGAATCTTCTTGGCTCGTCTTAGTTCTTCCTGTTGCTTTTTAAAAGATTTTTCGCTAAATAATTTACCCGGGAAGTGATTTACGTAATAATCAGTTTCGTCGTTGAGACTTATTAACCTTTGACAAAGCAGAATATTTAAAAGAGCCTGTAAACAAAATAATCATCAGTGCATTTGGTCGAATTGAAACAGGACTTCGCCACACTCAATCAATTACAGAGGGTGAATGGTTTCCCATGGGACACGTTGGGGGCAATGTGACTTCGTGACAGGTAAAGACGAACGTAAACAAAACGGTCAAAACATGAGGCAATAATAATTAATTGAGAGATTTTATTACGCGAGAGCAGACGAGCGAGGGGGAGTGACGTTTGTTTCAAACAAAAGGTTGTTGTTTCTTCAAATATATTTATTTTCATTTAATAAAAAGGTTGTTGAGTCTGGTAATGGTTGTGTACAAATTTTATCGTTTCTTCACATGAAAGTACATAAGACTTTATCCAATCAACCATTTATTGGATAACCAAGACCTCTGCCATAGGTCACCCTAAGTGGTTTCCTACGTTTGGTGACTTAGCAGGGGTGCCCGGGTTCATGGGGTGTGATTTGTCGGGGTCTTGGCGGCGGAAGCCTCTGCCCACCAGCTGCATGGCAGGCCGGATCGGGAGAGAATGGTTGACGGAGTGACTTTTGACCTTTGACTTTTCCGCCGTACTCTCTCGCAACATCGCCTTGCACCGCAGTGGGAGAGGTGGATTCATACGTCCGTCACTTCTGGACACACCGACCCCCAGATTCCTACTTACTCCTAACATCATCTTCCTTCCCAGAACTTTCACTCCTTTCTTTTCTAAAAAGACCAGCCATACAGCATCCCCAAAGATGACTTAAGCCCTGAAGGGAATTATTTTCGTCAGATCCTGTGTGCTGCTAATGCAAAAAAAGGGACCTTAATTCTAAGAAATTATTTTTTTCTTCAATCTTTGCAAATACACTTTGTGGCGTCATTTTTAATTAAATGAAAACAAATAAATTTGTAAAATCACCACAATATAATCAATATTACCAACAATTTTCGAAAACGTAGTTTTCAACGTGGTAGTAGAATAAGGGTAGATTTTTTAAAATTTCATTTTTGAAATGTGCATAGATATATTTAAATACTTTCAACCATTGACCTAGTCGAAGCTTTCAACAGAAAAAAAGTCAAATTATTGTTTGTTTCAATCCAAATCTAGGGTAAACCTGGACAGAACCGCTAATCGAAGAAACCGATCAAAGAAATTTGGAATGTTGAATGTATATATACATTTGATGGATATTCGTCAAATTCCTATATGGTCGATTAATGACGCACCTACTCTGTGTTAATTATGCATAGATATTAAGTTAAGTAAAACAAGAATTAATTTTTAGATTCAGTTAGGTACACCGCAATGATAACGATTTTCAATCGAATATCGCAAATAAACAGAGCCCCTTTACTAATAAACGTGTTTTAAAATTTACACAACTGATAAACAATCATACATTCGTGATTGTTTGTCAGTTGTAAAATTTAAGGCAAAGAGACCACGGTTCGCGGGCGGTAAAAGGGTTTTTTTTCGTAATTATTTTCAAACAAACTACGATTGAAATTTAATACTCACGGACAATATATGCATATAGAAGACAGCATAATTTTTTTTTATACGAATTTAAAGTATAGTTTGCGGTGTACACCGCTTTCAACGGAACACTCCGACAAAATTGCTGCTCGGCGGTTGACAGCAATTAAGCCATACGGTTTATCAGAAACATAAAAATATACATATTTAGAAACTAGAATTTATTTTTATTTTATTAACGTTTATAGCCCCACTTAGGGGAATTTTGATAACTTAGAAAAAAAATGGGGGACCAGCGAATTTTATTTCCAGTTTTTACGGAAAATTTTCGTCCTTCATAAAAAATAAATAAATAAATTGGTTGTCTGTAAAGTCGGTTTACGGACGATAATAATTTTGACATGATAACGTCTTATAAATCGAAGGACGCCGGCTGCACTCACGAAAAAGCATGACTCATTGTCTCATTCCGCCTGAGCCGAGCGTGCAAGTGAGAGCGCGGAACAAGCGTTCGGCCTAAGAGTTCGGCTTGTGACGCATCTATCTCTCTCACTCCATCGTTATTACAAGACGTTATCACGTAAAATTATCGTTCGTAAACCGACTTTACAGACAACCATTTTTTTTAATATGTTGTCAACCAGTTAGAAAAACATATAAACGCGTTCAAAGTTTTGATGAAGAATAATTCATACAGACTGTTTCAAACGGTTTCATACACATAAAATGCTTTTCTCCGTCAATTTTACGAATTTTTTTAAAACTTTGGTGAGAGCATTTTTAACAAACGCATCTTTGAGAGAATTAAATTTGAAAAAATAACAAAATTCTTTTTTATAGTGGTCCGGTGCCTTAAAACAAGATTATTAGCAGGTACGGCCCAAGGTGTTTACTCTTTGAATATCTCGAATATACAGTATTTGGGAGACGGGTATGGGTACCGCTGCCCCGGTAACCATTTATTGGATAACCAGCACCTCTGCCGTATGCACCCCGAGAGGCAAACTACGTTTGGTGACTTAGCACAGGTGCCTGAGTTTATGGAGTGATGTTAGTTCAGTTTTGGCGGCGGATAAGCCTGCCCTTCAACTGTGTGGCGGGCCGGATCGGGAGAGACTGGTTGGTTAAGGGAGACCCTTTGGCATCTCGCTAGATTGGAAAGATCATATTTATACATTTTAAATATTTCATCCAATGCGTAAGTGAATTGCTGATTAACACCTAAACGCCCGCCCTGATAATGGACACTGTATTGCTGTCGCTAACGTTGGCTGAAGAAAGAGGAAACGCAACTCGGCATAATACCTCAAAAATAACTAACGATAATTTCTATTAGTTTAACTATTGCCTGATTCTTGTTTGATGCTTTACAAAACGTAGTAGCTTTTCAGAATCGAAAATTTCACTAAATTTAAAGTGATTTTTTACATCAATAAATCATCCATAAGTACCTACATCAGAGAGCATAATATAACAGTTGTACCTAATATCCAGGTTAGTGTAAAATTATGTCAAATACTCATGTTAAAACAAGAAAGCATCCGCAGTATTTTATACACACGTGTAGTCTTTGAACCCAAATTGACAGTTCAAAAACCCGACTTGAACAAATATCTACTACACGACAACATAGACAACGCAGATTTTACAAACGAGTTTCTTTTATTAAAAATGTCATTTAATAATCCCATAAACATTGATTGTGTTAGCAAATTAGCATCCGTTGATGCCTTGTGTTAAATCAAATAAAACAGTAAGCAATATGAATACCCCTGTCTATCAAAATCACAAATAATTACTATTATTATATCCAATAATATTATGCCGGATGATAACACCTTGGAGTTGCAACCAATTCACGTTTGACGTCATATGTTATTGTACAATGACGTCACAATGAATAATACTATTCTACGAGCTATTCAAGATAATTATGTGCCTGAAATTTCAGCAGTGTATTATTTATTATCACTATAATTTATATTTGATTAAATTATTCTTTACACAAATAAAATAAATTTATCCTGGAAACTCATGTTAGTTTCATAATCATCGTTTGGGGCTATAACAACCAATCGCCACGTAATTTTTCTCAGGGATCCATATTCATTCCTAATTACTCTTCTATTATACCGACTATTTGATCACCACGTATTTGATTCCACTGACAGTGTTATGTTTCCTAGAGAATTTCTGACTTCATCCGCGATAAATGTTCAAATCATAATAGCGTCCGGAGACGATTGGTACCAATTATTGTCAGTGATTACGTGAATATTTGTCATTAACTAGTTTGTCATTAATGCGTTTGCTAATTGATTGTTTACAGAGTCAATTGAAGCGATTGATATTTACCTCTTTCTGTGGACGGAAAAACGATAGATATGTGGGTCGTTCTTCTTTTTAACCTACATAAAGTCGTCTCCACCAGTTAGTGGGGAGAAATTCAACAGCATCTACTGTACTTAAGACGTAACGACTGTGTGCGTTTTAAAAAAATATGTGTTTATATTTTTGTAGTAAAAATTACGTGTTAGAGTTGTAGCTCCTCGTGATAAAAGTGTATTTCATACAAATCACAGTTGTCTTCTGCCACCTCGACTTGCGTGTATTCTATATTGTTACAAAAAATGATATGACGACATAAAATAAAAAAAAAATAAAAACTATTTTTAATCTCCAAAAGGTAAAACCTATCAAGTAACAGCGATTATTATTTTTAATGATGTTTAATAAAATATTTTTTAAATTTTCAAAAACTTTTATGTCGTACGTTAATTCTGTCACATGGGTTGTCATTCGAAATAGGTATACACGCAGCTCGTGCTTGTCACCCCCGATAGGCATTTTAGGCCTCCTTCCCCCCTTGCTACAATTTCCCCTCTGAGATCCAGAGAGATTCATTTATAGTAAAAACAAAACGTGACAGAGTGGTGGAAATGTGACAGAGTGGTAAAAGTTATGTAGATTAAAAAGAATAACCCATGTACAAACATCAAAATTTTCTATATTACGTTTTATCTCTGAAAAATAAAGTGATTGTGATTATTTACGCCCAACGAAAACCATATAAAAACATATCACTGCGGTTTTCATATGAAAAAGCTGAGGATCCGGCATCGGGATGTACTCCAAGTCTTACGAGGGCTCGATGTTAATAAAGCTAGTGGGCCTGACGGAATACCTGCCCTGGTATTGCAGAGGTGCGCTGCAGAAATAGCTCCAATTTTGACGAAGCTTTTCAAAATGTCCCTGAAGTTTGGGACTGTGCCCTCCGGTTGGAAAAAAGCGATCATTCACCCTATTCCAAAGAAGGGTGACCGCTCCAACCCGGCCAACTACCGCCCCATAGCGATCACATCTGTTCTGTCAAAAGTGATGGAACGTGTGATCAACGACAAACTGCTCACATACCTCGAGAAGAACAAAATTATTAACGACCGTCAATACGGATTCCGGCGGAACCGCTCGTGCGGTGATCTTCTCGCGTATGTGACGCATGTTTGGGGGCGGTGCCTGGAACGTTTTGGTGAAACCCAAACGGTTTCACTGGATATTTCCAAGGCCTTTGACCGGGTTTGGCACCGAGGGCTTGTCAACAAACTGCCTTCTTACGGACTTCCCGCATCCTTGTGTATGTGGATTGCCGACTTTTTGAGGGAGAGGTCGATTCAGGCGGTTGCTGATGGTTTCACCTCTTCCTCGCATTCGATAAATGCTGGCGTCCCACAGGGATTGGTTCTGTCTCCGACTTTGTTTTTGTTGCACATCAATGACCTCTTGACGTGTGCACCGATTCATTGCTACGCGGATGACAGTACAGTCCATGATAGCTTTTTGTTTGACAAACCTCCAAAGGGCTCACAAACCCCAATGGCTCGGAGGGCTTTGAAACAAAGAATGGACGGTTACCTCGAGAGTGTTTCCTCTTGGGGTAAGAATAACCTCGTCGAATTTAATGTTTCAAAGACCCAATCATGTCTGATCACGTCTAAAAGGGATCGAAATGATAATCTAGTCTCCTTCAACGGAAGTATTCTCCCGAACAGGCCTTCCATTGATATGCTTGGTGTAACTCTAAGTGACCAGCTCAGGTACGGGGGCTCCATCGAGGCCAGAGTTAAGTTAGCCTCTCAGAAACTGGGCATACTGTACAGTATGATACGCAGATACTTTAATAGTACACAACTGCTAGCCCTGTACAAATCGCAAGTGCGCCCCACGGTTGGATTTGGCAGCCACCTCTGGTCTGGAGCCCCAAAATACCTGAAAAAACCCTTGACTCTGTGCAGAAACGGGCGGTCCGTTTGATAGATTCTCCTAATTTAACTAACGGATTGCAATCTTTAGAGCACAGGCGCCAGGTGGGAATGCTGTCCTTGTTCTACCGGTATTACAATGGAAGATGCTCCGAGGAACTAGCGTCATTGATCCCCTCGGCACCGGTGCATAGTCGGGAAACACGCCAAACGCGCGCTCAACATTTGTACATGGTTGACATTAGTCACATGAGAACGGGTCGTTTCTACGACTCGTTCTTGAGTTCAACAGCTCGGCTGTGGAACGATTTGCCGGCCTCTGTGTTTCTTCCCTCCTACAATATGGGTCTCTTCAAGACCCATGTTCACTCCTTCCTCTCCTCAAAAACACCCTCCACACAGCATCCTCAAAGATGACATAGGCCCTGAGGGAAATTATTTTTTCCTCAGGGCCTCCTGTGTGGAGTTAATGTAAAAAAAAAATATATATATATTTAAGTTAGATCACTCCATCTTTAGTTAGATCACTCCATCTTTAGTAAGATCACTCCATCTTTAGTAAGATCACTCCATCTTTAGTTAGATCACTCCATCTTTAGTTAGATCACTCCATCTCCTCAAAAGGTCGCTAGTAACTCTTTTCGACTCAATATTAGTTCATCATTCATTCATTTGTTTTCGCTCTCCTGTAAAATTAACTTTTCTTACGACACTTTTCTACGGAATGTGCGATATAAGATCGTTTCGACCGTGCGATTGACAATTATTGTTGTATTTATCGAGCCCTTTGGAATATGTACAGTATCATCGGGGAAAGAACGTTTGTTTGACTTATAATTACTGATTATTAGATGTTTATTAAAGTAGGTACTGTTTCTGCAGACCTCCATAAAGCAACTGGGGCGAAAATATTGATATTACATGATATTGAAGTTCCGCCAATCGCACTTCAATTGCACGTGTCAATCGCATAAGACGCGGTGTACCTGCTCAAAAAGAAGAAGATGGAGAGATATGTAAATACGAATGTTAAAGAGAGAGCGCTAGTATTAAAAACGATAATATTCAAGCGAAAATTGTGAAAATGTTTAATAAAACGCGACTCGTATAAAATAGAGCAAGAATCTCCTGGAGATTGCCTAAAATAGCATTTAAAGAAGCACTGCGAATTTTTTCATACATAATTATATTTTTTCATACCTAACATTTTCAAACAAAGACACAATACTCCGTTGCTGTTTCAGAGTGCAAAAATTTTACCTGTGAAGGCAATACTATGGTATTAAATTATAATTCAGCATATATTTACCCCGCAGCATAAAGAGAAACTAGATCATAAATATAGCACTAGATTCACGCGTAACGACGGGTTAATAGTTCCGAAATTTAATAATAAGTACGGACAGAGAACGTTTGAATACAACATACCGAAGATATTTAATTTATTACCTGACAAACAAAATTAAATTTAATTTTAATTTGACAATTAAAATTAAAGCAACATAATTCTATGAATAAGGTTAAATATACGGTGAAAAATTGGTTATTGGAAAAAGTATATTTATTTTGATACTTATGATAAAATTTATGAAAAAATGTTTAAACTGTAGATAAAAGATGTAAATTATAACTTTAAATATATTTGTAAGTAATTATAAGCACCTGCTGTCAAGCCAATTGCAATTGGCTTAGCAGGACTGGATTGTTGATTTATAAAATAAATTTAAAAAAAATAAAATAAAATTAAATAAAAAAATAAAAAAAAATAAAATAAAAAAATTGTAAAATAACTGAAAAACGTGTTTATAATAATTTTCGGAGTATAGTTTGCGATTTTTTTCTATCGAGAGAATTTCATATAATTGTCGTTTCGGCGTGAGGAATGTATAGATATTATCTTCAAGAATAATATATATTTATATTTTTAAGAGCTTTAAAACTTACTTTAAGTATTTTAGGAAAATATGTAATAAATCGGTAGAAGTGCGGGAAGCATTCATTGACAATTGACAGCGATCGTATTCGGGGCGCTTTACATAGTCTTGTGCATTTTACTTAGATACGCATTATTTTCGGGTATCTACATTCGTAACACAATCGTATAAATATAAATACGCCTAAAGGATCTCGTTTCAAATGCAATTATATTAATTTTTCGTATCCATTTTATTTAACAACCCACATATTTCAGATATCAAAACTCCAATAAGGACTGCGCGCCTTGCTTATTGCGCCTTGATACTTGCACAAGAGTCCTAACTGCTCCCAACCGTCTGGACCCAGATGGGGACCATAGCAGCCGTAATTGGGGTGAGTTGTGAGGTGGAAAGTAGTGGGGATGGGAAGAAGATGGGGATGAGGAAGGTGGGAAAGTATCTGACTGCAAACAGGCGAAAGCCATTTCAAATGTTAAAAAAACCAAATGCATGTACATAAAATCACCAAGTTTGAAAATGTGGAATGTTCCTAAAATAACCGCTCATAGCTTTAACTGTATACATAGAAGAATTGTTAATGTTTGTGACTGTGAAAAAATAGATTTCACAAATGAATATACTTATCTGGGAATAATTGTTGATAACAATTTTAAGTGGGATAAACAAGTGGCTAAAATTTGTAACCAGCTTAGATCCTTAGCTAGTAACTTTTACAAATTAAAATTTATTTTGCCTCATTGTACTCTTAAACTCATATATTTTTCTATGGTCGAATCCATCCTTAGATATGGTATTCGAACTTGGGGACATGCAAGCACTACTTACATTAAATATATTGAAAATTTACAAAACGCCATAATAAAAAAAATTGTCACAACTAAGATTTACAAACAGAGACATAACTTAAAACTACTGTATGGCTCAGAGAGCCTACTTACAATAAAAGGTCTCCACTGGTTCACTAATATTATGGATAATATGGGGGAAAGCCCTTACAAACACCTACTTGTACACAAACATACCACAAGATTTAGAGAAGGAAAGGGCCTAAAAACTCCTCGAATATTAAATAAATATGGAAGCCGTACTCTTGAATATCTAATACCAGTGATTTTCAATAAAATCAATAAAAACATAAAATTTGAAAAAAATGAGAGACTAAGTCCTAAAATGATAAAACTATGGTTAATGAACGAAAACTCCATGTATCTTTGAATATCTTAATATAGCTGCCTACATATCTTTTATTAGATAGGTATATTGAAATAACTTATATATTCATAGTTGTAAGTTAAATTATCTTTTGTAAGTACATGAATATTATTTTCAGCGAAAAAATTGTCAAATCATACAAATAAATCAAATAAAATTCAGTCCGTCAAGCTCAAAAGGTTTGGAAATTGGAAATGGAAAGCCGTGTTTGGTGATCAGATCTGAATAGCCAGGTACTTTCCCACATTCCTCTTCCCTGTCTCCTTCCCCTCCCCACTACTTTCAGCCTTACAACATACCCCAATAGCTCACTGGCTCCAGACGGGAGCAGTTGGGACTGTTGTGCGGTATTCATTTGAAAAAATTAATTAATTGATTAAACCTATTTAGTTAGTAAACTTGCGAGCGTGCCGAGTATTTATAGACCAGGCAAGATAATATTATTGGATTCCAATGCCGAAATTGTACGAATGGGTAATCATTTATTATACATTTTCCTTTCATAATAAGTAATAATACATTCATTTTCTTTCATCATCAAGGCAACACGTGTCGACATAACCCGATAAGACTAAATATAGCCATATTGTATCTAATTATATCCAACGTTAAACAAGTTTAGAGAAAACACAATAATATGTTATGTTTCCATAAAGGTCAAACGCGCGGCGAACTCACAGAAAATTAATGCAAATCGGCTGGATATTAATTAGGCAACTTTACATGCTTTATAAGCGTGCGTGAAAACATTTCGTGGGCAAAATATTATTTCACGATTGACAAAAGCATGTCTGCAGCATTGATTTGAGTATTTGTGAGAGGTCATTGAAAGCAAAACATATATTTAATATTGTTATATTTGAAACGACGACCGGAAAACTCGGAACCGGAACTCAGAACCATCTCAGATAAGAGTGATAAAAAAAATATATATAAAAAATTGATTAAATAGGTTACGTTAGGTTAGGGTTATCGGCTAATTTAAAATTATTTTTTTCATAGTTTTTGATGACTTTTCAAGGAGGTGTTGAGTTGAGTTTTATTCTCAGTTGGCGTGGAAACATTTGAAACAATGGGTTCGATATTATTAATGAACGAAAAAAAAACGAAAATGCATCTTAGAGTTAAATTTGTAAAAGATATTTACGGTTCTATTTGAATTTTTTTGTAAAAAAATTTCATCTTAGGGGGATGCTGTGTGGAAGATATTCTTAAGGGTAGGATAGGAAGTTATTGGAAGGAAAAGGGTATGAGGAGTGAGTAGGAATCTGGGGGTCAGTGTGTCCAGGAGTGACGGACGTATGAATTCACCCCTCCAACTGCGGTGCAGGGCGATGGGTCGAGAGAATCCGGCTGGAAAGGTCAAAAGGCTCAACCAGTCTCTCTCGATCCGGACCGCCACGCAGCAGGCGGGAAGCCGCATCCACCGCCAAGACCTGGACAAACCTCACCGCACGAACCAGGGCACCCCTGCAAAGTCATCAAACGTAGCAAACCACTTGGGGAAACCTATGGCAGAGGTGTTGGTTATCCAATAAATGGTTCCCTGGGCGGCGGTACCCACACCGCCTCCCAAAGTGTAAAGTTTTTATTGTTATTAACTGGTCAATAAAATTTCAATTTTATTATTTATCCTTTCATATTATCTGTAATGCATTCTTAGAGAAAGTAGTCTTGGTTGTTTTGGAAA
Organism: Glyphotaelius pellucidus; assembly: GCA_936435175.1. Taxonomy (NCBI): domain Eukaryota; kingdom Metazoa; phylum Arthropoda; class Insecta; order Trichoptera; family Limnephilidae; genus Glyphotaelius; species Glyphotaelius pellucidus. Next base: position 14,232,235 of record OW386544.1, on the reverse strand, counting down.
CCTGCAAAATAAAATTTCAAAAGAAAAATATATCCATACTAATATTATAAATGCGAAACTGCTCGAGTTTGTTTATGACCTTTTCACGCATAACACAATATAAAGACTTTAATAATTCTTTCACCAATATAAAGCTAAATTATATGCGCAGACTACAGGTTGACTGTATATGATGGTAAGCTCTGGCGTTATGAAATTATAAATATTAATATATTATATTTGTTATACGTTTTCTGTCGCTAACAAAAGCGAGTTTTTGCTAACGTCAGAAAAAAATCTTTTCCATGGAAACAATGTTGATATATTTTTGGGATCAATGCTGGTAGGCACTCAGTCTACTGGTCAGATACTACTACAGAAAATTTAAATATTAGAATTCGTTTTTTTTTTGACAAGCTTGGAATAAATTTCAGATTTGAGTTCCTGTATTAAAAATATAATTCGTAACGATTATAAAGACTGAATGATAAATAGAGTATTTTTTTATTATATTAACGAACTTCCAAATATTTAAATAAAAATAAACATATGAAATGTTTGTAAGCGCATAAATTCCGAACAAATGAACAAAATTGGATAAGTAATTCTTTTTTTCTTTGAGCTATAGCATTATGAAATTTAGGTGGTAGGCGAGATGTTTGAAAACTGAATGTAAGGGAATGAATATATGGAATGCGGGAGGGGATGGGGGTGGGGTGGGGGGGAGATAATTGATGTGCAAGGGCTACAGTAATTTCATGTAATACCATGCGAACGAAGCCACGGGGAAAAGCTAGTATCTATATATGCTAATAAAAAATATTAATTTTCAAAACACAGAAAGTACTCATAACGTTAGCGGAAATTAGCCACCTTCAAGTACATATTATGGATTCATACACGAGCCCCACTGCCCGCAATCTGAAAGGTACAACGAAAATGGAAAATACGTTAAATCGTTATTAATGCATCTCATCAACTTCAAGGTACCTGCCTAATCGAGCAACAAGGCAAAATATATTATTCTGCCACAATAATTCTGGAACCAACTATGCACCCATTCTTCGACTTCACTTGGAAACAAATTCACCTCAAATATCGATATATTTAACACAAGTTTGCCATTATTTAAGAAATACCTAAATGACATTTTTATGTAGCATATTTTGATATTTAAGGAGCATCACATAGGGGCTAATGCGTATATTTGTGTAATTCTATAAAAAACTACAATGTAAAAACTTGTTCTCATTTTCTTTTTATATATTTTGCATTTTGTCACGTATTATACCCATCACAATTAGTCAGTCACCTGTAAATTTTGTAATTACTAACCATGCTAGTTTATTTCTAAGCTATCTGCGCAACTTAAAAACTTTCTCTTATTACGCATTATCGGTACTTAATACCTCCCTTTCAAATGATGTTTAATAGTTATCTATTTATAGTTCATATTTTTTTTATTTAAAACTGTGACTGTATTATAAACTTGTCATGTAAAAGTCCATCAGAGCGTTGAAAATATATATATATATATATATATTTTTTTTTTTAAATTAAAAATTAATAAAAAAATAACTAAGGCCATGTGAAGCAAATATTTACATCAGAACTGTAGTTCCTCGCCAAGGCGATCCTTGATGTGCCTTCCCTTTGTGCGGCGTTACAACGCGATATTTAATGCATGTGTGAATAATCCGTACTAATTTATGACAATCTATGTGTTCCCTAAAGATCTAACAAAATTTTGAGCCTCACAAATGCAACAAACTAAACTAAAAAAACTTCTCATCTCTCATGCATCACACATTATACGCCTTCGACTTAACATACACACAATACTTCGCTTTACAGGCCATCTCTCGATCATTTATAACTTATAACCACCATTCTTTATTCTATTTACTTAATTTTTATGTTTTTCAAAAAAAATCAGAATTCCAAAATCAACTTTTTTGGTAAATTTTCCTTTTAAATCTACATCACGTATATTAAATATTGCATAAATAGCTCCTCTGCTTATCTATCTGCCTGGACGATGTATAGTTAGTGAATCTATATCTATATATATATATATTATTACTCTATCAGTATATTAATACGTGAAGCAAAAAAATTGTAAGGAATTAAAATTGCGCGGACGGAGGAATATGAAATTTCGCACACTTATAGTTTATATAGAGAAGGAATGCAGAATGCTATTTTTTTTAAATATGCATAAAAAATACATTAAATCAATAAAAAAAACATTACACATTAAATTAATTATGGTGGAATTTCGACCATTGGGCGACCACTAGTATAAATAATTATATTGATTATAAATAATTATATACCCAATTGGAAAACTATAAAATGGTAAAATTCATGACACTTAGAAATTGTACTTTATTTTCAGTGTAAACCATCGGTTGGTCTAAATAAGTTGGTCTGCCAAATAAATAAATAAATTTTAATTGCAGAACATTTATTACAAAGGTTTATATTTAGAAGTCGCGACCTCTGTCCCAAGAGCCAGGAATCTAACCGGTTTGCCACGGATGTCATATTTTGTATTATTTTCCCACAAGCAAAGTTTCCGCAATCATTAACATCGTATGAACACGTCAGTGGAACTCTTATACGTTAAAAATAACAAGTTAACAATTAATTTAAGTATCATCATTCTAGAATAGAACACATCATATTGTGATGAACGCACTAACTATCAAGGGACACCGGGCCAACACGTGAATGCAAGTCATTTATTGCAGATAACGAATCTCAATAATTATGCCCATATTCCTCAAACGCAATAAAAGTCAATCGTCATCGCTTGTTGTTTGTTTGTTGGGCGACTCACGCGTCGCGTCGGCTTCTTGCATGATCGGCCGCGTGATGCATCATCATCGCAGCACCGCACCATCGCATCCCCGGCCCAGTACGGGGCGACCATAATTAATCACCACACCACTCTGATGATAAACATAGCAGGAATAAAGCTGGAAAATTCGACTAAACGAGAAAGCGTTGCCATCTGGCGACGAAAATCCAAACTATTTTTCGTTTCCGACGAAACTCATCGCGAAAGATCCGAAAATGAGCTTTATTTGCCAACTGATGTTTGCAAACAATGACAGCTGCTGTCGTAAATTACATTTAAAATATTTGCAACGCGTAAACAAAATTTAAATCAAGATCTTTTGGAGGCCAAAAAAATAATACTCTTTCGAGAGATTGAATTATGATTACCTATTCGGTCGTTCATTCTTTCACAACGTGAAATGAATTTGTTTATCGATGTTTAGACAATTTCACTTGTTGAAGCAGGTTTTTTACGAACAATAAAAAAATCATCATAACATACATTACGTAGAGAACGTGAGCTGTGTGTATACCTACATTCCGATATTATTTATGCGCTGAGAGACAACGGTCCAATAATCATGAATTTACATAACCGGGTTTTTGTCCAACGCTGTAGTGATTTTGTGTCATAAAAGTTGATGATTGGTTATTACAAAAATGTTGTCTTGAATATGGAAAAACAAAATTAATGCGACGCAGCATTGAGCGGAATTTCAGTGATGACATATTATGTCGTATCTTTTGATTAAATCAAAACAATTCAGATAAGAAATGATAGAGAACAAAGTGCGTCAATATGAAAAAAGCGCAATAAGTACATAGCAGGCAGTGGCGGTTCGGGACTTTTGGGTGCGTTAGAGTACTAATATTAAAAAATAACATTATTGATGCTGTTGTAGCCGAAAACGCTTTTTTTTTTGTTGTTGAAATTTTTTGTACGAAAAATTTCAGGAAATCCGCGTGCAATGCACTACTAAACTGAAATTTACTGAAAATCTTCGAACAAAAAAATCGATTCTCGAAAAAAAAAAAACGTTTTCGGCCACAAAAACATCAGTGATGCCATTTTTTTAACATTAGCACTCTAGCACAACAAAAAGTCACGAGCCGTCATCGATAGCAGGTTAGTAAAAAACAAAGTAATTTTTTTTTACAATAGTTCCACACAGGTGGCCCGGACGAAAATAATTCCCCTCAGGGCCTATGTCATCTTTGGGGATACCATGTGGAGGCTCGTTTTAGGAAAGGAAGGAGAGGAAGTTCTGAGAAGTAAAAGAGTATTAGGGGAGTGACGGAATCCATCCCTCCCACTGCGGTGCAAGGTAATGTTACGAGAAAATACGGCTGGAGATGTCAAAGGGACTTGCACAACCAATCTCTCCCGATCCGGCCTGTTAGGCAGCTGGTGAGCAAGTCAGGGTGACCTACGGCAGAGGTGTTGGTTATCCAATAAATAGTTTCCGGGGCTGCGCGGCGGTACCGATAACCGCTTACCAAATCGGGATAAAATAAACGTATAATCAAAATAGTGTAAAATTAACGTACAAAAAGATAAGAACTCTTCTGTTGCAATGTCATCTGAGCATGTTTTGTGGTCAAAAAATCAAACTGATCGGACTAAAGGTTCAAATTCAGTAATTCGTTCTATCAGTACAAATTCAAAATCAAATAAAATGGCGATACACAATGTCAGGCTATGTAAAAGAGCTAGAGTACGCAATGTTAATGGGCTGCTTCGATCTAATAGTCAAAAGGTACCAAATCAATAGTTTCCTTTCAAATCTCCTTTTTTATTTGAAGGTGTGTGTGTGTTTTTATCTGTTCAGTGGAAACAATTGATAAAATCAACGTTTTAAATTATTGTGCGTATTCATAGGATCAATGTTGATCGCCTGTTGAATATGCAGATATATTATCTTCTAAAAACATTCGCTATATCTCGTAAAATCAATGATTTTGGAAATGGGAAGCACCTTCGGGTCAAAAAGGGACTCGGAATTAAAATAACACAATTATTACAATTTCGTGGCCATGTAAAGGTCCCGAATATTTAAGTTCCCAGTACCTACTATTTTAGTTAACATTCAAGATAAATTGGTAATTTTTTTTTTATTGCATTAATTTATAACATTGTTACAGCATCGAACATAAAATTAGGCAAGAAAAAAATTTTAATATTTTTTTTTAAATATTTTATATCTTTGTAAATATAATTATTGTGCATTTTTTGTGTTGAAAATAAAGGAATTTGGATGTTAAATTTATGCCTTAATGATGAGTTAAGTTAAAATTTTTTGATTAGATACATTTTGTTAGAATATTTGTAATATTGAATCGTTCTTACAGAGGTCTTCAATTTTTGGTACTTGGAAAATTTTGAACAATGATGCTGAAGGAAATGTTGGTTGTTTTTCAAAATTACTTTAATAATTAGTTTTTGTACCACTTTTACAGGACTTATATTTTTTCATATGCACCTACGATTCCCGTACGTACCCAACGATTCCATACTGAATTAATGATTGAACTAGTGCGTAATAGACTTTTTTAGGTTGTTTAACTTGAGAATATTTCTTAATCTAATGAATATATAGATACATTTCCTAATGCGTTTGACAAGTTCATATATGTGTCTGTTCCATTTCATATGTTGGTCTACAATTACACTGAGGTACTTTATTTCAGTTGTATGGTTTAATATGGTACATGAATTATTACAGACATCTTTGTTACATTTTTTGTTGTGTATTTTATAGTAATGTTAAGGTATGTTTTGAATTTATTTATTGATAAAGAAAAAAAACTGTTTTTTTTGCATTAATTGTAAATAGGTTTGTATCAAACCAGTTTTTAGGATCTGGATGTCATTATTTGCATTTTCATTTACTAATTTTCCAGTCACTACCCTTAATTATGATAATCGTGTCGTCCGCGTAAGATATAACGTTTCCACTGAGGTTTTGTTTAAAAATATCGTTTACTTACATGATAAAAAGTAATTGACCCAATACAGTACCTTGTGGTATCCCAAAATCACTTGTGAGTGGTGGTAGACTTAATGCGTGATTGATTTTTACAACTTGTGTTCTTTTGTGAAGATAACTTTTAGCCAAATTAATGCTCTGTCATTAAAACCCACAACCTTATATTTTTGAATTAATTTGACATGAGAAATCAACAAAAATACCAACACATTTTAATGATTTGTCCAAAGCGTCTTGTATAGTATTAGATAATTTAGCAATGACGTATTTTATCCTTTTTTTCCATGAATCCAACCTTGTTTTCGTGAATTATGTTATTGATCTTAATGAACTGAGTTATTCGTTTTTTGGCAATTTTTTCAAATATTTTTGCAATGTTTGATAATAAAGAAATGGGACGGTAATTGTTTGGTTCTTCCGGATTGCCGGTTTAAAATATTGGTATAATTACAGATTGTTTGTACATGGATGGAAATACTCCGCATTGAAAACTTGTATTGATTATATGAGTTAGTGGTTTTGATACATGTGATTTTATACATTTCAATATTTGTGTTGTGACCCCATCAAAACCAGGGTCAGAGTCTCCTTTCATACCTGTAATGATTTGTTCGATTTCTTCTGGTGTTGTTGATTGAAATAGTTCAAATTTATGCTCATTATTTACTGTAATGTTTGGGTCATTTGAAGTCAGGCCTTATTGGATTTTGTTAGCGAGATTTTTCCCTACATTAGCAAAAATACTGTTAAATACATTTACGGCATATAAGGGTTTATCTTTACAGCAAATTTTTGAATCATTGAAGCTTATGTTTTTGATTGTTTTATTTTTTAACGATAATTTCATCTAGATAGGCCCAATCAAGGGTTTAGAATTTATTGTGACAGAGAAAGCGTAAGAAAATACTTGCGAATGTAAAACCAAATCAGACACTGCCAAAATGTACCATTACGTAATCGAATAGTAAATACCTCATTGACATCTCCAGGAAGTTTAAGGTATAACAAACCATACCGAAAAATTTGGAATCTGGTTACATTGACCTCTAACCAGGATTCTTCAGGGCCTTCTTGAAATGTTAAGAAAAATAATTTGTAATAAAAAATAAAGCAAACTGGAGCTGCTAAATTCCTTCGTATTTTTGCCTAAAATTGCTCCACGTGTTATGTATTATGTACCTCCCGCAATAACTCTGGGAGGGAAAATTTACGCAAAAAAATATGTCCCCGATATATCAACTCAAATGAATAGCATCTCACCCACACATTGGGGGGAGAGACACCACTTTTCCATAATGTATTTAATGTTTTTTATTACCAAAACTCCATTAATAATAATTTTTTGTTGTTTTTGATAAAGTTTTAATATAATTTTAAAAAAAAACGATGTTTTATTGCCGTTCTTCCAAAATGGGTGGTGTCTCTCCTGCTTTTACCCTACATTTTCAGCAGCATATTGAAAAAAATAATATTTTTCGGAAATTTAAAAATGAGGTTTACAAAAAATTATAATTTGTGTTTTGGAAATGACTTCGAATTCCATTAGATTCTATCTATCTATTTACATAAAGAGTGTCTCTGGCGGGCGGCGTGGAATTGATTTTTATAGAACTCAACCGTTTTATTCCGAGATTTAGATTTCGAAAAACTCTATGTAAATCCCGGTCAACGCCGGGGATTTGATCTACATAATATTTTTATAAGTGAACGTAGTGATTTAAAAAGAAAAAAAATTAATTAGAAAAGTTACTAAAAATTCCAGAGGCCAAAGAGGGGTACGGGGGGAGAGATCTAGTTGAAGTAATAATGCAGCGTGTTATACGCACATACTGCGAAACTTTGGGAGGTGATTAAAACATAGAATAAATGTCGATGTCGATAAATGTCATGAAACATTAATAATTTAAAACACGAAATAAACGCCAACCAGAAAGGCTATTCCCTAAAATTTGTGTTAAGAGATCGTTCTCCCGCGAGAAGTGCTGTCAGATTTGTGTGATTTTCTACGGCTGTTATTTGCTTTTTCTATCGGCCGATGACAAAATTTCAGCTGTGAGCTGTCACATATTTTAGTTTGGGTCGTTTTAAACATGAATTCCTGCAAGTATGCATGATTATTTATTCATTTATTATTCAGCTGTAGAAAATCACACAAATCTGACAGCACTTCTCGCGGGAGAACGATCTCTTATCACAAATTTTAGGGAATAGCCTTTCTGGATTTGGCTCAGTTGGGAGCGTGATTGGCTCCAGTTTCTACGTAGGAAGGTTCCAATCTCATTAAAACCAAAAAAAATTAAAATAGATGTACCATGGTAAAACAAATAGTTTTTATGCGGGTTGACTTTAACGGTAACGACGTGGTATATAATTCAATTTGACCTTCGAGGTCGCCAAAATAGGGTTAAATTAAAAAAGTAAAAAAATCGAAATGTAATGCAGGCAAAAATGAACGCAACCTTCATTTAGGTTTACTCACAACAAATTCAAAATTTGAGATTCTTTCCAAGCACTATATATACTAAATAGAAATATTCTATGACGTTCCAAACAATCTGTACACAATTAAATTTTAATACTTGGAGAAAATGAATTAGTTTTGGGAAGTACGTCAAACTGATAAAGATATTGAATTATGAAGTTAAAGTGAATGATAGAAAAAGTTGGGGACGCCCGAGGAAGATCAAGCGAGTCAAGGGAAGATCATGGCACAATCGAGTGAATCAAATATTTACTTACTTTTGGTAAAATGAGGCGTATGTGATGAATGAATAAAGGGGTGTAAGGAGAATGTCTGACGTGGAAGTGAATGGTAGAAGAGGTCGGGGTCGAGTCCCGGGGAAAACATGGCATGATCAAGTGAAACGAATGCTTATCTGTAGTAAAATGAGGCATATGTAGAAGACTGATGTAAACAAAATGGATAAAATTAAGAAAGGGACGCTAAGATTATTTAAGCATAAAAGACAAATGAACGAAGAAAGGAGTGTTATGAGATTATATGATGTGGGAGTTAATGATAGAAGCAGTCGGGGATACCCGAGGAAAATCTGGCACTATCAAGTAAAAAAATAAATTTTACAATTCCTAACCCTAAAACACCTTAAAACTACAGCCAGTTTACTAGAATTCAAAACCTCAAAACTTTACTCCAAACCGTTCATAAACCCGAACAACGCCGGTTGTCACTTCAGCTAGCATCATACAAGTATGTTGTGGAAATATCGATTCAATATTCTAAAATAATACGTGTCAGACTGGATGCAATCTGCCGTCTTTGTGATACCTAAAATAATGTAAAATATTTAATACTGGAGAGAAATTGATAAAAGTCGCAGTATTTCCCAACGTCATGCGTCAGTCTGCTGAATGCCGACGACGTACAAACACCAAGAGAATCGGTCTCCCGTGGGCACGGACAGTAGGCCCAGCTTCCCCAGCAGCACTGCAGTACCTACGAGACGAGTGAGTCAGCCGATAGCCGATGGTTTATTTACACCTCAGACGGATCGTATGGACCAGCCATATGATCCAAGCCCCAAATAGATCTTGCCATTCAGAAGACCGGCGCCAGTAAAGCGGCGTTGGAACGACACAGAAATCGCCCGAGCCCCTTGGCACTTGTTCAAGCCGAACAGTTTTCATAACGCTGCGAGTGAAGAATACGATAGTTATTTTGCCGTTTTTTATTAAGTTGTTCTAGCTTGGGAACTATTTGCGCTGCACTCAGTGATCTGCGCTCGGTTCACGTGATGCTTTACGAAACTCCGCAATGATTGCAACAAACTAAACCACGCACTTTATTTTTGTACTGTTTATAACACAAAGTGAAATTTATTCGACTGCCTTTTTATTTCTCGAAGTAGACAATTCGCTTGCTGAGGATTGGTTTGTACTATGTCCACAAAAACTCGTATTGAAAAATAAAAGTTTTTGAGTTACAAAAAATTATATTTTTGTTACCTTTATTTCAAACTAATTGTAATGAATATTTTTAAAAAATACAAGGGTTAATCTTCCTTTAAGTAAAAGAACAACATATTTGGTTGAATTTTGAACGAACTGACGTGTACTTCAAATCACAGCTTAAAAAAAACCTAAAAAAACAGGAGTACAAAGCAATCCTCAGCAAGCAAATTGACGTGCTTCCCCGTTTTTGTAAGACCCTACAAATAATAAACAGCTTGTTGGAAAATTAATATTCAAGTCCAGAAGTTCGTTATCAATACATCCAGCAGAACAATATCTTGAATTGGAGTTGATTTAATATGATTTAAATACTCTAAATTAGTGTAACAATTAAAACCGTATACTTTTAAATTCGACTTTATGTCCGGGTTAAATCTTCCCCACACGAAAAACTAAACCCTTCCACACACTTTTCCACAAATAATCATCTAGTCAATCCACGCTATGCAAGTGCATTATATACAAAACAATTCAAGAACAACATGTCAACCTACCAGAGACCAAATGGGAAAATAATTCACCGACTCCAGATATTTTCATATCAGAAGGTTCGGCTCGGTATTATTATTTCAGAAAAATGTTAATCGATGTATCTTTTGACGCGAAGGCAAAACACACATTAGAATAGTAATCTGCAATCAATCTATTGTTGTTGGCAATGTGTTTAGGCAGGTCAAGCTTTGTGCTGTGATCAGTACGTACAAAGTCCGCCAAAAGTACAAATACCAAAGCGCAGGGAACCGTTTTAGAAACCAAGAGCACAAAAGCACGTGGGTTGGATTCCTAAATGGCAAACCAACTGTTTGTCATCACCGCAACACCTAGCCAAGAGGAAAATCACCGAGACATAATAATATATCATTCTATTTCGGCGTCGCTGCTTAACAAAGCGTAGGATTCATGATACACCTACAAACCCAGCCTTTGTTATATTTAGTCAAATCAATGGTAAATGGATGCAATCATTAAAACAAAACAATCAAGGTTTTTGTTTAACTATGGTCAAGAAGTGGGTTGTTTATTTTTGTACAGAATAATCGACTAAATTATACATGGGTCGAATAATTAATTTTAGCCCCAGGCTCAACCTTCAACCTACAATCATGAAAAGTTTTTAACACGATTATTTTTTTTAATTTCAGAACGATTGTTTTGGGTATAAAATATCATACTTTGAAAGGAAGTAAGAAGCGTTATTGAAAATGCGAACATGTTTTTGATAGATAGTTTTTCATGATTAGCAAGAAACACAAGCCGTTAAAAAAATAATGAATTTCCTTTATAAAAACGGTACAGCGCGAGAGCAGCCTTATAATATAAACATAGATAATCGGAAGCCCGGGGATCCGTGAAATAGACAGCTAAATGAGTTAATTATACATAATACTATAATTGCACGGAGCAAACACAAGAAGGCCGAAAGCCCTAAAGACTGTTTGATGTCACGGATGAAGCATTGTCTGTTAATAACTAGTGAGGATAACACTTAATTAGCTGTCTAGTCTCTAGACGAAAATTATATTGGGTTTGTTACACGCACGAGGCGCGTGGGGCATAGAGCCCTCGCCCCTCGACACTTGGCACTTGGGAGCGGGAAAAGTTAATTGAAAGGATTGACAGGCCTTTGTTAATATATCTTGAGCAATTATCCCAGAGCATATAGCGAACATATCTCAACTATGGAGCATAAAATTTGTTATGTGTATTTGATAGGTCTCCACATGAAACTTTAGAAGCGCAAGCTTCAAGTAATAGGTTCTGCAAAGAACTTATTACTTACCCGACGAAACAAGACAAATGAAAAGTATAAAACATTTTAAAATCGCCAATAAACAATTGATACGTACATCGAAGGTCGTGCAATAACCACGATCCTAATCTAGTCTAAATTCGCCAATTGCATTTAATTGTAAGTAGTCGATAAGTTGTTCTAATAAATAAATTGTTTTATGGGAAAAACCATTTTTTAATTTCGTTATCTACACATTAATTCATTTCGGCGCCCTTGAGGTTATTTTTAGAAAATAATTATTCCAATTATTATTATCGTGTAGGTACATTACTAAATGTAGGTAGATACATCTAAAAAAATTCTAAAGCAGGAAATCAGAAGAATCCAAAACTCTAGAATAATGCATTCTCACGTATAGTAAGTAGGTAAAGGCAAACGAAATATTTTTAGGCCGTAATGTTATTACCATTATCATGAGATACACGGAATAACTTAGTTTAACACAGTTTTTAAATAAAAAAGATAAACTTGAAAAAATAAACAGCATTTAAATGATATAGAGATAAATTTAAGTAAAAATAATGCTTTACAAGAAATTGCAGACGGTATAGAAATAACAATGTAGTTTGTTAGTAAATACAAAATTTACAGGAGACAGGGGAACATACATTGAACATACATCTACATTGTACACAAATATAATAATACAGAAATATATGCAATAGCCCCTACGCGATGCTCATTAAATATCACTACATAAAAATATCATTAAGATATTTCTTAAATGAAGGTAAACTTACATTAAATACGTCAATTTTTGATGTGTATGTGGTAGTTGGTTCCAGAATTATTGTTGCAGAATAGTATATTTTGCCTTGTTGCTCGATTAGGCACCTTGAATTAGATGAGATGCATGAGTTCACAAGTCTAATTCAGAACGAATAATTTTAAATAAAAAAGTTAAGTCATTTACTTTTCTTCTATCTTCCAGGGAATGCATTTTAAGTGTATTTAAGTAAGAATGTGTTGAATAGGTATGTGTAACTTGAAGTTAATAAACCGTAAAAATTTGTGCTTCACTCGTTCAATATTTCTTACATGAATTTGATAATATGGGGACACACTATGGAGTTGTATTCCAGCAAGCTGCGTACTAGTGACAAATAAACGATTGCACAACTTTCAACGAATCAAAATATTAAATTGTTCTGATTATAAAACCTAGTGTCATCATGCCTTTGTTGTTTATTTGTTTTAAATGATTAATAAAATTTAATTGAGTATCAAACATAACTCCAAGATCCCTAATTTCTTTAACTTTTTCTAATATTTTGTTATCTATTGTGTATTTGAAAGATAGAATTGAAATATTCGTTGTACAATCGTAAAAAAAATACACAATATGGCAAATCGTTTATTAAAATAATTAAATTTAAGGGTCTACTATTCGTATTTCGACCGATTTCTTACATATCTCCCTTAAACATTTGAAGTTTTTAAGCTCTTAAAAAATATATATGTTATTTTTGAAGATAATATCTAGATATGTTCCACGCCGAAACGCAAATTATATGAAATTCCCTTGATAGAAAAAAATCGCAAAGTATGCTCCGAAAATTATTTAAAACAAGTCTATTTCTTTTATTTTACAAGTTATATTTCTGAAAAAATTCACAATGTTTCTTTAAATGATACTTAAGATACGTTCCACGAGATTTTTGCTCTATTTTAAACGAGTCATGTTTTATTAAGCTTTTTCGCAATTTTCGCTGCTATTACACGACTTAAAATATTAGCGCGCTCTGTCCAACATTCGTAATTACATATCTCTCCATCTTCTTCTTTTTCAGCGCCGTGCGTTTCAAGAGTGCCGCCTTAAGTTAAAAAACAACCAGCCATCAATAATCGAGTAATGTCTGATTTTCGCTCACTCGGTACGTACCTACACTTCCTTTGTTTAATAAGAATTACATAAAATAATATTGAGAGGTAGGCGACATAAACATAATAACAAGTCAAAAAACAATGTGAATTTTTGTGTACGAGGAAATCAATCAAATCTACTAATAAAACACACGCGCGTCCGAGGCGAGGTCAATCATCTTTCATATGGAGGAGATAGGAAAGTCGGTGAAAAACAAGTACAAAGCATGTTGAATGATTAATAACTAAATATGTTAGATCAATAAAACACAGGAGTACAAGATTTTAATCTAATTTTGCCGCAAGCAAACTACAGACAGGCAGAAGTCCACGTTCATAGGTTAGAAGGCACTTAACGATAGCACTGCTGGCGAAAAACAGAATAACATGTTTTGGTTAAATAATAAAATTGCAAGAGTTCAATGAACGATAACAAAAAAGCGTGAATAGAAAGAAGATATCAATATTGATCTTCGATTGGTAGACCTACCTACTACAACTAATTAGTAAAAATGATAAAAAAGAAATTAAACGTAAACATATTTGCTTGGGCATCTTGGAATGTGTTTATGTTTTATGTTTAAATGGGCGTTCCAGTTTTTTCTGACTTTATAGCCAGAAAACTGGAACTTTCAGCTTACTACCAACTACAGATGGAAACGTAGCGAATAAGGGACTCCAGTATTCGACCAAATATATTATATATGGATGATTCCAGTCCATTTTTTTATCAATGATGACATTCTAACTTAAATACCAGATTTTTTTATTAGTAACCCGTCGAGTATTTGTGAGTACTTAACAACACAAACTGAGACGAAGTCATAAAAGTCGTTATTTCTCCGTTGTATTACGGTGAGATGTATAATTTAAGCAGTATTCAAAAGAGGCCTGACAAAGCTTTATATTTTCATCTAAAAGTTTACCATATACTTCCAAATAATTGTAATATATTCCAAAAAGTCACCGATCGAAAAGGGTTGTCAAAGTTTGTGCAATATAATTTTTTTAAATTTTGTATATTTAGTGATACCTCTACAGTTTACAAGACACAATTGATAAGCAACAAAGCAATCTGAAAAAAAACCTAGATTATTCAAATATGGCAAAATTATGAACATTTTATTACGTAAAAGAATAAAACATGTAGATACGTAAACAAAATATGCATTTCATTATTACAACCGTACTTTAAAATATTAGATTTTTTTGCTTTATATTTTTCATTATTGCCTTTATTTATTGTTTTATTAAATTTTATTTCATCTCAGTTTTATTTTGTTTTAATTCAATTTGTTATTTCATATAACCCGATAGTCAAATTTTATTAAATTGTAATATGGGGATCTCAGTACGGGTAAAGCACGCAGTGAGGCCAACATTATTAAATAATATTTTAAAGTATGTAAAGTTATTACATAAAAAAAATCTGAATTTCCAAGTTTTTAATACATTTTATGTCCGCTTGTAATATAAAAATCCGAAAGAGTTTCATCTGCTTTCAAAATCAGTTAGTATTCATTAATTTTCAAAGTAAATCCAAAAACTCAAAATATAAATCTCACGAACGGCACTTTTAAGGTTAAATTCACATTTTTTTTTTTTTTTATTAATAATATGATTAAACAAAAATTAATAAAATTGTGAACATATTTTGAAGCTTTAACTCCAAGAATAATAATAACATTTACAATACATTATCCCAAGATTATATCCTATACATGAGTTATTTAATTCGTTTTTTTTTTATACAAATATATTTGTTTTAAGTTATATATGTTTAATATTTTTCACTGGAGTTCCTTTTTGGCATTGTTATGAAAACATCCTGGTACTATTGAATCACTTGAAACGAAAACAAAAATACATGTAAACAATTATATCTTATTCATGGCGCAAGAGTCCGTCATCCGCTGAAAAAACATCTAAATTTGAAAGTAAGATGAGATGAAGAATTAAGAAAATTACAACTATCATCACGTATTACATTTTTCATATCACGTCTGGATATAACTCTCGGCTGCTTGGCCTGAATAATTCAAAATGGACAACGGCCAATTCCGACAAAAATAAATGGGCCAAAATATTGTTTATTTACAGAGGCGATTGAACCCGTCTTACACCGCTTGTGGGAGATACGAGTACATCTCCAAATATCAAACCGTTTGGTGACGCATTACTTTCCATGAAAACTGGCCCTGAAATAACCTTCTTCCGAAGGCGAAAAATAAACCACTGAAATATGTGGCTGAAATAACATATCCCACAGGGAAAAAAAACAAAATGATCTTATAAAAATAAGTTTACACCCTCGGGCTAATTTGTTTGCTTTTCAGAACAACTCATATAGGTCTCATAGAAATCGTTGTGTCTCCCTTACTACCATGGTTAGAAATAATTATTAAAATGGTGTTAAAAAGAAAAAGCACCACGCTTTATATTCGAATCTAAAAGTGAACCACAAAATAATTCAAATTTACACCTTTATGAAACCAAACAAAAAAAATTAAATTTTGGAAATCTTTTATTAATCGTTTTAACAAAAATAATGAGAGTTGACAATAACGTATAAGACATTTGCCTAATAAAACATATATGCATTTTTTTGTTATCAATAATTTTAATTTTAATTAAGGAGAGCTATTTTTAAAACTTTTTTATGTTATCTTCAAAAATTTTATGTTCCAAAAATTATGTTTATTTTGAATTATAAAAACGTGTTTTATCGCCTTTCAAAAACAGTTTTAAGTTGTCGGGGGGGTTCAGAAATATTCAATTTTTTTGAATTTTATTACAAAGTGGAAATATTCTGACCTTCTGACAAAATAGGCCCGAGGCCTGAGGGGTTAAAAAATACTAGGATGCACCAAATATTATTACGCAATTCAAAAGTTCAATGTGAAATTCATTTATGACAACAGAACCTTCGAAACATGTTTGTGCGTTACAGGGAGGGAGAACTGTAAACATATTTTTTTCGATATGAGTGCAAGGTTTGTAAACAACGCAAAAATAACAAGCTGATTTGAAAAATGGGACGCGTTCTATAAATATAGAGAGTTATATATAAACAACCGGTTGAGAAATTATGATTATATTCACGATTGCAAGCACTTAGCATAATAATTGCAGTTGGTTAACATTTCATTACTTTAGGAATGTGCAGTCGAAAGTGGTTTTAATGTGCCGCTTAAAAACGCAACAAAAACGTACTCACAATGAACTAACTGCAAATGCAATGTATTTTTTACCAAGTCCTCGATCTGGTGTTAGTGGATATTACGAGTATGCCCCTGACACAAAATGCTCAACCGACTAACCTACTAAACCTACTCTCGCTGGGGCCCGAAAGGGGCCAATACGAGGGGAACTTCGTAACAAGTACTCTTTCATTTTTATGATGAGTGCTAGGGACAAGAGTCCCAATGTACGGTAGGGTAGGTCACGACTGTATGGGGAAAAAAATCTTGTTTTGATTTGTCTAATAGTGCTAAAAGGGTGTTAAATTGAGATATAATAACGTGATTTTCAAAAAAAATATTTGGATGTCATTTTCTTCCTCCGGATTGACTTTAAAATTTCACATAAAAGAGAAAACCCACCCTTGTAAAATTTTAAAAAAATGTTAGATAAATCATTAAAAATAACAATTTTTTTAATAAAACAAAAAGGGGGAATATTTTGATTTATTTATTAAAAAATACATTTGAACATAATTCAAATTATCTCAAGGCAGTGTATTCAAATACCAGCAAAATCCTTCTTACTCTCAAATTTCGGCATTATTTTGCGAGACTCAATATTGGGACTTTTTGTAAATGATTTCGTCAAAATATATTACATTTGCTATGGAAGATTACAAAAAATATGGTTAAGTAAAAAAAATATTTTAAAAATTAAAAAAATTTTTAGAAAAAATATTAAAATTTTCAGAACTTTGAATTGAATCCGGAGGAAGAAGATCGTACAGAAATTTGAAACATTTTAAACACGACGTTTTGAACCCATTTGGCACCTTTTTATCGCTCTTAGAATTTAAAAATAACACTTTTTGTTAAATGATCCACCTTACTGTACGGTTCATAAAATATTACACACCAACTGCCTAATGGGGCAATTGCCTAATATGAAGACACCAGTCTAAGTCGTATGGTTGTGCGTGATGATTTTCATTCAATATAAACAATCGCGTTGATATGATACCGAAGAGATAAATATTTCTTTCTAATACGAACGTGTGTTTTCATGGTTCCATGCCAACTGAGAATAAAGTCAACTCAACACCTTCTTGAAAAGTCATTAAAAGCCATGAAAAAAATAGTTTTAAATTAGCCGATAACCCTAACCCAACGTAACCAATTTAAGAATTTTTTATCACTCTAAATGACACTTATCTGAGATGGTTTTGAGTTGGTTTCATTCCGAGTTGTCCGGTCACCGTTTTCAATAACCACACAATGTTTTAAACATTGCAATAGATCAACATAATTATGGATAATATGTTAATAAAAAAAATATTAATTTAAATTAAATATCCCAGTAGAAGACTTAAAATACGATTACTTATTAAATACTCTAAAAATACATACATTAGAAGACAGACGTAAAATAAACGACTTCACATTTTTATTCAAAATACTAAACTCTAAATTCGACCGTTGTAAACTCTTGCATCTCATTAACTTACGAATACCCACAGTAACAACACGACAAAATACAATATTCTATAGCAGCACTCATAAGCGTAACTACATTGCCAACTCTCCAATACAACGACTTCACACCATGGGAAATAAGTACTTGGGTGATGTTGACATTTTCAATATCAACTTGGCGAGTTTTGTGGATCATCTAAAAAATTTATTTCAACACTATTACTAAACACATCTTGTAAACCTATAAAATAGCTGTATTTTTCTGTTTATGTTTATGTGTTTGTATGACTTTTGTCTAATGTAGTTTTATTTTTATTGTTTCCTTAGTTTCAAAGTATCTGTCAAATTAAAATTACACTACAACTCATGTAAAAGCCCTCTGGGCGTTAAATAAATAAATAAATTAAATTAAGAAAATCTTTGGATATTATCTCCTGGGTCATGGCAATTAATTTGTTAATTTAGAATAACTAAGGGTTATACGCAATCAATAAAATGTTTAATTATTCAAACAAATACAATTTGGGAGGCGGGTATGGGTACCGCCGCCCCGGTAATCATTGGAGAGCCAATACCTCTGCTACAGGTCGCCCCAAGTGGTTCGCTATGCTTGGTGACTTGACGGCGGACGCGTCTGCCCAACAACTGTGTAGCAGGCCGGATTTGGAAAAGAAGGTGGATGGAAACCTATTGACCTTTTGACCCTGACTCTCCAGCAAGTTTCTCTCGGAACACCGCATTGCACCGCAGTGGGAGGGATGGATTCATTCGTCCGTCACTCCTGGACACACTGACCCCCGATTCCTACCCACCCCTCATACTTTCTCAGAACTTTCTCTTCTTCATTTTCTAAGAGGCCCTGAGGGGAATTGTTTTGTTCAGAGCTTCTTTTGTGGAATAATTTTTAAAAATCGGGTGAGGTGTGTTCAGCCCTTGGCGGTGGATGCGCCTGCCCCCAGATTCGTGGCGGGCCAGACCAGGAGAGAATTATTTGTTTCGCTGGAAATTTCTTCTCCATTTTCAAATAACAAGTTTTAAAAAAGGTGTATGTTTGGAAATAATTTAAATAAGTAATGACATGACAAATAAATTTAAAAAAAAATAGATGCCCTGGTAAAAGACCACGACTAAGAATTGAAACATTGCTTTGCGTTGCGTGAAATGACTTTCCGAGTTTGAAGACCAGATCTGAACAGCCAGTTACCCTACCTTCGTCATTCCCAAATCCTTCTCCTGCCCATTAACCTCAGCCCCACAAAAAAAGGTGTATGTTTGGAAATAATTTAAATAAGTATGATGAGTATGTAGATGCCCTGGTAAAAGACCACGACTAAGAATTTGAAACATTGCTTTGCGTTGCGTGAAATGACTTTCCGAGTTTGAAGACCAGATCTGAACAGCCAGTTACTCTACCTTCGTCATTTCCAAATCCTTCTCTTGCCCACTAACCTCAGCCCCACAACATATCCCTATTGGAGATGCCATAGTCTTACCGGATCAAGAAGGTTAAGAGCAGTTGGGACTCTTGTGCGGTAGGTATTCACATAAAAAATAAAATCATCATACAAGAACCTAGCGAAATTCGCGTTTTTCGAACTTCAGTAAAAAGATGTTAAAAATGAACTGATAAAATTAATATAAATTTTGAAAAGGGTAGTATACAGATAAATATAATATTATGTAATCCTGTACGCAGGTAGGTACTTCAGTTCAGGTTCGAAAAGGATATTATTTCACGAATGAGCCCACGGAACAGAACCGCACGCAATTAGTTAATAGACACTAAGGATAATAGACTAATGACACAGAAAATGAAATAACAGACAAAATGTTCAACTCAATGAGTAGGAAATCGAAAAATGAAGATATTTATAACATCAACTATTTTAAATAATGGCTTTACAGCTATAAAATATTTTATTCAATCCTACATTTATATTCCCTATTCCTATTATTTCAACAATTAATTTGATATTGTTTTCACGCTCTCATGTTAGTATAAGATCTACCTTATTAGATGACTGTTTAACTATTTTTATATATATTTAAGTGGAACGAGTCTTTTTCCTGATATATGTAATTTATTTATAATTTTATTTTATTTATTTTATAGAGTTAGAAAATGTGTAAAATATATAGACCTTGACTGTCCAACCGGAAAATTCTCTCTTTAGGATTGTCAAGTTTACAATATTAGTTCATAATACGACGGCCTTCGTGATCGAGGGATAAGACTTTTGACTAGAAATCCGGAGGTCGCGGATTCTAATCCCGGCGTGAATTTTATTTGAATAATTTGTCCTTTAAAATAGTATGGTTGCATGACAATTCAGAATCATGCTTTTTCAACACCACTTTGAAAAGTAATTAAAAAGTAAGAATTTTTTTATATAATAACCTCATAACCTAACCTACATATTTAACCAATTTTTTATAGATGCTTTTCATCACTTTTAATGACTTTTCAAAGGGGTGTTGAAATTGTACGATTCTGAGTTGTCAGGTTACCGAATGCCTTGTGTCAAGAGAGTGTTCGATAGATGGGTAGGGATGGAGTAATTTATTTATCATTATTTTCTTACATTTAATCGTCTAGAACTCGAAATTTTTCAAATATTGCGACACTGGGATCCCTAATTATTTTTTGAGAATGACTTGAAATAAAGATGTTTATGCTTTTGTTGAGGAAATAAAAATAGTTTTTGCACAGCCACCCCAGCCTATGGATGCATATTTCATTAATGACATATACGCATATAGCGTTGTAAATAAGTTTTAAATCTAGAACACGATTAATTCTAATTGGCATGAACACACGTGGCTTTCTAAGTAATATATCTACATATTTTCCTATATAAATCTTTATATTATCTGTATATCTTTACACCTACATTGATTTAATAAACCTACGTCAAACTTCGACTACCATATAATATTTGGCTGATTCATATAGCGCCGTTTTGGTGAAAAATCACCTCAAGGGCATACGACGGGCATGAGCCTAGTTCGGTAGTAGAAAATCAAGTAAAAAAAACTTTAGTACAAAAATATTTTTAAAAAAGTACAGACGGAATATAACCTAAATGACAAGAAAAGATATTAAAAACTCAATGAAACGAAGTGAAAGGTCTAGAGGGGCAATTCCGGTTCTACTTACATGAGCGTACAGAATAATTTATTGTCATTAACCTTTGTTGAGTGTTGGAACTCAGGAATCAGATTTGATTACCGGACAACTGAATTCAATTCATTCCTTTGAAAAGTCATTAAAAGTGATGAAAAAAATATATAAAAAATTGGTTGAATGGGTTACGTTAGGTTAGGATATGGACTATTTTTCAATATTTTTTTTCATAGCTTTTAATGAGGAGAGGAGAGTGAGGAGGAAAGGGGTTTTCAAAGAGTTGAGTTTATTCTGAGCTGGCATGGAACCCTTTAATTTTATTCCAACCCCTTTAATTTTAATGTATGACTGTAATTCCGGTTGTAAAGAATTAAAGACCGTTTCTCATTTTCAGCGACGTGGACATTATTTCTCAGAATGGCGGCACTGACGTGTAACTCTGACTTTCCCCTAAAAAACGAGCGGTGATCCGGCTTGGTAGCTGCTTCAGTGTGATCTTTACGTCCGTTTGCGATCGACGCTCCGCTGTCGAATCCCGCCGCCTGCAACGTGTGCTCAATTATTCGCTTTCTCAACTGAGAGGGAGTCCGCCCTATTGAAGTTCGTAAGATTGCAATTTTGATCCCGGACGAAAAAATGGCGTACGCAAATTGCAAGCTCGTTGGGTTTCCAAAATGCTGAAGAGCAAAATCGAATTGTACGAATATAACATATGTCTTTTAATCTACAAAATACAAAATGGACTTATACACACAAACACAACATTTATAAAAACATCACAAGTACACGAACATTATACAAGACAACACAATAAATTGTACACAAATACAGTCAAGACTGAAAGTGGCAAGAGAAGTATTGGCCACGAGGGAGTTCACATTTATAATCTCCTTCCAGATAATCTAAAAACGGAAGAGAATATAAAAACCTTTAAAAAAAAACTATTTAAACTTAAGATTTTGGAACAAAATTAAAAACTACTACATAATATGCTCTGTATTTAAGTTAAGAAAGCGAAATATTATATTTCTTTTAACTTAATAAATAAAAATAAATAAAAATAAATAAAATAAATGGAAAGCGTTCGGATCACTTCGAACCGTTATTTCCAACCAAGGCGAAGGGGTTTTTGGGTTAAAAAATGGGTTCACCACCTTACCACGGAATCAAAAAGGCAATCAATGACATGATTTGCATATTTTTCTTCGCCCGAAGCAACGTTATGCAGGAAAACTTTTGGAGACCGACCAGGACGCGGAGCGAGAAGTGATAGCATATTTGGCGGCGGATTCCTGCGAAAGGGAGTCAAGGACCTAGTGCCACGGCTCACCAAGTGCATCGATCATAACGAGGACTATGTCGAAAAATAGTGGGGATACGTACCTAAAATGTCATGTGATATTTTTTGTATATATAATACTTTCCCGATTTTTTAAATTAGAACGGTCTTTAATTCTTGGAAAACCCTTTGCACATAGTTTCGTAATGGACATTGTGAATACATAGATTCGCAAAGAGGTTGATTGCTTTTAAATGAGTCTATCAATGTTGCGATGCTTTTTTGTAGTCGAATATTTTATTCGGTTCAAGTTTGATGACTCGCAACCTGACGGTAAAATAAAGAATAAACTTGTAAAATCTAAATTATTAAAGATAGGCATGGACTGCTTATTCGGTTTATATTCAGTATTGTAATGAATTTATTTTTTATTTACGTATTGAATTTGCAAATTATGTAATACTAGCTTTTCCCCGCGGCTTCGCTCGCATGGTATTACGGGAAATTACTGTAGCGGTTGAACTTATCAATTATCCCCCCTCCTCCCCACCCCACCCCCTCCCGCATTCCATACATTCATTCCCTTACATTCAGTTTTCAAACATCTAGCCTGCCACCTAAATTTCACAAAGAAAAAAATAATTATCCAATTTTGTTCATTCGTTCGGAATTTAAGCGCTTACAAACATCTCGGATGTGTATTTTTAATTAAATATTTGGAAGTTTGTTAATATAATACAAAATTACACTATTTATTATTCAGTCTTTATAATCGTTACGAATTATATTTTTAATGTAGGAACTCTTATCTGACATTTATTCCAGCTTGTCCAATAAAAACAAAACATATTCTAATATTTGAATTTTCTGGGGCAGTAGCTGACCAGGGGGCTGAGTACCTGCCAGCTTAGAGCCCACAAATATATCAACATCGTTTCCATGGGAATGATTTTTTTCTGACATTTGCAATTAAATCGCTTTTGTTAGCGACAGAAAACGTATAACAAATATAATATATTAATATTTATAATTTCATAATGCCAGAGCTTACCATCATATACAACATGTAGTCTGCGCATATAATTTAGCTTTCTATTGGTGAATGAATTTTTAAAGTCTTTTTATTGGTTAATGCCTGAAAAGGTCATAAACAAACTCGAGCAGTTTCCCATTTATAATATTAGTATGGATGGTCTAAACCACTGTTTCTGTGGGCTATTTGGTAAAATGCTCGTGCAGGATTAATCTGAATTACATCCGTTACAAATATTCACAGAATTTAGGTTACATCTTGTCTTCAGATCATACAAGAATAAACTAAATTAGAACCGCATTATATACATATTTTAGTTAATCCCATTATAGATCTTACGCAGAATAATAATTATTAACATAACGACTTGGCGATATAAAATTACAAATTTATATGCCAAAGGCCATGTATGACAGTCGGTATCTTGTTCTGTATATGACCTTCCTTGCTCAAATTTTAGCGTGCTAAATCTGCCGCTCAAACCTTGTTATGCGGCAGAACAATTCCTTTTTTAAACGCCGAGGAACTAGGAGTCTCATCAAGTCTGGCATAACTTACGTAATAACTGAATACTTCCATTTTAATGAAATTTACGTAAATTGCATAATTTTATAATTATGGACGAATGTATTCTTCGAGCGATGAGGAATGTCGATGTTATTAATTGATTAACAAGTTAGTCTAGTAAGGAATTTTAAAAGTTTCAACGTCAGGAAAATTTGTTTCAGAGGTGAAATTCGCACGACTAGTACACGACTCCGGCAAAACAAATACTATATAAAATTAATATCCTCGCATATACCACCACGCTTATTGAAATGGGGAACTTTATCAAATATCAACCCGCCTAAAAATATTTTAGGTTCATGAAATGAACTGTCTTCATCGGCAGTTTTAAAGATCGCATGGATCGCAATATCCCGATGACAGTAGAAAGCATAGAAGTGCCACTCGCGCAGACAGTAGTTTGGTTTTACAAAGAAAAAAAGTAATTATTAAGTTTTAAATTAAGTACGTATTAAAATCATAGGCATTCCGTGTAATACTGGTACTATCTAGGCTTGCGACATGTATACGGATTACGTTCCAAGCCGCGGTAAGCTCGGCATTCCCTCCAAGCCGAGCTTAAAATCGACTGATATATCGGGTTAGTGTGATCATTCATGTATAACCTGAGCAGGTCAAGCATCGATATTCCGAAAATCCGATTTTGAGCCAAGAAATGTATTACAGGTACGTATTATAGTATTTTAAGCTTTGATACATTATGATGTAATTTAGAGTCCACAGTCCATAATTCAATAATATACACTTACGTAAAAGTAAAAGAACACTTATTGGAAGATAGTTCCGAGAAGGGATTGTTTATGTAAAAAATTACTTATAAAAATTAATTAGGAACATAAAAGCTTTCCCTTAGACGCCATGTGAATACTCAAATCATCAATAACTTTTTTTAGAATGGTAATAAAAAACGCTTTCAAGTTTTATAAATCGAAATAAGCATATAATTTTTGAAAACTAAAAATTTTGCACGCAAACACAAAAAAGTTTTAAAAGTGACTCTCCTTACCGATAACGAAAAATATTAAAAACACAAATATTTTATTGAACAAATGTATTATAAACGTTATTATCACTTCACTTTTTGACGTTCCATGTAAAAATGTTTATAAAAAATTCCAAAAGTTTCATAAATTTATTTCAAAATGCGATTCGAAACTTTTCATAAAAGTGTACATTTTACTTATTTTGTGGTTAGTTTTTGTATTGAATATAAAGCGCGGTCTTTTCTCTTTCTAATACCTTTTATATCATATTTCTCACTATTATAGTTAGGGTGATTCTAATGTTTCTAGGGGAGTTAAAATTTTTGTTTCAATCCATACGCTGTAAAAATTATGATAGTAAAACTAATTAAAGCTGGGTACTCGCATGCAAATTCATTCTTAATTTAAAGTCAGTTTTTCTTGTTCAGAATGTTCAAATTAAAGGTAATTTTAATGCCCCGGATACGACTTTAATTTAAACCAATTTTTTGTTCAGAATGTAACGAAAACTTAAATATCAAATTGCAGATTCATCAAAGGAAACCATTATCATGTACCGATTAAAGCTTTACATTTTTTTATTTTTTTTATTTTTTTTTTATTTTTTTTTTTATTTTTTTTTTATTTTTTTTTTATTTTTTTTTATTATTAAGTTAAAAGAAATATAATATTTCGCTTTCTTAACTTAAATACAGAGCATATATAGTAGTTTTTAATTTTTTTCCAAAATCTTAAGTTTAAATAGTTTTTAAACTTAAGTAAATGAGGAGAAAATGCCAAGGAATGCCATTCTGTTATAAACAAAAATCTGTAAGTAAAAATGGGATATCTACCCTCCCCCCCTTTTCCTTTTATCGATTAAAATTATGGGAGAAACGTTAAAAGATAGATAGGTAGGAAGTAAATTAAATTTACTGTATTTTGCAAGTATGGATACGTGTTTCTTGTAAATTTTTACCCTTTCCATCTCTACTTTTTTTGGGAAGGCAGAGTCTTCCATGCCTCATAGCACGAACCGCCACCTAAATATAGTCGCACGGTTACAAAAACCTAAGAGTCCCAGTTGCCCGGAGGCAGTGGGGCTAAGACCAGGAGCAACGAGCGACTTCGATCGCGGCGACACTTAAGTGACTATGTGCACCTCCATATACCACATTGAATTTTGATGCAGCGACGAAACTGTCGCTATGACAAAAGTCGCTCGTGTGTGCCTGGCATTGCATCTCCAATTTGGGGTTTTCTATGAGGCTGAAAAAAGTAAAGTGGAAAAAAAAAGTTTGGAAGACACGACAAAAACAATAATTTCACATTGAAAAGTGACTTTACAACTTTCATAGCTGTTGACAATGTGAACGTAATAGATAAACGAGAAAAGATGCTGTTTACAAAAATTAAAACTTTTTTAATTATTAAAGAAAGAGAGGTACGAATATAGACAGATCGGTTAGTTGTTCGAATGCTCCAATTCTCAATCCGATTCTCATCCACGAGTTCAGGGTTCAATTTTATGCGAGATAAGCCATACATTATTGCTCTAGCAACAGTTTACGATTTTGATTACGTTATTAAGAATTCAAATACTGTCAGGTTATTTGAATTCTTACCTGGGAAGGTTTGTCTTTTTATATAAAAAAATATTTATCAGTAAGTAGGTAGGTATTTAGATTCTTTTGAGCTTCTATCGTGGGATCATAGTCGCAGAAGATTCAAGTTTGTGCTGCATCCAAAGCGATTATTTTATCAAAGTTGTATGATAGTAGTAATATTTATAGACAAAGACCTTGCTCGATGCAACGCCGAATGTTGTCATAGTGCGGTCGGCTTACTATCTACTATCCGTTTACTACAAAGTTCCGAGAAAAACTGACGTCGAATAACTCATTAAAGTGTGCGCGGCTTGCAGCGGCGAAATGGGGCCGCGGCGCATCGAGGCTGCGTGCTGCGTTCTCACCGCACCGGCGCAAAGCGGATACGCAAATAATTAAAAATATTATTTTTTTGTTATACTGATGGTTTTAATTTAAGGCTTTGATGGTAAAAAACAATACCGCCTTAAGTGTGTTAATAGTCATTGTCATTAATCATGTGAGAGCAAAGATTGTGAGGGCATCTTTGATCACAGAGTTACCTACCATTTAATACAAACATACTTGAGAGAATGTGGTGAGAATCTTTGTAAGGGACGAAACATTATCCCTTGTATTAAAAAAATCACAGTGTGCAATTCATACGCGGAAGAAGTGAAACCTTCAGAAAACTTAAGTAGACAAGAGTGGGGAGAAGCAATGTTTTTTTTTTATCAATGTGAAGGATGATTTTTACCATATGTTTGACGTCGAATTCCAGTGCACCTTTTCGTAGTCAACTTTTTAGTATTTGTGTTTTCTTCTCCGAAAGTTATCCTATCAATCCTTATCGATTGACTGTGCTAGAGGATCTGAAGGCACATTTGTGCTGAACCTAGTGACTCGCGATGCGGTCGATCGCATGAATTATGGATAATCTTAGTATCCAACTTGGATCTTTATAAACTCTCCAAAACCATAATATGAGAAGAAATGGCATGTAAAAGTGTATTGCTTACGTTAAAAAGCTATTAGACTTAGGACGGGTTGTTTCAAAAAATTTGATGAGTTCATCAAATATTTGAAGTTGATTTTCAGGTTCTGTGTAAGTTTTTTTCGAGTTCTGTTTTTTTATCATCATAGGCCAGCTGCTTCACAACACTGAAATTATCACAGAACTTGAATAGAACTTACACAGAACGTGAAAATTAACGTCAAATATTTGACGAATTCGTCAAATTTTTTGAAACAACCCATCCTTAACTAAATCACACCTACTCATTTGTTCTTTATTATCATTTAAACCTGCTAAACTCTTTTTTTAAATTAGCTACTTTAGCAGCTACATATTTACAATATTTTATTTTACAACACGATCCATTTAAAATAAGTATTATATAACAAATAACTATAAATTAATAGTTATATCTATAGATTCAGAGATACGAGTATGGGTAAGTAGATGAGGAATAATAAAATCATAAAAGGAAATCAATCTAATCACAGGTAAAGAATATTGAAATATTAAAGTAAGAATGGAGAAAGTAAAATTCGTTGTACAAACAAATCTTCAGTGAAATAAAAGTGTAAAGACAAATAAATTTCCTGATCTTTATACTTTTTTCGTGTATCTGCGTGCATTTAACCAGTTAAGATCGATGTTTGGTTTTGAAATCTAATATGTGTAGTTCCTACCGGAATGTCAATAGTCCAATCCTACCCTCCTTAACCATGTCACCTTGCTGAAAACAGCATTTTGGAAAAGGGAACAATAACAACCAGTGCTTTGTGTGAGAAGACTTGTGACATTTGAAGGAACTGGTTGGTGTCATTAGTTTTTTATGTGTTGTGTTCGGTTTTCAGTGGTGAGTGTTTTGGTTTTCCCATACTTTGTAGTCCATAAACTTACCAAATACATATAATCATCCAATTTCAAACAAACAAAGAATCGTTTCGTTTAATTACAGTCCACTTTGCCAGTTGCATTTGAGGCTGTAATCGAAAACAGTTTCGGATGCAACATTGTTGGTTCTTCGAGCCTGATTTTCATTAATTTGTTGGAATTGGTTGCTTTATGTGTAATTACAGTCCACTTTGCTAGTTGCATTTGAGGCTGTAATCGAAAACAGTTTCGGATGCAACAATCAAAATTAATAAATACACAGAACATAAAATGTATATGTTATACGTTCAATTTAAGAGGCTAATGTGGTCCGCCCATATGTCGCCCCAATGTGGGTCGCTAATGTGGGTCGCTACGTTTGGTGACTTAGTAGGGGTGCCCACGTACATGGGGTGAGGTTTGTCTAGGTCTTGGCGGTGGATGATTGAGAGATTGGTTGAGAGAGACCTTTTGACCTCTCCTCTCAGTCTCTCAACTCTCTCGACCTATCGCGTTGCATTGCATTAGGAGGAATGGATTCATAAGTCCGTCACTCCCAGACCCCAAATTGCTACCCACACTACGTTTTTTCTTCCCAGAACTTCATTTCCATAAAAATTACCCTCCACACAGCATATTCAAAGATAACATAGGCCCTGAGGGTTTTTTATCCTCAGGTCCTTCTGTGTGGATCTGATGTAAAAAAAAATATACAATGGAATAAAAGAGATTGAATACTACTATCTGGTTTTCATAAGAATGAAGTTACGGCAAAATCTAAGAATTCTTTGTTGCAACTTTGTGGTAGTATTGTCGTAATATCAAATTTTCACAAGAGCTATCAAATTCTGACTGAAACCGTAAATTAGGTAACGTCGCATTGTTAACTAGGGCAAAATGGTTTGTTTTGGTTTGTGTGAACGATTCTTTAGGCCGCCTGCAATGCACCCGCGAAGTAACGTCATGCAATCAGATCCACGTCTGATACAACTTTATTTCTTAAAATATACACTGAATCAACACAACACCGGATGAAGGAGGCATATTTCAAATATATTTTTAGTCTGGGGCAATCAAGAATGCAACACGCCGAATGGATAATAGCCCACTGAACAGATGAACGAATAGAATTGTATGTTGTTACCGCCTTCCAGAATTTGGTGACCAGACAACCCAACCAAATGGCTCCTTGAAAAGTCATTAAAAGTGAAGAAAAAAAAATAGGTTAAATAGGTTACGTTAGATTAGATTATGGGCTGTTTTTTTTGTTCATCACTTAGGACGAACTTGGCGACCTTCCGCTCTGCCTCCGGCAACTCGACGCTTTAGTCCTTAGGGTCTTTGGGCATTTTGCCCCTATTTCACAGTTATTTTCTTCAAGGCGCAACCGAGAAACTGGCTAAGGGGCGCGGAAGCCCTGTCTCGTTAAGGTTTGACCGACCGCCACAAACATTCTTGCTGGTACTGCCAGACGACGAGAGAGGGAACCCTCCAGACTGCAGAGCCATTTTTTTTTATCTAACCATGTTTGTGTCTTCCCTTTCTTGTAGGTGCTTGCAGCATACGCAAGATACAATCCCCGCGAGCTGCTGTCCTTCGGCTTGCTTTTTATCATCCATGCCCTTATATATGTTTTACTAACACCATTGTATCAAGTTTATTATGTAAGCACTTGCATACTGCTTACTAACACTGTATGCAAGGACATTGGAGGTCTAGATTCGTTCTAAAATAAATGTAGCTTCGTTCTTTCAAAAAAAATAGAGTCCTTGCGAGAACCTTGAAGGAGTAACCATCTGTTTCTTATACCAGGGCGGGTAAGTGGTGGATACCTCCAATGTTCATCACTTAGATGAGCGGTCTTGAAATGTCACTTTGTTGGCAGTTATCACGCAACCCCGAATTTAGCTCAATTTTTCGCTGCTACTTGTGAAATTAATTGAAAAAAAACTTTGAAATATCGAGAACTTATAAAACAGTTCATCAATACAATTAGCCAGTCTGTGTTCTGGAACATGAAAGGTCTTAAGTAAATAAGCAATATCATTCTTTTAAATTGGTATACATCCCACATCTAGAGATTTATGTGTTCAGTGTAACAACTTAAATTAGGGCGACTTTAAATGGATCCAGTTGAATATGGGTCAGCGTAATGTTGTGATTTAGACGGGACTTTTCTCGCCCTTTAATTTTTAATATGCGTCAACAACTGAGTAACGGTTGCTGAATATTTTTTAGTTGGCATGGTTTAGTCGGTGTTAATTCAGAAAGAGTTACAATGTGATCCTATGCACTTGCAATTTTCAATGAAAAATAGAAAAGATAATAAAATTGTATTTATGAGTGCAAACTACGCCAATCTAAGTATCTACAATAATATATAATCTCTGTCTGGGTGGACTCAATTTTGATTATTTTGGAGACAGGAAACCATTAGATTATATCCTGAATAAATTCGTGCACCGAAGGCAACTTCTTTAAGTTTACAGTTGTTATTTGTTATCGTCTTTCTTTTTGTTTCTTTTCCCTAGGCAGTGTATTCACTACGCCTATTAATACGCCAATACAGTATTATTTTCATAACATTTTCAGATGACGATGATTAAAACAACATAAATCTTGATTTCATGGAGGATCATCTAAGAGAAATTTGGATTAGCGTCATACATCGCAACATTACGACAAGTAAAAGTAAATTCGTAGCTAATTCATGATGCGATCAATCAACGTTACAAAAGTTTCAGTGTCACCGACGATTCCCCGATTTGCCAACATTCCTCATGAGTTATTCGTCGCGTCGTTGTTCAGGCGTTGCCGCCATGTATTTTAATTACAGTCTCAAAACCGCGGTAATGAGAATCTACTGCCAGTAATAGTACCTACCCACAGCTTTCTTTGAACCGTAGTATACTGTACGCAGAATGAACGTAAACATGGGTAAATGGAACAGGCCTGTTATGGTTCGTGATTAGGGGCTTCTATGTGTGTCAGCGTAGGAAAGGTTGCATAAGAGATTAATGTGAACGAGTTACATAAATAATCAACGGCTATCTTCACGATGTACCGCTATGCAGTTCTGTTGCATAAACAACTTGCAAAAATTACGCAATCTTGCATAAATGTCATCCACAGAAAGCTCTGCTAATCATAATATCCCACAACAGTGCGCGTTGGAGTCATACAATTTGAGCAGCTTTTTCTGGGTGGAATATCTAGGTCAACGCAACAAGCAACGTCATATCTAACATAAGGATTGAAATATTTATAAAGCCATTAAAAAATAGGATACAACATTATCATTTGTTTCAAATTTTTCATTCCTATTCTCGGGCGAAGTGTGAAAAAAAGTGAAATATTGTAGTGCGTTAATATTTTATGTTTGTTAATATATTTAGAATAATATTTTACAGAATACACTATTATTTCACGATATGAACTGTCTGCTTAGCGAAAAAATCGCAAGTTAGAGTATTAATAAAAAATGAAGGATGAATTTTTTACACGACATTTAATATTATTAATAATAGGTACATAAATTGGAATCAGGTTGCAGGTGGGAGGTGTGAGAGTAGTAGTGAGGTGGGAGAGTGTTCTAATGGAGGGAGGGATACTGACAGAGCAGGTGACCGTGATTCCTGATAGATGGACCACGAATAGAAACAAGACTAGTGCAAAAAATTGAGCCAGACAGAAATTCATTCGCCTATTTATGTCAAGTGTGTTCCCGGAACGTGTAAGAAAGCTTTGTCAACTTAGAGGATTAAAAAAATGCGTACGTCACCCAGTGGCAGACCTAAATTTCTGGGGATCTGGGTTTCATGCACGGTCGATCGATATATTTTTTAATATATTTGTTGACTAAATCCATCGTCTATGATCAATTAGCTATATTTGCGAGCACGGTCAGCACAAATATAGCCCCTGAAAGATGAACTATTATTATTGTTAAAATATAATGGCGCGAATACAATTTTCATGGTATGAACACTCGGGACATGTTATATAAGTTTTCTTAATATATTTACGATATTTGTAATTTGAGTTTTTCACTTAAGAGGGAATAACCAAACAAAACCGGAAATATGTCATTTTTAAATCAAATTTTAGACGTTTTGACTCTTTTCCCCAAAAAAATTTTAAATTGATTTCGAAAGACTGATTTTTTATGTAGTAAACTATAAATATGTTTATTTTTAGTACAAATAGGTTTTACAAGTCGTTCGCAGATTAGTTAAATTTTCAAACAAAATTTTGTTTTATACAACATACATTTCAAATCATATTATCATGCAGTAAAATAAATCAATAAATTATTTGGGAAAGCTACTTTTGAGAATTTTAATTTTAGTTCAAATAAAATCACAAAAAAATCCGCGTCCTTATTTAAAAATTAATAAAGAAAAATTATAAATACTTATGATCAAAAAATAATTACAAAAAGGACATAATTTTGATTGTTTTATCATCACGAGTTTGAGCATTTTTGAATGTGGGTATTTATCAAAGCAAATTTGGAGTGAAATAAAATCGATATTGAGTTATTATATTAAAATGCTGGTATGAAGAATAATTCATCGTTCTCATTCTCATCAACCGCCCTGTACCGTTGCAAAGGAACGATCGCAAGAAATTTAAAATTTAAATTAAATCGACGAAATTTAATTTCTCGGCCGCTGGTTAATGGCTCTTAAGGTTACAATCTATTAGTACAACTAAATGTTTTATTTTTATTTGTTGTGCATAAACAGTCATTATTTTTAATAATTTGGTAGTACTTTTTTGTATGTTTGTACTAAACGATAAATAACCGGTTTTTCCCAATGATCAATCAATGTTGATAATTTTTGTCAAATCTTCCTTTTAACGCATTGATATCATGGTTAGCAGTTATTTCGAGTTCGTTTCGCGAATTTGCTTGAAATACAATTGCAGTATCAACGGATTATGAAATAAGTTTTCCCGTTATTGGTGATTTGAAGATATTATTAATATATAAGATGAATAGAAGAGGACACAAAAAGGTGCCTTGGGGTATTCCAAAGTAGCTTGTATTCGGTTCACTAAGAATGTTTATTTTTTTTACAATTATTTTTTACGTAATGATTTCTCGGGTTAGAGAAAACTATCTATTAACATTTTAGCTTTATCTGTAATTCCGATTTTTTAAAGTATGTATGATATTCCGGTCTGTTTATGATAATAAGTAGTCGAAATACTTGACCTGGGCATCATTTTTGATCAGAAACTCTGCTTTGCATCTCATGTAACTTCTATAGCTAACAGGGCTAAGAAAATGTTAGGTTTTATATTAAGGATTTCCAAGGATTTTAAAAATATTTACACATTAAAAATTCTGTTCACATCTCTTGTTAGAAGCATTCTTGAATATAATTCAACAATTTGGTCACCTGTCTTCAACAATCACATCAATACCATTGAAAGAGTCCAACACAAATTTTTGAGGTGTATTAATTTTAGACTTGGAATTCCCTTAGAATCAATAAATTATGACTTTTTGTTGCACTCATTAAAATTGTTGAAATTAAGTGACAGAAGAAAATTTTTTGATCTGATATTTTTGTATAAAATCGTTAACTATCAGTTGGATAGCCCTGATATATTAAAGTTGATTCACTTTCATATACCTACAATAAGATCAAGGTTCCCTAGTTTGTTTTATTGTGACAACTATATGTCGGTATCAGGCTCCAATTCAGTTGTAAATAGATTACACACATTGGAAATTTTTATGCCAATGTGGCTGATATTTTTAATATTTCCATACTGAAATATAAGGTTGTACTGATCGAACATTTCAGCCAATTATACGTTAACGAGGTCACTACATAATGATTTTTTGATATTATTGTTTACTTTTAATGCCTGTATAATGTACTATGACTGTAATTAAACATACACAAGCTTGTAAATGGCACTTTGTGCCGTAAATTTTAAATAAATAAACAAAATAAAAACACTTATATCCTTAAAAAAACGATATTCCACTATGTACGCAATGGAACATGATTAGAATAATGTATACCTACCGTACCCCACAAGGAAATCAATTAAAATAAGTTAACAACAAAAAAATGGGAAAATATTTGAAAACTAGAAATATAAACATCAAACCAAAAAAAGTAAGAGCATTCGAAAAAAATTACTACTAAATAACTCTTCGTATTAAAATAACGAATAAATAAGCGTCGCGGAGGTATGTAGTTATTGGATCACATCCTTCAGGATTAGGGATCCTGAGCCCGAGCCACTTAGTTTTAAATTAGATCCCCCGGAGGCATGCGCTCCATGTAAAGCTCTGCATGCTCCCAAGAAAAAAAACTAAGGAAAATATATTCCTACACGATAAAAAATATTTTTTAATTAAGAAAAATATCATCCCTGTTCTAGCGTTTTTTAATACCTTTAATATTAAAGAAAAAATGCACGTATACGATTTTAACATTTTTACCCCCCCTCCCCCCTCCTTCCCAAAAAAGTAGTGATTGCCACAATAAAAAAAATGTTGGTAAATTCTTCAGTAGATATTATTATTCCAACCGAGAGTTGTTGTGATACAACAAGTGGTAATCGTACGACGTAGCCGGAAGCGAAGGTAATCGTAAGTCAAGTTTTGGTTGGGATTGTGATTGAATGCCAACAAAGAGATTGCATGTACAATGTACATTGTACCTAGTTTTCCACTTACCTATGGCCTTCGTCACGATGATTCAAATAACAGCACATCATAACACGAGAAATAACTCCTGCAAAATTGCGAATAATGAATCACTTTATTACGAAGAGCGATTACCGAATGTAGGTAAGTTAGCAAGTAGGTACTCGCCAGGGATTGAGTTATTTGGCTCATGGTTAAGTCGAGAGATACTTTTGAAATTCATGCAGCTGCGGAGTAGAGTTTCGTGTAGTAAAAAAAAACATTATCCAAAGCAAGCAATAATAAAAAGTTGAGTAATTTTCTGGATAATACAATGACAATAAGTTTAACAACTAAACTCATATTTCATTCGGTTAAAAACTTATTGAAGCGAAAACTTCTTTAGCATTGATGTGATTTGAAACTCTATAAAACGGAAGCCATGACACTAAAAAGAGACACATACATGAATGGAAAACGTATGTTACTTTTACAGTAAAAAACTGTGATTTATTTATCAAAGGCATAATAACGAATCTGAAGAACACTACATTTCTACGAAACTATGAAATGAAATAATTTTGATTGTCCTATCGAAACGTTGAATGCATTAGCCTAAAATAAATCTAAGCTAGCGGGTTGCGAGATTTGTTGGGATTTAATATTGACGATACCGACTTCCAGAAGAATTCCGATATTTGATACCAATGTTTCAATCAAACAAATCCCCTTTGTTCGCGCTGATAATTAAAAACGAAAACCTTAAAAGCTAGACCTACAATAATAAAATTAACTTTAAAGAAGGAAATCCTCGGTCCACAAATTAATAATTGAAGAAATGAAGACTCGACGGAGGCTTCCCCTCCCTCTCCCCTCTCAATGGTCTTGAAATCCTCGAAATGGTTCACAGAGATCCTAAAGAAGGGAAGATCCGAAGGGGACTTTCATTCACAAAATCTAGGTGTATTTTCATAAATTACAGCGATACAATAACTTTAGCGCAACATGCGAATACCTTAATAAAGTTCTCCTAGTGAAGTGTTCACAAAACAGGATATGGGCACCGCCGCCCCGGGAACCATTTAATAGACAAGCAAAACCTCTACATAATTATACACGCCTTAGGTCGGCACAAGTGGTTCGCTACGTTTGGTACCTTAACCTTAGCAGGGGTATCCGGGGTCATCGCGTGAGGTGGGTTATGCGCCTGCTCACCAGCTCGTAGCGGGCAAGATCGGGAGAGGCCAGACCCTTTGACCTCTCCAGCTAGTTTCTCTCGACCCATGGTCGTGCGCTGCAGCGGGAGGGATGCACACGTCCGTCACTCAAATCAACTCAACATACTGACCCCCAAATTCCTACCCAACCCGTTTATTTCTCATAACTTCCTTTCCTTCAAAATACCCTCCATACAGCATCCCCAAAGATGACACAGGCCCTGAGAGAAATGATTTTCCTCAGGACCTCCCGTGTGGGATAAATGTAAAAATAAAACCCATTTAAGCCGCTGCTACCCGAATTTCTACCGATTTCTTACATATCTCCCTTTAACATTTGAAGTTTTTAAGCTTTTAAAAAATGTATGTTATTTTTGAAGATAATATCTAGATACGTTCCACGCCAAAATGCAAATTATATGGAATTCCCTCGATAGAAAAAAATCGCAAAGTATGCTGCGAAAATTATTAAAAACAAGTCTGTTTCTATTATTAAGTTATATTAGTGAAAAAAATCACAATGTTTCTTTAAATGATACTTAAGATACCTACCTTCCAAGAGATTTTTGCTCTATTTTAAACGAGTAATGTTTTATTAAGCATTTCCACAATTTTCGCTTCAATTTTATCATTTAAAATATTAGCGCGCTCTTTCCAACATTTGTAATTACATATCTCTCCATCTTCTTCTTTTTGAGCCGGGAACCGCCGCCTTAAGTAGAGTTACTGATTATTATCATTTTTGTGTATTACTGGACACTGGTACGTAATATCGACTTCTGTAAACATATCGACGGTCCCGAAGAACAATGTCGGATGTGCGATTTTGTAGTTTTGCAATAAAGCTGTTTATAGTTTCGTTTCTGCAGTTTTGCTGTTTGTGAGATCAAAAATTATAGCTTATAAGAAAAAAATTATATATTTTTTATAAAGAATTTTATATGAAAACCAAACTCCGCTGCGTAATTACGTCATATTAAGGCGGAGCATATAGGCGGAGTCATAATAAACAGATTGTACTGTATATAATTTATGTTTATATATATCATTTCAATTCATCCAAAATTCCGAAAATTCAGACTTTTAAATCAACAAAAAGAAATTATATTAGAACGGGTTGTTTAAAAAAATTTGAAGAATTTGATGAATGAATTTCAAGATTTGTGTAAGTTCTATTCAAGTTCTGTTAATATATCATTATAGGCCAGTTGCCTAATAAAACTGAAATAATCCCAGAAATCTAAAGGCCTCAGCTCACGGAGAAACTAAAATGAAACCAGTTGTCAACGCACCAGCACTTTTTTTTGCTTGTGTGGCAGTTGCTTTTCAGTTGCCTTGTTAACAGGTTGGCATGGTAGCGCTCACGAATTTCTAATTGCGTTAATATTATACACATAGAAGAGAGGGCGCGGTTTGCATTAATTTGTAATATCTAATATCTGTAATTATCTGGGATATCTCTTTGTTTCCGAATTGTCCAGTATTGGTTGATACTCAATAACAAAACATTATCAAGGTTTGTTATGTAAGGCGGATTTGGCCGGATCCGCCTGCAAATCCTACGCTCGCAGCTTGCGGTAGACAATTCTTTGTTTAACCTACATTGATTAATTTACACCGACAAGACAGTGTGACTACAAAATAAGAACGATGTCGTAACTAATACTACACGTTACTAATAATATAATAGTATCAAAGCAGACACGTGAAAAATCACGGGATTATCATTTTTATAATTGTAGGACCACATTGCCTTTCAAAAACAAATACCAATTACAAATTTTCTTTTCAATACATATACTTTGTTTAGGTTGACAAATAAGAGAGACGTCTGAAATTTACCTTTCGGTCTCTTATTTCGGTGGGAAAGAAAGAAATAAAATAAAAAGCAAAATTAGCTGCAACAAAATGAATAGGTACATTCACATTGTTAAGTATTGTGTACTTAGTCCTTATTTGAAATATTTAACTTCATTTTCTGCCTGACATTTCATATTCAAATTCATCTTCATTATATCCGCTTATGGACTCTTTTACTTTCAATTTAACGTCTGTGTCGCATTTTATCTGAATATTTACAACAAATTTGTCTTGGTAACATTTTGTCTACGCTTTTACTAGAAGCAAAAGTGTCAAATCGAAACTATTGTCATTCATTCCTTGCAAAAACTTAATCATTCCAACTCTGAAAGCCTTACAGCCAGAATCTAACATCATTTCAAGTTATTGCAAGTTTATCTGAACTTATTCTACCAACAATATTTATTTATTTATTGTTTGAAACATTTACAGAGTGTTAACAATTATTACAATAATCGAATTGTTTTTGGAATCTAGCTACGTAGATATTAACACTCCAATTAGAAATGTTCACGGCATGAGTAATCAATGTTTAGTTGTTATTAGACGGAAATGCTTGTAGTGATAACAAAAAGAATGATGATCAAAATGAAAACATAGTAGTGTCTAATATAATACATGACCTACAGAGAAAGAGAAAAAAGAAAGAAAGAAAGAAAGAAAGGGTATGACAATAAAGCATAACTGTTCTCCACGAAGTGTCATGGTAGGAATTTGTTAATTTGTTTTTTGAAATATGTGAGATTGTTTGCGTTGATATCTATACGGTCACATTCAATGGTATTATATAGACGGCACATTCGAGACAGTGGATTGAGGTATGCAATATTGTTATTAAATAATTCAAAATGGAATATTTTATGACAATGGCATGAATATTTTATGGTATACAAGTGTTGTATTTCAAATAAAACCTTCAAAACTAGTGTCCCTATTTCAGTCATTGAATCGTTTGGTATTATTGTCTTAAATTCTACCCTTTATTGTCTTAAATTCTACCCTTCATTGTCTTAAATCTGCCCTTTTTTGGTTTTCGCAATCAATTTTTCTTATAGGAAAAATATTATGTATCTAAGGGGCGAGTTTGCATCTTCATTCTTTCGCACAAAGAATATGAAAATAATGAAGTTTAAAGATAAAGATATGTATAAAGAGTTGTAAAGAAGAGAAAACTGCTTTGGAACCATTGTGATTTGAAACTCAATGAAACGAAAAACAGCGACACTAAAAAGAGATAAATAAAAATATCTATATGATTAAGCCACCATAACCTGCGATAATGAGATCATCAGTAGCCTGCTATAAACATCTATAGCCTGCGATAATGAGATAGTATAATCGGTCACCTCTTTGTGCCGTGCTTCGTGGCCTCCCCACTCTTGTCTACTTTAGTTTCACTTCTACCGCGTGTGAATTGCACACTCTGCTTTTTTAAAAATTATTGATAAAACGCGTGCGGTTGGTTCTATGGTTACGAATTAAATTAACAACTAGTATTTTCTCAGGTAACGACGTTTTCTAAATAAACCGGATGACGTTATGTTTAAGATCCGTGACAGACGTTTCTCGAAAAGGTAAACAATAACAGAGATGCATGTTGCAATATTGAGAAATACGATACAATGGCATACTTTTCCATTCACACATTCCATTTCCGCAAGGTCGCGTTACCGTTAGGCCGGGTTGCGCGACTAGCTAACTGTGTGAATTTCCGCGTGCATTACCTAACTCAGAGTTGTTGCCCAACGTAATTATTATGAATTAGAACCAAAAAAACATAAAAAATGCAACCGTTTAACAGTGTTCCGTACGAGCACGAGAAAAGCGCCATTAATCAACAGCTGTCAGCATCAAGGTTACGTACAATACAGGACTTAGAAATATTCATTGTGTTTATTCACGGCGCGAGTTGACGTAATGCCATCGTAGATCAAAACAAGGATAGTCTTATGTTTTTTTTGTTGTTTTGACGGTTCGCAAACAGGAAGTTCTTAGAGATTTCGCGATCGAGGCTGTTCGTTGCAAATGGTTCTCGGAGTGGTTGTAATGATTAAATGCAATTATTCGCGCCGTAATCTTGCGGGAAAGGCTAGGCGAAATCGTAAATTCCAATCTTCCTAAGTGATTAATGTCGAATATCTTCTTTTCGATTGCAAAAATTCATATTTATAAGTATGCAAAATATGAGCGTAAAAACAACAAAAAAACATGCCAATTTATTGTGAAGGAGGGAATGTTTGTTTCGAAAATACAAAGATGAAGAAAAATTTTATTTCTTCAATGTTGGTAAAGAAATGAAATTAAATTATTATTATTTTCAATAATTAAATTCTTCCTTTTCTAAAAAGACCCTCCAACGAAATAACAAAAGACCATCAACACAGCATTCCCAAAGATGGCAAGGCCCTAGGAAAATAATCCTCCTCGGAGCCTGTTGTGTGGAGCTAAGGTAAAACAAAATCAGAGTCTACAATTCTAGAAGTTTCAGGCGGTAAAAGTGAAACCACTAAAAGCCTAAAGAAGGCAAGAGTAGGGAGACTACGAAGCACCTTTTTTATCAATGTGAAGGATAATTTGTTCCATATTTTTGACGTCGAATTCCAGTGCACCTTTTCCTATACATTTGGTCATCTTTTTAGTATTTGTGTTTTCTTCTTCGTAGTCGCTAGATATCGCTTTCTTTTGCGTTTTCTTTTACCTGTTCATTTCGAAGTGCTTTGAAGATTAGATATAAATTTAAAAAAAAAAATTTTGATCTCGTAGGATTCGATCCTTAGTCGACTAAATGTTTGCAATGGTTCGTCAGGCGCTTTATACCAAAGGTGACTTGCGTGGAACTGTGGATCTATCGTATTATTTTGGAACCGAGTACCCGCGAGTAGGCTAAATCCTATAGATGTATGTGTTTGTCTCTTTTTATTATCGCTCGTTTCCGTTTCATCGAATTTCAAATCACAACCGTGCTAAAGAAGTTTTAACTTCAAAATGTTATGTATTCATGTTCGTAAAATTATTAGCACATACGAAGTTGTGAGCTAATCAAATAAAAGGACGAAGATTTCGATATCGTCGTTTTCGAGAAAATATTTCCATCGTTGTGCAAACATTTTAATCGACCTTGTCCATGTCCGAGTAATTAATTCGAAACATAATTCCATCATTAAGACATTTCGCAAACTAATGATGAGATAATACTCATCACTGGTTTGGCAGTCGGTTAAATGTCCAAAAATAAATCTATGGCACGAATAAAACAACATGTTTTGATATTATGAGCTATCCACTGAAGATTATAAGGACTAGAAGCATAATAAAGATCAGACATTTCAGAACGTTGACGGTCACTTTCCCCAATCAAACTAAGCGAAAGCCATCTCAGTGTCGCCTACTGATTGTTACGATCGCTCAGCCGAAAATCAAGTGAAAAAGAGCTATAGTAAATTATAATATTAAAATTATAATATTAAAAAGAGCTATAGTAAATTATCATTCAACATATACAACTCTTACGACGAAATCGAGAAACATTTTCGAATCACAAAACTACTCAACAGGAGGCTTGTCGCTGATCAGATGCTCCTGTACAAAATTATTAACTCAAAAGTTGACTGCCCGGATTTGCTAAGCAAAATAAATTTCCACACGTCCATTCGATATAGTAGACAAAATACCCTTTTCTATATTGATAGATGCAACACCAATTCCAATCAAAATGAATTTATACAAAGGACATGTAACTACTATAACAACAAATTTGCAAATATAGACACACGTGCTGACGTATTTACTGCTAGTTACTGTCGCTACAGAACTTCACTGTATAACATTCTAGGTGCGAATAACACATGAATTAATTGTATCTAATATTTTTATATTACTTGCGTGGCAACTTTCCCTTATCCCTCTCCTCCCCTTACCCTTTCCAACCCAAATCCCTATTTTGCAGTCTATTTCAGTTATAATCACACTTATTTTAATGTTGTGTATTAGTTTACCATTTGTTGAATTCACATTTGTACTCTTATTATTTTTTTAAATATTCTAGTTTATATTCAGTTAGTCTTGTTTCTAAATACCTACCTGTGAACATTAATAATTGGTCTGTTTTTTTTTTATCATCCTCTTATGTTTATTGTATTACTAAGACTGTTAATGTTCCTTAAATAAATAAATAAATAAATATATACAACATTCATGATTATACATTCCGAGTCGGGTGTTTACAAAACCTTCACCGGCGAAACGACATGAGTAGAAGCAAAATCATCCACAAACACGTCTTGTACCGTTTCAGTCACGGTACCCGCGATGCCACGACTGAAAAGGTGTAGGTAGACTGAAATGTGCAACATCACACACCAGTTTCAGTCTACCGTCACCTCATTTAGATAGGATTTCTAATTTTTTTCATTTTTTCAAAAATAACTTTTGAATGCCAAAGCATTTCTTTGGCTCATTTCTATACACAAAATAATTTTCAGAGCCTTGTGGGTTGAATTTTCGTAGATATGTGTATACCGACCGGTCAGTGGCTGAGTTGGCATCGCATTTGGGTCCCATCCAGGCGTTCCGTATTTGATTCCTCGGCTGGCTAAGTCCTCCATCACGACACAACCAACATTTTCCGCTTACTATGGTAGTAGTAGGAGATTTTCAAATATTGTTGGGTATTCGTAACACGTGAATTTTTTTTAATTTAAAAAAAATTAAAAAATATGTATAAAAAAGTTCTAACATTAAAGATTTTAGAAAATCATTCATTTTACAAGGTTCTAACATCACATATGTTCTCTATTTCGTTTGTATCTGACAGTTGATCGTCATTACGAGGCGCATTGTGGTTTGCCACTTTAGTGGAAAAGAGTTCTAACTTCGCCTTTCCATGTTTTAAGGTTTCAAAGTTTGCAAAGACAAATTTTCGTGATCTATTTAACAATTTTAGTTTATCATATTTAATGGAAAATATTTAAATAGGACGTGGCCCTAGCTTGGAGTTGCATTAGGCATATGTACGGGTTGTTTTTTCGACTCGTTCTTGAGTTCAACAGCTCGGCTATGGAACGATTTGCCGGCATCTGTGTTTCCTCCCTCCTACAACATGGGTCTCTTCAAACTAGGGTTGCCATCCGTCCGGGTTTCCCCGGATTTGTCCTAGTTTAGAGGGCGTCCGGGGAGCGTCCGGGCGGGGTTTCATTTAAAGTCCGGGTTTAAAAATTTAAAACTGATTATAAAAACAATTTATAACAAACTTTAATGAGATTCTGTTTAGTTGGGTACATTTAAAATGATGATAAAAGATTACTAAATTTAATTTTAAGGTCTGAAAATAAATAAAAAGGTGATTTATGACATTTTCAACTGTTTTTATTACACTGACTATGTTTAAAAAAAACTTGTTGACATGTCCGGGTTTTGGGCTCTAAAATCCGGGGGTCACGCGTCTTGTCCTGGTTGCCAAATTTTAGAGATGGCAACCCTACTTCAAACCAATGTTCATTCCTTCCTCTCCTCAAAAAGACCCTCCACACAGCATCCCAGATGACATAGGCCCTAAGGAAAATTATTTTCCTCAGGGCCTCCTGTGTGGAGTTAATGAAAAAAAATGTAATTAGAACCTTAGGCAGTGAATTATTATGCCCGAGCCGGTTGCACATGGTTCTATTTGCAAATTTAGGTATGTTCTAAAATGGTAAGTTTACGTCTTATTTATAAATGTTCAATTAAAATACTTCATACAAGATTCAAGAGAAATCATCTTTGCAAATTTTGACACCTCATATATCGGAAGGAGGTGAAGTGAAGTTAGAACCCTGTCCAAATGAAGTGAAGCTATGCTACGACTGTTGTAATAGAGTAGAAACATCATTAACGAAACCTATACTTCTTCACACACACCAAAACTCCTTTTGTGGCACCATTTTAATTCAAAATTAATAAAATACTTAGTTTCTACTCATTTTTATTGTTTAAAACACCATCATTTCCATTCCTACCCATCCATTGCCATCTTTAATTAATCATTGTTGTAATTAGTTTAAAGTAAACCTCGATGAAGTAAGCACTGCTCAGTTTCTAAATTCACAAATGAATGAAATTATTTTCCTCAGAAACTCCTGTATGAAAAATCTAATCTTAAAAAAGGACTTTTAGTGATTCTCCTCCTGTCGCCCCCACCACACGAAAGAAGAAAGAGAATAAGGACATTCAATAAAAATTACCCAGGTGTTCTAACAGAGTTATTTTTTAAATTAACTCGACAGTTTAATGTAAAGAAAAAATCATCCACAGAACAATATTTATACCTACATCCATCATCAAAAACAATTTATAAAAAAAAAACATTCCGTGTACATTTGTTCAATTGATTGTACATAAAAAGAACCTATCCCTGGTGAATAAATGTTCACAGAAAAAAAAGTATTTAACTGGAAAGGAAATTCAATTAAATCTTTGGTACTAGGTAAGTAGGAACTACACAGAGTCATCATAATAATTTCCCTTTTAAGTTAAAAAGTAATAACCCCTAGTTTTATTATCAAACTCCCAGACGGGACATTTAATTTAGCAATATAATGTTTGGAATTAAAATATTTGGACTAGAGAATTCGTAATGACAAGAAGAGAAGAATGTGGAAGTGTAAAAGAGGGCGCCGAGGAGATCGAGCGATGCTGACATTTAGACACGCAGT
This sequence comes from Glyphotaelius pellucidus, assembly GCA_936435175.1. Taxonomy (NCBI): domain Eukaryota; kingdom Metazoa; phylum Arthropoda; class Insecta; order Trichoptera; family Limnephilidae; genus Glyphotaelius; species Glyphotaelius pellucidus. The sequence goes on along the minus strand of OW386544.1, from coordinate 14,187,292 downwards.
GAGACAGCATTAATTAAAGAGAACAGCCACCAGACAATCCTTGTATTCATATCATAGCCGATTTTCGTTCGTTGCAATTTAAGAAGAGAATATATTTAGCGATAGACGAACAGGCCGCCTAAATAGCATCAAGTAATAATAGACTGCGTTGCATTGCGCGTCGGATGCGCATCTTGCCAGTGGCCAGTGGCATGTGGATAAGGTTGTTAATCTCGGGAACAAAGAACTTTGAGAAACATCAGCGTCTCAGACAGTATTGGGTTTTTCACTTTTGTTTATTATGACGCGTCCTTGTCGTTCTCTGCTAATCTCAGGGCGAACTTACTGTCCTTGAATCAAAGTACACAGTAGTGATAGATGAACAAGGTTGATATTCGCTGGAACAAAGAACTTTGAAACGTCCCACATCGTTCATTACGACGCGTCCTCGTCGCTCTCCTCGATAGTTTCTGGGGCGAACTAGACTTGTAATGTATATGGGGGCGAATCTTTATATTTTTGAAATAAGGATTGATTCATGTATAAAGTTGATAATTATTTTTGAAACAAGTACAACTTTCACGTCATCGGTTTTTTCAATTGTGGGTTTTTAAAGCCACGTCCTTGTGACTGACTCTCCTAGCTAGTGACTTTTGTGTTTGCAAACAGGTCAGCCGTGAAAAAATACGCATTAGCCGTGATGAATCAACAAAGGAAGGAATAAGTATTTTTTTATCTGATACCCTGCAAGAGGTAGAATATCCCGCGGCAAGCGGAACTATTTCAACTCCATTTGGAAATGTTGTGAGGCTAAAGGAATCGAGGGGGGGGGGAGAAAGGGAAGTAGGTACCCACCTGACAAATCTTGACCACCAGATAAATTATTAAAAAAATACTATTAACCCGTCTTCTCAAGAGGCAAGGAGATGACCACTTTGCTATGGTGGTCATTCATTAGTCATTATCGTTATACCTATTACTCGGAAAACAATACGTTTCTACAAACTTCAGTTGATAATGTTTTTCTTATTTTCTCATTGTTATTACTACTATTACCTTATTATCTTTTTTTTATGTACAATCATATCCACCTGCTTTTCTTTTTTTTCTGTCAAATATTTTAAATATGTATTATATATACCCTTATGGAATGTGTGGGACAGCACTATCCTCCTCACATACCGGAATCAATATTTATTATTATTATTATAACGTTGGGCTTTTACAAAACCTAACGTAACGTTTACGTGTAACATTGTAAAAATCTGAAACAAATTTACACCAAAATTCATCGAGGGCCAGAATTGTATATCAGAAAGGGGTAGTGCTAGTGCTAGTGAGGTGCCAGGGGACCACGGTCACGCGCCGCCACTGTGGAAGGTGGAAGGCGTATTTATGAGAGTTTTGTTCGAGATGACACCAGAATACTGCGGTCGGTAGGGACAGTCCTCTGGAGGGAGACATAAATAAGTCCCGCCGGTCGGAGGGGTCATGTTTTGACTGGCTAACGGGCTGTAGCCGACGCGTCGGGCGCGGTGAAAAAACCGCACGGAAATAACATTTGGGACGACGCGCGTCGCAAAGATTCTACAGGAAGAGACCGTCTGGCTCTCGACTAATATTGGAATGGCTGTGACTTCGTTTCGGACACAAGGATACCCCAATAACACTTAAGTCAACTACCTATATTGAGGACAAAAAGAAAAATATAAAAAATCGATATAGATATACATCAGTGTCCTTTCATTGAATCTGCGGTCTAAAAGAACTTTAAAGTATTTTTTTAAGTAGTCTGAAACACGTGTACGAAATGTGGAGCACATTAATTTGTCCCCTTCCGGGCAAAGTTTCCGTCATCATCATTTAAAGTGGAGTTTTAAACTCGCGCATTATCCCTCCTCCTGGCAATTCATCAAGGATGGCGCACAGAGGAAATTTAACGAAAACCTTTTTCAGCGGGGGAGGGGATGTGTGGTGCGGCTCTCGACCGCGAGAACTTTCCTCGTCACATTCGCCAGATACAACAAACATCCAACCAACAAGAGGAGTAATGAAGGTTTTACGGCGGAAAAAGGCTGTGGTGCGGCAACGGGTAAGTGCGACATCAACGAGAGTATTGAAACGGAATATTTATACACAATACGAGGAATGTACTAAATGGACCTCCCCGTCTTATTATTTAATTAGGTTTACGGAAGGATCCGAACATAGCATATGGGCAGATGGCGCAGTTCTACCAAAAATAGACGAAAATTCAGTTTTTTCTTTGGTTTTCGTGACTAAGTACTACAAAATGCCTAGCCAAAGTCCGTCAATGATAATTATTGTAAGAGATAAAATAAACCGATGTGTTTATACCAATAGAAACTTTAATTATCATTAAACGTTTTTATTACGCGGTAAATACAATAAAATCGTAAAAACACCCTGGTTTTGAGAAAGAAACGTTAATAATTTTAGCATAGCCTTGAAATCAGAACCACAAAAATCGTAAATGCACAAATTGCTGACGACCGAAAGATGGCGAACACAAAAACTTGAGAACATTAAAGAAAATAATCTCCAATTTCCATACAAAGCAAAAGAGAGTCAAAGCCACTGAACACGGTCGACATACAAAGGAGAGGGAGTGAAGTTACAATAGGGGAGCGGGTTTTAAGTACCTACCTAAAAAGGTGCTTCATTCAAGGATATGCCGCCGTGGGACAGTCAAGGATCCTCAGTCCTCAGCTTTCAAGGAGACAAAAGCCCAAAGCAATCCGCAGATAAAGGAAGATCTGAAACAAAGCGGTTGCTTTTGCAGTGGATTCACAATCATTATCGAATTGCAACTTACAAAATTGAAAAAAAAATCACAACAGAAGAAATTAGTATTGTTTCAGAGTATAAAATCAGCAATGACTCCAGAATTATTATATGTCCCACCATAATAGAGTTCCAGCTGTCCGGAGCCAATGAAACTATGTCAATACCCATTTGGTAAATGTTGTGTAGCTAAGAGACAAAGGTAGAGCAAGGTTGGGAAGAAGGTATTCAGATGTGTTTCGCGGTCTTACCAAAGCAATAGTGAGAGAATCACCTGAAGAGCGCTGAACAATAATTTCTTTCCAATGCTCAATATTATGACTAACTATAGATAATCCGTTATAGCAACTTAAGGCTTAACAGGTTGCATCCGCCAATTCATGTATCAAAATTCAAAACTATGTGTGCAATGCGTTTGAACAATAAGTGCACGTAATAGACAAATAATATACAAGACCAGCAAAATGTCCTGCATCGGTTCATTAATAACTAAATGGTTGATTGACTTGGGTAGAATGGAGTCTGAAAAACTATTAAATAATGTCACTTAAAGTTTTACATGGCTACCTAAAAATGGCACAATAAATAAAAACTTTGTATATATTTTAATTAGAAAAAAAAAATAAATAAATAAAATCAACATTTTATTATAAAATACATGTCTGGCTTTTTCATCAGCAATTGGTTCCTTAGAACAGGCAATCTGCTTAGCTAGGAACTAATATCGACCTGCAAGACATAATAACATTTGTACACACTTTTAATATTTACAGTTATCAAATATTATTATTATGTTATTTTTGCTATTTAATTGTATCTTATGTAATATAATAAATAAAATAAATAAAGACCATATACTAGTCCCAGCGAGAGATCATTCTGGTATCTTCTGTCTTTTCTTGACGATGACGATGCCGTACAAGCTCTCGTTGGAATTAGTTTAAATACCTAGCAGGTCATTTAAGATTGACACTGTTTATTAGAGAAATTTAGATGAGGTTTTGTAAGCAGGCGACACAATTTTGGAAACAACACAATATGTTGTAGGAGATGCTATTTTTTATTTTAATAATTTGTGTTTTTTTAAATGTGCGTTTTTAGCAAAGGAAACTGCATTTCACGATGGGCGGTAGAGACCAAAGAGCTGATTAGAATCTATCTTCCTAAGAAGGTATTTCACCATCTCTCTATAAGTTGTCAAACACTATTCACAGGATAACGTATTTTCGAATTTACTTATTTATATTTTCAGAGTTTACTATTCGGTACTCGAACCCATGAATGATGTCTATGTAATGTATATATTATATCGGATAAATTAACGGAGTTTTCTACCTCCTGCGAGTATTTATTTATCTATTTATTAACGGATAGTTATCGAGAATGGTGAAACACCCCCTAAATTTGATATGTCCCTCGATAACAGATTGGGATATAAGGCTTCGAATAATGTTAATCCAATAGAAAAGCGTAATTAGGCAATACAAGAAAGATGCACGCAGGTAAGTATGTTGAATTTAAGGACATGAACATCTGAAAAGAATCTGCTGCCTACCACTCTGGAACGCTGTACACTGTACATATATAATAATATGTATTATATAATAGGCTTCATATTACAACTCATCTCGAACTCGTCTCCATCTTTAAAAATTCTCATTAATAACATTGAGCGAATACAAAAAAAATATATATATATATCCCACTAGAAGACTTAAAATATATTTTTTTATTAAACACTCTAAAAATACAAACATTAAAAGACAGACGTAAAATAAACCATTTATTCAAAAAATTAAACTCTAGTTGCAACTGTTGCGAACTCTTGGATAAAAACTACTACCAATAAACTTATGAATACCCACAGTAACAACACGACAACATACACTATTCTACTGCAGCATTCATAAGCGGAACTACATTGCCCACTCTCCGAAACAACGATTTCACACTACGGGAAATCAGTACTTAGGTGATATTTATTCCAACACTTAACACATCTTGTATTTTTGTAAACCTATCAAATCGCTCTATTTTTCAGTTTTTGTTTCTTGTATTTTTATGACTTGTGTTAATTTTTTATCTAATTTTACTTTTATTATTTCTTTCTTAAGTTTCAAAATTATCTATCATGTTAAAATTGCACTACCAATCATGTAAAAGTTGCGTTAAATAAATAAAAAATAATAATAATAATTTCCATTATTCAAACTATAGATAAGGAGCTTACCACTCTGTCACAGATGTTGTCGACGTAAAACACTAAATATTCACAACTAAAGAATTTCATCGTCAGAACACATAAAATAGGCTATGATTCCTGCAATACGCAAAAATCATTTTAATATCGTTGCACGTTTGATTGGTAGGAACTACATAACTTTTCAGTGTTATCTTTCAAATGATTTGCGGAAGTGGAAAAAATTATAATGTAGTAAACAAAAACATTATAAATACTATGCACGGTTATCTGTTGCACGATTCCGCCATTCTAAGCAATAACTTCTAGAATAATTAGTTATGAAATCTGTTTGCGACAGTCTGGATTCGTGACCAAGCAATCGAATATTCTAAAGTTTCTTCTTGCAGAGTCTCCTGTCTCTACTCACAAGAAACTAAGTAGTCACCTACTTCGATATAGAAGAACTGAATTGAAAAAAAATCCTATATCATAGTACATGAATTTCTTTTTTTGAAATATTGTTTTTTGCGAAAAATTAGTAGGCGTTACTTCTATTCGATATTTTTGAAGGGTACCTATAGCTAAAAATGCCTATCTTGTAAAATTTGCGTTTTATTGCGCACATACACGGGGAATCGTATAATTTTTTCTATTGTTGGTTCTAACAAGTGGGCAAATGAAGTAAATTGGATTGTCGTGTTGATCTTGCACGTGTCGTGTTGACTTTGCACGCAGAGTACAACTGTTCAAAACACTCCACATTTCACGATTTTACAGTTGCCGTGTTACCCTTCTGTACCTACTATTGAAAAGTATTATATTTTATTAATAGATTAGTGGCTAAGCTAAGTTAACGCAACATCTTTTAGGATTTTTTTTTAAATACAAATAAAATAAAAGAGAATTTTTCCATCTGAACAACTCTAATAGATTTTTTCCACGGAATGTTTTTATTTACCCATGAAGGAACGTGCATTGACCGTGAAACATAGTTCATAAATAAGAAAAATGTTAATTAGTTTCAAGTTTTTCCCTCCCGAGAAAATACAAAGCCTCTTTAATTAGCCAGGTAACATTTTATCCACCCACTTGAGAATTGTAAGGCGCATATGACGCCGTTCCATTTGTATGAAGAACATTAACTTTAAATTCAGTAATTTTAAATGATTCACAACTTCACAGAAAATTAGAATCTCTTAAAAATAATATCAAGTTTAGTTTTATAAAGGGGTGTGTAGTGTGTTAGGTGTGTTGTTGGGTGGAGTACACGTGTAGAAACTAAAGATGGTATACTAACAGAAACTGGTTAACACGAAAACAATAATAACCCGTTACTTAAAATGAAGTACAATGATAATATCAACAATAAAAACTTCTTCAAAATTCAAAAGCTTTTGTTATCACACCCTACGTGTTTGCAAGAATAATGATATAAATAATGTTAAAAAATCGCTGACATGTTGTACACAATCATTTGCATGATAATAAAAACATGATTTTTCTCAAGTAGGTCAAATAACGCGGGCACCTAATTAAACACTAAATTTTGGGGATTTTAAATAAAATTGGAAGACTTCTAGAGTTAAGAAACATCTAAGATGTTTAAATAATAATAATTATTCAGAATTTGCAAACCACATTTTGGAAACAGGTCATTTTTTGATATTAAAAAAGGTTAAAAAATTTTACACACTAACACACCGGGTATACAATTAGATAATTTAGAAATTTTAGAAATTAGGAAAAGTGTTAATAGTAAATTAAATATTATAAATAACCAAACATTTTTTTAAATAGCCATCTTTTAAATTTATTTTCGTATTAATACTTATATTTATAATAATTTATTTTGTTATTTAGACTTCCTGTTTTGTTTTAAAAGATTTTTTGTTATGTTAATGTAAAAATTTTTACCCATCCTAAAATAATTTTTATATTTTATTTTATATAATTGTTTTTTATGATATTTTAAGTAATTAATCACCTCTCATTTCTAATATTTTGTGTATGTTCTAATTTTTCTATACTTGTTTGTCTTTTGTTATTTTTTATTAACTTATTATCCTGACGAAGAAAACATAGTTTTCGAAACATGTTGATATTGTTAATCAAATAGTGATGTACACAAAGTTATTTGTTTTCATTAAGTTTTAAATAAACCCTCCGACTTTTGGGTACGCATAGTTTAAAAACATTTTTTTTCTTACAAAGAAAATAAAACTTTCAAGGCATTCAGGATGGTTTTTAAATGTTAACTTCATGAATTAACTTAGACGCTTTTTTATATAAATTTTGTGCATATTCTGAGGATTCCTAATTTGAAAGAGATAGTACCCAAAATAAAAAGTCAACGTCTAACTTTGGATTCAACGACGGGGAAATTGGAAAGCTTCCTAAATTTTTAAGCAGTTTGAAGTCGGGTCCCACGACGCCGACGCGACGTAGCGTAAGTCAGAAACTAATTGCTTGACCTAATTGAATAGCATTCCTGTTTCTAGGTTAATAAGTCATTTTGACCCAATTTGACAGTTTGAAACAAAACAATGCAATGTAACATTGCCTACTGTTATAAATATTATTGAAGTGAAACTTCTTTACCACTGTTGTGATTTGAAACTCGATGAAACGGAAACAACACTAAAAAGAGACAAACATATACATCTGTAGGATTTAGCCTGCGAGAGAATGAATGAAACCATACCTACGAATAATACCTAGGGCCTGTGTTATCTTTGAGGATGCTGTGTGGAGGGTCTTTTCAAAGGAAGGAAGAGAGGAAATTCCGGGAAGGAAATAGTTATGAGGGATGGGTAGGAATCTGGGGATCAGTGTGTCCAGGGGAGACGGACGCGTAAATCCATCCCTCCCACTGCGGTGCAAGGCGACGAGTCGAGATACTCCTGCTGGAGAGGTCAAAAGACTCCCTCAACTTCCTAATTCCCGAACCCGCCCCGCAGTCGGTGGGCAGACGCTTCCGCCGCCAAGACCTAGAAAAATCTCATCCCAAAAACCCCGGCACCCCAGCTAAGTCACTAAACGTAGCGAAACACTTGGGGTGACCTCGACATGCGTAAACTCAAATTACAAACGAACGTTTTACGTTATTAACTCAAATTTATCGTCTACAAATAGATCTTTCTATATTGAACTAACTGAACTACTCGGCGTTGCTCGGACTTCATTCTGTTTTAAGCTGTAGGAAAAGTGGATAGGGTGGTTTTTGGAAATCCCACATTGACAGTGAGTGACCCTTTGTTTTGGAGGAAAAATAATAAAAATTTCATCAACCTCGAAATAAAAGTGTAGATTTGTAAACAAATCCAATCCACGCCACCCGCCAGCCACAGAAAATGAACTACATATGTACTCGCATTTATAATTGCTCTAAAAAGATTGACCTTAACATTGATTTTGAAGCATAATCCTCCACACAGCATCCCCAAAGATGACATAGGCTCTGAGAGGAATTATTTTCCTCAGGGCCTCCTATGTGGAGTTAATGTAAAAAAAAATCTTTAACCACATTTACATATCGTGGATTGTGGGCATAGTGGCAAAAAAAGCTCGGAAAGTCGGAAATTAAACTTAATAATGTGGTATTATGAAGTTATTTAAACTCTATGAACTGGCAGAAAACTGGTCAGGTTTGAAAATTTTAATTTTCTATAATTTTTTTAATGAAACAAGTCGAACAAAAAAGCCAATGATCGAAAACAGAAGCTCGAAGTTCAAAGCTCAAAATTTAAACTTAAAGGTCAAAGCAAATCGTCATTGTCATACACGTATGTGTACACCCATCGAACAATTTAGGTATATTTGCGGCACCTTCCAGAGTGGAAGATACTCTCAGTACCACCATTCAGAAAGTTTTCTTTAAATGCATTATGCATGCATCCGATGCATCCGTTTCATATCTCAACCAATAGGAGCTTTAAAAAGTGAGGCCCTAATCAAAGCGGCCAATGAGCGCTGTTTGACGCTTCGTAGGTACTGTTCCATTTGAATTTCAAATCACAATTTGGGAGGCGGGAATGGGTACCGCCGCCCCAGGAACCTTTATTGGATAACCAACACCTCTGCCATAGGTCACCCAAGTGGTTCGCTACGTTTGGTGATTTAGCAGAGGTGCCCGGGTTCAAGGGGTGAGGTTTGTCTAGGTCTTGGAGGCGGATGACCAACTGAACCCCAGATTCCTACCCAACCCTTAAACCCTTTTCCTTCCCACAACTCTCCCCTCCTCCTTTCCTCAAAAAAAAACCTCCACACAGCATCCCCAAAGATAAAATTATTTTCCTCAGGGCCTCTTGTGTGGAGCTCATGTAAAAAAAAAAACATAGCCGAAGCTTACGTTTTTCATACCTCTTAAATTTCTTCGAGAGAAAGGTTCACTCCCTCACAAAAAAAACTAACAAACTAAAGCATCGAATTAGGTATAAGGAATTACAATGCATCGCAAAGATGTGAAAATTCGGTTCTCAACCTATAAAAAATTTTTCAGAAATAAATTTAAAAGAATTACTTGGATGTATGATCCTTATATTTTAGGCAGTTTATTAGGTAGGTACCGCTTTGAAGAAGAGTGGAATTTCTCGACTAAACACGTAATGAGTAAGATTCTTCCGCAAAGTGGAGGCAACGAAGAGTCAGAAAAAAGAAAACATTTCTTCAGTGCCTGCCATTGCGGATCTTGTATCAATTGGGAAATGTTATTACCGGGAGGCGTGGGGAAAATGAACATCCGGAATAAAACATGAAGACGTTCCAAAAGCAACCCCACGCTCTTAACAGGGGCCCTGATCAGCAGCAGGGGGAAATATTGGGGAGGGGGCGAGACCACCCCCCCCCCTCGCCCCTGACGTAAAGCCAACCTACCCCTTATTAGGTATTCACATGTCGTATCCAATATCGCGCGGAATCCAAATAGATGTACTGGGCTGTACATTCTGGCTGGGAATTCCTCAACCCTCGTGCCTCATGCCACATTTAAATGGCAGATGAATTCTGCCAAAAATGGCATTTGACTAAGTGGATCGGGGTTCTGTTCCGCAAAGTTCTCGTTCTATTCGCGAAACTGCCCAAAATTTTCTCACTGTATTGGATGCGGAACTATCGAATATTCTCGCGCTATATTGGCAGGAAAACATAACGTAAACGTGTCATGTCTATTTCTTCACGAAACTAGGACACGTTTTTCTAAAGTAAGTTGTAGGCTTCACGCGTAGCTAAATAAATATAAATTCGACTTTTGGGGAAAAAGTATTCTCAGATTCTGATTTCATTCAGTAATTCACAAATTGACAAGGACAAACAGCTCAAATAAACCACGTTTGAAAGTAGAGCACAACAGTAAAATAAAGTAGGTTATGCGATGCTTAACGTACTAGCTTGGTACGGTAACTGCAAGGAGCAAGGACACGAACACAAGGTTCCTAAAGCCCATTATCTCAGGGATAATTCTAGGAGAAATGTAAATAACAAAATAATTAAAAATATAAATAGTTATTGTTAAAGAAGATAATACTAACAAATCTAAACGTAATATGAAAAAGAACAAAACACAGGAAAAAATCAGAGAGTGCAATTCACATGCGGTAGAAGTGAAACGTTCAGAAAACTAAAGTAGGACTACGAAGCACTTTTTTTATCAACGTGAAGGATGATTTTTTCCATATTTGTGTCGTCGAATTTCAGAGCACCTTTCCCTATACTGGTCATCTAATTAGTATTTGTGGCTTCTTCTTCGGAGTCGCTAGATGTCGCTTTCTTTTATGTTTCTTTTGCCTGTTCATTTTGGAGTGATTTGAAGATTGGATATTAATTTTAAGAAAAAAATTTGGTTGTCTGTAAAGTCGGTTTACAGACGATAATTTTACCCGATAACGTCACGAGCTGAACGCTTAGGCCGAACGCTTGTTCGGCCTTATCGCTTGTTCCACGCTCTCGCTGAACGCTTAGACCGAACGCTTGTTCCGCGCCCTCGCTTGAACGCCCGGCTCAGGCGGAACGTGACAGCGTGACATCGTGACAATGAGTCATGCTTTTTCGTGAATGCGGCCGGCGTTCTTCGATTTATAAGACGTTATCACGTCAAAAAAAAATTTTGGATTTCGTAAGATACGATCCCTGGTCGGCTGAATGTCTGCAAAGGTTTTACAGATTTTATTTTATTTTTATTTCGTAAGATTCGATCCCTGGTCGGCTGAATTTCTGCAAAGGGACTGAAAAGGGGACTTGGGTGAAACCGTGGATGTAACGTATTTTATTGGAAGTAACCGTGAATAAAATTATTATTTTGTTTCTATCTCATTCTCTCGCAGGCTAAATCCTATGGATGTTTGTGTTTGTCTCTTTTTAGTGTCGCTCGTTACCGTTTCATCAAGTTTCAAATCACAACGGTGCTAAAGAAGTTTTCACTTAAAAATAACAAAATAACATTGATGGCATATTACATTGATGGGATTAGCCTTCAAAATTTATATACAAGAGAGTTATACTAATTTTAAAAAAGAAATAGATACGTTTAGTACAATATATTATTTCTAACGTAACAGCCTAGTTAAAGATATTGGCAGACAAATCTTGTAGAAAAACGATATTTACAAAAGTATGTATTTGCATACATAAAATTAACACAGGGAACTGAAAAGTAAAAAAAAATTACTATCACGAAATACATGGACACGGGACGAGAAATGCAAAGCAAATTAGATAGTTAACAATGAAGAAAACAAGCACACAAAAATCCCGTACCAAGCCGTCCAACCATGTAATAAATTCACGAAAGAAATTATTGCGATTGAAAACTGCTTAGTTTTAAATAGGAAAAGAAAGTACAATGTCTGCCACAATCTTTGATGTTGGAGTTTGTGATTAACCTCCTTTTTATTATTAATATTTAAAGATATAATTTAAGATTAATAAATAAAAATAAAAAGATACCTAATATTTACTATCCTGTCTTACTTAAAAGATACTTATATTTACTACCTTATCTTACTTAATAGATACCTAATATTCACTATCCTATCTTACTTAAAAAATATCTAATTTTTACTATCTTATCTTATTTAAAAGATACCTAATATTTACTATCCTCTTACTTAAAACATACCTGCCATTTGGTGACCGGACAACTCAGAATGAAACCAGCTCAGAACCACCTAAGAGTCATTAAAAGCGATGATAAAAATATATTAAAAAATGGGTTAAATAGGTTACGTTAGGTTAGGGTTATGGACTACTTAAAAATTGATTTTTTTCATAGCTTTTAATGACTTTTCAAAGAGGTGTTGAGTTGACTTTATTCTCAGTTTTTTTTTTTTTTTTACATTAATTCCACACAGGAGGCCCTGAGGAAAAAATAATTTCCCTCAGGGCCTATGTCATCTTTGAGGATGCTGTGTGGAGGGTGTTTTTGAGGAGAGGAAGGAGTGAACATGGGTCTTGAAGAGACCCATATTGTAGGAGGGAGGAAACACAGAGGCCGGCAAATCGTTCCACAGCCGAGCTGTTGAACTCAAGAACGAGTCGTAGAAACGACCCGTTCTCATGTGACTAATGTCAACCGTGTACAAATGTTGAGCGCGCGTTTGGCGTGTTTCCCGACTATGCACCGGTGCCGAGGGGATCAATGACGCTAGTTCCTCGGAGCATCTTCCATTGTAATACCGGTTGGCATGGAACCCTAATATTTACTATCATATCTTATTAAAAGATACCTAGTATTTACTATCCTATCATACTTAAAAATACAAAAAGATACCTAATATTTACTATCCTTTCTTGTAATATTAACTAGCCTATATTTCAAACGTCGTAAAAATCCAGCGGAAAACAGATTATCATATAGTGAAAGGCGTAACAGCATATCACAATCTTGAATCTAGCTATACGTGTGATACACAAATAATGGAATATAATATGGGAAACCAAAGCAGATATAAAGGGGAATGCGTCTACGACATTTTTAATAGAAAATATAACACCGAATGATGGAAAAATTATACGACCGTAATGTCTATCATAAGTGTGTTAACAATACGAGTTTCCGCATTCTGTTAGGCACACGCAATTATACATAAATAATAGCACCACCCTTCAACGTTATTTTTTCCCCTTCGGAATTCCACCAAGAAACTATTTTCATCTCAACAATGATTCAAGGCATATTAATAAAGGGGTAATAACAATTTCTGGGAAAACAAACTAGTCCTGGAAAGAATACATTAACGAATAGGTCAAGCCGGATAAAACGATGATCGCATCTTTCAAAGAAAATCTCATATACGAGAAAAGTTTAATCAGAAATACTATCCGGAGATAAACGACTGGAATCGAACAACCCACGCACGGCCGCAGCCGCTTGTAAGCTTTTCCCCGAGGACCGAAAAACTTTTCCGGTAATCCTTTTCACGGCTTTCCACAGCTTAAGATATTATAATACATCCTATTTAGGGGGTGTATAATAAAAGCTTTATTTGTAAATGTATTTACACGGGAAATATCTCCTAGGAAATCCGCACACGTGTCTTGCATGGCATGCGCGGGGAGTCGCTGGGGGTGGGAGGACTTCAGGGGATCGGATGGAAATAGACATAGAAAGTGCCATCCACATGAAAATACTTCTGGGAAATATTCACCTCGGAACGTAATGCAACGCTACTCCCAATTTTCTGAATGACCTCAAAAACGGTATGACAAGGGGGTAACATCAACACTTTCAAGAGGGTTTGGATAACTATTTTATTCAAAGAAAATCGGAAGCATGGCGAAATTACGAGAAGAATCGACATTTATACACTTAGGATGGGTTGTTTCAAAAAATTTGATGGATTCATCAAATATTTGAAGTTGATTTTCACGTTCTGTGTAAGTTCTATTCAAGTTCTGTTATTACATCGTTATAGAACAGCTGCTTCACAAAACTGAAATAATCACAGAACTTGAATAGAACTTACACAGAATGTGAAAATTAACATCAAATATTTGAAGTTGATTTTCACGTTCTGTGTAAGTTCTATTCAAGTTCTGTTATTATTTCAGTTTTGTGAAGCAACTGTCCTAAAACGATGTAATAACAGAACTCGAATAGAACTTACACAGAACGTGAAAATCAACTTCAAATATTTGATGAATATTTTTTGAAACAACGCATCCTTAGTCATGTAAACATTTTCTCCACAAAATACTCGAAATAACACGTTTTATAGCAGTGCAAACTTTAAAGCTGGTTCACATTACGCTATCAAATATAAAAGATCATAGCACGCCAAATAACGCTCTCCATACAATCCCTTCAGATCGTTCACACCTAAGCGATCGTTTTTAAGCGCAGATCAATCATAGACAATACACATCTCAGACGTAACCGCTCCAGACGCGATATCCCAGAAGATAACTCTCCCCTTCTCCGACTAAAACAGGAGAGGGGGTCATTGTAATTACGGAGCTGCCTAGACCCGTGGATGACAGATGTCAAGTTGACATATTTCAGTACAAAAAATATGCGTTCCGTTGTTGCTTCCTAATTCGACTGACCCCCTCTCCTACCACAGGAAGAAATATTTGATAGCCTCGTGTGAAAGGACAAAAGATAAGCGCTCGCGAATCAACAGATATCTGCTCGCAGATATATAGCTCAGTGTGAACTAAGCATAAAGGATTTAATATCAACAACAAACTTTCAAATGCTAGTTTTATTGTTAGGCTTTTTTTAAATTAGGCTTCTGGTGTTCACGTCCAATTACAATGACAGCGAATGTCCTAAAGTGATTCAGGAAATCACAACTGATGTGATTTTTATCTAATTTTTACTTCTTTTCACTCATAACATATTCTAGGACTGGCGTCTGAACTTTACACGGGACAAACAATTAGGTATCGTTTACTTTTATTATGGTTTATGAGGTCGAATTCTGGAGAAACATTCGAGTAGATAAGTATTTATTTCTTTGTACGGTATTATTACTCTTGTGTGTTAAATTATATTAATATGTGTGTTAAATTCTGAGAATTCCGTATTAGGGGCCATCCATAAATTACGTCACACCTTAAGGGGGGGGAGTAGAGAAGTGTGACAAGGGGTATGGGGGGGGGTCATCAGCTCTGTGACGTCACAAGTAAAAATCTAAATTATTAAAACACAAAAAATTTTTAGACATAAAATTGCTAAATGACGTCACACTAGGGGGGAAGGGGTCTCACAAATATGACAATGTGTGACAGGGGCAGGGGGGGGGGGTCAAAAAACATGAAATTCGTGTGACGTAATTTATGGATGGCCCCTTATTTGTGATAGATGTTTCACTTCGGAGGCATAGTAAGAAGAAGAGAACGTTTGTTGAAGAATATAATAAATTGTTTAAAAATTTTTAATTATATAAAATAAAACAAATTATTGGTAGGTAGGTAATTTTAGACCATATTCTTCAAACATTTTTATAGTTATCTACGCCGTATTCCCGATGGGAATAAATGGCGAGCAATATGCTGAAATGGGCTAAGCCAAATGATCTTTTATAGCTACGTGTGACTCAAGTCTTAAACTTTTAACTTTGATTTTTGAGTTAAGAGTTCGAGCTTTGTGCTTTGAGCTTCGAGCTTTGAGCTTGGAGCTTAGACCTTGGAGCTTTGAGCTATGTGCGACCTCCGTGATCAAGGGGTAATGCTCTCGACTAGCGATCCGAAGATCGCGGGTTGAAATACTGGCGCGCGCAAGTAAATTTTATATCATTGATTTGTGTTTTTTATGTTTCAAATTTAGTCATTTAAAATAATATATGTATATTTACGGCACGTTCCAGAGAGCAAGATACTCTCAGCATTGTCCTGGTGTGAGACAACCATTCACAATATTGAAACGTTGCTTGACACGGCTTCTTCTTCTTCTCCTTTTCCTCTTCGATCCTTTTCCGCTTCGATCTCCTTCTCCTCCCCACTAGCTTCAGCCTCACAACAGACCCCAATTGGGGTTGCCATAGTCTCACTGGCTCCAGATGGTTGGGAACAGTTGGGACTCTTGGGCGGTATTCACACAAAAATAAGAGCCATGAGTTTTGAGCTTTTGGCATTGAAGTTCGTCAAGAAAGTCTAAAAAGTTTTGTGTCTCCGGCTCTGCCCGGGCTTTACCGAGATTTATTTAACATATTATCTAAATTTTGTACAACAAGCGTCATTGATTGCAATTTTTTAAAGATATTTAATTCTATGTTAAAACTATTTAAAGATAAGAGTCCATTATCATATCATTAGCATGGTATGAAAAGCTACTGGTATGAAAAGCTTTTGGATAAAATGAATGGTTCTATGTTTTATAGATAACCAAATCGCGAAAAATATTAAAATAAAATGTATTTATTTGCTTGAAGTTATATTCGTTTTTTTCATGAAACGTTCATCCTGACGAAGAAACCATTGGTTTTGAAACAAGTCGATTATTTCGATTAAATAATGTAACAAAGTTATTTATTTTCAATAAATTAAAATGACGTCACAAATTACGATTGTGTAAGAACTGTTTATTATTTGATCATATGAAGCAGATAGATACTTAGTAAATACCACTTTCCTTTTCATACTTAATGCCGACCGGGTTTCGCTACAATCGTAGCTTCTTCAGGGCAGTACAATACTCTCCTTAATTATATCGAAAATCCACAAGTAGCATTTGATGTGATATAAAAATATATTATGCTTTCACAATGGGTTGCAAAAAATGGGCTGAGTTCCTGTGGAGATGGTAGAGGTAGGTGGAAGATGGGAAGAGATTAGTTTTTGTAGATTTTGGATTTCAGTAGAGCATTGCTCTGTAAATTTTCTAATTTATTTATTTTTTTACATTAACTCCACACATGAGGTCCTGAGGAAAATACTTTCCCTCGGGGCCTATGTCATCTTAGGGGATGTTGTGCGGAGGGTATTTTTAAAGAAGGAAAGGATAAAAAGGAAAGGATAGGAAGGAAGGAAAAAGGTATAAGGGGTAGGTAGGAGTTTGGGGGTCAGTGAGGCCAGAAGTGACGGACGTATGAATCCATCCCTCGCAAGGGGTGCAAGACGATGGGTCGAGAGAGTCCGACTGGAGAGGTCGAAAGGTCTCCCTCAACCAGTCTCGCCCGATCCGGTCTGCTACGCAGTAGGCGGACAAATGCATCCGCCGCCAAGACCTAGACAAACGTCACCCCATGAAAACGTACATTAATGTACTACTAAGACACCAAACGCAGCAAACCAATCGAGGTGACCTATTGGTGGCGGTTATCCAATAAATGGTTCCCGAGGTGGCGATACCCATACCCACCTCCCATATTGTAACTTAAATTACCGGTGAACAAAGAAACAATTATTTTTTTGAATGGGAATTAAGAAATAAATTAGTACTGAAACGTTACACTGCTTGATATGATTTGAGATTTTCACGGCCAAAAGTATTAGCGTGATTCATTTTTGGGTTATTATGTCGTGTTACTTTTATCGGCTTATTAATATTCTTCCCTTTTTAAGCTAAAGAAGTACGAAGCGCAACAAGGCATAATAATTTTGGTCGATGATAATAAACCAAAAAATAATTACGTCATTACGCGGCATCTTCACAACTAAACTCATTGCCTTGACGAGTTGACCGAAACCGGTTGGCAAGTTCAAATCAATAAAGTGATGTAGGTAGTAAGTACATAATATTATTTACAACTTCGCAAAATATTGATCGTTAAAAAACAATGTATGTTAAAACTCGATAAAGTTCCTACCTTAGATTTTTCGAATTGTATTTAGCACTTCCCAGAAGCTATACCTGGCCCTTACTGAGTTCCCGGCGCTGCCCGGTGGCGTAATATATACCCGGAATAAGGTGAGTCATACCTGGAAACGGGTATTTCGTTCGCCTGGTTTTGGGGTGGCCCTGCCGGAAAATCCCACAGGAAAACTCATGACGGGTCGGTAATATTCTAGAAAAACCCGAATTTGAAAGCTAGGGGTTGTATTTTGTTTTTGTAGCGAGCTATTGCGTTCGGCGTAACTGCTAGGGTAATAAAACAACTCAGAACGTTAAATACTGATATAATAAAATCATTATACGCACTCCCGATTTACCGGCTTTGGCCTTAAAAGGAGTGGGACAGGGTGAAAATCAAAAATATCTAAAAGAAACAAAGGAGTTGTTGGGTCACGAACCGTGTACGAAAGTGTCGCCAACGTTGCAGACCGAAAACGCACACAGCGGGCAGCGGCGTATTACGGAATGGCCCGGAACAAGGCTGTCTCATAAATCGAAAAAAGGTGTATTTTTTTTTCAGATATATCTATAGCGGTTTCAATAAGTTAAATGATCGTTAAATTTTTATCCGTTGTAAAAAAAATTTTTTTTTGTACTTTTGTATACTTAAAATAATATCAAAATACCTACGGGTTCAGGCTGAGATATTTAATTGAATCAAAATGTGAAATATTTCGTGGTACAAATTTAAAGCATTTGAGAAAGTTTATATGTAGCTTATTATATATCACCGAAAGGGTTGTTTTTTAAGCTTTAAGAATATATATTTTTAATATTTTATTTTTAAATAATAGTGCTTTATAGGCCCCCTTTAAGCAAATAATACCGAAATCAGATTTTTACAAAGTTTACGTAAACTTTAATAAATAATAATAATAACTAAGTATTTATATAGCGCAGTTTTGTGTAATTTCACTTCAAGTGCGCTTAGCTATAATAAACTTAAGAGTAATCATAGTATAGTGTTCCTTACGAGTCCTTACAAAATTTATCAAACACTATGAAACAAAGAATATATAGTTTATACAAACAACGGCGTTGTTTTGGCAAAGGACAATAGATAATGCTAAACTTTCAACTAGTAGCAGGGATATAAAAACGTCATTATATAATTTAGACCTTTTCTTAATATGTTTATGAAAAAAAAAATCAGAAAATTTACTTGTCGCAAGGATAAATTGTTTTTGAAATGACATGTTTAATATCAAAATATGAATAATACAATAAATAAAAATATGAAATAATACAATAAATACAATAAATAATAAATACAATCAGGTAGAAATGCTAAGAACTTTTTTCCATAGGAAAGCTAATAGTTCAGAAATGCACAAAATAATTTGCAAGGCAGATAGAAACATTACACCTTTAAATTTATACGACGA
This sequence comes from Glyphotaelius pellucidus, assembly GCA_936435175.1. NCBI lineage: Eukaryota > Metazoa > Arthropoda > Insecta > Trichoptera > Limnephilidae > Glyphotaelius > Glyphotaelius pellucidus. Next base: position 14,168,172 of record OW386544.1, on the reverse strand, counting down.
TAATGCCAACATTCTTTTAAATACCAACCAGGAATTATTAGATTCCTGGTCAAATAAAATTATTCACGCCAAACACTTCAATTATCTCAACCAAACGTATGTTGACAAACTTTCGTCAAACAAATGGTTGAGTATTGGAGAATTGAGCGCAGAAATAGAAGGATTTATGCTTGCCATTCAGGATAGAGTCATTAATACTAAAAATTATAGGAAGTATATAATCAAAGATAGAAATCAAATTGATGATTTATGTAGAAAATGTTTGGCTTTTCCGGAAACTATAGAACATATTATATCGGGATGTTCTATATTAGCGCCTTCCGAATATACTTTTAGACACAATCAGGTTTTAAAAATAATTCATCAAAGTTTGGTAATTAAACATAAATTGATTGATTGCCGTAATGTAGTACCATATTATGAATACGAACCAAATTCGTTTTTAGAAAATGAATTTTGTAAAATATATTATGATAAAACTATACTAACAGACAGAACGATTCGTCATAATAGACCCGATATAGTTTTACATGACAAAATTAAAAAAATAACTTATATCATTGATGTCGCTATTCCAAATTCCTGTAATATTCAAAAATCTGTTTCTGAAAAAATTAGAAAATATACAGATTTAGGAAATGAGATTAAAAGAATTTGGCATTCTCGGACTATAAAAATATTACCATTTGTTATTTCGGCTACTGGCATTATACCTAGCTCTCTAATTAAAAATTTAGGCATATTAGATTTGTCAAAGAATCTTTATATAAAAATGCAAAAATCAGTCATATTAAATACATGTAGGATTACGAAAGATTTTTTAAATATTTATATTGAGGGATTGGTAGGATTTATCGGTTCAGTTAGGAGTTCTATCGAGCCGAACCCTCTGATATGAAAATATCTGGAGTCGGTGAAGTATTTTCCCATATGGTCTCTGGTAGGTAGACGTGTTGTTCTTGTATAGTTTTGTATTTAGTATACTTATACAATGCAATTACATCGCGTGAATTGACTAGATTAGCATTTGTGGAAAAGTGTGTGGAAGGATTAAGTTTTTCCTGTGAGGAAGATTTAACCCGGACATAAAATCTAGAGAACAAATAAGATTGTTTGGTTTTTAAATTATATTTTTTTATGGTAAGAAACAAAGAAGTTACAGATTTGTGAAACAATAATGAGCATTTGCAACCACTCTCACTATGAAATGGCCCGGAACAAGACCGTCTCATAAATCGAAAAACTGTACTTTTTTCATATGTGCCTTTAGCGGTTTTAATAAGATAAATAATTGATAATTTTAAACCCTTGGAAATTTTTTTTTTTTTGTTTTGGTTTTTTGTATATTTAAAATAATGTCAAAGTACGGGTTCGGGCTGAGACATTTAATTGAATCAAAATCTGGAAAAATTCGTGGTAAAAATTTAAAGCATTTGCCCTACTGTATGTATAGTTTATTATATATCACCGTAAAGGTTGTTTTTTTAAGTTTTCATAATATGTATTTGAAATATTTTAGTTTTAAATAATGATGATTTATAGGCCCTCTTTAAGCAAATAATACTGAAACCAGATTTTGACAAAGTTCAGGTAAACTTTCAACTAGTAGCGGGGTTTGGCCTTATGGATATTAAAACACCATTTTATAATTTAATCCTTTTTTTAATATGTTAAAAAAATGCGGATTTTTTGCGCAACAGCGTCAAAAAACGGTTTTACCGCTGCTCTTTTTCCATCAGAAAATTACCTTGTCGCAGTACTAAAAAAGGATAAATTGTTTTTGAAATGACATGTTTATATCAAAAAAATAATAATTCACTAAATAAAAATATGAAACATAAAGATTGTTTAGTTTTTAATTCGCACACAAAATTTAATTTTTTTTTTATAAGAAGCAAAGAAATTTATGAGACGATAATGAACATTTGAAACCACTGTGCGCCGTCCGACTTAACCTAAAAGCGTCGCTACGCTATTCATATTTTTGTTTTTTACTTACCAATCTCACCCTCAATGCGTCTACTAATTTCTAATTTCTATGGTTATCTTGGATTGTGAAGGCAACATAATTCGGAGCCAACAAGAAGGATATCGAATATATTAAATTTCAAGTAAAGATGTTCCATCAGTGAAGAAAAGAATGTTCCAAAACCAGATAGGTAGGTACCTACCTACGTAACATTTATTTATAACTTAGTCTAGACCTGAACAGTTGAACACTGAACTACAGGAACTATAAAATCGCATTCTACGCACATGTCATTTCCTATAATATGAATCGTCTGCCCTTATCAATTATATTAGCTGATACCTTTACATCACGGTCGCTATTTTATAATATTATGGCAATCACAATGGGAAGCTTCGGGAACGCAACTGTTATCGTTCTCATAATGTCATTGTTACGAAGGTTACAGTAAGGAACATAATAACACCACGCATGGGTTGCGCAATACATTGTTACGAACACAACAAACTCCCTTATCATAGGAACTAGGAACGTCCGTGAGATCATGTGATTTGATACTGATATTATTCAACAGCAATTACGTTATGCTCTCAAGCTATTTATCCATTTTATTGAAAATGTATCCTTAAATTATTTATTTAAATGCAATTGTCTGTCAGATGCTCTCGGCGTAGCAAAAATCGAAGAAAAATATTTTATTACTTACATCGAATCAAAGGCAGAACCAAGCAATCGACTAGAGGTTAATGACCCCGATAACGAAAAAAGAATCACTGTTTTTTTTACTCGCACGATGTAGGTGCAATAGTTATGATATCTTGACAAAATCCACTTCGTTAAGTGAATGCCGGTAAATGATATATAAAAACAAAACTTTCAAAACAAAAACAACACGGTTAACGATTAAAAAATAAACAACACGAATTGGTGATAAAACGTTACTGATTTACGAAGATTTAATAAAGTATTCCGATCTGATAAAATGAGTTTGATTTCTTATCGCTAATTTGTACACAAACGACAGCTGATTCAGTACAACAATAATCAAAATGGTCTAACCCTAAAATGTTTTGACAGATTATGCAAAAACGTAATTGGGCTTCGCTGGGCTAAATACATTTTATAGGAAAATATAGTGTTATTGTCAACCTTTTTAGACTAATTTGTTTACAAGCGTTGCCCTTTTGTTACTAACTTGTCAAAGTACATTGTTTTATGATTACACTTGACCTAAAAAGTTATATCACATACCGTCAATGTTTATTCGATCATGACATGACGATCCCAGGATGCTCTCTTTTTTCCCGGGTACACTTTCATAAAGTTGGCCTTCTAAAGATTAATCAACGTTACACAAAAAGGGTAAAATAACTTGTTTTCAAAAACAATACATTGATTTGGCAGCCATTATTTTTTGGATTCACAACAGAGAACTGTCACTATGTCACTATGGAGGGCAAAATCCTCCCTTATCGCTGCAAAACATACCAGTCCTGCCATCTATGAATTGCAAAACGCAAAATAAAATTATTTAAAATTAAAACCATCTATTGTACTTTTAGCGAAGCTTTTGAAATGTGAATTTAAGAAAACTGCAAGGTTTTATTAGTTCTTCTGTTTTTCAACAGTCTTTTAAAACATTATTTCAATCACAATAATAAATTAATCAAAATCGCTGGGTTGTAATACTTTGAAAAACTGGTACTACAAATCGGAATAAGAAAAAAATAATAATATAGCTATTTTATGAAAACAAAAATTAAGGAATTTCTAATTCTTTTTTAAAAGTAGTAATTATTATTTTTGAATATTTTTTTGGAAAGCAGCATAAAAGGATGACTGATAGTAAATTATTATTGCATTAACAATAAATTAATGTTGAACTCGGAATCAACGCTTGCTTACAAGTCCATATAATTAAATTAAGCAATTATTTTAATACATAGATGGCAGTAACAGCATTAATGGCAGTATTTTAATATTTATCATCCAAAGTTATACTTTCATTTTATTACCTAATATTTTCTTTTGTGTTACGGCTAACCGTGATTCCGAATTCAACATTATTATAAATTTTATTAATTATAAATTATTATTATTGCAATTTATCCAGAAAAAATAGCTTTGTATTTATTTTGAAGAGTGAAAAAATATATAAATATTTGTTACATAGATGGCAGTGAGAGACAACTTTGCGACAATCTACCGATTTTACCGCCATCGTTCACAAAGTTAAAAAAAAAAATCGTCCAGCATTTTTACGAATCCATGATTCAGATTAAAAAAAAAGCACTTATGAATACAATTTAATTTTTCTCTGCGATAAAAAAAAGAAAATATTGCAAAATAAAGCTATACGAATAATACTCGGATAAAATAATAAAGCAATGCGAATTGCGAATAAAGCGCGGAATTTATGCACACGTATAAGAACATGGAATTTTATGATGGAAGCAAACTATTTATTTACGGGGATAATGTCAAAGGTACTGAAAATAAATATTAAAAACAATCACGAGATATACGGGCACGGGACTAGAATTGCAAAACAAAATAAATTGCACCTAGAAAATTTGACATGCAAAACTCAAACGAGTCAACAGAAAAACTTTATAGGTACATACATATAAGTACTTTTATTTTCGATGGTGAATCTTTGTCTTCTGCCCTTTAAAATTAGTTTCAAGACCATTAACAATCAAAATATGACAATGTATAAATCTATTAGGTATAAATATTTGGTGTAGCAAAACATCACATTCGTAAATGGTGAAAGATAGTACCTACGCATAAGAATTTTAAATTTAAAGAAGAAAATGTGTACAGTTGGCTTTTGGATATTTTTATTTGCGACCTTTATTGGTTCATGTTTACGTATTTATTTTGGTCACTTCAACTTTAACTTGGTTTTTGGCTCTTGGACTACTTAAGAAATAATTATTTACCGCATACATAAACACTAAATACCTAGGTACAGTTTAATTCTACTACTTTTTTAGATGTAGGTATCTTGAATCTTTACCGTTAACGTGTTAATAATCGTAATGGAAAGATATAATTATTTAATGTCTCTCTTGTGTAAAGTTGACAAGTGGAAATTTTACTGTGTCGCTTTCTCTGATGAAGCTGTTGAATAGCGATTTTTTTAAAATTATTTCTGGCTTTCACCCTTCAAGGGTGTTCTAGGCCATCATTTCAAATTACAGAGAAAGGAAAGGTGAATTTATATATTAATATTATTTAAATGTGCAAATTTCAGAATTATATGGAAGATTGGAGTCGAATTCAGACTTAGAAGAGATGAGATGTTGTATGGAGGGGAAGTAATTTTAGATAAAGCATGATAGAAGAGAGGATATTTATTTAGAGAGGGACAATTAAAAAATATGTGATCTAAAGTTCCTACATCTAGACCACAGAATGTATAATCTGGGGAGTCAAGGACGTGAATTTTAAACAAGAAGGAACGGAACAATTGATTGCAATTGACGGAACGATTGATTGACTAGCAATGTTCCAATACTCTACCCAAGCATTGCGGGATCTATCTTTGATGATGGAAAAAAATATCAGATACCTAGGGGAATATGGTTTACGAGTGTAACAATAGCAATAGGGTTAGAGGGTAACAATTAACGTTCCTTGTTTTGCCAAGGAATCCGCAATATCGTTACCCACTATGCCAACATGTCCAGGAATCCAAATCAGAGTTACAGTTTTTCCAGAGCTTTGAATGGAGGCTATCATCACTCGAATAAGGCATACAAAATGATCATCAGGATGAAGAAGAGGACTTGATTTTAGTTTTTGGAGGGAACTGAGAGAGTCAGAGAGAACAAGGGAATGTTCAAAATTATTTTTGAATATATATTTGAGAGATTCAATTATTGCAATTGAAATTGAAATTCAATTATTGCGATTGAGTTTGAAATTGAATAAAATATTCTATCATTAGAATTATTGTGGTAAACGTTAATACCTATACCACAGTCAGGAGAGTCTGGAGATTTGGAGCCATCAGTAAATAAAAGAGAAGAGTTGGGCCATTTAGATGAAATAATGTCATTGAACATATTATTGACAATACAGGCAGGGAGATTGGAATGACTTTTAAGGATGCCGATCCCTTCTAAAATTGTTGGGGATAGGGTGACATAACTATATTTTAATTTGTACAAAGGAAGAATATCATTTTGTGTGAATATGTAAAGTGTTTGAAATACGAAAAGTCAATCACTGCGTGAGTTGAGAATAAATATTCCACTAAACAAACTTTCATTAGGCACATATTTTGGAAATTACATTACGTTGTTTCAATTTAATTAGGTACTACAAGAAGCAACTTATAACGTTTGGGCAGATGGTAAAAGAAGCATTAAAATAACATTATTACTCAAAGTTAAAAATTTCCCATACAAATCGATCCCTTTGCCGCTTCTTTGGAATCTTTTGTTTGGAATTGAAATTTCGGGAAGTTTTGTTTCAATATAAACTTTATTTCAAACTAAGAACCTATTAACCTATTTTTTGCGTGACAAAAGTTGTTTCTTGTAGTTTTTGCTGAATGGAAATGTAATTAATTTTGAATTGAAATGTAATTACAATTTGGTAAACTTATATGATACCGCCGCCCTAGGAACAATTTATTATTGGAAAACCAACATCTCAGGTCACCCCGAGTGGTTCGCTACATTTGCTGACTTAGCAATGGTGCCAGGGTTCATGGGGTGAGGATTGTCTAGGTCTTGGTGACAGATGCGTCTGCCCACCTACTATGTGGTGGGCGGGATTTGGTGACTAGTTGAGGGAAACTTTTTCTCCCTCCTGCAGGACTTTCTCGATCCATCGACTTGCATGTAGTAAGAAGGATGGATTCATATGTCCGTCACTTTTGGACACACTAACCACCAATTTATTTTTTTTGTGGAAAACAGTCAATACGTCTAAAATTTGATTTAAAAATGACATATTTCCGGTTTTGTCTGGTTATTCCCTCTAAGGATTGCAATTCATTTGTTAAGTTAGGAGAATCTATCAAACGGACCGCCCGTTTCTGCACAGAGTCGAGGGTTTTTTTTAGGTATTGTGGGGCCAGACCATAGGTGGCTGTAAAATTCAATCGTTGGGCGCACTTGTGAACTATTAAAGTATCTGCAGGCCCTGCACAGTACGCCCAGTTTTAGAGAGGCTTACTTAACTCTGGCTTCAATGGAGCCCCCATAATATGGGGGCTCATCTGAGCTGGTCACTTAGAGTTACACTAAGCATATCAATGGAGTATGTGTGTAATTATGTCTATTATGTCTCATTATAGTATCAACAATATTTCTCTTAAAAAGTTGTCTCAAATCAAGAATCTGGGTATCTTATTGGATGAAAAATTTACATTTGTTCCACACATTAATGAAGCTACTAATAAAGCTATGAAATGTTTGGGATTTATTTTAAGAAGAGTTAAAGATTTTACGACACTTTATGCTTTTAAAATTCTCTTCACTGCTTTTGTAAGAAGTAATTTAGAATACAATAACACTATTTGGTCCCCATACTATAAAAAAACATCTAATAAAAATTGAGAGAGTTCAACACAATTTCTTAAGATTCATTACTTTCAAACTCTCTGTACCCATTGAACAAATTAATTATGATAACTTCATGAAACTACTTAATTTAACTGACTTATTGGGTAGAAGAAGAAAGAAAAGTATTGGTACTTTTATTCAAATTAGTTAATGGATCACTTGGCGCATCTGACTTAACAAAACTAATAACATTCCGAGTACCAAATTGTGACACGAGACTTTCAGAGCTGTTCTTTGTTTATCCGCCGAAAACTAACTGTTTCATGAACTCCCCAATCCAAAGACAAAGGCTTGGAAATAAATTCAGTTCAGTGGATATTTTCATTTATTCCTTACCTAAATTAATATCAGAAATTTCTAAAATACTGATACAAATTTTATTATTATTATTCTAATATTGTTATTTCTTTTTAATTCTGCTTACTTTCTATTAGCGTAAAAGAAGAGAAATAATAATATTTAAAAAAATGTTATTTTATTGCTTCTATTTCTATTATTGCTACGTTCTACGATTGTTGTAAATGCTCCAAAGGCGTAAATAAATAAATATATTTAACAAAAACAACCTTGTTTAGTATTTATATGTGTATTCCATAAAACAATTTGCATAATTAGACAAATGAAAATTCAAAGTTTGTATGCGTTTTATAATACATAACAGACACAATGTCATCAATAAAACGAAGTATTTAAGTACGTAATAATATATTTCAGATTATTTTTAATAAAGAATGTGTGCTATATTTTCTCATCACATATGCGCAAAGTTTACAAACATGAATTATTTTTTAAATCCTAACAATTTGCATCAGTAAAAAAATCTGTCAGATTGTCATTACAGGTCAGTTGCTTCATAAAACTGAAATAATCACAGAACTTACATAGAACGTGAAAATTAACTTAAAATATTTGACGAATCTGTCAAATTTTTTGAAACAACTCTTCCTTTGATAAACGTGTAAAATGAATGGTTAATAATCATTAGAGTGTTTTCTCTCGGTGTTATTACTTTAATAGTATTAAGTTAAAACACAATATTTGTAAATTGGTAAAAATGTACAAATAAGCGGCGAGCTGGTCTTGCAGAAATTATCTCACAAATTGTAACTTACATAATAATATAGGTACTTGTTGTGTTTGAGTGTGTTGTTGAATTTATAATCTTAACTCAAATACAGAAAATGTATGAAGCACATTGAGTTTGCATTTTCACCTTTGAAGTACATGTATACATAAATAAGACATCCCGTTTATTCACAAAAATACATTTAAGGAAGATCAAATAATATATCACATAATCGACTTCAAAAGTGGTGTAGATTCGTCAGTTTACCGAATTTAATAAGAGTTTCGGATCACCATGTACAGAATAGTAGAAAATGTTAGTATCTTTCTGTTCAAAGACCATAATTCAGAAACATACAGGTACCGCTATTATATTGTCTCACTGACTCTGAACAGTTGAGAGTATTTGGAACTCTTGTGCAGTATTCACATTAAAAAATATATATATACCTATACGCAGGTATGTGAAGATTAACAATTATGTCTAGCGAAAATTTGAAATGCTTTAAAGGATAATAAATCCAAAACTCTTTCGATCTGCGTCGTCGAAATGTTTCTAGGAAATATGTGCATCTTTTACATGTGCATTTGAAGAAGACTTATTTCTGAAAAATTAAATATTGTTATTAAATAAATTTACCAAAAATACCAAGTATTCTGAAAGATCTATTCGATGTTATTTTATAATAAAAAATCATATTTATAGATCTGCAACAACAGGAGATACGATTTTTTGAAAAAATAAAAACTTTCTTTTCGCTCTCCTGAACAATTAACATTTTCCTTGGCAAACTTTCAAATTTCCGTGATCGATATGAATCAGTATGCGACCAAGTATTTATTGAAAACTTTTATAAATAAACACAATAGTATACGTTTATTAACATAGCACCTGATATTCTGTGGGAAACAATATTTTGTTTCAATATCTTTTCTCAGGTACATGAAGAATAATGATTTAGTCTACCACAGCAGAATTAATATATTTATGCTTCGACATTACTAAAAATATTTATCTATCAACTTCTCGAGAAATGGTTTTTGGAGCAGCCCAGGCTTCTTTAGGATCAGAGTCTTGCAAAACCTCCAGGGCCTTCTTACTGTTCTGGACAAACTCCATGAGGCCTCTGCTCATGTAGTAGGGCCGGGAGATGCCGTCGTTCCTCTCGCAGTCCTCGCAAAAACAAAGGAATATTGTGTCAATGGCCATCTGCAAACCGACAAGCAAACAATTAAACATTATAAAAATTTATTATAATGTTATACTAGTAGTTCTGTAAACAGTGGACCTCGCATCTTGATCTTATTTGATAAATCAAAACCAATATTTCTTCTGAAATCGAAAGAATTGTACATATGTAGGTCTTTCTACTTTATAATAAACAAGATTTTCATTATTTCTTTATGTCTTATCAACCTGAAGTGTATCTTACTTATTATTTACTTACCATTAAACACTTACAACATGCCTCATCTTTATGTTAAATTATTTATATCTATTATACAAATATATTTTCTATTATCGAAGAAAGCAAACACTTTGCGGCTTGACATTTTTACAGAATGAAACAATTTCTTTGTTTAAAACCACTTTATTTAAATTTATATTCATCGACCGGTTTCGGTCGAACTCGACCTTCTTCAGGACAATAAACATATAAACTAAATTACCGTACAGAGTTAAGATAATGAGATGAACACAAAAGAAAGAGAGAGCATACAAGAGAGGGAGAGAACATCAGATAACGGTTGGGGGAGGAGTAGGAGGAGTGGTCAAGAGAGGAGGGGTCAAGGGAGGGTGGGGTTACAGAGGAAGAAAGGGAATAACTTTATAATGGGACTGTTGGTTAATTCTAATTGTTTGTTCAAAATTTGGCAATTATTTTTCTTTGATTTTAATATTTCTAAAGCTTCTAAATTATTAAGGCGTATTCCTATTTTATTTATATGAACTATTTGGACTCCTGTATTTTTATTAAATGTATGGTCAATAATATACTCAATGGCGTAGAATTTTGTACATTAGTAAATTCTCTTCCCTATGCACAATTTCTCAAATTTAAATCAGTATAACTATTTTAAAAATGTAAATGGTAGAACACTTGATCTAGCTCTCTCTGATTTCACGCTTAGTATTCAACCTGCCCTCGCTCTTTCTAAAATTGATATGCAACACCCACCAATCGAAACAGATCTAACTATTAATACATTGCACAATCTTAATGATAACTTTGAACGTCCTTTATTCAATTTCACGAAAACAGATTATCTTAATTGTATCAAAGAATTATCCCTACTCGGCTGGACTCCAATGGAAACACTTAATTGAAATGAGTCTCTTCGATTCCCATATAATAGCAACTCGCCAATTGTAGAGAAATATACACAAAAAAGGATAAAAACAAATATCCTTTCTGGTATTCCAGTATTGTTATCCATCAAATCAAATTAAAAAAAATAAAAATTAGTCAAAGAGACCACGAAAGTTTCTCAATCCAACGCACAAGGGTAAAAATTAGAAAACACCAATGTTTCCAATCTTATATTATCTACTATCGAAGACTCCCTACATCATAGTTCAAAATCACTGTAGACCTACGCAAAATCGAAGGGCATGACTTACTCAATCCCTAAAATAATCCACCCAAATGAAATTGTAGCATGCAATGGTCTTGAAATTATTGAACTTTTCTCAAATTACTTCTGCTTTGTTTTTAATTCAAACGATGTCTCAAATCAATATATATATATAAATTCTCAAAAAAGCAACTACTCGCTCAGTCATGTTGAAATTTCAAGAACCGAAATTTTCAACGCTATGAAATCTCTGAATTCAAACAAAGGTCTAGGCTCAGATGCCATCTCACCATTAATTATATCAAACTGTGCTGAATCTTTTGTTTATCCTCTTCACGTTATATTTTGCAAATCTGTCAAAGAAAGTGTTTTTCCTGATCTTTGGAAAATAGCTCGTATCACTCCAATCTTTTTTACACTATTTTTTAAGCGGGAAAATGAGGGGAGACTACCAACTTAACTTTAGAATGTATTTTTTTTAATTGTGAGTTAAATGTGAATATCACTCAAGAGTATCAACTATGTGAAACCGGTGGGACGACCAGTTACTGAGGTAATTTGTGAAACTGAAGAGAAGGAAAAAAAGAAATAAGAAGTTAGGGAAGCATCTGGCTATTCAGATCTAGTCATCAAACACGTTTATATCCGTGGCTATTGGTGCCGGTAGTTATTATTATCAGAGTAGTACTTCCCGGTGATATACCAGAAATTTTGCTGGAAATGGCTTTAATCGTGTTTGGTGAGCAATTTTGAATGGTCAGGTACTTCCTTATCCTCCTGTTTTCCATCTCCTTCCTTTCAGTCTCATATTATACCCAATTGGTGTTTTCATAGTCCCATTCGCTCTGGACTGTCAGGAGCAGCTGGTACTGGGACGAAATTCACAAAAAAAATTTAAAAAATGGTTTCCGGGATGAAGTTTTAGTAAAGGTATATTCGCTGATGTTTATCATTATTAAGTAAAAGTTACATGCATTTACACATTAAACATAAAACATAATGATTGGGGCACTCACCTCATAAACAGTCATGAAACAGTGCGAAGTGAGATAAGCCACCATTCCCGCTATACTCAGGGGCACCCACACGTGCTGCACACCTTCTTTTTTCTGTAATAAATTATTCACAAACATTACCAAAAAATTCATATTTAAAACTTTTTTATGCTACCCATTAAAAAGCTAATTTATTATATTATGAGGTCACTAACGCCAGAGTGATCTAACCCCAAATTTGCACGATGGAAATAAATGAATGTGATTGAAAATATGTCAATTTTTTGACCTAATCCACACGATTTTCGAAAACTAGTGGTGTAAGCGGGAAACTGGTGGATCTACATCGCGTCCTCCGTGGTCGAAGGTAAGACTCACGACTGACAATCAGAAGGACCCGCTTCAAATCCAGGCGTGCACCGGTAAATTTCATTTGAATGGTTTATGTTTTTTCACAATTTAATCATTTAAAATAATATAAGGTATATTTGCGGCACGTTCCAAAGTGGAGGATGCTTTCAGTATTGCCCTGGTGTAAGACCGCCATTCAGAATTGAAAGGTTGCTTGAAATGGCTTTAGCCATATTTTTTTTACCAGATCTAAATAGTCAGGTACTCCCATCTTCCTCTTCCCCACCTCCTTTCCCTCCCCACTGCATTCAGCCTCCCAATTGGCGAGTGCTATAGTCTCACTGGCTCCAGTTGGTTGGGAGCAGTTTTTTTTTTACTTTTTGTTACTTTCCCATCTTTTTCGGGGACTTAAAGTTAAGAAACTATTAGAGCCGGTTCCACGCTTCGAAACATTTTCAAAGTACTGTCTTTGAAGTAACCTCGTAGCCATCGAAATTTCGAATTTGAAAAAAAATAATGCGAACTTCGAACTTGAATTATTCGAAAATGAAATAAGTTGTATCACACAATCGACTTCAAATGTAATGTAAATTTACCAGCTTCCCGTTTGTACCATTAGTTTCCAGAAACCATGTACATAATTTTTGAATGGTTTAGGTTTTTGAATTGTGAGCAACCCTGCTTGTTTTGTGTATGTGTATCTGTTTGGCCCTAAAAAATTCCCTTGGGGCCTATGTCATCTTTGGGGATGCTATGTGGAAGGAAGGAAAAAGGTGAGGGGTGGATAGGAATCTAGGAGTGTTAGACATGTGAATCCATCCTCTCACTGCGGTGCAAGATGACGGGTTAAGAGAGTCCAGCTTTAGTGGTATTTTTAGAGGTTTTAAAAATCTTAAAACTCAATCATCGCGTCAATCGCGCCATCTGTTTTTTTTTTCATGGAAAAGGGAAGTGGTTTTTATCATGGTTGAAAGGGGTTTTTTCTCTTATTAATCATGTGTCACAAATATGCAGGCGTAGATTAAATAAATAACACAAGGGAGGTTTAGACCACTACGGCGCAAATGACTTCAAGTGACTTTTTTTAATTTAGTGTCGCATAATTTTACCTGAATAAGTTCAATTCCAATGAGAACAGTTATCATGACAACTAGCGCCTTTCCCAGAAAAAGAATGAAGTCTCCAACAGAGTTGATGGCCGCCACTCTGAGAGCGTTGTTGGCTAAAAGGCCAAATGCTTTTTGGCCAGCTCTACAGAAACTGTACCCAAATATTGCTGCAATTAAAAATCCAATTAGGTCAGGTGGGGGTAAAAGCGCACATGTTGAATCAATAAAAACATTTATAAAAAGTTCCATACATCGTAATGTGGACTTCATAGCATCAATCGATTCTTATCGACCACCATTACACGGACATGTGCCAAGCATGGCGGTCGATAAATCTACAAATTATGTAATCATCAAAACAATGAATAAGAAAATTTGAAAAAAAAAATCAATGCATTAAAAGATCTAGTACACTCACTCAATTTACAACAGGTGTCCAAATATGGATATCCGGAAAGGGTCGAAAGTTCTTTAAAGAGTTTCTTTAGATAATTTCTTTGAAGAATTTCTTTAAGAATCTCGTTAAAGAACGTATGTTAATACACCACCAATAAAAGTTTTTGTATGTACAGAATTACTCTTAATTAGTAATTACTTTAATATTAATAACCAAACTTTAAATACTTTCAAACTAATTACTTAAAACTATTTGGCACCACCGTGTGTGTACTTTAGAGTAACAGACTCTAAGGTGCCTTCATGTATCATGTACTCTGTGTCCACTTGTAGCAATAATAATTTATTCCAATGTCCATTGTAATTCGCCGGACTTGAAACATAAAATCTAAAATTTATTTGTAAAATAATTTACCTACAAATATAACCACGCACAGATAGATTTCCACTGTAATTAAAAACCTTTTATTATGTGCTTACTATATAGCACTTACTTTACCTTATATACTATCTTATATATTTTATAATAACATGCTTTTTATTTTCGTTCATGTATACCTATGCTTTCTTTTCTTTACACTTTTAGTGTTCTTTACTTTACACTTTTAGTATTCCTGTGTTCTATGTTCTCTGAACTCCCATGTTCTTCTTATGTTCTACACCTTTAGTACTACATTATTTTTTTTCTATATTCTATTTTATTTTTCCTTACTCTTTCATATTACTCCATAGCCATTTACATTATTGTATATTCTTTTGTACTCAATAATATTCTTTCTTATTGTATTATTTTATATTTTTTTTAATATTCTCGCACATTTTTTATATTACATATATGTTAAAGTACTGTTTAGAAAATCGACCACCACAACACGGGCATGTGCCTAGCATGGTGGTCGAAAAATCATAAAATTCATGTAACAAACATTTTAATGAATAAAGAAAACTTAAAAAAACTTAAAAACTAAAAAATTTGCGCCCTTTAGATGATTTTTCACAAATTATCAAATTATTATTCATTGGCATCATTTTTGTGTTACTATTATCAACACAGACGATTGTTTGTCATTGCTGTGTTAAAGAGAATTAAATTTGATACGTTTCATCCGTACGATTTGAATAATTTGAGGTCAAATTAGGTTAATATCTTTAATCAATTTCACTCAAAAAATGTTAAATGTTCGATTTCTAAGACAAAACAAAGTAAAAGATTCATCTTCTGTAGTGAATAGATTAGTGAAGTTAGTTAGTAATAGTGTAGTTAGTAATACGAAATTTTGCTCTATCCCAACAGATGGCAGTTAGGTACGACATCAGAAGAGTACCATCCATCGTCTTTCGTGTCTTGTGTACGAACGGATACGATGATTGCCGAAGGCATCTGAGAGTTGGGCGAGCACCTTCGGTCCACCAGTTGACAACCGCAGAACTATTTAGGACCTACTCAAGTAAAGAGTCCACTTTAATATTCGGGGTAATCTTTACTATTCGGGGTAATCTTTACAATTACTTAATAAATCAACTAGTAATCACACGAACCTCACACGTATTTAGAAGTTAGTCAATACACCTAAAGTTTTGTTAAACATTAGAAACTAACAGAGACAACATCTTCCAAAAAAGAAATGGATCCTTTTAAATAGCCTCGTGCAGGTATTTACCCCAACTTACCTTAATCATGTTTTTTTACCTAGCAATGACAAACAATCATATAACACCTTGATGCAAAAGTTTCAGGACTTTATTCACAAAATCGAAAATAAAATTTTATTTATCAAGATCGATATGGTTCCCTTCAACTGCAATGCACTTATGCCGCGCTTGATCTAATCCTCTAAACACCGCTGTTACTCAATTTTCACTATATCCATCAAAAGCATTTTCGATTTTTTCATAACATTCTCTCGGGTGGTGTGACGCGTTCCGCGCAGCGATTTTTTAAATCGGTTGAACAGAAAAAAGTCGCATGGAGGCAGATCAGGTGAATTCAAAGGCTGCTGGATAGTATTCGTGTTGTTTTTGGTCAAAAATTTACGGATAAGGATCGCATTGTGCGCAGGTACGTTATTTTGGTTAAAAATATTCCATTTTCAGCCTTGTAGAAAATTGAAAACACGCACAAAGGTAGAGTTCTCGATACAGCGTAACTTTTACAAACGGGCGCTGAAATTTGGAGGGAAGTGTCAATGAAAGATGTGGTGACCTAACGAAAAAAAAGAATTCCAATCGGGTGACTGACAGAGTCATACGGTGGCCGGTCCTAAAACTTTTTGATCAAGCTGTATTATGAACTGACAAATACATAAATAAATGGTATTAATTCCTATGTGGATGAATAAATATGTACTACTTTCAAGGGGTTGAAAGTTAGCCCTACCCTTACTATACAGCGCTGCTAGTTAATTATGTAAGTAAAACGCACCCACTAATACTTTCTACTTTAAAGGTACTTATGTTCACAATAATTGCCACTCCCTGAATAAGCCCTGGGGTGTGTCAACAACATAAATTATCTGAGAACATCAGAGGATCAGGCTTTAAGGGCTGTTAATTTGGATAATTATTTTAGTGGGCTGGCAAATAAAATACGCAGTACGAAAACAAGTATGATAAAATAGAAAGCTTGTTAGCAGAGCTTATATAAGCTCTGGTTTGTTGTGACATTTGTTCGTGGGCAAGTTATTTTTGCTCCTTTAAATAGCAACGTACGTTATGTATACTTTAATGGGCCACTTGCATGGAGATTTTCTTTGTTTTTAAATCGCCTTAAGAAAGATTGCCAAAATTTAATTATTTTTTTCAACATTTTAATTGCGTTTCCAGCACGTCTAATTTCTAGTGAGAGGAAGGAGTGAAACATGGGTCTTGAAGAGATCCATATTAGTTGTAGGAGGGAAGAAAGGCAGAAGCCGGCAAATCGTTCCACAGCCGAGCTGTTGTTGTAGAAACGACCCGCTCTCATGTGACACATCTCAACCACATAAAAATGGTGGGCGCTCGTTTGGCGTGTTTCCTGAATGTGTGCCGGTGCCGAAGGGATCAATGACGCTAGTTTCTCAGAGCACTTTATATTTAAATACCGGTAGAACAAAGACAACATTCCCACCTGACGCTTGCGCTCTAAAGGTTACAATCCCCTGTCAAGATAGGGGAATATATCAAAGGGACCGCCCTTTTCTGCAAAGAGTCAAGGAATTTTTTTACAAGTTAAGTTTAGTATCAATTTATATCTGTTTGAGTTTTGTCACCTGTTTCAATGTACGCATTTCTTGATAGGTACTGCAGGAATTTTTCAAAGCAGTAGAGACAGCACTGGCAACATCTAAAAATGCATTCCGCCAGTCTGTTTGATGATCCCTTCAATTGTTTCTGGATGATTGTCAGGACTGCTCTCATCATTTGGACGATGGCAATTAATAATGAGCCAAGAGCTACGGTACCAAGATGGAATCTCACTAGATTATAAGAACTCTTGACTATAGGTGAACACATGTTCTTCTTATTTCTGAAAATTAATAAATACACACCCATACTAAAATATAAATGCACATGAAATGCATTTTAAAGGACAGCAGTTAGCACTGAAAAATGACAACGAACGACACTTTGTAAATTTGTAATACAGGCAAATGAAAAAAAATGTATTTATTACCTTGTGAAGAACCAGGAAGCAACGGCCCCTGCTATCAGCATGTGCTGACATCCTATTATGAATTGAGTTATCCAAAACAATGCAAACAGATTGTACCATCTACAAACCTGCCAACAATAATTATTAATTATAATAATATGTAGCTTAACATTGAAAATTAATGATAATACATTACAGGGTAAATCTATTTACACACATATTTTCATACTCGATCTCGACTCGCATCGAAATGGACTTGGAATTATGCTTTCGTCGACCATGAATGAACTTTAAATGATTTTTGGGTTTGAATCTTCACTAACAATGTAAAAATGAAAAATTTCTCATGGAAAACTCATGAAAAATAAATGCATTGAAAGAGGATTCTGTAGTTAAATTGGAATCACGGCCTGTTAGTTCCCATTTCAATTCCCGTTAGAACCTGAAAATGTTTTATTTTCTGTGAGTTTTATTTGAATTTTTTATGTGAGTCCCAATTACGCGTAACCAGTGGGACAATAGCGTTCGCTATTGGGGTATGTTGTAAGTCGGGAAGGTGGAAGACAAGGAAATCGGAAAGAGAAAGGTTGGAAAATACCCGGCTATTCAAACTCAGCTATTTCTATTACGAATGGTGGAATTTCTATAAAATACTCTAAAAGTGTTGTAAATAATTAAATAAATGGATTGCACTGACCTCCTCACATTCCGGAATGAAGACTAAATGAAAATGAATAGTTATGAAGTTATTACCTTCATTGTAGTATCTTTCCTGTAGTGGAAACTCTGGTTTGTTTCCAGTGTAAGAATTCCCGCACTTTCCACCCAAAGGCTTAGATAAATCCACAAACCAACCGTCAGAGTCAGGGCAGCAAAGGTCTAAAATTATGAAAAGAAAGTAATGTATTTTATCTGAAGGTTTTTCCAAAAGTCTATAGAAAGCATCATGAAGCATACCACCCTTCCACATCAATACTGCAAAATTTCAGCAGCTATATGTATAAGTTAATCATTTTACAGAGACCCTTGCTTGTATAGTGTTGTACTTACTGGGTAGATGAAAAAGTAATTTAAAAGTCATTTTTTTGTTTGTTAAGAAGCTGAAAAATGAAACAATAACATATATAAAAAGAACATTTGTGAATCGAGTTGCGAGTTCAAGGACGGGTTGTTTCACAAAATTTGAACAAATCATCAAATTTCAAAAATAATATTCCAGATCCATTTAAATGATTTGATGAATTGTTCGAATGCTGTGAAAAATCCCGTCCTAAATTTAATCGGAATTGATAAACATCGCACCCAGTACCTTTATACATTTTCGGGGTGAGAGGGGACTGCGGGCAATTGTTCTAAACTAATTTTAAAAACTTTTGAAGCACTCGGTACAGTGGACATGCACTAAAATGTCATACATTCAAATTAAAATAAATCCATTCAAATTCTGTTTAAAATGATTTGCACGTAAATCATTCGTAATATCAAAATAAAAACGTAAACGTAATATGAACTTTATAATTAATAAATTAATGACTTTCTTGAATCAATAATGAAATTAAAAAATAGTTATTATTAAAGCTATGGACTATGCCTCTTCAAAAAAAAAAAGTGTTTTGTTTATATTTAATTCATTAATTTAAAATCGTTTTATTTTTTTAAAGAATATTTAATTCTTTGGATAAAAAACATCACAATGATTTTCTTGAATAATTCGCCCCTGAAGTTAGGAACAAATAAATTAAATTTGGGAAGGGCTTATGAATGCCACCGCCCCGGGAACCATTAATTGGATAATCAACCCGTCTTCCTTAGGTCATCTTAAGTGGTTCGTTACGTTCGGTGACTTAGCAGGAGTGCCCGGGTTTACGGGGTGAGGTTTGATCAGGTCAAGTTTTGGCGGCGGATGCGCCTGCCCACATGCCGCGTGGTAGACTGGATCGGGAGAGGCTGGTTGAGGGATACTCTTTGACCTATCCAGATGGTCTCTCTCGGCCCATATGTACATTACCCCTGGACAAATTGGCCCCTAGATTCCTACTCACCCCTCATACCTTTTTCCGTCCCAGAACTTCCTCTCCCTTCATTTTCTTAAAAAGACCCTCCACACACCATCCCCAAATTGACTAGATCCTGAGGGAAATTATTTTCCTCAGCGCATTTTGTGTGGAGTTAATGTAAAAAAAATCAAAAGGTAACCGGATGAACTAGAACAGTGACAAAACAGAAAAAATAATAGTTGACTGAGCGTAGCGAAGTCCCGTTATAACTCGAACGTTTTGCATTTTGTCTGTCTGTAAATTTGTTCGTATTTTCCGTCTCCGCTTAAACATGGTAGCTGTTTTAGTGGTTCAGTAAAAATCATTTTTTCAAACGTGAAATCATCGTGTTTTTCTCGTTTCGGTCTTTCTAATTGACATTTTTTTCAATATTATTTATTTATATTTATTAACGCCCTAATGGGCTTCTACATGAATAGATGTAAATTTATATTCACAATATTAATTACATGAATTACAAATCAAAAAACAGAATAAATAAGAATGCAAACAACTCGTTAGGTATAGAATATTATAACATAAATTAAAAGAAAGGAAATAGTACGAGTTGTGCTTACAAAAAAAACTAATACAATTCAGCTTAAAATATTTATACATATTGTTAATAATAAGACCTGAAATAAAACAAAGTGTAATGTATAAGAGCTAGTTAGTATTAGGGTATAAACAAACAATTATATCTGTTTATTACCACAAATAGAACAGAAAAAATATAATAAAATAAGTATATATTTTATTGATAGAGTTTGGATGAGAAAAAATTATGTGAAAAGAACAAAAAAATATTAAAATTTAATTATTAGCAGATAAAATCGAGATTAATTAATTATGATTAATTAATTATGATTAATTAATCAATTAAGCATTGATTTATTATTAATAATATCTACCTGCCTGTAGAAAGTTTGAAAAAAGAATGATCCTTGAGAAAGTAACGTTTCTTTGGACAAATTGTATAAAATTCCTCATTTAAATTTTTTTTAAAGTTACATAAAACGTATGGTTTGTAATTAAGTAGTTGGGTTTTCAAGTACCTACCTACTTTCGAATTTCAAGTACCTAATTTCGGAGGTTTTGATTTATTACATTAGTTTAAATTTTTTTTGGCGTTGAGATCTACTGTTCACAGAAATAGTAGTCTAGCTTAGCTTAGCTTTGGTTTTGTTCTTCGTTCGTTTTTTTTCTTCACTTTTTTATATGTTTTATCGTGGTTCTGTTTTGTTACAGAACCACATCAAATTGTTAATAGTAACATTATCAAGTACCACTTACCACAATTGGCTCAAAGAGCAGCACAGGCATACTGGCGACAGCTTTTCCCGCCTCCTTGAACAGTTGAATGACCAGAGCGATCCGCTTCCTCATCACAAACAGGACGAGGAGGACCACCGCCGTCACCACCGTGGCTATAATGGCGTACGCGAGATAACTGTGGACCTTTCTCTTGCTGACTTCCTCCTGGGATTCCTTTGCGATTTCGTTTAGTGCGTTTTTTTCGCCTACCCATGTTACCCTGTGGGAAATAGTTAAAAATTATTAATTATTGAAAGAAATGTCAGTAGTTTTCAATGAAAATATGAAACAGAAGAAGACACACAAAATGAAAAGATAAACTCTACTCTATCCTTTTACTCTATCTATTAATCTATTCAATGCCAACAAAGTTACCGAAACCTTTTGAATTTCTCATTTTTATCTTAACTTTTTATTTTGACTTAATAATTATCTAGTAGAAAAAAACTCTTGTAACAAATAAAAGTATCGGGGTATTATTATGAAAATACTTGTATAGTATAGGTAAATCGTTTTAAAGGGGCCCTCATATAAATATATATTTAAATTCAATAATATACATATTTTTAAAGGGGGAACGCTTGAGAGTTCTTTTTCATACGAAACTTAATTTAGGGTCTGATACTATAAAAATACCCAACAAAACTGAATAATATTTTTTTTAATCAAAAGATATTGCAAATATATGCACGCGTATGTACTATTTTCATTTAATTGTAAAATATAAGTTATTGAAGAAAACAATTTTTCATGATTTAAGAGCAACTTTGGCGTTTTTGTGAGGTAATGATGATAAATAACAAAAACTTACCCTAACTACTGAGATAATATAGTGAAAAATAAATAAAATTAAAATATCATTGAAAAAGAAGATAACACTTATAATCTAAATGAAAATATGAAAGAAAACAAGACAACGGTTTGACAGAAGGTGGCAATAGCGAAATTGGAAAACGCGCACGTCCCGGTTAGACGAGAGGTCTGGGTTCGAGTCCCAGTTGCGACCATTGTTTTTTTTTTCTGTTTTCTGTGCCTTGTTTTCTTTCATATTTTCATTTAGATTATAAGTGTTATCTTCTTTTTCAATGATATATTACGTTGATGGGAATAACCTTCAAAAGTTATAAAAAGAGAGTTTTTCTCACAAAAAATTGAAAATTAAAATACTTACAAAAAAACATTTCTTTGGGTATATATAAATTTTTATTTATATATGACAAATTTGTGTTAACAATGTAAGTCGGTTGTATGTAATTTGTATTTACGCCAAATATTTTTTTTATTACTATTTTCATTTATAATAGTAAATAAAGCAATTAAAAAATATTTATCCGAACATTTTATAATTTAAAACTTAAATAACTATAATAGCACACATCCATACTACATATTATTTAGTATAGCTTTTGGTTAAGAAAAAAAATTTCAGTTTGGTTAAATACTTTGGCCTCATATCCAAAATTAAGTTTTGTAGCCTTCCCCTTAAGAAGCTGAAGAATGAAAAAAATGCTTTGCCGAATTGAATGGTGAATCTAAATTTAAACGGAGTTGATAAACTTCGCTTTGAACGCAGTATTTTCGGTCTTTTACAGAGTAAAACTCTAGGCGAGTGTTCAAACTAGTTCGAAAAACTTTTTTGAAACGTTCGATGCAACCGGTGTTCCCAAGGGCATTCAAACGTGTCCTCTTTAAAATGATTTGTCTGTACATCCTTGGAATTAAAAAAAATCATCAAATCGATATTTTTTGTACCTTGGCCATAACATTGAATGGAAATATCTAGAACCTTGCTTGTTTACACAGCAGTTAGAACTATTTTTTTTAAATTGTGATGATTTTATAATTAAGTGGGTTTTTCGTGTTCGATGAATTATTAAAAGAATTGTCAGCTTACCACAGGAAGATAGTTCCAATGAGGGTAGTTAGAGCAACTCCTATTAGAACCAGCCATATTACAAATCCCACTACGAATCGGAATAAAATCAGAATACCGATGGAAAAAACTGAAAATAAAATACAAAATATCATTAGCCGCGCAATTAATTTAAGTGGTAAGTAGAAATGGATAATTTATTGAGGTGGTTCTTTTTTATGCCGGGCGGATAATCGATATTTTTTTATTATGATAAGTGGCGGATTTGGGTAGGTAATGTGGCAGGTCAATAATTTAACAATACAAAAAACGATAAATTTAGGTCGGGGTTGTTGCCTCTTTAGGGTGATTAATGAAAAACGACATTCTGAACAACCTATTGAAAATTGGAGTAGGTGTGATTTAAGAATTTAAGCACAGTCAACGTTTGGACGAGTTTCTAAATCGATTGCTTAGAGTAAAAATATTGTATCTCCATGAATCATAAATACGAAAAAATTGAAATTAAAAGCTTGCAAATCTTCGAAAATTGGATTTTGTGATATAAATATAAGTTTTTAGTTCCACATTGTAGTATCTGTATCTAATGGAAATACAATATTTTAGCAGGGACTTTCTTTTAGCCTAAGGATAAGATACATTATCTGTGCTCATAAAATACATTACCTGGAGGATTTACAAAACATTTTAACGTGTTTATATATTCGGGATGGTAGGTTTAGGAGATGCAATATTTGAACCCGTAAAATATGAGCTATCTTCAATACATCTCAATATTTAACTCAATTTAGAACAAAATTGGAGATTCACTATTTTAGCCATGGAAATGGTGACTTGGGAGGGGTCCCGGTTTCTTGGGGTGAGGTTTGTCCGAAACTTGGCGGCGGATGCGTCTGCATACCAACTGAGTGGCATGCCGGTTCGGGAGAGACAAGTTGAGGGAAACCTTTTGACCTCTCCAACAGGACTCTCGAAACATCGCCTTGCATCCTAGTGGGAGGGATAGATTCATACGACACAACTGACCCCCAGATTCCTACCCAACCGTCGTACAGTTTTTCTTCCCACAACTTCTTCTCATTCCTTTCCTAAAAAGACCTCCACACAGCATCCCTAAAGATGACATAGGCTCTGAGGGGAACTATGTTCCTCAGGGCCTCCCTTGTAGAATAACGTAAAAAAAATATTATCGAAAAAAATATATACGTTTTAATTGGTTGAAATTTTAGATAATCTATCCATTTCAACTGATTTAAAAAAAAAGTAATCTTATGGTGAAAAAATGTAATCTTATGCTAAGTTATAGTGAAAAAATAATGATTATCAAAAAATTGTTTACACATAGTGTATAAATTTATTTTTGTTGAAACAATTCGTTGTTTCGTAAATTAGACAAACCTAGATACTGGGTTATGGGCCAGTACAATCATTGGTTCCGTCCACACGACTTTTGCAAAACGAGCTAACCAGCTCTCAACCATCAAGTAAGTTTATAAATACTTATGAACATTGATGGGAAAGCCCGTAAACACTTTTCTAGTCCCAATAATTGACTTCATACACTTTATTTTGCCCTTGACTATTTAATTGCCTGTTTATTTTGGGGGCAGCACGTACATGTGTGAACCATACACGTGACTTAAACTTTGTAACACAATGAAATAAATGGCATGGTAAATATTTATAAAAAACTTTTCAAATATTTGTTTTACTTACCGAAAGCAATAAGACACAGGTAAACTATTTCTCTCCAACAAAGGTTCAAATCTTCAGTGACTTCTTCAAAAAAGTTGGATAATCCAGTTTTAGAAAAAAACGAATTGACAATTTTCTCACTCTTTTCTGGAATGCATCGGTTGAAAAATTCTCGGCTAAAATTTGACATTTTTTTAAACAAATTTCATAAAAATTCAGGCAGATTATTTTCAAAGGGGGAAAAATATATTGCTATAGTCAGCTAGTGCGCACGCCGTTTCTCCTCAGAGATAGATAGATCACCACACAAATCTGTCTCAGCACACATTCCTTGCTTCATTCACATTCATATATCGTATCATACAAACTCTTATTTTATTCAGACTCTTGGCATGACCCGACACTTGGTCTTACCATGTCTTCCTCGGGCGTCCCCGATTTCTTCTTCCATTCACTTTCGCGTCATTCATTCTTCTGGCACTTCTGTTTTCGTACGTTCAAACTATCTAAGCATTCCTCTTCTAATCTTGTTCACTACACTTTCTTCAATCTAGCATTTTTTCTGGACCGCCACATATCATGTAACATGGTTTTAAAAGACCTGCATAATATAAGCCTCAGAGATCTGATATTTATTTTGATTCTTCCTCAGCCAGATCCATATCTCACTTACTACCATACATTAGTTTTGGTAAAAATACTATTGCAAACTACTAACCTCGCATCATATACACGACGTCCGTAAAATGGTAATACGTACGAACGAGACACCGGTGAATCTATGTAATATTTGAATTTGATGTTGTGGTCTTTTGAGTCTGTCTTGATTTGACCTATCATTTTGGATTAAATCGCATCAATTTTTTAGGTCATATTGAAAAATATCGATTTTGAGGGTTAATATTAGCTATTTAATGTCTTTTAAAATGCGTCAAAGCGTAGACCCGTCTCAAAAAGCTTTTTTTACCCTTTAGTTGCCGGAAAAATTGAAAAAGGCAAAAAAAAAATTAAGTCCTCAGATTGAAAAAAAAATCTGGGGCTCTCTACCTGATGCAGATTCACTAGTTTCCTGTTTGTACTACCAGTTTCCGGACACCGTGTATAATAGCTTAGAGTATTTTTGCATCATAAATAATGTTCTAATGCATTTGTTAGGTTTATTGTGACGTTTAAGTCGCATGCAACCGTCGATAGAATACATTTTTCACTTACAATCCAGCACTGTTACAGGACTCCACGCAGGCCCTATGGAGGGTATTCGGTTCTATGATAGCTTGTCCAGCGGCATTTATTATAAGCAATCTATAAGCAAAATACATTATTGCAACAGATGTTGGTAATATTTATTTATTTCATCAGTTTATTCCATTAGTCGAGTCATGTCAATACATATTTCATATCATGAAATTAATAATCAATTTTATATTAGGTAGGTAGGTAGGTACTGCAAGGATATAGAGTAATTTATGTTTAACCTGGTAAATAATAAACCATTTCATGAAATTCACACTTAAGAATTTTTTAAATAACAATTATTTTATTAAAAAAGTTTTGTCAGTCATCGTGGTCGAAATGGTAATGTGATTTTGCACAAACAAAAATTTTGTCGTCTATGACTGAATTAGTAGACTTTGTAAACGATTTTTCACATTTTTACAGTCGCCATCATGACTGATATGGGAAAAGCTTTGTAAGTGATTTTGCACAAATAACAACTGCTCTACTACAGTCGTCACCGTGACTGAAATGATATAGGCTGTGTATGTAAATGGTTTTGCACCAACAAAAGATACTCTATTACAGTTGTCGCCATGACTGAAATGCTACAGGCTTTGTAAATGGTTTTACGCAAAAAAGAGCTAATTTATTAAAGTCGTCATCAAGACTGAAACGGAATTGACGATATAAATGATTTTGCACAAACAAAAGCTACTTCACTACTGTGACTGAAATGATATCGGCTTTGTAAATGATTTTGCAAAGGCGAAAGCTACTCTATAACAGTTGTTACATTGCACAAACAAATGCTACCCTATTACAGTCGTCCGATGTAATAGAGTAGTCATGACTGAAATGGTATAGACGTTGTAAATGATTTTGCACAGGCAAAAGCTACTCTATTAGTTGTCATCATGACTGAAATGGTACAGGCTGTGTATGTAAATGATTTTGCACAAACGAATTACATCCATTATAGTCATCACCGTGACTGAAATGGTATTGGTTGTAGGTTTTTGTATTGCTCTTGGGAAAATAGATGAGAAGTATTCTTATAAACTTACTTCTTCGTTGTCATATCTTGCCGCTTGCAGCTACTCCTGGGGTCGATTTTCTCCACATTGGCCCGACCGCACACATTAGCGCAATCGTCATACCCATTCACTATCCGGTATATATCGCCGTAGTAGATGCAGTACCCTATCAGCCCGACCTGGGGACAAAACATGACACACGATATTACATTCATGACAGTATCGACACGCACGTGTACACACGTAAATGCAGTCGATACTACATCGTAGGGCTTACATACATCGGGGCTCTGAATCACTTCTGACCTGACCCCATTCAGGGCGGAAAATAATTTCTGGTATCTAGCATCGATCGATAAGGATTGTATAGATAACTTTCGTTAACTTCTCATCGTTCCCTAGGACAACCGCAGATCGCTAACGAAATCGAATATATTAAGAACACTTAGTCATTGTGAACTGTTGTTTATTCGTTGGCGATCTGCAGTCATGCTAGGAAACGATGAGAAGTTACCAAAAGTTATCGATACAATCCTTATCGACAAACCGTTCTAGGGGTCCTGATTTCCTGATGTGGGAGATGTTCTAAAATATGCTGTAATTACTTTTCTACCAATGCGTTTTCTTCTTTCGAAGATTATTGGAAATCGGCGACGTTTTCATACGTCATAAATCGTCAAATATTGGTTTTAAAACTGCGGAGGGACATATGATAATATTGGTTTCGCAACTTTTCATCCCGCGGCAAAATATCCCCGATAAAATATCCTCCAACAAAATATCCTACGGACAAAACATCCTCCAACGAAATATCCTACGGACAAAACATCCTCCAACAAAATATTTACTAAAACTTAACCTAATCTAACAAAAAATGGGACAAAAATAATACAGACATCGTGTAAAGACAATAAATTATTTATTTTTATTTTTAACTTTATGAGTAAAACCTCAAATTGTAATATTTAATTAAATGAAGACAACATGACATGAATCGGATATCTACACCTTGGCGCAGTGGTTAGCGCTGTGGCCCGGAAAGTCCCGGAGAGTCCCAGAGGTGCCAATACCTTTTTCTGATTTTCCTGTTTCCAGATTTTCGATTGAGTTTCGCTAATATTGTCTTCGTTTAATTAAATATTACAATAAATTATTGTTATCTTTATTATTTTTGTCCCATTTTCCTATTTTTAACAATAATTTATTGTCTTTACAGGATGTCTGTATTATTTTTGTTCCATTTTTTTTAGGTTGGGTTAGGTTAAGTTTTCGTAGATATTTTGTTGGGGAATGTTTTGTCGGGGATATTTAGTCATGGGATGAAAACGCGCATTAACGGTAATATTTTAAATCAACTAAAGTAATATTTTAATAATTAGTAACTAACAAATAATTAGTAAGTAACAGTTAAATATCAGCAAAGTGCTTAATATGCAGCAAAGATATCAAAATTATAGTACGTTCAAAAACCTTTTTTTACATTAGCTCCACACAGGAGGCCCTGAGGAAAACAATTCCCCTCAGGGCCTATGTTATCTTTGGGGATTTAGTGTGGAGGGTCTTTTTAGGACAGGAAAATGGTATTAGGGGTGGGTAGCAATCTGGGGGTCAGTGTGTCCAGGAGTGAGAGACGTATGAATCCATCCCTAGGGTAGGATTTTTTAAGAAAAGGAAGGAGAGGAAGATCTGGGAAGGAAAAAGTTATGAGGGGTGGGTAGGAATCGGGGGTCAGAGTTTTTTTTGTATGTGAATACCGCACAAGAGTCCCAACTGCTCCCGTCTGGAGCCAGTGAGACTATGGCATCCCCAATTGGGGTATGTTGTGAGGCTAAAGGTAGTGGGGAGGGGAAGGAGATGGGAAGAGGAAGGTGGGAAGTACCTGGTTATTCAGATCTGGTCACTAAACACGGCTAAAGCCATTTCAAGCAACGTTTCAATTCTGAATGGTGGTATTACACCAGGGCGATACTGAGAGTATCTTCCACCCTGGAACGTGCCGCAAATATACTATAAATTATTTAAAATTAATAATTTGCAAAATAACACAAATTAATCAAATAAAATTTATTGCCACGCCGGGATTCGATCCCGCGACCTTCGGATTGCGAGTCAAGAGCCTTACCGCTGCACTACGCCGGCCGTCAAGGAGTGTCCAGGAATGACGGACATGTGAATCCATCCGTACAACTGCGGTGCAAGGCGCAGAGAGTACGGCTGGAGAAGTCAAAGGGAAGCCCTCTACCAACCCTCTACTCGACCCTCTACCTGGTAGAGGGTCGAGTACGCAGCTGGTGGGCAGACGCATCCGCCACCAAGACCCGAACAACCTTCACCCCTTGAACCATACCTATCTCTAATTAAAAATAACTTATTTTATCGAAAATATTCACGAATTTCAGCTTCAATTGAAAAATTATCTTTAACTACTGTAACTGTCCTTTATTGTCAAAATAAAAGAATCTTATTAACTTCTATTTGAAACAATTTATTTTATTTAAGTACGTGTAACTTTTAAGACTCTACGTGAAAAGGTAAAACTTGATTTAATATTGTGTCGTTATTTGATGTTCGGTGTCCGTTTAATTTTTAATTTATAGCTGTATTTTAATCTATTGCAAAAATATCTAGTGTCGAGGTACAAATCAAGGTATTTGTACATCAAATTACAATTAAAAATACCCAGATCATTTTAGGAAAAGATAACTAATTTTAAGAAGATAATCCGAATAATCACGATTATTGAGTATATTTCAAATGTAATTTGGACAAACGGGAATGGTAAAATTTAATTCATGAAACTAAACGATGCCAACACGCCAGTTAATGGATTTTCAATGCACAATGTTGGTAGGTATTGGAAACTTTTAAACCGGAACATGCACATTCACGATTAATTGGAAAATACGGGTAGGTACAGGTGTACCTAAATAGATTCATAGACTCTTCCCACCCACGTAGATATTCTATTAAATAAAAATACCCTTTATTTATAGTTGTAAAGGGGAAATTCTATAGTCAATCAATTGAGAAGCAACCAAAACTCTCAAACAAAAAATAAAATACACACCTTTCATTCTTCGGAATTCGATGGAACTTTTTGAGACCGCGATGTCGATTCAATCGTAAAATTTGCAGCAATCAAATATCAGTAAAATAACATTAATATATTGTTTGTTTTAATTTGTTTTCGATAGGTCAATAAGATGGAGTAAGTAATTTCAGAGAAGACATACAGATTTAAGCGGTGCTTCACAAGGCGTGAGCTGTGTTCGGTAACCAGATATAAAAAGTCAGATACTTCAAAATTTTCCTCTCTCCCATTTCCTTTCCCCCCTCGCTTCCTTCGTGTGGGAACATACTCCAATTATTATTTTAGATACCATGGTCCGGGATTCAGCCAATTGGGACTCATAAGCGGGGTTAACATTAAAAAATACTTTCCCAGGTGAAGCTTTACAAGCATACACTTACATGACTTTTCTGCGCAGGGTCTGAATGTTTGTTTTTAACCGAACTGTCTGCAGATCGGATTGCATAGCGAGGAAAAAATGAATGGTGAGTAAGTAAGTTTTTTACGCAGTCAGAAATTTGCGCCACTTTGTCAAAAGGACTAGTAATTCCGCAAGGCCGTATATAATATACGTACCCATATCCGGCTCCCAAATTACGATTAAGGAAGCGGATATGGGTACCGCCGCCCGGGAACCATTTTTTGGATAACCAACACCACTGCCATAGATCATCCCAAGTATATTCAAGGTTCGCTGCGTTTGGTGACTAAGTAAGAGTGCCCCGGGTTCATCAGGTGAGGTTTGTCTGGGTCTTGATGCTGATGCATCTGCCTACCAGCTGCGTGGCAGGCTGGATCGGGAGAGACTGGTTGAGGGAGACTTTTGACCTCTCCAGCAGGTCTCTCTTGGAACATCGCAGTTGGAGGGATGGATTCATTCGTCCGTCATTCTTAGAGACACTGACCCCAGAATTCCTACCAATCATTCCTTTTTCTTTCCCTGAACTTCAACTTCTTTATTTCCTCAAAGAACCTTCAACACATCATCCCCAAGGATGGGAGAAATTGTTTCCCTCAGTGCCTCGTGTATGGGGCAGAAAAAAGGGGAGGGAAGGGGTTAGGGGGTTCAAATTTCCTCCCCCCTGTTGGCAAAGTACAAACAACAGTAATAATAATGTCATCCATAACATATCATATTATTCTACGAAAACTAACATCAGATAATAGGAATCGCTGTTTACTACCCATATTGGCACGCCAAGTAATGGTTTATCAGCATTTTATCGAATATGGAAAATTTTATGTGCTTACAAAATTAAACAAGAAATGAAAATGAATGGAATACGGAAATAATGGAAAAGTAAATGAAACCTCTTGACTCCATTTACATTAAGTTTTGATAAATCGTTTTCTTTTATTGGCCTGTGTTATATAAGAAAAACGTTTATACCTTATACACCATTATCGATCTATCTGTCAAATTGTTTTTTTAAGTGAAAACTTCTTTAGCACCGTTGTGATTTGAAACTCGATGAAACGAAAAAGTGACTCTAAAATGAGACAAAAACACACATCTATAGAATTTAGCCTGCGAGAGAATGAGATAGAATAATCGGTCTCCTCTTTGTGCGGTGCTTCTTAGCCTCCCCATTCGTGTTTACCTTAGTTTTCTAAAGGTTTCAATTTAATTTTTTTTTAAAGAAAGGCAAACATTCCCGGGTTACGAATAACCCAACAATGTTTGAAAATCTCCTACTATCACCACAGTAAGCCGAAAATGTTGCTTGAGTCGTGATGGAGGACTTAACCAGCCGAGGAATCGAACACTCGACGCCCGGGTGGGACCCAAACGCGATGCCCACTCAACCACTGACCGGTCAAACTTCAGTCACTTGTGACCACGTTTGAACTGCCCACAATTTTTTTGTACGTGGTTCATGTTTTTTGAGAGTTTAGTTTAGAGCGCTTTTCGAAGAGCCTCTCGTTGTTACGATATTACTTATCTTGATCATAAGATATTTTATATAATTTTATTTATAAGGAAAGATATTTCTGGATAATGTATCTATACCTGTAGGTTCTTAAGGAACATATCTATAGAAGTATCTGGAGAACGTATCGATATAGGTGATTGGAGAACATATCTATAGAGTTTTATGGGGAATGTATCTATACATGGGTATCTGGGGAACGTATTTATACAGGTATCTGAGGAACATATCTATATGGGTATCTGAAGGACATATCTGTAGAGATATTTGGGGAATGTATTTATATAATAATCTGAGGAATCTCTTTATATCGCCATATATATATGGCATATGGGCAATGTATCTATATACGGTATCCGCGGCAATGCAACTATATAGGGTATTTGGGGAAGTGAAATAAAACTGGGAATGTTATCTGTTAATGGCGTGAATAAATTTTGTAAATACCTCAAATCCAAAAACACCTAGAAAGTTTCATTGAAATATTTATTTTTTTATTATTTTTAAAAAATTTGGTACTTTATGATACTTGTTAAACAGCTTGGCAATCCGGTGGGCATATACTTACCTA
The DNA here is from genome assembly GCA_936435175.1 of Glyphotaelius pellucidus. Classification (NCBI taxonomy): domain Eukaryota; kingdom Metazoa; phylum Arthropoda; class Insecta; order Trichoptera; family Limnephilidae; genus Glyphotaelius; species Glyphotaelius pellucidus. The sequence goes on along the minus strand of OW386544.1, from coordinate 14,135,755 downwards.
AATATTATATATTCAAGTGTTTAATTTACCTACGCCCTTTACAAAAATCGTTTGGCTTAAATATTTCATATATTCTTTCGTCAATGTCAATTTGATTTACTTATGAACCAGTGGCGCGCAGTCGCTAAGGCAAAAACACCTTCTGGCATAAAACAATCCCGATCAATTTATACATCTACACACCTGCACATTGTCATTCTTATCATGCCCTAACATGAAATCGGGGTATCATTTCGATGAGCTGAAGGCAAATCACGTGACCATATTTTTAGCACCAGGAGGGATCGAGAAAAATAATAATAAACGAAAAAACAAATTAATTAACTACGACATTAGTCGTGCAATGACCGTCGAAGAGCGCACATTGAAAAAATCAGACCCTGCGCGGAAAGAAAGAAAGACTCGCTAAAGTAAAGCAACGGTTTCCAACGCAGTCTATTGTGGGACTTTTCTGTGCAGGGTCTAAAGTTTGTTTTTAAGGAAAAACACTACGATGATGCAAAATCATGTGTTTTTGGTTTGAAAATTTGATTTGTTAGAAATGTGTTAGATGTTTTAATCAAATATTGCAGGTAGAACACATCTCGGCCTATTCCAAAGGTCAAGTTTTTTTTGACAAGACTTTTTATAAAAAAAAATAAAATATCAGGCATATAAAAACTCATTTAACATTCAAAATCTACTTTTTTTGGGTTACGGCTTTTTAGTATAATGTGGAAAATTTAATTCTATAGAAAATGATCATAAAACATGTATGTATATGCGCTTCAGCTTCGTTAAACAAATAAAACACGCTTTTTGGCGATGTTTTTTTCGTGAATATATCAAATCAGGCGGCTGGTGTTAAACTGAAATTTATGGCCATCTACATAAGGAGTGTTATTTTTAGCTGCCTGATCCCGAATTTTACACGAGATGCATCGTCTTAACTGTATTGCACTGCCGTTAAATTCAGTTACGGGCCACCTATGGTCGCTTATGTCAGATTCATTTATTCCAAATCACAGAGACGGTCGCGCCATCTCCGCGTTCCAGTTTGTTCCTCTTTCGTTGATGGGCTGGTCTGTCAAATTGGATGCTTTGATTGTTATACCTACATTTATGACCAAAAAAAATGCTTTGTATTTTTTTCTGTGTTTATGGCTTTCACTGTTCCATCGTTTCAATGGATGGAAAAGGACGAATTTAAATTTGAACATTATTAAAATTGACAAATTTCATCAGCCAATTTTAGAGAGAGACAACCAAAAAATATGTGATTTAAACCCACTTTTAGGCCAATGTATTTTATAAATACGATTGTCCGATGCTCATTTAAATAGGAGAGACAATTTTATATTTCCTTTCTCTCTGTATTGAACCATTACAGGCTCTTTTCGATTGACTATCATTTTGTCAGTGCTCTATCCAAAGACTGCAGTTCTCTCCTTGAGAATGGAAAAAAATATCAGTTAGGGAGGTGTAATTTATGAGGGAAACGATGGGGTTGGACGCTCAAGGCTTTATAACTTATTTAATAAGCATAAAAAGGTGCGCCGCTGCTATGTCCATACTGTTAGGGTTTGAAGAAGGGGATTGGTTGTGTGCTATATTCCGATACTTAACGTACCTGATAGACGATGATAGATACCTACTTGCCAATCGATTATTTTGTTGAACTTATTCATGCATCACACAGTTAAAAATATAGTGTCGTGTCATCGTTAATAATTATGGGACTGAGTAATACCTAATCATAAAGATTGATCAGGCAGGTATCTGTTCATTTAATGAATGTTAAATTTTAAAGACCTGGAAATGGTAATATGTACAACTTTATAAATATGCATTATCCATACGACGCTTTAAGAATTCTGTTTTTTTTTACATTAGCTCCACAAAGGAGGCCCTGAGGAAAAAAATCTCTCAGGGCCTACTGTGTGGAGGATCTTTTTAAGGAAAGGAAGTGTTGGGAAGGAAAAAAGGTATGAGGGCGGGCAGGAATTTGACGGTTAATGTGTTCAGGAGTTATGGATGGACGTATGAATCCATCCTTCCCACTGTGGTAGTGTGAGTCCGGCTGAAGAGGTCAAATCCTCTCTCGATCCGGCCCGTCACGCAGTAGTAGTAAGTCACGTCGTAATAATACTAGTTACCTACCAACATCTATGTGTAAATAAGACAATAAATTCGTGTTCAGTATTAGTTTTTCGCGGTTTAAAATTATATCATTTGAAAGTTAAGATTTTTTTTAAACGTTTTTCTGTTTTCAGATTGTACCTACAAGTTAACTTGTATTAATTAAAATCACCAGGTTTCACCTGAGTTTCAATACTGGTATTTAAAATCTTCTTTTCCTTGATAAACATTTGAGAATGTTATAATTTTAAAATAATATTTTACATTACTTTATTAGGCTTCTTGAACAAGTTCCTCTTGAACAAGTTGAAAATAGTTGTATTTGTTTAAGATCTGTACGTATTTCATGACGCCAGAGTTCACCTTTTTCGACTTCAATGAGACACGGATTTTGTCACTAATATTAACAAACAGAAAATATGATAATATACTAATACATATGTATAACTTTACCTTAAGGCTGGGAAACAAATTGATAAAAGAACATGAAAGGTGTGACATTAACCGTTGTTCCGCTTATTAATTTATTATTCATGGTGACCCCTATATTCACACCTAGATTGCTTATATTTATCACCTACATTAAACATTCGTCATTACAGTGTCTGCTCTTGATATTTTTATATAACAAAGAACGTACCTTGTGACAGCGATAAGTAAGACAAAGTGTCGAAACGGAAACACCAACGTATTAACACTTACTAATGGAAGTTATTTGATAATAAGATTGTGCGTGAAATGCATTATTACGGTAGTTCTAAGGTCCCTAAGCCATCGCCTGTACTATAGGTCTACGTGTTATAATAATATCCTACTATCAAAAGTTTTTTTTTTATTTCCTATCAATCTTAGACAATTCTTGTGTGCCTTTAAGAAGTTCTGTATCTCTGAAAAAATATCAAAAATTCAACCCCGAATGGGTAGTATTGCCAATTGGGTACCGCCGCCCCGGAACCTTTATTGGATAACCAACACCTCTGCCATAGGTCACCCCAAGTGGTTCGCTACGTTTAGTGATTTAGCAGGTGTGCCCGGGTTCATGGGATGAGGTTTGTCTAGGTCTTGGAGGTGAATGACCAGGACACACTGAACCCCAAATTCCTACCCATCCCTTAAACCTTTTTCCTTCCCAGAATTCTCCTCCATTTCCTTTCCTTTAAAAAACCCTCAACACAGCATCCCCAAAGATGACATTGGCCTTGAGGGAAATTGTTTTCCTCGAGGCCTCCTATGTGTAGCTCACGTAAAAAAAAAAAAATCGAGTACAGTTAACAAGCGGTAGAAGCGAAACTTCACCAAAACAATCTCAATCAATAGAAACCTTGAAAAGCGGGATCATAATCAAAGTTGAGAACGAACGCAGTTTGACGTTTCGTAGGTACTGTAACGCGTCATTTCCGTTTCATCCGAGTTTCGAAGTTTCACTTCAAAACAAGATTTTCATAAATTTTGGTAACAAACCTTTTCAGAATTGAATATTAATTTGAAAACTTCTCTCTGTGTCAATGGGGTACGAGAAAATAAAAGTATTGGCAATGTAACCCCCACTCAAAATACATGAAAATAAATTTTAGTTTGAAAACCAAAGGTAATCTACCGCTATCAGCATTACTCCGCGTTTGGTAGAAAAAGCTGTTAGAAAAATGAAAACAGAAAAAGCCACAGGACGTAGACCTCGAGTACATTAAATGTACTAGACCGGCGATTCCATATTATCCTAACAAAACTATTTTCAAGTATCGTGCATCAGGCACATCCAGAAATGAAATGACGAAAACGTTAATTATTCCCATAGGACGAGTCCGCTCTTTCAGAGCACTTCTCCGCCACCGCATGGGAAGCTTATGGCGCAGACTACGCCAATCAAAGAACGCAATCGTCACTGCCATGGTTGCCTTGATGGAGTGCCCCATGATTATCCTCTAGAGACGGAAGATGATCATAAATAACCACTACAAACATCGTTTGCATAAATTTTTTGTTTCTAAAATTTTTCATTTCTTTTCTGATTTATTCTTTTCTTTTTCGAAATATGGAATATATTGCATTGCACTACCCCTGCATGTATTCTAAAATAAAAAATTATTATTAAAACATTATAACATTTTTCTACAATCTGTTTTTATTGGATAAGCGTTTATTATTATACCTATCACTTTATTCAAAAATAAATATAGATTAAGTAGACTGTGGTTAGAAAAAAAAAATTGTTTATGATTTTATTCCAGCACTATTATAGCGCATTATTCATATCACCCATGGAAAATAAGGCGAAAACATTAATTAACAGATTATAAATTAAAGAAAAATTGTTATTTGAAAATAAACAGGAAAAAACTACAACCCTTTATTAACTCTCACATATAATTTTGGTTAGTTACATCATTAGCTCTATTGACAGTTTTAATTTGCAAATATAGTATCTACGTACCTACCCAGATACTAGATGCAATTTATTTGAGCCCTCAAATAAAAAAGATTATTTGAGGGCTCCTATGCCTGGCAAAATTCATAACATGAAACCGCTATTCGCATTGAACACAAACATATCATATTATTATTTTTTTGTAAAACTACCCAACATTTATGTTCTTGTTATTTTCGTACAATATTTTTTAGAATGTATAAAATATAAAAATACAATATATTTTTCATTGCTTTCCGTTTTGTACAATTTCAATTTTGTTCATTAAACTTACATAAGTTGCTTAATTCTTATTGAAAAAATCGGTTAAAGTCACGTGGTTAAATGAATACAAAAACAATTTTTAAAGATTCATGTACTGATGGAAAACATGACGCCAAAGATTTGTGTGTTCAGGAAATGTACTTACCAGTCCAACAATGAAAAGGATTAAGGTAACCAGGGCTATGATGTCGGTACAGGACCGATCCTTCGCTTCCAGGATTTCGTTAGTGTCAGTTCCATTGTTACCGTTTCTCGAAACATACTGAAAACAAATTATGCTCTTTTATAATCTCCTATAGGAATTAATCATTATCGTCAAAAAACTAAAATAATCGTTCATTTATCTTCTGAGGTTATATTATGCCAAAAAAACTCTGTCTTGCTTCATTTACATTCATATACTCGTAAACTCATAAATTTGATCGAACCATGCCTTCTTGGAGCATCTTCGACTTGTTTTTCCACTCGCTCATTCGGACACTAATTTTTCAGACCATCAAACGTGCCAAACTGGACCTATTTTAATCTTGTTTATTTCATTCACCTTGTACCTTGTAAAACATAATTTATGTATCTATGGCGGAAATTTTAAATGCTGTAAAGGACAAAAAATTAATTAAATTTGTCATTTTCTGTCGTTTTTTTTTTGTATTTAGATCTGCGTCGTCGAAATAATTCTAGAATAACAAGTGTGTCCTTTACGACGTGAATTTTAATAGGATTGTTTTTCTGAAAAATTTAAATAAAATTAAATTCTATTATTAAAGAAATTTACAAAAAAGTTTTATGAATTCAACGCATTTTAAAATAAAAATTCATGAAAATCGGTCTACAATAACAATATATATAATTTTTTGAAAAAAAAAGTTTCTTTCGCCCTTCTGAACAATTAACAATGAACATTTTTCATTTCTCATTTGTCCTTTACAGCATTTGAAATTTCCGCCATCGATATGAATGAATTAAACGCTAATACCTATTCTTTTGTAATATGATTTAACATTTTTACAGTCATTGGAAAATGTAATTTTCGTAATCTTTCAGTGTTCCTGATACCTTTGCGACCAATATTTTTTTGACACAACAATTCTATTCAACTTAATGATTATAAAAGACAACTATTCGGAATGGGGGAGATGGAAAAAGATGCATAGAAGTTACATTTTTTATGAATCAAAGTTTCGAAAATACATGTTTTGACGGATTCGGTCTCGTTTTTTTAATCGTTTAGCGTATTATTCGTTTGTCTGAAATTTTATCATATTTTTTTACTTTTATTATTGGTCTCCGATTTTAATAATTAGTTGATTATAAGTTAATACATATCAATTCAACAGTTATTATTATGTAGGTATCTATATAGATAAATACTGCTTTATAATAAACCATAACCATATTTACAAAGGTACTCTTGCAGGTAGTTATCTAATAAAATTTTGCGAACTAAGAATGACTACCAAAAAAATGTCCAAGTTATGTTACAAAAAGTGCATAGATAACTGTGAAGAATTGGCTCTCGCCGACCCTCAAAATATTTATAAATTTTCAAACATGCTTAATAATATTGACTCCAGTATACCCTCTAACATGTATTTAGATAACAAAATGGCCGATAATCCCCAAGAAGTTGTCAATTTGTTTGCTGAATTCTTCAGCAAAGTCTATGAATCAACAAATAATTCTCCATTGTTTAATGCCACTATATCCAATTATAACCAAATCGATTTCAATCAGTGCAAATTTGAAGAAAGTGACATTAGAAATAAAATAAAATCTCTCGTCCTGAACAAATCAGCTGGCCCTGATAACATTCCCCCAATCTTCTTATCGAAATGCATATCAGTCTTGACTTATCCCCTTACTAAAATTTTCAACTTGTCAATAAAAACTGGCACCTTTCCGAAAAAATGGAAGACAAGCTTTCTGTCTCCAATTTTTAAGAAAGGAGATAAATCTGATATTTCCAATTACAGACCTATATGTATACAGTCGTCGATCCCAAAAGTATTTGAATCTGCTCTGCTATCTAAACTCTCGCCTGAGATCAATAAAGTAATTTCACGTCGACAACACGGTTTCATGTCAAATCGGTCTACTCTTACAAATTTAATGATCTATCAGGAAAATTTATTTAGTACGATGCATAATCGTCTTCAGACAGATGCTGTATACACAGACTTTAGTAAAGCCTTCGACAAAGTCTCACACAAAATCCTTATACATAAACTAAGATCATTTGGAATAACGGGGCATATTTTGAGATGGTTTGAAAGTTATTTACGTAAAAGAAAAATATCAGTTAAACTCAATTCGCACTTTTCTCACCAGTTTGAAGTATACACCGGTGTTCCACAGGGGTCACATCTGGGTCCAGTGTTGTTTTCATTATTTATCAACGACATAACCACCATATTCGATGGAGTTATGATTCTATTATTTGCAGATGACCTTAAAATTTACAAAACAATAACTAATCCGAATGACTGTTGTATATTACAATCAAATCTTGTGAGGCTACAAGAGTGGTGCACCCTAAATGAACTGTTTCTCAATATTGAAAAATGTCAAACAATTACTTTTGCCCGAATAAAAAATCCCATTAAATTTAATTATAGCATCAACAACATTTTTCTTAAAAGAGTAGAACAAATTAAAGATCTCGGTATTATGTTTGACAATAAATTAACTTTTGTTCCTCATATAAATGAAATAACCAATAAGGCCATGAAATGTCTGGGGTTTATTCTGAGAACAGTTAAAGAATTTCAATCAATTAATTCCTTTAAATTATTGTACACTGGGTTGGTGAGAAGCAACTTAGAATATAATTCTACTATCTGGGCTCCATTATATAAAACCCACCAACAAAAAATTGAAAGAGTTCAGCATAAGTTTTTAAGATTTATTAACTACAAACTGGGTATACCGATTGAAGAACTTAATTATATATACCTAATGGAATTACTTAACATAACCGATTTGACATCAAGGCGCATAAAAAGTGATTTAGTTTGTCTCTTCAAAATAGCGAATGGCAGACTGGACGCCCTCGATTTGACAAATTTTATTAATTTGCGAGTACCTACTCGCGAAACTCGGTCGAATGCATTGTATTCTGTTACCAATTCCGCTAATAATTATTTTATAAACTCTCCTATCCAAAGACTCCATTTACTCGGAAATAAATACAACTCAATCGACATTTATCGTCACCAATCTGTGTCTAAATTCAAACTCAGTATATTAGAATATTTAAAATAAAGCCATAAATATCAATCAATCAATTGCACCTTTATCAAATTATTAATTATCGCAAAACATGAAATATGTGAATAATAAAGGTAGCTAAATAAGAACACATTTAACAACAATCCTCTCGTATTAACTAACTTATTATAACTAACTCACATTTTACTTATATTTCTATTTAAATCTTGGTGCCCTAGCAATAATAATATATTAATGATTAAATTAAAATCGATGGTCTCTTCATGTTCACAATAAAAACAAAATTTAATACTTATGTATACAAAGATTACCTAAGTACTTACCTTTTTATCCTCTCTCTCTTTTGTATTAATATTATCTTGTACTTTTTGTACCATAATTTGTACTATTTTTTACTATCACACTATACACTTGTTGAACTCATCTGTATAACTTTTCAAGATATTACAACTCATGTATTTTTTATTTATTTTTTTCTATGTGTAGGTACTAATTATCGCTGCGTTAATTTTGCTGAATTCTTGAAAAACTTGCTTTCGAACAATTTATTCATGATCAAGTTAATAATAAAATCAACATAGTAAATACCTACACGTTCCTCAATAACTACTTTTAAAGTATCTTAAGCACTCTTCTGTTTTACCATTATTACACTATGTAACTTTTTAACTCCTTTGTACAATTTTAATGATAACGAAACTACATACCTATGTTCATATTATACCTGTTTGTATCCTTAAATTACAGTTTATAATGTTATATACTTGCTTACAATTATACTCCTGAATAACATGTGTAACTTTAATAATGTGATTCTGTAAAAGCCCTCAAGGCGTGTATGAATAAATAAATAAATAAATAATTTTAATTTTGTTGATTTCTTTACAATGAATTCATTGAATTACCTAATAACAAAATCCATACCTTTTGTTTCTCATTAGTATCCTCTGGTTCGACACTATTAGCACATAGACACTGCCCCATATTTAATTACCATTATTAAAGTCTCCCTAGTCTCATTAGTATTATTTAACAATACTAAAGCCCCACTAGATTCAACAAATGAATAAAAATATAAGCAGGTAAAATAAAAATGTGACCTAAATCACAAGAGTTTCTTTTCTAATTTTTATTACAAGCAATAATTTGTAATACTAAATTCTTTTCAAAAGTTTAACTGGGCGCAAAAGTAGGTACTTAAATATTTGAATGAATTTGATTGAAAAAATCGTGTTCGAAAAGTTTGAAAGTAAACGAGGAGCTAGTAGAATATCGTGCTTATCCTAGCGAAAGCTTTCATGTTCAGCTCACTACTGACTACGGAATGGCAATATAATATATTCTATGTTGTCAGTGCTCTCTACTGTTGTGGGTTAACAATATTATGATGGGGGTTCGGCGTTGGCTGGTTGCCTCGGTAACGAGAACACGAGGCGTCACACGGACATTAGGGTGGAGTGAAAAAATTGTGATGACACATACCTAAATTTTTAATAAAACTTGTGGGTTGGGGTTCTTCCTCACAAAAAAATCGTCGAAAAATCATCTCAGCTGATTTAAATGTGGTTTTTTGTTGTTGTAAATTTGATGTTATTATTTTTTTACTACTAATGATAAGTATATTAAATCTTGTGCCTAAATTTCTGAAAAAAATATAGAAAGAATGTCTTATTTCACGGTCGTAAGAAAATTTTTGGAGCCGGGTCTACGCTTCGACGCAATTTAAAAGAAAATTGTTTACATTAGCTCCACATAGGATGCCCTGAGGAAAATAATTTCCCTCAGGCCTGTGTCATATGAGGGGATGCTGTGTGTGTAGGGTTTTTTAAGGAAGGAATAAGGTATGAGGGGTGGGTAGGAATCTGGGGGTCAGAGTGTCCAGGAGTGACGGACATGTGAATTCAACCCTACAACTGCGGTGAAAGGCGTTGGGTCGAAGGATTCTTCCTGGAGGAGTCTAAAGATCTCCCTCAACCAATCTCTTTCTATCCGGCCCGCCACGCAGATGGTGGGCAGACAAACAAGACAAAGGCAGGATAAACCTCACCCTATGAAACCGGGCACCCCTGCTAAATCACCAAACGTGGCGAACCACTTGGAGTGACCTACTTCAGGGGTGTTGTTTATCCAATAAATGATTGCCGGGGCGGCGTCTCCCAAAAGACATTAACACAGCTGAAATAAACCCCCTAGAGACCGATTTTTTTTAAATTTGATCTAATGAATTCTTACTGCAGACTTGATTTACTCGACAACTAAAGCTCAAATCAAAAAAGTTATACTTGAAAAACCGACTCCAAATATGATTTAGATTCATCAGTTAAACGTTTGTATTACGAGTTTCCAGACACCATGTATAACATACGAAAAATCAACAAAAATATTCAGGTTCGACTGTGTTTTCTCTTGTAAGCATTTTCATGATTATTTTTAATGAATAAAAGAAAGTGAAGCTATGGAAAGTACTTATTAATATTTCACATTAGTTGATTTCAAAAGTAGATAAGTAAAGTGGATAGTATTCATTAAAACAACGAAATATAGTTTTTTTTCTAACATTTATTTCAATTTTTATATTTGTTAGTACGGATAAGTATTTGTTAGCAAAAACTATAATATATTCTAATATCTTCAATCCTAACTAACAAATATTTAGTATTTTTGAAAAAAAAATGATCAAAAAAAAAGTATTTTTATTACTAATAATTAATGTTTTTTTTTAATTAGGTAATTTGTAATTTGTAGGTACCTATAAAACTTTAAAATCATTTTGTATAGTTTCTATAAGCTTTTAAAAAGATCGTAGTTTACTCAGAAAAATAAAAACAATTTTCACAATAAGGAACTCCAGTCCAATTTTTTTTATTTTTAAAATTAATAATGACCTTCTTACTTAAATAACTGCATAAATAATTTATTTTTATTTTTGTAGTTAGTTTTTATATTTAAAATAACTGTGAAAATTTAAATTTTTCAAAATCCCCTGAAAACCACCGTATCTAGTGTGAATCGTGTAACGTCATCACGACCAAAAGTTTTTGTTATTTTCAACAGGTGTTGTCGTTTTGAATAGAAGAAGCTATGAAACTATTCAATAAGTAAAACGTTATTTAGGTAGAATTATTTATTTATTTTATTATTATATTTTCAATAGTTTTACGGGAGAGCGGTATAAAAATTGTTTAAAATTATTATTTTTTAGCTTTACGAATCGAAATCAATATTATGGAAACCGAAGCGTTAATTTTGTAGGCAACTGGATACCGTGAATCAGCTGTTTGACGCCCGCCATTTTGAAATTCAGAATCGGATCGTTTCAACGGGCATTACGATCACTTTTGTACAGTTAAAGTTTTTGAATATTTTAAATAATAAAGATAAACTAATGGAGATACTCTATTTTTGATACTGAATTATATAGGCCTAAATAATGTTTCAATAAAAACAACAAACATTATATGTTTAAATCTCTATAAACCAATAACACGGAATGTTGAATGGCTTGTCAAAATTTCTATACAATATGACCAGGTGACTGGAGAATTATGGACGCGGTGACATCACCATTAACAATTCAATAACACCAACTTGACAGGGTGTTTTAATGACACGTTTTAAAATGTACTTTTTAATATATTTTTTAAACTCTACGTTCAATATTATTTAATGAAACTTTTATATTCAGAATCAGCGTTTATTGGTCTATATGAACATATTTTTTTAAAGCCTTAAAATTTTTCACTGGAGTTCCTTATTTCAAACTTCCGCCTTTTAAACTTTTGCTGAAACCATTTGCTGTTTTTAAATTTCATTTCAATTCCGGAGTTTTGTAATTTAACATAATTGTCAGTGAGCATAATTTATGTTTTTGTTTTTTCTGTTAAAAAGTTAGAAGGTTATTTTACGCCGTCCTAATGGACACTGTGCCGATATGGAGGGGAGGAAATAAGCGAACTACTGATAATAAGTACTAAGTACCTACTCAGTGTTGTACTAATTTTGCCAAACTACAATAATAGTCATAAGCTGCGTTGTTGCACTTCTACTCCTACGTGATAAGAAGGTTTGATTTTCGTTTTCAATTTACGTACAAATCTTTTTATTTTGAACACATATATGTATATTATATTTATTACATTATCGATAATATTTATATTTATTTGATGTATTATTGACCAATCTGAGAGAAAAAATTAAATTGAAAATTTAAATCAACTTACATAAAATGTTAATATTTCAAGCAAAACGTTTACAAAAATTCAACTAAACATTATTTAATTAAACTTAGTCTTTCAGAATTTATTTCAATTCAACATACAATTTATCTTAATTTTATTCAATTCGACTTGATTCAATTCAATTTAAATCATTTTTTTTTATTAGTATCTAAAGCAAAATTTGTACATAATGTATTTATAAATTGTATTATATTAAGGTATTATAAAGTTTTTTTTTTTCACAGTCCTCCTCACTAGGGTTTCCTGCTCTGAGGCGGCCTGTAGTTTTTCCACATTTGTATTTAGTATCCAGTTGTCTTTACATGGTCTTCAGTATGTTTGATAGTTCATTTTCACTTTGTTCTCTCAACCATATTTTTACTTTTGTTTTAAATTTATTTATTTCTGTTATTTTTTGTTTGAGTTGGTAGGGCGTTGTATAGTTTTGTCGCATTGAATTTCATATTTCTTTGTCCAAAAGATGTTTTCAAACTGGCTGTAGCTAGAATATTTTGGTTTATTGCCCTGGTTGTGTGTCTATGTTGGACAGTGGAGTATTCTGATATGTTTTTTTAAATTTTAAATAAAATATTATTATTATATTCAACTTTATTGTATTAAAATGAATTCTACTCAACTTAATCCAATTCACCTGAATTCAATTAAACTTAATTCAATTCAAATTAATTGAATTCAATAAAAAAATCAATTTCAAAGTAAGAATCCTGACTCTTATCAGGCAGATCTCCCTGACAGTTAAGTGTATAGGTGTCGATGAGTAAAAAAAAATCCCTCTGGGCCTATGTCATCTTTGGGATGCTGTGAGGAGGGTTTTTATAGTAAAATGAGGGAGAGGAAGTTCTGAGAAGAAAAAAGTACGAGGAGTGTGTGGGTATCTGGGAGTCAACGTGTCGATGAGGAAAAAATCTCTCAGATCGTTTGTCATCTTTAGGGATGCTATGAGGAGGGTTTTTATAGGAAAATGAAGGAGAGGAAGCTCTGGGAAGGAAAAGGTATGAGGAGTGGGTGGATACTTGGGAGTCAATGTGTTCAGAAGTGACGAACGTTTGAATCCGTCTCTCCCACTGCGGTGCAAGGCGATGGGTCCTCAAGTCAAGACCTAGAAATAAAGCCTAAACCTCACTCCCATGAACCCGAACACCATATTCTGTCATTAAAGGGAGCAATAAGCAAACTACTTCAGGTGACCTATGGCAGGTGTGTTGGTTATCCAATAAATGATTTCCGGGGCGTCGGTCCCAAATTGGTGTTGCCACTGCATAGATAATTTACCCTACTAAATAATATTTCTCAAGGAGCTAATTACGCTCACAATCAATTGAGTCTGGTCCCAAACACAGACAGAGGTGGACAGTTGATCCTCCAGACAGTTGATACCCGGACAGTTAACCCCTCTGCCAATTGATCCCTCAGACACTTGATCCCCTAGAGCATGGGTCGGCAACCTGCGGCCCGCGAGATTCTAGCCGCAACGCACATGACGGACAATATCTTTCATAACGGAGTGAAAGGGAGCGAGAAAGGGAGCGAAGGGATAGCGAAGGGGGAGCAATTAGCAAATCAACGTGTAAGGTTTGCAAAGTGATACCACGCTTAAAATGGCTTTTAAAGGAAAAACTTGATGGATTACTACGGGAATTTGCCTTTTGAAGACTACAAGGAGTTAAAATGGTTTGCTGAGCAAATAATTCCTATGTTTGGTAGTAAATAAATTTGTGAGCAAACTTTTTCAATTCTGAATTATCTTTAAAACAAACAGTGTTCTCGGTTATCGGGTTCACATTTAGACGCAAAACTACCGACTCTACTTCAAAAATGCAAGCTAATATAAGAAAACTTGCAAGTCAAATACAACCACAAAAATCGTATTGATTTTATTAACTACAATAAATGTTGTAAAATATACAATAAGCGTTTCATTTTAAAACTAATATTTGTAAACAAATATTGTAAGTTTTTTTTTACAATAGCTCCATATAGGAGGCCCTGAGGAAAATAATTTCCTCAGGGCCTATGTCATCTTAGGGGATGCCGTGTGGAGGGTCATTTTAAGGAAAGAAAGGATGGGAAGTTCTGGAAAGGAAAAAGTGGGTACGAATCTGGGTGTCGCGGGTCCAGAAGTGACGCACGTATGAATCAATCCTTCCTACTGCATTGCAAGGCGATGAGTCAAAAGAGTTCGGCTGGAAAGGTCAAAAAGCCTCCCTCAACCAGTTTCTCAATCCAGCCCGCCACGCAGTGGATGGGCAGACGCATTGCCGCCAAGATCTGGGGACATACCTTACCCCATGAACCCGGGTAACCCTACTAAGTCACCAAAAATCCCGTATATTTAATGACATGTGGCCCAAGAGCGGCCCGCACTAATCCCCATATAGAATTTTCGGCCCTTTTACAACATAAGGTTGCCGACCCATGCCCTAGAGAATTATTTATTCAAGTAAATATGCAAGAAGTCGATATACTTAAATCTGCAGGCATCTTGAGTGGAAATCCGCTAGACAAAATATTTTTTTACAAACAATACTTCCGAATTCCGTAGTAGTTTGCAGTGAGAATATACGGCCGAATAACAAAAAACGACTTACTTTTATGTGCAAATCCGTAGTCGACTTAGGGAAAATGCGATGTAGGATATTGAACAGAATCATAGGTATATAGAGGGGTTGTATCGTCGGATAACATAAGTGTATAGTATTATAGTAATTATAGGATAGGAGAGGGATCAGAAAGAGAATAAAAGATCGAACAGTGCATTACAAATATTACAATTGTCGTGAAAATAAATGTTATTAAATTTACCAACCAAACGATTGTGTTATATTTAATAAGTGAGAGTCTTTCACTTCTACTACCCTAATTACAGTCTGAGGGAATAAAATTGTACCTGTCCGGTTCAGACTCGTGCGGTTGGGTCTTGTAATAAAGTGGGCAGATTAGACTATCTAATGTATATAAGTTTTTTTTTTTTTTTTTTTTTTTTATTCTTCATTTTAATCACCCGCTAAACTGCCAAGGCAGTTTGTCAGCAGGTCAATTTGACAATATTAATAAAACACTAAAACATAAAATATTATAAGAAAACACAATAGCAAAATAGTTCCAGAAGAATAACTTCTAAGTACCTACAATACAAAAGCATAAAATATACAGACAGACAGATATAACACAGGTAAATTACTGATAGATTAAATTAATTATAGATAGTATTTATACATAAGATTACAATAATAGTACAAAAAGTTTTGACCCATTAGCCATTTTTTAATTTTTCTTTTGAGATCAGTGGGGCAATTGGATTCGATTTTGAAATTCATCGGCATCTTATTAAATATGGTGGGGACAAGATAAGTGAATGTCCGTTGGCCGTATTTATTTATAATTTTCGGAACGGACAAACCCTCATTTTTACTAAATCTAGTGCCATGTTCATGATCTACTTTTTCTTTGTAAATTGAGTCCGACAATAGGTTTTGGCATACAATTTTAAACCATAATATTCCTCGCACAGGTAATATGTTAACTGATTCATATAGTAATTTTATGTCCCTTCTTTGTGCATAAACACTTTTGCTTACCAAGAGCTTAGTTCAAAGAGTTTTGAATCGTTTGAATATAACCTATATTTGTCTTGCACGAGTTTCCCCAAGATGTTATTCCGTATCTGATAGTGGATTCCGCTAGTGACAAATAAATTATTTTTAGCGTACTAATGGGCATAAAATATTTTATTTTGTAAATTCGCCCCGCAATAGCTCTTAGGCGTTTGCAGATGTTGCTTATGTGGGTATCCCATTTCATGTGCATATCTACAGTTATCCCCAAATATACATATGTTTGTACAAGTTCAATGGTTCCGCATTTGCAGGACTGTGACGAATTGTGTATGCACTCAAATGTATGCGACTTTATTACAGGTGTGATGGTATATTTGGCATGTGGAGATCGTATATGCATTAATTTAGTTTTTTTTTAATTTATTATAAGACCCGCATCATGTGACCATTTCTGTAAGGATAAGAAATCGTGCTGCATGAGTTTTATTGCAATTTCTAATTCTTCATGCGAAATAACTAGTGCCGTATCATCAGCATAAACGTAATGTTTAACAAATGTGAAGATTTTATTCATGAGTGAAACAAATATTATGTATAATGTTGGACCGAGGATTGACCCTTGCGGGACTCCTGTTGACATAAATTTAGCTTTGCTGTAAGTTTGAAAGAGTTTCACTTTAATTTGTCGATTGTTTAAATAGTTTTTGAGTAGTTCTAGTAATTTTCCCCTGATTCCAATCGCCTCCAATATCTGTAATAGTTTTGTCGGATCAATAGTATCAAACGCTTTAGAGTTGTCTATGAATAAAACCAGAATATGTTTTTTATCATTGAGTTCTTGATTTGTGTAATTCGAAAAGTCCTGCAGTAACATTTCTGTACTTTTCTTTTTTTGAAATCCGTATTGGTTGGGATCAATAATGGAGAAACTTTCTAGGTATTTTATTAAATTTACGGAGATGTATTTTTCTAGAATTTTTTCAATAGCTGGCAGTATACTTATTGGTCTGTAATTTTCTATCTCGGAATGTTTTCCCCCTTTGTATATTGGCCTAATAATACTACATTTGAGCTCATCCGGTATAACTGTCTGAGACAAGATTTTATTAATTAGATGGGTAATTACCGGACATAGAATGGTTAAATGTTTTTTAATATCGAACATTCGAATATTGTCAATCCCCGGTGACTTGGAATTATTCAGTTGACTGATAATCTTTCGTATATCTTCACAAGTAGCTCTGGGCAGGTACATACTATGCGGCAGCTCAACGGGAGCTGTATTAGACGCTTTGTAGTCGCATTTGTGTAACATCGAGCTAATACTGTTTGAAAAGTACTCTGCGAATCTATTTGCAACTATTTCCTCTGTTTGCCCATTATTATTTAGCATATACTTTGAAATAGTTTCATCGCAGTTTGTTTTTGTTTTACGTCCCAATAATTTGTTAATTTGATCCCATGTTTTTTTGGAATTGCTGAAATAGTTTTTAAATGTTTCATTAAAATATGTTGTTTTACTTTTTACGATTAATTTGGAAACAGTATTTCTGAATGATTTGTATTTTTTTTCGAATGTTTTATTGGTGGGTGAATTTTTCCATCTTCTGTATAGGGAGTCTCTTATTTTAATTTTTTCTAAAATGTCATCCGTTATCCACAATTTTGTTGCAAATGGTCTTTTTTTTGGTTTTGGACAGAAAGTGATTTTACTTTTTTCATATAGGTCATTAAAAACGTTTTTGAGTTTATTGTATACGTCAGCGCAATCTTGTTCCGCAAGCAGGGCATTCCAATTATAACTACGTATGTATTTATCAATTCGTTTTTGAGATAATATTGAAATATTTTCCCCGCAAAGTTTGATTTTTGTAATTGCACTACTGTATGTGATGTTGAGAGCTGTCGCGAAGTGATCAGCTATAGTAAAATCACAAATACAAGATGAAAGAGCGTCAGCTTGTTGCTGCCTGCTATTAAATCTAATAAAAATGTGATCTATGCATGTGCGTGTAACATTTCCGGCTACTAATGCTTCCCTTATCACATCGTTGATACACTTTATTAAATAATGGCTAGATAATATGTTTTCGTATGTCATAATAATCGGGTTTTGAGTGTTTAATAAATCTAAATTAACATCTCCAAAAAATAAAATATTCTGAAATATTCTGAATATTCTAAAATATTCTATAAAATGTTCTGTTGCTTGTTTGAGTCATTTTTCATATGAGTGAAAATAATATTTTTTCATTATATTTTTCAATTTCTATTCTATTTATTTAAATTTCAAAATTTATTTTTTGAAGGGAAAACTTCTTTAGCACCGGTGTGATTTGAAACTCGATGAAACAAAAAAAGCGATACTAAAAAGAGATAAATACATGCATCTACAGGAATTAGTCTGCGAAAGAATGAGATAGAATAATCGGTCTCTTCTTTATGCGGTGCTTCGTGGTCTTCCCACCATGGTCTTTTTTTTATATGAATACCGCACAAGAGTCCCAACTGCTCCCGTCTGGAGCCAGTGAGACTATGGCATCCTCAATTGGGGTATGTTGTGAGGCTGAAGGTAGTGAGGAGAGGAAGGAGATGGTAAGAGGAAGGTGGGAAGTACCTGGCTTTTCAGATCTGGTCACTAAACACGGCTAAAGCCATTTCAAGCAACGTTTCAATTCTGAATGGTGGTATTACACCAGGGCGATACTGAGAGTATCTTCCACTCTGGAACATGCCGCAAATATACTATATATTATTTTAAATTAATAAATTATGAAATAACACAAATTAATCAAATAAAATTTATTTGCCGCGCCGGGATTCGATCCCGTGACCTTCGGAATGCAAGTCAAGAGCCTTACCGCTGGTCCATGCCGGCCGTCTACTTTGGTCGTGTGAATTGCACACACTGATTTTTTTTATTTAATTTTTTTTTTTATTACTATTTTTTTTTCTTTTCTATGTTCTTTCTTTACTTAAAATCTGTTGTGTAAATTCGTATTACTATATGAGATATGTGGGATTGCAATATCCTCCCACATCCTCGATTAAAACATTATTATTATTAAAAAATATATATATTATTAAATTATCAGGAATGTAACATTTCAACCTGTACCTGCTATTCCAATGTAACGTTCTAAGAAAAAAAAATAATGTGTAGATGTTTCAATTATTTATACCATTGGGTTTTCTTGATAACTGATTTGATTATGTAATTTAGTGTTTAATAATAAATAAAAGCAGTAAGAGAATAAAAATGATAACAGTAATGAAGAAATGGCATTAAGGTGATACTTAAAAGAATTCATAATCTACTCTTTCATAGATGGCACAAGTTTAATTATATTATGGAAAATCGCTGTTTACAAGTTCTGCTCTTTGAAATAATTATATGCGCCCGTACTACGCAATATGAATAAATAGTTTTGCCCATAATCAAACCCAAATCTTTCATGAAAGGCCAACAAATACTGTATCTGTTATTAAATTATTTTAAAATTCGACACAACCGGCCACACTGTGCTAACCTGTAACATATATATATATAATATTTTGTATAATATATATAACATATAATATATATAACATATAACATATAATATAATATATGTATACAAGTCGCTTGCAGATATAAATATATAGACTTTGGTTATTTGGCCGCATACACTCTTCGCATACTTATCAACCTCGAACAGTTAATCCGTTAAGGATTAACTGTTCGGATCAACTGACAGATGGATCAATCCGTGGGGTTACCTGTCGGGGATTAACTGTCCGGGGATCAAATGTCGAGACTTCAGTTTTCTCATACACGGTTGTTTATCAAATGTGACGTTTTTTATATAAAGCTGTAAGTGTTTGTTTTATTTAAAAGTATAATTATTTCTTATTTTAACTTTATGAGTAAAACCTCAAACTGTAATATTTAATTAAATGAAGACATTATGAGCGAAACTCAATCGAAAATCTGGAAACAGAAAAATCAGAAAAGATATTGGCACCTCTGGGACTCGAACCCAGACCTCCCTACTTTCCGGGTTGGGCGCTCTTATCCACTGAGCTAAGGTGTCGATATCCAATTCGGTCACTTTTAACTGTACCATACTTGGACTAAGAACCACCCATATTATCTTCATTTTTCTTAACGCATGTTTGGTTCCTGGGTTCGAGTCCCAGAGGTGCCAATATCTTTTTCTGATTTTTCTGTTTCCAGATTTTCGATTGAGTTTCGCTCATAATGTCTTCATTTAATTAAATATTACAGTTTGAGGTTTTACTCATAAAGTTAAAATAATAAATAATAATATTCATCCCAGACTTGCAGAAGAGTCAATAGATGTCGCACATTAAATAAAATGGATAATAATTTATCCAGACACCATCTAGATTGCATTTAGTTCGAGTTGAATCTTGCAATCATTCATAAAGATGGCAGCCAATAAAAATATGCGTTAAGAAAAATGAAGATAATATGGGTGGTTCTTAGTCGAAGTATGGTACAGTTAAAAGTGACCGAATTGGATATCGACACCTTAGCTCAGTGGATAAGAGCGCCCAACCCGGAAAGTAGGGAGGTCCTGGGTTCGAGTCCCAGAGGTGCCAATATCTTTTTCTGATTTTTCTGTTTCCAGATTTTCGATTGAGTTTCGCCCATAATGTCTTCATTTAATTAAATATAATTATTTCTCTTCCTACCGACGAACAAATCACATATCACCGCATAATAGGAAAAAAAAACAATGTTTATGAGAATTTGTGAGGCGCGAATGGGAACCGCCGCCCCGGGAACCATTTATTTGATAACCAACACCCAAGTGGTTCGCACGTTTGGTGACTTGAGCAGGGGTTGCGTATTTCCAAAACTTATACCGGTTCGACAATTTACATTTTCAATATCAAAATTTAAATATTAAGAAATAAAATTATTAATTTCTAATATACATATTGGAAAGATTATTTTATCTATGTTTAAGAAGAATTTTTGTTTTGCAAAGTGATAAAAAAATAACCAATATAGAGGTGTGTTTACAATTTACGGGAATAATATCAAAATTTAAATATTTAGAAATAAAATTATTAATTTCTAATATACAAATGGGAAAGATTATTATATCTACATTTTAGAACAATTTTTGTTTTTGCAAAAAGATAAAAAATAACCAATATAAAGGTGTATTTAAAATGTAGACTGTCGCTACCGCGACTGAAACGGTACTTATAGGTTTTGGAAATATGTGCCCGGGTTTACGGGGTGAGGTTTGTCCTGATCTTGGCGGCGGATGCGTCTGCCCACCAACCGCGTATTAGGCCGGATCGGGAGAGACCGATTGAGGGAGACATTTTAATCTCTCCAGCAGAACTCTCTCGGAACATCGCCTTATCGCAGTAAGAGGGATGGATTCATATGTCCGACACTCCTGGATGCACTGACCCCCAGATTCCTGTATATACTCTCATACCTTTTTCCTTGCCAGAACTTCCTCTCCTTTCTTTCCTTAAAACAAAACCTCCACATAGCATCCCATGATGACATCGGCCCCGAGGAAAATGTTTTACCTCAGCGTCTTCTGTGTGGAGCTAATGTAAAAAAGGGTTAAGTTGATATTATAATAAAAACTTAAATTGATATTATAATAAGAAGGTAAGGTAATATTACAATAAAAAGCCAAAATGATATTATAATCAAAAGGTAAGGCTTGTCTTGTCAAACTTCGCAATACGAACAAACAAGGGACATTTTATAATTTGTCTATTATTATTGTCTTATACTTAATGGGGTCACTGTATGTAAAATCAATAAACTGGTAGCAAATGTGTGCAATCAAACTGTCCAAAAGTCCCTAATTACTGCACCTTTTCATTTGCAACAAAGTGACGCAGTTCCTTCCAAGGGTGCGGTTTATAAATCGCGCGTATTGAGAATACAAGTCAGTATGAAAACATGGATTGAAATTCGTAGAAAATTAAAAATTAATTTTTAAAGTCATGAATTTAAACTCAATTTTAATGTTAAAGCGCGATGAAACTTACTTTTGTTCCATGCCACCACCTTTTTGAAAATTCATTAAAAGCTAAAAAAAAATAAAAATAGCCCATAACCTATCCTAACGTAACCTATTTAACCATTTTTATATATTTTTCACATCAATTTTAATGACTTTTCAGAAGAGATTCTAAGCTGATTTCATTCTGAGTTGTCCGGTCACCATAAGTGTTTTGGCATATCTCTCTCTAACATATGTTAAAAACCTTCATTAAATTCGGCCTTCTTTCTGTGGGAATGTCATTAAGCTGGTGTGATGAAAAAAAGGGTTTTCGTGAAAAAATCTTAAGAATGATAATTACAAACGTCTGTTTCATTCTCTTACAATCAGTTCAATCCATTTAAAAAGCGTTTCAAATCTGATAACAGTGTTTCACCTGGGAGATACTTAGATTGTCTTTCGCTCCGCCACAGCGATGACCAAAATAAATAAATATAATAAAACAATAACTTTATTTATACCCACGAAATTTATTTAATTTATTAAGACCGACCGGATTCATTTAACATAAGCTACAAAATTAAACTTATTAAAAAATACATCGTGAGAGCAACAAAACAGAACATAGAATAAAGGCACAGTGAGCATGAAATTAAAATCTAACATTTATAGAGAGAAAGAGAACATGTAATGGTTTACCATATTAGGTACACATCACATGAACAATTAGAGGATCTGATTAAAGGATAATTGGGTTTTTATGAGAATTATACACATTTAATTGATCATTAAGAATTTGGGTTTTGGTTTTGACGGCTTTCTTTACTTCGAGTGCTTCTAAATTATTTTATCTATTTCCATGACCATTTTTGTGTAGAATATTAGCACCGGGGCTTTGATTGAAGGTATCATTTTTATCAATAAGATGATTGTCGAATTCCGAAAACCCATTTTTACTTAAGCATCTAAGATGTTCTTTGATTATAATGTCAACTTTCTATATGTATATATATTCAAACAATTTTTTTTTGGTTAGTTTAATTTTGTATCCTGATGATGCTTGCGTTAAGCGAAACCGATCGGTCTTAACAAATGAAATAAATTCGCGGTTATAAACAAAGTTATTGTTTTATTTCATTAATATGTCAAACCACAAAGTGATTGCTTTCAATAAAAAAAAATATTAAGGAAGCTAAAAGTCTTGCAGTTTTTCGTGGGTTATGTCTCAATGTTGTGAAATTCTAATTTTAGTACGTAGTTAAACAAAGATATTATTGTAGATATTTTAGAATAGATGTACACAAGAATTTTAAATGTAAATATTTTATAATAATAATAATAATAATAATAATAATTGGATGATTTATATAGCGCCGTTTTTGTGAAAAATCACCTCAAGGGCGCTGCACAAACTTACATTACATTTCTAAAATCTAGAAAAACTACAAATTAGACAGACAATTAAAACAACTAATGGCTAAAAATTGCATCCACCGGTTCATAAGAAAATATATGTACAATGTCTCGACCAATGAACGCGATGCTTCTTAAAAATGTATACAGGACCATACTTACCTGGGAGGTCGCTTGAAATTAACACTGTTTATTGTCTATTAAGAAATTTAGATATAGTTCGCACGCAGAGGACATTATTGTGTACACTTGTTATATGTGTTTAATCCTGAAATATATTTTAATATTAGTATAAAATACATTCTTTGATGAGTGTATTTTGGAAATCAAAAGCAACGTTTTATAGTGGGCGGTACAGTAGTACAAGGATTTGATCTTCCTAAGTGTGATTCGTAACGAGACAGATTGATGTGCAAAGATTCAAGTAATTAGAAAATTAATTAGAAAGGTGTAATTAAGACATATCATAGAAAATAAAAGTATGATACTCTCAGATAGGTTTATTTAAATTAAGGATATGAGAGCCCAAAAAGGTAGGTTTTTAATTTGGACCTAAATTCTGTTGGGCTTGTTATGCATCTTAGTTCCGGAGGGAGTTTATTCCAAGCCTTGGGCCCAGATACTCCAAAAGCGCGATCTCCAAACTTTGTATTTCGCTTGCGTTTAGGTTCCATCAGTCTGCCTATAGCTGATGATGTTGCTGATCTAAGGGTTGACTGTCTCGGACCAGTATTTTCCGGGACACATAGTTCAGAGATATAAGGTGGGGCCATTTCATTGATTGATTTAAACACCATCCAGCACAATTTGTACTGGATTCTTTCAGGGCACTTGAGCCAATGAAGGTTACGAAGGTGTTCTGAAATGTGTGAATATTTAGAGACTCCAGTTATGAGCCGTGCCGCTGCGTTAAAAACGGATTGAAGTTTGTCAGTTTGATATTTTGGAAGGCTAGCATAGATACCGTTACAATAATCGAGCCGCGAGACTACGTAAGAGTTGATTAGTAGTTTTGTCGCCTATGTAGGAAGATTTCTTCGGACGGACTTGAGTTGTCTTAAGTGAAAAAAACCGGTGCTTACATTTATTGTAATATCCTATTTATTTGACTTTTAAGCGAAAAATCTGAATCTAGATTAACGCCAAGAAGTTTGACGGTTGTCTTGGGAATAATATCGCTGCCGGAAATGGAAATAGGCGAATCGTCTATGAAATGTTGGCGTTTGTTTGTGGCCGCCCAGAGAAACTCAGTCTTAGATGGGTTCAGCTTTAGCTTGTTTGAAGACATCCAACGAGTTATTGCTTCTAGGCATTCAGCTACACGGATTTTGAGACTGTTGACTTCGTTTGGAGTGCAGTAAAAATAAACTTGCTGATCGTCAGCGTAGCAGTGTGACAAGAGACCAAATGACTCGATTATTTTGGCGACATCATTTGTAAAAAGGATGAAAAGAAGTGGACCTAAAACGGAACCCTGGGGCACTCCTGAAGAAAGTGTTGCGAAGTTTGAGAGTTTATTTCCAACCTTCACGGCTTGTAAGCGATTGGATAAATATGACGCCAGCCAATTTTTGATATCGGAACTCAAACCAAATGTTTCCTCTAATCTCTTAATGAGGAAGTCGTGATCAATCGTGTCAAACGCTGCACTCATGTCTAAGAGTGAGATAAGTGCTAACTTACCTGATTCTATGGCTAGAGTTATATCTGACAGCATACGAAGAATTCCGGTTTCTGTTGAGTGAAACCTTCTATATGCGGATTGTCGATTTGTTAATAATTTGTTTGAATTCAAGTGACTGGTTATTTGGGAAATGGTTATAGCGAAATAAAACATTTAAAAATATATATATTATCCGCGTATACGTTAAAGCGCGAATAGAAAAACCGTAGATAATGAGGGACTGCAGAACTATAATTACTGAATACCTCTTCCTGGGGAGTATAAAACCTGAAAACTTCCCTACCAACTGCCATTTCCAGTGTTGTAATTCCTAAAAAACGTAAGAAAATGGCTGTCAGGTATTTCGATTGTTACAAATTCTTATTGATTCCTTTGTGGTTTCTTTGTTGGAATCCTTACAAAATAAGAGCTCGCCTGCAGAAAGTAATCAGCACCTCTTGCTTCATAATACATTTCAGTTTTTTTATTACCTGTATGAAGTTTTCATTTTCCCAGCACTACGAAACATCTAGGGACGTAATAATGATCATCTCTTTCGGAACCAATATGATCAACGCTATCGGAAAACACTGCAGTCTATTCTTCTTCAGACAGCATTTCGAAACTGTGGTGGATTTTTTTAATAATCACCTTACATCGGAAGAAGAGGAATATCAAATTGTTATTAAAAATAAAACGAAGCATGTACATAAATTCATTTACCCATTTATTGGACTCACCATTTTCATTTCCATTATATTGGATTTGGCACCAATAATCTACAAATACTGTTTTGGGATAGACGAAATCATTATCCCCATGTTGAAAGGTGATTTCGTTGCCCGAAGTTTAATTTTTGGTGTCGCTGGTATGTCATCGACGATTTATATTTGCCTTTTCATAAGTTTTTGCGATTTCATCAATGCGCACATCGATTTGCTAATTTACCAAATAACCCACATTGAATATGAAAGGGGATTCGACAAAAGTGTACTCAGAAATTCGTTGAAGAGGGTATTTCAACGACATGCGGCCATTTTGACGTAAGTATTAAATCTATTGATCACCTTAAAATCATTTTTCTCATCATCGTCGATGGAAATCGGGTTTCTCCGCAAATTCTCTCCAATGGCTCAAGTCCCACGTCATTTGACCTTAGTCCAAGGCCTTTCCATCCTGCTCCAATTTTCTTCCCGTTTTCTTTGTTTCTTTATTTGCTTCTGATTATCTACCTGATTGTTGTAAAAACCATTTGGTGATTCCGCAAACATTCAGGGTGTGATCATCACGATAGATATGTACTATATGAAAAAATCCTATTGACGGGGTACTGAACTCTACTTGTTCGTATGCTTAAAGACGCTAGAAAAGATAAAAATAATTCTAATACATTTGTTTAAATCCACTTTTTTATACATTTTGTTTGAAAATTGATGAAAACATTTATTATGGTCGTAGTTTTACAAAAGATCACTTCTTTACGACACCATCGCATATTTATGTTATGCTGTGCAAGGGAGTCGGGGACGTTTAGATTCTGTAACCAGTAGTTTGATTCGGTAAATTGAAGGTTCAGTAAATTGTAAATTGTTCTTGACTAGTTTACCTTGGGATCACTTTTTTTACATTAACTCCACAAAGGAGCTATGTTCAAATATAATTTTTTTATAAATTTTGTAAGAGATATGCTGTCAAAAGCTTTTCTCAGATCTATGAAAATACCAAAACATTTTTCACTAGGCTTTCATATATGCGTGAAGTTGCATTTGCAATCGCGTCTTGTGTGCCGTGCGCTTTCGAAATCCGTATTGGTTGTTGTGAAGTACTCTTGTTTTCAATAAATTCAATTAGTTGAGATTTCACAATTTTGTCAAATATTTTGCCAATATTTGAAATGATGGAAATTGGTTGCGAGTTAGTTTATATCTTGGGTGTTCCACTTTTGAATAAAGGCGAGTTAATTGTTTTCCTGTAAATAGACAGAAATATTCCATTTTTAAGACTTAGATTAATTAAGTGAGATAATGGTTTTATCGGGCAGCTAGATTTTAAAATTTGCACTTTTATACTGTCGCAACCTGGTGACGACCCTCATTTCATATCTTCAATTGTGTTTAAAATATCTACTTCGTTGATCATTTTAAATACGTATAGTGGGTTTATATATCTTCAATAATTGGTGATGTAGTCGAGCCTTTCGAGTTGAATACATGATATTTTTTTGAGGATTTTCTTTAGCATTTATTTTTAAATAATTATTCTCTTCAATTTCATTGATAGAATGTTTTTTTTATTATTTTCTAATGCACAGTTTTTGTTTGCCAGTTTATTTTTGGGTCGTTTTTGGAGTTTATTGTTTTATTTTGGTAATATTCATCTTTATTGATTTTATTCTTCACTGAAAAGTTTTATGTTGGTTTTTAGTCCTCGTACAAAAATACACACGTGTGATGATCGTTGACGTTATTTTTCCAGAAAATGAATGGTTTTTATTTTATGATGATTTTTTATGTTAATATTTGTCCAAAAAATGATCTAGACAAGATGGTTTCTGACTATGGATTTCACGCAAGTTTTCATCTATTTAAAACATTTAAAACACTTGCTTTAAATTTGTTTTCGGTCGTACAGCTTAAATCTTCATAGAAAAACTATATTTAACTTAATTATACCTAGATAGACTGGGAAACAGGCATTAGAGTTGGGACAGATAAGGGGTTGATCCTTAGGTATGCTAGCGTGGATACGAAAATCATATAAATATTTATTTTGTTGCTTTTATTTTTACTTCCAGCGTCAATGAACTTCGAAGTAAGGCGTTTTACTGGATGATGTTTTTACAGCTGTCAGTAAGCACAGCTTGTATTTGCTTTGCAATGGTTCATCTAGAAGTAAGGATCAATAATATCTGCCCAGAAAAATATAATTAATATGCAAATAAACGAATTTTGGAAAAAAAATAATAAGTTTGTCACTAAGACTTAAATTCAGAATCTCCCAATTGCTGGATCAATCCACCACTTCATTACAAAAAAAAAACAATAAATGTGAATCGCTCGTTTTGGCTTTGACTCACTTGAACCCAAACGAGACGTTTTCATCGATAGAGTGAAAACTATGGTGACGATAGATTGGCCACTATAAACCCTGTCACTGTCATTACTTAACACTGAAATTCGAACCATTTTTAAGAGAAAAAAGTTTTTATATATTTTTTTTAATTTCCGTTTTACGTGGTAAAAACATCTTAAACAAATAAAATAAAAAGTTCATTGAATAGCAACCATATAACGTACCAGGAATGATTATTAGGAATTACTATTTTTTATTACATTCAGGATACAGTACTAGGAATTAATTATTTTTTTATTACATTCAGGATACAAGAACACTGATTGTTTTGCCATACCAGTTGGTTGAAATATGCATATTCTGTCACTTTGGACAAAAGGTGGAAAATAAGGTAAAAATCTGATAAATCTGTTTTAAAATTTTATTTATTTAAATAAAGAAATTTATACAAGGAAATTATTCGTTAGTAATAATAATAAAAAAGTAATTAATTTTTTTTTTTAAATTCATTTATATATCAAACTACATAGTAACTGCTTTCTACCAAAATATAAAATATATAGTTTATAATTAGATAGGTATTTAAGTACCTACTTACAAGTTTTATTATCATTTCAGAGAAATGTTGTTGTTTTTATTAGATAAGAAAAAAATAGAATCAATTTTTAGATTCGAGATCTACTATTAGTATAATGTATTCTTACATTTGTATTTTCAGAGTGAAGAAATAGCCTTTGCTTTCTATTCCACCCCTTGGCCAGAGATGGATCCGTCGGACCGAAAGCTTATTCTTGTGGCCTTACACATTTCTCAAAAGCCACTTACAACTTCTGGAGGGCCATTCAAAATCCTTTGCCATGAAACCTTATCAAATGTAAAACAATTTATTTACGGTATAATACTTTTTCGGCACTGCACAGTTTCTGTACTGATTTGAAAGAAAACGATTATCACCAGTTATATTTTTGACTCTCAGGCCGCAAATCAAATATGCTAACGGATTCAATTATCTCTTCAAAAAAGATTTTCGATATTTGAAAACGTTTGATTAATTTCACCCTTAGTAAGGGAAAATGGGTCTTCCTTCATTCAAATTAGACACGTCAGCAAATACTTATGTCAGTCTATCTTTTCATTTTTTATCGGGTACATATCTATTATACAGACGCAAAATACCGACATTGGAGGGGGGGAAACTGATTGTTTAACCTCCTTAACCGCACACGTCAGGACTCTATTTTTTTGTAAAAAGGAAGCTACATTTATTTTTAAAACTAATCTAGACCCTCCAATGTCCCTGCATGCATGATTGTTAGTAAGAAGGAAAAATGTATGCATACTTACATTTGCAGTAATCGACAAGATAAAGACACATCATAGATGTGTTCGCCTGTTGGTTCAGCATCTAGTTAGAGTGAAATAATAAAGAAAAAGAAAATATCTACAGGTGTAAGTATGATTAAAACCAAATTAAATATATAAAAAAGAAAGATATCGGGGGCAGTTTGTCCCACTATCAACGAGAATGAGCAAAATACCAACAGCAACAATTCGTTGTTTCGACATGTTTAAGAAAGCAACGTGCTGTCCATACCCCCTTTAACCTAACCCAGGGATTGGAATTTGCGGCTCGCGAGCCGCATGCTGCTCTTTGTATAGGCGTCTGCGGCTCTTCAGCTCTTTAGACATCAATTGCAATTTCACCTCTACTCAACCAGCCTTCTGAGGAGCTACCGAACGATTATTTTTTTTGCATTCCGGTTTAATTTAAAACTGGTTTTAATTTAACTGGTTTTAATTTAACAAGGAATCTATGCGCGAGTCTGTTCATGGAAACATTTAAACGGACAGAAGTGTGATATTACAGTAAGAATGTAGATAACACAAAGCAAATCGGAATTATCGTTCCCCCACATTTTAATCACAGTATGATACAAACCCCCCCTCTCCGATATATTTGTTATCTTGTTTCTTTGACAAATTGGCTCTTTTCACTTGACAAACTGACGACCCCTGACCTAACCTAACTGAACAGCCTTTCCCTTCTTATTTTTTCCCACGTTTAGTCGATCCCCTTGTATGCTTCTATTTACTTACACTTACAATTGTTCCCATATCGATAAAGTAACGCAAAAACTTGCCCTGTTTTTATTTAATTTTGCACTTAATTTCCAATTTTTTTGTTTCTGTTTGACAGTGAAGTAGGTTCACTTTCAAAAATTTTTTGAAATTAAATTTCAGTGTATTCTTTTTCTTTTCCAGGTATTCCAGTCAGCTTACTCTTATTACGCAGTTCTGAAAGAAATACAATAGTGTCTTACACCACATTTTCATGACAATTTTTTTTTTAATTTTCACGAATACTTAATGCATAAAATAGTTAAATAAAATGCAATTAATATTGATATCCAAGCAATTACAAATGTTCGAATTATTTTTTTTATAAAGCTCCCGTGCTACTGCGGCGCTTTGAAGAAGTTTGAAAATGAATACCCTACCGAGGCAACCGCAATGGTCGCTGATATTAAGAAAGACAAAACTTCTATTTTTCAAAGTTTTCTTTGTGTTTTTGTTGATTTAACCTGCTTTTCATTTTACACACATAATTTATTTAATTAAATATTGCAATTAAGTATGTAAGCAGCAATTTTATTTAATTAAATATTGCAATTAAGTATATAAGCAGTAATTTAATCCTAATTTTATAAATACGTTGTATGCAACCTACTTTTATGAACAATGTATTATAATGCATATAATTTAATATCAAGATAATATTTTACTCATAAAAACATATTTTTACATTTTTTTTTAATATAAATAACCACGAATGTTTCTATTAATTAATCCAACCATTTTTTTTCACATAAATGAGGGTTTTTTTTAAATTAGCTCCACTCAGAAGACCTTGAGGAAAATAATTCCCCTCGGGGTCTTTGTCATCTTTGGGGATGCTGTGAGGATACGGTAAAGGGCGATGTTCCGAGAAAGTCCTGCTGGAGAGATCAAAAGGTCTCCATCAACCAGTCTATCCCGACCCGGCACACCACGCAGCTGGTGGGCAGACGCATCCGCCGCCAAAACCTTGCCACATGAACCCGGGCACCCCTGCTAAGTCAACAATGGTACCAAACCACTTGGGGCGACCTGTGGCAGAGTTGTTGGTTATCCAATAAATCCTGGTGCGGCGATATCCACACACGCCACCCAAATCAACAAAAAAAATATCTTTCACTTTAACATTAAAATAAAATACACCGAATGCAATTTTTAAACATTTACGAATAAATACAGTACAAATTATTATTACCTTATCTTTTATTTATACACAGAAGCTTATCCGTTGCGAGGCGGCCTGGATTTGGCACTTTACCTTCAAAACAAGAGGGAAGTCAGTCTACATGAGATTTTTAAGAACTCAAGGTAAAACCCAGGCAACGCCGGGGTCTTCAGCTTATTCTTTATAATACGAAGTCTAAATTAGGCGAAACACGAAATGAGCAAAAATTTAGCCACTGCTGTTTTTGTTTTGTCCGTTTTTCAAAAAATATCTCATTATCAAAAGTAAAAGTAGTGTACAGAATTCATTGAAAGCTGAAATCTGAGAAAGTAGCGATATTTGTGAAAAATGCTTCGTTGAAAACATTGCCGAACGCATTTCAATCTATCTATGTATCTATCTTAAATGTGACAGAGTTTCTTCTTTTGTTCAAGATCAAGAAGAACAACAACACATCCAGCGAGCCTATTTTGTAAGTGTTCTAGCGAGTACCCGGCGTGCGTTGCAATGCCATTCAAACAAAAAAAGTGTTTTTGAAGAGAAAATTTCTTTAGCGCAGTTGTGATTTGAAACTTTATAAAGAGTTTATTCAAAAATCGCCCAATAAAATTTGGTACCTACCACATGTACCTATTTAAAATATCTATAATTCTTGATTTGACTTAAAGTAACAGGTGAGAACCTACTTCAAATAAATTCATCAATTAAAAGAGTTTCGAAAATTGAATTTTGATTGAACAATCATTGTTTTGAAAAATATCATTCTCAAATTGTGACATTTTTGACAGTTTCGCAAGAGTTTTTGTAATTATTAAAAACTTTTCAGATGTATTGTAATGTGGTTGTAATAATCCAGAAATCTTCGCGGGGGGGGGGGAAAGAAGGTATTTTGAAAGTTTCAAACATTTCCTATTCTTAATATATGTAGACTACTCATACTCATATAAATATTAATAAATAAGCATGTTTTGATTTTTATGATATTCATAGGTATAAATTAAACGATTTGCAAAATTACTACTTCAACGAAAAAACCACAACTTCCAACATTAGGAAAAATCCCCCAATTTCCCGTACATGTGCCCAATATAACACAAAATTTCACAATAAAGACATTTTTAGCAATGCCCTTCAGAAATATCGAATAGAAGTAACGCGTACGATCTAAAATTAATCCAAGAGTGTGTAATGTATCGGAAGCATCTCCTATCCTTTTCCTATATTCTTGTTCCTTTCCCCTTCAACTAAAATTAATTTTAAGATACAATAAAACTCCATCTCCAAGTAACTTTAACAAAAGAGACTTTTTTGCTCGACTTCATTTAACTGCTTAGTAATAATAATAACGTTACATTTGTATAGCGCAGTTTTGTGTCACTTCACTTCAAGTGCGCTTAACTTAATAAAATAAAAAATAATAATAATCCTACAGTGCTCCTTACGACTCCATTACAAAATATTGATAAAATAATATGAAATAAAGAAAATGTATTTACAAAACAATGACAAGAGAACAAAATTTAACACACACAGGACAATAATAATAAACAATAACGGTTCTATTGTAGCACAGGACAAAACAAGAACTTTAAAACTAAAATATAATATACTAACAGAAGGCAGTTTGCGTTTGGAAATAAGAAATATTCTGACATTATATTCGGACATTAAACATAAAAATACAATTAGGAGGAAACCGAAACCAAACAATTAACGGAAACTTGAGAACATGGCTTAGGTATTTCGTGTATTGAAAATATGTCAAGATTCATGAATGGTATGATTTAAAAAAAAAATTGTTTTTATGCGAACAATACAGGGTGATTAGTATTAGCTCCTCATATATTCATAAGACTAACGCTTTGTAGGAACTTTTCCTTTCTCCAGGTCTATTAATAATACTAAACATCCATAAAAATTATATTTTACATAGCCAAAACCAAATAAATTTTTAGGGCGACTGCATCAAACCTCTAGTTCACTGGAGTTAGGTATTTTTGGTACTTGTATACAAACCACCTCAACCACCGCGAGCCACTTGCTGGGAGTGACGTGGGTGAAGGACCACCCATTTGATAATGTAGTCAGCATTTAGATAAAATACGAAATAAAAATACACTTGCTTTATAAAATTTTAATTTATTTTGGATACACATAAAAATCATATTATGCAATGGCTTAGATTACTAATAGAGACTTTTTTGACATCCCGGTTTTCTAATGATATTTTGACAAAAAACTTTTCGGATTCAAAAAGGTATCTGGTTCATGTTTCATTCATCATGTAATAAAGAACATATCACAATATTATCTTATATGTACATAAAGTAAAGGAAGCATATAAAACAAAAAAAGAGTTCAAGATATAAAGAGAAGTAGACAAATTCATATAAAATGAACTAAAAATAGTATTTTTTCACATACCAAAATGTTCTGCGAAAAGTGCCAAGACCTGTGGCTTTTTTGCGACTTTACGAAGGCTAATGAAGCTTTTCACCACCATAAAAATTGCATCTTACAGGTGAAATTGAAAAAAAGGTATTTATATATATAGGTACGTTTAAAATAAATATTTACAATTTTAACAATTTCTTGGCATCAAAAGATATTAAGCGGCAGTACACGGTGATACGTGATAGCTCCTCATTTATTCATAAGTTCAGAGCACCTTCAAAAACTATTATCCCGGGTGTGAACGAAAACGGTAGAAAACTCAAAAAATTCAAGAAGAATGAAAAAATTATGCTTTTAGACATTAGATTCAAGTTCAACTCATCTCCAAACTCCCTTGTACTGACTGTGATAGGACTGGATTAAAAACGAGAAAACTATTGTGCCCATCGACATTGTATTTTGACATTATTAATTTTTTCCGCGATTGAGTGGTTGGGTCTTTTTTTATGGCGTACGCACGATATCCTTTATTTTTTCCATTTTACCTTTGAAAAGTAAAAAAATTAGAGATTTCAATTTATTTACTGTCTATCAATAGTTTAATTAATTTCTACTGGCCGGTTGATTCATAATTCTCCTCAATAATTCCTCCCACAATAATTCCTCCTACAAAATACATCGATAATATTTTCGTGACCGCGGCCGCGGTCGAAATCGAAACAAAAAATGCATGCTATCGCCTTGAATTTCACATCACTACCATAAATAAACCAATCCTGTGACTTTCGTGAATGAAAATCATTCAAATCTAACACCGTGCGGGGCAATATTTTGCCATAAAATTTTGCATGGCGGAAGATAGTTGAAAATTCAGGAAGTTTAAGCGAATTAAAACTAAAATCTACATACAACAAAATGTTTTTTTTTTATTAACTTAGGTGGTAGAAGAACATCATTTTTAATTTTAAAAAAAAAAGAAAAGAAAACTTGTTCCCGTCGGGTTTTTGCAAGTTAAGACCACCATTAACATTGGGTCCGCCAAGTTTAATGACTACTTTGAAAAACCAAGCATTTCTCAACTTCCCACTTTCAACGTTTCAACGTCTCCTTTTATGTGAATACCTCACAAGGTTTCAATTTCTCCCGTCTGGAGCCAGTGATATGGCACTGGCTCCAGACGGGCACGTGTTGTGAGGCTGAAAGTAAGTGGGAAGTGGAAGGAGATGGGGAAGTACCTGGCTTTTTAGATCTTGTCACCAAACATGGCTAAAGCCATTTCAAGCAATCTTTCAATTCTGATTGGTTCCACTCTAGAACAAACCGTAAATATAACTTATATTATTTTTAATGTTTAAATTGTCAAAAGACGAATCAATCAAATAAAATTTATCTGCCAGGAACTGCACGACGGAATTTGAACCCGTAACGAGAGCCTTTCCCCTCGACCACATAGGCTGTCAAAATTGGATGAAAACATAAAAACCGGTTCCACAGCGGTGACTTGTAACTGATAAAAATCGACCGTCTACCATTATACCGGTTCCATGGGTTGAAAACACCAGAAAAATGAAGAATTTCGACCAAACTTACCGAATTATGAATAGATTCTTGAAGTGAAAATAAAATAACAAATTTTGCAATTAGATAATCACAATATTTTATATCAAGAGCAATCAGGATTCAGATCTAATAACTCTTGCGCATTAAACGTAACTGTCGACGAAAGGAAGGAAGGAGTAAATAGTAATAAATTTATCTAAGCAATATTTTTGGATTTTCAAAATCATTCGAAACTATAGCTCTAGAAATACAGATAATAAAGTTAAAGAAATTGGTTTCTCAGCTGTAACTATTAAAATAAGAGAAGAGTATTTTATTAGAAAGACAGAAAACAGGTAACAAGAACAAATAATCAATTTTCAAAACTAATGGAAAATAAATTGGGAATATCACAGGGATCGGTCCTTGGTCTTGTATTGTTCGTATTCTATATTAATGACAGGTTGAAAATATTTACAAAATGCAAAGTACGATTATTTGCCGATAATACACTAATATACTTATTTAGAGATAACTATGAAGAACTAATTAATATTTTAATTAATGTATCAAGATAGCCATAAATAAATAAGCTTAAAAATACAAAAAAAAAAAACAAATTGTATGGTGATTGAATATGAGAAGATGTCGCATGAAAGCAAAATTAAAATTGATATTGAAATTATTGAAAATGTTACTGAAATGAAATATTTGACTGGTCAGTGGTTGAGTGGGCATCGCGTTTGGATTCCACCCGGGCGTCCCGTGTTCGATTCCTCGGCTGGCTAAGTCCTCTATCACAACACAAGCAACATTTTCGGCTTTCTGTGGTGGTAGTAGGAGATTTTCAAACTTTGTTTTCGTAACCCGGGAATGTTTGTCTTTCTTTAAAAAAAAAAAAAATGTAGGAGTTATATTAGATTCCAAACTAATCTTTAACAGGCATGCTGAATATACCCAAAAGAAAATTTCGAGGCCAACTGCAATCATTATTAACAATTTAATTTTTGCTCCACATTTTGACTACTGCTCAACTATTCTTTTCCTGTGTAACGAACGAAAACAAAATAAGTTTCAAATTCTCCAAAATAGAGCAGTGAGAAATATACTTCGGCGAAATAGGTTTTCAAAGGTAAAGAAAATGTTAAAGGAATTAAATTGGCTAACCGTGAAACAGATGCTGACCTTGAACACCATGATATTTATTCATAAAATATTAAACAACCTGTTACCAGGTATGTTTTTAGGTTTTCACGGCCAAAAAGTATTTTTGTTATTGTTTTTGGGGTGTTATGCCGTGTTTCGCTACCTCCTTCTTTAGCCAACGTTTCGGACAGCGTTACAGTGTCCATCATGGTCATCTGCCCTGATGATGGACACTGTAACGCTGTCCGAAACGTTGGCTAAAGAAGGAGGTAGCGAAACACGGCATAACACCCCAAAAACAATAACAAAAAACCTGTTACCAAAATACTTATCAAATAAAATTATATACAACAAGTACTTTCACAGACATAATACAAGAACGTGCAAGGAAATCAGGCTACAAAGAAAGGACAAAGCGAACACGCAGAATAGTTTACTGTACAAAAGGATGAAGTTTTATAACATGCTATCAGAAACTTTTAAGTCCGCACCAATTGGACGATCAAGATGTTTTGTAGGAGCTATATCAAACAGGAAAAAATATGCAATATTTAATGTTATAATTAATTAGCTTTAATTAATGTACAAATTACAAAAAAAAAATTTAAATAAAAAAATCTCTACTGTTTTACGTTTATGACCACACACTATCGGTTTTACTATTCTGGTAATGTGGCAACACTAAAGTCATAGACAAATAAAAAATAAATTAGAAAAATGTTATCATTGTGTGTGAACCGCGAAACGTCAACTTGCGCCAGTTTTCCCGTCATACATGATAGTTAATTGTGTTTCACATAAAACTTTCCGTTGATGTGGTGGAATTGAAACCAAAACATGAAGGCTTTTTATATATTTCATCTAATTTCCATAGGTCTCCCTTTCAATGAATTCTTTTGAATGTTAAATAAATGATTAATTCGTGTTCGTGTGATTGATGTACGAAATCGACGTGTAAATAAATCGATTATTAATTGATTAATTATTATTTCCAGTGGCCTATGTGTCGTGCAACGATGCATCCAGAGTTTTGGAGTTGAGTGACCGGTTTTTGGAGATCCACAATGACGGACACTGGCTGGTGATGTTCTATGCTCCATGGTGCGCATACTGCCACCGCCTGGTGCCAGTCTGGTCTCATGTGGCTCAGGCATTGCACACCTCAAGCGTTAAAGTGGCCCGGCTGGACTGCACCAGATTTACTACCGTTGCAACCCATTACAAGATTCGAGCTTTTCCAACTATCATGTTGTAAGTAAACCATTTTGTCAACTAAAATTCGATAGAGGTCTTCATACACTCAAAATTAAAATGTACTGACTAATACTGTACAGAGCTGTTTTTACCAGCAGTCTATATTGATTGGATGTATGATTGTCTAATGATGGTTAATGGGACGGCTTGTATTTCAATGCATTGAATCTGTACATAATATTATTGTTAGACAGTGCATTTTTTATATTAATTAAATATACGGTGTACACAGACTTTTAGGTGATAGCAAATTTTTTTTTGTTACGAATATGATTCCCACCACATTAACCCAGAGCCTGTGTTTGCAGCATTGAAGAATCATGCCCACGTACAGTACAAATAACTGCAATCGCAGTGTTGAGTTTTCATATTCATTTTGCCTTTGAATATTGCCTCTACCGGTTTAGCTAAAGACAAAAATAAAAATGTCACTATCAAGTATGGTATTGTCTATGTGTTGTGGCTTTAACAAACATATCTTTTTTATAATTATATTGGTAGTTGATGGCCCAGTGGGTGGAATGCTCGAGCAGTAATCTAATGAGTCGGGTTTAATAAACATACAGCAAGTTATGCTTAACCTGAAATAATTCTGCAGTAATATTGCAGCCCTGTTTTCCTGAGGAATTCCATTAAATTTTCCATTTTAAAAATTACGCTCATTTTAGAAATTGAGCATAATTTCAATTACAGTAATTTCTTAAAGATTTTTATTTTATTCCTGGTTGTGATAGATATTTTTTCTTTTTAGTTTGAAAGGATCATTAAAGCATGAGTTTGCCGGGGAACAAACAAAGGAAGAGTTAGTTAACTACGCCCTGCGCATGGCCGGTCCTCCCGTCTCCGTGGTCACTAAACCAGATACCGTTGATATCATCAAAGAAAAGAACCCAATTTTCTTCACATATGTTGGTCAACAGTCGGGGCCTTTATGGGTAAGTTATCTATTATTTCAACCCCTAAACTGTCTACCATCAACTGCTACTCGTAGTTCAAGAAATTCGCCTCACTTTACACTGCACTATTCGGTTTAGTGCAAAGCAGATTATACAGTACTCTCACGCCAATGATAGATCCACAATGGTGAATTGAAAGCGGCGGATTGTAGTGCTTTCATACAAATACGCTACAAAATTAAAACAGGTATTTTGTAAAAGCAAACAAACACCACAATCTATTCATGTAATTTCCATTTTTTTGATTTAAAGTCTAGGCATCATGTTTTTGCTTGTGAGAAGATTCCACTTCGTTAACCTATTAAAAAAAAATTAAAAATAAGAGTGTGTAATTCACACGCGGTAGAAGCGAAACTAGAAAGTCGCTAGATGCCGCTTTCTTTTCTTTTGCCTGTTTATTTTAAAGTGATTTGAAGATTAGATTCCAATTATTCCAATCTTTTTGTAGGATTCGAACTCGGTTTGCTCGATGTCTGTCTCACTGACCGCATGGATATGTTCGGCGACTTAGCCGTTGCGCTATGGGAGAGTGGAACCGAGGTGCGATTTTAGCGCTTTATATTAGAACCGATGACCCGTCGTATAATAAATTTTAGTGACGTGTTTCCGTTTCATCCGAAATTCCAATCACTAACGACGCTAAAGAAGTTTCACTTCAAAAATGTAGTTGAATGAAACAAACAGAAACACATGCGACAATTGCTAGAATGCACAGTGGACTAACCAGAATGTCCTAAAACAACAATTAAATTTTGGTGACCACTCACATAGACAGCGAGAGCAAGCCAGACAGCGATACAGTAATTGAGTGTGTAAGAGTGAGATAACCCAATCCTTCCCATCGGTGAACAAAGGTAGTTGCTGAGGACTAGGCTTACTGAATTTGTCATATGAATATTGGCAAATTATAGAGCTTGATTTTGTGTTTTCGACTAGTAAAAATAATGGCATATTTTAGTAGTTGTTGGGTAATTGAGTGTTGGTTTACTGAAAGAATAGATAGAAGTTTTCACAAGTTTTAAAACTTAACCTTGTACTTGTAATAAATATCACAACCTTCAACATTATAAGTCGTACGTAACCATCGCTCATTATGCGTAATATAATATTAACGTATTGTCCCTCATAATATGGCTTCATTCTCGTTGTTGCTGATTGTCTTAGGAAAATTAATGTTGTATGACTCAAGACTGTTGTTTTAATTTTTCAGGATATGTTCTTTTACATTGCTGAGAAATACCAACCTTTGGCCTCATTCTACGCAACTTCCGAAGAGGTGGCCAGCAAACATGTACCTTTGGATAATCTCCCGGTTGTTTTTGTGTACAAAGACAGTTCTCCATATTACTTCCCAGGTTCGATTATAATAAATATATCTATTGATATTCAATCAGGGTGATTCTGGATCTTTTGTGATAGCGTAACATGTCGCCAATAATGAACGACGTACGCCTTCCGATGTTCGACAGATTTTGTCTTAATTGTCGCGTTACGCTGACCCATCGCAAAAAATGCGGAATCACCCTTCAGATTTGAAATTCAACTCGTCTCATTTGTATATTTTATACCATGTCCAAATAAAGTTTGAACAACTGCTGTGGTTAATCCAACTGTGGATGCTGTTATGTGTGCCATCTCTTATTGATATGTTTCATATGCATATTTAAAATTCTTTTATTATTTCCATTCCAGAGGACCAAAGAATCTTAGAAGACCAAACGCTCCTCAATACCACCATGCACAAATGGATTGATGCGGAAAGGTTTGGAACGTTCCCCAAAATATCTAGGGCCAACATAAACGAATTGCTGGCTTTGGAAAAATTCCTAGTATTGGCTGTTGTCGAAGAAAACAAACTCAATGAGATATCAACTGAAGAAACTGAATTCAAAAACATGGTAGAGTCAGTTATAAGGTAGATATGTTTTTTTTTATTATTCTCATTTCCCGGGTTGCAAGGCCTCACCTACAGTGTCGCCAACTCTAGACACCTCCCCCCTAGGATGACGTATTTTGTTAATTAATTAGTCCCAACTTAGGCTATAAAAGATTTTAGCTCCTTTTCGGGTGTTTTCTGGCTCTCTTTTAAAAATCGAGGCAACACTGCTCACCAACCATTCTGGTTGGGATTTGGCCTCCCTCACAAATATTCTCAATTGGCTCCAGTTCTCAAACCTTCCTCTCCCCACTCCAATCTTCTTCCAGGCATTAACATATTAGTTTCTTACCATATCGTCAGCCGATCAGCAGAAAGGAACTACAATAGAAGTGTGTCGATTCATTCTTTTTACGGATTCAATTCCGGAACCAGATTCAGCTAAGTGGACTCGATTCATTAGACTCTCTCCTTTGATTCCAGTGAGTCCGCCGGACTCACCGAATCCAGTGCCGAATCTCCGCCGGAGTCATTGAATCAGCCGGAGCAAACTCAGTTTGACTCCAGCCGATTCAACTGGACTCGCCGGACCCGGTGGAACATCACGGAGTTGAGGAGTCACAATAGTAGGAGTTATAAGAGTGAACGAAATTTACTTCAGTTTATTTATCTGGAATCGGAAACAATTCATTGAACAACTTGTCGAGTAATGTTCGTAAATCATCAAACACTGATTTATTCTTGACCTAAAAATAAATGCTGTCCATTATAATATGCCATTTGGTGTTCTTTGACAACAAATAGCGGTTCACGGCTGAATATCCAGTAAATTGGTTATTACCGGTACGTATTATTAAATCTCGATGTATGAATGTAAACGAGGCAAGGAGTGTGTGCCAAGATTGAGTTGTTTGGCGGTCCGACCTCTCTGCCTACCCTTGCGGTGAAACGGTGTGTTGGTTAGTTAGGTAGTTAGTTAGTTTGTGTTTTGAAAAATTATCTTTATAAAACTAGTAATTACACCTATGTATCGTCGGCGCGAACTTGCTGGAAGGCAAATTTGCTCCGTGCAGACTAACAAAAGGTAAAAAGCAATACTCCTTGCTGTCTTTTGACTACGAGAAATGCTATTTCTTTATGAGAAATGTTTTCGTGCTACACTCTGGATGCCTGCTGTGACTGCGCCCCGCTAGAGCGATACTAATGCCGCCCGGCCCGTGCCGCGTACCTCCTCCCGTCCCACGGCCAGCCACCAACATCGTTTGTTCTCGCAGATCTCACTCACTCGCGCTCTCTCACTCTGGAACGAGTAAAAGAATGAGAGTGGCTACGTTTCTCTCACTCTGTCACTCGTTCCCGAGTGAGAGAGTGCCAGTGACTCCGGAATCGATTCAGATCATTGGATTCGTTCCGGCCGTCACGACTCACTTCTAGACTACAAGGATT
The DNA here is from genome assembly GCA_936435175.1 of Glyphotaelius pellucidus. Taxonomy (NCBI): domain Eukaryota; kingdom Metazoa; phylum Arthropoda; class Insecta; order Trichoptera; family Limnephilidae; genus Glyphotaelius; species Glyphotaelius pellucidus. The sequence continues at coordinate 14,093,899 of OW386544.1, read as the reverse complement.
TTCTTTTCTGAAGTTGAATAACATCTTTGAAAGATGTTATTCAACTTCAGAAAGCGATGCATCTGTGTGGGTAGACAGAGAGGATAGACCGCCACCTCTGCTATATTCACATTCATGTATTGTCTCATACGTACTCCTCTTATTATTACTCTTCTGAATTTACCAGGCTAATTAATAGCCTGGTAATTGTAATAGTGGTTTCCACATTTCATGCGCGACTTATTTTTTTAATATGATATGTAATGTGTTCAATTGTGTTCAAATGTGTTCAAATGTGTTCAAATGTGTTCAATGTGCTCAATTGTTAACATTTAGTATTGGTTAAGTAATCATAACATTTCAGACAAAAGCGTGACACTCTTCACAAGCACTTCCAGTTTGGTTGGGTGGGATCGCCCGAACTGGCCAACTCCATAGTGATGTCGGTGGTATCCGTGCCACACCTCATAGTCATCAACTCCACCACCAAGCACCACCACATCCCTGAGGATGATCCCAGCCAGCTCACTCCAGAGGCTTTGCACTCTTTCTTGGAATCAATATACAACCAGACTGCACCGGTAATATACTTTTTTTTATGTAAAAACCTCAAGGTAAATCTAAATGAGAAGTTTTCACGTTTACAAGGTTTTGTTCTTTCAGTCTCTTGAAAAGAAAATTTAAAAATTGAATTGGTCTTTTGACCCACACTACATTTTTTATGTGAATACTGCACAGGAGTTCCAACTGCTCCCGACCGTTTGGAGCCAGTGAGACTTTGGCATCCCTGTGTGTTGTGAGGCTCAAAGGAGTGGGGAAGGGGAAGCCTAAAGCCATTCATCTTAAATTTGAGTTTTCCATGATATTGTGGTAATACACAAACCTTTGAGAATGGTGAAGATATCTTTAATTGTTATAATAGTTTGTCTAGTCAATAGTTAGTAATGAGATAGAGTAAAAAAAAAACAGCGCTATACAAATCATTCAAATATAATTACAGTAAAGAATTTTTTCTGCTTAGAAGTTTGATTTTTTTCAGTTTCTTGGCGACTGATTTTCCCAATTTATCCCACACATAAAGTTTTCCCATTTAAGAAGTTTTTTTATCCGGTTCCTTTTTGCTTTTTTATATGAATACCGCACAAGAGTCCCAACTGCTCCCGTCTGGAGCCAGTGAGACTATGGCATCCCTAATTGGGGTATGTTGTGAGACTGAAGGTAATGGGGAGGGGAAGGAGATGGGGAAGAGGAAGGTGGGGAAGTACCTGGCTATTCAGATCTGGTCACCAAACATGGCTAAAGCCATTTCAAGCAACGTTTCAATTCTGAATGGTGGTCTTACACCAGGGCGATACTGAGAGTATCTTCCACTCTGGAACGTGTCGCAAATATACTGTATAATTATTTTAAATGATTTAATTGTGAATTGACACAAATTAATCAAATTAAATTTTTTTGCCACGCCGAGATTCGATCCCGCGACCTTTGGATTGCGAGTCAAGAGCCTTACCCCTAGACCACGCTTCTAGAAAACTTCTTAAGAAAGTTTCACTGTATTTAGTAATCAACATTTAGACTTGCTTTTTTTATTTTGTTTTGGTCATTTCCAGGTTTACGGCGGTGACAACATCATGGTTCGCTTTTACAGGATGTATTTCCAGGCGAGGACTTCCCTGGAATACATGTGGCTGGGAAATCCTGTTCTAACTACACTCATATTCGGGCTTCCTCTGGGATTCCTTTCTCTGATCTTTTACTCGGTTTGCTGCACGGATATCTTGGATGCGGAAGAAGAAGAAACTGACGGTCAGTTTAAACTCAAAGCATTCTGTATTACAGTGAGCCTCTAAGCTAGGCAAGCTGCTTTTGAAAATGGCCAATTCTACATCAGGAATCTTGCGTATTCACTTAATCGGCTGTTGCTTCCCCTGATTTCTTCTTTCCATAAGGGTTTCAGAAGGCTGGGCTTGCTAGTTTGGTTCTTTGCATACAGTCATAGAGCATTGATTCGAAGAAGATGACAGAGAGGTGTGGCTGCTGGTGCAAGTTTTAATAATGCCAATGCCTTCAAAAATCATAAATAAACTGCAATATTTCTTTGTTTTTATTTGAATAATGCTCTATTTATAATAACTTTTGAAGGTTATTCCCATCAGTATAATATATCAACAGTCCCGAAGAACAATGTCACACCTGCTAAAAATTGGAAATGTTTTTGGTGGCTTATTTTGTTGATTTAAAATTTTGTATTTTCAGAATTTATGAAATTAAATAAAATGCAAAATATGAAAACAACACTTTGTTTCTTGATCTCAAAAACATAAAAAATAAAGAAAAAAAACTTTAAACAGCTCTCCAATGATATAATATTTCTAATAAAATAAAGTGTTTTATCGCTTGCTGCCGGTAGGCAGGGGTTTCAATGCTAATTCATATATATAAACAGATTGCCAGTGCTGTGTTTTATTATGTACGTACTTTACATAAATATGAAGGAAACTGATAACTGTTTAAAAATTCCAGATGGTGATCACAAGAAAAAGGAATAAGAAATACGAAATGAATATTTGAATCCAACCCTTCCCGCCAATTTGGATTTTCGAAATGCAGTCAAAGGGTAAGGAATAGTTTAGATTCGAAATTTGTGTTTGATTTCTTTATTTTCAATATGGTTCATTTGAAACAAAATAACTTAAGTTTTTAGATTTTCCCGGACTACTTGGATAAAGGGTGATTATCTAATAAAACTGGAAGTATGTATTTCTGTAACTGATATTGAAATAACAAGCAGGAAAAAGATCACATGCTATGACAAGCCCTCTTACAAAGGAATTTCCAAAATGACTACCATGACAAGAGAAACACATCTGACCAACTTTTACTTCAAAATCATACGGCATTGACTGGTCTGATGCTTGAGCAGATGAACCCCTGTCTGTCTTCATTGGCAAGGGTTCAATCCCTGAATTGCGCATCAGCATCTATAACGGGCCTTTTCTTTTCACGGCACAAGCCGCTTAGGCTTAGTCTAGAAAACAAACATTTACGTATATGTATATTAATATAGATTTCATTCCATAGTTGAGGGTTCTGGTGTACTGTGACAGTGTGATGTACTTGTGTGCTATTGAGAAACTATGGCAAGGTTTCAATAAACAAATTGTGTTTTTCTAGCTTAAAGTCTGTTCACATCTACGGACACAGCACAGATGCAAGTAAAACCTGCCCTTCAACAACTAATTGTGAGACTGCGTGAGGGAAGTTCAATGTGAACGCGATTTCAATTCTATTTCAAACAAACTAGAATCGCTTTCGCATGGACTTTGCCTAAACAGTGTCATTATCAGCTGTTGACGTGGTGCCATTTTACTTGTCTGTGCAGTTTCTGCGACGCATGATGCCGGTAGAAGTGAATATGCATTTATTTGAGAAGCACTTTTAAGATTCTATATTTTTAAGTAATTTAGTTTCATAAAATGGGTCGTACTTATTAGCGCTCTTCATTTTCCATATAATCTTTTCCTGATCTTGCAGGAAAAGTTTTTTTTTTTACATGTTTACATTCTGTGTGCAATTTCCATGTACAGAGTTATTACTGGATTATTTCCAGCTAGAGTACAAACTTGTGTGGGAAAAAGAGAAACATTGATTAGAAGGATTTTATAGATTATATAGAAGATGATATCGCTTACCTAAAGAAGTGTTAGCACACATCTGTCATGTCCATAGAATGTTTTTCTTTAGTGAATTGAATTGCAGAATATTATATATAATTTTATTTTGTGACAGTAAATGTTGTAGTTATATTTATTCAATTTATTTTATTTTAAGTATCTCTCAGGGTAATAATTGAATTGGGGTTTTAATAAATGTATCCACATTTAATTTTTCTACTGGGTGTATTTTTAAGATGGTGTATACAAGTAATAATAATAATTGGATAATTTGTAGAGCGCCGTTTTTGTGAAAAATCACCAATCAAGGGCGCTATACAATTTATTGTGAGTTCTCAGGCTCTATCTATTTTAATTATTTACAAAAAGATACAGAGAACGTACCTACCTCACAGGTCCCTTCTGATAAACACACTTTTATTAGAAAGTTTATGCTTGGAGACAATACAGCTGCACGCAGAGGATACTATATTCAAAACACTGGAGGACATTGCATGATTTTTGATTTTAGTACCTTCCATTAGTGTTGACATTACATTTATGAGAAGATTAGTGGCAAAAGTAGAGTAGATATTTAAAATATGTTTGAAATATGTAATATAATCTACATAAAAATATGCAGAAATTCACATCACCACAAATCACATGCTTGAAAAAAGACTGTATGTCAACTCTGACCAAAAAACCACAGTCTAAACATAAGCGCAAGAGTCTCAACCGCTCCCAACCGTCTAGATCCAGCGAGACTACGGCATCCCCAATCATGGTATTTTGTGAGGCTGAAGGTAGTGAGGAGGGGAAGGAGATGAGAAGAGGTGGGGAATTAATTATGTGACGAATTGGGTGATATTATGATCTGGTTACCAAAAATGACTAAAGCCATTTCAAGCAATGTTTCAATAATTCTGGATGGTAATCTTTTAACAGGGAGATACTGAGAGCATTCTTCACTCTGGAATGTGCCGCAAATTTACTATTAATTATTTTCAGTGAATTGATTGTGAAACAATCCAAATTAATTATTGGATTTGAGCCTGCGAACACCGAATTGCTAGTCGAGAGTCTTACCCCTCGACCATGGAGGCTGTCATACCGCCAATAAATATAATTATTTTTCTTTGTACTCATTTTGTATGTGAATTATCATCTATCCAAGTTGCCAAAGTTCTCAGAAATCATTTACAATGATGGAAACATCATTTTCATTTACAAAATTAAGAAAAAAAGAGGTGTTATTTGTAAGTCACTATTTAAGTGAAAATGATTAATTCTTCTATAGCCAGTGAATTATAGCGGTGATTTAATTAATCAAGAAGTGAACCAAATTTCTAGCCAAACTTAATAGATTTAAATAATTTTCAGTACATACTATTCTAAACGTCTCATATATTGTACTATAGTCAAACAGATACCAAGTGCACTCTCAAAATTTCGAATGGGTAAGAACGTTCTTCCCCGTTTGAAATTTTGGCAGTGCACTTGGTATCTGTTTGACTATAATAATTTATCTAAAAAGTTCTTAGCGCTTAAATATTATTTTCAATGTGTGCTTATGATTTATCTGTATGGCCGCTTTTATAATTCTCACGGCGCGGCGAAGGCATGCGACATCTCATTTCTTTGATACGTATGAGGGAGATGCAAGAAAATGATTACTTTTCCTTTGGAGGAAGCAGATATGCGTAATATGTACATTGTGTGCCTCACCGTTTGTCTCACTATTATTTAGTGTGTAAGAAAGAGCTGCAGCATTATTGTGATAAGGAATGTACATTTTTTGCCTTCATCGTGCTGCAACCGTGGGATTTATAAAAGCACTCAATGGGTGCATTACATTTTGTAAACCTAGTCATTTTGTATTGATATTGAATAAAAATAACTTATTTGTAAATCTTTGTTTAATTTTCTTTTTTAATTTTAAAGTTCAGTATTTTTAAAATTCTTCAACAGTCTTCTACACTACCGATCTGCACTGATGTTATACTGCAGAGAGCCCATTGTACAGGTGTTAAGGGACATACTTGACTTATTTTAACCATCGATTGTGACATTATTTGGAGTAAAAAATGAAATTTCAGTCACCGGTAGCATTTTTTTTTTTCAACTTAATACATTAAAAATCAGTAGGTATTGGATAGTTAGGGTTGGGGTGACAGGTTGGGTGGTTATTCGGCTGAGGGACCAGCGATGACATGTTGAAGAATTTTTTTTTGTTAGGTTTTGAAGAAAAAAAAGCATTGAAAAAAGTCACTTGAGACCAAAATTTCGTTTACATTTTTTACTCCAAATAATATCAGGATCACTGGTTAAAGTAAGTCAGTCCGTCCCCTAACACCCTGTGCGTACACCCTCTTTTTAACCCTAGGGATCCTCAAGAAACTTAAAAAATATATTTTTGTCAAAGCCAACGCATAGACAATACCGCAAAATATAGTAGAAAAAATGAGCAAAGGCAAAATGGATGTATAAGGTCGACACTGCAATTGCAGTGCATCATTCCGTGCGTGGGCGTGATTCTTCAACACTACAAATGTCGGGCTCCAGCCGCTAACGGTTAAAGAAGACAAACATTTGCCAACTCCTACATATAACAAAATATTTTTTTACCAGAATATTATTTTAATTCTATAGGTATTTAAAATGTGTATTTCATTTGTTTAAATTTCTTGGGGTTGATATTGACAAGTAAAAACAGATTTTGTTATTTTTCAAGGGTCTGCACTTTTCAGCTAACACGCAATTATCAACCCTATATAACTATAGGGTACCTACAGCACATTCTTAAATTTTACAGTCAGTGGTATCACAAACCTATTTGCCTTTTCTAAAAAAGTAATTTTTAAAAATAAATCAATCATAGAATGCAAAAATCAGCGCTGCACACAAAAACCATATATCTCCAAGGCCAAAACAACAAATACCTACTTGCAGTTTCGGGCAACTCTTGATTTTTATTTCGGAAAGTTAAACAAAATTTAGTCTAGCAAATTTTGATATTTTATAAAACAGAAACCTTTAACCTCTCCGCGAGTGAGTTTTGGCGAATAAAACTGTACATGAGGAGTGAGTTTTTTTTTGTTCATTTTTTTAATATTTTTTTTTATAAATTAACATAGATTAACTAAAAACAATATTATATTTTAAATTAAAATGTCGTCGACATCAATCTATAAAAATAAACCAACATCGAAAAATAACATCTCCATACAAAAAAACTGCTTCCTTCCTCTGACGACCGCTAAACGACGCAAAAAGAATTTTCAAACTAAAACTATGAAGTTGGTATTGTAGGTATGTCTTCCAAAACTTCAAAAAACTACGCGCTGATGTCAATAGAAGCCATTTCAAGTCAAATAGTTACATTAAATGTGACATTAGAACAATAAATGAATTTGAATAATGGTTGCTGACGAAACGTTTCGTCCATACTCTTCCGAGCATTTTTTCGCTTCGACGAACTGTTTCGTCCACGCTCGTGGAGAGGTTAAAATGCATCAAATTTCAACAAGAAAAGGGCTGCGCTAAGAGATGATTTTTTTCTACACTTAAACCCTTCAGGTTTTAGGCCTATTTTGTCGGAAGGTCAAAATATTTCAGCTTTGCAATAAAATCTAAATAAATAGAAAATTTCTGAACACACCTGAAAACTAAACACTATTTTTGAAAGGTGATGAAATATGCCTTAAAACTTTATAATTAAAACTAAACATATTATTTTTGAAATATCAAAATTTTGAATGCAAACATTAAAATGTTTTAAAAATTGCTCACCTTTCGTTTTTTCTAATTGAAATTACCGATAATGAATAATTTGTCAGATTATAGAGTACTGCCTAAAGACCCTCTACAGTCCGGAATTTTTTTAATAAGAGTACCTTGTAATCTGACAAATTACAAATCAAAGAATCTCTTTGAACTACAATCGTATTACGTAATTATGTATATAATATGTACGTGGAATTTATTAAATTAAACATCACAATGGAGAGCTAATATTTTATTATATAAATAATGGTGGCGCGTAAAAGTTACAACCTGTCCAATCATTATAGTGAAGATTTGCCGAAATTTTTATGTACAATCAACAGTGATAGGCATGTCGGATTACAGGGAGCGCCGGATTAGACAGGGTCAGGATTACCGCAGGTCCACTGTTTAAGTGTTATCTTCGACTAACTTTTTCGTCGTTTCTAGTAAAAATAATTAATAAAAAATTCCCAAAGTTTCAAATTTTTTTTTCAAATTGCGATCATAAACTTTGGTTTCTTCAAGGTTAAGCGGCTATTTCAAAACTTTGAAGAAAGAATGAAGTTACCGCTCAATCCTTTTTGAAAACAACAGAAACTGTTGAATATTCTTTGCTGAAAATTTCTTGATATTTTATTTAGCCAAGTGGAAGTATGAAAAGGTTCACAGGCCACACGAAATGGGCTCTCGGCCGCAGGTTGGTCATCACTGCACTAGAGACGATTTTCTGTCTTTCTGTGTGCATTATCAAGATAATTTAAAAGTTCAATACAGTAACAGGCCTCTCCATTGAATGAAATGAATAATGAAAGAAAACAAATTCATTAGCATTAAAAACATTAGTAAATTTATTGTATTCATAATTATATTATTACTTACATATACAAGATACTCGCTTTTGTTGAGAATACAAAAGAGAGAAAAAAATAAAGCTTAAAATATGATGATATAATATAAAATAAGCAAAACGAAAATCAGTTCTCATGCATTAGTTAATTGATAAGCGATATTGATTTTAAGTGGTCATTGACATTAGAGCCAAAGATAACCATCCAGAAATCCGTGAGCATAGCCATTGATTATAGGAACAAGGGCCATGAACCATTATTACCATGAAACCTTGCGCGCAAAAGAATCTTAATCCATACTATTGCAAATCACATCTACGCACAGCAGTGTCCCACTTGTATTTACTTTCTACCTACACACCAAATGCATAACTTTCATTGGCTCCTTCACTTTGATAGTCCGTGCAGACAATCATAACTCAGCGACAGTTGGCACGCTGCCATGCCACATCTCCCCTTGATTGTTTCTATTATCTATGTTAAAACAGTTGATTGTGAAGCTTATATCAGTTATTCTGTGAAAAGCGATGATCCAATAGTATATTATGATGCACAATCTATCAGTGTTTTGTTAGCAACAGCTGATCCATGAACTCTTTATCAATGATGATGTCTTTTTGTGAATATATTGTATGTTACAAGTCGTCATCGTCCGAGTCCAGAGCGGCTCTTCTCCGGTCGAACTTGACCGTTGAATTGCTCTTGGGCATCTGCTGGTTGACTGACTCTAGTATTCCTATGAACTCCTGCTCGCTAATCTGCCCCCTAACCTGACCGCTCTGGGCCATCCGGCAGATCATGGCCTCTACCATTTGTCCCTTTTCGGGTTTTCCTAACTTTATTGTGTTCACTGAAAAGAAAGAAAAACAATGTTAGTTCATTGAAACTCCCCAATGTTTAAGTTCTGTAAATATAAGTACAGTCGATTCCTTTATTATTCCTACTTTATTTGGATCACATCGGGCCCAAACATTTTGTCCGGGTAAGCAGCGGCTGTCCCAAACAAGCGAAGTTTAAGGTAGGTAATAAAAATAATATTAAGTACATTAATTATTGAGCTTTTCTTATATATTGAATAAATATTACATTTATTCCAGTTCTTTCAGCAGTTCAGTAAGCATTTGTTGAAATGCTGACCGTTAGATCCTTCCATGAATATAGGTAAATGTCAGATACTACTGTTAACTTTTACCAGTAATTCGGTGTCCATAAATGCTATTATTGTGAAACTGCAACCTTCAATGCTAGAAGGTATAAACTATACATCCGCCTGTGTGTCCTTTCCTTTGCACACACCCTGCACTTATTAAAATTGGGTCAGTTGCATTACTTCTTCCAAGAAATGTGCAAAAAATTATACTGGTTGGAATTGATTGCGAAAATAAATTCCTAGAGGCCGTGCGCCTACATTACGGAACTTCAAAACAAATGAAATTTTTATTTTCTAGGGGTTACTCTTTCTTATGATTTCAAATGTCTACAATATTAGTTTTTTTGTTTGTTTTTTAATGGGGTTTTAGGGGCCGCATCCAGCTGTGAAAATGTAGGGGTTTGATCAAAAAGTATAATAAGTTGGTATTTAAACTGAGTATTTTTTGCAAATTTTTACAAAATGTAGTTCAACCATCGACCAAGTATAAGATAGACGCGCCCTGTGAAATTCAAAATGACCCCAGAAACCAAATAAAATTGGCTCACGGCCCATTTATAAAAAAGTGCGTGCATTTTTTTGCACCGTTTAAATCGCATAGTCCTTTGTGTTGTACCTTTTATTGGTCTATAATGAAACTAATTTGTGACCCAGTCGTCCGGACCGATTTAATTTTTTCAAACACAAAAATATCCCACTTCCGAATATTATACAAGGTACACGCGGCGGACTTTAATTTTGAAAATGTATTTAGCTATTTGAATACAAAAGAAAATATATGGCTTGCCGATAGCTTTTGGACACCGCATTCATTAACGTGAAAAAAGTAAGGTTTTTAAATAGTGTCAGGCAAAGTTTCTGACGTCATTTCACTTCGCCCGGTCCGTTTACTAATACATTGAAGAGGCTCAAAACATAACGGCTTCTCGTTTCTTGTGTGTTGGTCTTTACACACTTTAAAATGCCTAAATGTATAATTAATAGTTGCTACAATTCGTTGGACATCAAAAGGAACAATAGCGTATTACCTTTCCATCGGTAAGTTATTACAAATCTTATTAATTTTGATATAATTATCAAGTCGACGCGACGCACGCATTCATCGCGTGATAAATTGTCGATGTGTTAGTTCACAATATTGAAACAAGCGTTGGTACGCGTCACAAACTATACAAGTGTGTGTAATGTCCGGCTGACTGCTAAACAGGGTTGTATTATGTCGATATTGCCCAGTTGGAATCGTTTCGGAATGTGTGGTATTAGATAAAAAAAAATAAAATTTATTTGTAAAATAATTTACCTTCAAATATAACCACGCACAAATAGATTTCCACTGAAATTAAAAACCTTTTATAATGTGCTTACTATATAGCACTTACTTTACCGTATATACTTTATCTTATATATTTTATAATAACATGCTTTTTATTTTCTTTCATGTATACCTATGCTTTCTTTTCTTTACACTTTTAGTGTTCTTTACTTTACACTGTTAGTATTCCTGTGTTCTATGTTCTCTGAACTCCCATGTTCTTCCTACGTTCTACACTTTTAGTACTACATTATTTTTTTTCTATATTCTACTTTATTTTTCCTTACTCTTTCATATTACTCCATAGCCATTTACATTATTGTATATTCTTTTGTATTCAATAATATTCTTTCTTATTATATTATTTTATATTTTTTTTTTATATTCTCGCACATTTTTTATATTGCATATATGTTAAAGTACTGTATAGAAAATCGACCACCACAACACAGGCATGTGCCTAGCATGGTGGTCGAAAAATCATAAAATTCATGTAACAAACATTTTAATGAATAAAGAAAACTTAAAAAAAAAGATCATTTTTTGAAATCAATAATTATGAATGAAAATATTAAAATTACGTATAAGTACGATAATCAAAATCAGAATAATAATCTTTAAATCTTCTACACGTTTTAACGGTTTTCATAGTTTGCGAAAATCCCCATTGTGATTTCTTTACACGTGATAGGAGTAAATAGAGGGTATGGGGTACAATAGGTAAGGGGTACACAAGATAGAAAGAGGGTACAACAAATTTGTAGTAAGAGTCAAGGGGTATGCAGGTAAAAGGTTGACAACCGCTGCTTTAACCCATCTCCTTCCCCTCCCCACTACAATCAGCCTCACATCCCCAATTGGGGATGCCATAGTCTAACTGGTTCCAGGTGGTTGGGAGAAACCCATAACCGCCGCCCCGCTGACCATTTATTGGATAACTAACACCCCTGCAATGGGTCTTTCCAAGTGGTTAACTACGTTCGGTGACTTAGCAGAGGTGCCTGCGTTCAAGGGGTGATGTTTGTCGAGGTCTTGGCGGCGAATGTGTTTGTTCACCTACTTCGTGGCGGGACGGATCGTGGTTGGGGGAGTGGGAGAAAGTGGTTGGCGGAGACGTAACTTAGACCTCTCCAGCCGGGCCCTGTCGACCCATCGGCACCGCGGTTGGAGGAATAAATTCATAAGTCCAATACTCCAGGACAATCTGGACGTTGATTCCCAGATTCCTACCCGCCCTCATACCTTTTTTCCTTCCCGGAGCTTCCTCTCCTTTCTTTCCATCAAAGGCCCTTCACACAGCATCTTTCCAATTTTTTTCCTCAGGGCCTATTAATTTAATGTACCTACTATCTGTATTTAGGTTAGTGTACAATAAAGCTGTCCTGAAGAATTAAAAATAATAGTTGATACAATAATAAATAAATAACTCCATTTAATTATAATGTCAAGCCACAAACTTTTTTTGATGATTATCTACTAACTATTTTATAAAAATATTTTTTACTAAAAAAAAAAACCTTTGTCCAATAATAAAAACGTACACGTTTCCTGTTTTTGGTTCTACAGGTACATTGAACATCTAAACACGTTCAGAATGTAAAAACTAAAAATGAAAGCTTAAATGTTTCTTGTTATTTATTTATCCTTTACCTGATTCAGCCCTTCGCTTTGGTTTCGTGACGTATTTGTTGACGTTTGTATACAAATTAAAACAACACTTCTTGTCACACAATGAACGCTCTCAGGTTCTTTCTTCAAGCGACTTTACGAACTTGTACGGCTAGTTTATACCAAGTAGGACTGTTAAATTCATCTTCATAACATGTGACGTATGATATTTGAGGCATCTTATTGGTTGATAAATGAATAAACTACAGAATGGGATTTGAGAACGAACTTTGTGATCTGTTTTATACTGTAGGGAACTTGCAAATATTATCGAGGCTTTCTAAGCGAGGCGATGGAATACGAAGAAGAGTTGTATTGTGAAATTAATGTTACATGGGGTCATTTTTCAAAGGCGAGTTAGTTAGGTATGGCCTATCTAGCCATTATTGATCGAAGAGTTCAACACAAGATTAAAATGAAATTATAAACACGCTTCCTATTGTTTACAATACTGTGGGGATCGGGAGATGGGTATGTTTAACATATACATGGCTTATTTAATTCTGCATGTAATAATGCAGTGACATGTGTAGTCTAAAGCAGGGGTATTATTGATATTCGTATCCGCAAATGCGAAACATTCGTATTAATTCAGACATCTGCATCCGCAGATGTGAACCTCTAATAATCCGCTTCTGCGGATGTCAAAATTTTGCATTCGTAACAACCCTGATCTGGATCAGAGGTGTTACGGATATTCGCATCCGCAAATGTGGAACATTCGCATTAATTCAGACATCTTCATCCGCATCTGCAGATGTGAATCTCTAAAAATCCGCGTCCGCGGATGTTAAAATTTTTGCATCTGTAACAACCCTGATCTAAAGCGTTGCAGTTATTGCTCTATATGCTGCGTATTTTCTAAACTTTGATCAATGATAATGACCCCTAAAATTTATTTAAATGAAAATAAAAAAAACAGGTGTATATTTTTTGGCTATTGAAAGCATTTACAAGGCCACCCGATAAGAAAAGTCAGAACTTTCACATTTTGAAACAGCCTAGCCCACACTTTTCAAGCAATAAATCAAACTCCCATCAAAAGTTCAAGGTCTAATAACAAGAAAGTTCAATTTTCACAAAAAGTAATATAAATGTGATGAATTTATGAAAATGATTTTTCTTTTTTTTTATGAATACCAAAATTCATAACAAAGAAAGCCGAAAACTCCATTTTGGGCTGCAAAAAATCATCAAGGGGAATCACAGGTTGGGCATACCCGGTCTAAAAAAACACACCGTATGTAAGTTATGCACCAGTGTGAGTAAGTCAACTAAAAAAACACACTGTATGTAAGTTATGCACCAGTGTGAGAAAGTCAACTAAAATTGGTAGACCTATACTTACATCGTGCCCGGGCATCCTGACTAAGAACTTGTGCCAGAATGGCATGTTTTGTTTCTTCCATTTGCTTCGCCCGCTCCTCCTGGGCCTTGGGGTCTCGCTGACCTTCACCTTGGCCCTTAAAAATTACAATTCCAATTAGCATAGTTTTCTCAAGAAAGGACACCAAATATGTGTAAACCTAGCTGGATTATTCAATCAAAATTATAATAACCTTTATAGGTAATTTCTCAAATAGCTAGAGCTAAAAATTGTTTGGTTTTGGGTAAATATTTACCAACTTTTAATAGACACAGATTATGGAGATAACACTTGGTTTCAGCTTAATTACTACAAGAAACAACTATTTATGCCAGGAGAGATGGTTAAAGGGTTAAATGACAACTCATAACCAGCTCCTCTTTGAAAAGTCATTAAAAGCTATGAAAAAAAAAAATTGAAGAATAGCCCATAACCTAACCTAACGTAACCTATTTAACCAATATTTTCATCACATTTAATGACTTTTCAAAGGAGTTGTTGAGTTGATTCATTCAGAGTTAGATGCTTTAAATTCCCTTTTTCTTTAACCGCCCTACCTTTGGGTTATTTTCCAAAAAGTAGATAAAAAAAAAATCGGGTTTTTTTAAACGGTTTTATAAACTGCGCCACTTGCGTAGAGTACCGCCGACTAGCGGCGTTACTTGTACGGGAGAAATGAAAATACCCATCCCATGTCCCTTAGCTTCGCGATAGCGCAGGAACAAACTTGGTGTATACAAACGCATCGCGCATGTTTTGTGAGTTTCGGGTGTAGTTTTTTTTTACCTGAACGTACGTGATATGGTTTGTTGCATTCGGGCGACAATATTGCGGACGTATCATGTACATTCATATGTATAGGGCGGTTAATTAAAGTTCAAAACGATTCCTTTGCTGCCAATTTGGATGTTTTTTGGGTGGATTTGACTTTTGCGAAAGTTGCTCAACCCAAACACCCGAACTTGAACCTAATAACCTATTTTGTGCATGTAAATACGTAGTTGTTTCTTGTAGTAATTGATGAAATTAAGTGAAATTTCCATAATCTGTACCTAAAAGTGCGGCGATCGGGTAAATAAATAACTGGATTTGTTGCGGGAGTGATTCCAAAATAATCATTTTGAATTGAAATCTTAAGTTTTGCATTTCTAACCCCCCATGTGACTCACAACATTGAATGTTTACTACTAATAAATCGTTAATTACGGTATATAAGATACAAAAATGAAGCCAGCTTTAATTTATTCATTGAATTTACCAAAATAGACTCATTGTACTCAAATTACCGCAAATGTACTCAAAATAAAGTGTGAAGATTTTTGACACATACAGGAGGAAAGATTTGGCATATTATTTGCGCTGAAATGACAAAAATACTTTGAGAAACATATATTAAAAAAAAAACTAAAACACTTACTCCATATTGAGACTGTAATTGGGAAAGCCGCTGCTTTCTTATTTGCTCAAGATCAGCATCACTCATCTTCGCGTTTTATTTTCTAGCAGTTTCCAAATTTCCAAAAATGTTTCCAAGTTTCTGTACTCGATAGAAGTCCATAGACAAAATTGTACATCTGTGATAAAATCTTCGCCTAAAATATTTTTGAAGCGGGGAGGGGCATTACTGAATTTTCGTACTTATAGCGGGTTCAGACGATCTGTTTTACTGATCAACTTTGAACATCAAAAATTGTTTAAAATAACATTTTCAACTTTGTTGAAAGAAGGTTCACACGTGTCAATGCGCTTTGAAGTATCGAGTTTTTCAACTAAAATTGAACCTTCCGTTACCGCATGTAAAAATAAATGCAAAGAAAAAAAAACAGACGACCCGGCATATGATTCTATCTAGTCTATGCTATAAAAAGGTATGATAGTTGCGAGTGTGATTCCCTCTTTAGAGCAAAAATAAATTCACACGTTCTTGTAAAAATCAGTAAATCAACACTTGAAAAGAGGCTTACAAAAAAATACTAAAGCCGAATGCGGCCTTTCCACAACGTCTACCGGCGTGTTGATGCAGAGAATTGATGCAGAACAATTAATACAGAACTTGTGTAGCGGATGTAGGTTTGTATTAGAAAGTGTAGGCCCCCCAGAAAACGAATCATCGATCATTATTTGCTCGATCTTTTTAGCAAACGAAATATTTCGATTCATTATCAAATGGTAGACAAAATCAATAATTGATTGGCCTTTCTCTTAAATTCTTTATTCTGCCCACCCAATGTTTTTGTTTTAAATATGAATGGGAAATGCACGAAGCAAATCCCATACAAATCGCAAGTTTTCCTCACTGATGAATTTTGCTGCCACCCCTGGTCTGGGGCCTCAAAATACGTGTCAGAAAAGGGTGGTCCGTTTGATAGTCTCCCCTATCTTAAGGTTAAAAGGAACGTACGTTATAATCTACGCACTCACCACGCACGCACCAATTTAATTATTTTAGGTTAAAAGTTAAAACACTTTTTGCAAGTTATGTTTTAAAATATTTCGATGAAATAATTGCTTGCACCCATACACATTCAATACTAATATGAATAAATAGTTTTGTCCTTAAACAAATTCAAATATTTCAAAAAAACTAACAAATCCAATTCTGTACCGGTGAATATCTTGTATTTGTTTGCATGTCGCGGTTTCTTTGTCCCGGTGACTAAGCCGCCTGAAATTATGTTTCTGAAGAACCGGCTATTTCCACTTAACTGGGCGAAGCCGAAACAATAACCGCCCGCGGAGCCTAGCAGCAAAACCCGCGGGGCGGGTTTTTAACTGCTAGTTATTTTATGTTTGGTGTGGCAAGATGATAAGTTTCGAAATAGCTTTAAAACTTCGTCGCTAGATGGCGGTAGCAGCCAGACAGCAGTGATATCATAACTTTTTGACAATCTGATTTTAGTTGTGTATTGAGAAGTTACTCTGGAAGTGAGGTTATTGTTTTGTTTATAAAATATATTTTCGGATTGATTTTTCGGCCTTAGTTTAATTTTACGTGATACTTAACAGAGTGGCGAAGCAAATTACTGGAATTAGGTGCGATCTGTTGTGAGTAAAGAAAGCATTTCTTACAATATTCAGTTTTATACGTTTATTTTGATTCTGACGTTTTTCGTTTGTATCCTAACGACAATCTGGAATAATACATGTCATTATTTTTGTATCCTTAGCAGAATATTTTTGGTAAATTTGATTACGTTTTTTAATTTGTGTGATAGTGTTTCAAATATTTTATGGTTTCGAAGACTGAGTAGATTATGCATTTTGGGGTTAAAAGTTCAACGAACAGAAAAGGTAGCTGTAACTACATACCACGATTCTATATTAAAAAAATGTTACTTGGAAACCCTTTACTTTTACCTAAAATAATTTGATAATCTAATATTATAACCCTTTACTTTTACCTAAAATAATTTGATATCTAATCTAATATTCTGGTTTAGGTCCAACACTGTTTTTTCTAACAATATGTTTCTTATTCATTCTTTCTATTATCTCCGAGTACGATGCCCATTTAAATAAATAAACAATTAAATTCTGGCATCCCCGATTGGGGTATGTTGTGAGGTTAATGGGGAGGGGAAGGAGTTGTGAAAGAGGAAGGTGGGGAAGTATCTGGCTATTCATATCGGATCACCAAACACAGCTAAAGCCATTGTATGGAGGAAAAAAATATTTTTAGGGAGGGTCTTTTTAGGGAAAGGAAGGAGAGGAAGTTCTGGGAAGGAGAGGGATACGACGGATGGGTAGGAATCTGGGACTCAATGTATCTAGGAGTATCGGCATGAATCCATCCCACCCATTGCGTTTCTAGGCGATGGGTCGAGTGAGACCGGCTGGAGATGTTTAGTTAGGTCTCCCTCAACCAATCTATCCCGATCCGGCCCGCCATGTAGTAGGTGGACAAACTCATCAGCCGCCAAGACCTAGACAAACCTCACCCCATGAACCCGGGCACCTCTGCTAAACCACCACGTAGCGAACCACATGAGGTGACCTATGGCCGCGGTGTTGGTTATCCAATAAATGATTCCCGGTGCGGCGGTACCCGCCTTTCAAATTGTAAATTACTGAAGATGTTACTTTTTCATATAAAAAATAAAAAGTTTCTTAAATTATGATTCTTGTATTTAAAACTATATTTTTTTACCCACAACTTAATATTCTTTTTTGATGTTGCTAGGTCGATAATCTCTGGTGCATTCATGGGATGAGATTCCGAAAAATATACATACCATCGGAAAGACAAACATAGGATTTTTTCATAAATCTTAGGAAATTCCTTTCTCCCTCTTAATATCCGATTGAACTCCCAATGAAGTACGAATCGCCACTGGACTTGATGCAGGGAACCCTGATATTAAAAACACTGCACATTGCATGATTTACAGTTGCTATGTAATTACACATTATTTTGACCTCCGTGGTCGAGGGGCCGCAAACCGAAGATCGAATCCCGGTGTGCGCAAATAAATATTATTTGAGCATTATGTTTTATTTCACAATTAATTCACTAAAATAATAAATAGTAAATTTGCGGCACATTCCTGAGTGGAAGATACTCTTAGTATCGTCTTGTTGTAAGACCATCATTCGGAATTGAAACGTTGCTTGAAATGAAGCCTGTCTCAACACAGGTAAATCCTAGTGAGACAGGCATCAATTAAACCCTATGTAAAACCCTATGTTTATAGATTAATAAAAAAAAAAAAAAAAATGGCTTTAGCCATATTTGGTGACCAGATCTTAACAGCCAAATACTTCCACATCTTCCTCTTTCCCATCTCCTTCCCTCCCTCCTTCCTCTCTCCCTACTACCTTCACCCTCACAACATACTCCAATTGAGGATATCATAGTCTCTTTTTATATGAATACCTCACAAGAGTACCAGACGGGAGTAGCTGGTACTCTTGTGAGGTATTCATCCAAAAAAATCTTCCTTTTTTTAATAAATATATAAAGTTACATTATTTGTGGCGGGCGGCGTGAATTTGAATTGTATAAAATCTACAATTTTTTTCCGAGGTTGATGAAACTTGCAAATTTGACCTTCAAAACTAGAGGAAAAACTGTAGATTTCTAAAAACCACCCCCGTCCCCCTTCTCACCCCAGAAAGCAGAATTTTGATACTCTGATAAAATTTTGACACTTGGCGATCTAAATAATGTAGGTGTCACACGCAAAGATAAAAGATCATCGCACGCACAATAACTCTCGCCATACAATCCCATACAACCCTTTTCCTTCTCAGAACTCTCCTCCCCTTCCTTTCCTTAAAAAAACCTTCCACACAGCATCCTCAGAGATGACAGGCCCTGAGGGAAATTATTTTCCTCAAGGCCTCCTGTGTGGAGCTCATGTAAAAAAAAAAATACAGACCTGTCACACCTAAGCAGATGATATGCTCGAAGGCGATCGAAATAATGTAGATGTCACACGCAAAGATAAAAGATCATCGCACGCACAAACTCTCGCCATACAATCCCATACATACCTGTCACACCTAAGCAGATGATGTGCTCGAAGCTCAAAGGTATACGCTATCGCTGCTGAGGCGATATGCGAAAAGTTATGCGACTCCCTCTCCGCCGTAAACAGGAGAGGGGGTCATTTTAATTACGGAGCTGCGTAAACTTGCGGATGATAGCCGTCAAGTTGATAGATCCAGTACAAAGAAATGACATTTCGCGGCAGCTCTCTAATTCAGCTAACCCCCTCTCCTATCATAGGAAGGAATATTTGATAGCGTAGTGTGGTACAATACATGGGGACACCAGCGTACATTATCTGACCATGCCTATATACAAATATACAGTTTTATTGCGAGAAAATTTGCACCCTCGACCTTTAAGACAATGACATTCAAACCAATAAGAAGGTCATTGTCTATAAGAGATTTAAAAAAACTACCCATTTTCCACCACTGAAAGCAGAATTTTGACACTACTCGGTGAATTTTTGAACATTTTGACGTATGAGGAAAATCCACCGTCTACACCTGATTTAGAAAAAAATCTGCATAAAGCCCTGGCAACGTCGGGGTCTTCAGATATGTATCTGCCTGTACATGTAAAGAAGAGTATTCTGGATTGGCGGTGTGGCTTTTTTTTAAATAGAAGTCTACAGTTTTATTCCGCGATTAAAATTAGAAAAAATATTTTTTTATGTTTTTCATTTACTCACAAATAATTGCCCAAGTTGCCTCTAAAATCATGAAACACTAAAATCTTTAATGGCCTATATCTTATAATTTAAAGCAAAAATAAATGAAGTAGCTCACATCCGTACTAGATATTTAATATACTTTTTGATTAGAAAAATATTTTTTCAGTTTGGTTGGGTATTTGGATCTCAAATCTATTTAAGATTTGTATGAGACGAGCCGTAAAGTGCCGCGCGAACGTCCCACTTAAAACTCCAAGCTCGAAGCTCATATCTCAAATTTCAGGGCTAAAAGCTCGAAGCTTAAAGCTAAAAGCTAAAAGTTTGAAGTTCTAAACTAAAAGCACAAAGCTCAGACTCAAGGTTCAATGCTTAAAGCTACATAAATAATTATTAAATAATTTCACCAAAGTTTGGTAATTACACATAACTTGTATTTTATAAAATATATTATGATAAAACTATACTAACAGGCAGAACGATTCGTCATAATAGACCCGATATAGTTTTACATGACAAAATTTGAAAAAATAACTTATATCATTGATGTCGCTATTCCAAATTCCTGTAATATTCAAAAATCTGTTTCTGAAAAATTAGAAAATATACAGATTTAGGAAATGAGATTAAAAGAATTTGGCATTCTCGGACTATAAAAATAAAACCATTTGTTATTTCGGCTACTGGCATTATACCTAGCTCTCTAATTCAAAATTTAGGCTTATTAGATCTGTCAAAGAATCTTTATATAAAAATGCAAAAATCATTCATATTAAGCACTTGTAGGATTACGAAAGATTTTTAAAATATTTATATTGAGGGATCAGTAGGATTTATCGGTCCAGTTGGGAGTTCTATCGAGCCGAACCCTCTGATATGAAAATATCTGGAGTCGGTCAAGTATTTTCCCATATGGTCTCTGGTAGGTTGACGTGTTGTTCTTGTATAGTTTTGTATTTATTATACTTAAACAATGCAATTACATCGCGTGGATTGACTAGATGATCATTTGTGGAAAAGTGTGTGGAAGAGTTAAGTTTTTCCTGTGGGGAAAATTTAACCCGGACATAAAGTCTAGAGAACAATTAAAATATAATAATTTGACCAACGTCTTTGTCATCGTAATTTTAATTTAATTTATTTCCTTATTTTATGTAATCATTCATTGCCTATTTATTTTGTTAATTTCCTTTTTTATTTTAATTATTTAAAAAAAATTAATTTCTTCTATTTAGCTCTGCTAAGAATACAATTTATTGTAAAGAAAATTGACAATATATGTTTGAAATGCAATGATCCTGAAATATTTTTTAATTACTTTTAGCATCATAAATCCTACAACTATGTTATCCCGTGATTTTTCACTGTTCTACTAGTCCTTTAATAATATCTAATACATGGCTGCGACCAATTAAAACGGAGACAAAGATTGCCAGAGCTTAAAACTTTGTTAAATCCTTCGATTTCTGCACTTTAATGTGCCTTCAGACGATGTTAATGACACTACCAATTAGTGAGAAAATCTCTCTCGTTCTAGGGTTGCCATTACACATAAATAATATTATATATACAGGCTGTAAAACCACGTACCCAAACGATTTTAACCAGAGATTCCTGAGCATATTTAGATGAAAAAATGTAGATGTTATTTTGCTACACGATGATTTTTTTAAAATGTTTTTCCATCACACGTCGCAACTGAATACTTGGGTACAGCCCAGCGGCGGGTCACTTGTGAACAAGTGATAAGAACTCCGTCTCGTTCCAGCTGCACAGTAACACACGTAACAACGCGCGTATCACGTGAATGTAGGAGTGGAATCAGTGGCGAAGCGTGATTGAAATTTTTTTTTTAATATCTATTCTTTTTACTCAAAATATTCTCAGGAATCGCTGGCTAAAATCCTTTGGTTATATGTATACTCAATTTGGAAGGCGGATATGGATACCGCCGCCTTGGGAACTATTTATTGGATAACCAACACTTCTACCATAGGTCATCTTGATTGGTTCGCTATGTTTGGTGACTTAGCAAGGGTACCCGGGTTCATCGAGTGAGGTGTTTTCAGATCTTGACGGCGGATGCACCTGTCTACCAGCTGCACGGCGTGCCGGATAGGCAGATGCCGGTTTGGCCTCTCCAGCTGGTCTATCTTGACCTAACGTCTTGCACTGATGGATTCATAAGTCCGTCACTCCTGGACACCTTAACGCCTAGTTTACTACCCACCCCTCGTATTTTTTCCTTCCCATAACTTCCTCTCCTTCCTTTAATTAAAAAGACCCTCCACACAGCATCTCAATGGATATGACGTAGGCCCCGAGGGAAATTATTTTCCTCAGAGCCTCCTGTCTGCATTTAATCTAAAAAAGCACAGGTTTGTCCTAGTGAGTTTAAAAATTGAACTGTGAACAGATAATAAATGAAATGTGAAGAAATAATAAATATATATTCCTCTCCCCCTTGCTGCGTTTCGTATTTTACCAACGACCCCTTTTCTTTAAGGGGTTATATATATTCAGGAGGCTCAAAAAAAGGGATTTTTCAAGAATTTTTCCTGAGAAAACTTTTAAATTTATTAAACTAAAAATTTGTACACATATTGTGATAACTTTTAACAGTTTTTAAGATTTTTTTTTTGTAAAAATAATAATTTTGAAAGCTGCTATAACTGATCTCCAGAAGCTCCTCTCAAAAAAGGCGTCTTGCGGTGACCATCATATCTCTGGACTGAATCATTTAAAATGAAAAAACCAAATGGTTTTCGTTATAATAATGAATATTCCTCTTATTAATTGAAGGACAGAGCAAATTAAAACATTTTGACAAATAGGCGGCTTCTCAAAAAAAATCGATATTTTACGAAAATTTTGGCCTTATATTATTTATAAAAAAATATGTATCTATCAGTGAGAACATGCCTTCTATTAATAAGTGTAAAATATACTTAAGAAGCTTGTGTTAAAATTTGAGACTGATCGCTTAAGCCGTTTCGGAGTAATCTTGGTCACCAACTTTAAAAACACAGTTTTGAGAAAAACTCGTTTGAAGTTTGCCTCCTACTTCCAAATGCTCTGACACGTCTTTACAAATATGCGCGTAACTTCTAAAATAATCGCCGGATTGACTTGAATTTTTTTGTGTGTATTTAAATATATGTACATTACGAAAATGAAATAATAAAAAAATGATTTCTTGAAAATTCTAATTGTATATAACCCCTTAATTTACTGGACAAGGTAAAAAATATTTGTAATGATTATTGATAACGGTAACCCTACATCATTCTCGGTAGCATTACAGACAGCATTGTGGCTACTCTCAGCATTGCAAGAATCATTATTATTGTTATTTGTTATAATCGGAAGAACAATAACTAGGAGAATTCCCGGCATGATTAGGGAATCATAAGAAGCGGAAGATGCCGTCAATCATCAGTTATCTTAGGAGCAACTTCCCCGTTAGTTGGTTCGGTGATACCTAGATATACCACCCTACTACCGTGAACAATGTGATATGAGAATTCAATTTGTTGCTGATGGGGTCTAAGTAATCTAATCTGCCTTGCCGTTTCTAGGGCTGGAATCTGAACTTATCTTCAAAATTAATTGGAAGATGTTTGAGACTTCTGTGCGGATGTTATCTATTTTGTTATTAAAAACTGAAAAAAAGCGTTCGCGGAATTTGTAATTTTTACGCGAATTTTGCCATTTTCAGAAAAATAACGCGTGATTTTTTGTATCCTTAAATTTAACTGGAAGTTGTTTGAGATATCTATATGTGCAGTTATAATTACGTATTTTGTTATTGAAAGACCTGAAAAAATCGCGTTTGCAAAATTCTGAATTTTTGAGCGAATTTTCCCATTTTCACAAAAATAATGGGTGATTTATTATCAAATCTTTTTTAAATTATCAAATTTACCCGGAGGTTGCTTGGGTTAAGTATTTAGCTGTGCAATTTTAATTACCTGTTTTGTTATTATTAGACTTGAAAAATCGCGTTTGCGAAATTCTTCATTTTTCAGCGAACTTTGCCAAAACTTTGTTTTCACAAACATACACGAGATTTTTTATCTTCAAAATCAATTTGAAGTTGTTTGAGGGTAGATTTCTGTGCAGTTATAATTAATTACATATGTTGTTATTATTAGAGACGTGAAAAAGTCGCGGTAGCGAAATTCGTCATTTTTACGCGAATTTTGCCATTTTCATAAAAATAGCTTGAGATTTTCGTATTAAGGTTAAACGCAACGTACGTTATAATCTACGCATTCACAGATGGCGCCAATAAAATTATTACAGGTTGTAGACACTTTTGCAAGTTATGCTTTAAGATATTAATAATAATTAATTGTTCGCGCCCGTACATACGCAAAATGAATATGAATAAATAGTTTTGTCAATAAAAAAACTCAAATCTTTCAAGAGAGGCTGACAAATACAAAATTGCATCGGTGATTCAATCCAACATTGTATTTGTCAGCCTCTCTTGAAAAATTTGAGTTTTTTTATTGACAAAACTATTTATTCATATTCATTTTGCGTATGTACGGGCGCGAACAATTAATTATTCTTAATATTTTAAAGCATAACTCGCAAAAGTGTTTAAAACCTAAAATAATTTTATTGGCGCCATCTGTGAATGCGTAGATTATAACGTACGTTGCGTTTAACCTTAACGAATAAACTGCTCCCTTTTTTTTATGCGTACAATTTATTTTTTTGTGTAAATACCCTACAGCAGTCAAAACTGCTCGGAGCCAGTGTAACTATGGCGTCACCAATTGGGGTGTGTATATTGTGAGGCGAAGGGAGTGGGGAGAGGAAGGAGTCGTAGTTGGGTAAGATAAAGGTTGGGAAATACCTACCTGGCTATTTTTGTTATTGTTTTTGGGGTTTTATGCCGTGTTTCGCTACCTCCTCCTTTAGCCAACGTTTCGGACAGCGTTACAGTGTCCATCATCAGGGCAGATGAGTATGAGTATGATGATGGACACTGTAACGCTGTCCGAAACGTTGGCTAAAGAAGGAGGTAGCGAAACACGGCATAACACCCCAAAAACAATAACAAAAATACTTTTTGGCCGTGAAAACCTAAAAACATACCTACCTGGCTATTCATATCTGGTCACGGAACTCTGCTAAATCCGCTTCAAAGAACGTTTTGATTCTGATTGTTGGTCATTCACCAAGACTATAATGAGAGTATGAATTTCGAAAAGTGATTTTTACTGTTATTTAATTATTACAAACCCTGGCGTTGCCCGGGCTTAACACAGAATTTTTCGAAATGTCATGTAAACAGGGACCTTCTTCTTGTTTTGAACGTTAAATATGTTAATTTTCATCAGCCTCGGAATAAAACTGCAGATTTGCGTACAAATCAAATCTGCCCGCCCGACTTTCTTCTTCTAAATAGATTTTTTACGTGTGCAGGTTTACTGATGGTGTTCAATGAGTAAATGTACACATTTTAAGTTTTAATTAGTATAAAAAAAAATAAAAACTTTTAAATGATTTGTTATACCTATTCAGATATTGACTGTAAAAATACATTAATATTATACTGAGGATTGGGATGGCGGAGTAACATCCAAATTACTGTAAATAACACTATGTATTGAGGTGATGAAAAAAGTCATATTATGATTGTTCACAGTCTATAAATATCCCCTTCTTCTCTCTCTCTCTCGCCCTTGAGGAAAACAAATTCCCCCGGGGCCTTTGTCATCTTTAGGGATGCTGTGGGGAGGGTCTTTTTAGGGAAAGGAAGGAGAGAAAGTTCTGGGAAGGAAAAGGTATGAGGCGTGGTTAGGAATCTGGGCGTCAGTGTGTCCAGGAGTGACGGACGTGTGAATCCATTCCTCCCATTGCGGTGCAAGGCGACAGGATCCGGCTGGAGAGGTTAAAAGTTCTCCGTCAATAAGTCTCCCGGTCCGGCCCGCCACGCAGTAGATGGGCAAAAGCATCCGCCGCCAAGACCTAGACAAACCTCGCCCCATGAAACCGGGCACCCCTGCTAAGTCACCAAACATGGCGAACCACTTGGGGTGACCTATAGCAGGCGTGTTAGTTTTCCAATAAATTAATCCCGTGGCGGCGGTACCGTTATCCGCCACCCAAATTGAAAATTAAGGCAAAAAATGCTAACTTTAAAAATGGTAATGGGAGGTTATTTCATATTCCTGGTATCCCTGACTCCTCAAGTTAATAATGTAACTTATTATCTAACTACTATCGCCCTCATCAGTCGAGGTCTTCCTGTTCATCTCTTCTCTTGGCAGCCTCCCAGGCAATTCAGAGTTCATCCAATCTAGTTGGCTGGACCCAATCTCCATTAGTGCCTCTGGCAACCATATAATATCATCGGGTTATCTTCCATGTTCACAATTTGTTTCTCATTACAACGATTCTAAATCAGTTGGCATGTTGTGTGTTGTCCTTTCCAGATGCACTACGGATTCATTTTTACTAGGTTTCTTTGATTCTTCTTTTCTCTTTGTTTTACGTCCTTTTTAGAGCTAAGGACACATTGTTTCAAACAATTTGAATAATTCATCAAATTTCAAAGTTGTTCTGTTATTATTTCATCATGGGCCGGTTGTTTCACAGTACTTATATATCTATATTACATTTAAATAACATAACTTTTTTTTCATAAAACTTAAATATTAACTTTGAAATTTAATGAATTGTTCAAATTGGAACATAAACCATATAATATATAGGTCTTAAGCCTAGATTTCACCAAATTTACGTGGATTTTCTACGATTTTTAATAGAGGAACGTGTTTCTTTTCTTTGAAAAACCAAACTCTGTATAAACAACACTGATTCCATGACAATAGGCCCGCCGACTGTTTATCTCCCGGACAGTTGATCCACCGGACAGTTTACCCGCCGGAAAGTTGATCCTTCTGCAAATTAATCGCCGGGCAGTTGATCCCCTAAAATTTTTTTTCTTCGGGTAAGTATGCAAAGAGGATATACGGCCGTACAACCAAATTCGATATACTTATATCTTGGGACGTCTTGACTGAAAATCCGCTATACACACTTTTATTAACAATAATTCCGACTCCATGAAGGAGAATGTGGTGACACTGCAAAATAAATGAATGCCGAATAAAAAACTACGACATACTTATGTGTGCAGTCGGCTTAGCAAAAAAAAAACTGCTAAAGGTTCCCACTTGCATTATCTTAACTTAATTTATCTGAATACCACGCAAGAGTCCCAACTGCTCCCAACCGTCTAGACTAGAGTCAGTGAGACTATGGCGTCCTCGATTTTGGTATGTTGTGAGGCTGAGGCTTAGGTACGGTCGTATATCCTCTTTGCATCCTTATTTAAAGAAATAATCTTTTAGAAGATCAACTGTCCGAGGGATCAATTGGCAGAGGGATAAACCGTTCGACGGGCCAACTGTCCGGGGGATCAACTGTCGGCGGGCCAATTGTCGCCGAATCAATTGTCGAGTCACCATAAAACTTTCTACTGTTATCGGGAGAACGCGACCTTTGAAATTTGAAAGCGGTTTATTATTTAAGAACCTAAAATATTTTTAGACCAATTGATATTTTACGAGTTGAATTTTGATAAAGTTCCCCCCTTCAATCAGCACGGTGCTTTATGCGAGGATACTAATTTTAAATAGTAAAGTGTGTTTGCGAGACTCGTGCACTATTCATGAGACGGTCCTGACGCTGAAACTTTTAAATTCCCACAACACTATTATTTTAGATTGATATAAATTAATAACATTCACATTCCTCATCGCTCGTTGAATAATATAATATAATAATAATAAAATATTCCATACTTATAAAATTATGCAATATACGTAAATTTCAGTGATATGGAACTATTCAATATTATTTACGTAATTGCGCCTCGGTGCTCCTCAACGTCTAATAAGAAATAGAACTATTCTCCAGCTAATCAAGGCTTGAGCGGCAGATTTAGCTCGCTTAAATTTGAGCGAGGGATGTCGTACAAAGATATGGACAGGCCTATGTATTATCTCTAGTAACAGATGATGAAGAAAATACATTGAATTTTTTCAATTCAACTCTATTTATTCACTTTAAAAACATAATAAAATTAGAATTTCAAATCGTTTTTAAAATAGAGAAAATATTAAGACTAAAGCATATTTAAGCAATTTAAAAATCAATGAAGCACAATCATAATAACAGCAATAAAGCTTGCTGTCTAAATTGTGCTTCATTGCTGCTAAACATGTCGATATTCAAAGTGATTCTATTTAACAACAAGACTGCTCTTCCGACTGGCATAACTATTGGCAAGTTAGTTCTGCAAGCCGGGAGATAAAGCAGTCTATGCTGTCGGTGACGGAGATAACCATCGGGAACATAGAAACCAATGCTCTCCATGATAGCCGAGTTTTCGTACCGTCCACGAATCAGTCTGAAGAAATGTGTTACAATGAGCACATCCCTTCCGACCCGTAGACGGTTCATACCGAGCAACAACCATTCACACTCTTTAACGGTCCTTTTATTCGCTCCCTCACGCTGTCTCTTTCACACTAGACATCAGTAGCATGGTCGTTACGTTTTATAATCAAAAAATCTTGCGGGATCCATTATTGAGGCAGTGTTGTATATTATTTTGAAATGAAGTGAAAAATGCGCACATCTATTTATATAGAGGAAGCTCTAAAAAGCAAAACTACTCGAATCCGATGATTATTACAAAAATTCTCTTGGTTCCTTATCGGAAACAATTTTTTTGATCGTCAACAAGATTCTATTGTGACTTCCATAACCATCGTAACTAAGGTAGTTTTTTATGAACATCATAATGTACATTTTTAGTACCAGCTATCCTTTTTGGATAGTGCATCCTTGCATATGCATCGAATGCATTGATTAAATTAACAATAAAGTGTTTCCGTTGGGGATGCACTAAAACTTTGGCCGCTATGCATTAATTAAACCATTTTTTAAAAGGGATGTATTTGTCTTATAACTTAAATGATATGCATAATACTTGCATCGAATACGATGCGACAAAAGGGCCTAACCTATTTAATGTTTTTGACACCTTGAATGCTTAAATAATCGATTTCCTACGACGAACGAGTATGCAAATAATGCTATTTGCATGTAAATTACTGTAAGGCTAAGCCACACAATACACAAGAGCCACCTTGATAGTATCGATTTTGGTTTTTCTCAAATTTAAAGTTTAATTTAGGTTTCTATTCTAGTCGTGCAGCTTTTGAATAGAAATGTTTGTAGCAACAATTTATGTCAGCAACAAATACGAATTTGATAAGTCAAGTATGACATACATATGTCTGGTAATGTAATAATATCGTGAAAACAAGATTATGGATCCGAGTGGTTAAAAAATTAGTTGCTTAAAACGGCATTTTAATTTTTTTTCTGACGTGATAACGTCTTATAAATCGATGAACGCCGGCTGCACTCACAAAAAAGCATGACTCATTGTCACGTTCCGCCTGAGCCGAGCGTGCAAGCGAGAGCGTGAAACAAGCGTTCGGTCTAAGCGTTCGGCTTGTGACGCATCTATCTCTCTTCCACTCCATCGTTATTATATGACGTTATCGCGTAAAATTATCGTCCGTAAACCTATTTTACAGACAACCAATTTTATTGTATGTGAATAGAGCATAAGAGTCCCAAATACTCCCGTCTGAAGCCAGTGGGACTATGGTATCCCTAATTGGGATATGTTGTGAGGCTGAAGGCGACCTTTGGATTGCTAGTCGAGAGCCTAGACCACGGTAACCGTGATTGGTGACCAGATATGAATAGCCGCGTACTTTCCCACCTTCCTCTACCTCATCTCCTATACCTCCCCACCGTCTACACTACCTTCAACCTCACAACATAACCCGATTGGGGATGCAAGTCTGCAGATTGTTGGGAGCAGTTGGGAATTGAATCACTTTATTTTAAACGAATACACTTCGGTCTTCGTCAGAATTTCAAAAGCAAATTGAGTTATTTAATTTATAATCGAAAATTCTGCCTGCGCTTTACCAAATAAAACGCGCCTTTTGCATAAATCGTGGCAGTCAGTCGGTTCTAAGGCCAAAGATATGTGTAATGGTGTTGTCAGGCCCGTACAAATGCGAATTCAAAGCGTGTTCCATATATCGTCGAAGAGAGGTGCGTGGTTCAGGGAGGGGACGGTGGGTTAGGTTTGTTTCGACTCTTTCCAGTATCTAGATGACGCCGCCAGTATGCTGCCCTGCGTAATGTTTGCATGTAATCCAAACTTTCCGGTATTGTTAACTTGATATGCACAAGGTGTAACAGCACGAACCCCAAGAATTTTAACCAGCGATTCCTGAGTGTGTTTGGAGTAAAAAAAAGTAATTGTCATTTTGCTGTCCGATGATATTTTTTTTTCAATGAAAAACATTAAAAATATTTTCCGCCACACGTCGCACCTCAGTAGTAGACGGGAAAGTAGCCTAGCGGGTCACTTGATAAGCATTGCGTCTCGTTCCAGCAGCACCGTAACTGAAAACAGCGCGCGATCCTGTCGCTACGTGTAGGAGGTGGGATCAGTGGCGATGTGTGACAGAAAACATATCTTCGGGTACGTGCCGTTACGCCCTGTATATAAAAGTTAAACCGGCATTTTATTTGGCTGTTCGTTCTTAATAGTACACGCCCAATAAGAATTCCTGTTCATTTTAAAGTCAGTAACTGCGAGAGAATCGAATTTACCATGTTCAGGCCGGTCTTAAAGTTTCGATCTTCAGTCGACTAAAGCCATGGGATACATGGACTCGATTTGACCGGAACCACTTTGGGCGTTTAGTCTTATATGTAATTTCAACTTTATCGCCATCGGCACAAGAATTATGTGATTTCGTTCGAATTCTGTTATAAAAATAGCCATGCTATATGTGTAAACTGGTGTGTATCGGTCTCGTAGACTCTCCCAGGCTAACGTGATTGGAAATGCATCCACGGTCTATGCAAGACACGCCAGCCCAGCAACCAACAGCCAACAGCCAGTAACAAGGATGAAATCACTAATGCAGACATTAGCGGAGATAAGGGAAGAACGGTAAACAGACATGAATGGGCCGCACGGTACACGACACCACCGAAGTTCAACGAACCGGACTGTTTTGAAGATACTTTAAGACATAAGTGAAAACTTCTTTGGCACCGTTGTGATTTGAAACTCAATGAAACTAAAAGCGACAAACACATACATCTATAATCTATAGGATTTAGTTTGCGAGAGAATGAGATAGAATAATCGGTCTCCTCTTTGTACGGTGCTTCGTAGCCTCCCCACTCTTGTCTACTTTAATTTATATATATATTTTTTTATTTATAGTACTAAAAAGAAAAATTGTTAGGAACATTTTAATATCTGTATATACAAAAATGAATGTATGCTTGCTTGTTTGTTTGTTTGTGCTTTATGTATTGCTATGTAAAGTGCGGGAAATGCTTAAAACTTTCAAAACATCTTTTTTCTACCCTCGCGAAGGTATCTGAATTATTATAACCACATGACAATACACCTGAAAAGTTTTTTAAGAATTACAAAAACTCTTAAGAAACTGTCAACCATGTCACACTTTGAGATTGACATTTTGAAAATCAAAATTCGATTTTCAAATTTTGCAAATCAAAATTCAATTCCATTTAGTCAAATCAAACAAAAATCAAAAATCGTTTTGCAAATCAAAATTAATAATATAAAGAAAAAAATATACATTCTAAAAATGATTCTTGAAGGGAAAATGAAGCACTTAAACTGGACAGTCCGTGACAACAATCAAATTCCACCACAAATGAATGAAATGAGTAACATTCCAACAGAAGTTAGTGAAATAGAACATTCGTAAATTCAAAAAAAGTGTAACAATCATGTGACTGACATCTTGTATGAGATAGAGAGCATGGAATGGGGACAACCATATGGCATCTATGGGTAGGGGTGTGTGTATGTAGGAGAGGATTTAGGTGATTCAAACACCCCCCCCAACCACACCCTCCACCTGTCTCAGTATTGCGTAAGAAAAAAGAAATGTCGTCTTAGATTATCATTATCTTTTTTGTCAATGATGTAAATAATAAATTGTGTTAAGTGGAAGTCCTAAAAATCTTTTTAATCAATTTAAAAAAACACCCCTTTACCATTGTCCCCCGCCCCTGCCAGGGTCAAACTCCCCCTCAATTGAATACTATAGCTACTCCCTAGTGTACGGGGACAACAGTCTAGACAGGGTTTTAGGTCGGTATTACGAGCGTATAAGATTGTCCAGTGGCTGGTCGTCATCACCTTTCATTCGAGATTGTGTTAATTTCAGTCTATTGACTATTATTTATAACCACAGTAAAATCTTAATTGTAAACATACAAGAGGCAAAGACATTACAAAAAGCTTTGATCTAACTCAAGCGTCGACCAACAATAATTCATGATTTAAAACAAATACAGATCTTCTTCGGTGGTCTGTTACGTAATCAAAAAGTACAATTTATCTTATTCAATATAATGTGACGAGTGTTGGTAACACATTGTTGATATTCATTTCACGATTTCCTTCTCGTGCCGATTCCGCAAGGTGTGATAAATGATCATTATAAGACTGCAATGTTCGCATTTGCTAGTACCTTCTGTACCTGTACGCTAGGCAAGTAAATAACTACTTACCTTTGGATATCAGGAAATACTGGGAACTAGCGGGCATTATTTGTGGCAGATGTAATTTCTATGTTTAAAGTTATGGGATGGCTTTGGAGAGGTTTATTTCACTGAACAACTCCTGTATATTGTGAAATGTGTGTTTCTTGCGATGTACAGAGGCCCAACCCATGGGTTCCGTTACATTACTGTTGTCAGTACAGTCGAAAATATATCTTTAAGTTTTAGCGTTTCTTTCGTCTTTGTATATGCCTCTCTTTCTTATCTAACAGTTAGAACTAGATAGGAATCGATCAAATCGGTCATTAAAAAAAAGAAGAGGAAGGTTCGTAGATTGTATTAGGCTAGGATACATTAAATAAGGGCATGCATAGTGCGATCGTAAGCATGTCGTCGATAAAGTCAAAAGCTTGCAGTATTTTAGATTGTATTTTTCATCTGTAAAACAGACAAATCGAAATTGAGTTGGGTATAGTTATATGTAAAAGTGTACCCTCTATCTGGTACAATACTCAGATTACTCGTAAACACCACCAAATCAATTATAATGCAGAAAAACTTATAGCGAATTAAAATGTTGACGTTTTCCGGGTAGTGACCCAGATAACGTCAACATTATTAGTGAGTAGGAAATTGTAAAATGTCATACTAATAAACCGGACCGTTACGCCTCCGGTGTTATCTTATAGCATATAAAAAATGGATTTCTGGTGACATTTAAATCTTGCTTTTCTCCTTATCTCTAACCCTAGTATTTGGAGATGTCTGACTAATCAACCGGACCATCGATATGCCCAGGTTCGTAAATTTTGTCGAATCGCGATCTTCTTACAATAGCCAAGTGACTCCGACTTCGACTTCCATGCATTTTAAAGACGCATTCTGGTAATGAAAGAAAGCGCAGAGATAATAGATTTACTTACTTAGGACGGTTGGTTTCACATAAAATGGCCATTCACCGCCAATTTCAAATGGTTATTCAGCGCCAAAATGGCGCTATATATACATTTATTTTAAACAGGTAAACCTATGTTAGGTACCAAATTTAATTAATTTTTCTTATAATATACAAAAATTAATGTTTGTAATATATAAAAAATAAAATTTTGTAAAAAAAAAATTGCATAGGTGGCACACGAGCTGCTTGAAAATATGAATGTACCGGGACTGAATATGGGAGAGGGGAGGGGATCGTGGGACGAGGTTTGCGGGGGAGGGGAGAGGAAAGGCGGGGAAGGTGGAGGGGGAATGCGCGAGGGGAAGGGGACATGGGAGGGGAAGGGGAGGCGGAAAGCGAATGGGACACGCAGGGAGAAACAATTTCTTCATTAGTGGCTTGCAACCCATGCCGGAAACTCGCTAGTATTTCAATAAAATTAGTGTTGTGAGTAAAGTGATTGCTCTCTACAAAAGTATTTTTTTTTAAATTTATTTATTTATACCTACTCTATATATTTTCGAACATTTAGTTGTAAGTTGTAACTAACGCCACCTAGCTGTTGTAACTATGTAAAGACCTCACTGGGAGAAGCCTCTGCAATAACAATTAAAACATACTTATAATTTTCCTCTGGCAGATTGAAGGCAGGTGCAATCTTTAATCCGTCGTGTACGAGTCTGTAATTAATTTAAGAAATCTCTATTGTTTCTGCTCATCGTGATTAAGCTGCGCCGTGTATCCCCAGTTTCTTGGATAATATTTTCATTTTATTTTTACAATCCGACTAACAGGTTTGCGTACGGTGTATAATTTGTTGTTTTTTTAATGTTTCTTCTGTTCACTTGGAATGGAGAATCGTGTAAACCAATTATTTCATGAACAAAATCAACTGCATTTTTTGTCTATTAGACGCCCATTGTATAGAATTTTACGGCACACTCATCTTTTATTGTTGATTCTAATCTGATGAGCAACATATCGATTAATATCTTTCTTGTAGCTAAACATATCGTGTCCTCCTCGCAGTGGCGTGCGGCTACTTCCATTATTAGTAACGCTATCATTTTATATGTTTAGTCTTATTTTTCTTTAAGTAGTACCTCCACAAAAATTCAAATCAATATATACAACTGTACAGAGAAGCAATTGCAATCAAAACGTTGAAATGAAAGCCAGATGTCTGTAATCTTTTGTATAAGGCTAGGATTTCTTTATCAGGGATCGTTTCTGAGCAGTTAAATTGTTTAGATATTTCATTGTAAAAATGAAAAGAAAGGATTTCAGTTTATGAAATCCCATGGCATTGATTTTTATTGCTATATCAAGAAAGAGATGGACATAGTTGTTCTTGAAACTAGACTTATAGTAATATATAATATACTTATATACTTATAGAGTATACTTTATATCTTTGCATGTTTAAAACTCAGTATTGTAGGAAAAAGTTACAAAATATATATGATTCGATGTACGCCACTCTAGATGGGGAATGGCGTAGAAGAATGGGAAGACATTAAATATGTTAACAACATCTTCATAATCATTACTCAAATTCTGTATAGGGCTTACGGGAGTTTACAATTGTGATTCCGTGTTGGAGTTGTCACAATAAAACAGTAGATATTGCCTAAATGTTGGTTTGCAAGGCGTATGGAAAGAAATCAAGTATAATAATAGTTCAGGGCTGTCAATTATTGAATTTTTGATTTTATATAAACAAGTTAAGGCATTATCCGTTCGGATAATTTTAATAAATTTTGTTTACACAGTGGATAATCACAATTGACCGATTCCCTTGTAATACCCATTGTGAAGTTAATAAATCTGTTTTGAATTATTTCTGTCGTGAGTGGAAGAATAGCGTAACTTGGTGCCCACACTGTTGATTTGTACTCTTTACTCCTAACCAATGACACGTCCATTTTTTATGGTTTGAATATTTTTAATTGGCTTCATATTCTTAAAACAAAACCCAACATTTTCATAGCCTTAATTTGAAACAATTTCAATATGATTAATAAAATTTAATTTTTGTTCAAAGTATACACCCAAATCATTTACCTCGGTTACAGTAGCACTATATCGTTGATGGAGTAATCATAAATGATTTTTTTTTTAAATTATGAACTTTTAAATTTAGATATTTGCTTGCATTTAGTTGTAGATTGTTCTCTTGCCACAAAACAAAAAGTTTAAGCAAGTTATTTGACAATGTTCGACAATCAATAATATTTACATATCTTCTTCTTAAGTCGTTTCCTCATTGCTGAGGATCGTGATTTCCTGGTGGACCCAGCTCCTCCACCCCTCGCGGTCCTGCACTACGAGGAGAGCTGCGGACTCCGACGTACCAGACGCTAGTAATATTTGGTCACTCCAGCGCACTGGTGACCTTCCTGTGCTTCTTCTGCCTTCCACTGCCAGTGACTTTGAATTTCTTCTAGTTGGAAACCTCAGTTTGGCGAGCAACGTGTCCAAAATAGCTTAAAGCCTCGATTACATCGAACGAGTTTACAAGCCTTTAGTCGGCAAATTTTAAAGCCTGAAAATCGGCAAGTGCGATGGTGATGATGACACATAAAACGTTCCACTCGCTCAGTAGCAAACTAGCTAGCGAAAAGCTGAGCTAAAATAACGACTCCCGCGCGAACTAATTCTGTCAACATTTTGTAGAAAACTGAGATATTCGTAGCTAGCTCACCGCTAGTAGCTATTTGCCGGCTACTTAACAGATTGTACAACGAATAATCCAGATCCAGCAGTAGTTTGACAGTTACGAAATCAGCTGTTCGCGGGCCGCCAACTTGCCATCCGCCGTACACGTTAGCGAGTAGCGAGCAAAGTTGACCCTCTTTCAATTTTTTTCGTAGATTGTTCACAATCTGCTAGTTAGCTAGTAATAGGATTACACTGAGCGAGTTTACTAGCAGATAGTGAATTCGCCGGCTAGTAGCTTGTAAACTCGCTCAATGTAACCGAGGCTTAAGATACGTTGTAGGCAGATAGTTGAAAGCCTACTGCCTAGCTCTTTCAGGATGGACACATTTGTGTGTCTGATTGTCCATGGAATCCTGAACCTGAATCCTATTATATCTATTATGTATTTACTTACATAATAGATATAATACACGAAGACGAGTTATTTATTATTACTAATTGATGTTGTTTTTCTATCGTAAGTTTTATAGATGTTTTCTAACGTCAGTTTTGATTGCACGCCTCTGTGACGTCTTTTGTATTCCAATTTCATCGGTTTTAATTTATCGGTAAACATTTTCCCGAGTCAGCAATTCAACTTTTAAAGTTATTGAATGGTACCATTCTGTTACTAAGTAAAAACGTTGTAAATTTATGTATGTGTCAATTTACCGACAACTGAAATCCACTAACCGAAGAAATAATGAATATTAATAACGCAATACGCGGCAAACAATCCCACCATAAAATTATGACTATGAATTCAGTTGTTATTCTTTTTACTGCGTCACGACTAGAAGATAATAGCCAAGTATCTTTGCCATTGACTATTTATTGCTTTTGGAGATACTCTATTCCGCCGATGATTCTGCTGTTGTTGGATGGAATCTCGTCTACTCAATCAATGCCTATAACATAGTGGTTTTAAAATTAGGTTTCTTACAAAACCTAATTCTGGATTTGAGATTAAAATACCCAACCACCCTGAATAATATTATTTATTTAAAAATCAAAAGTTATATTAAGTATCTAGTACGGATATATTATATTTTTTTAATGATGATATGAGGGTAATTAAATAATTCAATTTTGCTTCATTTTGTAGGCAACTTTGGAATTTTTGGGAGTTAATTATAATTATTAAAAAAATGTCTTGCCTTTTCTACTGTATTAATACAGAGTGTTAAGGGACGCACTTACTTTAGTGACGTAGTCGACTTACAGTGGTTCGTTCACACTTTTAGGC
This sequence comes from Glyphotaelius pellucidus, assembly GCA_936435175.1. Taxonomy (NCBI): domain Eukaryota; kingdom Metazoa; phylum Arthropoda; class Insecta; order Trichoptera; family Limnephilidae; genus Glyphotaelius; species Glyphotaelius pellucidus. Next base: position 14,056,433 of record OW386544.1, on the reverse strand, counting down.
ATACTTTTTTACAATTCGATGACTCTATTTTTACACTTTTTTTACAAAACATATTATAACCTAAGTAAGAATCGTGGCTCCCTTATCAGGCACAAGAGCTCCTCTTTTCTGATAAGATATACATGATTGACCAGTCAGTGGTTGAGTGGGCATCGCGTTTGGGACCCATCCGGGCATCGCGTGTTCGATTCCTCGGCTGGCTAAGTCCTCCATCACAACACAAGCAACATTTTCGGCTTTCTGTGGTGGTAGTAGGAGATTTTCAAACATTGTTGGGTTATTCGTAACCCGGGAATGTTTGTCTTTCTTTAAAAAAAAAAAATGATTACCTTAAAAATAAAATTTTGTAAAATATATATGTATATATATGTATTGTCTGGTCAGTGGTTGAGTGGGCATCGCGTTTGGGTTCCACCCGGGCGTCCCGTGTTCGATTCCTCGGCTGGCTAAGTCCTCCATCACAACACAAGCAACATTTTCGGCTTTCTGTGGTGGTAGTAGGAGATTTTCAAACATTGTTGGGTTATTCGTAACCCGGGAATGTTTGTCTTTCTTTTTAAAAAAAGAAAAAAAGTATGTCTAAAATGTAACTAATATTATTTATATTACAGTAAAAATTATTAACCAACCTTTTCATTCTGTTCAATTTCTTTTATGTGTGTCTGGTACCTACTTCTACTTTTAATTTGTTAATTTTAGAATAATGTTCCGGTCATGGAGATGATAGCTTTGGTCCACAGTTCTAAATTTTCCAGCATGTTTCACTTCGGATGGGTTGTTTAAAAAAATCGTTATACGCCAGTGGCTTCATAAAAATGAAATAATCACAGAACTTTCACAGAACGTGAAAATTAACTTTAAAACTTTGAACAATTCATCGACAAAAAAAATCGTTATACGCCAGTGGTTTCATAAAAATGAAATAATCACAGAACTTTCACAGAACGTGAAAATTAACTTTAAAACTTTGAACAATTCATCAAATATTTTAAGTTAATTTTCACGTTCTGTGAAAGTTTTGTTCAAGATCTGTGATTATGTCAGTTTTATGAAGCAACTGGCATATAATGATGTAATAGCAGAACTTGAATAGAACTCACACAGAAAGTGAAAATTAACCTCAAGTATTTGATGAATTGTTCAAATTGTAATGTTAATTTTCAAGTTCTATTCAAGTTATATTCAAGTTCTATACAAATTCTGTGATTATTTCAGTTTTATGAAGCAACTGGCATATAATGATGTAAAAGCAGAACTTGAATAGAACTTATACAGAACGGGAAAATTAACCTTAAAAAATTTGATGAATTTTTAAAAATTTTTGAAACCACCCGTCCTTAGACTTTCCCCCATTCCATGAAATTAGTTTGTAAAATCTCCATAATAACTTAATTAATGGATTAATTCAGACATATTCTTTGTTCAACGACCAAATTAATGACTTCATACCATGCCTTCGAGCTATTCCAATGATTTAATAGTAGACCAACCCGGCCAGTTTGACTTAGCTCGGTGCAGTAATGTAAATATCTCTGGTCTGCTGGCGTAATAACGTATGATCGGGTCACGCCCGTTCCACACTTGGCTAATTTAATATAGTCATTCTGGTTCATTAGTGGTCGCACCGGGTATGCTTATTGGGGATCGGTTTCACATTATGGGGGCACCACGCTTCGTGTTTAACACGGGTTATAGGTACCTACTATTCCAATATTATTGACGGCAGAACGTTCTGTTTGCAAATAACTTTCTAGCAGTGTTTCCAGATGGATGTTTTTTTACCATGTTTTCATGTTTTTTTGGGTAATTTCTTTCTTCATGGTTTTTTATCGGTCACTAAAAACAAATTCTTTTAAGTGAGATACGATTTTTTTAGCATTCCGAATTCAGGAATGTAGTTCCTTAAACTTCTTATTATTGCCTTTTAGTTCTTTAAACTTTTAATTATTGTCTTTATAAATAATATGAATACAGCAATGACAAAACAAGAAGATTAATGTCCATTTTGGCATTAATCTTCTTATAAATGTAAAAGCAACAGTGATGAGGGTAGCAAAGGTAAATTCATGCAATGTCCAGTGTTTTCAATATAATGTCCTCCACGTGCAAAATCGTATCATCCCCAAGCATAAACTTTCTAAAAAAGTGTGTTTATCGGAAGTGACCTGCCAGGTAAGTATGTTTCTGTACCTATTTGTAAATAATAAAATTAGATAGATTCTAAGAATATTAAAAAAAATAAAAAATAAAATTGTAAAGCGCCCTTGAGGTGATTTTTCACAAAACGGCGCTCTACAAATTGTCCAATTATTATTATTATTATTATTATGTCGAGTAATTTTAATTAGGTACCTACACTTACTAAGTACTAAAATGTTGGAAAAAAATAATTGGAGTTGTGGAAGAATTTTTTCTCCCTCAGCTCATGGATTTGAACGACGGATGCGTCTGTGTGGCAGGCCGGATTGGGAGAGAGTAGTTGAGGCCGTTGAGGGAACCTCTCCAGCGGGAATGTCTCGGAACAACGCCTTGTACCGCAGTGGGAGGGATGGATTCATTCAGCGTGTCCAGAAATGACGGACGTATAAATCCATCCCTCCCACTAAGGCGATGTTCTGAGAGAGCCCTGCTGGAGAGTTCAAAATGTGTCCCTCAATGAGTCTCTTCGAACCGGCCCGCCATGAAGTACGTGAGCAAGCGCACCTGCCGCCAAAACCCGGACAAACCGCACCCCATGAACCCGGGCATCCCTGCTAAGTCATCAATCGAAGCGAACCGCTTGGGATGACTTACGGCAGATGTGTTGGTATAAATAGTTCCCGCTGCGGCCGTACCCGTACCTCACAAACTGATGAGATTAAACAGAGAAACAAAACAGATGAAAGGACGAATACAAAGGAAAGAAAAAAAGTGTTATAAAAGAAAAAAAGCAAAAGACAATTTTTAGTAAAAGGAAAAGTTTTGTCTTTTGAGATTATGGTCACCCCGCATTTACGCAAAAGCCGTAATGCGATCTAAAAAGCGATCCGTGTGGGGCAGATTGTAAAGAATGTGTGGGAGAGGGGGAGGGGGAGGCTGGGAGGAGGTGAGAGTGTAGGGGGCGTGCCCTTTTGGGAACACGCCCTTTCCCAGGACATATTATATCATGAGTCACACACGCCCACCAGATAAAATATTCGGCGCTGAAAAAGCGCTTCAGCGATCGCTAGAACAGATTGCTGGAGAACGACGTCATCAGAGTAATCTACATATGAATTTGGAACTACTGATGATGTTTTAGCAGTATTTTTTAAATAATTTGTTGCTAAGTTCCACCGTTGCCAAAGGGGTTAATGATGCTAATACCTCGGAGTATCTTCCTTCGTAATACCGGTAGAACCAGGACATCATACCTACCTAATGGCCTATGCTCTAAAGATTGCAATCCGCTTGTTAAGACAGGGGAAAGTATCGAAAAGTTTTTTTCAGGTATTTTGGCTGCTAAATTCAACGGTGGGGCTGTCAAATTCAACAGTGAGTTGCACTTGTGATGAGTACAGGGTCAGCAATCTAATTTTAACTGAGTTAGTTCTTGAGAACCACTTGAAAATGTCTCACCAAAGATTCCCCACCTCTGATCAACGCGCAACGGTCAAATCAACGATACTACAGTTCAGCGATACAACCTTTTGTTGTTGTCTGCGATGCCTGTCCGGCGCTTGTAGCATCTCGCGGTGAATGGGCTCCCCTGACGTCTATCAGAAACATTTCCAGTCTACCACGGAAACCCTGTCAAGCGTTAAGATGCCCCGACGGCTGAAGGTTGAGTCGTGAACCGTCTTGAAGGCTGGAGTCTCGAACCGTGCCACTCAGATCAAGCCATAGACGTACTACCTATTGTGAATGTCCATGTTGTCCAGAAATCTGCGGTACAATTGTGATACAATCGCAAGTGTGCCACAGTTTTTGCATTAAATGCAATTTATGAACACAGCAATATAATTTCCGCTCCTTTACTTTTACTTTTCTCCAATAGTGATTCTGTTTAAATTTAATTTTTAAATAAAATGTTGTTACCCAATGTTTCTTTTCGTTTTTATTGTCGCTAGAAATATTATTGATTTGAATATAACATAATTTTTCTATATATACGAGGGTCGATCAATAAGTACCCTTGTTTGAAGACCGGTGGCGTTGCCGAGGGAAGTTGACATTATCGTCGTGTATTGCCAACTCTCAAACAACAATATTTCAGACTGATTTGTAGGTTAGTTTTTATTTGGCAGCCAGTTGTTTGATATGTGTTTCTCTATAAAATGGAAAAAGAGCAACATCGATCCGTAATTCGCTTTTTATTTTTGGATGCAAAAACACGCGAAGTTATAAAAGAAAAGTTTGATGCTGTCTCCGGAGACCCTTCACCATCTATGACAACCATGAGACATTTTTTCAACGAATTTAAACGTGGTCGAACATCTGTTTTTGCGGAGAGCAACCAGGTCACCCAAAAGATGGGTTGCCAAGGAAATCGTTAAAAAGGTCCATTACATGATTCTTGCTGATCGTCGAACTAATGTGCGCGAAGTAGAAGCCGTAGGCGTGACGTACGGAACGGCAATCAATATTTTACCTGTTAAGTGTGAGAAAGGTATCGGCCCGATGGGTGCTGCCTTTGCCCACGGTAGATGATACGCGGATAACGTATCTCGTAACGCTCTCCCGTGTAATGTGCTCTCCCGACATGACTCCCTGTGACTTCTTTCTGTTCCCCAACATGAAAACATGGCTCGGGGGAAAAAAATCAGCTCAAATGAGGAGGTTATCGTTGAAACGGAAGCGCTTAACAGAAGAGTTTAACAAATCGTATTTTTGGAGATATGGCAGAAAGGTTGAAAAAAAATTTTTTTTTGAAAAAACTTGCATCCTCATTCCTAACACGGATACTTTTTGATCCACCCTCTTGTTTTATTTTTAGATTTGAATGGAAAGCGACGTTGCCACTGACTTTTGGGTTTAGCACGTTTAGCAATCGCTCTATCTCTCTTACATTTGCCTGACATTGTATATCGCCATTCCATTCAAATTTCATAGTGATGGTGAAACATGATTCTGCATTATATGAAATTTAAGCAAAGAATGGTCAAACTTTTAAATTACAAAAAACACCCACAATGACATGGCGTTTATTGTGGTCTTCTTTATTCTATGATAGCAGCATTTATTCTATGGATCTTGCATTATATATTGAAATTCGTAATAATTTTTAACGATTTAGTCGCTCGTTTGGATAACCGTTGACTAGCCGTTTCCGGACACTGTGTACGGTCTATGGTGGGTTTTAGTCTCAAGAAACGGGATCGTTCTACTAAAAGTAACTTAATGAAAGGTGTTGGCGGTGTTGCTCCACAGAGGTGTCTTTGTGCACTCATCAATACCACACATCAAACACCCAAATCCATTCGACCAAATGTGCGATGCCAGCGCGAACAGTTTGACAGATAAGTATAGTAAGTGTAGTACTCCATTTTGAACCACGTGATCACTGAATCGAAAATCCCTAAAAGTGATCAATGCCGATTTGTAAGAAAACTGATATTGATTATATTATGTTCAAGTGAAAAAGAAGGAAATTCACTTTCTTCCGAAGTAAGTGAAAATTGACCCTACACACTTCTACCCTGGGCACACCACACTAGCGATGAGTAGGTTCAGCCGGAATGGGTTCTTGAACTCGAGTCCTTTGCGGGAAGCGGATCCCACTCCCATTCCTTTTTAAAACCAACCACTCCCAGAGAACTCGAACGAATGCCTCTTCCCAGCGCTTGACACCCGCGTGCGAACTCGCACCCGTATGAGAAGCTCGACCGGAGCGCGGACTCGGGCCCAAACGCGGAACTCTAAGCCGGACCGAGAACATGAATGCCTCTATCGGCCGGCGCGACGGGAGCGACGGGTGAATGTCCCGAGTCCGCGTGCGGGTCCTTGCGCGCTGTCGGGTTCTAGTTCCTGTGCAGGTCCCGGGTCCGAGTTCTTCTGCGGGTTCTTTCCGGGGCCGCCTCCGAGTTCTTGTCCGAACTCGTGCGTCCCGCCTCGGTGCGCCGCAACAGCGCCCAGTACCTACTCAGTCCGTAACCAAGAACTCGAACCCGGGACCTGCTCCTAGAACTCGAGTGCTTTAAAAACGAAGCACTCCTCGGAGGCCTCCGGCAAAATGCAGGACTTATCCACCTCTACACCAGACTGGTCCACATCACACTATCGGTTCATCTTTTCAGCGACTTTTGAGAATAACATCGGGCGAAACGCAATGAGCCGGAAGATCAATATTACAATGATGGATATTTTTAAAATGAAATAATATACTTAGTAAAATCTCAATTAATCATTAAAGTTAATTCTCAAACGAAAAATATGAAACAGGAAAGACAGAAAAATTTAGTCGCATCTAAGAGTTGAACCCAGGACCTTCCCTGTTGGGGACGCGCCATAGCCTCTGAGGTAGTTCGGCCATATCAACTCACACATTTTTAAGTGAATCATTCGAGAAATACCATCACTATCTTCATTTTCTTAAGGCATTCTTAAGCCGCCGCTATTCGAATTTCTACCGATTTCTTACATATCTCCCTTAAACATTTGAAGTTTTTAAGTTCTTAAAAAAATATATGTTAATTTTGAAGATAATATCTAGATGCGTTCCATGCTGAAACGCAAATTATATGAAATTCCCTCGAAAGAAAAAAAATTGCAAAGTATGCTCCGAAAAATAATTTAAAATAAGTCTATTTCTATTATTTTATAAGTTATATTTGTGAAAAAATTCACGATGTTTCTTTAAACGACACTTAAGATAGCTTCCACGAGATTTTTGCTCTGTTTTAAACGAGTCATGTTTTATTAAGCATTTTCACAATTTTCGCTTCAATTTTATCATTGAAAATATTAGCACGCTCTGTCCAACATTCGTAATTACATATCTCTCCATCTTCTTCTTTATGAGCCGGAAAGCATCGCCTTAAGGTGAATGTCCACTGGTCCGCACCGGCCGCAACGGTTTTTCTATATCTATATATGAATTAGTACAGCACTGCGTCCACTATTGGCACCGACCGCCGGCATTTATTTATTTGAGTTTTATTCGAGTGCCGTGCGTGCGTTCTGGCCGGTGCGGACCCGTGGACATTCACCTTATAGGTAGATAGTTGGTCCCCCGAAATGATATTATAAATTCATAATTGTTTATGCATTATTTACCAATTTCAAACGAACTTCAAAAATACGTTTAATATTAAGTTCGTATAAATATCAAACGAATTTATGTACAGTGTCGATTTTTGTACTTATGCGCTGGTATATACAATATATAGACAAGCAGTTTTTCCTTGACGCATTAATGACGAAAATATGTTTTATACTTTTTTTATTCGGCGGTACATCCTCTAAGTCTAAGTTATCCTCTATTCGGCGTAAAGCTCTTAGGGAACACTTAATTATATTTTGTGTACGTAAGTATATCGTTTTTCCTAAACCGACTGCATATTTTCGTTATTTGTTTTTCGGGTGTTATGCCGTGTTGCGCTACCTCCTCCTTCTTTAGCCAACGTTTCGGACAGCGTTACAGTGTCCATCATCAGGGTAGATGTGTAATTGTGTAAAATGTATAAATAGAAGGAGGTAGCGCAATATGGCATAACACCCCAAAAACAAATAACGAAAATACTTTAGATCGTGAAAATCTAAAAACGTATCCGACTGCATATTGTTTATAAATATGCCGGGGGTCCAACTGTCAGAGGATCAACTGTCATGGAACCATATTTTTGGCTGCATTCTTTAAATTCAATTTCAAATTCAAAACCATTTATTGCACAAAAACAGTAGTACAAAAGGTGTAGCTTATAGATACATTCTATTTCTTCCAGCTAACCAAAAAATTCAAACATTATAAACCAAACAATTACATGTTACATTTTATGAGAAAATAAAAACTAAAAATAAAAAATGAACAGAGTTAATTTACATAAGGTATTCATTAAGAGTATAATGACATTTGTATGTATGATTGCAAGATTCTATCCTAATTACATTGCAATTCATATTTCATTGCCGGTAACCCGAGCGTTTATTATTATTTTTTTTTGTATTACATATTGTTATTTTTTTTCTAAAAGACTGACATATTCCCGGACCACGAACAACCTAACAATATTTGAAAATTTCTTACTATCGCCTCAGGGGGTAAGTGTAACTTGCGTTATAAAGGAGGATTTAGCCAAGCGAGGAATTGAACTCACGACGCCTGGGTGGGACCCAGATGTGATGTCAACTCAGCCACTGACCTATGAAATTAATAATATTTATATATTTATGTTATCCATCTACGAACATGGTTCTAATTGGGTTATCGAACACCCAGTAGCTTTTTTTAAGCATTTGAATGTCTCGGGACCCGTATCCAAATTGCCCGGGCATTTGTTACACCCTTGTGTAAACATCAAATTTCATTATTAATTCTACAAAATTGTTTTTATTATTTTATATATTCACGAGCTGAGTGACAACACTGATAACTGACAACGGAACTTATAATTTGATATAAAAATCATTGTGAAGTCTTTATTGTTCACAATTTCAGAGCGTTGCTTTCAACCAGTGGTAGCGAATGTTTTTGTTTCCAAGGGCCATTTGAATATTTTGATATCAAACGGGGGCCGGACTAGATGTTTGATAACAAAGTTATAAAGTCGATTTTATTTTAATTAAATGAAAATCTGAAAACAGAAAAAACAAAAAAAAAAACAGAAAAAGATACGGCCACATCTGGAACACGAATCCAGGACCTAAGCCTTACCGGGGTGGAACTCTACCAACAGAGCTAATGTGTCTCTATCACATTAGGTCATATTTAACTGCGTCCTAGATGTAACCATAGATTTTCGATTGAGTTTTCTAATATTGTCTTCTTTAATTAAAATATTACAATTGAGGGTTTTTCGCATTAAATTAAAAATAAAGATTTTATATTACTTTATGGGGGTGGGGGGATATAAATCTGTTTTGTTATTCGATTCGATTGTGTGATGCCAGCTGTACACATTCGCTGAAAGCTCACGTGAGAGAAGTGAGATTTCAGAAGAAGAAGAATTCAGCAAGCGAGCTCGCCAAGATAAATAAACGTTAGAGACGACTGCTGAAGTTTGTCATTTATGTTTGTTGGGTCCCATAATTCTCTTTGATAAAACTCCACAAACCCACGCTACAGTTTTGGCTAAAAGAGGCGAGCGGATACACTCACGCTCTCGCCTAAGAGGTGGCGAACTGGCGAGAGCAAGCGAGATGACATGTACACACTCGTTCTCAGCTAGTCTCGGGGTGCCTCGGCGAGTGTGTACAGTGTACAGTCGGCAATGTCGGCGTCATAAAGCTCAGGAAGCCCTGAAATTTTAGAGAACCCGGGTTCTCGTAATTTTATTCAATTCCTTAGTAAGGAGTAGACTTGAAAGTGAGTCGGTAATTTGGAGTCCACATCAAGTGAAATATTCCCTCATGTTGGAGAGAGTTCAGAAGAAATTTCTAAGATTTCTGTACATGAGGGAGCATGGCTTTTATGCGTGGCTCTATCCTACCGACTTTCTTTTGGGTATGCTCGGAATGAACCATCTACGGGTCACAAGGGATGTACACATTGCTACACATTTCTTCAGATTGATCCGCGGATGGTTTGAAAACTCGGTTATCATGGAGAGCATTCATTTCTATGTTCCCGATGGGTATCTTCGCCACCGACAGCATAGACTGTTCTATCTTCCGGCCTGCAGGACTAACTTGCCAATGGTCATGCCGGTCGGGAGAGCAATTTTACTGTTAAACAGAATTAATTCGGATATTGACATATTTAGCGTTAGTGAAGCTGTTTTTAAAAGGCAAGCTCTATTAATTCTTGTATAATTCGGATGCCTAAGTGTTAATTGCAATACTCTTACAAATGTATTTTGAAAACGGATTAAAGTGTAATATTTTTGAGGTAATAAATAAATTGAATTGAAATAAATAAATTGAATTGAAATAAATAAATTGAATTGAAATAAACAAATGGAATTGAAATAAATAAATTGAATTGAAATAAATAAATTGAATTGAAATAAATAAATTGAATTGAAATAAATAAATTGAATTGAAATAAATAAATTGAATTGAAATAAATAAATTGAATTGAATTGAAATAAATAGTTTCCCCCAGTGCCTGTAATCTTTGGATTTGGAGGTGTTATATCAGCGGTCTTTTAAGTTTATTTTTAAATATTTTCTTTGAATTGAATCACAAACATATGTCTTGAAAAAATCGTTCCAATTCACATAATAATCGTAAAAGCTTTCAATGCAATCTTAACATTTGTCTGAGCCGCATTACTAGCCAGGTTAGTTAGGGCCGTGGATTAAACACACCTGGTATAAACCGTCAATTCGAATAAATCTCTTAAGGTAGATATTCTAAAGTATCTTCTTAGTTTGTTAATCAATATAGGGAACGTGTTTTAAAACATAATCTAAAGCACTTAAAAACTCTTATCCATTAGGCAAAGAGTACAATATAACTCACGTTTTATAAGCTTATTCATTAACGTGTGTAGCCATTAATTAATCGATGTTTACTATAATTAAGACTTTTTTTGCACAACCTCTTTATTATAATATTATATTCTGATATAATAGTGAATATTTTAATAATGGATATCCAGTGGCATGCAATTAATTTTATTTAATTTTCAATTAACTTTTTTTTATTTCTATTTAATAAAATTAATACGATTACATTGTTACGTTAATATAATAAATACGATTAAATTATTATGTTAATATAGTTAATACAATTACATAATAATGTTTTATAGATTTTTGTTTATAGTAAATAGTTTTATGTAAGTATAATATGTGTACTGTAAATTATTTGTACAGGGTGTTGAGGAACGTACTGAACTAACTTTAACCAGTGGTTGATGAGATTATGTGGAAAAATGTAAAAAATGTAAGTGAAATTTGGTCTCTTGGCTTTTTAGATGCCTTTTTAGATGCCTTTTTTCATTTTTTTTTTTACAAAAGCAAACAAATCTTCAAACCAATAAAAACACTTGCACATGTCATCAATGGACACGGGAACCCCGCCTCTAACTGTCTAATTCTTACTTATCTTTAGATGAAAAAAAATGTCACCGGAGACCAAAATTTTGTTTATATTTTTTACTCCAAGTAATGTCAGGAATCACTGGTCTAAGTAAGTCAAGTATTATTAGATACAATGTTTTATGATATATCTCGAGTTTTTCTTTCGTATCTTTGGTTATTAGATGCAATATTATTATTTACTTACTCAATGATAACATATACTTGAGCTTGAATTCCCTCATCAAACAGAAGAAACTTGTTTCTTTACGACGAGGAAAGGCTTTTATTATATTCATTTCACAACTCTTTTAAACATGTAAAAAAATATACTTATTGTAAAAACATACAAATATAAAAAAAAAAAAAAATTAATCTTTAAGTATCTTTTGGATGCTCGGCTTCCTTTGCAGAACTTTATTTATTTCAAGTCCTTAGATTGTATGACAACGTTCTAAATTGCACTACCCTCGACTCTGTGCAGAAACGGGCGGTCCGTTTGATAGATTCTCCTAACTTAACAAATGGACTGCAATCTTTAGAGCACAGGCGTCAGGTGGGAATGCTGTCCTTGTTCTACCGGTATTACAATGGAAGATGCTCCGAGGAACTAGCGTCACTGATCCCCTCGGCCCGGCGCGTAGTCGGGAAACACGCCAAACACGCGCTCAACATTTGTACGGTTGACATTAGTCACATGAGAACGGGTCGTTTCTACGACTCGTTCTTGAGTTCAACAGCCCGGCTGTGGAACGATTTGCCGGCTTCTGTGTTTCCTCCCTCCTACAACATGGGTCTCTTCAAGACCCATGTTCACTCCTTCCTCTCCTCAACAGCACCCTCCACACAGCATCTTCAAAGATGACATAGGCCCTGAGGGAAATTATTTCCCTCAGGGCCTCCTGTGTGGAGTTAATATTAAAAAAAGTTAGAAGTTAAGTACAGTATAATTCACCTATTTGGTCCCCTCTAAGTTCACTTAAACAATACAGAACAAGTTCAGCACAAATTTCTAAGGTACATAAATTTTAAGCTCAAAATCCAATTGAACGCATTAATTATATAAGTTTGGTGAATCAATTGCATCTAATTACGCTGTCTGATGGGAAATTTCAGACCTAGTTGTATTACAGAGTCATTAACAACTTAATTGACAGCCCTTTTATATCGCGACTACTAAATGCCGTGTACCGACGAGGAACAAGATAAAATGTAACATTTTTTTGCACAACATACACAACCGAACTACCCAACTACCCAACTAACTAACCTAACCCAACTACCCAACTATCACATAATAGACATACTCACTAATCAATAGGATGCAAATCTGCGTTACAAGTTTGGGTTACAATCTAAGATTCAAATCTAAGAACAATATAAAATGGTACAATCATACAAAAAAGGGGTACAATCTAAAATCCAATCTTGGACAAATTTATCCGTTTTTATTTAAAATACGACATCTATTAACTTTTATGCCAGATTCAAACCAGAACTAAATGCTATCTAGAAAACAGTTAGTAGTTTTATGTTACTGTTACACGATTTACTAATATTGTTTAATATTTAGTTTAGCAGCTTTACATTACAACTTTATGCTTTAAAATCCTTTGTATAATTTTCGATAGCCCATTAGGTATATTCTGTTCTTATAATCTATGCAAAAGCCCAGCTGGGCATAAAACGCATATTTCATGCAATTTACATTTCTAAAATTTTTGTTTTGGAAAATCATAAAAAATGCCAGTGCGTACTTATTGCATACATTAAGCGGCGTATCCTGCGCCACAATACACATGAACACTAGCTTGAACAGCACCCAAAACATTGAAAATTTGAACACTTCGTGTTTAAAAACCCTGTGTTTAAGCTTTACCAGAGGCGACGGAAAACATTCATCTCCCGGGCGAAGGGGGAAGGCTGGCGGGGGGAAATGTGTTCATATTTTTACAAGAGCCGCGCGATGCGGTCATGTATGGAGAATCAAACCGAACAAGTTTTTGAGGTTATGCGCAATGATTGAGCTTAATAATCACTACTTTAAAATATTATGATACCTAAATACAATATAATAAATATATTTGATAATAAAATTATAATATAATAACGAATATTAACAACATTAATATTATTTTTGAAGTGGGTGAAGCGGGAAGCCTGAAGGCAGGCGGGGCCGGCGGGGGGGGAAATAAGTTCATATTTTTACAGGAGCCGTACGGAGCGGTTGGTACCGGAGATAAATCGAATGACGTTTGGGGTTATGTCAACCGCGCGAGCCTAATACCTAATTATGACTTTAAATTGCAAATAAATACTGTCGTAATGGATGATTAAATCTTTCGTGAACTCACTTGTAAATAAAGTCTATTAATTTATAAATCGATTTCAGAGACACGGAAGAAATTGACCAATTAAAATAGGTATTCTATTCTTTCCCTGATAAATAAATACCTAATAAAAATCTAGTTAGGTAGGTTAGGTCTAAGTTGAAATCTGCGTGTTCTCCTTTATATTTCGTCTACAATATCATCGCTAAATTTCTTAACAGAACTCGACTTTTGACGTTTGAATTTCGAATGCGTAATTAATTACGCATTCGAAATTCAAATACTAACTTTAGGTCATAATACTTGATATTAGTTGGAAATCTTTCCTGGTAAATAAACATCTATTAAAATATCTCTGTTTTCTCCCTGATGTAGCATCTCTTCTTCATCGGAACATATTTTAACATTTATTTAAACGTCAAACGTCAAGTGTTCAGTTGCGTACGCGTGGAAAGGCCACTAGCAAAATTGTCGGACCGCGCGAACTTCACACCTGTTCACATTTTTCAAACCATGTTTCAAAAAACGCAGGAGACGGAAAACAAAGAACGTTTATATTGTGGTTCAAGCTAGTATTCATGTGTATTCTGGCGTAGGAGTTCCGCCTTTAAGTACACTTATTTTATTGGCGCCTCCTTTCTTTTGTCTGTCTGATATGCTACTTTTCAAATTTTAGTCACATTTTTGTGCGGTGAGATAAATTTAAACCGATTAAAATATTTGTTTGCATTCCTCTGTAATTTACGCGTGGCTTTACTTTCTAATTTTATTTGTATTTTATTCGAGATTTAGATCGGCTGCGAATTCCTTAAACTACAATTTACATGTTTTATCGATTGATCACAATAAAACAGCTTTGAAAGTAATAACAACGTTATAAATAGGTATAAAATAACTGCATTCTAAGAAATAATATTATCATTTATTAACGCTTTCATTTTTATTTCAGATTTCTGTCAACTGCAAAACTCAAAATAAGGTTTGGATCGTCTTCTGAAATTAACCAAGGTAGGAACCGCATTTTAGATTTTTAGATGGTTTTGTGTTTATTATTTGGTTATGGTAATTGCTACAACTTCTTTGAAAATGTGTTTTTTATAAACTTAGATTTACTACTTGAGATTTTGATTTAATTAACAAAAAAAGTGACTTTTTGATAATATTATAAGTGTTGTTTTGAACTTGGTGAACGCCTGAGAATTGAACTGAACAATATACCGCATCAAATGAAAGTCCCGGCGTTGTCCGAGCTTTACGCAGAGTTTTTTGTAATCACATGTAGACAGTATTTTAACGTCAAGTATGCAAAATTTAAGTATCAACATTCTTCTTTAAGGACTGGGAAAAGGGGATGAGGGTGGTTTTTCGAAATCTCAAGAATCTTTTTCGAGATCTAGAGAGTCACCTTCTTTTGTTTTGAAGATCAAGTATGCTGGTTTGTTTATAATTATATTTTTATTTCATCAATATCGGAATAAAACTGTTGATTTGATATATAGAAGAAAGTGTAATTTTTCGTCAGTAAAATTAATATTACAAAGCTCTATAACTCACAATGGAAATATTTTTATTTTTATTTGAACCCCATTTTACCAGGCTTTCAAAAAAAGATTTATAAAAAAAGATTTGTGCTTCGCCCAAGTTTCAAAATTCATATTTATCCAAAGTCTTGCCTTTTTTGATATTTATCAAATCTTCATTTTTCGTCACGGAAAAGGCATTACGATTTATAAATAGCGTTGAAAAAATCAAAATTTTCAAAACCGTAAAAACTTTGGTTTCATGCCAACTCAGAATCAACTCAACACCTCTTTGAAAAGTCATTAAAATCTATGAAAAAAAATAATTGAAAAATAGCCGGTAACCTATTAACGTTACCTATTTAACCAATGTTTTATACATTTTTTGGTCACTTTTAATGACTTTTCTAAGGAGGTGTTGAGTTGAGTTCATTCTGAGTTGTCCGGTCACCCTTTAAAATACATGATGCCAGGAGTTCTAGCATGGTGAAATCGATAACTTTACCGGATCGATAGGCATAACTTCCGATGATTTTACATCGATGTCCCTACCACGGCTTCACTGTTGATAGCCGAACCGATATTGAAAAGGAATAAATAAGAAATCGATAAACGCTGGCGACAATGGCGTATCTGTCTACGAATTTACATTCCAAAACGTCAAACGCCAGTCTTGAATTGAAATACTAACCTAAATATGCATTCGGAGTCTTTACTTTTTGACACTAAACGTGAGTTAATTAATAGTTTAATCAGTTAGTTAATTAGTTAGTCATATTTCAACCACTTTAGTTTCTCAAAAATCGAACGGTATAAATTGGTCGTGTCTTGTTGAATTATTTAAGTCATAGACGATCGGTTTGGTCAATATCGTGGGTTTTATGGATCATGGACCATGGATATGGACCATGCTGGGCCTCCAGAGCTCGCGATGATAAGATTTCTGTATTATAGTAAAATACCAATTATTATGTAGATCTCTGCGGTCTAGTGTCGGTCAACACCCCTAGCGATTGTGTTTTCTTAAACATTTTTAGGAGTGGAGACTTATCTTTTCTGCTCTCTTCTTATCTCAACTCTTTACTCAAATTAAAAAAAAAGCGTTTTACTATCAATCACAAACTTGGAGAAAATATTGTTACTCCAAGGATAAAGAAATCTTAATGCAAAATATTCTAAAAAATCTTCCGCTTAAAAACCCAGACATTCTAGAAATTAATTTATTGGGTTTGGAATATTACTTTTACTTTCTGGTTTGTTTCTTTTGTTTTTGTATCTTAATGGCTTGATTATCTATCGCGTATTTAAATATGTTACACGTATTTTACTAGCTCTACTGTGAATATGTGAATTTTCCTTTGTTGTCCCGAGCAAGCTATGTTTCTCTCTCTTCTTCGTCTTGCAATATTGCTTTGGATTATTTAAATTCTTCGACGTGTGTATTCACTGCGAAGAAAAATGAATGTGGGGTTTTAAGAGGAGATATTGAGACGTCTTCACAATGGAAATCTTTATATATTTCGACCGCGGAATCCCCCTGTAGTAACTTTACTATCTCCTTCGACTATCGCGGATTCCTTTCAACTCGTACCGACCCAATCCAACAACTTTACAGGCAGGAACCAAATTCTGCCATAGCGCAGAAAGAACCCAAAATAATTCTCAGTCAATCTGAATTATTCTTGTCTTTGTTTATCATTTTTCGACTGAGTGTCCAATTGCACAGTGCGTTTTCAAGAATTTTATTGCATGTGCAGGAATTTTCTTATTTATTCTCAGGAACATTATTCAGCGGTTCGTATGTCGATGTTTTTACATTCATACGTGGTAAAGGCTCTGCCGATTGTTGATGGGGAAATAAAAGATGATTAACCTATCAACTATTCGTATTCGAGCCATGTGATTCGAGATATGTGAGCCTTTAAAAGTTAAAAATAATTTTTTTAAATCAAAAATGAAATATTTAAATAAATAATGATTTAGTATATTGGAATCTATAATTGGTTTCTCAGTTATGTGAATTACACAAATATAAATTAACCACATATTGAATTCACTAAAATAAATTTAAAAAATTAAAAAATACCTTTAATAATATCATTTTGAATTGCGGCATGAAAATAATATATTATTAATATGGAAAGATTAAATAAAATAAAATGTTTGTTTAATGTGTAACTAATTACATACAAAGATATAAAAAAGACTTTTTACGTGGTGTCACCAGAAGAAGGGAGTGGAATATGAACATGCACATGCAACATTTTCCGCTTAAATAAAAATGTGAAATATTTTTTCCTATCCTGTTTCCTCAATGCGTATCGTTTCGGCACCCAGCCAGGACCTCCTCGAAACTCTCACCAATATGGTATCTACGATTATTACAACCATTTCCCTACTTGATTTCATTTGTTTAATCACTCAACCGCTACCAATATATTATCTAAACTAGGATAGATAGAAAATCAAATAGTGAGGGGATCCTCAATATTTGATTTTCTCAATTACTCAAACCCTTCACAGATATGGTGTCCATTACTCTAACCAATATATATTATCTAGGCTAGGTTCGAATTCAACACTCCTTCATTATCCCTTACTAATATGACATCTAGGCGAGGTTCAAACCCCAATACTCCTTCTTTAGGTACCTCGTCCCAACAAAATATTCATGCTAGGTTTAAACCCCAAGACTCCTTCATTAGGTAACTCATCCCAACACAATATCTAGGTTCAAATCCCAAAACTCCTTCATTAGGCACCGCTTTCCAACATAATTTCTAGGCTCACTCACTAAAACTGGTACTGCTTTCCAAGATGATATCTAGGCTTGGCGCAAACCCCAACACTCCTTCGTTGGATACCTCTTCCAACATATTATCTAGGCAGGGTTCAAATCCCCAATTTCCTAATTAGGTAAGTCATCCCTTTATAATATTTAGGCTAGGTTCAAATCCCAACATTCCTTCATTAGGTTCTTCTTTCCAACATAATATCTATGCTAGGAACAAACCCCAAAACTCCTTCGTTAGATAAGATTCCCAACATAATATCTAGGCAAGGTTCAAATCCCAACAACTTCATTAGGTACCGCTTTCCAACATAATTTCTAGGCTAGGTGCAAAACCTTCATTAGGTTCTGCTTTCGAACATAATAGCTAGGTTTGGCGCAAACCTCTAACACTCCTTCGTTAGATACTTCTTCCCAATATATTATCTAGACTAGGTTCAAATCCCAACACTCCTTCTCTTCCCAGCGTAATATCTAGGCTAGGTTCAAGCCCCGTCACTGCCTCGTATGATTTGATTGCCTCCGATGCGATGGGTAGACACTAGGTACCGAGTCTGTTGCATCATCACGCCGCGTATTTCAGAAGCCGGCACGATTGGTATCACACGGCGCCACACCGGCCATAAGTCAACTCTCGGACATGCCTATTGTTTATGGTAATATTATTATTGTTCTCTGTCCGTGTTCCTGTTCGCGTCTTGTTTATGGACCCCGGGATGCTGAACGCTGGACCAATCGCAGCGGGGCGCAAGAAGAATCGGATCTCAATACAGAAGCATGTTTCATGCGATTATTACTGCTTGTGTACTGGATAATGCATCGGATAGTATTGGAATTAGTAGGTACTTTTTATTCACTTCTCTGAAAACGTTATGATACCACAGTGTGGTGAACCAGCGACACAGGTTTCTTCTTAACTCCAGAGGCCTTGGGCATATTCTATCAGCAGGTCAAAATATTTCCGCTTTGCAATAAAATTCAAGTAAATGGAATATTTCTGACCATTTCCGAAAACCAAGAACTGTTATTGAAAGGTCATAAAATACGCTTTAAAATTTTTATTTTTCGAAATAAATGTATATATATATATATATATATATATATATATATATTTTTAGTCAATTCACCCTGAAAAGAGATATAAAGTTATTGAATACAAACATAAAGAGTTTGAAAAATGGCTCGCATTACGTTTTTTTATGAAAAAAAAATCCACATATTTTATTAGACAAATCAGACGTCACTTTTTTGTTGTTTCGTGAAAAAATAATTAATAAAAAAATTCCAATATTATTATTCCAATGCTATTTCTTTTTTTTTAAATTAAATGTTGGAAACTTTGGTTTCGTAAAGGGGTTCTTTTTTAATTATTTTGTGGTTGGCTTTTAGATTTGAATACAAAGCGTGGTATTTTCTCTTTCTAAAAATTGAAGGTTAAATCATATTTCTCACCAGATAGTAAGGGAGGCACAACGATTTCTATGAGACTTACGTGAGTTGTTCCCAGAAGCGAAGAAATTAGATTAAGGGGTTAACAATCTCCAAATGCTCACGCACAGTGGAAGAAATACTGTTTCTAGCAAATGGTAGTCGGAATGTATGAAACTGTTAATTTTAATGCGTTTTTTTTGTTTACATCACTTTTTTAAAAATAATTGAGCCCTTGTCCGGAATAATGTTGTATCCAACTAAACTAAAAATTTAATTAAATGAAGACATTATGAGCGAAACTCAATCGAAAATCTGGAAACAGGAAAATCAGAAAAAGATATTGGCACCTCTGGGACTCGAACCGAACTCTGGGTTCGAGTCCCAGAGGTGCCAATATCTTTTTCTGATTTTTCTGTTTCCAGATTTTCGATTGAGTTTCGCTCATAATGTCTTCATTTAATTAAATATTACAGTTTGAGGTTTTACTCATAAAGTTAAAATAATAAATAATAATAAACTAAAAATGTTAATTTATTGATGGAATAATGTTGGTCTTTCAATCTTTTAAGTTAAGGACCATGAAGAATTTTTTTCGGGCCTGTTGCAGCATTTTAAAGTTTGGTTTGTGGAGGAACGCCGATTATGATGCCGTTTATCGAAATCACAGAGTATGGTTTTAATTTATGGGAATAAATTAATATCCATAGTCTGAATAAATGGAGAAAAATAATGTCTTATGGCTTCAACTAGAAAGACTTCAAAGCCAGAGAAGCTGAAGAATGCAGGAAAGTAGAATTTGTCCAGAAAAAATATTATTAAGACTGCTTTTAAGCCGTTGAAACAGTTTTGTGGAATAATGTTGTAAGTTGATCTCAAGACGATTTCTTGAACGTAAATGGTTTCATTTATTCATATATATTTTTTTGCTATTAAGCTGAAACTCAGCAATGGCATGTGTAAATTTATGATTTTAGAATAGCATGTTGCTTTCTGTAAGGTACGAAGGACAAAAAAAACATTTTCTGGAATAATGTTATGTGTGAAATTTTATATACAACATTTTTCCACCAATAGCACAAATTCTAGTAATAAACTCTAATTTAATCGCCTTTCTCCTCGACTTTTCATTTTAAACTTGTTAAACATTGTATATTTATTTTATTATAAATATTAAATGTTATGTAACATAACTGGTTTCGTTTTTTCCATTTTTCTTGGAACATGAATGTTGTTGGATACAACATTTTTCCTGGCAAGGGCTGAATTATTGCCGACCAGGTTTACCTATCTACTACCGTAACTTTTTCAGGGCAGTAGGTATAATAATATTATTTTTTGTATGTCTTGGGCATTGCCCATGACATACAAAAAATGACATTTGTTTTGAAGAGTTTTATTTTTTTAAAGAAAGACAAACATTTCCGGATTACGAATAACCCAAAAATGTTTGAAAATCTCCAACTAAAAAAAATATTGCTTGTGTAATGGAGGACTAAGTCAGCCGAGGAATCGGACACGCGGCGCCCGGGTGGGACCCAAACGCGATGCCCACTCAGCCTCTGACCGGTCAGTGTAATTCATAACGTAAATATAATAGCACTTTGTAAGTCACCTTTGTTGACCATGTTTCCTTGTTATTTTGACTACTCTCACCGTTCTCCCCTCCTCCCCCCAAATCATCACTCCCACTACCCTCACCTAATAAACCTCAGTTTTTTCTGCTAGGCCCTGCGGAAGGCGGCCGTCCCGACAGTAGCTTTTTAACAAACTTAAATCACTAAACTCGCCAAACAACTCTAGTACGAAAATAGTTTTGCGTAAGGCGCGGCGTCAGAGATGTACCCGAAGTCGGGTTCTTAAATTTCAACCGTACAGACAGACGCTAAGGTATAAATACTATAAAATAATAATTTCTGTACTTGTATTATTTTTAAGTTAGTCTTACGAACGCCAGTGTATGACACGAATGTGTCGAATTTTTATGCTTGAAGACTTCTATTCATTTCTGCCGTGCTTCGTTTATTTCAAGTTTGTTTGCAAATTAATAGCCAAGGATTATTTATGAATGCATGTGATTTTATTAAACTTTAATTAGATTCCATAATGACCCGGGGGCTTTAGGATGCATCGTAAGAGGATATGACAAAAGCTATTGCTTTAACTTCCTTCCTTGTATGGAATCCACACACAGGAATATTAAAAGCAAAATTAAGATCGGACAAGATTTATCTTGCTTTATTATTTTATATCCACTGGGGCAGGGGCTTCTAATCGGGAGCCCTGGCTTTATATTAATTTTTAAATTGTGCAGAATTATTCATCGGTTTTCCTCACGATAGCTGTGAAAACCATTTTTAAAAACGATTAGAAAAACTTTACAGTCGCTGTCCCCAAACACGTATTCTTACTACTTGTACCGCCCGGTTTCGTTTGAGTTTCGAATTGTAAATCAGAACGAACAACGTAATATATTTTTATTATTTTTTTTAGTAAAAGTTCAGTGGTAAGAAAAATAAGTTTTTCTAAAGCTATAAAATTTCTCACAGCTTGAGCTATGGATGTTGTGAAATTGCACAGTTTTTTTCTGTCTGAAATTTACAGATCAACCCCCAATATATTCAGCTGTCGAAGTTATTTCATTGTATATACTTCATAGGCTTTTTACTGAGAGCGTTTTCACACACAGCTATAAAAGACCTAGCTTGGCTTATTTCAGCATATCGCTCGCCATACATTTCCAATAGGAATATATGGCGAGTGATATGTAATTGTATTTTGTAATTATCAAACAACTATACTTTGCATATGTACGAAGCCATCTAGAGCTTGCGTCAACTTACTGTGTGGTCCCCATTTTATGCATTACATGTAAACAAAATTGAATCGTTTCAGAAAAAAATCATAAAATACATTTCTTATAAATAACACAACCGATTTAATAATTATTTGGATGCAACAAAATTTTTCAAAATTGATACATTGAGTGTACGTAGACAATTCTCAGATGCAATGTTGCTATTTAAAATTGTAAACAATATTACTGACTGTCCTGAATTATTGAACAAAACTGATTTCAAAGTACCTACACGGCACACACGTTCATGTAATATTTTTAAAGAAAAACACTGCAATACAAATTCAAATAAAAATGTTTGCCTTATTCAACATATTCTCTCTGAAATAGATATCTTCAATTGTGATGAAAATAAATATAAAAAATCTATTAAAGATGTATTAAAAATGTATTATTGGGTACAAAACTGTATGATATATTATGGAACGACTTATATTATGTACTGCCTCTTGTTGTAATAATGTAATTTCTCTTAGCTATTGTAAGATTACTTTTTTATTTTATAGTTACATAATGTAATAGTATAATGAGAAAATCTATAATTGGTTTTTCAGATAGGTAAATTAAACTTATCAATTAAACTTAATCACGTTGTAAACTGTTAATTTCCCTAAAATAAAATAAATAAATAAATATGCTGAAATAGGCCAAGCTACATCTTTTATAGCTGTGTGTGAACACGCTTTGAAAGAAATGAAAGGCTTTTTTAATTGTTCAATAAGCAAAATATTGTTGGTGTAAAGCTTGATGGTGTAAAGCTTGATGGTGTAAAGCTTGATGTTGTAAAGCTTGATGGTGTAAAGAGAAAGACTGTTAAAAGAAGTGTAAAAAACCGACTTCGTATTCATATAGGTATTGACTCACATTTATGTAGATAGGTAGATAAAATATAATTTTTGATATCATTCATGTTGAACAGCGCGATTCAAAAATTTGCTTGTCATCTTTTGTTATCTGTCGTTTGTCTTTCGGCACTTTCAACAAATAATATAAAATCAAATGAAAATAAATCACTTTGTATACACCACTTATTTAATCAAAATTGTTAAAATGAATATTGATATTGTTATCGAAAAAAATAATAATAATATTTGTTTTCATTTAATTAAAATTACGCCACAAAGTAATTTTCGATTATTGGAGAAATAATACAAATATTCTTCTTAATTATTTCATCGATTTAATTTTCATCGAACTTTCACTCGAACTCACGCGGCGTTTGGGCTAATTTTCCTCTCCAAATCGCTTCATTCACACAATTCATTCTAGTTTCGGAATAGCTTCATTCCCACAATTCATTATCGTGTTGGAATAGCTTCATTCACACAATTCATTCTAGTTTTGGAATAGCTTCATTTTCGTCCCATCGCCCATCTTGAATACCCGTCATCTCGAGCATATCACGGCATTATCGTCAGCACTTCTGCTTTGTCGGTTATACGTTCAGGGTGTACCTAGTACCTACCTCACAGCGTCTCTGGAGACGATATCGCCTTCTAAGATCACGATGGGTCCCTCAGATGCCATTATTCATTCCCTCGCCGCCAGGGTTGCATTAAATTATTATTGGCGATGTCAGAACTGTGGATGTTCCGCTCTCAGCTGGTCACAATCAAATGGTTGCCGGTGCTATTAACAGAAACACAGAACAAATTCCATACAGAACACATAGGTCGTGTTTCCGTCTTGGTTTCGGTGTGTAAAATAGGATTGTTCTATTTTTGATACCGTTTTTCATACAGTTCAGCCCTCAATATTTGACAGTTCTAATCTTTTACATAACTATTATTTTAAGTATTATGCGGAAATGTTGCGTTTTTATTCGAAATATCGACCCTTTCGAATAAAAAGGTTACGCCTCACGCGGTCTATAGTAAGCTCATTTAGAAAAAACTAAAAAAAACTTGTGTATAATAATTTTCGGAACATATTTTGCGATTTTTTCTGTTTAAGGATTTTCATAAAAGTACCTTTTCGATATTATCTTAAAAATAACGTATATATTTTTAAAGACACAGCCTTACTAATCAAAAAACACTTAACGACCGTTGAACGCTCGTGCGGTGATCTTCTCGCTTATGTGATGCATGTTTGGGGGCGGTGCGTGGAACGTTTTGGTGAGACCCAAACGGTTGCACTGGACATTTCCAGGGCCTTTGACCGGGTTTGGCACCGAGGGCTTGTCAACAAACTGCCTTCTTGCGGACTTCCCGCATCTTTGTGTACGTGGATTGCCGACTTTGTGAGGGAGAGGTCGATTCAGGCGGTTGCCGATGGTTTCACCTCTTCCTCGCATTCGATAAATGCTGGTGTCCCACAGGGATCGGTTCTGTCTCCGACTTTGTTTTTGTTGCACATCAATGACCTCTTGACATGTGCACCGATTCATTTTTACGCGGATGACAGTACAGTCCATGATAGCTTTTTGTTTGACAAGCCTCCAAAGGGCTCACAAACCCCAATGGCTCGGAGGGCTTTGAAACAAAGAATGGACGGTTACCTCGAGAGTGTTTTCTCTTGGGGTAAGAATAACCTCGTCGAATTTAATGTTTCAAAGACCCAATCATGTCTGATTACGTCTAAAAGGGATCGAAATGTTAATCTAGTCTCCTTCAACTGAAGCATTCTCCCGAACAGGCCTTCCATTGATATGCTTGGTGTAACTCTAAGTGACCAGCTCAGGTACGGGGGCTCCATCGAGGCCAGAGTTAAGTTAGCCTCTCAGAAACTGGGCATACTGTACAGGGCACGCAGATACTTTAATAGTACACGACTACTAACCCTGTACAAATCGCAAGTTGAATTTGGCAGCCACCTCTGGTCTGGAGCCCCAAAATACCTGAAAAACCCTTGACTCTGCAAAAACGGGCGGTCCGTTTGATAGACTCTCCTAACCTAACAAACGGATTGCAATATTTAAAGCACAGGCGCCAGGTGGGAATGCTGTCCTTGTTCTACCGGTATTACAATGGAAGATGCTCCGAAGAACTAGCGTCATTGATCCCCTCGGCACCGGTGCGTAGTCGGGAAACACGCCAAACGCGCGCTCAACATTTGTACACAGTTGACATTAGTCACACGAGAACGGGTGGTTTCTACAACTCGTTCTTGAATTCAACAGCTCGGCTGTGGAACGATTTGCCGGCCTCTGTGTTTCCTCCCTCCTACAACTTGGGTCTCTTCAAGACCCATGTTCACTCCTTCCTCTCCTCAAAAACATTCTCCACACAGCATCTTCAAAGATGACGTAGGCCCTGAGGGAAATTATTTTCCTCAGAGCCTCCTGTGTGGAGTTAATGTAAAAAAAAAATATATATATATATCTGTTCCGCGCTGTGCAAATACTGTACATTTTATTTTTTAAGATTACTAATAACAAAATGTAATTTTTCTATTGGCCACCCTAGACTTTGGTGGATCTGCGTATGTGCAGCCCGCTAAGTCGGCCATCTTTAAAATAGAAAATAACGTTTTCACCAGTTTTGACGTAAGACATTGTTTTCCCCATTCATTTAATGTTTTTGTACCGTATTTTGCATTATAATGAACGATTCACTATTATGTTTGTATAATTGAACATACTTACTAATTTTGGTGTTTTTTTTTTCAGTTTTAATCCTTTAAATAAAGTTTTGTTGATAATATAGTTTTGTTATTGATAGGTTTTAGGATATTTCTGAAATGTTATGACTTGATGACTTTTCCGCGTGTATTAAATAAAACTTCCATGAAAGTAATATTATTTAATAATGCAAAAGCCTTATGCGTGTGTAAATAAAAACATATGTAATTAACGTTTTAATTTCGTAAAAATTAATCCATGATGTCAGATTTTTTCTGTTATTCTTTCGGAATTATTGTTATATTTTTTAATATGTTTTAATTGTATGAACGAGATAAAAAGTGAAGTCAGTCTTTTTTCCAAATTCATTAAATACACTGTGACTAATACTAATACGACTGTGTTTTTAAAATTTTGAATTTTCGGTAAATTTTCGACCATTTAATAGAATATGTTTACGGTCAGCTGTTTTTTTCAACTTTTTTCATGTTGCATTAAAATACTGCAATTTTGAAACACGATCGTATATTTCAGATACAAAAATCAAAAAGGCAATTTTATATAGTTTCTAAAATGGTACTTGTTTTTACGACATCTTCAAAAGTAAGAAATATACAAGAAATTTAAAATGCGTTGGAAAAATTCCAAAATTTGTTCAGAAATCATTGACAGTCGTTCACATGAGATAAACTACCCTCTCAGGCTATGTAAGCAGTGTATATATCTTTCTATGAAAAATTTTTCGTAAGTTTTTAATTAGTAATGTTTTCATTTCCGCGCTCTTTTTTACCAATAGAATAAAATTTTCACGAGGTTTTTTAGTAAGGTTGTTAAAGTGTTCAAGATAAATATGTTATAAAACCGTAGAAATTCGGAGTGCCGCGGCTTAATCTGTGTTTTTCTACGGCCTTCTCTGGCTAAAAACTCTGTGCACGCCACTGGTCACACTTGTATTATTATTATTTATGAGACTTATTAATAATTCTGCAAACTTTCTTAACCTATTTTATGGTTAGTTTAGGTTAGGTTGCACAGATCATTTAATTTACTTGAATATTATGTTAATTTTTGTTGAGAAAACGTGTCAAATTCTCGATACTTAACCACGTTTATTCCAGAACGTAACTCCCGGGCGGCGGACATGCCGTTTATTGATAAATAGTATTTAATGTTTATAATATGCCAATATCTATTTTATCAGTATTTGTTACCATAATATCTGGTACTTTACGACAAGTAAAACCCTGTAGCGGACTAAGTTAACGTTATGGACCCAATGAAAGTTTTACCATCAAGGGATCCATTAATAAATGAAAATATTCTTTTTTTATGTATAAAAATCAAAAGTTGCTTGCTTGGGGATATATATTTATATGAGTTATGAGTTGTCTATCAAAATACCTTCTTTCCAAACAATTTCTTCATTAGTTGCAACGCATGCCGGGAACTAGCTAGTATAATATAATTGATTATGATTAAATGTCAATCCAAATTCATCCAGGCGTCGCTAATGCAACATATTGAGGCTACTGGTGTAGAACATTATCTTTCGTTTGTTCTCTGTCCGGCCGCCTGTGCCTTTATAAATTCAGAATAACTTCCGTACAGCTTTATCAATACATAAGCATATTATTTTCAAATGGTAATACAAAGCAAGTAACAGCATTCTACCATCGAGTAATAGAGTACCCTTTGTAGCTAGTCCGGTGAAAATACATTTACTGTGCAAATTTAATTAAAATGCATTTCGCACAAAAGAAGCATTGCGCTGCCATTGTGCTACTAAGGTAGATACTTCATTAAAAGATTTCAGAATGTATTTTCAGTTCAGCTCCAAATTTTCAGAAATAAATTTATTCCTTTGTCATTTATTATTATAATTGAAAATGCCTGGAAGGTAAAAGGAATAATCTATCTTTTACTTCCATCATCTTCTATCTTTTTCTATATACCTACCTATATGCTACATACATGTGTCATGTGTCGATGGGTGGGTTTTTTTACAACAAAGCAAGAGGGAGATCACTTTCTACATGAGATTTCAATTACAATCCCACACATTTTTTCCATATAACGCCGGGTGCTTACAAAAGTTATTCCAATAATGTATTCCAATGTATTTTGGGTAATTAATGATTCGTTTAAAGCCATATTGGTGCAAAATATCGGTACTGCTTTATTCAAATTTTAACTCGTTAAATGCCAAGGAGGAAACAATGTAAAATTGCGATGTTTTAATTTTTGACGTAATATTTTATGGGTTTATTTTGTGCTATCGTATATTATATTTACTGAAACACATTCCTTGAACAATAAACTATGCATAAAAACAACATTACTTGCGTTTATTTGATGAATTTATATGTTTTACGATCTTTTTCACGAGAACGACGCTACCGAATTTGACAGCTCTAATACCGGGAAAAATCTCGGCCGGAGGGCATAGAGAATTCCATAGAAATTATTCCGCTTCCCTAGGTGTGTTCACGGTATTTTATACCTTTAAAACAAGAATGCCCCAAGCGATTCTGACCTCATTCTTCACACGTTTTCTTTATACATAAGGGTTAAAATCGCATTCCAAAATAATTTTTTTTCAACATTTTGGCGTGTGCCGGCGCGCAACCGGAAAATGGCAAGTATTAATAAATTATCATATCACTCAAAGAAACCCGATCACACAAATTTAACTAAAAATGTTATTGTTATGTTTACTACTACACTGTCCCTACTCATAACTCATTCATGTCTAACTAATGAAAACCTATGAATAACCTATTAACAACAACATTAATTGCAACTGTCAACCCATTTATCAGCAGTAGAAATTGATATTTTATTAATGAGAAATATTATTAAATTACGTCAATCAATTTATTTGATATCTTCGTCACTACTGATTGACGCAACCCAGATTAGTATCATTGATGTCATTACCAGCTTGCATTAAAATTGTCGATGAGCAAGTCGTACTTTTGAAGGGCTGACTGTTACCTATCGCGCGGGTTAGGCGGTTAGTAGGATAGGTAATAAGTTATTTGATTTCTTCGTCGGTATTGACGCAAGCTAGATTAGTCTGTATCATCGATATCGGTATCATCGACTCTTCTTGCTTACTGCATTTTTGTCGGGGAACAAATTGTACATCTGGACGGCAGACTGTCACCGGGACGCAGAAGAACGTGACGGCTAGCGACCAGCTCGTGCCGACTGTTCCTCGCTCCTAGCTTCTATATCGGCCTCAGTCTCATGCTCGACTACTCAGAGGACCCAGGTACCCAGCCCCAGTACCCGCTGACCTTATCTGCTGCGCCTCATCTCGGACAGTAGCGGATCACATGACTATTGCCTCTAATTTACCTCGTCTGTCTGCGGGCGGTTGCTAAACTTTTACAAAACGTGGCGCGTCGATGCAATGCGCATTGTTGTAGGTACCTAATGTTTGATTTTAAGCTGTTAAAATGGTTATTTTGAGCTAATCTGTCTTACAAGGTGGTGATTTGACATTGTTTTCGCTTTTATGAATGTTTTCAGTGGTCGATGATATTTTGCATATTTTGCACGGTAACGCGCGTGACGATATAACAATTTGGTTATTTATTTCAAGCGATAGTATAAATGTCTTAGAGTTACAGCATTGTTTTAACGCCTATTAATTCGAACCATGTTCGTAAGACCATGCATTTTAACGTCTCATCTATTTTATGTCTGCGGATAGTAAATATTTTATTAGTTTCATGTATTTCCATTTTACACTCAATGTCCGTTTGACAATCGTTGTTACAAAGAAGCATCGTTAAATGAATTTATCTTCATTGGGAACGATTCACAGGCGCGGTGGAAGCGACCGGCGTTAGAGAAGGAATCATTTTGCACACGGAAGCGGGGCAGAATCTACCAGGCGCGCACGAAGCGTCTGGAGGTAAAGAAGACGAATATTTTTGTCTCCATTTCCGCGGCGGCTACCGAACGGCGCTATCTCCGAATGCTGTAATTGGTTGCTAGCACGCCTGCGCTCCTAACCACTCTAACCAGGTGCGTGGGCAGATTATACTAAATAATATATACCTACCTATGTACCCATTCCACGTAACTCAGCGATCACTTTCATAAAAGTTGTATCATCGTGTAGCGATGTACATTTTATCACTGTGCTTAATGCTTCCCTTTTGTATGTGGGTGTATTTTATATGCTGTATTTATTTAAGTGATGATCCGGAATCGTGCGAATGTTTTCGTGTGATCGCGCGCATTCCTGATGTGCCGTATGAAAACGTCTCGCAACCTCCCCGCATCTTCTGCGCGCCGGGTAGCTCATGGGACCAATTATTACTCCATTGCTCACAGTTTTTACGGTGCCTAATCAAATGTAGATTTTCTGTATTTATTTTGTATTGTTTATCAAGCTTTATTTGTGGAACTCCATTTTAATTTATAGTTTTACTTTTACATATTATCCAATTTAGAATTTTTTTTTGTTTATTTGTATAACAGCAGAACTAATACAGAAGAACTTGTATAAAAATAAACTATTTTTTATAAATTGAATATATAAAACAAAAAAACATAAGTTTTTCTTCACCGCGATTTCGCAAATTTTGGAGAAGAGGACAACTGTCATGTTGTTAAGCTTCTCAGTTTATTACTGAACTGTTATCAAGTTTCATTCGTAGAACTTCATTTTAATTTTTCCTTTTATATATTCAATAAGTTTTCTTCAATTTATACTAGGAGTTTATTTAAGAACAAGTTCAGCCGTGTAATTTTTAATTACACAGCAGAACATTGTTCATAAAGAAATCGTTCATGTCTTCGGTTCGAAGTTATCGAGTTACATCTCCATCAAAATGCAAAAGCATTGTTGTTATGTCAGATATTGATTGGTGATGATGAATTTTTTTTTTTTTTTTTACATTAACTCCACACAGGAGGCCCTGAGGAAAAAATAATTTCCCTCAGGGCCTATGTCATCTTTGAGGATGCTGTGTGGAGGGTGTTTTTGAGGAGAGGAAGGAGTGAACATGGGTTTTGAAGAGACCCATATTGTAGGAAGGAGGAAACACAGAGGCCGGCAAATCGTTCCACAGCCGAGCTGTTGAACTCAAGAACGAGTCGTAGAAACGACCCGTTCTCATGTGACTAGTGTCAACCGTGTACAAATGTTGAGCGCGCGTTTGGCGTGTTTCCCGACTATGCACCGGTGCCGAGGGGATCAATGACGCTAGTTCCTCGGAGCATCTTCCATTGTAATACCGGTAGAACAAGGACAGCATTCCCACCTGGCGCCTGTGCTCTAAAGATTGCAATCCGTTTGTTAGGTTAGGAGAATCTATCAAACGGACCGCCCGTTTCTGCACAGAGTCAAGGGTTTTTTTCAGGTATTTTGGGGCTCCAGACCAGAGGTGGCTGCCAAATTCAACCGTGGAGCGCACTTGCGATTTGTACAGGGCTAGCAGTTGTGTACTATTAAAGTATCTGCGTGCCCTGTACAGTATGCCCAGTTTCTGAGAGGCTAACTTAACTCTGGCCTCGATGGAGCCCCCGTACCTGAGCTGGTCACTTAGAGTTACACCAAGCATATCAATGGAAGGCCTGTTCGGGAGAATGCTTCCGTTGAAGGAGACTAGATTATCATTTCGATCCCTTTTAGACGTGATCAGACATGATTGGGTCTTTGAAACATTAAATTCGACGAGGTTATTCTTACCCCAAGAGGAAACACTCTCGAGGTAACCGTCCATTCTTTGTTTCAAAGCCCTCCGAGCCATTGGGGTTTGTGAGCCCTTTGGAGGTTTGTCAAACAAAAAGCTATCATGGACAGTACTGTCATCCGCGTAGCAATGAATCGGTGCACACGTCAAGAGGTCATTGATGTGCAACAAAAACAAAGTCGGAGACAGAACCGATCCCTGTGGGACGCCAGCATTTATCGAATGCGAGGAAGAGGTGAAACCATCAGCAACTTTATAAATTTTATTTGATAAATTTGTGTTATTTCACAATTTATTCATTTAAAATAATATATAGTATATTTGCGGCACGTTCCAGAGTGGAAGATACTATCAGTATCGCCCTGGTGCAAGACCACCATTCAGAATTGAAACGTTGCTTGAAATGGCTTTAGCCGTGTTTAGTGACCAGATCTGAATAGCCAGGTACTTCCCCACCTTCCTCTTTCCTATCTCCTTCCCCTCCCCACTACCTTCAGCCTCACAACATACCCCAATTGGGGATGCCATAGTCTCACTGGCTCCAGACGGGAGCAGTTGGGACTCTTGTGCGGTATTCATATAAAAAAAAAAAAAACCGCCTGAATCGACCTCTCCCTCAAAAAGTCGGCAATCCACATACACAAGGATGCGGGAAGTCCGTAAGAAGGCAGTTTGTTGACAAGCCCTCGGTGCCAAACCCGGTCAAAGGCCTTGGAAATATCCAGTGAAACCGTTTGGGTTTCACCAAAACGTTCCAGGCACCGCCCCCAAACATGCGTCACATACGCGAGAAGATCACCGCACGAGCGGTTCCGCCGGAATCCGTATTGACGGTCGTTAATAATTTTGTTCTTCTCGAGGTATGTGAGCAGTTTGTCGTTGATCACACGTTCCATCACTTTTGACAGAACAGATGTGATCGCTATGGGGCGGTAGTTGGCCGGGTTGGAGCGGTCACCCTTCTTTGGAATAGGGTGAATGATCGCTTTTTTCCAACCGGAGGGCACAGTCCCAAACTTCAGGGACATTTTGAAAAGCTTCGTCAAAATTGGAGCTATTTCTGCAGCGCACCTCTGCAATACCAGGGCAGGTATTCCGTCAGGCCCACTAGCTTTATTAACATCGAGCCCTCGTAAGACTTGGAGTACATCCCGATGCCGGATCCTCAGCTTTTTCATATGAAAACCGCAGTGAGGAACCGACGGCGGGATAGCACCTTGATCATCGAGGGTCGAGTTTTCCGCGAACATTTTGCCTAATAAGTTAGCCTTTTCGGCGGCGGTATTAGCTAGAGAGCCGTCAGTTTTGGTAAGAGGTGGCAGACTGGATTTGCAGAAATTGCGACCTATTGAGCCCGCAAGCGACCAGAACGCTCTGCTGCCATGCGGGCATGCAGCCAGCTTTCTACTGATCTGCAGGTCGTGCTCAAATTTCGACCTATTTATGATTCTCTTGCTTTCCTTTGACATTTTGTTATAAAGTATTCTGTTTTCGGACGTTCGAGATGTGTTGTAGGCTCGATAAGCCGCGTTTTTTCGTCGCACTGCTTCAGAGCATTGTCGACTGAACCACGGCTTTGAGCCCACACCAGTTTCTTTAACAGTGGATTGGATGAAGCCATCCATCGCGGACGCGATGACTTCACCAATTTCCTGGGCACATCTTGAGGGATCCGAAGTCCGAAAACAGACAGTTGACCACGGAAAAGCATTAAAATGTGCCCGCAAACCGAACCAATCTGCAGACCTGTAGTGCCACACTTTTCTTTTCAGCCTCTCGTTTGGCGGTCTGAAGGTTACGGGGATTGACGACGTCACCAGGCAGTGGTCCGACGATCCTAAAGGCGCTGTGACGTCAATCTTGTAACCGTGTGGCACAGTGGTTAGAAACAGGTCTAACAGATTAGAGCGGTGAGACTGGACATCAGGAACCCGTGTAGGCTCCTGAACCATTTGCTCCAGTCCGTGGCAAAGGGCAAAGGATTCCGCTTGTCGTCCAGCTGAGTCTGTTGACCCTGAGAACTTCAACCAACGTTCGTTATGAACATTGAAGTCCCCCAGGACCACAAACTCTGCCGCAGGGAAGCGGGGCAAGAGGTTATCAATAGTGTTGCTTAAATGTTTGAAGAGCTCGGACGTGTCTAATTCGTTTAGGTTTGGTGAGCGGTATAAACACGCGTAGAATCTTACCGTACTGGCAAGATTGACGCGCACCCACATTACGTCGAATCTGGAGTTTTCCAGATTCAACATTCGCACACAGTTGACGTCAGCTCGGCTGAAGAGACAGACACCTCCCTTGGGTCTGAATTTGCCCACGAGGGTGAAGCCCGGGCAGTCCAGATAGGAGGCGTCAGGAGGCTCGGCTATCTGTGTTTCGGAGAGGAAGAGAAGGTTAGGACGTTGGGAGAGAAGGTGGTGGTGGACGGAGTTAAGGAGTAATGAGTAATGAGTGACGAATTAATTTTGTAGAACCTAATTTTTTTGATTGTCAGCTGATCCATATGTTGGGAAGCTGAAAATCTTATTTCATGTAGAATTTGAAACATTGTTTAACCCTCCAGGCCTGGGAATTGTCGGGAGGTACAAATATTTCTGCCTTGCAAAAAAATTTGAATAAAATAAATATTTCGGAGCGAATCCAAAAAATATAAACTGTTTTTGAAAAGTTATAAAATACGCTTTTAAATTTTATTTCATTTAATAATTAAATTTAATTTTTTACATATAAAACTATTGAATGCAAACTTTAAAAAAAAGTTTTAAAAATGACTCGCCTTACGTTTTTTCTAACTAAAATTACTGATAACGAAAAAAACCCACACATATTTTATTAGGCATATATATTACAAACGTTACCGTCAACTCACCTTTTAGTCGATTCATGTAAAAATAATTATTAAATAGTTTAAAAATAAATTAGTAAAAAGTGAATTTTTTTGTGGTCTGAAATTTGGATGCATAAAGGTGAATGTTTTAATTATTTTGTTGTTAACTTTTAGCTTTGAATATAAAACATGGTATTTTCTCTTTCTAACACCGTTTAGATCACAAATGTAACCATGATAGTAAGGGAGGCTCAACGATTTCTATAACACCTTTATGAGTTGTTCCGAATTAGTCTGAGGGGTTAAGAAATTAAAAAAATAATGACGCACTAAAATAGTGATGTAAATAAATGTAAATATCTACTTCCTATGTAATGCTGTCTTAGAAACAAAAGACTCCGAACTTTATTGATCTCATTTCTAAGAAAATGCTTTTCCAAAACATCCGATAGCCTTAGAAATTCATTCCCGCTATCCTTAAAATCTGAAACGTCAATGTAAATTGGACTCTTCCCCTCGTATTTCTCATTTTGCACTTCACCCCGGGCAACCCTCGCCCCGGAGCCGGAGCAAGGGTAGAGGGTAGATAGCGGCTTGACCGGTACAAATTCCCCGCCATCCATCTCGGTCAGGGTTCGAGTTTCAATCCCCGAGATCGACTGACAAATGGGACGGGAAGACTGGGTGTTGGATTGCTGGTTGCTGGAAGAGTGCCATAGTACAGCTGAAGGATTATTAATAAAAAATATACTGATTAATTATTATTTTATGAGATATTATAACGACGGGACAGGAGAAACACCCTTTTTTATGGATAACAAGGAAAAGTCATACTACTACTTAGTTCTACAGGTGTCTGACAGGATGAACAGCCACTTCCAAGGAAGGAGAAGGGAAATAGAAAGATTGGTAAAGCAACGCTGAAGGTGTTTTGATTACAGTATTAAAAACTACTCATTTAAAAGCATATTAATTACTGTAATTTTTATTTAAGAAAGATACACGTGCCCGGGTTACGATAAACCTGATAATTTTGGAAAATCTCCTACTACCACTACGTGGAGCGTAAAATTTTGCTTGCTGTCGTGATGGAGGACTTAATCAGCCCAGGAATTGAACACGCGATGCCTGGGTGAGATCCAAACGCGATGCCAACTCAGGCACTGTAACATTTTAACAATAAGGGGGTAGTCTAGAAAAAAAAAATTTTCTTCTTCATATTATCTTCATCATATAATTTTCACAGTTAAGATATTCGAAAATATCTCTTTAAATTTTTTTTTTGAAATTCGCATTATTTTAAAAGTTTTAATCATTTTAGTGTCGCGGTTTAGACGGAATCTAACCAGAATCTAAATAGAACAAAATTTTAAACGCATTTTTCTCATAACTACTTTTTTCGAGACGGTTGACACGATATCTCAAGTTCAACGCAACCAATTTACTTGAAATTTGGTGAGCCTTTTAATTACTCTATCGCCTCTACCAGAAATATAACAATATTTTAATTTTTACTATTTTAAAAAATTCCGAAAAGTCCAAAAAACTTGTAAAAAAATGTCTTTTTATTTCAGACAGCCGCTATTTTGCGATTTTTTTTCCGAGGTACGGGCCGTAGCAGCATTTGTCTGGATTAAGAATTATTATTATTTTTTGATTAGTAGGACGGCTGCAATCGTGTCAATCAGGGCGCGCCTTTTTTTGAGACCCCCCACTTCAACCCCCTGTAACTTTTTGAATTAAAATTTTTTTCGTTTGATTTTTTTTTATGTATTCTTAATGTTTAATTTATTGATATTTGGTAAAGTAATGGCTGCTAAAAACACTATTTGTTTTTTTTTATTGCACCTGAAAAAATACTTACAATTCATGCTTCTAGACTAGAATACCCCCCAATGAGATATAAAAATAGACGTAGTATTTTCTTAGTCCTCTTCACTAGGAGATCCTTTGCTGATGCGGTTTTGGATATATGGTTTTCAGGGTTCCATGACAATTGATCTGGCGAAACTTGACCCCCTGACAGTTGGCCCGCCGACAGTTTATCCGCCGGACAGTTGATCCCCTAAAAGATTATTTTTCCAGTAAGTATGCAAATAGGATATACGGCCGTACATCCAAATTCGATATACTTATATCTGCAGGCGTCTTGAGTGATAATCAAATATTTTTACTAACAATAATTCCGTCTCCCCGAAGAAGCATGCGGTAAGTAGAAACTTTTAGCGGTTTTTGCTAAGCAGACTGCACGTATAAGTATGTCGTATTTTGTTATTATATATAAGAATATCGACTTTGGTTGTATGGCCGTATATCCTCTTTGCGTTCTTACTTGAATAAATAATCTTTTAAGGGATCAGCTGTCCGAGGGATCAACTGTCCGGCGGGAGAACTGCCCGCCGGATCAGATGAGTTTCCTCACACAGCCGTTGGGAAAGTGGTAGAAATGTCCGCCGGATCAACTGTCGGGAGATCAACTGTCGGAGGGCCAACTGACGGGGGGCCAATTGTCGCCGGATCAATTGTCGGGTCACCGGTTTTCAATGACTTCTATTGTTCAACTTCATGAATTGGGTAGGGTATTTCCTGTACTGTGATGCTGTTTTTTTTTTAAATACTAGTCAGTTTTTTTTTTGATAATTTGTTTGATATTACGTGGGAGTTTGTTGTGTAACTTTACAGCGAAAAATCAGAGATTATTTGTTCAAATGTAATAATAGTGATATTTGGCTGATTAAAAAAATCACCTCAAGGGCGCTGAAAATCACCTCAAAGGCGCTGTAGTAGGTATTACACTTGGGTATATTTAGTTTGTCCATTTTTTCTTTGCTCTGGTTTTATGATGTTCATTCGAAAGGTAAATTTCCGATCGTCTCTCTAATTATTTTTTTATAAAAAATTTCTGCTTTACAAATCCTACAATTATAAAATCCCACAGGTTTTCTCGGGTCTGCGCTAGTTAGGTAATAAATATCTAGGATTCAATTGAAATCGATCAAATTAGGATTAGGAGTACACTTATTAGATAGATTCGTCATAGTTTGAAGTGACCACCCTCATGGCTTGGATTGAGTATGTCTCCCTGGCAACTATTCAATTATCGGACAAGACTTTGACACATCGCGTCACATGAGTGATGACTCGAATTGTCCCGTGTCCCATATATCAGAATATTCCATAATTCTGTTCCATATGTCAGGACGTGGGTATGTCAACCGTAATAATTTTATAAGCTCTACAATGTTTGGAATATGTGTAACTACATCCTGCAGTAGTAATATTTGCATTAATTGTAGTAAAATTCACATTTTAGTGCAATCTGAATTTTAAATGAAAATACATTTTATCAATGCAACATCCTTAATTTTTTAGGTTTTTTTGTTTTTTTGTTTTACATGTACCTAATTAGTAGAGATTCAAATGTAACATTGTCAACAAATGATCATTCAGCGCCGTTTTGTTTTTTTTTACATTTTTGCCGTTTCTAGGTGCGTATCAGTCTTTCAGTTCAATCAATCAGATTGTAATAAGCTGACAAGCTTAACAACATGTTCCTTGATCTTGGTCTCTTCTGCTGATCACAATTTATTCAAAAACTAAAAAGGACTTAGAATCGGCATTTAACGGGGTTCTTTCAACTGTCAGAAAAACGAAATGGCGCTGAATGACCATTTGATGACAATGTTACATATGAATTTCTGTACTTAGTTTGTTTTTGCCATCGAATTTAATAGAATTTTTTAAGAATTGAAGCTAGTTTAAAAAGAAGAAGATGGAGAGATGTGTAATTACGAATGTTGGACAGAGCGCGCTAATATTTTAAGTGATGAAATCGCAGCGAAAATGGTGAAAAAGCTTAATAAAACATGACTCGTTTAAAATAGAGCAAATATCCCGTGGAACGTATCTTAAGTATCATTTAAAGAAACATTGTGAATTTTTTCACAAATACAACTTGAAAATAATAGAAATAGACTTGTTTTAAATAATTTTCGGAGCATACTTTGCAATTTTTTCTGTCGGGGGAATTTCAAATAATTTGCGTTTCGGCGTGGAACGTATCTAGATATTATCTTCAAAAATAACATACATTTTTTTAAGAGCTTAAAAACTTCAAATGTTAATAAATATGTAAGAAATCGGTCGAAATTCGAATAGTGGACCCTTAAGAACCCAAACCCATTTCAAGGTAAAATAGATGTTTCCATAGATTTTTCATTTTTGGTTAAAACGGACCAGATTTGAGTTAAATACTATTTTTATCAGATGACGTCACCATAGTTGTCAATCTCTCCGTATTAATCTACAATGGCATCCGTATCAGGGTACTATGACGTAAGTAATTTTGCAACCCGGCTTCGCCAGTGTTGGGTTGACATAGACTTATCTTATTTTTGTAAAATGACTTATCTTATTTTTGTATTCATTAAAATGTAAATTATTTATGCATTTCTTAACATTTAAAAATGCTTGAAATTCAGAGCCCTGTAGGAGGTACCCACAAGTATTTTCGCTGTTTCATATCGTTCCGACTGAGTTATCGAGGCTTATAGCCGGTTAGAGGTCCTCTAGCCGCTGATTGCTTACGGGATTTTTGGATGCCTTGGAAAAATGACTCTCGATTTGTTTAGGGGAAACGTTTTACATGGAATTCTCCCCCACCCCCGAGGCGTGAACTTCTATATTGGCTGTCATTAATCTATTCCATATTATGGTTTCTTGTTCGGTTACAGTATTGATAATAGAAACAAAGGAAGATATAACATGAAAACAGGTCGACTGTCGCCGAGCTTTGACCACATGACCACATTGCATGGACTATCCAAGGGGCGGAGCCAATGAGACTTAGGGGTTTGGTGTGTAGGTTGAGACTAAAACGGGATATTGCGTCGCTGTGCGTAGACGGGATTTGCAGTATTATAAGTCAATTATTATCGAAGGCTCGTGTCTTAATTGCTCCTTTTTACTCTGTGTCTTAAATACATGGGACCGTACTATTAAACTTGTTTTAAATTGAACACAACTGATAAACAAACAATTATGTTTAGTGCATGGTTTTTTACCAATTGTGCGAGATTTAAAACTCTTTATTTATTAGTAAGGGGGATAATGTGTAGAAGTGTAGACCTTTATTAAGATTTTCTACCAGCAGTTAGAATACATTGTTGTAGATTTTCTACCAGCAGTTAGGTAGGTAGGTAGTAGGTACCTACGTATAACCGGGTTTCACCAGAGTTCGAGCTTTCGAGATATATGAAACAAACAGCCTCTCTAAGTACACTTTTCGAAGCTCCACCCAAATTCCGCAATAGAAAATGACGTCACGTGTAACGTATATCTTCAACATACCGCGTTGGGCGGCAAATTGTTACAGTAATACTTACCGTTTCATCCTGTTACTTGTCCGCCATCCAAAGTAATACATATATTCTCATAATTAAAATACATAATTGATCCCTTTCGGAATGTGGGTAGTTCAATGAAGGAAGACGGAATTTCCAAGTAACTAGATGCAGATTTATTAAGACTCAATTTATAAAAGGTAGAGCATGAAATTATATAATGAATCTACAGGGGTGGTTGATCATCTATGATGAATCAATTAATGTTTAAGCTCGAATCTCGGAAACATGTGGTATACCCAAAAGGTAGCAATACAATAAAAATCCAGAAGGGCGCCTGTATAATAATTATACATATTTAGAAAAGGATTATTGAAACGCTAATACTAAACTAAACAAAGTTAGGAATTATCTCATGATGATTAATAAAATTATTCGCTCACGCGTAATTATGACCATGACCTTCGACGGCTTGAAGTCCAGCTGCTCAAACACGAACTCCCAGGAACCAACTGACCTAACTTCACGACACTAATCTCCTGCCTGTAACATAACGGCCGGCTGTAAAAATTCTCAGGCAAACGCGTGGCTAGAACACTAGAATCAAATCGCTAAAAAGCAGGTACTGGCCCCAAACTGCTGCACACGAACTAAATTGTTGCGTCGACTTAAAAGTTCCTAGCAGTTAAATTGGTCCAAATATCAAGACACTAGAGCTCACAATTTAAATAATTTTAGTAGAGCCTACTAAGTTTTCGCCACGAATACCCATAGGCATAAAAATCGCTTGGCAAACGGAGTCTAGAAAGTGGTTTTTATGTATTTTGTGAATAATTTTATAAGAAAGAAAAAAGTAAATCAATGGAATCTGAGGTAGATAATTTTAGCCTTGACATTGTATTTTTAAAGCGTTGTTTTTTATACATTTCTAAAGAAAAATATTTTTTTTTGTAGTTAACATTTATATTTTTTTATTAAGTAATTAACAATTTTATTTTAGTTCTACTTAATGGAAACGTATTTATCCGTTTATCAAAAGCATACATTTTGTATGCTTTTGATAAACGGATAAATAAAGATTATATAGATTAATCGAAAATAGTGATAAAGATTAATCGAAAATAGTGATTTAGCATTAAGAGGAACGTATGCGCGGCCCATTTCGGCCAGTTTCATACAAATCTTAAATTTACATTTGAGATCAAATTACCCAACCAAACTGAGAAAATATTTTTGTAATCAAAAGGTAATTCAAATATCTAGTATTGATTTGAGCTACTTTATTTATATTTACTTTAAATTATAAAATATAGGCCACTAAAGATTTTAGTATTTAATGATTTTAGAGGCAATTATTTGTGAGTAAATGAAAACATGGAAAAAATAATTTTACTATTTTTATTTTACAAATACGATGAAATATAAAATAAAAAATAAAACATCGTTAAAAATGCATTTTTTAGGTATTAATTTTAATGTATAAACAACAAATTTTTGTTCCACTTAAACAGGTAATTTGTATTTTAAATTACATCCATTAAAATGATTTTTTTTTCTTAATTTTTATTTTATATTTCATTATATTTCTATGATAAATGTAGTAAAATTATTTTTTTATTGTTTTTCATTTACTCACAAATAATTGCCTAAGTTGCCTCTAAAATCATGAAACACTAAAATCTTTAATGGCCTTTATCTTATAATTTAAAGCAAAAAAAATAGAGTGGCTCTTATCTAATACTAGAGATATTTGATAAACCTTTTGATTACAAAAATAATTTTTCAGTTTGGTTGGGTATTTTGACCTCTAATTCAAATTTAAGATTATATGATACGGCCCGAAAAGGGCCGCGCAAACATTCCGCTTAAGCCCCAGCTTCCGAATTTCTAAAGGCTTATAACATATTTCTCTTGAACACGTTCCTAAAAAAAATATATTAAATATTTTCACAATTTTCGTCTAATTATTATCGTTTTAATATTAACGCACTTCCTTTGACATCGTATTTATATATCTCCCTTTCAAACCATATTTTTCTTCTTTTTGAATGCTTTCTACGAAGCTAAAACATTTGATGCTTCAACCATTCCTGCTATTGTTTACGAGTTGACATTGAGTAGGTACTTTCATGATAAATGATTATTTATTAACACCATATACATGTTTCAATAAATTGATAATTGGTATTTTCATTTCCTGAAATATAGACGACCGGCTCTGAGTAAAAAGAGTTTTATCAATATGAAATGCAGATTTTTTACCTAGGTTATGCAGTTGGTCTTTTTCTTCAAAGTGGGGTATTTTTCCCGTTTTCGTGTTTGCTCGATCGGCAAGTCTTCCTCTAGCATTATTCACATGCAAATTTATTCATGGCTCGCTAACTTAGCGAATAACTCGCCGTATAATGTGATTGCTTGCTTCATATCGACCTCAATAATTCATTCTCCGTATTTGGTGTTCGCTTCTTGTGAATCTTCACTTTGCTGGATTTTGAAAAGAGATCTTAAATGGGATAAGAAAATGAGTTGAAATCTTATAACTTTCTTACGCTTTATCTAAGAAAATAAACCACACACAATGACCAGTTGCTTCGGTAGGGCAACTTTTATTTATTTTAGTACTCGCATGTTAGACGGCCTCCGAGGGCTAAGGCTTTTGACTCGCAGTCCGAAGATCGCGGAATCTTTCCCGGCGAGCGCAAATAAATTTTATTTGATTAATTTGTGTTATTTCACAATTAATTCATTAAAAATAATATTTAGTATATTTTTCCGCACGTTCCAGATTGGTAGACACTCTCAGTATCGCCCTAGTGTAAGGCCACCATTCAAAATTGAAACGTTGCTTGAAATGGATTTAGCCGTATTTGGTGACCATATCTGAATAACCAGGTACTTCCCCACCTTCCTCTTCCCCTACTCCTTTCCCTCTCCGCTTTCTTCAGCCTAGCATCATATCCCAATTGGGGATGCTACTCCCACTGACTCCAGACGGAAGCAGCTGGGACTCTTGTGAGGTATCACAAAAGAAAAAAAAAGAAATATGATTCGAGATTTTAATGACCAAATTATCGTGATTAGTTTAGATTATTTAGTTTTCTAGGTGAAATTATTTATTTATTACACGCTTTGATAGGCTTTTACATTCTAGTATATAAATCATGTAAATACTTCAAAACTAAAACAATTAAAAAATATATAATACAACATAATATAATTATTGTTATGACATTATATTTTTGTTGAAACCGGCCATTGCTTTGAATATGTTCCTGAACTACTGGGAAGACCCAAAACGCATCGATTACGCCTAAATACGGAGCAATTGAAATCCATTAAACCCCATTTGTATAGGGACGACGGGGCTATGCTCAAAAGTTCTTCCGATACACATTTACACCAAAACTAAACGCTGAAAACCACATTAATTTTCAAAATTGTTATACTGAAGACCGATCCTAACTGTCCATCGTCTGCCTTGATGATGGACACTGTAACTATGTCCGAAACGTTGGCTAAAGAAGAAGGAAGCACAACCCAGAGTAATAATAATCACAATCACGACTATATATTATTTTATTTTATTTTATTATTTCATTCCTTTTGTTCTCTAGTGTTTTGTTCTATTTATTATTATTATCATTTTAATAACTGTTGTATGCCATGCATACACAAGTGAACTATATGTTTAAGCCCTTTTTTTTCAAGAACCTATACATATAAACTTTTTTTTTTAAGTAATATGTTAATACGCTTTTAACTTTCTAATTTTATGTTTTATTCTTTCACTTCTTTTCATTTCCTCAATTTTCCCTCTTTTTGTATAAATCATGGTCCATATATATTCACACTTATCCTAATTTGACTGTCCTAAAACGGGAATCATCCTAGTTGGACAATCAAAACATTTTATAAATAATGTTCATAAATGTGTAAATATTTTACTAAATAAAAATGAAATAAATAAATTACGACATTTGCTCAGACTTTTTCGTTTTTGCCCACAATTCGAGTCCTCCGTTTATTTAAAATTTGGGGCGCGGCGGGCGTGTAGAGACTGTTTTCCATCGGCCACCGAAAACTGAGACATTGCACCTGCGGACAAAAATATGAAAAGCCACGCCCCCTTCTAGAATGTACGAGCTTATGTGTAAGCAAATGTCAGTGTCTGAGAAGGCAGGACTTTACAGATACTACACATTTATGAAGTCAATATTTAAGTGCATTCTGTTGACATGGCTGGAAATGTGCTTAAATATTAAATTAATGACAAGTTACCTAGTAGAAACACCCTTGTTAAAATTATGAGAGACATAAAATAGTTGTTAAAACACAATATGGTCATCGGGCAATAAAATGAAGCACTATCAGGTAAACAAATCTCAATCCTATAGTGTTAAATTCAATGTTGCTACGTAATCCACGCACATGTTCTTATTATCATTGAGGAACCAGGTTCACCCAACCCACGTCGTTTAATAATATAATAAATTCCTTCATTAACTCCTCTATTGGCACATGTAGAGCCCGACTATCCAACTCTACTCGCAGATTTATACTTGTCGTAAATCTCTATCAGCTCTTTCTGCGGACCTTTCAATAATATCTCACACCGGGGCAAAACTATTAAACGGATTTTAGTGCCAGCTCTTGTGCGAGTTGTATGGACTTTATGGGTGTGGGGTACTACGATGGGGGGTGGGGAGGGGAGAGGGGTTGGCGGGCGGAGGCTATTTGAGATGAGTAATGGAAGTCATTAAAATCGCCACGGGATGATCGCACTAATTGTCATCCCCCTTTCTTATTGAGAAATTCTGGACCAAA
Organism: Glyphotaelius pellucidus; assembly: GCA_936435175.1. Lineage (NCBI taxonomy): Eukaryota > Metazoa > Arthropoda > Insecta > Trichoptera > Limnephilidae > Glyphotaelius > Glyphotaelius pellucidus. Next base: position 14,012,102 of record OW386544.1, on the reverse strand, counting down.
TACTGATGAACAGAATTTTATTAATAGAATAAGAATGTACCTATTTGAAATAATTGCACAGTTGGTGTACATTCATCGATTAATTATTATTACATTTCATCTCTCCTTTGTACTAAAAACATGTAACAATCTTTCAGTGGATACAAACAAAAGGTTAAATTGTCATTTTTTTCATGTGAAAAGCTATTTCGTGGATCTGAAAAATCCAAACTGAAAAGTCTATTCGTATTTCATGACCCTAATGATCACAGTTTTTGCAGCTTCTGATTCAAAAAAGCTTTCTGTAGTTGTATAGAATGTTGCGGGACAAAGGTATTTAGTATTAATTTGCCCTTTGTAGAAAGAGCCTGATATCGATGAACTGGGTATCGATGGGAAAATCTTCAACGATTCGATCCGCGATAAGCGTTTGCAAACCGTCAAAATTCTCCGTAATATTGTACGAGAATTTTCGTCATGATCGCAACATTGTCTTCCGCGTGTCCAGCCCCAGTCCCCAGTTCCCACGACAAACTCCCGGCTTCACCCTCCTCCCTGCTGATCGCGGTCCATCCTCCTCCGTACACTGTTGTTAGTCCGCACTCTGTATTCTACTCTGCAGTCTGCTGGCCAATCTGCCCGCAACTCTCAACACCACGGCCCTTGGTCGCCTCAGCTATAAAGTCATAATGACGATAATCATAATAACATAACAACAGTCTTATATAACAAAATAACAGCTCTACGGGGTGACGCTAGGGTAAATAACTGAAAAGAATGCAGAATGACGATGATATTGCAGCTTTTCATTTCGTTCATTCTCTATCCGCTGCTTCGATATTTTTGTAATTGTAGAAATAATTTGAGATCTTCTGTTAATGATGATACCTCTATGTCTCTGAAACAGGTTTGGTTAAATCGATTATGAATAGAATAATTAATATTGGTCCCAAGTGAGAGCCTTAACGAACTCCGCTTGAAAGGTTAAATGTGTTCGGTAGGGTCATGTTTATTTCGACGCACAATTATCCTTTGAATAATAATTAACTAACACTTACGAAGTTTCCACTGATACCAAGTTTTGCCATATTTTTTGTGATTATGCTTTAATACACATTACAAATTGTCGAATACCTTGCAAAAATCAGTGTTTGGTGTAATGATTATTTATATTCATAATTTAACTCACTCCTTGGCAAGACGTGTACCATTTCCTAAACATAGTTCTTCAACCATCGTAAACATGGATGAAACAACAGCTGAAGGTGATCGATAAAGCGTAGTACCTCCTTACCAATCGAGATCGCTGAGAATTATTATTATTTTGCATGGATGCGAAAGCTTGCATGGGATGCAGAATGCAGATGGAAACGCCTCTCTGTGGAGGGAGAAATATTATGTGAGAATCATATCGTTATAATAGTATATATGGTGGACACGGTTATCGACTATCTATCTGCCGAGATCGATTTTACTTGAATCTTTAATCATGGGATAACGCTTTCGATGCTTGACGACCCGCGTTGAATATAAAATAATAAGAACTCGTCTATAGGTGTATGGACGATGGCTGGTAAAATAACTTGATGCGGCTTTTTGGCGTGGTGTATAGCTTATTTTTAGGTAAGTAGAAAAAATATGAATTATATCGAGTACGGAAAGGATGAGATGGGGAAAAAGGATGAGACGAATTGGAGTTAGTGGAGAGGAAGCACCAGGACAGACTAAGGCCTCAGTAGTGTCGCAGAAATTCAAATGTGATATTGTCATCAAAAGACCATATAGTGCCATTTCGTTTGAATGACATTTGAAAGGTCCCCGTTAAACGCCGATTCTAGGTGCGTTTAAGCTTTCAAAAATAAGTTCAGTAATAAACTGAGAAGCTTAACAAAATGTGACAGTTGTCCTCTTCTGCAAAATTTGCGAAATCTGCGAAACAACTGGTCCTGACATAATTATACTAATATTGATTTTGAATTAGTGATGATTCGGCATTACTAAAGTTAAACCTTTTTTTACCGCACAAAATTCCCAACTGCTTTCTTCTGGAGCCATTGAGATTACAGTATCCCCAATTGGGGTATGTTGCGATATTGAAGGTAGTGAGGAGAGGAAAAAGATATGGAAGAGGAAGGCGGGAAAGTACCTGGCTATTCAAATCCGGTCACCAAACACGGCTGGACACCAAATACCGCACAATATTCCCAACTTCGCCCGTCTTGAGCTAGTAAGACGATGTCATCCCTAATTGAGATGTGTTGTGAGGTTGAAGGAGATAGGTAAAAAGAGGGTGGGAAATTACCTCGCCATATAGATCTGGTCACCAAACACGGCTAAAGCCATTTCAAGCAACGCTTATAATTCTGAACGGTTATTTTACATCAGGGCGATACCGAGAGTATCTTCCACTCTGGAACGTGCCGCAAATAAACAAAATATTATATTTAATTAATTAATTGTGAAATAACACAAATTAATCAATCACAATTTATTTGCGCACACGATTTGAACCCGCCATCTTCGGATAGAGACTTACCCCTCGACCACAGAGGCCGTCGAGAAACCTGGTACTTTAAAAATTGAAACTAATGTTTTACTGCACCATTGTACCAAGCTGGGTGGGATGTGTCTGCGTTGTAACCAGTAATCTATGGTAACAGGAGTTCATACGTTAGAGAAGCTCTACACGTTGTTATTTAGTTACACTTTATAATTCCAAGGGTTAAATTATATCCTCAATGTAAACTGTCTCTACCCAGCATCCAAATCGGGAATTGGGTCCATACAACTATTCCCTATTTTAGGATCTAACATTGGTAAGAGCTTGTTTATAAGGTATTGTACGTGAAGGAATTAAAATATTTGTCAGTGTGTTTTAGAATTTAGTGTTTTGGGATGGGGAGGCTAAAGGTGGAGGTTACTGCATGCCGATATAAATAATTTGCTTACTTATTCAATTTGGGAGGCGGGTACGGGTACTGCCACCCTGGGAACCATTTATTGGATAACCAACAGGTTTGCTTCGTTTGGTGACTTGGGATGCCCGGGTTTTTGGGGTGAGGTTTATCCGGATCTTGGCGGAGAATGCTGATGCCCACCGACTGTGTGGCAGACCGGATCGATTGGGGAGACTTATGACCTCTTCTGTAGGACTCTCTCGGAACGTTGCATTGAACCGCAGTGGGAGGAAAAGATTCATACGTCCGTCACTCCTGGACACATTGACCCCAAATTCCTAACCTTACCTTATACCTTTTCCTTCCCAGAACTTCCTCTCCTTCCTCTCCTAAAAAGACCCTCCATACCATTTCCCAAAAATAATATTGACTCTGAGGTGAATTATTTTCCTTTCAGGGCCTCCCGTGTGGAGCTAATGTAAAAAAATAATTTGTATAAAAACTTGTAGTGAATTAAAATTTTTTGATGTTTTCCGGTTCACTAGTGAGAAATTTAAACATGTCAAAATAATGTTCCGGATTGATTGTTATGCCTCCCGGTGATATTTTATAGCATATTTAATATGTAAAACAGTGACAAGCGTAAATAATATTTGATTTATGGTGAGCCTTCCAATATTGTTTTCTTCATTATATCAAAACTTAGTATTTGGAGATATCTGCCTAATCAACTGGACGATCGATGCATGCCTTTTCAAATGTGCATACCGCACAAGGGTCTCAACTACTCCCAACCGCCTGGAGCCAGTGAGACTATGGCATCCCCAATTGGGATGTTTTATAAGGCAGCGGGGAGGAGAAGGAGATCGGGAAGAGGAAAGTGGGGAAGTACCTGGCTATTCAGATCTGGTCACCAAACACGGCTAAATCGGTTTCAAACAACGTATCAATTCTGAATGGTGGTCTTACACCAGGACGATATTGAGAATATCTTCCATGCTGGAACGTACCGCAAATATGCTACATATTATTTTAAATTAATAAATTATGAAATAATACAAATTAATCAAATAAAATTTACTTGCGCACGCCACGGTTTGAATCCGTGACTTCGCGTGTTTGTTGACCAGATCTGAATACTCAAGGAAATAAAGTATGCCAGAAACACCGTTTTATTAATTGAGGCTTTTTGACAGTGAGGTTTGGTTTATTTCAGCTCAAGGGATTTTTCGTAATTAGCAAAAAATTATATTTTCAATTAAATATTCTAACAGGAGTGCTTCCCATTTTGAAAGAAAAACTTCCATGTGATATAGCCACGAAAACGTCCCACAAGTTAAAAGATACAATTTATCACGTTCAAATAATCTATTTCTATTTCTTTCGGTAATAATTTATTATTTCTATTAACTAAATTATAAATAACTAATCTCTCTTTAACTATTAACGGCATTTTTTTCATTTAACGCTGTCGACGTTAATTTTTCTCCTCATTGTAAGCTTAGGATAAAAAAAAATGTATTTACCCGCCGGCAATTAGCGGATGGGTGGTCGGGTTGGAGATGTAATGCTAGCAAGTTTTCAAGAGGAGTTACCAAAATAAGCGAAAATAAAAGCTCACACTGAGAATGGTGGGAGGATATTCTTCTTTCTGGACTCTTGACCGAAAAGTTTTGATGTCAAGGAGATTGTTGAGTTTATGTTTTAGAAGTTAATTCTTTTCCAGATAACTATCATCGTGGATTGAAAGATTGCTAAATATTGCTTTTAATTTGAATATAACTAGGTATTTAGAATCATTTTAAAGCGATGCTTGCGTGTGTGGTTGTGAACTGTATTGTAAAACCACTCCGGAGTGAGAGCGGACTGCGGGAGGACTCCAAAATATTTCTAACCAATTTGAACCACTACTATCGGTGTGCACAATGCATTCAAACTTTCGTTCCTTAAGAGGAATACGCCAAAAATGTTTATATACTTATTATGCCTTAAGGCAGGTCTCCAGCGACCTCCGCCATGAACACAAACACGAATGCTCGCTTGAACATCACTATAAAAAATTATTGTTTTTCGTCTCCTCCGTTTATTGAGACTTGTTTGAAAGATTGGGGAGAATGCACGTATCGTAAGGAGGTATCCAGGCGCACGCACTGAACACTTGACGTTTGGCGTTTACATAACGTTAAAATTCGTTCTGATAAAGAAGAGATGCTCCATCAGGGAGAAAACACAGATATTTTAATAGATTTTTATTTATCAGGAAAAATTTCCGACTAATATCGATTATTACACGACCTAAAGTAAAGAATTTCGTTTGCGTAAATAAATAATTACGTAGACTCGAAATTTTATTTAGGTATATATTTATCAGGATTCTTAAGAATAGAATACCGATTTAATTGGTCAATTTCTTCCGTGACTGTGAAACCATTGAACTGGGTTTTGATACTCTACATGTGCAAGAAAAATTTCACCAAAAATACGAATTAGAATTACATATTTCTGGCTACTAGCATTTGTACAAAACCTAAATATACCATTTAAGAATTTAAAAACAAGTACAACATAAATCCATCGAAGTCAGAGTAAAGTTGTACAGGACCCGCAGATACTTTAATAGTACACAACTAATCCTGTATAAATCACAAGTGCGCCCTACGGTTGAATTTGGCAGCCACTGTGCAGAAACGGGCGGTCCGTTTGATAGATTCTCCCATCTTTACAGACGGATTGCAATCTTTAGAGCACAGGCGTCGGATGGGATTGCTATCCTTGTTCTATCGGTATTTCAATGGAAGATGCTCCGAGGAACTAGCGTCATTGATCCCTTCGGCACGGGTGCATAGTCGGGAAACACGCCAAACTTATGTCTGGTTTTTTTCACATGAGAGCGGGTCGCTTCTTCGACTCGTTCTCGTGTTCAACAACTGTGGAACAATTTTCCGGCCTAAAAAATGAACTTATCCCCCCGCCTGCCTTCCCGCTTCACCCGGAAGGGGAATGTTTTCCATCGCTCATGGAAAGCTTTTACACAGCATCTTCGAATAAAAAGCCAAAAAGCTTTTTGTAAAAGCCCCCAAAAAGGGCGTTAGTAAATAAATAAATAAATGAATATATAAATAAATAAGAATTGTTCAAAGCTACGCCCCCATTGACTAAGTTCACAGTGATGTTCAAACGAACGTTTTTTCATGTTCATGGCGGAGGTCGCTGAAGACCTGCCTATACGTCATCGAAATATGGGTAATTATTGGGAGAATAGAAACGGTCGATTTTAAAAGTGATTTAAAAAAAAGATAAAATTTATTCAGTTGAAACTGTCACGGATAATCTTAGCCATAAAACTGTAAAACGACTTATATTTTTGTAATTTTATTGTACTTAGCCATATACCATACCTCTCAAAATGTCTTCATACCTGTCGCTATGGAATGTCCATATTCTTAGCCTGTCGCTTTATTTCAATTAAGCAATGCGCCTTTGCTTCATTCCAAAACTTTTTTGCCATCTGTCTCGTTGGTGGACCAACAGAAATACATGCATATAGCCACACGGTACAGATGCTGTGGAATCTTTGCGTGGGAGTGTACAACCAATTATTCCCAGCGTCCCATCTGGACCGCGCACAGTCCGTGTCTATGTATGTATGTATGTATGTATCTATGTATGTTGCCAACTCTCCACTCTGCGCTGACCACTGCTCTGGAATCGTCTGATGCTGCGGGAATGAGATATTTACCCGTTAGTTAGTTAATTGTTAATTGCACGTGCAAACACGACGATATTTTGCTTAGAAACTCCTTTTTAGCGTTTCCTCGAGACCTTGGGAGTGGTTGCAATATTTCCTTTGAAAATATAAACCTTAACTGTCTAATGAAAAATCTAACTAACTAAGTAACCATCACGCCGTTTCCCCGCAGGGGTAGGCAGAGAGGATGGACCGCCAAGCAACTCGATCTTGGCACACACTTCTTGCCTCATTCACATTCATACATTTAATAATGGTGTCCCGTAGAAGATTAATATGTGATGTCATTTTTATTTTTTAAATTACTAAGGATTTGAATAAAACTTTCACAAAACTTGAATATAACTTTCAAATTTGATGAATTGATCAAGTTCTGTGAGACTGGGCAATCCATACTAATATTATAAATGCGAAACTGCTCGAGTTTGTTTATGACCTTTTCACGCATAACACAATATAAAGTCTTTAATAATTCTTTCACCAATATAAAGCTAAATTATTTGCGCAGACTACAGGTTGTATATGATGGTAAGCTCTGGCGTTATGAAATTATAAATATTAATATATTATATTTGTTATACGTTTTCTGTCGCTAACAGAAGCGAGTTTTTGCTAACGTCAGAAAAAATCTTTTCATTGAAGAAGAAGATAACACTTATAATCTAAATGAAAATATGAAAGAAAACAAGACACAGAAAAACAGAAAAAAACAATGGTCGCAACTGGGACTCGAACCCAGACCTCTCGTCTAACCGGGACGTGCGCGTTTTCCAATTTCGCTATTGCCACCTTCTGTCAAACCGTCATATTTGTCAATCTCATATTTCAAATATTTAGAATCATTAATATTATCTTCAACTAGTTCTTTTTTCCATATTATAGGCAACTACTCTTTTTATTGGAAACAATCATTCTAAGAATTGGTTTGTAACCTGAATAGCGTCTCGGATAAATGTATCCGAATTTATTCATATGGAACTATTGACTTTATGAAAGTCTAAATGAATATTCAATTTTTTATGAGAAAAACTCTCTTTTTATAACTTTTGAAGGTTATTCCCAACAACGTAATATATCATTGAAGAAGAAGATAACACTTATAATCTAAATGAAAATATGAAAGAAAACAAGACACAGAAAAACAGAAAAAAAACAATGGTCGCAACTGGGACTCGAACCCAGACCTCTCGTCTAACCGGGACGTGCGCGTTTTCCAATTTCGCTATTGCCACCTTCTGTCAAACCGTCATATTTGTCAATCTCATATTTCAAATATTTAGAATCATTAATATTATCTTCAACTAGTTCTTTTTTCCGGTTAGACGAGAGGTCTGGGTTCGAGTCCCAGTTGCGACCATTGTTTTTTTCTGTTTTTCTGTGTCTTGTTTTCTTTCATATTTTCATTTAGATTATAAGTGTTATCTTCTTCTTCAATGATATATTACGTTGATGGGAATAACCTTCAAAAGTTATAAAAAGAGAGTTTTTCTCATAAAAAATTGAAAAATCTTTTCCATGGAAATTATGTTGATATATTTTTGTGCTCTATGCTGGTAGGTACTCAGTCTACTGGTCAGCTACTACTACAGAAAATTCAAATATTAGAATTCGTTTTTTTTTTTGGACAAGCTTGGAATAAATGTCAGATGAGAGTTCCTATATTAAAAATATAATTCGTAACGATTATAAAGACTGAATGATAAATAGAGTATTTTTTATTATATTAACGAACTTCCAAATATTTAAATAAAAATAAACATCCGAAATGTTTGTAAGCGCATAAATTCCGAACGAATGAACAAAATTGGATAAATAATTCTTTTTTGCTATAGCATTGTGAAATTTAGGTGGTAGGCGAGATGTTTGAAAACTGAATGTAAGGGAATGAATATATGGAATGGGGGTGGGTTGGGGGGAGATAATTGATAAGTGCAAGCGCTACGGTAATTTCCCGTAATACCATGCGAGCAAAGCCGCGGGGAAAAGCTAGTAATTAATAATTGAACTTTTGGAGAATAATTCTTCAAGTTCACTGAAACAAATGGCGCTAAGTATCACATCGCCCTGATGAAAGACCACCAATTGGAATCATAATTTAAGTTGGATTGGCTTTAGCTGTATTTCGTGATCAGATCTGAATATCCTAAACTTTATCTTTTGCATCTTCTTCCCCTTCCTATTCCCTACAGCCTCAAACATACCCAAAAAATTTAGTGGAACGAAAGACAATTTTTTTTTTATAAATATTAACTCATAGTCATAAGGAAACGACTGCGGCTGCGCGAACTTTTTCATACAGAACTTTATTTTGGATTTGAGGCCAAAACACCCAACCAAATTGAATAAATATTTTATTAATCAAAAGATATAGCAACTATCTAAAATATCTCTATTGTAGGTCTATAAAATATAGACCTACAATAAATTAATTTTTCTTTATTATAGAGGCAACTTTGGCAATTATTTGTGGATTCTTATTAAAAAATCCTCTTTTAAAAAATATATAATTTTAAAGAAATATTTAAAAAAAAAACAATTATTTGTGAAAATTTAAATTGCAATGACCGATTCACGTTGGATTACAAATTTGTCGTATATTAATTAATTTCTACCCAAGAAAAAGCTTTTTTTAATGATTTTTTTAATTATTATTGTATGGTTTTTGATAGCGTAATCCCAAACCAATAAGGAACGTTTTTTTTTAATTGAGCTAATTAGTTTGTGTCATAGTTGGCCAGTAGTTATTTTAAATATTTCAAACGAATTCTTTTTGTCCTCCAACGAACAAATGAATAAAGCTTTTTTCAAACCTTGATATACCTAACTAAAATTTTCACTACTTCTCTTTTTGTTACCTCGCGTTGAGAACAAGCATTTTATGATACAACTTTGTCCGTTGGTTGAGAATTTCATTGTGTGTCGGTGAAAATATGTAAATTTAAAACAGAACAATAAATCGAAGGATTTAATCATTCGAAAACTACTTTTCTTTCCCAAGGCCTAAACTTTTACAATTATTAACTCACAAAAAAATGCCAGAGTCGCTAATAAAACCGTGCAAAGTTGTATTAATTTTTTTTATACAACATTTTACATATCCATTATACCATCCAATAATGTTGGCCTCACTGGGTGGCTTAGGCCCCCATTTTATATTACAAAAAAATATTAAAATGAAGATTTTATGGCCAATATCTTAACTGGCTTATATTTTACGATTAAAAATATAAATAAATAAAGTAACGCATATCTGTACTAGGCATCTGCTATATCTTTAAAAAAAAAATATTTATTCAATTTAGTAGTTTGACCTCAAACCGAAAATTAAGTTTTTTATGAAAAAGGCCGCGCAGCCGTTCCTCTTAACCCTCTGCTCCCTGATGGGACAAATGTGTACTCGTCTTTAAAACTCCGTGAATCTTGTTTACCAATTTTTTTTTAATATTAAATAATTTCTTTATATAAAACATATTATTCCTTTCAGTTTATTAATGGATATTATTTATTGGTCGGCAATTTTTTAAAATGTAGTTACGAAAATGGACACAAGGAGAAATCGTTTTACGTCGAGTCTTCACATGGTTAATGGAGTTATTTTTCGAGAAGTTAGAATGAAAAAGAAACGTTTTTTCACATTGTAAACTAAAAATGTCATTTTCTATCAAAAAATTTTAGCTATTTATAAGTAAACAATTAACCATATTAAATTATAATTACAATAGACAGACTTCTCACTTTTCAACTAAGAAGAACTAACTCTCGAGAACTCTGCTAAACCAGTGACGTACTTAATCCATATTTGGCATGATCTCTTAGAATGATGCACTTGACTCGCATTTTTTTCCACCTGATTGTTCTTCCTCGCCTCAATCGCCGCGTTCATACAATGAAAACAATTAAATTGTAAGACAAATTGTTACTTATTCCCTGACGGTACAAAAATGTACCGGAAGAATTTTCCTACAAGGAGTTTTCAGAAACAAGTCAATTCAGAATGATTTTCAAGCTATATATAACAAATAATTCACAAAAAATGTATGAAAGTCCTCTTAATTTATGTTTAGGAACAAAGAGTTAACTTCCACAGTAAAAAAATGTAACCTTATATTTTTTTAAAAGCACTGTGTGAATAAAACAAATTTGTAACTCTTAGGGGATACCTACAGCTGGCAATATAATGTTACAATTTAATTTCATGTTTATGAATTTTCGTACTTATAAAACTTTAATGGACCCCCTGAGTATTTACAAAATTTATCTCAGCATATTATAATTCAACCACATCGACATAATCCCGAAAAGTGCATAAATATTAGTGCACTTAGCGAATAAATGCTTAAATTACTTTTAAAGAGGGTACCGTTGCACCGTTATGCTCAATGCTGTTCCGAGGGATAAGCGCGGTAGGTACAGATGACCTCACCGGTCCGCGGTAGAAACACTGAAACGACGCACGGACGACCGACCTCGATTGACCAATTGATTTTCAATTGTATTTTTATTGTTCCTCGAGCAATCCTCGACGAGAGCAAATAATGTCATTCTGTTTCTCACCGAATTAAACACTGATTGTAAAGGACCTTTATTAGGGAATTATTATCACTAGCGTTATTTCTAATGAAAAATCATGTTATTTTATTTGCAAAATTTTCAATTTATTGGCGAATTTCACGAAATTTGCGAAAAGTGGTGTTATTTTTGACGAATTTGTGGATTTTTGTTTTTATTTTACAATCAATTTTTTTTTAACTAGTTGAAGCCCGACATTGCCAGGGCGTAGAAATTTTGAAATTGATATTTTGAAATTTTGTTGTAAATAATGACCATTCTTTTGTTTTGAAAATCAAGTGTAAAAAGTAGAAAAAGTGAGATTTGTACGTAAAAAAAACATCGCCCAAAGGCGTATTTTATTTAGTTTGTGAAGTTCATGTACAAATATAAAAATGTTTTCGATCATTTTCTAAAAAACTTAATTAACCACATTATAAAATAAAACCGTAACCGAAAAAATGTTTGTTAGATTTTGAACTTTAAAGCGCTTTTTATAGGCCTGATACTTTATTTTTAAAAAGGATTATAAAAATACTTTAAAAAAAGGCTAGATTACTTCATAGGCCAAGATGTGTTCTATTGGTGATGTATGATATTTCTAAGCAATCAAATTTTCAAACCAAAAACACATGATGTTACATTACTTTGTAGCGCTTCGTCTTTTTATTTATTTATTTATTATATTACATTAGATACAATTAAATAGCAAAAATAACATAATAATAATATTTCAAGGTATATAAATAGTAAATATTAAAAATGTGTGCAAGTGTTATTATGTCTTGTAGGTCGATATTAGTTCCTAGATAGACAGATTGCCCGTTCTAAGGAACCAAATGCTGATGAAAAAGCCAGACATGTATTTTGTAATAAAATGTTGTTTTTATTTTATTTTTTTCTAATTGAAAGTTGTAGGTACTAAGTCTTAATAATAGGCTATTTCATTTTTCGCGGTAATCTATATCTTAGCTAATTATTTTTCTTAATTATTATCACTGAAATCTGCCTGTCATTTTTCCCAGCTACAAACTAGTATTAAATTTTCGCTAATAGATACCAGCACAGTAGGTACCACGTTTATTAATCTGTAGATATTATATTCCAAGATACAGGTACATAATGATGCACAGTCCATTATCCTCTATTCAAGTAAGTACGTAGTGCATTTAGTATTATACTGGGCGATCTAACGTCCAGCAGCGTGCAGGGTAATGTCTAGAATTTCACCGAAATTAAGGTAATTAGATGCACGTTATATCCAGGCTCCGGAGATGCAGAAGGATAATGTGCACCAACCGGCAACCACCCAGACACTGATCTGTGCAGACCTCACTAGAAACGTGAAATATCTACCTAGCCCAAACGGTATGGTATCTGATTCTTATTTATTTACTATTGGGATACCCGGCTTCGCTCAGGGAGTTAATATGAGATTGAACTGACGTTCGAACCTACGACGGATCTTGCTTTACCCCTATCAATGGGTAGCCCCACCCATACAAAAAAGGCTTTGAATGGTCCACAATGATTTGAGATGTTCCAGGATGTTCCCGAACGTTCTAGACTTTTCCCGAACATTCCACAACATTTCAGAATGTTCTGGGATGTTGTGGAATGCTCTCGAATACTCTCGAATGTTCTGGAATGTTCTAGGAATTTCTAGAGGCCGAAACTTCCAACCCTTATACCTTCAAAAGCACGCCTTTCAGATAAAAACGGGAACCTTCTTCATGAATGGGGATAGACGGCTACCACACCTTATAACTCCCTTGATCGTACCGGGACTCGTTTCTGAATTTTAGCGGCAAGCACACTGTACACATTCTTTTAAAATATATTGTAACACTCAGATGGCCAGCAACAATAGAGTCAAGGAGGAGAAGAAGAAGAAGACTTTTCTGGTAGAGGGGTGTTTTTTTATCTATGAGCACTTCCGCTTGCGAGAGACGAACAACAGGACTTATTTGTGAACCGCTGTGAAAATTACTTTAAATAAAGAGTTTAACTGAAGTACTACTGAGTAATAATTGACTTTACCCCACCAATACAGTATTCTGCGTTACATATCAGAAGTGGGATCGGATAGAAGTGCCGTGAAGTACAGTGAACTGTGAAGTTTGTGTTTTGAAGTTTGTTTACTAACATCGCGTCGGTCGCCATTATAAGTTTCACATTTGTCTAAATAATGGCGGGAATCGGAAAAGGTGTTCTTCTCAACAAAGGCTACAAGGCTAAAAGAAACGTGCTGAAGAAGTCCACACGACAATTAATAAAAGAAACTCTTAAGGAAATAATGGATGAGAAAAACTGCGACGGCGTCCGCAAAGGTCCGCCATTACGAATCATGGCGGAGTTAGTTCCGCAGTTCGACCCAGAAGATAAGGACTGCCATGTATCATCGTGGCTTCATAAGATCGAGCAGCTAGGGCTTATCCACGGATGGAGCGATTACGAAAAATCGTTCACCATGCAAACGCGACTGACCGGCCAAGCGAAAGCGTGGTTTAATCGATTGGAGCGCTACGATTTGGAGTGGTGTGAGTGGAAGGCGGCACTCGAGCGAGCTTTCCCGCGCCAACACGATTATGCCGACCTGCTCGAGGAATTGGTGAAGAGAAAGAAGTTGCCGCAGGAGACGATGTCTCATTTCTATCATGCCAAGCTCGCGATGATTAATCGGTGCCGTTTAGACACGGAGGCGGCAGTGTCACTACTAATCAAAGGGCTACCGAGCGAACTGCAGGCGAATGCTCGTGCGTTTAAGTGCAGCGAACCGGATGAATTATACGCGGGATTTTTGGCAGCCTTGGAGCACTACCAGTCTCCAGTGACATCAACATCGACGTCAACGCCGCCGTCATCGGCTTTAAAACCGGCTGGCGCTCCCCGAACCTCCCAGGCAGGAGGCTGGCAACCCAGGCAGCAGGAGACCAGGCAGCAGGAGTCCAGGTACTTCATATGCTCAAGACGGAACCATGTGGCTAGGGACTGCCGCTTCAGGCAGCAGCCATCGGAGAAATGCTCGAGATGTGGGCGCTTTGGACATCGAGAGGCCACCTGCCGTGCTCACATCTCGAAGGAAAACCAAATTCCTGTGAAGGAGGTAAGGATAGCACCTTCATATGCGCTGAACAGCACTTATCTCAAGGAAGTCAGGGTAAATGGAATCTCATTGTGCGGATTCATAGACACAGGCAGTCAAGTCAACATAATCAACAACAAAAGTGCTGAAGCGATAAAAGTCCCCTTAGAAGCCACCTCATATATTATTAAGGGATTCACAGGGACATGTGTTCCAGCGATGGGCCAAATAAAGATTGACGTAGTCATTGATAACATTGAGTTTGATACGGGAGCTTTGGTCACAGATTGCGACATGAATGATGTAGACTTTCTAATTGGCCAACCAATAATAAATACATATGGCATCGAGATGACAGTGGCAAGTGGTAGGGCCATGTTTACCAAGGAAAATGGCTTCGAGTCAATTTCAAAAATTAACATCACCGATGATTCTGAAAGAAAACTGCCGGTGAGAATCAAAACCACCACAATGATACCAAGTGGAAAATCTGGCAGAGTAGACGTTGTCGCTCCCGAAGAAGGGAGATTATTGGTGAAGCCTAGGATGCTTTGCCTCGGTCAACAATCCTATTCATTCCCGGGATCGCTTCTAGATTGTCCCGAAGCTAGTATTGAAGTAACGAACTTGGGCTCGGGAGAGCTCAAGTTGACTGCAGGATGCTTACTCGCTAGGGCGGAAGGACTAGTTGAACACAGCACTTTTCAAGGTGAAAAGATACCCGTAGAATGCAATTCACTTGCCACGGAAGGCATACACATGGGAGAAATAGATGAGGTGCATAAGGAAAACCTGTTGGGGCTTTTACATAAATGGTCCCACTGCTTTGCTACATCGACGAAGGAGTTGGGAAAAACTACATTTGGGGAAATGAAAATAATTACAACCACCGCCCAACCAGTTCATTACAAACCATATAGACTGTCTTTTAAGGAACGAGAAATTGTACGGAACAAGGTTGACGACCTACTGGAAAGCGGAATAATTCGAGAATCTGAATCTGAGTATGCAAGTCCCATTATTTTGGTGAAAAAAAAGACAGGAGACGTCAGGTTAGTCGTCGATTATAGAGCCTTGAATGCGATAACGGTGAAGGACAGATACCCGGTAGGAAATATCGACGATCAAGTAAACAGAATTTCTGGGAACATGTTCTTCACCAGCCTAGATATGGCACAAGGGTATCATCAAATACCTATAGCTGAAGATTCGATTTCTAAGACTGCATTTATAACACCGGATGGACAATACGAGTACACTCGAATGGCTTACGGACTTGCAAACGCACCATGCGTTTTCGTCAAAACTATCAATAAAGTTTTAGGAAGTCTGCGGCACAAGGAAGTGCTGGTATTCATGGACGATATTTTGATCCCTTCTCGCACTGAGGAAGAAGGCTTGGTGCTCCTTGAGACGGTACTGGGATTGTTTGATAAAGCCGACCTTCGACTCAACCTGGAGAAATGCTCTTTCCTGAAGACGGAGATAGACTACTTAGGGCATCGAATTTCCAAAAATGGTATCAAACCAGGAAAATTTAAAATCAATGCAGTAGCTGACTTCCCCACGCCGAAGAATGCCCACGAAATCAGGCAATTTATTGGCCTAGCAAGCTACTTTCGAAAATTCGTCAAAAATTTCGCAACTATTGCCAGGCCCTTGACTGAACTCACAAAGAAAAACTCTACCTGGGTATGGGGCCGCGATCAGAGTGATTCGCTTGCCTCCTTAAAAAGTATCCTTACTTCAGACCCAGTTCTGGCACTATACGACTGTAACGCTCAGACTGAAATACACACAGATGCCAGCAAACTAGGCATAGGAGGAATTTTACTTCAGGTTCAAGAAGATTCGGAGTTGAAACCTGTCGCATATTTCAGTCGTGTAACTTCTAAGGAAGAATGTTTCTACCACAGTTACGAATTGGAGACTCTTGCGGTTGTAGAGACCATAAAAAGGTTTAAAATTTATCTAACAGGGATACATTTCAAAATAGTAACCGATTGTGTAGCGGTACGCTCTACGTTAGTCAAGAAGGACCTCATCCCCAGGATAGCAAGATGGTGGCTAACGATTCAAGATTTCGATATGGAAATAGAATACAGGCCGGGTGCTAAAATGCAGCATGTGGATGCATTGAGCCGAAATCCCGTTCAACCAGTTCAAGTGACAATGATAAATGCAGAGGATTGGTTCCTATCACTTCAGTTGCAAGACCAATCAATAAGTTCCAAAGTTAAGCAGCTAAAAAGCGCACAACCAAATAGAGATGTTAGCAACAATTACACTCTTAAGGAAGGGCGACTTTATAGGAAGACTTTGCATGGAGAGAGACTTGTAGTGCCTAAAATAGCAAAATGGAATCTTTTGCACAAATGCCATGATGAGATTGGACACCCTGGACTAAATAAATGTGAATCGAGGATTAAGGAGAAGTACTGGTTTCCAAAGATGACCAGATTCATAAAGAAATATGTGGAGGGTTGTATTGACTGCGCTTATAAGAAGGGGCAATATGGGCGGATAGAAGGCAAACTCCACCCTATTGAAAAACCCTTGAAACCTGGTCATACTATTCACATAGACCATTTGGGGCCGTTCCCTAAAAGCAGTAAAGGAAATCAATACCTGCTTATGACCGTTGACTCATTCTCAAAGTTTTTGGTTGCAAAACCTTCTCGTAGTGTGGGATCTATTGAAAGCATCAAACTTCTCAAGGAGATATTTAGTATTGTTGGGTATCCCGTAAGGGTCATTTCGGATAGAGGACTTGCATTCACCAGCAGGTATTTTAAAGAATTTGTCGAGCTAAAACAGATAAAACATGTGCTCTGCGCTGTGGCCACACCCAGGGCCAACGGTCAAGTAGAACGTGCTAATCGCACTATTCTTGAAGCCATTAGAACAGGAGCAGCCAGCGAAAATGCTTGGGACTGCGAAATTCCAGATATCCTGTGGGGAATCAACAACACGGTGAATGTGAGTACTGGCTATTCTCCCTTCCAACTGATGTTCGCTTACAAGGGAAATTTGCTACCTGACCTGGAAGCTGACAGTACAAATAGTGCACAACAAGAAATGCAATTATTAGAGTCAAGAAGAATGAAGGCAGCGGAAAATATGAAGAAGGCGGCCACAAGAATGAAAAGGTCCTTTGACAAGAGGCGAAAGGCAGCGACAAAATACTCAAAGGGAGAACTCGTACTTTGGAAAGACAGTTCAACAAATTTGGGAGGCTTGAGCAGAAAAATAAAATCTCTGTATGGTGGTCCTTACAAAGTGACCAGGGTCCTGGACAACGATAGATATAAGATAAGGAGTATTAAGGGTATGCGAGGATATAAAACTTTCAGTGCAGTTGTCGCCGTTGACTCCCTCAGGCCATATCGCAGTGCTCCAGCCATGCCGAGCGAGTCAGAATCCAACGACAGTGAAACAGAGACCCAAGACCTGATTGATCTACTAGAAAGCTAGTTGGTAAGAATTATGTCACATTGGTGGCGATTGTATGTCACCTTAACTCAGGTGTCGAGCAATATTATGTCACGTTGGTGGCGATTGTACGTCACCTCAACTAAGGTGTCGAGCAATATTATTTTATTATGTCACGTTGGTGGCGATTGTATGTCACCTTAACTCAGGTGTCGAGCAATATTATGTCACGTTGGTGGCGATTGTATGTCACCTTAACTCAGGTGTCGAGCAATATTATTTTATTTTATTATGTCACATTGGTGGCGATTGTATGTCACCTTAACTCAGGTGTCGAGCAATATTATGTCACGTTGGTGGCGATTGTATGTCACCTTAACTCAGGTGTCGAGCAATATTATTTTATTTTGTCACGTTGGTGGCGATTGTATGTCACCTTAACTCAGGTGTCGAGCAATATTATGTCACGTTGGTGGCGATTGTATGTCACCTTAACTCAGATGTCGAGCAATTTTATTTTATTATGTCACATTGGTGGCGATTGTATGTCACCTTAACTCAGGTGTCGAGCAATTTTATTTTATTTTGTCACGTTGGTGGCGATTGTATGTCACCTTTACTCAGGTGTCGAGCAATATTATTTTATTATGTCACGTTGGTGGCGGTTGTATGTCACCTTAACTATGGTGTCGAGCAATAGCACATCACATTGGGGGCGAGTAATGTCACGATAGTGGCAGGTGGTAATATGTTTATATGCTTCTAGACCTTTTATGGCAAGGAGAGAGAGAGTCGTGGGGACACGACAACCAGTCAGGATGGACGAGTGTAACACTCAGATGGCCAGCAACAATAGAGTCAAGGAGGAGAAGAAGAAGAAGACTTTTCTGGTAGAGGGGTGTTTTTTTATCTATGAGCACTTCCGCTTGCGAGAGACGAACAACAGGACTTATTTGTGAACCGCTGTGAAAATTACTTTAAATAAAGAGTTTAACTGAAGTACTACTGAGTAATAATTGACTTTACCCCACCAATACAGTATTCTGCGTTACAATATATTAATTCGCACTACGTGGTGTAGGTACTGTTGTTTTTGATGATGGAGAGTTTCAATGTTACTTCGGTCCGTCAGGTTACTATCGTGTTCATTATGGTATTATTTACAATGAATATTTAACTGAACTTAACGTCCGTTCTAAAGGATGTGTAAATCTGCGACAGGGGAAATGGTCACTGAAGGTGCTCACCTGTCGTTCGGTTATCATCGGCTATCTTCGTAACTGTTCGGTTATTAGACCCTAATGGCCACTTTACAGACAGAGGTCGGAGCGGGAAGTGCCCGCGCCACTTCAGGCCGCCGCGCAGAAAAGTGAAGACTGAAAGTAAGATAACGGCTTACAGCGCAGTTCACTGTGAGACTTTTCTGCGCGGCGGCCTGAAGTGGCGCGGGCACTTCCCGCTCCGACCTCTGTGTGTAAAGGGCGACAGTTATCTCTCTCATACTGTAAAACTTTACTGATCTCTGTTGAGACACATTAAAACTACATATAACTACCTACACTAACGACATCTGTTGAGAGACATTACAACTTCATACATATTAACATACACTACACTTTTGTATCATCAAACGTACTATTTTCGGTTGTGCGTGAAGTGAAATATTTGTGCGTGAAATATCGATGTGGCATAAGTGCCAAAGGTAACAGATAATAAATAATAAACAGATTCTTGTTTTATTATACACTTCAGATTTATTACTTAGCTTGTTGTTGATGTACTTAGATTTATGGTTGCGAAGAGCAAGTTTCGTAAGAACTTTTGACTCCTAGAGTAGTGTAAATGGTCATTTTCGCCAAAGTTTGTAGGTACATTGCGTTTTTGTCATGTCCCTCGATTTTGTCTGGCTTTTTCATGGTTACGTTTTATAGAAGATTGAAAAATTATATTTGTTTAACGTAGAATATTGGTAAATTAAATATCGCTACTTTTTATTTTTCTGTGTCTTGTTCTCTTTCATTTGATTTTCAAACATTCTTGGGTTATTCGTAACCCGGGAATGTTTGTCTTACTTTAAAAAAAAAAAAAATCTTTAGATTATTAGTGTTATTTTCTTCTTCAATGATGTACTACGTTAATGGGAATAACCTTCAAAAGTTATAAAAAGAGAGTTGTTATGAAAATTAGATAATTATGAAAGTAAATAAATAAAATCTAGCCGTATTGAGCCATGATCGATTATCAATGCGGTTAAGCCGTGAAAGTTGTGTGCGTTTGGTTTATTGTGCCTCTGTGCATGGATGCGATTAGCAGTAATATGGATGAACTATGTTGACGACGGTTCCATGCCAACTCGGAATGAAACCAACTCAGAACCATCTCAGATAAGTCATTTAGAGTGATAAAAAAATAATTTTAAATTAGCCGATAACCCTAACCTAACTTAACCTATTTTTTATTTATATTTTTTTAACACTCTAAATGACTTATCTGAGATGGTTCTGAGTTGGTTTCATTCCGAGTTGGCCGGTCACCGTTGACGACACTTTTGTGCTCACGGTTTTTTAAGTACCAACAATGGTTCATGTCCCTTGTTTCTATTATATTGGACCTATATCAAGAATAAGGTGCCTTTTCACTTGTAGTTACTCACCCAGATGATGTTTTCTGTCTCTACCGTAGCACACAGCTCCCTAACACAAGATTCCGGCCAATTAACTGGACATTAAGTAGATGTTTGAGAAGAGCAATTTACCCCGACCGGTGCTTGCTCCCCACTCCTCCCCACTGTTCCTGGCAGACAGGCAGGGCGATCTTGTTGTCAGAACGATAGACGGGGATTGTAGATGGAAAAAAATAAAGCACTTTAAAATACATGTTTAAGGTAATATATGTATAATGTACATTGTTGTGAACTCCTGCAATTAATAAATCTACATGTACCTACACGAACAACTAGACAAACATTAATATTTTTTGTACATACTTTTCTTTCCAACTGTAGTTTGCATTCCCCAATACAACGTTTACATAGACTTGGTAACAAATACTTAAGAGGGAATAACCACACAAAACCGGAAATATGTAATTTTTAAATCAAATTTTAGACTCTTTTCCACAAAAATTACAAATTGATTTCGAAAGACTGTTCGTTCTTTTATCTAGTATTTTTGTTTTAATTTTGAGAAAATATGTTAATTTTTAGTACAATAAGGTTTTATCGTAGGTCGTTGGAAGATTTGTTAAATTTCAAACAAAATTTTGTATTACACAACATAAATTTCAAATCATATAATCATGCAGTAAAATAAATCAATAAATTATTTAGGAATTTTAATCTTAATTATTTAGGAATTAAGAATTTTCAGAATTTTAATTTAAGTTTAAATAAAATCAAAAAAAAAGATCCGCGCCTTTGTTTTGTAACGAAAATTCTTCAGTTTGTCTATTTATTTACGGTCTTACTAACTATATTTAAAATAAAAATTATATTCTTATTTTGCTTAGATATTATTGAAAAATTATAGATACTTATGATCAAAAGATAATTACAAAAAGAACATCATCACGAGTTTGAGCATTTTTGAATGTAGGTATTTATCAAAGCAAATTTTGAATGAAATAAAATCGATATTGAGTTATTATGTTAAAATGCTGGTATGGAGAATAATTAATCTTTCTCATCGGAACTGCCCTGTGCCGTTGCAAGGGTACAATCGCAAGATCATTGTTTGACGAAATTTAAATTCTCGGCCGCTGGTTAATGGCTCAACAATAGAGGTGTATTTGACAACAATTTGAACTTGGCAAACTTCAAACGCCGTATGTACCAACTATTTTTACCGATATGTGAACACCAATTTTATTAGTTTTATTGTTGATTTGGAGGACAATGGCAGATTATCTATTTTTATTTAACTTACATTATATATTACCTACTTTGTGTCAATTCTTATATTTTACGTAACCTATATTTTGTTTCTTATATTTTATGTTACCTGTATTTTGGCAACTCTTTATTTTCATTGTAATTTTTTTTGAATGTACTACATTATATGTAGAAGCCCCGTGGGCGTTTAAATAAGACCGAAGAGGATAGGGTCAAATTAGCTCAGTGAGTAGAGCAGAGCCCCGGCAACGCAAATGCTGCAGATGTACATAGGTTCGTATAAAACCGTTTGCATGCGGAAAATATCCACTCTGTGCAAATATCGGCTATTGCTTGATATATCCTGGTTTTGCATCGGTGTCTAATAGTTTTGTTTCGGAGTAACTTTCATTGAAATACCAATAAAACAAGATTGGTATTCGTGGATTGCTTGCTAGTCCCCAAGTTCAACTCGGTGACTGTGGGTACCTGATTTCGTAACAGGATAAAACAGAACGAAACGGGATAACAGGAGTTGGAAACAGGATAAAACAGAACATTAAAAATGGTTGTGGCTCTGTCTGAGATTTAATAGATCTAAAACTTTTGCTTTGAATTTCAGTTTTGTTTTGAAAGTTGGAAGTGTTTTAAAATATTGGAAGTGCTTTTTACAATGCTTTTAAAATAGAGGGAATTCAATAATAAAACCACCAGATTCGGTCCCCGCGCACTGCTACTCGCGTGATAATAGTTAGCCTCTTTTGAGAGATTAGTACGCAATAGCGCTTATAAGACTATCCCTTGAATTTTCACGGGTCTGCGCTAGTGATAAAATAAGCGGTTGGGTTAGGTTAGGTGTGTTGTTTTTTTTTTAAATTTTTATTCTTCATCTTTCTTCAATGTTCTTTTTTGTCATGGAACCATTTGATTTCTATCAGAAAATTTCGCTTGCATCTAGTCTATCTATTTGTCTATGGTGATTTTAACGTGTAATTAAATACATTTAATAGCTGAGTGAATTAAATCTGTAATAACGGTCGGCCGGAGTTTCCTTTCGGCCGGACCTTTCAACTCTACCGCCTAACCTTTCCGTCTGATATTTAAGCCCTCCACCTGCCGAGGAGGGGATTTACGTAGATAATCTTTAAGTATAAGGCTTTTAATAACCCCACGCCCCTTCTGCTCTCCAGCCAGTGCCTACTCATCAGGCACAGGGCCGGCTCTGGGAATTGGCTAAAACTAAACGATAGGTTGATGGCATGATATTACTTGGCTTTAACGACTGATTATCGATAGTATAGCGAACGAATGAATGCCTCGATTCGATCGGACGAAGCTTTTTCGCCAAGGCAAAACAGCTAGAAAAGCTCCGTTATGCTAAAAAAGCTAACGGAAGTTCTGTGATAGACTTTTTGACGTGGGCGTAGACATTCCATAGATCATTGGGTAGTTTTTTGCTGCAGACGTATCAGTTATCCGAACCTTAAGTATGAATAGTGAGTTTTCGAATTTCTGTTGGATTTAAAAGATTATACTCATATTTAATTCTCTTGTTGATTTTTTAAATAATTTATTATTAATTAACATTCGTCTGTTCGCAACCGACATCAGCCTCTACATCTTTTTGTAGCCATCTAGATACAAACAGCTCTTCCAAATTGATGGGCTACAACCATCGACCAATATATCGACGGCTTTAACAATAAATTAGCATGGCGATAATTGCATTGCGCTAAAAAAACTCCCCTTAAAAGGCTTATTTTTATCGAAAATTACAATGAGGCAAATAAGTGAGGGTTTGTAAAGTGAGGGTTTGTAATCAAAATACATTAAAATATTGGGTTTAACCAAGTGTTGAATAGTGTAATATTTGCATTTGATTGAACGATAATCGCAAATTCAGGATTTATGCTCAGCTCCTTTTTTATTCGTCATTATTTTCCTCCTCTCTTTTACCTCTCTCTGTCACCCACCATCCCATCCACATTTTCCCCCTTTTTCGTTACAAAGCCTATTGACAGTGCATAGATTCGCTGGTTATGGCGTGTACGTATGGCATTACGGGTTTGTTAAATATTACACTGAGACGGTCAGCGATCCTATAGAATTCTAGGTCCTTAATAGTGATTTAATTGCCTTCCTGAGTCAGATAGCTGCGCTATCTATAAAACTGGAAAGCACTTATAAGGTTTGCTCAAAACTCTAAAAGAGCGATGCCTCGCAAAGTAATACAATTAATAAAAGGAACTGAGATCACGGCCGCCTGGGATACTATGAGTTAACAACTGAGATGAAAACATCCGAGAAAAAGCCTCGGCCCAGTCGTGGACAAATTGGTCCCTACACGCGATCTCGTTTCAAGGGAAGTGATCTTGAAATACGCTTCCCTCTTCAGGGAACTAGCCATTGTGAGGTGGTCGGTAATTCAACAGATGTATTTAAATATAATTAGATATTTTTACAGCACCCGCTTGTGAAAAAATCACCTTAAGGGTGCTTTGTATCTTAATCTATAACTTTTAACTAGTGACTTTCAAGTTGAGCAAGCCTTCGAAAATAGTGTAGTATTCGCTCTTCACAATTTAGAAGTTAAATTAGATTAATTTATTATTAGGTTTTGTAACGTTTTTACAGACGTGGCGCTGCAGAATGTTGCTATCAATACCCCATCTACACAGGCCAGCCGATTAGGAGAGCCTCTAGCGGCAGATACGTATTATATAATACGTTATTTTCGTCAATGGCCTTTAAAAGAGTAAAGAGACCGGCGTCAATTTCCATAAAAAACCTCGAAATCCATGAATTTTCCACAATATGGATATCACCGGTTCCACAACTCAACAAATTGGCACTACAACACCCTTTTGAAAAGTCATTAAAGTGATGAAAAAAACAGCTCATAACCTAACCTAACGGAGTTTTCAAGGAGTGATGATGTGCCACTTTGTTGATTTGTCCGGTCAGCGATATCACTCAATAATAATAGTTTTCGAAATGTTTTATACATGTTATGTACGTAAATTATGATAGTTATTAGATTTATCAAAAGCACCTAGTTGCCACTTTTAGTTTTCCTTTAAATAATGCACTACTAATAAAAAATAATATATAGTATATTTGCGGCACTTTCCAGAGTGGAAGATACTCTCAGTATCGCCCAATGTAATGTAATGTAAGACCACCATTCAGAATTGAAAAGTTGCTTGAAATGGCTTTGGTCGTGTTTGGTGACCAGATCTGAATAGCCAGGTACCACCTTCCTTTTCCCCATCTCCTTCCCCTCCCCACTACCTTCAGCCTCACAACATACCCCAATTGGGGATGCCATAGTCTCACTGGCTCCAGCCGGGAGCAGTTAATTTCAGTTTATAAATAAATAATATCCACCATGTAATAAAATATGTTTGAGCAAGATCAGCGGCCATCTTGACTATTGACTCTCAGTGTCCGGGTCTTTTGTAGAGCTGTATGGATATGTGCTAATTATTTTAGTTCATAATTGTATCAAAATTGGCAGAACACTCCATCATTTTACTTTTTGAAATCTTTGACTTTTACTTCTACGACTTCTTTTCAAACGCACCTGATATCACTGCTACAAGTTCGATCGACATCGTGAACGGACTTCTTCGATTATTATTAAATAATGATTGTATTTCGTTCTTTCCGAATGCACCCGTTCTTGCGAGCTTAGAGTGTGGGCACATCCGTCCCGTAATTAGCCACGGAATTAGAGGGATATTCTCTCCGTTGGATTTGTAATTCCGCCCTACGAAATTTATATATCTCTCGTGCTGGTGTAATTATTATATCCCCTTGCGCTTCAAATATGTTTGGTCCGCAAAAATAAAGACATACAAGATCTTCAACACTAAATTCAGGTAACTCATCAAAAAGTTTAATCAATACGCAGGTAGATTCTTTTTACCTGTGGTTTTGTTGTGTTTCCCCTTTTGCTTTCGTGGCCTTTATTCCGGTAGAATTGTTGACTTCAGATCTTTATCCATTCGCACATTTGATAAAGTTGTTTGATTTTCTAGAACACATAATGGTAAGTACATCTTGCTTTGGTTTTAGATTGGATGAAATAATTACACTGCCTTTATTAGCTTTTCTAATTATTGCTTATAATGTTTCCAACCACGGTACATATATACGGAATAGTATTATAGTTAACCCTTCTTAAAGCGGAAAGTCAATCACTGTACGCGAATTTTGCTTTATCCTTTATTGTTTTGACGTAAAAACCTTATTAAAAATCGATGCCGGGTGTGTGGAGGCAATCCCGCCCAAATGAACGACAGTTTCTGATGAGATCTTATTATCCTGACGAAGAAAACATAGTTTTCGAAACATGTTGATATTGTTAGTTAAATAGTGGTGTACACAAAGTTATTTGTTATTCATTAAATTAATAATGACGCCACAAAGTGAATTTGCGAATTTTGAAGAGATAATTTAATACTTAAATCCATCTTAGTCTCATTTTAAAGAAGAAGGGTGAAAGTTTGTGTCAGCACCTCTCCGACAATCGTGGCGGCCGTACGTCCCGAACTACGCACGCGCAAAGTGAACCCACAATTTTCTTCTTTCCGGATTCGACACGTGTCCGTAAACGGAATCATATCTCGAAGACTAACTAAATTGAGTGAACCGTGTGTTGTTTAGAAGAGGAGTGAATATGTTACCACTCATATGAACTCCAAATACTACTTCAAAAACTCAAAAAGATACAAGGCCTTGAATTTGAAAATGTCATAAAATTTTCCGATTTTCTGAAAATATTACGATATATTGCGATAATACTAAATAATACTTGGAGTATTTGTATCGCGCCATTTTTTTTAAAAAATCACCTCAAGGAAGCTAAGAGGGCACAGTACAATCAGAATTACAAAAATGCGGCCCGAAAGCGTAGTAGAGCACAAAATTTCAAATATAATGATACCAATGCCTTGCCCGAACCCAAAACAAAGGCTTACTATTGCTTGCGTATCTTCAGTAATTCTTATAACTTGATCTAATAAACGTTTTGGACAAACCAAATTGCAACTTTGCAAGGGAAAACTTGTATGGATTTGACATTTGCAAGAGGTTTAAAAATAATTTCAAAGCCATGTATTCATATACAACTATCATGTAATCAATAAATGTTAGTTGCAAATGAATTACACTTCATTTAAAATATTTTTAATAATGAAGTATAAAAAAACATGTTCATGTAAACAGGTTCGCTAATTGAGCCACAATCTTATCTTGCAATTATATTTCCTTGAAGATGTTATCGACTAACGTGACGAAAAACGAAAGAAAATTCTGATCGTCTGTCTAATTAAATATTGACTAAAAATTAGAACGTTACCGACGCATGGATCGTAATGGCGACTTTCGGTTATGGTGCAGGTTGTCAATATCTCAAATTATTAGTATACAGTCGCGGAGTTCAGTTTGTATAGGTAACACTAATTGATTTTTAATCAGTTCAATAAATGGTAATTAAATCATCCACCCATTTTGTTCTCACTGTTAATAAATTTGATTCTCATTGGAACAAAATAATAATTCTTGTTTCTAAACTATAACTCTGTGATTAAAACCGAAGCTTTTTGTCGATTTGGAATTTCAATCGATACCGCAGAATTGCTTGCTTTACACCATTGATGAGCAACCTCCGGCCCGCGGGTCACAGGCGGCACACTTCGTAGTGCTTGACATAAAATATCGTTTCGTACTTTTGTACATAAAATATTAAAAAGTTTCGGATAAAGAATATACAACGGCTTCTGTTATTTGAAAAAAAAGGGTTAGCGGAAAACTTCAGTCTTTCTTCAAAGTTTTGAATCAGCCGCTCAAAACAATAAGATTCATCTTATGTATTCTTAGGCGAAATTTCGCATCTTCGCATTTCTAGCTATTGCTAGCTAGCGCTCTTGAGGGGATTTATCACAAAAATGGCGCCATATATATCAGCCAAATATTATAATTATTATTGTTAGTAAGCGTGTAGACAGAATTTAATTTTGTTTTTAACCTAATAAGCTAGTGAGAAAGCTAGTAAGCTAGCGTCGAAAGCCAGGATAGTTTAATATTATGGGGTTCCATTATTTGAACTAGTAGCGCACCCCTCCACCGAAGTTACTATCCTGGTTTTGTCTTTAGCTTCGCATTGCCCGAAGCTAATATATGATCGGCTAGTGTACGGTGACGACGCGCTGTTTTTTTTCTGATACCTATGACATTAAAGGTTTCCGTTTTATAAAATACCAAAGTTTTCTTAACCAAATTTTCTTTAACTTTCCGAACGAAAATCAACAGTTGCCCAAAACTGCAAGTAGTTTTTTTTTTATGTTCTTTATTTCAGAATCATAAAAATCGATAGCATTTATTGATTTGACCTAGGACAGAGGTCGGCAAAGAGCGGTTCAGGAGCCGCATGCGGCTCTTTGGCCTCTCAAGTGCGGCTCTTTGAAATATAATTGCTGGATTTATAAAACAAGGAAATAAGAAGATCTAAAATTAAACGTTTTTGGGTTGATTTGGAAATATTGGAGAAGAACAAATGTGAGCCTGGTTCACAACACAAGTGGTCTGCTTTAAAAGACCTGGAGAAGGAAGACATGATCATCTTCAACGCCCGGAATAGTATTCCTGACTCTTATGATCAGCTGAAAAAACTCGCGTTTGCTGTTCTTTCCCTTTTCGGTTCTACATATTCATGCGAACAATATTTTTCAAGCATGAACTTTATTTATCAAGAGTAGTCGTCTTATTGATTAGAACCTGGAATAGTACCTAAAATTAAGAATAACAACATACCGACCTGACTTACTCAAACTTTCCAAGGAGATGCAAGGACATTGTTGGAAGTTTTTTACAATGTTGTATTTTTTTAAACTTGTTAGCTCACGGGTACAGGACTATAAGTTTGTTTATTATAATTTTAAGATACGTGAAAATCTAGTATTCGATTTTACTTGAGTTATTAATTTTATTGTTATAAATGTTAATAACCTGTTGATTTTCTTAAATAAATAAAAAAGTGTTTGTCAGTCACGATTTAAATTTATGGATCCCTTTACAATATTTTATTTTTCGTGAATAAAATCTTTATAAAGTATGAAATCAAGTTTTATTCAGCCTACCCGTAATTTAATGAAGTGCTAAAATTATAATAAATGTTTGCTAAACAGATTTGGCTCTCAATTTTTTTTTAATCGTTGCAATGTACAAATTTGGCTCTTTGGCTAATAAGTTTGCCGACCACTGACCTAGGAGAACAAAATCTTCACCTGCGGCGCTTTGTTATTTGCGATCGATAATTGTTACACCACCGACAAAACATAAATAGATTTGCGACACCACCGACTGCAAATTTAACAATAAGCTGTTTGTAACCTACCCTCTGCGACCCGTGAACTAATTTTAAATTGATAAATTGGTTCTTCGGCTATAAACGTTGGTCATCACTGCTTTACACGAAGCTTTTGTGACGCAAAAAGTTGTAACGATTGTTTTCTTCTTACCTGCGTGCTAAGAATGCGGCTTAGCATAAAGAATGGCGCTAGAAGCAAAGCGATATTATGTGCAAGACTCTTTCTCATTAACATACCAATAACTTGTATTAAATTTACCATAAATCTTTGCTTACTGTTTATTTTAACAAAACTATAAAACAGGATGCTATTCATATTCATGCCATTTGCGGTGCTGTGTGAAGTTCACATCATGTTGTCCTAGGCATAAAAATGTCTATGTAGACATTTCTATCTATAAAGAAATTCTATTCAGCTAATCTGGAAGAAGCTAATTATCTAACCCTGGAGACCGTTAGCCATGCCTGAAGCGGTCATTATAAAGATCATTTTACTTTACTTCTATTTATTTATTTATATACGGACAAATAGTCCATTAATAACATAACAATAAGACGAATAAAAAAAAAGAAATGACAATGAAAGGAAAGTACATATAAATGAATAGCATTGGCGAATTATAATATAAAGAACATACAAAAGACTACAAGTCAAAGCTTGAAGATGGATTTAAAAGACTTTATAAATTACACATTTCGTATCGACTGCCGAAAGTCATTTAGGCTAACACCAAAAAATTCAGCACTCTCTCCAGGGTGAATTGCCTTAAACCAAAAAAAAAAAAAAAAAAAATTCAATGCTTTGACTTGCGTTAACAACTCTCGACATTCTGGATAAAGGAGAATGATATCCATAATTAGTAGAATGTTGATTGAGGAACAACAATTCATTATTTCGGAGTCTACGGGAAGGGATGTTAAACTGGATGAGTTGTAACAAAGCAGGTGTGTCAGTAATAGCATTTATGCTATGCTATGCATGCATTGCTGTTATGCTATGCATTGTTTTTTTTTTTTTGTTTTAGGCAATTCACCCTGGAGAGAGTGCTTTGTGACTATGCATTGTTAATGCATAGCATAACAAGAGGAATGGTACTGTTGAACGAAATATCAAAAACACTAGATGTATACAACTCTTCTTTAGATAGCCTTAAGATTTTTTTGTATAATGATCATCTTCTTAGGTGTTAAGCTTGTCTAAATGAGAAAATTGTACGGTAATCGGATTATTTATCTGTTGTACAATTAAAAAAAAAAAAAAAAAAAAAAAAAATACTGTTGATAATTTTGAATATGATAATTAGATCAGTGTCCTTTCTACGTTATTTATTATTTATTTTTTATTTCTAAAGAAGAAATGTTTAAAGTTTGTTCAATTTCATCAAACGAGTACTCGCCTCTTACAAGTCCTTACTTCTATTTATACTTTAGTTAGTTATCTGTTTTTATTTCTTTTTGTGAAGCTTCTCTCTATGAATCTTTTTCTCTCAGTGTATCTGGGCTTCTTCGAAGCCAGAATATAGAGAGACTCAGTCTCAAGTGTTTGTTGTACTGTACAGAGCATGTAGGTACTACAACAGCACACGATTGTCAATCATGTTGAGTTTGACGGTTTTCTCTGCTTTGGAGCCCCTGTTTTGCTAAAAAATACTCGGTAGAAGTGAAACCTTCAGAAAACTAAACTTGGAGAGAATGAGATGAATGCAAAGTGTCAAGAGTAGGATAATTGTAGGGTTTATTATTATAATATTGTTACCAAGTTTATAAATTATTTTTCATTTTCTTATTCTACGATGCACCGCACATGGACGAGGCCGATAGGCTACGAAGCACCGCACAAAGAAGGCACCGATTAGTCTATCTCATTCTCTCGCAGGCTAAATCCTACAGATGTATGTGTTTGTCTCTTTTTAGTGTCGCTCGTTTCCGTTTCATCGAGTTTCAAATCACAACTGTGCTAAAGAATTTTTCACTTGAAAAAAAACTCGACTTGTGCATGAACGGGCAATCTGTCCCTATCTCAATGGGCAGATTTCATTTTGGAGCGTACGATCAGAAAAAAACATAATACATATCATGAATATGGATGAAACGAGATGTGTGTGACATGAAAAAAGGCTAACAAACATTGCGGGGAAACTGCAATGGTAAGTTAGTTGATTAAATCCATTTGTTTTAAATGCTAGTACGTCTACCTCTGACATTAAGCCCAACAACACATTGAGATAATCCCATTTCCCACGGTTATCAGCCAATCCCCCACAGTAGCCGCGACTGTCTCAGTAGTTAATGCGGTACTTGTTATTAATCTGGTTGTCTTCGACATTATCCACTTTCTTTATAGAGCACAGCACAAAGGTGTCACGAGTCACGACACCGCATTATAAACAAACTCTTCCATTTCTCCGCGCCAGTTTCGGCCTGGTAATGTAATAAATGCCGCAGAGTTCGAGGCTCCTAATTAAAGGTGTCCCACCACCACTTAAATTAGATACCTACCTGGCTGAAAAGAAACACGAACGACATTATCATTTTCCCACCGTTTGGTATTGTGTCTCGGTTCTATGTCGAGCAGCTGAAACTACTGCATGTTCTATGGCAGAGTACAGATGACGTGTAACATTACATTGGTCCATGCAGAAGGATTTATGATTATATTTCCTCTAACTCGCTATTCTAGAAGCCCTCGGAAGTAAACAGTTTACATGTGAATAAAAATAATATTTGGATGATTTATACTATAGCGCCGTTTTTGTGAAAAATCACCTCAAGGGCGCTGTACAAACTTACAATATATTTCTAAAATTTAGAAAAACTACAAACTAGACAAACAATTAAAAACAACTTATGGCTAAAAATTGCATCCACCGGTTCACACGAAAATACATGTACAATGTCTCGACCGATGAACGCGATGCTTCCTAAAAATGTATACAGGACCATACTTTCCTGGTAGGTCGCTTGAAATTAACACTGTTTATTGTCTATTAAGAAATTTAGATAGAGTTCGCACGCAGAGGACATTATTGTGAACACTTGTTACACGTATTTAATCCTGAAATATATTTTAATATTAGTATATAATACATTCTTTAATGAGTGTATTACCTATATTAATGAATACCTATATTACCTATGTAATGAATACCTATATTCTGCGTAAGTGTTCCACCTCTACTGTGATATCCCGATTTTCAGGAAAAGACAAGGCTGACGGAATTGGGGAGAGAAAGAAGATGGGGTTGAAGAGAGCTGGCAAGTACCTGGCTATCAGATTTCGTAACTTAACATTACCATATCCATTTAAATCATGGTGGTTGTCTCTCTTAGTTCAGGAAGTAAGTTCCGAGAAAAAAAGAGCTGCTAAGTTGCAAATAAGTGAGGAGGTACAAAAGTATACGGGTGCCTAAACTTCAAAAGAAACCGTTATTAACATCTAAGTTAAACGTGTTTATGAAACAGCTAACAGACAAAACTGGTGTAAGCCAAGTAGTGGCCAATTGATAATACTCGTAACATTCACAATAAATTTGAATATTTTTACAAACATTTGGAATCCTGTTTCACGCCAACGATCCAGAGCATTATAATAGTCATAATGTTGGCAAATCGAACGAAATCAATAAAAAATATTAAATTTTAATACCGTTACCGTTATTTTGTCTCGTATTGGCTGAATTTAGATAAAGCTTTTATTATAAGATGTCTGCCATTTAAAAATTATCTTCCGAATAAAATTACGAAAGTATGCCAAAGTTATTACAGATTGAATTTTGGCTCGGCGTTAATTTTAATAAAATTTTCCAGTCTTGTAAAATACACTTAAAATAACTGGCTGCATTTACGTTAAGTTTAAGATATTAATAGCCTAGGAGACGAGCGAGGTAAACCCTACGTCATCGAGTACACGGATGAAACTACTTTGTAGTGATAATGGACATTTAGAAAGCCCTAAAAAAGCTTGTCTGCCGGTGCGCCTCTTGGCAGGAGCCGCGCAGTCATGGAAATAGTGAGCGATTTTTTTCGAAAAAATTACGTCATCGAGTATACGAACGGGAATGATTTCATATGATAAAAGTCAATTAGTAAACGGTAAAAAAGCAGGTCTGCCAACCGGCAGCCTGGCACGTTCGCAGGAAGCCGGCGTCAAAGTGGGATAAAAAGTAGTCAATTTTACGTCATCGAGTACACGAATGAAACCAACGAATAACAGTTGTCTAGATCATCCCATTGAAGAATTTTTAGGTCTGCCGACCAGCAGCCTGGCAGGTTTTTGTGTACGATTTTTTAAAGTATTTTTAACATTTTAAAATTATTTTCATTACTTCATTATTATTTTTATTTAATTATGGTTTTAAAAATTAAGAATGCTATCTTTTCAAAAAATAAGTGAGAATGATAAAAAAAAATAGTTTGAGGGTTCCAAATGTACCCATCGGTCTGGCGAGCCTTTCGACGCCAAACAACTCACAAAACCTGCCGCGGTGCCTCTCACCGCTAGAAAAGCTAGTAATTGCTAAGCAAAACAAATCGTTGCCGTGAAAAACAAATCGCTGCCATGGAAACGATGTTGACATATTTGCGGGAAATTTTATGGGGAGAAACAATTTATGGCAAAGCAAAGCATGCCGGGTACCCGCTAGTTTATATAATAATGGGGTATTTCCACAAATTTTTTTTATTATTGAAAAAAATTAAGCAAAAAATTACGATGATAACGGAATATTTATTTTATTTTTATGACGACGACTTAACTTTCTATAACGTTTTAAAATACGCCTTTTTAAAATGCCACCAAAACGATGGTTTTGCCACCAGTCACTCTGTGACGTCACAGGCGCCTCTCATCATGTGATCGCCGCCTGTAGTGAGTCCGTAAGTTGTACTTGGTTTTATTTATTGACTTCCAGTTTGCTCGAATTATATCTTTATATTTATCCTATATTTTCCCACTTGCAAAACATGTATAGTTTGGTAGACATGTTTACAAATACTACAAGAAAAACCCAAAATAAGATGTTTAAACGACCATTTCTAAGGCGACAAAAAATATCGACTGTGTACAATTGTTGGGAGTGCGTTTAATGTGTTTGACACCACCGCCGAAGGGTTCAATGACGCTAGGTCCTCGGAGCATCTTCTATTGAAATACCGGTAGAACAAGGACACCATTCCCATCTGAAACCTGCGCGCTAAACATTGCAATCCGTTTGTTAGAGAGGGAAATCTATCGAACGGACCGCCCGTTTATGCTTTCTGAATTTTCAAGTATTTTGGGACTAGACCAAAGGTGGCTGCCAAATTCAACAGGTGGACTTGCGATTTGTACAGGGTCAGCAGTTGTGTACTATCTGCAGTATATATTGGCCCTATAGTACAGTAAGAAGAAGAAGAAGGAGGCTTCGATGGAGCCCCCGTGCCTTTTTTTCAGATTTAAATTTTAAGCTACCAAAAAAAAAACCTTTCGTTATTGACTATTTAAATTCATAATTTAAACGTGGAAACACCTTTGTTTACAGTCGTAAGATGGATATCTACACAAAAATGACTGCCTCCGTGGTCGAGGGGTAAGGCTCTCGACTAGCAATCCCGGCGTTAATATGTATATGTATGTATATATAAATTTTATAATAAACGTTTAAAAAATATATTTTTTATTTATTTTAAATCAAGACAGAAAAGGGCCGGAATTAATTCTATTTTGTCAAAATATTGAAACCAGTATATAATGTATATAATATGAGAGTTTGTGTAAAAAAAATGTTTTCATTACCATAACCTCTTAGAATACCGAAATTTAGGGCTTAGAAAATTATTGTTATTCATTGTAGCGTCTATTTTAGGCAAGTTGTCGGATTACGCCGTTAAAAATACTACTCTCAGTCATTACAACTGAACAATATTATATAAAACTGTAGAAACATAACACAATCATAAACAATCATCTTAAATATGAAATAAAACCGTCCATAACCCCGAACAAGTCTAGGATGTTTAGATTTTTGATAGTAACACGGTGATAAACCTCGTAACGGCGACTCTTGCGACGTCATGAATCGTACAAGCAGTTATGGGCCGTTTACGTTTCGTTCCGTTTACGCGTATTTTGAAATCAATAATTATGAATGAAAATATCAAAATTAAACATTTTTAATGCGATAATCATGTTCAGAAAAATAATCTTTAAATCTTCCACATGTTTTTAGCGGTATACCTGGTGTGTGGAAATACCCCATTGTTAACACTTTGTAAATGTATCAAACAATAAATACATGGCATAATACATACATTTTAAGAACTTAAAAACTTTCAAGGGAAGTATCGTCGTTAGAAATTCGGAATGCGTGATCTTAATACCTATACCGTAGCATCAACGCTTACTTCACCCTGAAAAGTCCCAGAAAAACCTGGCCTTTGGGGTCGTCCATTAATCACGTGATGTTTTTAGCAACTTTTTAACCCCCTCCTCTGGTGATATGCGGCGAGGTTTTAGACTACCCCCCCCCCATACCCAAAATCACGTGATTTTTTTAGTACAAAGTATATTGAAATTTTCAGATATCATCATCAGCATCAGCCCACAACTCATTGAATTCTTTCTGAGCTCCACTAGGTTTTTTTTTCCCTTTTTATACTCTGCAAATAGGTCTTTATACAGATCTCCTAGTTTAGATATTGTTCCGTTGTTTTAAGGCAAAACGTACGCGGCAAAGATTTACGCATGTATTCGGCGTCAAAATCACAGACTTACTGGCGACTGGTGAGCCGGGCGGTTGTCGCAACGCGCGGAAAAATCGTTGCCTGGCAACGGTGAGTCAAGGCCACGCGCCGCTGTTTGGTCTAGAAATCGTGCGTTCAACGAAAAATAAACACACGTGCTATCTCGTTATATCCCCCCCTCCCTCTTTGTGACATTTCGTGATTTTTTCCGAACCCCCCCCCCCTTTCGAGCTTCACGTGATTAATGAACGACCCCTATGTTCTTTATCAACAGTTTTCTTGCTTGCCCACGTATCAAGTTTTCTACCTTTATTTTCCTAATACCCCAACGTGGGAAAGCGACTGCTCCAAGCGTTAGACCTATTTTAACTTGAACCGTTATCTACCCATAGAGTACGGAGGTAGTAATCTTAGTTGAACAATATTAGCGCCGTAAATTGAGCGAATCCTCTGTGAAACGAAATGCAAATCCAATAATTCCAAGTAAATTGTGTTTCTGAGAGCGGCCGTGTAATTTGGCTTATCACCAGCCATTATGGCGAGATCTTACGTTAACTTTGCAAATGGGAATTTTCCAAAGAACTTTAATCACCAAACGAGATTATAATGACGTAATCGAGACGACTCTTCTCCTCGATATGCTGTTGTTAGAATAAATGTATATGTTTAAAAGTGCATTTCCCGCGCACGGAACGTTATACTTAACTTAATGCAGTTAATTGTTAAAAAATATTTCAAAACTGTATACCATCGTAAAGTTTTGTGGACTTAAAATTACTAATACATAATTAAAATGCAAATTACTAATACATAATAAATATTAGGCTTTTTTAAAGTACCATTTTTGTGAAATTTGTCATTATAATCATCATCAAACAGTATTAATAGGCTAGAGACTGCACGGTTAAAATTTAAGAATCTGGCTTATGCAACTCTGATGCCGCGCCTCACGCAAAACCATTTTCGTACATGGAGTTTGTATACAAATGTACCTTTGTAATAGAACCGAATTAAAGCAATGCTTAAATATGGCGCCACTTGCGTTAACATTTTGCGTGATTAGGATCGCTTGGCAGGCGTAAACACCTACGGATTTGTAATTTTGTGTATCTCTCCGGATGAGGGATTGACGATAATATGATTATTATTGTAACTCGCAGTTGTGAATAATAATACCACGCGGCTATATATAGTATATGACGTCATTACTTTGTCCCGGTGACCAGCTGTCACTGGATCCCAGTGGATCCGAGGAACCGGATATTTTTGGAACCAGCTCCTATCGGATTTTTACAATGGTCACCATCACTTAAACTGGGCGAGGCCTTAAAAAAACGCCCGTAAACGTAAACGCCCGTAGGGCTTTTACATATAGTGCAGTACATATTATAAAAACATAAAATATAAGAAACAAAACATAGGTAAATAAAATATAAGAGTTGACACGAAATAGAAAATAAGTTAAGTAAAAATAGAAATAAAGATAGTTTTTTTTTTTTTTTTTTTTTATTCTAGTAAAAAAGAAAATTACATTTTCATTCATATTAACCAGAAATAATTAAATACATTAAATCAAACTACCACCACAAGACATCGCTACTCCATTTCATTACTCTGTTTATCAAGAATATACAATAACAATTTTTTTTTAAATTTACCCACCTTTTATTGTTTTTTAATGTCGTTTGGTAGGCAATTATATAAGTTGCCCCCCTCGTAACCAATGGATTGTTTACCATTATCGTGTTGTCGTGTAAAGTGTTTGTGTACTTGGGATGTTTTAATGAATTCTGCGTTTGTATGTCTGAGTTTATTGTTTATTTTGTATTTAAGGAGACATGTATTGTATTCGTACAGTTTTTTTTAATGTTAATAGTTTTGTTTCTATATACTTTTTTGTGGATGTTCTAGGCTTGTAGTGAAATAGTTTTTTGATTAACTTGTTTTTTATTACTTGTAGTTCATTTATATGTTTCACATGTGTTTCCCCAGATTTCAATCAAATAATTTAAGTGTGAATGTACGAGACTATAATATAAGCCTTTTTTTAAATCTATCTGGCAACGGATGTGGTAGCCGGCTGAATACACTAATTAAGGGGATGATTTTGTCTTTAATACCATGTATATGCTGTTTAAAAGTCAAATGCTGATCAATGCACAACCCAAGATATTTTTCCTGGATCAAGATGCGCAGGTCGTTCTTTTCAATTTTTAAGGGTACATGAGGAGGAATTATTTTACGGGTTGAGCTTAAGATCATGTATCCTGTTTTTTTTACGTTCATTGTTAAAATATTTGATTTGAGCCAACTGTTGATTTTTTCTAGGTCTATTTGTGCATTCTCTAGTAAGATGTTTAAATTTTTACCCCAGTAGAAAATTGCATACTGCAATAAAATAATAAATCTGCATATAAAAAGTTTTGAAGTAGGAAGAAATAGTTGGCACATACGTCGTTTGAAATTTGACAAATTTAAATTATTATCAAATTCAAATTATTATCAAATACATCGTT
The DNA here is from genome assembly GCA_936435175.1 of Glyphotaelius pellucidus. Lineage (NCBI taxonomy): Eukaryota > Metazoa > Arthropoda > Insecta > Trichoptera > Limnephilidae > Glyphotaelius > Glyphotaelius pellucidus. Next base: position 13,973,937 of record OW386544.1, on the reverse strand, counting down.
ATTATCAAATATATTGTATATTTGTTACCAAGACTGTATAAAAGCTGTATTGGAAAATGCAAACGTTGCAATGCAAAGTTGGAATGAGATGTATGTATATGAAATGTTAATATTTGTCTAGTCGTTCGTGTAGGTACAGGTACATGAAGATTTATTAATTGCAGGAGTTCATAACAATTTTTTATTTTATTTTTATTTATTTCTATACATTACAGTATTTACCTATAGATCAATTTCGAAAACATTTTTACATAATATATTTTATAATTTTATTATGTTGGGTGTAAGGTAGGTTTGTGAAGGTGAAACTGTGGATAGGTATTGTTGTATGTTTCGTGAACACCTCACTAGGAGAACGAAATTAGAGTTTGATAATTTTAATAAAAAGGTTAGGTCGTTTATTTTCCGTCTGTTTTCTAGAGTTGGAATATTTAAAATATTCATTAAGAACGGGTAATTTATATGCTTTAAAAGGATATTTGTTTAAAATTACGAAACGTGTACTGTTTTAGAAATTTCGTTCCATATGGCACCATTTCTCTTGCCACGCTTTACTGTGCTAGAGAAACTGTTCTGACGTGTGGTATCTTGAACAAGTCGTTGTACATACGCGAATTTCAGTCTGAAAAACGCAAAAAAATTACCAAAAAAAATATTTTTATAATTTTGTTCCCACTTTTTGTGACACCTACAAATCTCTCAGTAATCAAAATTACAATTTTTTTTATGGACGAATAATTCCTATCCAGCGGGTTAAATTATTGATTTTTTTTACGTATCCGTAATGATACCATATCTCACGAGCGGCTTTCCACGGCTCATTGTGGAACAAATTTAATTTAGGAATGTCATCGCTCTGCTGTCAATGAGCGCGCGCCAAACCGGTTTGGGTCTCACGGATAATTTTGTATGAATGTTTTTAACTCATCCAGAATGTTACATTTATGTAGTTTGGTAAATTTGCCTTAAAATATATTTTTTTATGTTTATGCAATACTTACTGGCACCTAAATAATAAATGTTGTATTAGGAAATTTAAAGGTTAAACATAATACAAATAAAAATACAGGTAGACACACAATAATTACGGCTAGGCAAAGACGTTGTCTCCTACAACGAAATTTTGAGTATTTTATGGACATAACTTTTTGAATTTTTGGAAAATATCAAATAGTACCGCCATCAAAATGTTGATATTTGTTGCCAGCCGAAAAGTTTGTGACCTCACGAAACGTGCGCGGCGGCACTACACCTTTGCCATTCAAAATATGAATTATTGTACTAAATCTGAACTGTACTCGTGTGACGTCACGAGACACCATTTTACCCAAGTTCACTTTGAAAGCTCATAACTTTATAACGAAATTTTTTAACATATTGAAAGGTTCATCTTACTGTCGTTAATAACTTTTAAATAAGACACATTTTCTTCTTTGTAAACAGTAACAATATTATTGTTGGGTTAAATGTTAATACTAAAGTACCTAAAATATTTACAAAAAGAGTTAAAGTAATTCATGAAGTAAACGTCTAACACAATAAATCTTAGCGCTTCGTACTTGCATTGAAAACAATATGACCAGTTGTTTCATATAATTTGAATTATTTAAAATTCTGTCAAATTTCAAATGCTTGGTGTAACTATAAGTGACCAGCTCAGGTATGGGGGCTCCATCGAAGCCAGAGTTAAATTCGCCTCCCAAAAACTGGGCGTACTGTACAGGACCCGAAGATACTTTAATACAACTGCTAACCCTTTACAAATCGCAAGTGCGCCCCACGGCTGAATTTGACAGCCACCTCTGGCCTGGAGCTCCAAAATACCTGTGCAGAAATGGGCTGTCCGTTTGATATATTTTCCCATCTTAAACGGATTGCAATCTACAGAGAGGTATCAATCATCATTTAGAGTACAGGCGTCCTGGTGGAATGCTATCCTTGCTCTACCAGTATCCAAGCGGAATGCTATCCTTGTTCTACCGGTATTTCAATGGAAGACGCTCCGAGAAACTAGCGTCATGATCCCCTCGGCAACGGTGCATAGTCGGGATACACGCCAAACGCGCACCCAATTTATGTACACGGTTGATATTATGGGTAAATTGTTTTACAGAACTGAAATAAAAAACAGAACTTTCTCAGAACTTGCTTTGAAATTTTGGTGAATGTTCGAATTCTATGAAACAACAAACGATTCGTCCTTTTTATTATAATATCTTCCACGTGTATCAATGGCAACAATTCAATTTTACACGACGCTTTTTTCGTCCAGTTTCTATATTGGTCGTCTTTTTAAGTGGATTGGGGATGAATACAACGACCGTTCTGTGTTGGTCTCGATTTTCGTGCAGTTTAAAATGGCGGACATCATTAAATTTGACATCATCTGTCGTTGTTTTACGTAACTATATTATTTGCAAATGCTGCGTGTTTATTTTGTTTTTATTTAACCACTCGGATCCCTAAGCTTGTTTTGAAGACGATATAACATTACCAGGCACTACACACATTATTACTTAAAAGGCGTTCCAATCAAAGTATTGCTAAAAAGACTTTAACATGTGTTTATTACTGATTGTAAACATATATATTGTTCGGTAGTACCCACATAAGCAAATGACTGGTGCTTCCATGCGATATAAATATTAACTTTGAAATTTTATTATAAGTGTTCAAGTTCTGTGAAACAACAGGCCCTTAGCTAAATTGCGTTCATTCTATGTTTACGTTTGGTTTACGTCAATGATATTATATCTAAAGCACTTCTGGCCAATTATCCCTCACAAATATTGCGTTCAAGTAGGAAGTTCATTTAGGAAGATAAGATAACGCAAGGCTCCGGATACTTAATAATAACAAAATGGGGTAAAATTTTTCCGATACGCATAACAACACTAAAGCCATAAATCTCGTCAAAACGAAAGTACATATTTAATTAAGTATTACCAAGGGCCACTTGTTTCACGGAATTTGAAAGATTATTTTGTTCCGGGAAAGTTCCAGTCGAGTTTTTATTTATTTATTTATTTCAGTTCTGAGAAACAACTGACCCCGAAATAAATAGTTACAGAACTTGAATAGTACTTCACAGAACTTGAAAATTTACTTTTAAATTTGATGAATTGTTTAAATTCTGTAAATCAACTGGTCCATGCTGTGCATCAATTTCTTTTCAAATTTGCCTAGATAGAAAGAGTTACGATGATAACTGATTTTACGATTAAACAAATGTGTATATTTATATATATAGTTTTACATGATGTTAAGAGATGTACCTGATTTACTTTTAATCAGTGATCCCTTTTTGGAGTAAAATAAAATTCATGAATTTTTGGTCTCCGGTGACAGTTGTTGTGTTTTTCAACAAAAAAATTGTAAAACAAACAAAAAAATATATTTCACATGTCGTCACTAATCAACCGCCCAACCCTCACCCGACCTTATCTGTCTAATAAGTACCTAGTTTTTTTTTTAATGTCTTTAGTTAAAAAGAAATCGTTGAAGACCATAATGACATGTAATCTACATTTTTACTCCAAATAATCTCAGTAATCACTGAGTAAAGATTAAAACTAGTAACTAGGTCTCTTAACACCCTCTTAAAATTTTCATACATTTTCCATTCCGAATCCCGAATTATAAATCCTACTTTTGCACTCTTCTAACACGTTTGCATAAAAAGGTCTATCATAAACATAAACAAATAATAATATCAAGTTGTAAAGATTAACACCTTTTTACATGCTCCCGTGAATTATCAGCCCCGTGAAGCTCAAAGGCTCTGTCTTCATATGGGAACCAGCGCTATTGGCTGGTAACTTTGATCGTTCCATGTTCCACTACCTTCAGTAAAATCGTATTCAGAATTCAGTTCTTCATTCAATTTCAGTTTCGCGTTGCGCGTCGTCCGAGTAGGACGTGTTGAATTTTTGTTCCCGATACCGAGATCCACAATCGTATCGAAAGGTATGCGGCATTACTCTCGTAAACAACTTGTCAAGACTTTCGTGCAATGACAGTGCGCTATTGAATATAAAATAATTTTAACGATTTGCCATGCTCAAATAATTTATTGTATTATTTTTTTACGGCCGTGGTTTTGGTGTACTTTGATGTGTATTTTTTTTACAACTACAATCTTGTACAAATCAACGAGAACATTGATTGATTTCATTGATTTCGTGTTGTAACTTTAAAATTATTGGACTCGTAAAAAATGCATATTGACGTCAAATTGTTATTTGCTTATTAAATTAAGAGTTATTTGCATTTATGATGTGGTTTTAGAATTCAAGTAAATACCTAAGGGTACCTAATTCACACATTTGTTACTATTTTTTATACGTCTAATTTTTAAAATTACTAATTATTTTGACCGAAGTTTAATTTTACTTAAACAATCTGTACGGTTAATTTTTCGTCGGTCAAAAGTCGAGTTTCAACTTTCAATAAATTTAGTTAGGCAATTTAAATTGATAATATGATTAAAGTAAACCAAAATCACCTGTAAAGTTGTCAATAATTCAAAGTGATTTTTCATTTTAAAATTTCAGACAAATCAAAATCTTCCTTCAGTTTTTTTTTAACCGACAATCGGTTAATAATTGAAGATTTTTCGTTGATCTATCATTAGTAAACGATAGTAGATAAATTAATAATTGTAGGTGTTTCATTAGCCAAATCGGTATAAAAGTGATGAATTTCAAGTGTTCATTTTTTATAACCTGAAGGGTTTCTACACTACCCAACTTTTCCTGGCTGCCGAGAGGACCTGACTATCAGACGACTGCTCATCAAACTCCAGTAATCTTCCAAATTAAGCATTCCTGAAACTTCAGGTGAGATACAAACATTGTTTTAGTTTGAGTTTTGGTGACCATTTTATAAATCCGTTAGGAACTGGTTCCAAAAATAGCCGGTTCCTCGGATCCACTGTGATCCAGTGACAGCTAGTTACCGGGACAAAGTAACCGCGATAGGCAATGACGTCATATGTAATGTATGGCCACGTAGTACTATTATTCACAACTGCCAGTTGCAATAATAATCATATTATCGCCAATCTCTCCATATCCGAAGAGATACACAAAATTACAAATCCGTAGTACTTATTCCTACCAGACAACGCTAATCACGCAAACGTAAGTGGCCCCATCTTTTGGCATTGCTTTAATTCGGTTCTATTACAAAAGTACATTTGTATACTATCTCCGCGTACGAAACTTTCTCTCCTTCCTTCCAAAAAGACTCTACACAGCATCCCCAAAGATGACGTAGGCTCTGAGGGGAATTATTTTCCTGGGGGCCTGATGTGTGGAGCTAATGTAAAGAAAAATCCTCCCACTACGGTGCAAGGCGATGGGTCGAGAGAATCCGGCTGGAGAGGTCAAAAGGTCTCCCTCAACCAGTCTCTTCCGATTAGGTCCGCCACGCAGTAAGTGGTAAACGCATCCGCTTCCAAGACCTAGAAAAACCTCACCCCATGAACCCGGGCACCCCTGTAAAGTCACTAAACGTAGCAAACCGCTTGGGGGTGACCTTACGCAGGGGTATTGGTTCCCGCGGCGGCGGTACCCATTCCCGTCTTCCAAATCATATACATATAATAAATACTCTGTCTGAAACTCCAGTTCAACGATCTCTAGATTTTTTGCTTTGAGTTTATTATCATCATTTTCAAAATTGTAAGTGTTTGTTTGGAGAATTCATCAAACCGATATATCATTTATATTTGTGTATTATTATCTTTATTTAAATACTATTATACAATAATAAAACAGTACTCCTCGTATAACACGAATTTAGAAACTGTAGAAATGAGCGAAGAGAATGGTAGGAATATAAATTAATTACATCTGAATAAAGCAATGACAAATTGCACAAAAACACCAGGAATATGATTTCATATCACGCAATATCATATTTTTTTCTAGTTTCATTGTAGTCTAGCCATGCTGAATGTGTGGCTATAAACAAAGTAGTTATATATTAATATTTCTAATTTTTCAATCCGAAGCAAGAATTCATCAATTATCGACCGGCCAGTAGCTGAGTGACTAGTGGCCAGAGCCTGTAGGCTTTTTTAAAAATTATTTATGTCCAAGGGTTATTGATATTTTTAACTAACGTTATTTTAGTCATACTATCTGAATGTCGTATATTTTCAAGTTTCCTCTTTGCTTCTTCATTTCCTTCCAACACACTTATTGTTTGTGCAAATTGACCACACCGTCCCGTAAACTCGCGTTCCACCTGTGCGCTGAAGAGTTAAGGCGATAGAAGTGCGTTTCGGGCGTGTACATGTGTCTGTAGTTAGCTTGGTTATTGGTAAAGTTTTTTTTACTCCGTTTACTTCTAAATAATTGAATTACGTAACATTTCGTTTAAACTCGATTAGCACAAGAAACAACTATTTACGTCGGGGGAGATGGAAAAACATTAACAAAATTGGCTTTTAGCTTCTTAGTTTGGGTTATTTAAGAGGAAGCCACTAGCCAAAATGGATTTATTCTTGGTGTACCTTATATCGCCACGAAAATTGGTAATAAGAATGAAAATCGCTTGCAAACGGAATCTAGATATCAAACGCAAAAGTGCTTTTTGTTTATTTTTGTAACATTATAGAATAAACGCAAGTCGAGGTGGCGGGAGACAACTGTAATTTGTATTAAATACACTTCTATCACGAGGATTTACAACTCGGTAACGTAATTTTTACTACAAAAATATAAACACATATTTTTTAAAACGCACACAGTCGTTACGTTTTTAGTACAGTATTAAAGTAATTATAAAATAATAATATTGGTTATTTTGTTTAATTTTTCTCCACCAGTTGGAGACAACATGTTTGTATGTTAAAAATAAGAACAACACAATTAACAACTTTATTTCAATTCTACTCAATAGGAAAAGCTTCAATTTATCCAAAGCATTTTTTTTTGTATTTATAGTGTTAACTGATTTTTAATGAAGATTAATCGAAAATAGTGATTTAACAATAACCTACGTCTTAAATAATTTGTGCGTATTTAGATTGAAGTGAAACCGTTCGGCAACATCACTTCATTCTAACAAACTCCAACATGACGACCGAAGATGTTTGGACAAAGGAAATTTTGAATTGAGGAAAGGAAAAGGAATGAAAAAGGAAATTTAATTCATCTTTTACTGTCGAAGTATTATTTAAATAATTTGTACCAGAGTATGGAACTCTGTCGCTCAATTTTCCTTACTTGTGAAATTGGTCTACATTTTCGAATATCGCAATTCTTTGACCAGATTTTAAATTTCATTATCCGTCTGAGGACTTAAGAGTCGAAGATTCTTATGTAATTGGCGCCTTCGGTTGTTTTTAATATCGGTTTTGATCATACTTCTAGTGCTGTGGGCTGTCACTGTTGTTAAACTAAACACAATCTTTCCTTACTTCTGGAAAAGTAAATCTGACGTTCTCAAATATATAAAGACTTTTTAAAAGATTATCAATTTATTTTGTCTGTCTTTATGAAGCTTTGGTCTTATGCAAACCGGCGGCATCAATTTTCTTTCAAATCTGTATATATCACACTTCTAGAGACTATCTATTCAGTGCACCTGTCAGTACCACCTTAGGTTCTATTATACACTGTATGCTCAGTTCCTAGTATCCACGGACTTAAGAAGCTTGAGTAGTAACCATAAACCACATGGCAACATAAGTTACTGTCTGTGGTTAAAATTTATGATCAACTAGCGCAGGCAGACCCATGAAAAATCACGGGATATTATAATTGCAGGATTTGGGACGCTGAAAAGTATTCTGTAAAAAAAATTGCCTCGGGATCATTGCCCCATTGTCAATTTACTTTTTAAATTTACGGCATCGGTCAAAAATTTAATCAAAAATTGAAGGCATTTCAAATATAGAATTATTAGTTATTAATTAAAATAAAATAAGTTTGGTACCTACTTTATAGCTGGTCTGAATGGTTACCACAATCGGTTCCAATTTTGAAATTGACACTTAATTCAAATCAATTCCAAGTTCTAGAGTTCATTGAACCGGTGTTGCAGACAAAGTCGCAACCGAAATTAGTATTTTTAATTACCTAAAAATAAACGACGCAATAGTACGAGTGTCATTGTGGATTTGCAAATAATAAAATAGTATTAGTTTTTTTAAGTTCGGGGATGAATAATTGTGTACAGAATATGGACATTTTAAAGGGTATTAATTTATCAAATATTAAAGGAACAATAAACGATCAATACATTAATTGTCAAAGTAGAAAGATTGTGACATAAAAATATATTGACAAATTTATAGAAAAAATAAGAAAATTTCTATTAAAATTTGTTTTCTTTTTGTCCGTTTTTCGATTACTAAGAACAACACAAACTGATTGAAAAGTGGTTTTTTGCTGTATATAAATCGTATCCCTGTCTCAAAATGCACGTATGTACATCCTAAGTATGAGTTTAAAGCAGGTTTCCCAAGCAGCGGTCCGCAAGAGCTAGAATGTGGTCCACGAAGGATTTCAAACTTTCAATAACGCGCGCCGGTTAATAGCGAGCTCAGCGCGCGGATATTCCCTGGTCAAGGAAGCCTGAAAAGAAAAAAACCAGTACCCACCCCATCCCGTCTCGCCCCAATCCCATATCCCATTCCGCCCCCTCCGTTGCGGTAAATGTAATCGTGACAACATTCAGTTAATCACTATTGCACCTTGTGGTCCCTTTCAAAAAAATAAATTCAATAGTGGTCTCGGGTCAGAAAAAGGTTGGGAACCACTGGTTTAAAGGGACAATATATTTATTGATCGAGCTTAAGTTCTACCTTATCTCAAAGTTTTGCTCAACATAGTGCATTAAGTGGGAATAACCAGATACGACCGGAAATATTTCATTTTTAAATCAAATTCTAGACGTATCGAATCTTTTCTACAAAAAAATATAAATTGATTCCTAACGATTGTTTTATGTAGTAAAGTTATGTGTTAAATTAAAATTCTGAAAGAATATGTCGATTTTTATTACAGTGAGGTTATTCCGTTGGTCATTGGCAGATTTGTGAAATTTTCAAACAAAATGTTTCAGATGGTACATTTTCACACACAATTTCAAATCATATAAATTACAGTAAAACAAATCAATACATTATCTAGGAAAGCTACTTTTCAGAATGTGATTATTACTTATAATAAAATCATTACTTATAATGTAACCAGTTAAGAGCTCTAGCGAACAATTTCTATAAATTAAAATTTGTCTTGCCTCATTGCACACTTAAATTGATATATTTTTCATTGGTAGAATCTATTCTTAGATATGGAATTCGAAGCTGGGGAAATACAAGCATGACTTATATTAAGCATGTACAAAATTTGCAAACCTCTATCATAAAACATATTGTATCACCTAATTTATATAGACAAAGACACAATGTGCAGCTTTTATATTGTGCTGAGGACCTACTCCCAATAAAAGGTATATTCTGGTTACTTACCATTAAGGATAACTGGGGAGATAGTACTTATAAAAAACCACTGGTACATAGTCACAGCACACGACTCACAGAAAAAAAAGGCCTAAATATACCTAAAAAATATTTGAAAAAATTCCGCGTACATGTTTTGCGACTAAAATACTTCAGTTTGTCTATTTATTTACGGTCTTAAAAACTAATAATATATTTTTAATTTTTTTGTACACGCCAATTTCACTAAGACGTTATTGAGAAATTATATATACTTACGATAAAAAAATAATTATAAAAGTACCTACATATTGTTATCATTACGCGATTCAGCATTTTTATTGCTAACTTGAATAGTAAAGCTAGTTTTGAATGAAATAAAATGAGCACTGAGTTTTTAGTTAAAAATTCTGGTACGGAGAATAATCAATCTTTCTCATCGGAATCGCCCTGTACAGTTATACAGAATTCTCAGCCGCTAGTTAATGGGCCTTAAAGATTCTTTTTTCAAATATGAAATCTTCGTGTTTATTTGGTCTTTCTTATTGGCATATTTTTTGGACTTATTGGCAATTGAGGTCGTGATGTTTCTTCTAAAAAATTGTATAATTACCTGTTTGAAAAAAAAAAGTTGCATGAAACGTATGGTTTATAGGGGTTTATAATAAAGCATTTAAGTATCTCCTTACACATCTTGTGATTTGTTAAATATGAGGAAATTGGAAAGTACTTAACAAATTGTTCACAGAACAACTATGTAGTGTTGTAGTTGCGAACAACTACTTGCAAGTAAGGTGTTAAGTTAAAACCTGCAGGAAATAATGTAATATTTATGTTTCGAGTGTGAGAAGTATTGAGAGGCTCAATTAGCTACAACCTCCGTGCCAGCGCGAAAAGCTTCCTGACTTCAGGTCCTGGAGTTGAAACCCGGTGTGTTCAAATAATTGTAATTTTATTTATTTTATAGACCTAAGTACTCTCATTACCCTGGTGGAAGAACACCACCCAGAATCGAAACTTTGCGTTGCTTCATTAGTCTTGCCACAGGTCACCTCAATAGGTAGGTAGGTACCTCTGACGTAGCGACATTTGGTGACTTAGAAGGGTGCCCGGGTTTATGGGCTGAGGTTTTTCCGGGTATTGGCGGCGGATGCCTTCCAACAAGTGCCGATGCCAAAGATGAAGCTCACAAACTGCGTGGCGGGCCGGATAAAGAGAGAATGGTTGGGGAAGACCTATTGATCTCTCCAGCAGGACTCTCTCGGAGCACCGCCTGCAGTGGGAGCACAGCAGTGGGAGGGTTGGATTCATGCGTCATCTGGACACACTGACCCCCACTGCCCATTCCTCATGCTTTTTACCTTCCCAGATCTTCTAAAAGACCCACCTAAGATGAGGCCCTGAGGGGAATTATTTACTTTAGGGCCTCCTTTGTGGAGCTAATGAAAAAAAATGAAAGTGAACGAACTTGTATGAACTTGTTTAGTGACCGGATGTCAATAGCCACGTAGGTACTATCCAACCTTCTCTTTCCACATTGGACAATAATTGAAGTTGATCATCTCCAGATGAATCTCACAATATTAATTATGACCAAAATTTTTAAAGAAGCTAAAGTCCAAAAAAGCGAAGCTAGCAGTCAACAATGAAGTGCTGGTACCTGCACTAACGTACGCCGGTGAGACATGGAATTGGAAGAGGAAGGATGAAAGTAGACTGAATGCTGTAAAAATGAAATCCCTGAGGCGCGTGTGTTTTAAAACCAATAGATAATAATGTGAGAAATGTAGAGATTAGTAAATATTTAAGCTGGTGCAAGCATGATGAGTAAGATTAAGAAGGGAGCGCTTAAATAATTTGGGAATGAAGAATGAATGAACGAAGAAAGGAGTGTATGGAGAATATTTAACGAAAATTTGATTAGTAGAAAAGGGGTCAGTCAGGGATGCCCCAGGAAGACATGTCAACGTCTATCTACTCCTACGTCGAAACGGCGAGATGGTTAATTAATTTTAAAATGTAGGTACAAACAGTTTTATGCGATTCCCCAAGCATTCGAGATGTAGATTGTACGTTTATAATATTTTTGATTATCACCACCTTATATTCATTCACCTGCCAACTATTTTCGAAAGATTACAATCCGTCCGGTAACCATAATTTTAAAACATACGAGCATATTCCGCTGTAATACTGCGTCCGTCTCACAGTTTGCAGTTAGCAGTTTCCCGTTTATATCGCCAGGCGGCTTTCAGCTCGTCATGATCCCGGCCCTAAGAGATTCCTTGTCTTATTTATGTTGATGGTTTTAATCGGGGATACAATGGACCTCGCGCCTTTTTGATGTCTTTCGCTTTAACGACCCAACCCGGTAAGAGTCCCCCGCCCGCCGCGTACCTCGTTTATCGCGCCTTCTGTTTGCAGTTAAATCTGTAATCTGCCGTCGCTCGCCGATAATTTGCATCTCTGGGTAGCTATTTGGTGTTCGGAGGTCGCAGGGTAGACTCTGGCTTCGTCCGGTTCGAGCTTTGACCGAATAGATACTTTAAAGTGTTTCTTCAAAATAGGCAAATTTACTTTTTGGCGTCATCATTTAATAATGAAAAACAATTACTTTGTGTAACAACCACTATTTAATTAACAATATCAACATGTTTCGAAAACTATGTTTTCTTCGTCAGGATAATAGGATAATAAGTTAACTTATTATCCTGACGAAGAAAACATAGTTTTCGAAACATGTCGATATTGTTAATTAAATAGTGGTTGTTACACAAAGTAACTTTAAAGTGTTTTTAAATTTCCGTTTAGTCTTAGTTTTGATGAGTCTACCTTGATTTTGGTTTCCTCTCTCGGTTGAACTCAAGAACGAAATCATGCCCTCTAGACTCCGTTTAGAGATTTTTTATGCCCTTTGCCTGTATTCGTGGCGATATAAGAATACACTTTAAGAATCAGTAGCTAACTAAGACCGTCAGAGTTTTTAAAAATTTGAAATTTTTTTAGTTTTTAAATTTTTTGGATTTTGAAATTTTTTGAATTTTGAAATTTTTTGAATTTTGAAATTATTTCAAAATCCAAAATATTTCGAAATTTTACTACGGCATGCCTTTGAATAGAGCTACGTATTTTCGAACTTTTATCTGTATTATGTCCTTTATGTTCACTCCAGAGAATATCTTATATGGTAAGTACTGGGGTGTGTATTCTCCAGTAATTATTATTATTATAAACTGTAGGATGCTTGATTGAAAGACTTCTTGAATCACGCTGTGACTGTTTATTGTAGTATTGTAATTATAATAATACTTCTGGGGACAAACATCCTTTAAGGTTGAAGGCTAGTTTTGATCCGAAGAGCTCCTGAAAACCCAAAGACTTCGTAAATCTACCTTCGGCACAACTCGACAACAAGACCGTGTTACCCGAAGAGCTCATAATCTAATATGGTATGTACCAGATCATCAACTATTATGCTACATTACAGTCGAGGCGACGAAGAGGCGTTTTTAAATTTACACAAAAGTTCAAAAATTTGTTGGCGTTTGATAGTGTTTGAGTTTCGTAAGTGAAAGTTCTTTGACGTTACTACAAAATTTTGAAAAGTTACATAAAGTATATTTTAGAATTTTTATAAAATTCAAGCTTTGGCTTGATTTTGACTTTAGCGTTTAATTAAAGAAGCTTAGGTCGGACACAATTTGACCCAGTAGGTAAGTAGGTACTTTCAGTTATTTAAAATTTTACAATTATAATGTTTTGAATTCTGCAAAACTAAATTTTCCAAAGAATTTAAATTCTAATTTTTCGACAGAATTTTCTGATTTGAATTTAACGGGCGTATCTTTCATTGAAGTTGGTTGGGTTTGAGCTTTTTTAAAATTGAGAGAATGGAATGAGATGGACGTCAGAAAGCTTTGAAGCTACGAAGAAGAGCGTACTTGCGCTATGAAATGGTATACATCTAGAGCCCCGCGTCCACAAACAGAAGTTATCCCTGCATTCTGGATTCCTTATCAGCTTCAGCCCTATGGTATTGGCTTCTCGGAACATTCAGCTGAGTCTCGGATGGTGTAATAAAACCTCGTCCAGCCGCAAGTCGCAGTCGGTGTGAAATACGATACTTTAACCGCGACAGGTTAATGGTGAACTAGACTGGCTGCTCGATGCTCCGAGAGTGTGTGATTTGTGAAGAAATTAAATGTAATCTCCACCTATTAAAGACTTTTAATATAGTCTCAGTTGTGATGTTTAACGTATTATTTCAGGGCTGAAATTGCCCCATTGGGATTGAACCCCCTAATCCCCCCCCCCCATTTTATGTACGCCCTTATGTATTATCTCTTCAGAAGTAGGTACATAAATGTTACTGAAGAGCATAGTCGTTCATAATGATTAAATTTGCTTCGTTTTATTCGTATATAATCGTTTCTTCATTTTATTAATTTGAATAAATTTGAATCTGAACATGTACGACGAACGAGGTAAACAATCAGTTTCCTAATACCGTTGTTGGGACGGAGGGGTGACCCCTCCAATCAACAAAAGCACCTGTACAGACCTGTAGAAGGAATCATTTTCATAAGTACATCTTAAAAAGCAAAAAATCTCTTGATGTATGAGTTCTGACATTATGAAATCATGACGTCTTTTTGTATCTGTAATAACTATGTTTAGTAGTTTAAACTAAAGCTTGGGAATAGATCTTTTCTCAGTGATCAGAGTTGATAAAATTTGTGATTTGTGAAAATTTGTGAGTACCTGTATAAATAAATAAATTAATAGCAAACCTTTCCGTAAATGATTCGATTAACCTTCCGACAGCTTTATTCTTCACATAATATAGTCGCATTCACTCAATCAATAGACAACCCTGACAATGGACGACTTATAAAAAAATCTAAAATGGCGGCGTCGTGTTTTGACAAAATCCTTTCGTGTTTACATTATTGTTTGGCGCCCCGCGCATTTTACAGTATTCTAATGATGCCAACAAAAGAAATAATGATTAATGGACCACTCGCACTGACAGCCATTGGGAAATCATAATATATTATTATTGCACCCATTATTTGTCTAAGATTTAAAACAGTTGTCAGATTAAAACATAAAACTATTTGTTAGGATCGCCTGGGCAGGCACCGGGGCCTAATGTATTCCTAAGGTGAAAAAGAACAGAGAGAATAGGTACTAATAATATGATAATACCTACTCGTAGTTTTACATTGATCGCTTGTGAGAGAGCTAAATATACTTAGATTTGGAAAGCAATTCACATCAAAATTTTGAATTTATTTATAATATTTTTTACCTTTAAAAAATTGGCAAAAAATGGTGATACTTTTGTCTTTTCTCCTGTGAGAGGAATTTTTAAGTGTGAGGGACTCAAAGCAGAAATTCTACTACCTTTCCATATATTGTCAGTGTACAATACCATTGCCATTTTATTTCTAAATTTTGAGAAAAGTTACCTGTCTTCAAACTGTTATGTGTTTATAATACGTCAATTTTCATCTTTGTTCTGCTCCCACAGCTTCACAATCCACTATTATTCTAACTGCACGTTTGTGATAGCTGTCTCCGAGATGCTGGCATGCTAAATAAATAAATAAATAATGTTTTGACATCGGCCTGTCCTGCTTAGGCTAGCAATTAATCACAGAAGAGTCGAGAGAGAGCGTATCTTACAATGTAGGGGGATGTGGCTTAATCGTGTAGGAAGGTGGGTGGCGCACAGTATCATTTATTTACTCTTTGGGACTTGAGCCAGTGGAGAAAATGTATTTCGAAAATGCACAAGTACACGATGTACAATGTACAGTATATGAATAACTTTTATTATCGCTGTTTCACACGGAGACGTGCCTTTTTTCGGCTAAATAATTTAGTGAATTCTATTAAATTTTGTGTGAGTTGTAGCCTTTGCAGCGGTGTCCGCTGCACGATTCAAGAAGTCTTATTCGCAGCAATAACTTTCTGTTGATCTTGTTTGAAATTTTCTATTCAGGTAGCTTGGTATCTGCTCAAACAAATATACCAAGATGACATCATTTCTCCTTCTTCTTGTAACCCTCTCATTTGGGAGGTTGGCTGTCATCAGGGCAATCTTCACCCTGCAGTCTGTAACCCAGAATAATACGGAACTGCACTCAATCCAGCCACATTGATTACGAAGCTACAAAGTGCGACGTTTTAAAGACAAGATATTTACAAATTATCATTATTTTCTATTCATTAATAAAATCACTGCGTTTCTGATGTTTGCAACAATAGTTCAGTGGGATATTTTAGATTTTCACGGCCAAAAGTATTTTCGTTATTTGTCTTTGGGGTGTTGCGCCGTGTTGCGCTACCTTCTTCTTTAACCAACGTTTCGGACAGCGTTATAGTGTCCATTATCAGGGCAGTGTGTGTGTTGACAGCCCAATTTCGTACGTCTGCTCTCGGGCCGCTTCATCGCCCGGTACAAGGCGTTCAGTACGGGCCTTTTCTCGCAAAAGGATCAGTACGAATAAAAAATATAAATTACATGGAAAAAATCCGGTGATGTGCCCTTTGCCGAGCTTTATGGGGCTTTCCTTGGAGACGAATCTTCTAGAACTTTCCGGAACCTTCTCTACTCACCGACTCACCCCGCCACTCATTTCTGACACCTTCAAAAAAATAACATAATTTATTCTTAATTCAAGTACTTACTTAGGAAAATGCCTCTAAAATCATGAAACACTATTTCGGACAGCGTTACAGTGTCCATCATCAGGGCAGTATGCAATTACACAATTACACAATTACACACTGTCCTGATGTTGGACACTGTAACGCTTTCCGAAACTTTGGCTAAAGAAGGAGGTAGCGCTACACGGCATAACAACTCCAAAAACAAATAACGAAAATAGTTCAGTGGTTTTAGAGCAGTCGCAATTGGGCTGCTAACAATAACACACCATATGTAGATGGCGATAAGGTTTAAATTCATTAAAGCTTGAAAAAAATTGTATGTTATTTTAATAAGCGAAGTTCAGCCACAAATATTAAACGTTTAACGATCATTTTCTAAATAAATTTGCTTTGTTATAAAATAAAACTACAATCGAAGAAGGGTTCGTAAGTAGGAGATTTTGCATTTTAAAGCAGAATTCATAACCTGATGCATAATTTTTTCTGGGTTTACAAAAGTCATGCTCGGTTATTTCATAGGCCAATACGTTTTCTATTCGCAGTTTCAAATAAAGCATCTAAAATTTTCCTAAGTGATCAAATTTTCAAATCAAAATTGACTTCGTAAAACGTAGTGTTTCGCCATAAAATCTGATCGCTGGTATTCATTTTCCTTTCTATAAAATTGTACAAAGTCTAGTTAGCAAACTTGCACGTCCGCCATCAATGTGCAACACAAGATACAAGTAATAGGTCTGTGTGTGACCATAATGTTTAAAATATCTAATCTAATATTATTCAAGTTATTGTGTGGCCACGATCTTGATAAATCAGCCCTTTGTTGTCAGACCTCAAAGATGTCTCATTCAAAACCAAAACAGCAGATAAAGAAACCCAGAAATAAAACACAAAGAAACGCTTTGAACAACTTCGTTATTCCGGGCTGGGTATATTGATAATTTCAAAGGCTCGAATATCCTTTTTAAACTTTCTTTTGTTGGGCATTTAAATTTTTAACATAATACTTTGTACATACATACTGGTTAATCGAATAGTATTAATAGGCTTGCGTCTGCGTGGTTGAATTTCAGAACCCGGCTTCGAGTGCATATCTGAAACCACGCCATATGCGCCGCGCCACAAATAACACATGTGTAAGTGAATTTTCAAACAAAGCTACCGTTGTAATTTGGTTTTGAATTCAAGAATTCGTCACAAGATGTCGCCACTTTTGTCAGCAGGTCGGTTGATGACTTGTCCTACCTAGGTATAACTGCTGCAAATGTGTGAATATGTAGTATCTCTCCGGATACGGGAAGATTGACGGTAATACATAATTGTATCGAGCTGCTATATATTATGACTAGCTACACTGGATGACAGTGGATCCGAGGATCGGGCTATTGTTAGAACCAGTTCCTACTGGATTTATAAAATGGTCACCAACACTAAGTGAGCCAAGCCGAACCAAAAGCCGAACTAGTAGCAAAACCCGCGGAGCGGGTTTTTAACTGCTAGTTTTTATTTTATTTGTTCACATCGTCGAGTAATAATGTAACTTCTAGCTTACTATTTTTTTTCTTATCCGCGTGAAACATTGTAAATTGTGACGGTTAAAATCCAATTATTTGTAATCATCGTATTATCCGCTGAACAGAATAGTCTCTGGAATAGTGATCGGCTAGCGAAAGAATTTCGACAATTTTGAAAATAATTGAACAATTTCATAAAAAAATTAAGATAAACTTTACCTTGCTTTGGGCATACAGTGACGTCCAAAACACTTCTGTCAGTGTATCTCCTCAGTGGACGCTACTAGTAATTGCCGTTCAGAATTAAAATCTTTAATTCCACTGAGGTTTTCTCCTGATTTCTGTTTATTATCTGATATCTTTGCTATAAAAGATACTAGTTGCGCCTCTTTGGTGCCTACTTATAAATTAATTGATTTGATAATTATAGTTGAATTACCTATAATATGCGTTCATATTCCCTTCCAATTTCTAATCCTAATCTACTTCTAAAAACCATAGACACACCTCACACTTCTGTGAGGAATGTTTTGAATATGGTTTTAAATGTTTGACGGATAACCAACTCTCCGCTGTTGAACTAGTCCAAAGGTCGGCTCTTTGCATAGGCGTCTGCGGCTATTCAGACATCAATTGCAATTTCACCTCTACTCAACCAGCATTATGAGATGGCACCGCCGAACGATTATTTTTCCGAACGATTAACATTCCGAACACAAAACTGGTTTTAGTTAAACAAGGAATCTATACGCGAGTCTATTTATAGAGACATTTAAATGGGAGGAAGTGTGACATTACAGTAAGAATGTAGATAAAAACAAAGCTAGCTATGGACCACCAGAAAAGCCCTTGAGAAGCAGTCAAATGGACCACGGGTATGTTTGTGGTTTCCCACCTTTCCTTTCTTCACCCTGCACTAAGTCAATCCAATATAAGTTGTTTTTTTATCGCACGTAAATGAACGGAAATTTAACGAATCAATTCAACTAGATACATTTAACATATTATGTTGTTTTTTACATCATGTGGGTTAATTCAAGATCAATGCGATCACCTTATTCAAAATTATTCATTCATCACACTAATGTTTAGGTACATTTTTTATACTCTTCGCAGCAAAAAGGAGAATATTTATTATTGTGGTAATTCATGTCGTCTCCCAGCTCTGAGCTCGCAGAAGATCGGATCCGCTTCGTCAATTAAGCACGTATCTTTACGAGTGTTATCTCGCTTCCCATCTAGTTGGAACTAACGAATCGGAAATAAAATCATGCTCTGTCGTATGAATCACTGGCTATAATAATAGTTACATTTAATCATCGAAGAAGTAAATATTATCAATAATTCTCAATGAAAATATGAAAGACATAAAGACACCGAAAATAGGTAACTTAAAAATAGGTAACGTAAAATAGGTAACGTAGTAAAGGTAACCATCGCATCTAGCAATCCAAGTGAGCGAATACTAATTGCCACCTTTTTTACATTAACTCCACACAGGAGGCCCTAAGAAAAATAATTCTCTACACGGCCTATGTCATCTCGAGGTGCTGTGTGAAGGGCATTTTTAGGAAAGGAAGGAGCGGAGAAAATTCTGGGAAGGAAAAAGTATGAGGGGTAGGAATCTGAGGGTCAGTGCGTCCAGGAGTGAAGGAGTATAAATCCATACCTCCCACTGCGACGCTGGGTGACATTCTGATGGATTGGTCAATACATCTTCCTCAACATGGTGAGCAGACACATCCGCCGCCAACACCCTTACAAACCTCAATTCGTGAACCCGCTAAATTACCAAACGTAGCGAACCACGTGGGGTGACCTGTGCAGAGGTGTTGGTTATCCAATAAATGGTTCCATTAAATCCTGTTACATTCTGTCATTTTTATCTCGTACTTGCATTTGAATTACTTACATTATCTTCAATTATTTGTATGTATCCAGTTTATACATTATTATAATGAATAGGTATCTACTACTTTTTAAATTTAAGTTGGAAAAAGTGTGGCTAATTGTGACAAAATTAAATAGTTATAGATATTTGAGACTCCACGTATATCGGGCCCAAAGCTCGAATCAAAAATAATTTATATCTCTTAAGAGAGCACGAGGGATTTTCAATATTTTATGTTGTTTGCGTGTCTTTAAAATCACCCGTGCACATAACAGAGACAAAATAAAAAAAAATTACACACTTCTTTTTTTAGATACAAGTGTGTTTTATACCACCAGCTTAAATTAAATATTTATAAAAAATACTGTCTTACTTTTAAAACAGTTTATAAAATGTCAGTTTTCAATAAATCGTCAATCGACCTTCAGATTTTTTCCATCTACAATCATATACAATATGAAAAAAAATTATAAAAAATTAATTGTAATAGAAAACATCTTGGCCTATACCACCCCATTTATATATTTTTAAAATGTAGCTTAATAATGACGTATTTTAATTTTTTTAAACTACGTAAATCAACGGTGTTTAATACCATTTATTTGTACTAAAAAACAAATAATTTTGCAAATTAAAAATATTTCCTAATAAAACAGTACTTTAACTATAAAATTAATAAACTAAATTAAAAAAAAACGGTGATGTATTGGGTAATACATAATTTTTCTATGCACCCAAAAGACATAAAAACGATGACATCTTCGATTTACTTTCATTACGCGAAAATCTTTCGCCACGAGCGGTCGTCTGCGGCGCTATGTTCTGTAAGGTAGTGTTGAAAATATTTTTGTGTGTTTGTGCTAAGATAGAATACATATACATTAGAGGAATCAAATCAAGCGATAGAAATTGTTCGCGTAATTTGAAGGAAGCATGTCAAAAAGTTAGTCGAAAACGTGCGCGGCAAGGACACGGACGATTATATGCTTATATTTTTTTACGTGTTCACTACTATTAGCGTATTTGTATGAAGAATATAATTTAGAAGGAGTTATATCAAAAGGAATTAGGTAACGAAAGTGGCGAATACGTGACATTATCCAGCAACTTGTACCTTTTTACATCTTGGCTTGGTAGTTTCGCACAGGGACCCAAATGTGGCCGATTTGAAGGTAATATGTGAAAAGAGACAATCATATCAACTGCCGCGCCCGGAACAAATTAGTCCTTTTCACGTTCTCCCTTCTAAAAATGTTCGAATATTTGGTAAAAGCACGGAGTACAGTCATCTCTCGGTTTTACGAAATGATTTTTAATTATTGTATTTATTTATTTGTGTTTGTTTATCGCGCTTTTTAAAAATATTTTTAATATTATCTTTAAAATTTTCATATTCATAAAGGATTCCTAAACATCAAACAGCAAACAATTCGAAATTTTGCTTCTTCAAAAACTGTAAAGTGTGAAATATGTGAAACTCAACGTAAAAATGTCAATTTCTACAAAAAATATTTTCTAAAAACAGAGCCCAGATGTAATAAAAACTAAAATAAACCCAATTTTTTGCTAAATGCCGATTTGTTCAATTTTTTTTTTAACCACTACTGTTTAATATCTACTTACTATAATACTCACGCACAGGCTTCGCCTTTGTGGGATTTTTTGTTACTCTCTTGTATTTTATATTATTATGTATGTACCTACTTAATATGTATCAAAAAAACTTTGCCAATTAAAAAAATACATTACTGTTAAAGAAGTTATTTTTAATTATATGCGTAAAACAACAGTTATTGTTTTGGCGATGACTTGGGTAGGCAAAACAGCTGTTATAAGCGATGGCCAAAACAATATTGCTTTATTTTTTTCTTGATATGTTATATAGTTAATTTAATCAATATTAATGTATCGTAGAGCCGAAAAACGAAGAAAAGAGTGTAAAGAGAGGATATGACGCGATTGTGAATGGTAAAAGAAGTCCGGAGAAGACATGGAACGATCGAGCAAACACCGTTGTGATTTTTCACTAAAACGGCGCTATACGAATCATACAATTATTATTATTATTAAATAGTTGAGAGTCAGATCTGTACCTAACTTTATAATATTTTTCGATGTCGTCATTTCAGACAGTAAATCATTTAAAAATAAACACTTTGTAAAAGCTCATCAGGGTGTTTATAATGAATAAATATCCGTGTCGTCCTAATATTTCGAAGTATGTAAGTATTTCAAGGGTCCTAATATATTATTTTATTAAAAAGTGAGTGTCAGGTTTCAAACTTCAAACTTGTTCACAAGGGCTGTGCAAATAAATGGTTGATTATTATTATTCTTATTCTTAATAATTATTCGTAATATATTATTATTATTCATAAATTATTTAACTAAGCTATTAAATGCGCCCTTGGTTTTAAACAAATTTAAATAAGTTCATCATCTTTTTCAGTACACGTGTAAAAATACCCGGAGTGGTTCGGGGTTGTAAATGTTTTGGTACAAAGTTTTGAGGTTGAGAATTCTAGTATACCTGAAAACTGGGTGTAGTTTTAAGGTGGAAATAATATTATTGCTAATAATTGAAGAAGTTCTTTTTTACATTTGTTTCACAAACAAATAATTATTTGATTCATCTCTTCCTCGGGCGTCCCCGACTTTTTCAGCGATTGTCTTCGTGTAATCAGATTGTTACTAGACAGTTACATGCAGTACCAGTACAAGATAGTTACTACGCTATGTCGATGATACTCTAGACTGGAATCTGAAATATTTATTTATTTATAAGCCTAAAAGGCGTTTTACATAAAAGTGATATAATTAATCATTATATACAGCGCATAGCAAAATTTCTATATTTCATAGTAAGTAGTAATAATAATACATAACCATACTAAAATATAATAATCGCTGATTAGTATTGAAGTGAGTTTTATGTTTTTTCTTCTTCGTGTTATAAAAACTGTTTTTTTTTCTATGGCTACTTACTGTAAAAACCTAAAATTTCAAATAAATAAGTTTATTTTTCTGCGGTGTTTATATTTCCATGTTGTGACAGCCCTAACAGTCCAGAAGTAAGTGGACACGCTCAGCGCATGCAGGTGTTCTGGGTTGGAAGCCTTCAGAAAAATTCCCAGAATTTATGGGAAATTGTGTAAATATTGTAAAATGTGGGAATATTAGTAAACATGTAAAATTAATTAATACACCTCCAATATTAATTTTATAATGAGAAGATGCAGATTTTTAAAGAAGTTGTCGTTTATATTTTTAAAATTAAAAATAAACGTAGATTGTGGTGTTGAAACCCCATAAACATTTTGCAATTTATTTTTAAAATCATACTATTTGAATCGTGAATATCCGCCGATTAAAAAAACAGTTTTTTTATTTTATTTTTAAATTATTTTTCATAGTAATAGGGAATCTCAGGGGAAATTTCCCCACTTTATAGGGAAAAATCGAAATCTAGTGATCACGAAATCGGCAAAGATGTATTTGTCGTTTTTTAATTTTTGTTCGGGAATGATCGTTGTAACTCGGGATTTTACGAGCAGATATACTGGGGTCAAATCCGTGTCAAGTAACAAAGTACAATAACATTTTGCGGAATCCACTTAAAAATGCGACGAGGGCGACACAAGCGACTAATTTTTTAACTATTTTGGCAAATTTCGACAAAATCGATTGCTCTGCTGGGCTCTTAATGCAGTGGTCCCCAACCTTTTTGTCTCCCTGGACCGGTCAGCGTTTGATAATTTCACCGCGGCCCTTTGAGGGTAGGGGGTTACATTGGGTGGGGAGGGGGTCACACATTTTTTCACTCTCTCAGTTTCAAACTCTATCATAGAAAAAAACTATCATTTGTATGGAGGAATTGAAAAAAAATGTCGCCGTAGAGAAAAATTTCTTTATCATTTTTTGCTTCAAATAACTTCAGGAATCACTGCTTAAATTAACTCAAATACTTCCATTAACACGCTGTATACTCCGATTTTCAATTTTGAAGTTTTATTAAGATCTCGAATCTCAATCGATAGACGTCTCGACTCCGATCTTCGATCGACAGAAGACGACTTTTGACATCGATGACGTGTTTAAATAGGATTTGCCTTATTTAGAGTTACTTTTAAGTTACGACAAGACTGCCTTCGGAGTCAAGGAGCGACCAGTTTGACAAAAAACGACTCCGCATTCGGCATGCATATTATGGCAGTGTGGTGTTGTTTTACTTCGAAGGTATAGATGGTAACTTATAGCGAAGGGGTTTTTAACGGAATAATTATTTGAAGCTATATAATTGACGATTTTTTCAAAAAATTATTTTGATTAAGCAGTCGGCGCGGCCCAGTACCATTTGGTCCGCGGCCCATGGGTTGGGGACCACTGTCTTAATGGGTCGGCCGGCTCCTCACATAGCGTGCCGGAACAAATAAATTATTTTTAATGTCAACTTACTCACACGGAGCTGTTAAATAATCAATTACTTTTAATAAATTTACTTCCTCTGCAGGTGATTTGGTGAACACCTCGGCTTAACATAATTGAAAGTTGTTTTTTCATCCGCAATCTTCACGTATTTTTTACATAGTAGGTACATATGTATGTAGTTATCTAGAGGCCGTCAGTTTCAACGGAACTCTAAATCGTGAGCTAATTTTCAATTTTAACCGTCAGTTAAAGAAACATGAATGTTAAATACGACCAAGCACTGTTTCAAATGTATGTACTCTTGCTAAAGAAATAGTTATTAGTGTGGCCAGTCTAAAAAGTAGATTTTTTTCTCGAATTCATCGTCATCATCATCTTATACAATAATTCATGATTAATGATTAATAATCAATCTTGAAGAGCGCAATTTCGTACCATACCTCCAACAGAACTGTCAAATATATCAAAATGGCGGAAAATCCTAGAGTAACTATTGGTTTTCGGAAAGTAAAAGCAGAAGTTAAAAGTGAAGTAAAACTGTCGGTTAAACTGATTTAAAAACTCATTTTGGTGAAATTTAAATTTAGCATTTTCTTTTCCTCTTATTTTTACTCTGGCAAGCGTTGAAACAGACGGCCCTAGATTAGTGATTTTTTTTTTAATTTTAAAAGTTGTGCATTTATTTAAATAATAAAATCTGCCATAAATTGAAGGGTACGCATGCATACTGCCGACTATCAAATGTATAATGACAATCAAAGGTATTGGCCAATGAAGGAAATTTGAATAAGCTAGAAGTTATACAGAACAGAGCTATGAGATGTAATCTGGGAAAAGGCAAATATGCAAGGGTTAATCAAATGAGAAAGGATCCAAATTGGTTTAATTAAAAAGACACTGCTATTTATTGTGTTAATTTTTGTACATAAAGTTATGAAAAACCAAATGCCAAAATACTTTAAGGATGAAATCGTTTTTAATAGAGATGTACATAATTACGAAACAAGAAATATAGAAAGTTAGATTGCCAGTATGAAAAAATCAAAATCACAGAACTGCCTTATGTATGACGAAATGCCTGAAAATATGAAGAATGAATATATTTAAAAAGAAATGTTGTGCATCCTGTAAAAATATTTAAATTTATAAAATTAAATGTTACATTGTGCATATTAGTATAGGTTCTAACATAGTATAAACTAACTCAATAAATATTTTTAAAAAAAAGAATTTCTATTGGCCACTGAATAGATAATTTGATAAATATGTTCTATATGGGCGAGTCTGATGCTTAAATTATGTTCAATACATCTTACTTCAATTTATTGAAAACTCAAACCGCTGCCTCTGAAATCATAAAAGATGGAATTCTTTATTGGACTTTATTTTTATTGTTTAAAACTTGAATAAACTAGTGGTCCAAAAAATAATTTTTCTAATTTCCTCTTATTTAAAAATCAAAACCAAAATTTCCTCTGGAATCATAAGATATTAAGTATGAACTTAAATAAGTCCCTACTTAATAATAAACCATATTTTTGTGTAACATTTCTTTAAAGTTTCAATTAAGGAATTATACAATTTGTCCAAAGAAATGTTTCTATCTCAATGACAATTCTTTTTTAAATTTTCTTCGTGCAGTTGGGTACCATAATATTAAAAAAATAGATCCAAATAATCACGACGTTTTCACATTTGAAAAAAATAATCTTTACTGAACCGTTAAAAAAGGCACCGTTGAAGTAGACGAAATGCAAAATGGTCGTCAAAAAAGAAGTTTCAAATAACCACGATGTTTTCACATTTAAAAAAAACAATCTTTACTGAATCGTTGTAAAAGGCACCATCTTGAAGCAGACGAAGTGCAAAATGGTCGAGTTAAAACAGAACTTCGCTATGTTCTCGCTAAATATGTGTATTCAGTTTGGTTTGTCTAAATATATTCAATTTTACTTTTTGAAAATGGCTACGCACCTTTTTTTACATTAGCTTCACACAAGAGGCCCTGAGGAAAATAATTCCCCTCAAGGCCTATGTCGTCTTTGGGGATGCTGTGCGGTGGGTCTTTTTAGGAAAGGTAGGAGAGGAAATTATTTAGGTAGAGGTAAAAGGGGTAGATAGAAATCTGGGGTTCAGTGTGTCCCACTGCGGTGAAAGACGATGTGCCAAGAATGGCTGAAGACGTCAAAGGGACTCCCTCAACCATTCTCTCCATATTCGGCCTGCCATGCAGCTGGTGGGCAGACGCATCCGCCGCCAAGACCCGGACAAACTTCACCCCATGAAACTGGGCACCCCCGCTAAATTACCAAACGTAGCGAACCTGGGGTGACCTATGGCAGAGGTGTTAGTTATCCAATAAATGGTTCCCGGGGCGGCTACCGGAATCGAAATCCGCCTCCCAAATTAAAACCTGATCTTCTTAATTGATTTTTCAATATAATTTTAATTTTAAAAATATTAATTTAAACATAATCGTACTTGGACTTTTTGGCGTCCTGCATATAATTTCTACAACATAATGCACACTGTACAATTGTACATCGTTAGAAGTAGACATCTACTAGGTAGGTACTAGGTAGGTACGAGGTATGTGTGTGATATCATGAAGCCCGCATAATCAGTTATCAGATGAATCTAATAATATGTCGTGTGAGCCATGAACACTACTACCCCCCTCCCATATGTACACCAATACACAATACACGGTACAGTCTTCAGTCTCGTCTATGAATAATAGGAACACGACAATCATTTTTTATGATTACCAAATTATACGTGTCTTCTATCCAATTTGTCGAATTGCCGAATGCACGGGACGACGAAGCCAGTTAAAAATAATGATTGCATTAAAAACTGTCTAATAAATAATATTTCTACGTATATTTTTTTGGCCATTGTGATTTTAAATTGTGTGTTATTTATGTGTAAGTGGTGATATTGAATATTAAAGAAATCTGTCTGTGATTTATGAAATTTTATTGGGAAATAATGACATACCTGATGATGCAGATGAATAATTAATTATTAGAAAACATTACGGTGCTGTTCTAAAAAGTTGTTTTGTTGTGTATTATGCATAGAGTAAGTTTTTTAAATACCGAGAATTCGTTGTAAATGTTTAAGGTTCGGGTATTGAAGGGTTGCGAAGTAATTATTACGACTGCTGAAAAGCATTTACAAAAACCACCTTGTAGCATATAAGACATGGGCATTAGGGAAAACAGCCATGATAATATAATGAGCTATAGCCATCGATATATTATCAACTCTATATATTATAACGTCTTAAAAATTCAGCCAACGATTCGAATAATTCGGCCCACCAATGATAACTTCATAACAAAACTCCTTAACTAATTCCGTCATCTCGCTTCGAAAACATAATTTATTGGAAAGCCAATTTGATCCTTGCAACAATAGATAAAAAGCGATTCTTTTTGCGATATAATGAACTTTCTTGTTGATAAATTTTGTGTTCTTTTCGTAACCTAATTTTTGGAACCAATCATTTTGTTTTCTGTGTCATTTTTAACATCCACACGCCCTGTCTAGAATTAATTGGCCGATGGCTGTAGCCCAGACGCACTGCGCGGTCCTACATCATTTGTGGAATTTTCTCTGAAGAGAGCCACCGCTTTCCCTCAAGCTCTGCCGAATCAAACAATATTATTTTTTTTTTTTTTTTTAATTAAATGAAGACATTATGAGCGAAACTCAATCGAAAATCTGGAAACAGAAAAATCAGAAAAAGATATTGGCACCTCTGGGACTCGAACCCAGGACCTCCCTACTTTCCGGGTTGGGCGCTCTTATCCACTGAGCTAAGGTGTCGATATCAAATTCGGTCACTTTTAACTGTACCATACTTCGACTAAGAACCACCCATATTATCTTCATTTTTCTTAACGCATATTTTTATTGGCTGCCATCTTTATGAATGATTGCAAGATTCAACTCGAACTAAATGCAATCTAGATGGTGTCTGGATAAATTATTATCCATTTTATTTAATGTGCGACATCTATTGACTCTTCTGCAAGTCTGGGATGAATATTATTATTTATTATTTTAACTTTATGAGTAAAACCTCAAACTGTAATATTTAATTAAATGAAGACATTATGAGCGAAACTCAATCGAAAATCTGGAAACAGAAAAATCAGAAAAAGATATTGGCACCTCTGGGACTCGAACCCAGGACCTCCCTACTTTCCGGGTTGGGCGCTCTTATCCACTGAGCTAAGGTGTCGATATCAAATTCGGTCACTTTTAACTGTACCATACTTCGACTAAGAACCACCCATATTATCTTCATTTTTCTTAACGCATATTTTTATTGGCTGCCATCTTTATGAATGATTGCAAGATTCAACTCGAACTAAATGCAATCTAGATGGTGTCTGGATAAATTATTATCCATTTTATTTAATGTGCGACATCTATTGACTCTTCTGCAAGTCTGGGATGAATATTATTATTTATTATTTTAACTTTATGAGTAAAACCTCAAACTGTAATATTTAATTAAATGAAGACATTATGAGCGAAACTCAATCGAAAATCTGGAAACAGAAAAATCAGAAAAAGATATTGGCACCTCTGGGACTCGAACCCAGGACCTCCCTACTTTCCGGGTTGGGCGCTCTTATCCACTGAGCTAAGGTGTCGATATCAAATTCGGTCAAAAATTAAGAAAAATGAAGATAATATGGGTGGTTCTTAGTCGAAGTATGGTACAGTTAAAAGTGACCGAATTTGATATCGACACCTTAGCTCAGTGGATAAGAGCGCCCAACCCGGAAAGTAGGGAGGTCCTGGGTTCGAGTCCCAGAGGTGCCAATATCTTTTTCTGATTTTTCTGTTTCCAGATTTTCGATTGAGTTTCGCTCATAATGTCTTCATTTAATTAAATATTACAGTTTGAGGTTTTACTCATAAAGTTAAAATAATAAATAATAATATTCATCCCAGACTTGCAGAAGAGTCAATAGATGTCGCACATTAAATAAAATGGATAATAATTTATCCAGACACCATCTAGATTGCATTTAGTTCGAGTTGAATCTTGCAATCATTCATAAAGATGGCAGCCAATAAAAATATGCGTTAAGAAAAATGAAGATAATATGGGTGGTTCTTAGTCGAAGTATGGTACAGTTAAAAGTGACCGAATTTGATATCGACACCTTAGCTCAGTGGATAAGAGCGCCCAACCCGGAAAGTAGGGAGGTCCTGGGTTCGAGTCCCAGAGGTGCCAATATCTTTTTCTGATTTTTCTGTTTCCAGATTTTCGATTGAGTTTCGCTCATAATGTCTTCATTTAATTAAATATTACAGTTTGAAGTTTTACTCATAAAGTTAAAATAATAAATAATAATATTCATCCCAGACTTGCAGAAGAGTCAATAGATGTCGCACATTAAATAAAATGGATAATAATTTATCCAGACACCATCTAGATTGCATTTAGTTCGAGTTGAATCTTGCAATCATTCATAAAGATGGCAGCCAATAAAAATATGCGTTAAGAAAAATGAAGATAATATGGGTGGTTCTTAGTCGAAGTATGGTACAGTTAAAAGTGACCGAATTTGATATCGACACCTTAGCTCAGTGGATAAGAGCGCCCAACCCGGAAAGTAGGGAGGTCCTGGGTTCGAGTCCCAGAGGTGCCAATATCTTTTTCTGATTTTTCTGTTTCCAGATTTTCGATTGAGTTTCGCTCATAATGTCTTCATTTAATTAAATATTACAGTTTGAGGTTTTACTCATAAAGTTAAAATAATAAATAATAATATTCATCCCAGACTTGCAGAAGAGTCAATAGATGTCGCACATTAAATAAAATGGATAATAATTTATCCAGACACCATCTAGATTGCATTTAGTTCGAGTTGAATCTTGCAATCATTCATAAAGATGGCAGCCAATAAAAATATGCGTTAAGAAAAATGAAGATAATATGGGTGGTTCTTAGTCGAAGTATGGTACAGTTAAAAGTGACCGAATTTGATATCGACACCTTAGCTCAGTGGATAAGAGCGCCCAACCCGGAAAGTAGGGAGGTCCTGGGTTCGAGTCCCAGAGGTGCCAATATCTTTTTCTGATTTTTCTGTTTCCAGATTTTCGATTGAGTTTCGCTCATAATGTCTTCATTTAATTAAATATTACAGTTTGAGGTTTTACTCATAAAGTTAAAATAATAAATAACAATATTATTTTGTTTATAATACTCAAAAGAAATGGTACAATCTCCGAACTCCGTTGTACCCTTCAACCGTTTGAGCCAATTCTTTTGTTTTCATTTTCCAAAAGAGCTAACCAATTTCTCTCCTAGACTAACTACTTTTTAGAAAAGTTTATAGATCGAATATTCGTATAAAAGCAAAAAAAAAATCAGTCTTAAGATCTTACAGCAATCTGAAATATACCTCAAATAATGTGCTTCATTAAACAAATTAGTTGGACTGATCGTATTTCTCGAATTCTTTAAATTTCGTCGAATTTGACGATAAATTGCCCTGAATTTGTGAATAGCATTGTTTTGGTCAGAAGCTTTCGCTCGGTTCTTGTCCAAAAGTCTCTACTTCACAGTGGCTGCATAAAATAGAGAGAGTTCCCAACTTCTTCCTTTACCCAAAGTGTCTTTACTTTAAATATATATTTGCCGGAATTTCTCCTGGATTCGTGATGATGGCTCTGGTAAAAGTTCCGCTCACTGCCCGCGGCCTTCCGACTTATGGAGGTCGTGACGTCATGATCTTAAGTAAATCGTCAGGATCACTTGACTGCCGTTGTTCTTGGCTGTTGACTGTTGCCTGCAGGTAACGGTTCCACAATTCCACAGTTCCGGAGTGATTGTGGAATCGTGTCAATGCAACTGGTCATCACCAATTCCGCATAGATTTAATGGGACAGTGTGGCGCTGTTTGAGGTACTGGCAGATCCGTGACCGCAGCCAGATGGAATGACAGAACAATCGGTCTTTTCATTATCGGCTAAGATTTATTCGTTTATAAGTAGGTTTAATGGAATCATGACGCGGAGTGGACATGGAGTGATAATGCCAAAGGTTTTGCAGAACAGCAAAGTGTAAAGGTATTTTCTAATATTTACAATACCTGGTAATTAATCTTTTACAACTGTGAGAAGGCTGAGAAGTTCCATGTATAATATATCATGCTTTCGCCAAGTCGCTTACGACGTTTACAAAGCCATTTTCGGACGATTAAGGTGATCAATATTCCGAAATGACTGAAATTCGGAAGTCACCCACTACACTAATTATCACAAGGTTGAAGTTGCGACCACTCTCCAATTACCATTTTTTTGTTTTAATGAGGCTGGGGCTCAAATTTTAGAACTTGACAACTAAAATTTTCTACTTTTTACAATAAAGCAAACTGGGAACACCGTTCACAAATAAAAATGCGACAGCCCAAAACATTTTTACAGGACTGATAATTACTGTTCCTTTACTAATGAATTGGTGCATACAAATACCTCGATATAATTTATTCGGAAATGTTTCGTACTACCTGAATTTTATAAAAGAATTTTGAAGTTTTTGAACATATC
Source organism: Glyphotaelius pellucidus (assembly GCA_936435175.1). Classification (NCBI taxonomy): domain Eukaryota; kingdom Metazoa; phylum Arthropoda; class Insecta; order Trichoptera; family Limnephilidae; genus Glyphotaelius; species Glyphotaelius pellucidus. The sequence continues at coordinate 13,942,391 of OW386544.1, read as the reverse complement.
ATACATCTCAGAAATGAATTGTTCGAGCTGTAAGCCCCTTACACTACACAGTTTTGTCACTATAAACATATTTTGTTCGTTATTTCAGCTGTGTAATAATTGGTCACTTGGCAAGTGACCACCATAACCGTATTTAAGCTTAAACGAAGCAATAAACCTAGCCGCCAAGACCTAGCCTATTAAAGTAATGCGATTGCACGGCTGTTAATTGAGGTTATGTTTCCAACAGGATTAACGCCACCATCGTCCGTCGAGATGGGATTTGGTATAATTACTATGAATGAGTAACAATACTTAATACGCGGACGGAAACAGTGGGCGGGAAGGCTCGCGTGCCTGTTGTTTTAATTAATACATTTCTAGGAATTAACTTGAGTCTTAGAGAAGTCAATTTCCACGTTTACAGAGGCAAGCAACACGTGGTAAGCGAATCTCTAGAGTTCACAATCCTGCAACATTAGTGCGCTACATACATTACGCTTCTTATTTTTTCAAGAACCACCAAAAATCGTGTCCGTAAGTTTTCAATAACTTCCCTTCAAAAATGTATGTTTTTCTTAGTTTACATTTGTAATAAAAATAAAAATTAATAAAACTAAACTATCCATAATTCAATCAATAATACACTTCGATACAGTACATTTAATCACACCCCCGTGAACACTAGCATATATTATTCTAGTGAGACATACATTTTCCATTCACAGTATCACCTTCTCAAACCTACCTTACATTCCATATTGTAAAACATCATCCAAAGAACTGTTATTGTACCAATGTAATTTTAAAAAAGAATTTAAAGAAAGTTTACAAATTATTTATATTTTAAGAAAAAAATTCCCTATAATATGTACTTACGTAGATACTGTAATTGATTTATATATTATGAATGCGAACACCTCATGTACGTGATTTTATTATGTACGTGAACACTTCATTAGGAGAACCTGTGCTGAGGTGTTCACGTGTTTTATAGAGTTTTTTTTGTTTGTGATAGAGTATTGTGATTGAATTATATTATTAGTAATAAATTATTACATTAAAGAATATTTTAAAATATTATACGAAATATTGTGTTTCGCGAACGCCTCACAAGGAGAACCTTTGCTGGGGTGTGAACGTCTTTTTTCAAACAGTTGCACAGTAATTATTAAAAGACGGTATTTTTTGCATACATTATTTTTGATTCGGCGGCGCTTTTCTTACGATACGCTTTTGTTAGTAAGAGCGTTCCTCTTATGATGTGCTGCGTCTTTTCCATCAATCCTTCCATATTTTTAGTCCATCAAGACTCATGATGTGACAGAGATATTTCGCTGTTCGAACCCTTCGGTGATGGTATCCAACCTCCGGTAGAAGACGACACCGGAAGTTAAAGAAGAAGCTATTTAAAAAATAAATACTTGATTCCCGATCTACGAAAATTCTATTCGGTGTTAGCGTCGGCGTGGGTGCTGACGCTATCGGCAGGGTTGGAGAAAGCTCCCACATATTTGATACAATTAGATGCTGGATCTGCCCCAAATAAAACTAGCTCAGGTTTGGTGCAAGTATGTTTCTCTTAACCTCAAGGCTAGTGCCTGTGGTTCGGAGCTTCACGCTTCTCATCCTCCCAGGGCCTCTTTCGACAAGCAAAACACGGTAGGTTATCACATAAATAGTTTATTCAATTCTAGGAGTCACAATAGTACATAAGAGGAACGAGCCTAGCTGAAAGTTAGTTTGAACGTCAATCTCTGCTCTCTACGCGCATTTTTTAGGGCTTTAAAACATTATTTGCACACAAAGGGTAAACATTGTATTGACTCACGTTTGGGTTTATGGGCCAACAGCGGCTTTACGCGCTTCTTCTCCGGGTCCCAGCAGCGTCCATGCCGGACACCGGAAGTGCGCACCCGGCGAAACTGAACTCGTCTCGCACATGTTCACGAGAGACGTGGGATCGGGAAGCTCGCTGGCCGTTGACTGGCGAGCTTTCGGCGAGATGCTTCTCGCGACAGGTCGGTTTGTCGCTCGCGGGAGGGGGTAATGCGCGCGCCTCTATATTGGCGGTCTATTCTTCAGTCCGCGAAGAGGTCTATTCTCGAATACGCAACGTGACAATTTGTAACGTAACATCGGTAGTCACAATTTTTTGTTTAATCGTGATTAGAAATGACAAATGTTGTTGTGGAAGAAAGGAGACATGTTTATTTTAAATATTATAATAAGAGTTTGCGTACAGGTAAGCTTTAAAAAACTTGTTTCCCTGAAAAATTTTTTGTAAAGTTTATAAAAAAGTTTGCGTACCTCTGATAAATGTAATCGTCATAATAGTAATCTCAATACGTAATAATTAAATTCTTGCGTTAGGTTAGGTTAATTCGTAATTTCTGTTAACGATGTTTTATTCTGTTTTGATGTATTTCCTGGTATAAATTGACAATGGGAAACACAGGCGTTGGAATGAAGCATTTTTATACATTTTTTCTTGGGTTTTTTTTTCTAATAATTAATTTGTTTAAGCAATTATAACGCACATCCTGGAGGTCTGTAGAGGTAATATTAAAATGTCAGACTGAGTCTTACTTATGTAAAAATTTTGCATTATTGTAAAAAGAATTGGTATCATATTAAACGAATTAATATTTTAATCAAAGGTAGATAGAAATTTTCAATTTATTTTAAAACAAAAATAAAATATTGTTATCGAGGCAGATCCGTTATGTACAATTTTTTTTTTTGTTATCATTTTTTTTTTCTAACTATGCCATATACATATTTAAAAGCCCCGAAAAAAGGCGTTTATTAATAAATAAATAAACTGCTGATAGAATTTTCTATCAACTTCCTTTTTTTAATTTCTAATGTATGTTCGATGAACACCTTATCTTTCTATGGAAACTTAGAGGTAGCTGGTGATTTTGGAATAATTAGTGTATTTTGTAATTGATAGTACGCAGCGAAGTTTTAACATTTCATTTTTCTGTATATTTGTTTGTGTGTTCTGCTTCCGGTTCAAGGTGTTATTCGTGTTGGATACTATCTTTTTATCCTGCCTGAGTTCGCACGAGCGTGGATTCTATACTGTCAAATCGGAATAATCAATTTTAAGGTACCTACCTGCCTAAAGAAAATTTTGATAATTCCTTTTTGAAAAATGTATTTTTTTAACATAAAATATAGGTTTTTTTGGAATTGAGTAGGTAGATATTTCAGTACTTTTACTTTCATCTTTTAACTTCAGAAGAATTTTTAGTTTCGATTTATTAAATGAGATAAAATTAGAAACCTGCTTTTTTGAACACCAGGTCTAATATCAGGTATAATAATTGCATAACCAATACATACTTTTCAGTTATTTTCATAATAATTAGGTTAGTTAATTATAATTTTTTAAACATACATACTTCTTGTACATACAAAACCTTTCTCGTATATAACATTGTTGTACTTTCCTTCGCAGAACTTCGGGTTAAATCTGCAATTAATCCCCGTGATAAACGACGCTGTCCCTGTATTTACCATATTGTGATTAAATGCATAAAATAAAATCGTGAGTATTCTTGCACAAGGCGCCTTCGTTGCGTGCAAAAATCATTTATCATAAGATTAATGCTCATAAAAAGATCTTTGGACATTTTTACAACTGCGGAACACTGAGAATCTTCCCGTCCCAACACATTTTCTTGTCTTGTTTTATCATATTACGAGTACAAAGGTATGATTATTTATGGTTCAGTATCCTTCTACATTATGAGTTTTTACTTTTATGCGATATTTAGTGTTAAAATTGAGTGCCTATACTCCTGTTGTATACTCTTCCTGATTTTGTTTTGAATTGTCAACAAAACTTACCATTGCTTGGATAAAAGATCGTGGCATCTTTTGCATTCGTGTGTTGGCATATTTTTCTTAAATTTACGTGAATTCATGATAGGGACAAAATATGCCTTTCTTCTGCTCTATGTATGAAGTGAAGGCGTTTTGTATTAATTTAAATGCGTGGCTCATCACAGAAAACGCATTGTAGAAATGTCACATTTAACATTATTTATTTAATAATTATAAACAAGAATGACATGATCAACAAAAATACTGATTTTGGTGTGTTTCCTGCGTAACTTGAAATTGCTTTGAATTTGTGTCATTTTCAAAATTTGAACCGTTTGCTTGAAAATTTCAGACAAGCGATAAAGTATCTTTCAGAAAAACAATATTTTCAACGGAAAATTATTTTATTTTCATTTTATTTTTTTTTTTCTTCAAAATTCGCTTTGTGGCATCATTATTTAATTTAATGAAAACAAATAACTTTGTGTACACCACTATTTAATTAACAATATCAACATGTTTCGAAAACTATGTTTTCTTCGTCAGGATAATAATTTAATTAATAGACTTATTATCCTGACGATGTTGATATTGAAAATTATTTAAATTGTCATCTTCAAAATTGGAACTGATTTGTCAAGAATTTAGACTATCGCGTGATTTTTCACAGGTAAAAGACATAAAGTGTTTTAAACATTCGATTGGTGAATGTTTTCTTATATAATACTATACATTTTATTTTGTGAGTATCCCACAAGAGTCCTCACAGCTCGGAGCCAGTGGGTCTATGACACCCCCAATTGGTTTATGTTGAGAGGCTGAAGGGAGTTGGAGGCAAAGCGGTTGAGGAAGGTTAGGAAGTACCTGGCTATTAAAAACTGATAACTTAAAACATTTTAAGCTATTAGCTTGGAATGGCTTTTAACTAATTTAGGTGGTATTCCACCAGGGCGGTACTGAGAGTATAACATACCGCTCTCCATATCGTCTAAACTGAGATAAATGAAATAGGCAAAGGGGCACATTTCCTGCTCTATAAACATAATGTAGAACTGTCACTTAATATACATAGACCATCATAAAACTTAAACACATAAACTCAACATGACTTGGCGTATTTTAATATTCCTCATTGCATCTTTAAAAGGTGAATCTCTACCGACGGCGATTGCATTTTTTATGCCCTGCCTCGGTTCAGTTTTACGAGGAGACTATTATTTGATCGTCGTGTCTTCTCGAGTTTGTTGTTGTAAATGTCAATCTTCTTGAATGAGAAAAAAGCTGATCTGGAGATAAAGGTACTCTGCTCAAGAGGAGATAGTGCTTTTTGGATTTCTCCGATTATATTCTCGGAATCATTATGGCGCGTTTAATGGACAAAGCGTCATTGTTCTGAAAGCTGAGCACGATTATTCTTAAAGCATCAAAGTCAATTTTTTAAATATTTATTATGCAGTTAAATTGTATAATATACTTGTTTTGCAGTTAAATTAATTAAATTATTATGCAAATATGAGAATGTAGACAGTAAGAATGATGTGGAGGTACTATGAATGATTTATGTATTATAGTGACACATGAAAATTTCGCTAGCAGAACCTGTGCTTGCTAAGATGTTCACGTGTTTTGATGTATTTATAGTTGTGATTTGATTATTAAAAATATTATTAAAAAAAAAAAAAATTATATGTAATTACGTAATTATTATTGTCTTATGTCTGTGAGGATTTGGTTATGAAATAATATTGTGCATTTTGTTTTCGTCCAGACCGAAACATGCGCTTGATTTTACTCGGTGTCCGGAAACACCTACTACAAGTAACCTGGTTAATATATGTACATCTCATACACCTACACCCAAAAATAATTTTTTTAAATCTGAATTTTGGGGTACTAAGCCGTGTTGCATTTCCTTTTCATTCTTGAGCCAACATTTCAAACAACAGTGTTTATCAGAGCGGTTCGTTGTTCCACGATTCCCCAATGGTCGGATCTTCCTTTGCTGGTTGTTTGGATGACTGTGCCGGTTTGTCGCGCAACGGAAAAACTCCATTCGGCATTATTGTGAGGGGCCCCATTAATCTCGTCGATTTCCGAGTGTCATCAATTATGTTGTTAGTGATAAATATACGTTATAAAGTATTCAGCCCACTGCTGCATTCTCCCTCTCACTTCTCGCTGAATCCGGTACTATAAATATTCCCCTCTCGCCTCGGATGCGTTGAGGTGTCGGAGAAATTGTTATGGTGGCGTATTGGACGATTTTCTCAATAGAAGTTAACAAATTGATGAAACTTATTTGAGCACCATGTTTATAAATGTTACTTGGGTCTTTTTTGTATTTGTATTTGTGCCGGTCAATTTTTAGGCTTTTAGAACTGTGCATTTTCAGGAGGTCCTCCTAAGAATGTAAATTCATTAAAGTTGATTAAAAAATAATAATGAATAAATTAAAACATTACAGAAGGCAACTGCACACTAAGATTTGCTAACAGACCTACCGTTGAAGTGTTGCGTTTTTTTTAAATTTTATGTTTGTACCGCAACTTGTATGGAATCGCAGCACTAATGACCTAGGCTAGTATTTTAGTCGAGTGGCGAGTATTTTAGTAACTAAACGTGTCCGAACACCATAAATTTAGTAGTTAGTAGTAACATTTTGGTCAGTCAAGGAGCGAGTATACTCGTTACTCGACTAACCACTTGATCAATGCGAACAAGCTATAAGCGCTGTAGAGATTACGCATTTGAATCTTAAGAGGAACATTTGCGCGGCCCGTTTCATATAAATCATAATTTTGGATTTGAGATCAAAGTACCCAACCAAACTGGAAAATAATTTTTGCGATGTTGCGTTTATTTTTGCTTGAAATTATGAAATACACGTCATTGAAGATTTTAATGTTTCACGTTTTAGAGGCAACTTGGACCATTATTTGTGAGTAAATGAAAAACTTAAAAAAAAAAATTTTATTGTAAAAATATGAAGCAATATAGATTAAAGAAATAAAAATTAATACGAGAAATCGTTTTGAAGGGTGTGAATTTAAATTACAAATTACCCATTAACGTCGGAACAAAAATTTGACATTAGAAGTATAAAAATTACTACATAAAAAAACGCATTTTAACGATATTTTATTTTTTATTATACTAACACAGAAGATAAGGCAGTATATATTTTTTTATAATTATAAATAACTCACAAAAAATCCCCATGTTTCCTCCAAAATGATAAGCAAAGCCGATTTCTTTAATTACCTGCATATCATCATTTAAGAGTAAATGTAGATAACTCCATTATTGGAGGACTGAATGCTGTTGGCGCTAATAAAAAACTGTCAAAAAAAGCGAAGCTAGCAGTCCACAATGGAGTTCTGGTACCTGACCTGATGTATGGCAGTGAGGCATGGAACTGGCAGAGGAAGGATGAAAGCAGACTGAATGCTGTTGAAATGAGATCCCTGAGGCGCATGTGTATTAAAACCATGTATGATCGTGTGAGAAATGTGGAGATCCGCAAAGAATGCAATGCTGATGTCAGCGTAATGAGTAAGATTAAGAAAGGGATGGTTTGGGCATGTAAAGCGAATGAACAAAGAAAGTAGTGTAAGAAGAATATATGACGCAAATGTGAATGGTAGAAGAAGTCGGGGACGTCCGAGAAAGACATGTGACGGGTCATGTCAAGAGTCAGAATAATAGAAGAGTATGTACGAGACGACGTATGAATGTGAATGGGGCTAAGAGTGTGCCAAAACCGAGTTGTTTGGCGGTCCGTCCTCTCTGCTTACCCCTGCGGGAAAACGGCGGGATGGTTAGTTACTTAAGTAGCACAAATCCTTACTAGATATATATAACTTTCGATTAAGAAAATAATTTTTCATTTTTGTTGGGTATTTTGGCCTCAAATCGAAAATTAAGTATTGTATGAAACGGGCCGAAATGGGACACGTAAATACCTTCTCCAACCTTTTCAAAAAAAGTCTTCTCAAGTATTTTTAAACCCCTCCCAAAAAGAGGCGGGCATTTCGATGTCGAATTTTTCAAGGACTAGTGGATCATCTTAATGGTTTCTAGCGCGAAACAATAACTTAGTTTCTGTCTCATATAGGAAGCTCTCTCACATAATGGGTCGTGTATCGGTACACAAAACACTAATCACTAGTACCTGTAGTATCTTCTCTATTTGACCACATGTCGTCACCAGTCAACTTAGCTTTAATTTTACTATCATAGCCAACATTTTGGAGGTCTTGATTTACACTAAATAAAATTGTAAAACCTTCCTGATAATTTATACATCTAATTGATTATGATATGATCTAAGATTCTTACTGCCAGTTCTGTTTGACTACTTTTGGGAAGTGCCAAAAGTTAACCAAATAAAAGCAGTGAATCTAGATAACTCCTTTAAAATGAGGAGCCTCAAGGTAATGGGCAATTTCATCCGATTACCTCGTGTTAAGGTGTCGAGGAAATTGCCGACGATCTCCGAGTTATCCAGCGACGTTGAAGACTATAGATGTGCACTCGACTAGTGAGCAATCGAACGAAACTGCCTTTTTGATATTCTTGATAAATTGGCATGCAGATTATTGGGTCAATTAGACACCCGCTCTTTAAAAATGATCAATTATTTTTGGTTGTTGATTTTAGAAATATGTTTTTGTGATGAGGTGGGGTCCGGGTCTTGGCGGCGGATGCGTCTGATTGGTTGAGGGAGACCTTTGGATCTCTCCAACAAGACCATCCCGACATGCGTCCGTCACTCCTGGACACACTGACCCCCAGATTCCTACAGACCCCTCATACCGTTTTCCTTCCCAGAACTTCCTATCCTTACTACCCTTACTATCCTTACTAAAATACCCTTCACACAAAATATCCCATAGTCCCTGTAGGAATTATTTTCTTTCCTATGGGCACTACCGCCCCGAGAACCACTTATTGTATAGCCAGCACCTCTGCCATAAGTCACCCCAAGTGGTTCGTTATGTTTGGTGACTTAGCGGGGTTGCCCGTAGGTGAGCTGCGCGGCGGGCCAGACCGTGAAAGGCTGGTTTAGGGAGACCCTTTAACCTCCAGCTGGTCTCTCTCGACCCATGATCTTGCACCGCAGCGGAACGGATGGATTTATAGGTCCGTCACTGACGGACATACTGACCCCTCTTATACCAACTCTTATACCTGTTTTCTTCGCAGAACTTCCTCTCCACCCTTTCCTTAAAAAGACCTTCCACACAGTATCCCAACAGATGTATGAAAGTCGAAATGAGATCGTCTCCTGATTGTTTTATATTTATTTTGATGAAAATGTATTTTATTTAAAGAATTACGAGTACATCAAGGTTATTAGTTATCACATAAAATAACGAGCTTTGAAATTATAAGATGCATTTATAAAAAAACATAAAATTTTGTTGTAGGAGACCATCTCATTCTCGACAAATCTGTTACAATTTTGAAAATCGCAATTAAAATCATTTTCGGTTAAAATATTAAATTTTGGGTAGGTAGGTACTTCATCGCTTGTCAAAATAAAGTAAAATTTTGAAAACAATGACACAATTCAAAGCAAAACTTTTAAAGTTCATTGGACCGGAGTTACACAGAGGCACGCAACCGGAAATAGTATTTTGGATGTTTGTAATTTTTGGTGATTTTCGGAAGCGGATTCCTAGAACAGGGTTGCTTATGCTAGCTTAGGCCTTTGTAATGTCGTTTTTGTTGACTGTAATGTTGAAAATTTAGTAATAAAGTGTTGTCATTGGTTTTCTTTTGTACTACAAACTCCAATCTACTGTTTTACTTTCCAATGGAGTTCCTCTTCCTCGTCCATCCTCTTCCTGTGGTAACAATTAACTGTTGGAATCGATAAACAGCGAGTTAGCGAGCATGTCGTTGGATTTGATAGGCCGATTGACCGCGGCAACTGTTATTGGCATTTGCCTGGTTCGTGCCGTTGTCTCCTGTCTCGTGTATTGTTGTCTTGTAGTCGCTGTCCTGTTGTGGGAGACTCGGATTGGGGTCTTGTTTTTATTTGCAACTTTGGCGGTGTTTTACGATCAGTTTGCTGTGTCCATTATCAAGAGAATTTATGTTGATGCTGCAAGATGCTGTCATCGACCACTGTTTTTTTTCTTTTATGCGTGTTTTATTCTTGCACAATTATTGGTATAAAATCTTTGTTTCGTTTTATGTTAATATTAAAAGTACAAAGGAGACTTTAATTTTATAACACTTAAGTACAATGATATCGGGATGAAAGGGAAAAGAAGCTTATCGTACCAGGCCATCTTTACTATAAAATCTGTAAGGCATAAAAATCTGTAAGCTCTACAAACAATTCTCAAACGGCGATTCTTGGCATAAGAAAACTCAGTGTAATATACTCGTAATAAACAGAGTTTTTGATTTTTATATCAGTTAAGGGGGGGGGGGGGGGGGGTAAGGTTTTAAAGACTAAAAAAAGCATGTTTTCATGAATTTTTTTTTGAGATATGAATAATGTTGGTTTATTCATTTTATATTATATAAATCACATTAGCTATGCGGACGACATGATTCTCTTAGCTCCGTCGATCAAAGGGTTGAGAATACCATTAAAAATCTGTGAAGAATATGCAAATTACCATAACATGATGTACAACCCCAAGAAGACGGAACTAATCGCATTCCACCATGGAAAAACTCTCGAGAAGATGCTCCCCGTACAACTCAATGAGGAAAACATAAGTATATCAACAAGTATAAAATACTTGGGTCACATCATCACTGAAGACCTCTCGGATGATGGTGATATTGAACGACAGAGGAGAAGAATCAGTGTATTGTCCAATATGATTGGCCGAAGATTTTGTAACCATGTAAAAAAAACATTGTTCAATGCATTTTGCACTAATCTATATACATGCGAAACTTGGTGTAACTACCGAATCACCTCGATGGAACGACTCCGGATCCAATATAATGATGCATGTAGAATTATATTTGGATTCAGAAGATATAGCAGTGCATCGACAATGTTCACTGAACTAGGACTGCACGGATTCGCCGGTCTAAAGAGACATCGAGTCCCTGGAGCCAGGATGCGGCTAATGGCTTCCGACAATGCAGTGGTGACCGCAGCGTTCCAGCACCAAACCCCACTCCTGAGTGAGCGCTGGGCCCGAGCTTGAAGAATAGAATTGATTACTTATTTATTTTTTTATATTTAATTTTTATATATATTTTATTTTTTTATTTTGTTTTTTTTTCCCTATTCTATGTTTAAAAAAAAAAAAAAAATCTATTGTTTTAAAATATATTATAAAATATATTATAAAAATATGTACAATCATATGGGACGTGTGGGATTGCACTATCCTCCCCACATCCTGGAATAAAATTATTATTATTATATACAAGTTATAGTATGACATCTGAAGTATCTTTAAAAAAGTTTTTTTATAAAAAATATCAATAAATAAGTCCGTGAGAGCAAATCTCCTGAGGCACCCCGAAAATGCGGTGAACATCACAACTCGTTAACAAATCATTTTTAACAAAAAAGTCAAAATGTTTTGAAAAGGTGATATGTTTTTCTAGGTATTGACGAAGCGTTTTTTTTTTTGATTTTTTTTTTTTGCAGCATGTTGAAGTCAAAAATGTGATTTTTGCAAAAATTTTCGGTGAATACGTTATTATAAAATGGATAAAAAAATAGTAAAAAAAAAAAAAAAACTCCTCGTCACCACCTGTTAATTTATGTGTACAAATAGTGTACAAAATTTCAAAAGGATTGGTGAAGTAGATTTTGAGTTATGATGTTCACGGACTTAAATAAAAAATTTGCGAGAAAATCGATTTAAAGTTTCTTTATACTCGAAATATACTTGAATTGAGCAAGAGGACCGGTCGCTTGAAACGCTGTATCTTCGTTAGTTTTGCTCCGATTTATTTGAAATTTTGACACAATACTCTTGACATGTTGTACATTTAGAAAAAAAATAAAGTTAAAAATGGGTTGTAAAACCTTACCCCCCCCTTAAAGTTAATACCTTACTGACATATCCAATTCGGGATTTAGTCCCTTCGAAAGGTCGAAACGCATATCACGTAAAATTTTTAAAAAATCCTGGTGAAAGATTTGTTTTAGAAAACTAAATAGCAAAAATCGTGGTTTTTGTGAATGGGTAATGAAAATAACACTTCAAAAAAAGAGCGTTTGTCGCTTAACCATTTCCCAAAATCATAATGGAAACATCTCTTTCAATAAGATACTTTATACCAACCCCACAACGAGTTCAACGTGCCACTTCCAGGCAATAAAAACGTGTTGAAACCCAGTCTTTACATCTTAAGTTTACTCTGTCACATAACTTGTGATAATAATTTTATCAATCGATGGGTACCAATTATAATACTACGTGCGCTTTAGCTTGTCAGCGCATTGTAGCAACTGAATCGTTGAACCATAAAATAAATTTGCTTATTTGTGTCAGAATCCACAGCTTCCTTATTCTTTTTAAAAATGTATTTAAAGTAATTGAAATTTTATTATGTTTTTATTAAGTTATTTTTCACCTGAAGCAATTTTTTTTGTTTTTTATTATTACGACAGCTATTTTGGCATTCAAACCCGTTAAAAAACTGTGGTTATTGATGGTTAAAACTGTTTTGTTATGTTCAATGAAACGGTGTATTTTGAAGCCCCTTTTACTAATGTCATCATAGACCAAGCATTTTCTAGACAGGGTGTGTGAATATTAAAACTAACACCGCAACCAAAATATCGGTTTCAGGAAACATTTATCAAAAAGAAAGTGCATTATCTCGCAGCCGAAAGATCGAAAGAAGCATTGCTGTTTGCCTTCTGTTGGTCTGCACGGAGCAAATTTGTCTTCCTGCAAGTTCGTCCCAATTACATTACACTACAAATTACAAATTAATTTTGCCACAAAATGAACGATCTTTGCTGGTTTCCCTTACGATTTACGAAGCTTGTACCCCAAGCTTATATCAAGTTGTGATGTTAAGTTTATCTCTATATCTTGTGACGCCTTGCTTTTCAGGCTCTCTCTTGGCCGATAAAATTAACAAATTACAACGTGGTAAATTGTTTTTGTTTTCTAATCCTAATGGTACGAATATTTATTGAATAATGGTGGTAAAAATAATTGCATGTCTATAATTGACCATCTCTGATACGTTGAACTGATGCATAAATGCTGCAGCAATGCTGATAGATTCCACGTTATTCCCAGAGCATAATGTAATAAGCAGATGCAGAGATTCGCACGCTGTGTTTCGATTACCGCATCTACTTCGTATATATCAATATGTCTGTCTTTTAAATCTTGAAGATGCCATCAGTTGAAGTGTTAAACTGAGCCTGGGACCTTTCACCGCTCGCTGCTAACTGAATGTGGGAAGAATAGGCAGTTCTATGCACAATTTTCCACTTACCCTTTTCACTACGTGTAAATAATTTCCTTTACGCCTTTTTTGGGAATAATGTATGGGGGGGTCTTGGTTGGGTCTGGAGGAGACCAAAGGCTACTGCCAAATTCAACGGTTTATATGTTAGGTATGTAAGTACCTTCTTACAATCGAACACAACACTATCCCATGCGGCACTTATTCTCTCGTTTCGTTTCCTAGCAAACTGCATTGTTGTATTTTCTAGATTATCTCTCCGGGTTATGGCCCGGTTTACAAGCTTGCCCCGAGGGCTAGGAGTTGGTTGTATCGGTCTACGCCACTGGCTGCTTGTATATTAATTATTCCCTTGCGATATAATTTTAAACCTAATTGCAACACTTTCCATAATGATAATAAAATAAACTTTACAATGCAGGTACAAAAAATAGCGACTTGCCAAACACACGTCTATGCCTTGTACCACTGAACAGAACATCAATAGAAGTGTAGTCTATACCGATTTGAAAGAATAATGATGTCGCCTGTTTAGAAGAAATCTATAGACTCCTAGGCCCCAGGCATGCTAATGAAATTGATTATCTGTTCAAGAAAGAATTAAAAATTTTGAAAATGTTTTACAATTTTCACCCGAATTAATATATAATTGACCTTACTTCTACCAGTGAGCGCTCCGTTTTAAACACTCCGTCTCATGCACATAGAGCTGATCAACCAGAGATGAAGGCGAACAATCAAAGGTGCCGTTGCGTACTAAACGTGTTCTAACAGCGATTATTTGGCAGACCGGATTTTGTGGTCACAGTCGTTTTTTCACAGTCGTTCGGCGTTAGGGCGTTAAATCGTACTAATTGTTCGTACAAAGGTAGAAGTGGCTGAGATGGCATCGCGTTTGGGTCCCACCTGGGCGTCGCATGTTCGACTCCTCGTCTGGCCAAGTCCTCCATCACGACACAAGCGACATTTTCTGCTTACTGTGGTGGAAGTAGTTTTCAAACATTGTTGAGTTATTCGTAACCCGGGAATTTTTGCCTTTCTTTTTTAAAAAAAAGTGAAGAATAAGAAATTACTACGTATCTTTCAGCGGTACCTAAATCTTTGGTCTTCTACGCTGAACAGAAAAACCGATATAAAAAACGTGTTGTGGGCGTGCACATATTTCCGAAAAAAGATCTATTTTTCCTTATTGCTGTTGATATTGATAAAAAATTTTCAATTATGAATATCTTTATTAAACACGGAATCAATTTCGTTGACCTTTCGGACCTGCTTCCGAAAAAAATCGATTTTTTCTTATTGCTGTTGATGTTGATAGCAAATTTTCGAAAATCAAATGTCTTTATTAAACACGGAATCAATTTCGTTGACCTTTCGGAACTATTTCCGAAAAAAAATCGATTTTTTCTTAATGGTGTTGATGTTGATAGCAAATTTTCAAAAATCGAATGTCTTTATAAAACACGAAATCAATTTCGTTGACCTGTCAGACCTAAAAGTTAAAAGTTCTTACGTATGTTTGTGAGGTCAGTTCTTTTTTCACAGGTAGAACACATTTCTGTGTAGTACCTGTTCAGTAGTATTCTGCATGTTGTATCTATGTCGGGATGAAGCAAGGCGCGCCTGGATTCCACGCGGCTCTAAATGCTTTCCACTGGAAGATAATAAATATGGAGATTATTGCTTCGTGTTCCCCATAACTTCTCCACCTGACAGACTCTTACAAATGGCTGCCCGGCCCTTATTCACTTACTAATACTTATCGCTTCTCATCCTAAGTCTCTATCGGCTCACCTTATTATTATTATTGTTATTTTTGTTGTTATTGTGGCGTATTCTGATAGAGAGGTGGTTTATTGCCTTTACGGCTAGAAAAATCTTACAAATTTATTATATAATATTTAAAACATATTTCCGGCGTTTGTAAATAAATTTTATGTTATAAATTTGTGGATTTTCACAATTAATCAATTAAAAATAATATATAGTATATTTGCAGCATGTTTCTGAGTGGTAGATATTTTCAGGTGACCGCACAACTCAACAACATGCAACTTTGTCACTCCCTTCAAAAGTCGTTACAAGTAAAAACAAAAAGTTAAACAAGTTAATTTAAACTGAGGCATAATACTCAGTCATTGTGATTCATATAAAATGAAGGCCCATTCAAAAACGTTCAAAATATCACCTACGAGTGAAACTTTTACGAATGTGTTCATTCGTTGATATGGATCTTTAGTAGGAAAAGTACGGGGGGAGGGGGTACCGTGCCGTTTCGTACCCCAAAGAATGACATAATCTCACTACCTCTCGAATCAATTGGGATTCTTGTGCGGTATTCATTTTAAAAATATACACACACACACACACACAAAATAAACCTCATAACAACTCCACACAAACATAATGAACAATGACGAAATATAATAGGTACTATTGAGGACCAAAATTAAATGATATTATCCGGTCGTAAGTAAAACGTATATCACGTCGAAAGTAAAACACAAAATGAAAATTCTTGCTTTCAAAAACAAATAAAAAACTGGATCAAGTCAATAGTAAGAGAATTCATAACAAAACAAACTGGAAAGTGAAGAATAACACACATATACACCAAACATAAATACAATACAACTAACAGAAGCAACACACAATCGTTCTCTTTGTTTATTTTTAATGTAAAACAATATTTTTTTGTAATAGTAATATTATGTAGATCTCAGAACTGGTATAATTACACCTATTGAGGTCTATTTAACAAATATAAATAATTTGTAACTCTTTTTTAAAATTAGTTAAAATTTATGTTAGCATAAATTTTATATTTACCCCTGCGGACTTAGGAAGTTTGGAGAAGTTTTCGTCTAGATTTTTCTTTATTTTTTATTATTTCATGTTAATTTTACATTATCCATTTGCATTATCAGCATTATCACGATCACCATACTAGGCCCTTGTCCTTATCATGGCAGTCGTAAATATGCTATATTGCAATGTAATAATTAGACATAAAAATAAAAAAAATATTAAAAAAGCATATATATAAACCATAACAAAAATCAAAATTGAAATTGAACTGAATGATAAAATAGACATTTCAGAGAAAAAAAAAAAACTAAAATAATTTTAAAAAGCAAGATTAAAAAATGAGTAAAATCGAAGCGTGATTTTAAATTTTCAATTCTCAATAAACAGAAACTTACCTTCATTATTTGGGTTAATACGCCGTGTTGCGCATCCTCATTTAGTCAACGTTTAGGAAGGCGTTACGGTGACCATCACTTTAAAAAAATATATATTTAACCAGCTGGTACTCGGCGTGCGTTGCAATGCCATAATCAAAGGAATAAATTGTTTCTCCCTGCATGACCTTTCCCGTGCGTCCCCGTTCCCCTCCCGCGTCCTCTTCCCCTCCCGCGTTCCCCTTCTACCTTCCCCGTCTTCACCCTCCCTCGTCACCCCTCCCACCTTCTTTGTTACCCTCCCCCTCCTGGCTTCCCAGGTGGAATGCTGCCCTTGATCTATCGGTATTTCATTGGAAGATGCTCCGAGGATTTTGCGTCGTTGATCCGTTCAGCACTAAGCGGTGCACAATAGCGATGTGTCGGTTAAGCTGGAATAGGCTCTTGAACTCGGGTTCTTCGCGGGAAGCGGATCCTACTCCTTACCAAACCTGGAACTTGCAGCCGGACTCGGAGCCGGGACCTGAATACCTCCATCGGCGTCCCCGTGTTCGCGGTTCGAGCCACTTGCAACACTCGGGTTCTTGTACGGGTTCGAGTTCTTATGCGGGTTCCGGCTCCGAGGTCCGGCTCCGATCAAACCCGTGCGTCCCGGTAACCGCAACAGAACCCAGTACCCAGTTTGCACCAAAGAACTCGGACCCGGGACCTGCTCCTAGAACTCGAGTTCTTTTAAAAGGAGCACGCCTCGGAGGCCTTCGGCAAAATGCAGAACTTACCTTATCGCTAGTGCACATCCGAGAAACATGTCAAACACACGCCGATGGGCGATGTTTGACGGTAAATTTGTAAAATAAGAACTGGTCGCTTCGAATCGTTCTGCATTTAATAGCTCGGCAGTGTACCTACAATGTAATTGTTTCGCACTCAATGCGTAAAATTTGCATAAGTCTTCAATTTAATAATCTTTGCAAATAACTATCGTATTAATCTTCAAGCGAGGTTATATGAAATTATCTTTGGATAGACTATTGATGCAACAATTAATATAACTCCAATGGATCGTATCGACCGATTCAGGTTATATTGTAATGATCTCGGTAATCAACGTAATCGTAATCTGCCACGCCATTTGAATAATCATTAAGTAAAACTTTAAAATACAATATACTGTGCGTGCGCACTATTCATACTGTGATAGTAATCAACAGAAATAATTCACCGCTTTCAATACAATCGAAGCCGTTCTGTTGGATTATTTCAATTTTTATAAGCAACCCCAAAACCATTTTTTTTCGACGTAATCATTTCGATTTTTTTTGAACTCGGTCGCCGAGAAAATTGATCAATAGGTATTTTCAAACTGTTGCTGTCACTGTTGTTCTTACTCTCCCGAATATTGAGCGAAAAGAACAACTGCACCTCACGCTGATGATACCTAAATAAAATCATCAGAATCGAAGTTTTGTATACCCCATTTTTCTCCTGTAAAACTGGACCAATTTTTAAATTTTATTTACTACCCGTATTAGAAAAAATACTCGTCTGTATATTTTGCTTTTTTAAAAAATACGTTGCCTAGTTTGTACATTGTTGATAGCGTTCAAACCAGGCAATTTTAATGATTTTTGGAGGGCCCTAACTTCTATAACAAAAAAATACAATAAAAAACTTATCGACACGCTGGTGATCGATATCTATTTTATATTTAAAATATATTTGCAGTAGTGTTAAAATCCAGAGAGGAAATTGGGGGAATACGTTTGTATGGAGAAAACGCCTGCCAGTTTCCTCGTAAGGGTTAAAAACTTATGGAATCGGGGCTTCGAACCATTTTAAAAGACATTAAAAAGTTGATATTAAAAACATCCGAATCGGTTTACTCGAAAACCAAAGCTCAAATCAAAGAAAAATTTTAACACCACTATATTTTTTTAAATTCATAAAATATTTAAGACCACAAAATCGACAACCAAGTACATCCAGTGTAGATTCACAAGTTTTCCGCCTGTACTGTGAGTTCATTAATGTATTTTTCCAATTTTACGTCGTTGTAATAATAAAACTTTTTTGTTTATTTTTAATCACACTGCTCCTTTCTGCACAGGTGAATATCGTAAAAAATATACTGTTATTTAAGTTAAATGTCGTTATTGATAAAAGGGACTGGAGATACTTATTTAAGATTCTTTCGCGTTGATGTACGCTTTAACATATCTGCGTTGAAAACCTCTCATGTGATCAAAAACGCGAAGAAACTGATCGACGCCTGAAGCTCCAAGTAACCTGCGACCATAATCCATAATATTAGCCTATTCCGTAAAATCCGTCCCTGTTTGTAGCTTGTATCAATTTTCTCCTTTTATGGTAGCCAAGTTGTGGCCGCGCGCACCTGTAAGTAATACCTGTTTTATCAAAGTCTAAGATAGGAATCGCGGGTTCGGCTATGGATGGGAATGGAAAGCAATGATTAGTTTCCCATAGCGCGACATCCCAAGGTAATTATCTAACGTTGCAGCGGGCGATGCCTCCGATTTGCCCAACAAGAGAAAGCCTCGACTCGGTGTCCTAACCTAACCTGGCCAGAATACCGGCATTGTAAGCAACTAGGATAGCTGTAAGCATCCCGCACTTGCAAACTTTGATTGCGGATTTCTAGTGACTTGTTGATGATTTCTTATGAATTAATTTGAATTGCAATGATTCCAACTCTTTTAACCATCCATCGTTTCAAAAACAGCAACTCGGATAGCTGTAAGCTTCCCGTACTTGCAAACTTTCATTTTTTATGAATTAATTTGATTTGTAATGATTCTAATTCTTTTAACGATCCATCATTTGAAAAATAACACCCAAAGCTTATCCTTTACGTATACATAATATTGAAATGTCGCAATATCCCGTAGTTGCTCTTTGGGTTAGTAGTGGCTGCTCCGTTTTACTTTTGGTGTGAAAATATCATCATTTCAGCTTTTTAAATTTCATAATCGGCCCCGAATGGCAGCATATAAAAGTTAAAATAACACTAGTTGCTGAAGAGCAACGTGTAATAATTATGACAGAAATAGAACATTATGTAATAGGTTATATAACATTATATAATGGGAACAATTGAAACTTCTGGATCATCTATATGTGAAGATGTACATACAATGGGATATGGTTACATACTAAAATATTGTGCACTTTAGAGAAATTCGAAAAATCTAAATTATATAGAAATAAATATAGATTGACAATAAATAGAAAGAAAGAGAAAAACAGGTAATTATTTAATTAATTATTCCTGATGAAGTGTTGCTTCAATTTGAGTTTCAGTTTATTGATGTCTTTGATTTTTTTATTTCAATCGGAAGATTGTTGAAATACTTTATTCCTAAATAGATGTAATTGTTTTGCATTAGTTTGGTATTAAATTTTGGTATTTTGATGTTGTCTTGATATCTTTTTGATTGGTGGGTTTCTTATTTCCATCTTTTTATTTTAGCTTCATCGTAGTTTATTCTAAAGATTTTAATTTTAATTTTTGACTTACTGACTGAAACCTCACATTGTATTACTTAATTAAATGAAGACAATACTAGCGAAACTCAATCGAAAATCTGAAAACATAAAAATCAGAAAATGATACAGTCTTATCTAGGACTTTATTCATCTTTATGTATGATTGCAATATTCAAACCCGAACTAAATAGTATCTAGATATTGTCTTGGATAAATTTTATCCATTTTTATTTTTAATATGCGACATCCATTGACATCAGAGTGGAAGATACTCTCAGTATCGCCCTGGTGTAAGACCACCTTTCAGAATTGAAACTTTGCTTGAAATGGCTTTAGCCGTGTTTGGTAACCAGATCTGAATAGCCAGGTACTTTCCACCTTCCTCTTCCCCATCTCCTTTCCCTTCCCACTACCTTCAGCCTCACAACATAAGATATTGCGAGGCTGAAGGTCTGAATAACATTGGTGATGCCATAGTCTCACTGGCTCCAGACGGGAGCAGTTAGGACTCTTGTGCGGTATTCATATTAAAAAAAAATCTGTGCAAGTCTAGGATAAATATTCATTTTTAACGTAATGAATAAAATAATAATAATAATAATATTTGGATGATTTATGTAGCGCCGTTTTTGTGAAAAATCCTCTCAAGGGCTCTGTACAAACTTATACTACATTTCTAAAATCTAGAAAAACTAAAAACTAGACAAACAATTAAAAACAACTTATGGCTAATCTCAAATTGTAATATTTAATAAATGAACGCCATTTTAGCGAAACTCAATCGAAAATCATACATAAAGATGGTGCAGCCTATAAAAAATACGCGTAGAGAAAATTAAGATAACATTCGTAATTCTTAGTCAAAGTATGATACAGTTAAATATTAACTCAGTTGGTAAAGCTGCACCCCCGCCAAGGCGAAGGTCCTGGGTTCTGTATGTGAATCTTTTTCTGTTTTCAGATTTTCGATTGAGTTTCTCTAAAATTTTGTCTACATGTAACTAAAGAGTTTGTCATTAGCCTACTGGCGTCCGTATAGAACAATGGACATTTGGCCTCCATCATTTGCCTCTAGCTTTCTTGATGTCTCTCATAATTCGAAGTATCTTTAATTCGTCAGCACACACCATCTAAGACCTTTCTCGTTACCAATGGTAGTTAATAGTCCCTAAACTTTCTTGTTTTACAGTCTTGGGATTACATTATAACCGTGTAAATCTCTGGTAATCTAATTGCATAAGCAGTATTACACTATTAGCTGCATGAGCAGTGAATATTGAGAAGGTATCTTCTTCCATGCCCCTACGCTAAAAGCTAAAACAGCCATGTAATGGAATACCTCGCTCCGTTGGTCGAATCTGTCCTTTGGATTTATCGATCTTATCAAGGAAGATTTGTTCTTTTCTTTTTATTTTTGTCAGGTGATCATTATGGCTCACATAACACAGGTTATTAAACGATAGATTATAATACCCATCTTTATGATATCAAGTATTATTAATAGATTGATAATTATGTAATGCCCGTTGTATTTTTTTAAATTTCATGGTCTAACGAGTTCTTAGGTGCCCTCATGGATTAGATTTTAATAAGCCTAGATTAGTTCTTTGTAGAACTAATTCTAGGTTTATTAAAAAATCATTTTAGAAACAATGATGTAAAAACCAGAACGTCGAGGGAGCTGAACCAGGAGAAGATTAACGTAATCTTAACCTCTTAAATGCCAGGGAAGAAACTCGAAAATTTCGCGATGTTTTGACTTTGACGTAATATTTTGCGGATTTATTTTATGCTATTGTATATAATATTTACCGAAACACGTTCCCTGAACAATAAACTATGCTTACAAATAATATTACTTGCCTTTATTTGACAAATTGATAGTTTTATCGATCTTTTCATGACATGCGACGCTCAAAGTTTGACAGCTCAAATCGCGGCAGAAATGTCATTTCGAAAGTCATAGATATGTGCAAAGATGATTATTTGAGAGGCTAGTTGTGTTCCTTATATCTGTTACGTCAAGAACAAGAATGCTCCAAGCGATTTTGACCTTGTCCTTCATACATTTTCTTTATACATAAGGTTTAAAATCGCATCTCAAATTTTTTTTTTTTTTATGGCGCGTCCTGGGCGCGCAATCGGCAAACCAGAGGAAGATAGCTCCGATTGTGTGCTAAAGGAATACATTTGGAAAGTGTGACTATGAAAAAAAAATTGTTCTATATTTGATTCGAAATAACATCGCAAGCTTTCGAAATTTAACTATTATTTTAATTATTTTCACGCCTTTTTCAGTTTCTTCGAGTGTTTAAAATTCAAAGTCTAGCAACTACAATTTGGGAGGCGGGTATGAGTCCCGCCGCCTCGGGAACCATTTATTAAATAACCAACAGCTGGCTGCCGTAGGTCACTTTAGGTGGTTCGCTACGTTTGGTGACTTAGCAGGGGTGTCCGGGTTTACGGGGTGAGGTTTGTCTAGATCTTGGCGGCGAATGCGTTTGCCTACCTACCTAGGGAGACATAGCCTAGACTTCTCCAGCCAGGCTCTCTTAACCCATCAACCTGCACCGCAGTGGGAGGGATGGGTTTATACGCCTGTCACTCCTGGACACCCCAGATTCCTAATCACCCATCATCCCTTTTTTCTGCCCAGAACTTCCTTTCTTTCCTGTCTAAAAATACCTTCCACACAGCATCCCAAAAAATGACATAGGCCCTTAGGGATTTTTTCTCAGGGCCTCCTGTGTGGAGCGACTAGCTTCGTACATTATTGGGTCCTTATGATTCTCATCAGTTGTGCTTATTATCATCTATCGGTTCCATTCTAACTCAGAATCAACTCAGCTCAACACCCTTTTGAAAAATCATTAAAAGCTTAGATTACGACGTCTAACCAACAATCCGTCTAATGATGCCATTTCGGAAAAAAATCCAAGAAAAACAAATAAATGTAAAAAAACACATAAAATTTCCTCTTTAGGTCCGTGCACAACGAATTACTAACTCGAACGGAGCAGCTGCGTATGTGTACTCGTATATGCTCTATTTTTAATAAATAGCCCAAAACCTAACCTAACGTAATTTATTTAACCAATTATTTATAATGTTTTTTCATCACTCTTAATGATTTTTCAAATGAGGTGTCGAGTTGATTTCATTCTGAGTTGTCCGGTCACCTATCTATCAGTCCTCTTTTACAAGTTACGAGCACAGTCTTGTATGTATCATGTTTCTCATAACATTCCCAGTAGCTTTTGAAGAAGTGGCTGGGCGATGGAGTGGTAGGGTGGCGGGGTGGCTGGGTGCGGAGTGGGTGTATCGTGATTTGTACGAAGTGACTTAATGAGTAATTAATTGTCCCAGCGAGCTGACTTCCTCATTAACGGCAATCAGCGGGATTCGAACCAGCGCCGCCTCAACCTGTTAGACCTCGCACTCGGACTGGAGCTCTCAATTATGATTATGATTTTTTTCCACCTACCACCTATACATAATATTATGCCTGTTTTTTTAGCTGAATTTTTCTTATGTGATTATAAGATGTATCTATTACCGTTTTTGCTAGTGATTTTGAATAGTTTCGCATGTATACGGCCTTCGCGATTGAGTGGTTAAGATCCTTGACTACGAAACCGAGTTCAAATCCCGGCGTGCGCAATAAATTTTATTTGATTAATTTATGTTATTTCATATTTCATTCTATACCTTAAAGCTTGGGTCGGCAACCTGCGGCCCGCGAGCCGCATGCGGACCGCAAGCCGTCTTGGTGTGGCCCGCAAGATTCTCGCCGCAACGCACGTGACGGACGATATCATACACAACGGAGTGAAAGGGAGCGAAGGGATAGCGAAGAGGGAGCGATTAGCAAATCAACGTGATAGGTTTGCAAAGTGGTACCACATTTAAAATGGCTTTTAAAAATGTGGTGGATTACTATGGGGGTTTGCCTTTTGAAGACTACAAGGAGTTAAAATGGTTTGCAGAGCAAATAATTACAATGTTTGGTAGTACATAAATTTGTGAATAAGCTTTTTCAAATTATCGAGAAAACAAACAGTGTTCTCGATTATCGGGTTCACATTTAGATGCAAAACTACGGACTTTAATTCAAAAATGCAAGCAAATATAAGAAAACTTGCAAGTCAAATACAACCACAAAAATCTCATTGATTTTATTAACTTCTTACAATAAATGTTGTAAAAATATACAATAAGCGTTTTATTTTTAAAACTAAAATATTTGTACAAATATTGTAGGTTTTTTTTACAAAAGCACCACACAGGAGACCCCGAGGAAAATAATTTCCTCAGGGTCTATGTCATCTTAAGGGATGTGGTGTGGAGGGTCATTTTAAGAAAGGAAAGGATTGGAAGTTCTGGGGAGGAAAAAGTGGGTAGGAAATTGTGATTCTGTGTTGGAGTTGTCACAGTATATCGGTAGATATTTCCCCGATGTTGGTTTGCGAGGTATATGGAAAGAAATCAAGTATATATATGTAGTTCAAATCAAGTAAATATATAGTTCAGGTACATACTATTTTCTAACCTACTTGTAACTTTTTTTCCTACATTATTTATGCTAACTTTATTTGTTTGTAATTTTTAATCGCTTTTGCAATGTTTTGGCCTTTGTACTGTGTTTGCAAAATAATAAAATAAAATAAAAACAGTTAAAAGCCATTTTTGTGATCTTGACACACTGACCAGTGGCCGTTTAATTTACCCAGTTAGTAGTAATAATAATTATTAGTAAATCAACTGCCGTTTGTAATTTTCCAATACCGCTAGGCTGGTTTGTATGCACAAAGTGCACGCGCAATTTATGTTATTAATACAGTAACAAATTACCTGTCGTCTGTAATGTGCCGTCAGTTCTTGTTCCTTGTGCTAACGCCAAGTTAATATGTTTATAGTGAACTCGGATTTATCGATGTGTTTTCTAAAACATCTTATCAATGGAATTTATGGTTTTAGCGACCATCTTGCCACACTTCTCAAACAACATTGAAACTTGCCACACTTCAAAACTGCTCTCGTCTCTTGTTAAGATCTTACATAGAAAGAGACATATGTTTACATAATGGGTCGGTTTTCAAAAAATTAAATAAATAATTCGTGGTTACAAACAAAATGCTTGTTTTATTTCATTAAAAAAATCTTCCAAAATTAATAGATTTCTTTGTTCTAACCACGTTTATTATTTAAAAACCGACGTGTTTCGTGAGCGATGCTCATTTCCTCAGGGACAAAACTAATTATAACAATAGATTCAACAGTGCCAATGGAAAGGTGGGAGTGAGAAGGGGGGGGTGGACAAAAGGGCACACTTTACAAAAATAACAAGTTCAGATAATCGGTCATTTAAAAATATTTTCTGATTATTAATAATATTTAAATTCGACTTTACGCTCTTTATAATTTCTAAGATTTCCAATTTATCCAACTGAACGCAATTAAAATTACAATTTAGTAACACAATTCCACTATTAAAGTCAAAAGTGTGACTCGTCTCCAACAAATGATTGGCAAACTCCGAGAAACTATTTTTTGGATAAATTGGAAATCTTAGAAATTAAAAAGAGCGTAAATTTGAATTTAAATATTTAAAAAAAATCAGAAAATATTTTTAATTTAACCAATTTTTGAACTTGTTCCTTAAATTGTTGTTTTAAGTAAACCCTTAGGAAGTGAGCATCGCTCACGAAACATGTCTTTTTTTTAAAACAACAAAAGTGGTAAAATAAAGAAATCTTTTAATTTTGAATTAAAATGGTGCTACAAAATAAATTTGCCGTGTTTGAAGAAAAAAAAATCTTCGCTTTACGCCTTCATAATTTTTTTATTACATATTATTTTTTTATTTATTCATTTAGCTCTGAGGGCTCCAAGCGACATGGAGCCTACACGTCTGTTCCCCGCTCCGTCCGGGGCAGAAGTGAAATAAAGTGGGGTGTGGCAAGCCAGTAGTCCTGGGGTAGACGACATAAGGCTCATTTTGAAAATCCAAATTCGTCAACTGCCGGCCGTATTGTGAAATAACAACGCGAATATGCATATTTTATTTTATATTGTGAATATCGGGCATAAATATATATTTTTTTGCGATTATCATAAAAGAAACTAAATTTGCTACAGTAAACAATAAAACCATTTCCGAAAAGGGGTTTATAAGTGGGAGAGTTTGCACTTGAAAGTGTTTTTTATAGACCTAATACTTTATTTTTTTCTATGCTTATTAAAAGACTAGACTAGACTTATTTTTAAGGGCCAAGATGTTCTACACTCAGTATTTAATTGAAGCATCTATAATACTTCTAAGCCATCAAATTTTCAAAACAAAAATACATAATTTTGTATGATTTTACATTATTTCGCATGGCCTCATCTTAAGGAATGAAACTAAAGGAATCCGAGTTCATTGAGTCAGTTCGTAATGATAAAATATAATTTTTTGTAAGAAAAACTCTCTTTTTATAACTTTTGAAGGTTATTCCAGGTTGTCCCAATTGCGACCATTGTCTTTTTCTATTTTTCTGTGTCTTGTTTTCTTTCATATTTTCATTTAGATTGTAAGTGTTATCTTCTTCTTCAATGATAAATTATAATATTATGGGAACGTTTGCGGAGAATTTTGAATATCAGCCATACCAGTTTGTCCACCATTACAGCAGCGAGATTTAATTAACTTGTAATAACTAACCAGAATCAGCCTAGACACTTTGCATTCGTTAACAAGAGTATAGCTGTTAGCTGTTACGCCTGCTGCTTGGTAATGATCAAACACGATAATGAATGCACATTGGCATAAAGATGCAAAGTAAATGCGGTCACCACCATTGATGCAGAATTAATGAGATCAACTCTTGCTTGATATTTATTTAATATTTTGTGCATTAAACCGGGACTGAATGTATAGAATGCAGCAGGAGGAAGGGAACTAACACCTCTGGCATAGGTCACCGCAAGTGGTTAGCCACGTTTGGTGATTTAGCAGGAGTGCCCGGGTTCATGGGGGTGAGGTTTATCTTTCAATTTGGGAGGCGGGAATGGATACCGCCGCCCCGAGAACCTTTATTGGATAACCAACACCTCTAACAGGTCACCCCAAGTGGTTTGCTACGTTTGGCGATTTAGCAGGAGTGCCTGGGTTCATGGGGTGAGGTTTGTCTAGGTTTTGGAAGCGGATGACTGGAATACACTGAACTCCAGATTCCTACCCACCCCTTAAATCCTTTTCCTTCCCAGAACTCTCCTCTCCTTCATTTCCTTAAAAAAAACTCTTCACACGGCATCCCCAAAGATGGCATAGGCCCTAAGGAAAAATATTTTCCTCAGGTCCTCCTGTGTGGAGCTCATGTAAAAAAAAAATTAAAAAACTCGGAAGGGGGGTTCGCAAGACGGGAGAAGAGGGAGAGGAGAGTGGGGAGAGGGAAGGCGGAGTAAGGAGGCGTATGGGGATGGGGACGTGGGAGAGGAAGAGTTTTTCAGATTGATCGATCGAAATGTTAGGAACAACGAACGTTAGTCACAATTGCGACAAAAATGTTTTAAATTCTTGGACAATGCATGTGGCTTCACCTATTATATATATCCTATTTTACAACAAACCAATCCAGGTTTAGGGCTGGATCTTGGATTTGCATGCGAAAATTTGACATTTTAAGTTTTTTTGTTACAGAAGGGTTCGAAAATCACTTACGAATTTCGTTAACAATTTTACGAAACATTTTAATGTGTACTGACATGGGCGCGCCACCGCCAAATTACGTGGGCTGTGGTCGCTTAGTAAACTTCACTGTTTGAAATAGTCTAATCGCTCTGTTGATTTAACCACTCAGGCCTACTGCCTATTTTGTTGGAAGTTCAAAATTTTTCAACTCAAATAATAATAAAATTCAAATGAATGGAATATTTCTGAACACATCCGAAAACTAAAAACTATTTTTCAAAGGTAATGTAGCATCCTTTCAAATTTTGTAATTTGCAATAAAAAAATAAATTTTTAAAAATAGATTTTTTTAATGCAAACATAAAAAAAAAATTAAAAACGGCTCACCTTACGTTTTTTCTAACCAAAATTACTAATAACGAAAAAAAACAACATATTTTATTAAAGTAAATGTATTTGTATTTGTCGTTTCATGTAAAAAACAATTAGTCATCATTGTTGCGTACTTTTTTTTATTGCGGTCGCGGAAACTTTGGTTTCATAAAGGTCTAAATTTTATTTATTTTGCGGTTAACTTTTAGATTTGAATATAAAGTGTGTGTGTGTTTTTTTTTCTCTTTCTAACACCGTTTAGATTTTAGATGAATGTTCAATGTTTGCGTGCGCGTACCCCTTTAAACAACTTCCCGTGGGGAACGCATACCACTAATTGAGAACCACTGAACTAGAGTTAAACTGATAGAAATGTGTTTTGGGCGCGTCCGTGTGCTGAAGTAAACATTTTTCCCTAACCTATCCTGGTGAAATTGACCAATCATCAAATTATTTCATGATCAGAAAATCAATTTCATTGAACCATCTGATTTCCATGAGTCGAATGGTCAAAAAGGACAAAATCAGTTTTCTTTTAAATCGGTACTTTATGGATCATAATTCTTGGGATTTTCTGTTCAGTGGGTTTGTGCAACGTAGAATTTTGGTAATTATTACAATATTTTTATTATTATTTTATTTCGACTTACAGAGCAATCCCGAGGAGTTAAAAAAACTCATTATGCAACGGTTGATGATTTTTCATAATCAATTTGTGTAATTTATATTTTATTTTCTCACCTTTATCCTTTTTAAATTAATAGGCGTCGGGTGGTAATTCTTTCCTTGTTCTACCGGTATTTCAATGAAAGATGCCCCGAGGAACTAGCGTCATTGATCCCTTCGACACCGGTGCATAGTCGGGAAATACGCCAAACGCCTGCCCAACATTTGTACACGGTTGACATTTGTCACGTGAGAACGGGTAGCTTCTTCGACTCGTTGTTGTGTTCAACTGCTCGGCTGTCTGGGTCTCTTTAAGATCAATGATCATCCCTTCATCTCCTCAAAAAGACCCTCCACACAGCATCTCAGATGACATAGGATTTGAGGAAAACAATTTCCCTTTGAGAAGTTAATCTAAAAAAAAAATAGCATACTTTATTTTTTTTTTTGCATCTTTGTTCTTTTTAAAATAATAGCGTAATATAATATTATTTCAAATATAAGCACGTGGTTACCCTACATGTTTATTACATTTTAAATTGTATTTATAATGTATGGACTTCCTTCAGTTTAATAGGTACATATTATTTTGTAAGAAACGTGTTTTAATTTTAATTATAAGTTGCAATATTGTCTTTCAATATAATATTATTTTATAAAATTATTAACCTCAAAACAGGCTTGTTCTAGTGAGGTTAAAAATTAAAGTGTAAGCAATAATACCTTTTAAAGAAACAAACGCAAAAATTCATTC
Organism: Glyphotaelius pellucidus; assembly: GCA_936435175.1. Classification (NCBI taxonomy): domain Eukaryota; kingdom Metazoa; phylum Arthropoda; class Insecta; order Trichoptera; family Limnephilidae; genus Glyphotaelius; species Glyphotaelius pellucidus. The sequence goes on along the minus strand of OW386544.1, from coordinate 13,913,008 downwards.
CATACGAGTAGTTGTGGAGTTATCTAGTCGGATCTGCGTCCAAGTCTCGCAACAGATTTTCCAAGGGCCTACTCTGTGAGACTGAAAGCAAATTAATAGGCGTTAGTATTAAGAAATATCTGCACAATAATTATGCATGTCTGTTTTTGTGTACATAAATCAAAGAGTTTAATTTGTGTAAACTGTAAAGCATTTCACCTTCTTAGTAGTGCTGCACTACTACTGATCTTACGAAATAATACCAACGGAGTGTTCAGCCCACCTCGTTAGAGCAATGCCTGTGTCATCCCAAAAAGTATTTATTTATATTTCTTGTGTCTAGGAAGCATAATTTTTAATTTAAAAAAATCGAAATACGCCCTCACCGATAGAAGGAAAACTGCTTTGCCGATAACAGCAAATACGCTTCTGGACCCTCATATCTATCTTTCTGAAACAAAACATAAAATTTAGCTTTATGTTCCCGACAACATCACAATAGCGCGCAGACACTGGACTGTTGTTGTTCCGAGATGCAAAACTAACTTACCATTGTAATGCCGCTCGGAAAAATGATTCTTCTGTTAAATAACTTGTCTCCTGACATAGATATTTTTTTGACTGAATGTTCAAAAATTTAAAAATGTTTTGACTACTTGTACATTTATAAAGCATATTTATTATTGGTTATGTTAACTGTAAATATATGAAATAAATAAATTTATTAGGTTAGTACCTAAATAGAACAGCTCTAGGTTACCTCGGAGAGACAACCGTATTAAATTGCTTCTTTTTCTTCTAAGCTTATTTTTAAAAATTGCAAATTCGTTACGATCAGTGCAAAGTGTTACGATCTCCTGCGTTTATTCAGCATAAGAGTACCGACTCGACGCACTTGGCATAAGGACCATTTTCAATAACACCGTTCAAACTTATGAAGAAATAAATTCGCTAATTCCTCGATTATTATTGAGTGAATGTACAAATAATATCGACATTTTTAACGCACTAATTCAATGTTTAAAACATATCTAAATATTTATTTTCATATCAAAATATTACTTATTACAACACTTTTAACCTCTCCGCGAGTGAGTTTTGGCAAACAAAACTGTACGTGAGGAGTGAGTTTTTTTTGGTTTATTTTTTTTATATTTTTTTATAAATTATCATAGATTAACTAAAAATAATATTATATTTTGAATTAAAACGTCGTCAACATCAATCCACGAAAATAAACCAACATAAAAAAAAACATGTCCATACAAAAAAGCTGCTTTCTTCCTCTGACGACCGCTAAATGACGCAAAATGTGAAGTTGGTATTGTGGGTATGTCTTCCAAAACTTCAACAAACTACGCGCAGATGTCAGAAGAAGCCACTACAAATCAAAGAGTTTCATTAAATATGACGGTATTTGAATAAAAGCCACTGACGAACCGTTTCGTTCATACTCATGGAGAGGTTAAGCAAATGTATGTAAGTACATTAGAAATAAAGACATGGAAAAAGAAACAAAAATGTGCATTTTTCTAAGGAAGCGCAGCTGTGTTTTCGATTTGTTTTAATCTGTAGCTTAGTTCAGTATTTCTCAACCTTATTTGTGCCATGCTCCACTTCAATGCTTCAAAAATCTTCTTGCCTCCCCCACATTACCAAATTCAGCAAAAAAAATTATTTACTACAAAAAAAAATGCATTTGTAATGAGGTATATTTTGAGGTTAAAGAAATTGGTATGTGAGTAATAATGTTCACAAAGGAATGGAAGAAGTTAGCTTTTTCCTCTGTATAGGGTGTACCGCCTAGCCTGGAGGTGCGAGCTTTAGACCAATAGCATGATATCTTCCCAGTGAATCACTGGGGCCACCCGGTTGCCGATTAATTATTGCGGCTTGCGGCTTGTGTACCCGGAGGTGGTACATACACTACACACACTTAGTTAGGACCGGTATTTCAATTGATTTTTAATCTTGTTTCCTAGCTTAAACTTGTCTGGACACCTAACCTATAGCAACTTGACGAATGAAAATATCTGTCAAGCCGGGCTTAAAGTGTAACTGAAATACCGGCCCTTTCTCTGCCTAGTTTCGGAAAGATCTCGAGACTATGGTGTAAGTTTATCTTATTCCTGACTGGAGCAGCACATTTTCGTCTAAGACGTTATTATTTTATCGAATGGGATCTGAATGTGACTAACCCCTCGGGCTAATTTGTTCGCTTTTGGGAACAGCTCACACAAGTCTCATAATCACATACTTCTCAAAAAATCGTTGTGTCTACCTTACTGTCATTTTTTTTACATTAGCTCCACACAGGAGATTCTGACGAAAATAAATTTCATCAGGGCATATATACAGCATATTTGCGTATACCTATGTGAAGGGTCTTTTTAGGGAAGGGAAGGAGAGGAAGTTCTGGGAAGGAAAAGGGTTTGAAGGGTTTTCAGGAACCCGCCGCCAAGACCTAGACAAACCTCACCACATGAAATTTGTGAAATTTTTATTGATTATTTTTACAAGAAACGACCAAAAGGGAGGTAACACGTTTATAATCCGTGGTCGAAGGGTAAGGTTCTGGACTCGCATTGGAAGGTCGCGGATCGAATTCCTCAAACAAATTTTATTGGCGTGCGCAAAAAAGTTTTATTTGATTAATTTGTGTTATTTCACAATTAATTCATTTAAAATAATTATCCAGAGTGGAAGATACTGTCAGTATCGCCCTGGTATAAAACCAGCATTCGGAATTAAAACGATGCTTGCCTTAGCTGTGTTTGGTGACCAGATCTGATTAGCCAGGTACTTCCCTACCTTCCTCTTCCCATCTGCTTTCACTTTCCACTACCTTCAGCCTCACAACGTTCCCCTAATTGGGAATGCTGTAGTCCTACTGGCTCCAGACGGGAACAGTTGAGACTCTTGTGCGGTATTCAAAATATGTGTGTGTTTTTATGTTTTTATTTATTCAGTAATTTTAGTATTAAAAACTTTTAGTTTGGTACTTTGGTACAGTTAAAAGTGACCGAATTGGATATCGACACCTTAGCTCAGTGGTCAAGAGCACTCGCCCGGAAAGTAGAGAGGTCCTGGGTTCGAGTCCTAGAGGTGCCAATATCTTTTTCTGATTTTTCTGTTTCCAGATTTTCGATCGAGTTTCGCTCATAGTGTCTTCATTTAATTAAATATTACAATTTGAGTTTTTAATCATAAAAGTTGAAATAATAAAAAAACTTTTAGTTATGGGATACTTGGAATTAGCAGAGGAATGAACCTGCGCCGCCTCACAGTGGTCCCAAATCCCATTCTAGCTAGACAAAAATATTTTTCCACGGAATTTGATGCAAAAGGGTAACAATATGAAAAAAAAAATTATTAAAAAAATATACATTTACTTCATCCATTAGTAAAGTGGTTGAAATAAAAAAAAGTGGTTTAACCAAGTAAAATAAAATACAAATAAATTGCATGTAGTGCAATGATTCAAATAAATCATAACAATCTGTTTATTTTAAATAATTAGTTAAGAATATTATTTGTAACATAATATAAGAATAAAACCGAATGACATTTGTTTATGGTCGAGTCACTATCATCACTTTTGTTAAATGATAACATTCTTATGTGACACTGTCAACAGACCTCTGCAGTTTCTAGGTTGGTACTTCTGAAATCGACAATAATTTTAAGTCATTACTAGATAAGACATCGGGATGTTTTCGATATTGTGGTTATTTCGGATATTACAGCTTCCCGTGTTCCATCTGACCTCAAGCTGACTTAAGCAGCATGAAAGAGTTCTTTTAGACTTCAAGAATTCAGAGGACATTTAATTTTTCTTATTTTACTTGTTAACGAGCAAAAACCAAATTATTTTTCTTGCTCACCACGTAGTCCATCATTACACGTAACTACCGGAAGAAAAAAACTCTATTAAGCTATTACCATTTTTTTACATGAATTTTAGAGTATATCTTCGACCGTTTCCTATGAAATATTAATAGAAATGAAGCAATATTTTCTTTTCCATTTTCTATGATATATTAATAGAAATACAGCTATTTTTCTTTAGTAAATTTTTTTGAGACCTATAAAATTGTTTTTCTCAACCAAAATTTTCCGTGTTGCAGCATAACTTGACTTTATTGCGCCTTATTCTTCTAACATCTCGAAAATATTAAAAATATAGATCGAAGGTAGAGGCTCTGTAAAAGTCAGAAGAGCACGTAAGAGCAGACAAATTCTATAAGAAAATGTAGATAAAGAATGGTTTTATATGAAAATTGTTTAGTTTGGAGGTACAAATTGGTACACGATTTTGAAAGTTTAATCAAACTTTGGCAAATAATTGTAAATATTGATAATGGTTTCACGATTTTTTAATGACTTATAAAAGTAATATTGAAGATGCAAATTATTAAATACTTACATAAATTTGAAAGAACACACTATGGACTTCAATTTTTCTCTTCACGTAATTTCTCTACGATTTCAAATAACACCACAAACGACAGAACAGCGCGTACGCCCGAAAAAGATGGGCCGCAGGGAGGCCGCCTGGCACATTCAAAGTGTCGTGATTACATCGATGCCACGTGTAGCGCGTACTGTTTTAATTTTTTTATCGATGCGAGCATAATGCTACGGACTGTTTTCTATGCTGTGAGTATGTTTTTGTACAAAAATAAAAACATCGTCGAAATCTTTTTGTCTAGCTAGATTGTTCTAAAGGAACCACCGTGCGCCGCCCGGGTGGATATTCGACGCGTACAACCTCCCGGCCACTAACTGAATATATTTTCATATTTCCCTGGCTGTGCAAAAGAACAGTAAATTTATCTGACAAATTTTTTTTTTTTTTTTTTTTACATGAGCTCCACACAGGAGGCCCTGAGGAAAATAATTTCCCACAGGGCCTATGTCATCTTTGGGGATGCTGTGTGGAGGGTTTTTTTAAGGAAGTTTAAGGGTTTTAAGGTTTAAGGAAAGGAGTTTAAGGGGTGGGTAGGAAGGAAAGGGGTTTAAGGGGTGGGTAGGAAGGAAAGGGGTTTAAGGGGTGGGTAGGAATCTGGGGTTCAGTGTGTCCTGGTCATCCACCTTCGAGACCTAGACAAACTTCACCCCATGAACCCGGGCACCCCTGCTAAATCACCAAACGTAGCAAACCACTTGGGGTGACCTATGGCAGAGGTGTTGGTTATCCAATAAAGGTTCCCGGGGCGGCGGTACCCATTCCCGCCTCCCAAATTGTAATGCTTCATGTAAATATCCTAGTTGAACAGTCAAAACATATCATAAAAAATGTTTATAAATGTATTATACTATACTAAATAAATAAATAAAATAAATAAATAAAATAAATAAATAAATTAACATTTCCGCTAAAAATCCAAAAACAGGACGTTATCACGTGAAAATTATCTAATGCTGATGTTGCTAAAACCGCGGAACGAAAACAAAATCGAAGCAACCGCAAACGGCGCGCTTTTGCTTCGTTCCTTTCCCATAATTCGTGACAATTCGTGACTCGGCTCGCGCTTTTTTCTCAAATTTATATGCAGCGTAAGGTGTTCATAAAATATTTTTATTTTCCTTCAAAAGTCACCAGTTCACATGATCGCCAAAATTCGTTTTGATCCAGGTGCCACTATTTGGCTACGAACATAGATCGACATAAGCCTGTACATCAATGGCTATGAACCGTGAATTTCAAGAGCCTACATATCAACTGATTGAATATTTAAATACAAATATACTTTAGTTTTGTTTTGATAAATTTTGTAAGTTAAAATTCTGTCACAGAATATAATTAAGCAGCATATATTTCTATCCTGAATTTCATCTCGTTCTCGTAACACCTAACGCGGCCACCATCCATCACTTACACCAATATGTAACATGTCCAGGCCATTAGGCTCGTTTAAGGGTGCAGGCACGTTTAATCCTGGGTCGCGTTCCTTACTGAACAGATCTGACAGCTTTGATTTGGTGTTTATAGATTGGTCTAGTTGGCAAACTTTTTTATGAAAGGCGGGAAACCCATCGATTGGTATCTGTTCTTCCAGCATTTCAGCGAAAAAAGATGCTCCCTACGGTTTCGGGCTTAAATTTTTTATCTAACATCATAACATTTTCCGCACGAGAACTGCCTTTGGTTCGACTCGGTCGTGTGTTCAACAGCCTGCAACAGCGAGACAGGTAGAGTACGTCACCCATGTACGTTAAATAAAGATGAATAAATAATAAAAAAATGTTATCCTAATTTTATGTTTCCGCCCTCAAAATGGTTTTCTTTATTCAGTCTCTTCAAAATCCAGGTAACTCTTTCCTTTTCGTCACATTTAAAAAAAAATACGACAGCGCCACACTGAAGGCCCGAGGAAAATAATTTCTCTCAGGGCCTTCGGCATTTTTGGGGTTGCTCTGTGGAGAGTTTTTTTTAAGGAAAGGAAGGAGAGGAAGATCTGGGAAGGAATAATGTGTGCCTGCGGTGCAAGGTGATGGGTCGAGCGAGTCCTTCTGGATATTTAAAAAGGTCTCCCTCAATCAGTCTCTACACACAGTAGATGGGCAGATGCATCCGGCGCCAATACCTAGATAATCCTCACCCCATAATCTCGGTCACCAAACGGAGCGAAGGGTGCCCTTCGACAGTGGTGTTGGTTATCCTATAAATGGTTCTCGGGGCGGCGGTACCCAGACCCGCCTTTCAAATTGTAAATACCTACTACTTGCAGAACAAATAGCTTTGCGGTACGTATTGATTTACCGCTAAGCACATAAATTTAACATCCGACACATTTTTTAAACTTTCATCTTATTCTGTCCCGCAAAATCCGTCTCAACAATATATTGACATGAGATGATGCATGAATGTGAATGAAGCAAGGTGTATGTGCCGAGAGTTGTGTGGCGCTTTATTTTCGGTGTGATGGTTAGTTAGTTACTTTTACTATAATACTTTCATACCGGTGACCGTACAACTCAAAATGAAATCAACCAAGATCTCCTTTGAAGGCATTAAAAGTTATGAAACAAATGTATAAAAAATTGGTTAAATAGTTTACTTTAGGTAAGGTTATGAGCTATTTAAAAAAAATATGTTTCATAGTTTTTTTTCATAGAGGTGTTGAGTTGACTAGATTCTGAGTTGGCATGGAACCCTTCTTACCAGACTTTTAAAAGGGTCCCAATTTGGTACCTTGCGGAACGCCAATAATAATATGATATCTTCTGTGTGCATCGATGAAAACAGACGTGGTGCAGTATGGTATTTAGGGCCGGCCCGCGGTCCGGTTAGGGCCGGTCAGGTGGTGGCGGGTCGGACAGGGCAGTGGGAGCGGGGAGCGGGCGCTGGGGGCGTTGGAGCGTCTACTTCATTAATCGCCGCGAAACCGGGTTTATCACGCTCGGTTTCAACGGGACACTGGTTTCATTCATGACATTCCATTTGCCGAAAAATAATTGAAAATCCACAGCTTATTGTGTGCCGAGTTCCTTGAATTTTGCTAGTATCCATCCTGACACCTTACGGTATTCAAGTTATCAGGAAAAGCTTTTCCACACTTTTAACTTCATACCCTACGTTTTTTTTTTACCAGAGATCGATAGCAGCTAATAATGCTCTAAATTGTGAAATTTTACTGTAAACTCTTTTCTCGAAGGTTTTTCATCCAGAAGGGCTTTATGCTGTGCAGTTATGCACCTGCCCTTCTTTCATGTAATTAGTCTTTTCTACCAGAGATCAGACATCAATACGATTTAATTTATTTTGGAGTAGATTTTATCTGCTCTATCTTAATCTTAGTATCTTCATACTGAACATTTTTCATCTACCACCAGAACTTCAATTTCCTTTGGTTTTACAGTCGCTATCCTTTGTATTCTATCATTTTTCATGAGTTTCTTTCGTTTTATCGTTACAAAGTCTTCCCAGACTTCTCAATCGTAATGAAGACAGCATGAGACCGATCGTTGTGGAGCTATTCCTTAAAGACTTTCGGAACTTTTCAATAGTTGTTGTATGTGACGAGTAGTTTGTGACGTTTGCACTTATATGATTGGCAAATAGATCACCCTCCATCCTTAGGTATACATTTTGGTTTCCGCCCCGCCTTTCATGTGGGTACTGGCACACTCGTTACCTCCACTACACTTAATTTTTTCTTCGCTTACTACTGAGTTCTCTTTCTTTGAGTTGCTCTCCGATCTTAGATTATAAGTTATGTTGAAATATGCTTGAATTATCTCTGTATCATTTCTCTGTCTGATAGATTAATTTCTACAATTTATTAGACTCCGATGGAAGTCCCCGTCCCTAATAACGCTGGCCCTTATGCTTATGCCTTCTACAATGTTACAACTCGGTATAAGTCTATTTTTGTTCGTTTATTAAACGCCACGGGGATAAATTACAAGGAGACGTGTACTAATATGTCCGTTTAAGGACCGACGATGATAGAGGGCGTTTTTAATGTGATACAAGAGAGAAGAACACAGGACGAAGGAGGAATATACACAATGCAAAAAGATACGTTTGCAGAAGAGAGTGGAAACATCTTGTAACTTGGTGTAGTACACCTACTCTCTTTCGTTAAACTTTTGAAAAGCTTAAAAACAAGTGTACTTTACCTTTCTGTGTTCAAAATGTGAAAATTGCAAAAATTTATTTTCGCAAAAGGTCTTACTTATACTTACATTCATAGTTGTGTATACCTACCGAAAAGTACCTTGCCAAACAGAACAGTGGGAAAAGAGAACATTGAAGAAAAGAGTATAAAACAAACCCACAAACAATAAAATTGTTTTCTTTTATTCGGTTACCGTATCGTAGATATTTATATAATATTTAAAAAAAATTATCAATTAGGTATTTCATTTCGATTTAAGTGTTGACAAATTTCATATTTAACAATTTGTTAAGTAAATTAAGGCGAAGTTAAACGTGAAATCACTATTTTCGATTAATCGTTTCTATGAATCGGTTTACATCATGAATATCAAAAATATACTTTGGATTAATTGAAGCTTTTCCTACCGTTTCGCTTGAACAGAATTAAAATAAAATTGTTAATTACTTCGTAAAAAGTTAGCGCGTAAACTACAAAAAAAAATTTTTTTTAGAAATATATGAACGTGTTTTAATTTTAATTATAAATATATAAGAAACAATTTAAAAAATACAGTTTTATGACTTAAAGATTATCTATGATAGTTTCCATTGAATAGTTTTTTCTTTCTTATAAAATAATTTACAAAATAGATAATTTTGTCTTGAAAAATCCACCGTTTCTGGAATCAGCGTTCCCCTAGCGATTTTTGTGCCTATTACCTACATTGATGATATTAAGGCACATTAAGAATATACACATTTTTGGCACATTAAAAATATACACATTTGTGAAGAAAAGTGATTAAAACTTACAAACGAACAATAAACCCCTGGTAATCTATTATTTTTTCATGTTTTGTTTTGTCATTGGTCTGTTTTATCCGGTTACCGTACCGCAAGTATTTTTTATATATTTTTGAATCATCATCAATTCCGTGATATATTTCATTATGATTTAGGTGTTGACAAATTTAATATTTCACACTTCGTTAAGTGAATTAAGCCTCATTCACCGGGGAGTGAATTGTTCGGCGCTGAGACTTGTTGGCGTGGGAGTTGATTCTCGGCCATTCACTCCGAACACTATTGTTTCAAGCGCGCTGTCACTCTTGTCAGTTTCACACTTACGTTTTGAGTAAATACGACAAATACACAGATTCGTCTGAAACGTGTGAATCAACACAACTTTTTTCAGCTGATAGCGCCCTTTGAAAAATCTATGTCAATAAACGACAAGATGCCATATTAAATGTTAATTATTTTTCTAATGTTCTATTTGAAAACAGAAGGCAAGCCTAGTAGCTTAAGCTAGCCACACACAGGTATTAATTATCATGTTGGCGATAATGGCCTCGCTCAAAAAAACTAATTTTGTGAGTGAGATTTAATTTAGAATATCCCGTGATTTTTAATAGTTAGGCGCTGGCTTAACATAATTTTGCTACCGAGAATCTAATATTTTTTATGTATAACCCTATTTAACATAAAAAATTACTAAACTACATTTTTGACCAAAAAACAAATTTCAACAAACTTAAACTACCGTAATAGACCAGTTAGAAAATCATTAAAAAAACATAAGAACTCTGACGGTAAACAAGCTTTGGACAAAGACACCGCAAATAACAGGCAATAAAAACAATTTGGGAGGCTGGAATGGGTACCGTTGCCCCGGGAACCTTAATTGGATAACCAACACCTCTGCCATAGGTCACCCCAAGTGGTTCGCTACGTTTGGTGATTTAGCAGGGGTGCCCGGGTTCATGAGGTGAGGTTTGTCCAAGTTTTGGAGGCGATTGACTAGGACACACTGATCCCCAGATTCCTACCCACCCCTTAAACCTTTTTCCTTCCTTTCCTTAAAAAAAACCCTCCACACAGCATCTCTTAAGATGACATGGGCCCTGTGGGAAATTATTTTCCTCAGGGCCTCCTGTGTGGAGCTCATGTAAAAAAAAAATTCAACAATTACAATTCAAAGGGGTACAAAGTTTTGGCTTCACGTATTAATATATTGATGATATATGATTCCATCTTAGTTTTGTTTTATTTTATAAAAATTTATTATTAATTTATTTAATCATCATCAGTCATCATCATCATCAGTATATTAATACGTGAAGCAAAAACTTTGCACCACTTTTTACGAAAATTGCGCGGACGAAGGAGTATGAAATTTCGCACACTTGTAGTTTATATAGAGAAGGAGTGCAGAATGCTAATATTTTTTTTAAATTATGCATAAAAAAAATTAAATTTAAATTAATTATGGTCGAATTTTGACCATTGGGCGATCACTAGTTTATTATTATTTTCGGTTTTACTGAAAATTGTATCGTAAACTGGAGTCCTCAACATCAAGTGAGGCCCACATTATCCAATAATCTTTTAAAATATTTAAATTGTTTTACCAAATGTAAAAATAAATACATATATCGGTATTCTTAAAAGTGAAACAAACTGACCAACTAGTGTGTGATCTGATGTTCAATATAGTGATAATTGTTATTTCACCCGGAGTGAACTATGCAGGCAAGTAATTTTAATTAGTTTGACCGGAAGCTTTTAATCAACAAGTAATAGATCTTATTTATTGGTGTCCGTTGTTCTGAATCTATAACAGAATAATGCATTAGTCAGTAAGATTGGCAGAGATGACGGTGTGTGCTTATTGCAAATGACACACATTTGATCTGAAGATGAATCGCGTGCCTTTTAATCAATATTGATTACTTCCTTCGTTCGTATAATTTCAATTGATGATACAACTAAAATTCGATGTTAATTTTTTTTACACTTCAATTTGAGGAAGTTTTCGTTGATAAGAATCAGTGTTGGATTGGTGTAGGCACATCACTTTATTTTAGATCTATAGTAGACTTTCCTACTGATAATTTAAAACCCACGACTGCAATCTATCAATCTACAACCTACTATATATCGTGGCAAATAGCTGTTTCAGATTCGCGACAGATGGTTAGTAAAAAAAAATTGGGGGCTCTAGAAAAAAAAATATTCCCAAAGTGGGCGGTGGGCAAAATAATGTTGAGAATCTATAGGTTAGAGTACTAAACGTTAGTTTCACAGGATTTACAATCTGAATAAATTAAGAAAAATATGCTTAATAATTTAGACATTCTTAGTTATAATATTTTGACATGAAAAATTTGTTTAGGGATGTTTTAAACTATGAATTATTTTTTATTTTTATTTAATGGAAAACAAATAACTTTGTATACACCACTATATAATTAACATTACCGACATGTTTCAAAAACTATGTTTTCTTCGTCAGGATAATCTATAATTCTTTACTTTAATATTATAACTGCGAAATAGCGTGTGTTTGTTTGTTGTTATGCTTTCACGCATAAAACAATAAAACGATTTTAAAAATTCTTTCACCAATAGACAGCAAATTATATGCGAGTAGCTAAGTTATAATGGCAAGCTCTGGCGTTATGAAATTATAAATATTAATATATTATATTTATTATACGTTTTCCGTCCCTAAGAAAGCCAGTTATTGCTAAGCAAAACAAATCATTGCCGTGATAAACAAATCGTTACATTTGTGGGAAATTTTATAGGGAGAAAAAAAATCTTTATATGGCATAGCAAAGCGAGCCGGGGACCAGCTAGTAGATTAATAATTGTCCTGACGAAGAAAACACAGTTTTTGAAACATGTCGATAATGTTAATCATATAGTAGTGTATACAAAATTATTTGTTTTCATTAAATCAACAATGACGCCACAAAGTGGATTTGCGAAGTTTGAAGAAGTAATTGAATTTTTTATATTAAAAATGTCGATATTATTTTTATTTGTATATTCGTTATCCAAAAAATGGAGACGAGGAATTGGCGAGTTTGCTACATAATTTGTTTTTGAAATGTGTCCTTATGCCTAGTGTATCGAGTTTGTACTCTTATATTGATAAATATATAATTTACACTTATAAGTAACTTCTTGTATCTACCATCAAAACCTTAATATTATTTATCAAATGTTATATTTAAGTTTAAGACAAGTCAACACACTATTTATATGTAAAATATCTGTTCATTTTGACTGTTCTAAAACGGGCAAATTGCCTAGTTGGACAGCCAAAGCTCATTATAACAAAATATGTAATGTTTCTCAAAATAAATAAATAAATAAATATTGACTAGTCGTAGAAGTTCGCAAAAGAAGTATCAGACGATTCTGAAAATAATGTATCTAAAGTTTCGCGTAACTTGAAACTAGTAAACTCTTCGTCATATATAATTGTAGCTCTACGCTTCCAACATAGTTCGCATCTGTTGCGGAATCTAATAACAATAATGAGTATTATTACGACGATCGATCCGACGCTTTAATTGTCCATTGTGCTCTGAGTTCTCGGCTCTCGGCTCTCGGCTCTCGGCTCTCGGCTCTCGGCTCTCGGCTCTCGGCTCTCGGCTCTCGGCTCTCGGCTCTCGGCTCTCGGCTCTAGGCTCTCTGCTCTGGCTCGTGTTCCATCGCTCATCTTGCACGAAGCTGCCGCCCTACTGCTCAAGTACCTACTGGTCTAAGGCTACACTTCCTACCGAGTGCCATTGTGTTTTATCTTTAGCAGGATGTAGAGAAGCAACTTTACTCTACAATCCTTTTTTGATATCATGTGAGATTTTCAGGTGTCGGGAAACAACTTTACAACTCTTTTTAGACAACATGTGAGATTTTCACGTGTAGAGAAACAACTAAACAACCCTTTTTTGAAGTGATTGATTTTCACGTGTAGAGAAACAACGGATGTGAGATTTTCAGATGTAGAGAAACAACTATACAACTCTTTTTTGAGGTGATTGATTTTCACGTGTAGAGAAACAACTGATGTGAGATTTTCAGGCGGCGAGAAACAACTAAATATAAAATATATAATTAAATGAAGACACTATGAGCGAAACTCAATCGAAAATCTGGAAACAGAAAAAGATATTTGCACCTCTGGGACTCGATCCTGGGGACTCCTGGGATCGAGTCCCAGAGGTGCAAACATCTTTTTCTGATTTTTCTGTTTCCAGATTTTCAATTGAGTTTCGCTCATAGTGTCTTCATTTAATTAAATATTACAATTTGAGGTTTTACTCATAAAAAGTTTAAATATAAAAAAATAATAACTAAATTTAACTCTTTTTTTATATGATTTGAGTTTTTCACGTGTAGAGAAACAACCATTAAAATTGATATAATATGAGATTTTCGCGTGTAAAGAAACAACTATTTTTTGATATGATGTAAGATTTCATGGCCAAGTATCTTGATTAGTTTTTGGGTTTTTATGGTGTGTTGTACTCTCGTGCTTGAGTTGTCATTTTAGACTGCGTTACATTTTTCATCATCAGACCAGATGTGTCGATTGAGATGAAAATCCCCATAGGGCCGGTATTTCAGTATAATATAGGTAAAATACCGGACAAAAGAACTCTATTACTTCAAAACTAAACGTCGAAAACCACATTAATTTCCCTAATTAATATGCTGAAATACTGGTCCTGGGAGGATTAACGCTTGCATCACCTTACTAGTTCTACTAATAAAAATACACTTATCACAATCTACTTATCTGCCTTGATGCTGGACACTGTATCGCTATCCGAAACTTTGGCTCAAAGAGGAAGCGCAACACGACATAACAACCCAAAAATAAATCACCATAACCCCTTTTTAAATTCCCCAGAAACCAGAAATTCCCCAAGAATCCTTCGACTGCGTCGATTATTTCGTGTTTAGAAACCAGCTGGGTGAGATCACCTGGTAATCTATTTCACTTCTCCTGCTCTCAGACTTCTCGGTGTTGTTATCGTTGAGCACATCTACTATATGTTGTTAATCATAGAATCTTCTTTCATTGGTGATCTGTTACCAAAACCAAAAATTCCCCAAGAATCCTTCGACTGCATTGATTACTTCGTGTTTAGAAACCAGCTGGGTGAGATCACCTGGTAATCTAATTTCACTTCTCCTGCTCTCAGATGCCTGGTGTTGTTGTCTACCGTAGATTTGTGACAGGTACTTAACTGTTTCCCTTGAACCCAACAACTGCAATTTGCCACACAGCATCAACAATGTTTTAATCTGTCCATTGTTACGCTATTTTAATTTAGAAATAGTCATAAAATTTAATATTGCGGCAAGCTAATTAATTCCTTGGATAATAATATTTATCAGAGGTAAATTACACGGGTGAGTCCGTCCTCTATACAAACCGGCCACTCCCCCTCGATTATTTTTATTGGTTATTTTTTATGGGTTGATAACTCCATTAAATTACTTTTGAACTCTTCGACGGACCTGCGTTTGCTGTTTCATTGATACAAATTATTACATTCACGTACCTTTATCACATCGATAAAGATGTGTGTGAGTTCTACCTCCAATTTCCTTACCCACTGATCATATATTTTTCCTTCCCAGAACTCAGTCCTTCATTTCCCTGAAAAGATCCTCCACACAGCATCCCCAATGATGACATAGACCCTGATGGATGTTTTCATCAGGGCCTCCTGTTTGGAGATAATGTAAAAAAAGCGTGAGACTCCGAGTTCGAGGCTTGGTTGCGCCCAAATCTTTTTGAAATAAAACTTCTTTACGCACGCTTAACTTGGGGAGTAAGCTGGTGAATGCGTGACGAGAGCTTTACGAAAAGTGTGATCGGGCGAGGCGAACGCATAATAAATTTAAATATTTTAAAACCCATAATAAATTTAAATATTTGTTGAAAATTAATACATGTAGATGTATATACATGTATATATTATACATATAAACATATATTTAAATACATACATGCAGATGAAGCTTAAGAAGTTTTACTTCAGTCGTGTGGTCTAAAGCACACTCATTTTTGTTTCTGGACGTTTTTCTAATAATGTTGTTTGAATATTATTATTTTCAATAATCAATTTTTTTATTATTTATTTATAAACTTGCAGAGTTTTGAAAGATGTCTCTCATTAGTGGTCATTAAACCAAGCTATTATTATAAATAAAAATACAACAATTTTAAAACAGTTAATGGGCTTTAATAATAATTACAAAGCATTGATATTATCGGGCTACCTTTCTCTTCCACGGAACAGAATGGCCACGGAGTTTAATAATTATAAGTCTAGAATATTATTATTCATTGCTTTTTCGTTTTATCATACGAATACACGAACTATTGGTAAATGAATACCGTTCAATGCGAAGCCATTGCCATTGTGGGAGGTTCAAAACACGATTTTTATAAATTAAACTTCTCCTAATTAATGGTTATATTCTCGTGCTGAAGATGGTGCCTCTTGTTCGGTTTTGTTTACCAATGCTAAGAATGTCGTTTTAAGATTTTTAATTATTATAATTAGTATTAGTTTTAATGTCTGTTTTTAATTATTACGTCAATTTTGTGTTTATTATTTTGAAGTGGGCATTTGTCATCGTGCTGCATGCGAGCGTGATTGAATTCTATTGACAATCCATACAAAAATTACTTATGTAGATGTAATACAATCAGTACAAAATATGTTTGTATAGGTGAGGTTTGATTTAGTGGTGAGATTTCGTGGAATGATAGGTACTCGGTGTACTTTCCTTTTTTTATATTTTTCAATTGTGGATTCTAATTTGTGAAGGTATATCTGTTTTCGCAATGCTTGTGAAGTTAGGTACCTATATTGATTAAATTTTATTACGGGCACTTAAACTATATTTGGGTACCTAATACTTGGTATCAATGATTTTAAATTCAAAATTAATAATATACTTAGTTTTTACCACTTTAATTGTTTACAAAACCAACATGTTTCGTGAGCTATGCTCACTTCTTCAGGGTTTACTAACTGATTATAAATAATAGATAGAAACAATGGTCATAGACATAGACAACATAATTATAAATAATAGACATAGTCAATGGAAAGGTAAGAATGGGTAGAGGGAAGAGGGGCAATAGGGAACAATTTACAAAGGGAACAGGTTTAATATTGGGTCATTTAAAAACATTTTTTGGTTATTAATTTTATTCAATTCGCATTCACGCTCTTTCTGATCTCTAATATTTCTAATTTATCCAACTGAATGCCATTAAAATTAGAAAGTAGCAATTCAATTCCACTATTGAAGTCAAAAGTGCGTAAAAACTCTGAAAAACTGTTATTGTTTAAAGATTTCATTCTATTTTTTTTATTTTTTTTATATTAACTCCACACAGGAGGCCCTGAGGGAAATAATTTCCCTCAGGGCCTATGTCATCTTTGAAGATGCTGTGTGGAGGGTGCTGTTCAGGAGAGGAAGGAGTGAACATGGGTCTTGAAGAGACCCATATTGTAGGAGGGAGGAAACACAGAAGCCGGCAAATCGTTCCACAGCCGGGCTGTTGAACTCAAGAACGAGTCGTAGAAACGACCCGTTCTCATGTGACTAATGTCAACCGTGTACAAATGTTGAGCGCGTGTTTGGCGTGTTTCCCGACTATGCACCGGTGCCGAGGGGATCAGTGACGCTAGTTCCTCGGAGCATCTTCCATTGTAATACCGGTAGAACAAGGACAGCATTCCCACCTGACGCCTGTGCTCTAAAGATTGCAGTCCATTTGTTAAGTTAGGAGAATCTATCAAACGGACCGCCCGTTTCTGCACAGAGTCGAGGGTTTTTTTCAGGTATTTTGGGACTCCAGACCAGAGGTGGCTGCCAAATTCAACCGTGGGGCGCACTTGCGATTTGTACAGGGTTAGCAGTTGTGTACTATTAAAGTATCTGCGGGCCCTGTACAGTACGCTCAGTTTCTGAGAGGCTAACTTAACTCTGGCCTCGATGGAGCCCCCGTACCTGAGCTGGTCACTTAGAGTTACACCAAGCATATCAATGGAAGGCCTGTTCGGGAGATTGCTTCCGTTGACCATTCTATGCCTATGACCGTTGTTTTTTTATCTATTATTTATAATTAGTAAGTAAACCCTGAAGAAGTGAGCATAGCTCATGAAACATGTTGGTTTTGTAAACGATAAAAGTGGTAAAAACTAATAAGTATATTATTAATTTTGAATTAAAATGGTGCCACAAAATAAGTTTGCTGTGTTTGAAGAAATAATTTTAAAGTTTCAACACTTCGTTGAGAGGGGAGGAAATGGTGTAGTTTGTAGTTGAAGGCTGACAATAATTAATGTGGTCACAACAAATACAAATTTTCCCAGGTTACGAATAATCTGACATTATTTGAAAATCTCCTACTACTATCAGGTACTACAAACGGAAAATGTTGCTTGAGTCGTGATGGAATCGAACACGTGACATCTGGGTGGGACTCAAATTCGATGCCAACTCAGCCACGGGACGAGTCTTAAGGTGATGCACCACGTCGTGTAAAATTCGGGATCAGGACGCCAACAATAACACTCCTTGTGTAGGTCGTGATAAGGTTTAAATTCCCGTTTGACACCAACCGCCTGTTTTTATTTATTCACGAAAAAAACTTGTCAAAAAGCATTTTTTTTTTTATTTTGCCAAGCCAAGGAACAAATGCTTTTTTTTTTTATTTATTTATTCTGGTAAAAAAGAAAATTACATTTTCACTCACATTAACTAGAAATAATTAAATACATTAAATCAAACTAAACACCATAATACATCGCTACTCCATTTCATTGCTCTGTTTATCAAGAATATACATTAACAATTCTTTTTTAAATTTACCCACCTTTTTTCTTTTTTAATGTCGTTTGGTAGGCAATTATATAAGTTGCCCCCCTCGTAACCAATGGATTGTTTACCATAGTTAGTGTGGATGGTGTTTAAATGTATGTTATCGTGTTGTCGTGTAAAGTGTTTGTGTACTTGGGATGTTTTAATGAATTAATGAATTAATTAATATTTAACGATCTAAAGAATTTCACAAATTCACCTGGGGGAGAGCCACGACTCCCTAATTTAAAAAAAAAACCCAACCACGCAAATTGATCAAAAATTCAATTAAGTTTTTCGTGTTCTGTAAAGCACAACAAAGTTTTTGGCACTGCAAGTACATTGTTTAAACGGTACAATTATAACGAATTCGACTCTAAATCTGTAATGTTATTCAAAATAAATTGTACAGATTGAGATGAAAAATAAAAATAAATAATTCTAGCTAAAGTCGTTTCTAGCGCATTTTCGAATTTCAATAATGGTAGTTTCCAACTAGAGCAGCGGTCGTTGAGCCTGCGTACCCCTTGACTGTTGTTACTACAAATTTGTTTTACTTCGTACGCTCCATCTAACTTGTGTACTGAAAGTACACGTGTAATGAAAGACATGTTTCATTTGAAACTTGGTCCTCTCATTATTACTTGATACTAATAAATATACTTGATACTGATAAAACTTTAATACTCTCATTATTACATGATACTAATAAATATACTTGATACCGATAGTACTTAAATACTCTCATTATTACATGAATTTAACAATCAATCACACACATACAATTAATGCAATTTTATACGACGTGTAACACGACTTCGGGCATTTTTAACTAGATCCTCCTGCGAAACAGAACAAATTTTGTTCAACGTATTTTTATTTCGATAAAATTTGAAAACGGTGAGCTGAGTTTTACATTCTTCTAACGATATTGCGTACCCCCAATTTTTGCTTCGCGTACCCCAAGGGGTATTGATAATACTTTCTACTCTAAAACTGCACTGTATTTTTATACTGTCGAGGTTTACACTTGTCAATTTTTTATTTTTTTTACATTAACTCCACACTCTGTCATCTTTGAAGATGCCCCCAATTTTTGCTTCGCGTACCCCAAGGGGTATTGATAATACTTTCTACTCTAAAACTGCACTGTATTTTTATACTGTCGAGGTTTACACTTTTTCACACGTCATTTTTTTATTTTTTTTACATTAACTCCATACTATGTCATCTTTGAAGATGCTGTGTGGAGGGTGTTTTTGAGGAGAGGAAGGAGTGAACATGGGTCTTGAAGAGACCCATGTTGTAGGAGGGAGGAAACACAGAGGCCGGCTAATCGTTACTAGAAACGACCCGTTCTCATGTCACTAATGTCAACCGTGTACAAATGTTGGGCGCGTGTTTGGCGTGTTTCCCGACTATGCATCGGTGCCGAGGGGATCAATGACGCTAGTTCCTCGCAGCATCTTGTAATATAGGTAGAACAAGGACAGCATTCCCACCTGACGCCTGTCCTCTAAAGATTGCAATCCGTTTGTTAAGTTAGGAGAATCTATCAAACGGACCACCCGTATCTGCATAGAGTCGAGGTTTTTTTTTTTTTTAGGTATTTTGGGGCTCCAGACCAGAGGTGGCTGCCAAATTCAACCGTGGGGCGCACTTGCGATTTGTACAGGGTTAGTAGTCGTGTACTATTAAAGTATCTGCGGGCCCTGTACAGTATGCCCAGTTTCTGAGAGGCTAACTTAACTCTGGCTTCGATGGAGCCCACTTACAGTTACACCTAGCTTATCTTTGGAAGGCCTGTTCGGGAGATCTTCCGTTGAAGGAGACTGTCAATGCATTGTATTCTGATCCATTGTGTGTGAGAGCTTCCTATCTATTCTTTTGAAGAATCAAACTTCATATTATCACTTCTAATAGAACTGGTGTACATTACACATGTTTATAAATATATTCGTAGGCATCGCATCGTACCCCTGCGCACCGGTCTCCGCCCGGGCGGCAGTGCCTCTTTGCCCCGTTCCCGTAGCAAATTGCACAACAACGCGTGTATCTTTAATATCAGTGTGGATTATTAGGTATTATTCTTTCTTCAATGGCCGCTATACATTGTCGGTCTACCACATGCCCAAATGGAACGTGTACACACTGCGGAATATTAAAAGGCCTCAACAGGAATACATTTGTTTATAGTACCACGAATGGTATCGACCTATCTATCAATTCTGTATGTTGGTTATTGCCATTTATCACAACAAAACGTAAAATTTAGACGTTTGTTATATTTTACATAATTTGTCAATAATAGAACAGGGGTTGTGATTTGAAACTCGATGAAACGAAAAAGCGACACTAAAAATAGACAAACACATACATCTTTAGGATTTAGCCTGCGAAAGAATGAGATAGAATAATCGATCTCCTCTTTGTGCGGTGATTTGTAGCCTCCCCATTCTTGTCTACTTTACTTTTCTGAAGGTTACACTTCTACCGCGTGTGAATTGCACACTATGTTTTTTTTTAAATTTTTTTTTTGTACATAAGACAGACATGATGCCAAAATATTTACATACATTTAGTAGTGGAGAGGGAAAGGAGATCGGGAAGAGGAAGTTGGGTAAGTACCTGGATATTCAAATCTGGTCACCAAACACGGCTAAAGCCATTTCAAGCAACGTTTCAATTCTGAATGGTGGTCTTACACCAGAGAGATATTTCCCACTCTTGAACGTGACGCAAATATAGTATAAATTATTTTTTATGAATTAATTGTGAAAAAACACAAATTAATCAAATAAAATTTATTTGCGCAAGCCGGAACTCGATCCCGCTACCTTCGGATTGTGAGTCAAGAACCTAGTGAGTTATCCCTCGACCACGGAGGCCGTCAAATTAATGTTATTAGTTATTAGCAACCCTTTCCAGTCTCAGTGGTAAGGGCCGCTAATAACATTATTAATTCGCTTAATATTATTATGTGAACATTGCGTCGAACATTGAACCTCGTGAGCTCTCCAAGTAAATTGAAATACATCGGTTTCGTCTGCTCGTTTTCTGGGCTCCGTGCCGTCTATTTTAACTAATTAATGTAGCCGTAAATGCAATTTGAAATGTTCAAGCACGTACTGACTTGATAATTTTATTGTCTTACCTCGTTTAATAATAATAACTAGTATGAAAGGAGCCAAGTAAGTTTGTCGTCGAGTACGTATTTGATGTACAGCAAAACTAAAAAAGCCCCTTTAGCGCAACGTGAGAGTTATTGATAATCAAAATCAAATTACAAGATGATTTAAATAGCGTAGCTACATATTGTCAGAATAACCAGTTATTTTTAAACGATTCAAAGGGTCACCACGTGATATTCACAAGAAATGACAAAAAAATTATATACCGATATATGTTAAATGAAAACAAGATTGTAACCAGCTCCAATATTCGCGATCTAGGTGTGACTCTCGATAGTAAGTTACAATATCAATGTCATATCAATCAAATAACAAATAAAGCAGCTAAAATGCTTGGTTTCATCAGAAATGCAAAAGAATTCACAAACATTGTAATTATCGAACAACTATGCTTTGCATATGTACGAAGTCATCTAGAGTTTGCGTCAACTGTGTGGTCTCCATTTTATGCATTAGATATAAACAAAATTGAATCGATTCAGAAAAAAATCATAAAATACATTTCTTATAAATCACACAATCGATTTAATATGGATCGATTTATTTTGGATGCAACAAAAATTTTCAAAATTGATTCATTGAGTGTACGTAGACAATTCTCAGATGCAATGTTGCTATTTGAAATCGTAAACAATATTACTGACTGTCCTGAATTATTGAACAGAATTGATTTCAATGTACCTACACGGCACACACGTTCATGTAATATTTTTAAATAAAAACACTGCAATACAAATTCAAATAAAAATGCTTGCCTTATAAGACTGTGTTCAACGTATAATAATATTCTCTCTGAAATAGATATCTTCAATTGTGATGAAAATAAATATAAAAAATCTATTAAAAATGTATTAAAGATGTATTAAATATGTATTAATAAGTACAAAACTGTATGATATATTATGGAACGACTTATATTATGTACTGCCTCTTGTTGTAATAATGTTATTTCTCTTAGCTATTGTAAGATTACTTTCTATTTTATAGATACATAATGTAGGAGTATAATGAGGAAATCTATAATTTATTTTCAGATAGGTAAATTAATCTTGAATAAATTAATCAAGTTGTAAACTGTTGATTTCCCTAAAATAAAATAAATAAATAATTTGGTAGGTACTTATTACCTTATTATCATAAGTTGGTAGGTACTTGTTACCTTATTATTATACCTCCAAGGTGCAAACCTAAACGTGGCGAATTCACTCGATATGTTTTGAAAAAATGGCTAATACGCGATGTCACAATTTTTTAGAAGAAGCTTTTTAACTGAAATTACTTTTACCAACGACGTAAATCGTGATTTTTCACGTTAGAGTTTTGAGTTGTTCGTGCGACGTGAAAAACAATATTTTTAACCGATGTATCTTTGAAAACAATATGTAAAATTATCTTCCTAACATTATCTTAATTTTTTTAACGCATATTTTATTGGCTGTTATATTTATGTAAGAAAATGTTGGTAGTTCTTAGTCGAAGTATGATACAGTTAAATATGACCAAATCGGATAGGGTCACATTGGCTCAATGATAGATTCCTAGATGTGGCCGTATATTTGAGTTTCGCTTATATTGTCTTCATTAAGTAAGTATTACAATTTGAGGTTTCTCACTAAGTTAAAAAAATATAAATATATATTTACGTTACATCCCAGTGTCCTTAAAATGTTGCCAGTTTTTCAGACAGTTGTTGACTAGAAAAATAGCGTTGCGGGCTTTTCGACTACACAGAACTAACGTACACAGGACATAGTTGCACGTTATGACCACTGTATCGGACGTGCCTTTAGATGTAATTTTAATTTTAAAATAATTTTATATTCTCTTCCTTTTAATAAATTAAATCACGGGTCAAGCAGTTCCTATGGGACAAAAAACTAAACTTGCCCCCCCCCCTCTCTCTCTCCCACGCCGAATGTGTACATCCCTACACACTTTTTCCCTTTGCATAAAGTTTGAATCTGTGCAAAGTAGTCCATTCGTACGGGCGCCTTATCTTTGCGGAAATTCGAATTTTGTGCAGAGTCGTTTCATTTTGTATCTCAAAGTGAAATTATGCAAACTCACAATTGTTAATAAAATAACGGAAGACGGCAAGTGTCAGGCGAGGATGATACTGTGTGGCGACACGCTCGGTGTATATACGCCGGCCTGTTCCTAAACCCTGCCCGGTCCGAATTCCAAGAATCTGATCCCAGTTCTTGGAATTACGGGGAGACAAAAGGCTAGGCCCGCTGTTTCTTCCTTTAAATAGAGCCCTAAAAGCTCTGGACCGGCAGAGTGCCAGCATTCGCCTTCACATCAGCATCTCCGCCTGCCCTGCTCTGCCTCTCCGATCGAACTGCAACTTGGACTTCTTCTTTCCACTGGCCGATCTGTCCACCCTGAAGAAACAACTCACAATAGAGAATTCCAGTCCAATTTTTATATTTTTTTTATGAATAATGACCTTCTAACTTAAATAACTGCATATTTTTTTTTTTAATAGTTAAAATAAATGTCAAAGTTTTAATTTTTCAAGATCCCCCGAAAACCACCGAATCTAGTGTGACGTCATCATGACTAACCGAAGTATGAATCTTGTAGGGAACGGGAATCTGCTGTTCGACTCCCGCCATTTTGAATTTCAGCATTGGAGCGTTTTCATAGACATTACTGGTCAGTACGATCGTTTTTTGTACAGTTAAAATTTTTGAATATTTTAAATAATATAGATAAACTAATAGAGATTCTTTATTTTTGATACTGAATTATTTAGGCCTAAATAATGTTTCAATAAAAACAAAACTATTATATGTCCAATTCTCTATAAACCAATAAAACGGAATGCCGAACGGCTTGCGTCTTAAATTTCTATTGATTTCTTTACAACTTTGACCCAGGTGACGCGGTGCGGTGACGTCACGCCGCCAAAATCCAGCAATAGGGTGTTTTAATGACACGTTTTAAAATGGACATTTTAATATGTTTTTAAAAACTCTACGTTTAATATTATGTAATAAAACTTATATATTCAGAATCAGCGTATATTGGTCTATATGAACATATTTTTTTAAAGCCATAATATTTTTCGCTGGAGTTCCTTATTGCTCGATCGCCTTTCTCAAGGCGCAGGTTTCCCCTCTACGTCCCTTCCTCCCCTTGCTCTGAAGGCACAAATTACAATAGTTCGAACGCCTTTCTCAAGGCGCGGGTTTCTCCTCTACCTCCCTTCCTTCCCTTGCCTTCGACCTTTTTCCACACTTTACCCTATTTTTCCCATTCCCCACATTTTTCCCTATTTTCCCCTCATTTTTTCCCATTTCTCTCTAGGCGTCGAAGCGGCCAGCCGGTCCAATTCCCGCTAAATCGTCCGTGCGGCTGGCGGTTATGGCTTGTTCGCAGTTAGCGAGTAACTCGCCACTCGACTGACCAAAATGCTACAACTTACCACTAAATTTATGGTGTTCAGACACGTTTAGTTACTAAAATACTCGCTACTCGACTAAACTACTGGCCTAGTCTGTATGGGCCATTGCGCCCGTCCCGTACAACGACATTAACTTAGATATTCATTCTGGTATGTATGGCCTATACGTACAACGTACTTATAACTTTACTGTTTTTTTCGCTTAGGAGTGCGTTGTGTAATCGTAAAAACAACCAATTGAAAATATGGCTTCAGTCAGTTCATACTTATATGTATTCCTCCTAATATCGTTGTAACAACTTGGGAGTGACGATTTGAAAGGCGGGAAAGGGTACCGCAGCTCCGAGAACCATTCATTGAATAACCAACACCTCTGCCACATGTCACCTAAAGTGTTTTATGCGTTTGGTGACTTTCCTCCTTCCTTCCCTTAAAAAGACGTTCCATACAACATCTACTAAGATGACGTAGGCCCTGAGGGGAAATCATTTCATCTCCCGTATGGAGTTAATTAAAAAAAAACGCAACTTTCCCGTTGCTTATGGTTATGAGATATAAACAAAAGTTCATCGCCTTGCGCCAACACCTCAGTAATCATGTAAAACAACCTGAGGTGTTATAAATGTGTCAAAAACAATATAAGGAGCGATAAAAGCAAATACCTGATTTATAACCAACTTATTCAAATGAGCGTGGAATAACATATAATGAACCGGTTGATTGAATTTCTTACTGTTAATAAAATGGTCTCAACCATAATGCTAAAAACATAAAAATGTAATAATTCTTGTTTGTGCTTTGAGTGGGTCGTATGGGTTTATATTGGTTGTACAGGGTGTCCCGCCCAGTTTATTCTAAAACTTTATTTTAAAAATATATATATAAAGAGAGAAAATAGTCCTAAATCTCCAGCGCCAGTGAGGCCATGGTATCCCCAATTATTGTGGTATGTTCCGAGGCTGAAGTGAGCGGATAAGGAGTAAGAGGAGAAGGAAGGTTGGGAGATATCCGGCCGTTCAGATCCGGTCACTAATCACCAGGGTTATATTGAGGGTATCTACCACTATGGAACGTGCAGTAAAAAAAAAACAAGCGCAGACCCGTGAAAAATTGCGGGCTATTATAATTCCAATTTTAAAAATGAAAATTAAAGTAATTTTCTGTTAAAATGCTGTATTGTAGGTAGGTACCTACTATATCTCTTGTCAGAATTCTTTACACAATCAGTTCCAATTTTGAAAGTAATGTAAGGCTTTATTATTTTATAAACTATTCCTATTTGGCGAAAGTAACCATGGACACACAGAATGTGTGCTTACTTAAACCCATCAGACCTCGGACCTTTATTGTTGGGAGGTCAAAATACTTCCGCTTTGCAATAAAATCAAAACAAATAAGTCATTTCTGAACGCATCCGAAAACTAAAAACAATTTTTGAAAGGTGATGAAATACGCTTTCAAATTTTTATAATATTAAATAGACATGTTTTTGTAAATCGTGTAAAAAATTATAATGAAAAATTCTCGAAAATTCATAATTTTTTTTTTCATATTAAGGTCGAAAACTTTGGATTCACATTTTAATGATTTTGCGGTTAAATTTTGGATTTGAACAGAAAGCTTGGTGTTTTCTCTTTCTAACACCGTTAAGGTCATATTTCTAACTGTGATAGTAAGGGAGACACAAAGATTTCTATGAGACCTATATGAGTTGTTTCGAAAACCGAACCAATTAGCCTGAGGGGTTAACTTTGTTAATTTTGATATACCTACCTTTTCACTTGTAAAAAGATGTCCCTTACTGTAAATGTCTAAATAAATAAATAGGTTTTTGGAGAAAACGCTAACTTTTGCCGGGCCTACCGGTATATTACCAGAAAGAAGACGGGTAACAATAATCGTATAAATATAATGAAACAATAAAGTAATCGTTCTGTTTATGATGAATTATTACGCCGAATATAAAACACCTGATTGAATTACAACCACCTTTATTGCAGACAATCGCTCGCTGTTTAATAAAATATAACACGATTAATTAATACTCCGTTATTACCCCATTAAAACAACGAAATTTTCCTAAAAAAAATTCTTTCATTATTCATGTAGGTACATCGATACACACGGTGTCCGGAAACTAAAGAAATTATTAGAGGAATTATTAATTATTATTATGTTATATTATATATATTAATTAATTAACTATTAAATCCATTCCTAAGATGGGGGTTCAGATTAGCTAATATATATTTTTAATTTTTCTAAGCGAAAGTTTTTTAACCCTTTATTTGACAAAATAAAAGTTTAAAAAAATAAAATCGAAGTGCTCTGATCGAAATATTTTTTTTAATATAAATAAAACGCTTATTTCGGGTAAAACCACGAGTTTTCATTAATTTATTTACTGACCTGTTTTGCTTTTCTCAAGCATCATCAGGTTACAAATTAATATTTCCACAGTAATGAAAAAAAATTGAGTTCTCTGTGTGACGTTGATTATTGTAGATTCACCAATTACCAGCTTCTACTACGACTTTCAGGACACCTTGTACAACTGATATTATTGCTCGATGTTTAAAGTTTATGTACCATTCGAAATCCTTTCTTTTATAAATATTACTACAAAATATTTGTGTTTGAATCCATATTATAATGTATTTGTGTATCAAGAGAATGTGTATCAGTTGAGGTACGAATCCTACACATTTTTACAGCGAAAGCAAACGGCTCTTGCGGTTGCGTCGTTCCTTTTCCACAAATCGTGGTTCGGCTCGCGTCTCCGTTCGCAAATATATATGCAATATAAGATGGGATTGTAAGATAATACTTTTTGAGTATTGATAATTGTTGCATCTGAAACCTCTGAATCTGAACCTTTCTACTGAACCTCTGCGAAGGAGCACACAACACAATCACTACTATAGTTTATATGAGTCAACCGCGCTACCTCGAGGTAATTATTTATCGCCGCAACAACACAAATAAGAATAAATCGATATAAACTGTTTACTTTCCATATGGTCAAAAACCTTCCTTTTAGTTCAAAAACGAGATTATGAACACGAACGACACCAACAAATTGCTTCTAAGATAGTCCCAATTCTTCCTCTGTTTTTCAGAAACAAATGCACTCGAATTTGTTATTTTTCTCTTGTCACTGTTCCAAATTCAAAATGATTTTCCAGCAACGTGATGTGGTTAGGGAAAGGTGGGTACTAGGTAAATGACTTCTCGGTAGGAACTATGCATATTCTCATTTCAAAACCAAACGTAAATAACCAAACCAAATAATAGACTCATTCCTAATTTCTTTGGCTGCTAAGCTATCTAAGCGTTTTCTTGTATTATTAATATGGAGAATATTTATTTTTGTATTTTTTTTAAGCTACGTTTATTTGTAATGATATGGTTAGTGAAAACGGAAAAACTATTTTTGTTAAAACATCTACAATGTTCTTTGATTCTAATGTTGAAATTACGAGTTGTTTTCCGATGTGAAATGAGGAACGTTTTAGTTTATATGTAAACCGCAGTGAGTCAACTTCTGGTCCTTGTCTTACGCTCTCCTCAAAAACCTTTTTTTATTTCTAGTTAAAAAGCTGGTTTAATAGTAGAAGGGAGATTTTTGCAACATTGAACTGAAAAATTATTAATATGTAAAATTTTGCGGCATTGTTTTTCGTTATTTTCGAATTGTATTATTTAATATTTATTTTTTGAAAATTTTAAAAAGTTTTTTCGTTTAAGATGTTACCATTTCAATTTGATTTATATTCTTTATTTACAGTAATTTGTCCGATTATAGAAAGTTCAGACAGGAAATTATTACTAGAAACATGTACAGGACATTTTCCATTATATACAAAATGTACAGGACATATATACTGATGAGCTTCGGCGTTCTGAAAATAATTATCTATGTATAAACGTAATGGTTCCATACCAACTGAGAATAAAGTCAACTCAATACCTCCTTGAAAATTCATTAAAAGCTATGAAAAAAATAATTTTAAATTAGCCGATAACCCCAACCTAACGTAACCAATTTTTAATATATATAAATTTTTTAATCACTCTAAATGACTTATCTGAGATGGTTCTGAGTTGGTTTCATTCCGAGTTGTCCGGTCACCAAACGTAATATGTGATTAGGTTTTACAAATAATGAATGAGGTGCTCGAATGCTTTCAGAATCACTTTAGAGATATCAAACTTAATAGTCATCTTCTTCTGATAGCCCCCATAATATGCAAGGATAGCTGAAGCATCGCGTTTTTACGACAGGGCAGTATTTCTGAATTGACACCTTCGACACCTTCGCAGGTGCCAGTTATGTTATAAAGATACGGTAGACAACCAAACCAATTTAGTAAAATTCTAAAACGAGTCAAGATCGAAACTGTCACCCTAACTTTTATTCACTCGATCCATAGTCGGTTCATGAAAAATAGAAAATTAATTAATGACGTAGAAACTCATTAAACAATTGGTATATATCATCAATCACCGCTGATGTTTAGGCTATAAATGGTGTTTCATATTATGATTTAGATGTGGAATTTAATTTGACAATAATCATTATGAAGTCAGCACGTCAGTTTGAAAACCAGGGTGTAGCAATTTACCTGAAGGATATTAACCAGCGATTCCTGGGCATTTTAAAAAAAAATAAAAACAAAACAAAATTGCCTCTCACACGTCGCCACAGATCACACTACCATACGCCGCAATGGATCACGTGATAGACACTCCGTCTAATACGTGCTGCTAGAATGAGACGGTGAGTGCATATTAGAGATGGGGAAACTCTGCATTTTGCCGGAGGCCTCTGAGACGTGCTTCCTTTTAAAAGTACTCGGGTTCTAGCAGCAGGTCCCGAGTTCGAGTTCTTGGGTGCGGACTGGGTACTGGGTGCTATTGCTACCGGGACGCACGGTTTCGGCCGGAGTCGGAACCCACAAAAAAACTTGAACCCGACTCGGACCGCGAACACGGAGACGCCGGTGGAAGCATTCGGGTTTCCGACTCCGGGCCGGCTCCGAGTCCGGCTCCGAGTTCCGAGTTTGGGTCCAAGTCATGGACCAGGTTCTCTGGGAGTAGTCGATTTGAAAAAAGGAATAGGAGTAGGATCCGCTTCCCGCGAAGAACTCTAGTTCAAGAGCCCACTCCAGCTGAACCTTCACGTCGGTAGTGCGTATCACTTGACCCGCTAGGCTATAGCCAGGGGCGACGTGTGATGAATCGCTGGTTAAATCCTTCGGGTACGTGTGCTGTTACATTCTGTATAATAATTTATTTATTTTGCTTGTGAAAATGAGCTTACTTGCATCTAGTTATTTTCTGAGGTCTGATAAACAATGTTCAAACATTGTCTTATTTGTAGATTTTCGTATGTTATATTTTCTTAAGATGAAGCCGTACTAAATAATGCAATATCATGTTTTTGTTTTGAAAATTTGATGGCTTAGAAGCATTAAAGAAGCTTCAATTAAATACTGCGTGCAGAGCATATCATGACGCTTAAAAATATCGTTCTTTTTTATTTATTAAGTCTTTTAATAAGCCTAGAAAAGTATTAGGTCTATAAAAAACACTTTCAAGTGCAAACTCTCATACTTATAAACCCCTTTTCGGATATAGTTTAATTGTATAATGTGGCAAATTCAGTTTCTTTTATAATAATCGCAAGAAAAATTGATATGTACGCCCGAACTTCACAAAATAAAATAAAATATGCATTTTCACGTTGTTATGCTATGCCATCCACCGAAGAACTACTGACTTGCCTCACCCATTTTCTGTCAGTCCGTCCCCGTCCGGAGCGGGGAATAGACGTCAGGCTCCGCGTCGCTTGGTTCCGTGAAATCAATTTTAAATTTCCGTTTTATTACAATAAACAATGCGTAAAAAAGCAGTTAATGTTTTTTACAGGCCTTTACGAAATCAACATGTAATAAAAAATTCTCAAATAGCAATTTTCCAACCTTTCCAAAAGATTTTTCTTAATTATTTTTAAACTCCTCCCATAGGGGCGTGAATTCCGATTTTAATTTTTTTCTTAATTATCCCATCAACCACCTTGACTTTTCTTATTCCTTCTTCCGCTAAACGATGCTTTTGAACAAGGGTCAAGCGATGTTTGTATTATACTCGCATTATGTATGTGAATGTTATTTCCTTGTTGCGTAACTTATTACCTCTTCTTAGTATGTTTCTGCGCCCTGTCCGGCGTGGGAGCCAGATAATCTTCACCTCGCACTTAATCCGGTAATAAAGGGTGAAATGTCCAGCACCGGGTTTTGGTTGTGGAGGTATAGATGTAGATGTATAGAGGTGTAGAGGTGTCGCGTGGAGGTGGGTGCGAATGTGTCGCGCGTAAGCTGTGAGTGTATTTAATTAACTGCAGTGTCAGCGCGGCCATTTTAGGAGCGGGACTTGGGTGTAATTCACATTCACACGAGATAAGTGTTGTAGTCCTGTCGCCTGCAGCCGGGAGGTGCTACTACTACTGCTCCTGGGGTTTCTTCTTCTGGTTTCTGCATTTTAGATAAATGTTCACACAGAGTAGTGGGTCGATTTGGCCAACTGCCCGTTGACCGTTCGGTAGCTGAGTTAAAAAAAACGCCGGTTCCCACCCGGTCGTGGAGGGGTTCAACATTTTCCATTGTAATGATGGTGGTAGAAGTTTTTAACGTATTGCCACGTTACTTGTATACCGAGAATGTTTGTCTATCTTTTAAAATCGTAAACTCTCTTAGAAGCTTTCGTATTTTGGTGTCTATCGATCGATCACACGGAACCATTAATTGCCAACGTAATATAACCACCACTTTTGTCATAAAAGTAGGAACCCAAGTGTTTCTCTTCGTTTACCTTTCTTAAATTTCAAAGACGAATTAATAGCCGCTTTAATATGTGAGCAAAAAAACCAGTAAGGTCATTTGGAGGTTTACTATTTATTTTTTATTTTTTTAATTTACGTAAATGAGGAACATATTTCACATAAAATCTACTAAAATATTTGAAAGAAAACCAAGGCGCACATCTCACGCTGCTAGGAGGTAGTGTAGCGTGCTGCCATTCAGAATATGGTGACCGGACAACTCAGAATGAAATCAACTCAACATCTCCTTTGAAAAGTTATTAAAAGTGATGAATTTTTTTTTTAAATGGTTGAATGGGTTACGTTATGTTAGGTTATGGGCAAATTTTCAATTTTTTTTATAGCTTTAAATGACTTTTCAAAGAGGTGTTGAGTTGACTTGATTCTGAGTTGGCATGGAACCTCAGAATGTATGGTAATGTCAGAAGTTAGTTTTTTTTTAATTTTTTTATTTAATATAGATATATAAGTGTACAGTGGTTTTATATAAATTACATATCGGTACAGAAATTATTTAAAATTGCTTTCTCACCAAAGAAGAAGCTAGTTCTTGTGCTTGATGAGCGAGTTACACTAATTATAACAGAAATAGAATAACATTATGCAATAGGTAAGTATATAATGGGAACAATTGAAACTTCTGGATCATCTATATGTGAAGGTGTACATACATAGGATATGGTTACATACTAAAATATTGTGCACTTTAGAGAAATTCGAAAAATCTATATAAAATAGAGATGAATATAGATTGATAATAAATAGAAAGAAAGTGAAAAACAGGTAATTATTTAATTAATTATTCCTGATGAAGTGTAGCTTCAGTTTGAGTTTCAGTTTATTGATGTCTTTGATTTTTTTATTTCAACCGGAAGGTTGAAATACTTTATTCATAAATAAATATAATTGTTTTGCATTAGTTTGGTATTAAATTTTGGTATTTTGATGTTGTGTTGATATCTTTTTGATTGGTGGGTTTCAAATCGGTGTTATTATTAAAATTATGGGGTATTTTGTAAAAGTGAATTTTTGTAAAAATGTTTACAACATTTGGAATGAAAGATATTAAGAGAATAATGTGTCTTGAAGACGTTCAGTTCCCAAGATCTTTCGACGGAAAAACAAAACAGATTACGGCAGAAATTGTCCCTAAGATAAAAATCGTCCCCACGTGGTCTATTATAGATTTATCTAGAATTAAAATAAGATTTTGTAATTGATATCTTCCGTATCTTCGAACGAAGTTTATTAATGCATAAGAAATACGATTATTGGGAATTTATGGGACTTATTATCATTTGGGTGCTGTTTATGTTATATGTCACTTTTCTCTATCCCTTATCTTTCCGTGTTGAATGATAAACATGGCAGGGGTTGCTCTGGTGCAGGGGTAGGGTAAGTTTTTACAGTTTTTTTTTTAAATTACGTGTTTTAAGATTTTTTTTTAGTTATATTTTATTATTATTTGTAAAGTGTACCTACGTCAACATAATGTAATTAATTGTTTGTTTCGTCACAAAATGCTTAGTAATTTAACTTAATTAAAAAAAAACAGCCTTCTTCTTATTTTGTCGGAGGGTCAAAATATTTTCGCTTTGCAATAAAATTCGAATAAATGGAATATTTGTGAACGCATTCGAAAACTAAAAAAATGATTTTGAAAAGTGAAGCATTCAAATTTTATAATTCAAAATAAACTTATAATTTTTGAAATATAAACATTTTGAATGCCAATATAAAGAGGTTTTAAAAATAAAATCACACACACATATTTTATTAGACAAATGTATTATAAACGTTATTGTCAACTAACTTTTTGCCGTTTCGTGTAAAAATAATTAATAAAAAATTCCCAAAGTTAATTTTTTTTTTTAAATTGCTTTCGGAAACTTTGGATTCTAATAAAGGTGTATATTTATATAATTTTGTGGTTAACTTTTAGATTTAAATATAAAGCATGGTGTTTTCTCTTTCTAACACCGTATCATATTACTAACTATGACAGTAAGGGAGATACGTATGAGTTGTTCCGAAAAGTAAACAAATTAACCAAAGGGGTTAAATTTTAAAAAATGTTTACTGTGGTCTGTCAAAAACTAATGCCTCTTTTTTTCTATTAAATAAAGTTACACTGAAAAAGAAGATAAGAATAATAATCTAAACGGAAATATTAAAGAGAACAAGACACAGAAAAAGATAATGGTCGCAACTGGGACTCGAACGCAGAATCTCTCGCCGACTATTATCTTTTCTGTTTTTCTGTGTCTTGTTCTCTTTCATATTTTCGATTAGATTATTATCGTTATTTTCTTCTTCAATAATATATTACAAGATGGGAATAATCTTCAAAAGTTAAAAAAAGAGAGTTTTTCTTATAAAAAAATGAAATAAAGTTAGTTAAATGAAAAAATTTAATTTGGAGCTATTCCTCAAACCTTCATCTACAATCTACTGCAATAGTATTTTTCTGCGTCAACAAGTAGCAGCACTGCAGTCGCTTGCAAAATGGCCGATATCAATGTTCGTATTAGCCAGCGTTTTGTGATTGAATTCTTGAATGCAGAAGGTGAAACGCCTATTCGCATTTATGATAAAAATGAGTATGATGATGCAACTGTACAAAAATTGTGACCTGAGACGAAACATGGGATCATTTTTTCAAACCTGAATCAAAGAGGAAATGGAATGACATCACACAAACTCACCGAGGACGAAAAAATTCAAAACTGTGCGATCCGCAGGGAAAGTTATGGCGACAGTGTTCTGGGATGCAGAGGGTTTGATTATGGTTGATTTTTTGGAGCAGGGACGCACAATAAATTCTGTCCAATACGTCACAACCCTTAAAAAGCTTAAAGCACATCTTTCTCCGAACGTCTTTCCGTGCGTCAATGGCTTAGGAAGCAGGACCGTGCCTTTTACCACTCTAAGATACATGTCCTTGTTAAAAGATGGACCAACACTTTGGAAATGGACGGAGATTTATATTGTAAAATGACAAATTAATCGTCAATAGTGTGGTTCTCGACCTATGTAATTGCATTTTTTTATGTCTTGACAACTAAAGGAGAAAAAAATTGGAGGCATTACTTTTTGACTGACCCTTGTACTTGAGGGACCATTCTAGTCTAGAAAAAAAAATCGTCATATATCGATAGTTTAGATACCCAAGAATATCTCCTTTAAAATTCGAATTATTTCAAAAGTTATAACCATTTTAGTTCGACCGGTTTAGGCGTAATGTAAATAGAGCAAAACTTTAAACGCGTTTCTCTCAAAACTGTTTTTTTTCGAAACGTGTGTCAAAAAAATCTCAAGTTCTAATTTACCGATTTTCTTGAAATTTGCCATGAATTTTCTTTATATATCCTTCTATAGTAGGAACCAACAAAAAATTTAAATTTTTAATTTTTACTATTTTATAAATTCGGAAAAGTAAAAAAATAGCCAAAAAAATTATTATTTTCTTTTAGTAGCCGCCATTCTCTCATTTTGTTGGTTATTTTATAAATATTTTCAACATTATCCTGCATCGGTTCAATAATAACTAAATGGTTGATTGACTTGGGTAGAATGGAGTCTGAAAAACTATTAAATAATGTCACTTAAAGTTTTACATGGTTACCTAAAAATGGCACAATAAATATAAACTTAGTACATATTTTATTAGAAAAAATAAATAAAAACAACATTTTATTACAAAATACATGTCTGACTTTTTCATCAGCAATTGGTTCCTTAGAACAGGCAATCTGCCTAGCTAGGAACTATGTTGACCTACAAGACATAATAACACTTGTACACATTTTTAATATTTATCTTGAAATATATTATTATATTATTATGTTATTTTGCTATTTAATTGTATATAATGTAATATAATAAATAAAATAAATAAAAAAATTATCTATAAAATTATGTGATTATATTTACCACACGCTAATCAACATCTTCTCTCTATAAGTTTTACGACAAGTTTTTACAATTTTATCGATAGTTATTCTGTGAAACGGAAGATTGCGTATTGT
Organism: Glyphotaelius pellucidus; assembly: GCA_936435175.1. NCBI lineage: Eukaryota > Metazoa > Arthropoda > Insecta > Trichoptera > Limnephilidae > Glyphotaelius > Glyphotaelius pellucidus. Next base: position 13,877,220 of record OW386544.1, on the reverse strand, counting down.
GTTCGCAGTATTATTGTAGGAAATATGATTACGTTTTATCACGCTATTTTGCATCTTCAAGTAAAAGGCATTGTATGTTGTGATTTTTATAAATGTACAAACAAAAATAGTTCTGTGTGCAGTGCGGGTTATTAGTAAGTTATTCGCATTAGTTTTAATTGTCTTAGCTAATCATTTTATTGGTTTGTATTAATTATATACCTACTATATTACTGAACACGTGTAAATATGTATTTTTTTTATTTCAACCTTTCACTTAAATATACACCGTTTAAAATCTCTATGGATTTTAACCTGGGATAACTGAGCATATTTGAAGTAAAAAAAGTAGTTGTCATTTTGCTAAAAGAAGATATTTTTGAAGTGAAAACTTTTTTAGCACCGTTGTGATTTGAAACTAAGAAGAGACAACATCTATATGATTTAGCCTGCGAGAGAATGAGATAGCAATATATTTTTTTCACGGGTACTCGGTTCCAATATAATACGATAAAGCCACAGCCCCGCGCAAGCCTCCTTTGGTGTAGTGGTATAAAACGCCTGACGGACCTCGGAGGCCAGACATTTGGCGGGCCAAGTATCTTTGAAATCCAAAAAAAAAAATTGTACAATCAATATCCAATCTTCAAACCACTCCAAAATGAACAGGCATAAGAAAACACAAAAGAAAGCGACGTCTGGCGACTTTGAAGAAGAAAACACAAATACTATTAAGATGACATCAAATGTACAGAAAAAGGTGCACTGGAATTCGACGACAAAAGTATGGAAAAAATCATCCTTCACAATGATTAAAAAAGTGCTTCATAGTCTCCCCACTCTCGTCTACTTTAGTTTTCCGGAGGTTTCACTTCTACCACGTGTAAATTGCACACTCTTATATTTTTTTTTTAAACCAAAAATATTTTTTTATTCGTCGCCACTGATCACACCCCCGATCGCGTACTGTTTCATGTGTTACCGTGCTGCTGGAATGAGACAGAGTGCTTATCACGTGACCCGCTAGTCTATACCCAACTGCTCAGTTGCGACCTACGGAAATATATTTTTATTGTATTTAATTGAAAAAAATATCATCCGTGTGCAAAATGACACCTACGTTTTTTACTGTTAATATGCTCAGGAATCGCCGGTAAAAATATTTAAATTGCCCGGATACGTGCTGTTACATCCTGTATATGTTTTCCGTTTACATCTTATATTATTTTAATGGGGAATGAAATTGTTGTTTGATTTATATTTATTTTATTTGGGAACCAAAAAGTAATAATAACGTGTGTTAATTACATTACGAAATGAACATAAGAAAAACATTTTAAGTTCCTTTACATAATATAAAACAGTGATAACAAACATAATAAACACAAATTTGGAATCATAATATGATAAATTCAGTCAGTTTAACTTTATATCTTTTATGGTTGAAAATGTCTATGGATCTCGTAAGACACATGATAATTCGACAATTTGTAATATTTTATAATAAATTTTTTTTATAAATTCCATGGTTCCTATGTAAAATTAATTTTATTTGAATTACTGTAGCCACTCTAGTGAGTACTCCATCGGATGGTCCAAATATATCCGCTTTGCAATAAAATTCAAATAAATGGAACATTCTGAACGTATTCGAAAACTAAAAGTTTTCAAAAGGTGGTGAAATGCACTTTCAAATTTTTTAATTCGGAATAAACATACATCGGGATTGTTTTGTTACAGCTTGACACGTTTAACTTTGTAGTCGGTGAGTGACTCAATAAATTAATATAGTTAAGTAATTATCACGGTTCCTACTTATTTTGTTTCTTTTTTATGACTATGTTATTACCATAAAAAGCAAGATAATTTAAATCAGCGTCTAATTACCGGAAACAATAAACAATCTTTTTCATAACCTCTTAAACTAAATTTACAAATAAACTATAAAATAAGTACTTATCTTAGTTTGATGTGATAAACACGAGTCATCAATGTTTTATATGTCGGTAAAGTAGAAGTTTTAATGTTCCTCAATAGATGTCTCTTACGTAATTGGAACTGGGAAACTCACAGAAAATTATTACTAAAGTAGTTTTCTTCCATCAATGTACTGTGAGGAATGAATTTTTTTAATGTATGTTTATTTTTTAATAATGTCTTTTATCTTAGTTGAATGAATCTAGTTGTATTATTATTAAATTGATACTTAAGGCGGCGCTAACCCGCTCAAAAAGAAGAAGATGGAGAGATATGTAATTACGAACGTTGGATAGAGCGCGCCATTATTTTGAATGATAACATTGAAGCGGAAATTGTGAAATTGCTTAATAAAACATGACTCAAAATAGAGCAAAAATCTCATGGAACGTATCTTAAGTATCATTTAATGAAACATTGTGAATTTTTTCACAAATATAACTTGTAAAATAATAGAGACAGACTTGTTTTTAATCATTTTCGGAGATTACTTTGCGATTTTTTTCTATCGAGGGAAGTTTCGGCGTAGAACGGATCTAGAATTTATCTTCAAAAATAACATATATTTTTTTAAGAGCTTAAAAACTTCAAATGTTTAAGGGAGATATGTAAGAAATCGGTAGAAATTCGGGTAGCGGCGGCTTAATCGTAATAATTGATCAGAAATTCGATTTTTCATCATAAAACCTTTTTATTTTTTTATTAAAATTTAACCGACAATTTACAGTGTATCGTATTTTTTCAACTATCAATTAAACTTAGGCAGTTGCATTAACTAAATTAGGCAGTTGCATAAACTACAGAATAAAGAAGATCCATTTAATATAATACCTAGCAATACAAGTTTTTAATTATAATGCAGTAGAAATTAGACAAATGAGTGTATGATTATTTTAAAAACATATAAAAGTCAACTTTATAATTTGTACTTTTACTTTATGTAATTGCACGTAACACCTATTTTTTGTGTGTTATACATATTTTTATGATGTAGTATGAGTGTCTGGTCTGACATAAGATTAATTTTTCGTTTTCTTTACAGGTAAGACAAGTTTGCTGAACCTTCGAATGAAAAGATATTTGATTATCTTTGCTTTCAAAATTTTCATTCACAGTGGTAAGTTAAAATTTTTAGCAACATTTTAAACATGTATCTGTGTGTTATTTCTGGTGACCGTACAACTCAGAATGAAATCAATTCAACACCTCCTTTAAAAAGTCTAAAGAAGTTCTAAAAAAAGCGTAAGCTATAATACCTAACAGGCAGTTATTTTGCAGCAAAATCTTTTCTAATTTGATAATTTAACAATGTTTCCCTATCCCGGTGCCAATTCCAAATTTTTTTAATGGCTTTGAACCCCGAAACAGCTGTCACATTAAGAAAAACTTAAATATTTGCAGATAATATAATTACCTACTAATTTCATTTACTTTAATTTTTTTGTTTCTACGAATGAATACAATGACAATAAATAATTGCAGGAATATTGTGAGATAGAAGAATATTTGTCTAGATTAGAAGGTGAGGGGGAAATTTGATATTTTGGAGTAGGTAACTTCTACTTTCCAAAGGAAGATGTTGCTACTAAATACGCATTGATCCATTTAGAGCACACGATAACGTTTTCAAAATATTTTCTAGCATTATAGCTTAATGTCAAAATCAAATGCGAAGTCACATTACTTCCTAAAATAATGCTTTACAGCTGCTATTAGAGACATTCATAAATCTACCTGTCAGTTAGCTATCTAAAACACCAATTAATATCTATCAATTACGTATATATTTTTTCGGACGTGACCAGAAAAGCTCAGAAAGAAAACGAAATATATCTTCGCCTACGCATAAGAAATTAAATTAAAATATGTTGTAATAATTATGACAAAGTGCCTTTGCTTTATTTATGTTTAGGATGATGTTTTTTGACCCTGTTAAAAGCATTCCTCGATAAATGGCCTGAATATATTATAAAATATCTATATATCACTCGATAATGATGTGCAGACCGCAGAGCTTTTTAAAATGTCCTTTTGCGTCATTTCGAAACTATTTTTTTATTTGGAAGGTGTGATTTTCGTGTCCAATAAATAGTCTAATGTTGTTTGTTTAATGGTACTGAGCCGTGTTGCGCTACCTTCACCTTATTGAGGTCTGTTTGATAACGGACACTGAAAATATATTGACCCAGGAAGGACGAGTAAGGCCCTGCACCCACCCACTCCATATTGAAATTCGGCACGGTCAGATAATTTCTTCAAAAGTTTGCATGGGTTTTTTGACATGTACCTTGTATAAGTGGGATAAACATAGTGTCCTGTAGTGAATCTACATTAAATTTGGAGTCGATTTTGTAGCATAACATTTTTTGATTTGAGCTTTCAGTAAATCGAGCCCGAAGATGGAATTTTTTTAGTTAATATCACCTGTTGAATGTTTTTTAAAATACGTCGAAGCGTGCAATCGGCTTCAAAAGCTTTTTAACCATTGCCGAAGTAAATTTAAAAAAAAAATGGTTGTCTGTAAAGTCGGTTTACGGACGATAATTTTACGTGACAACGTCATATAATAACGATGGAGTTGAAGAGAGATGGACGCGTCACAAGCCGAACGCTTTTTCCGCGCTCTCGCTTGCACGCTTGGATCAGGCGGAACGTGACAATCAGTCAAAGATCAAAAATAAAATGCCCTTAAATGAATAAATGAATGGAACGCCGGAATGCCGAAACTAGCATCCTTTCCGCAGTTTTAAATATATTTATATGTATTTATAATTTCTTTCTTTATATACATATAAATCTCGCGTCACGATGTTTGTTGGAGATAAACTCCGAAACTACTAAACCAATTATGATGAAATTTGGCTTACTGTGCGTAATTTGGTCCAACTTAAAAGATAGGATAGTTTTTGACGTGATAACGTCTTATAAATCGATGAACGCCAGCTGCGTGCACGAAAAAACATGACTCATTGTCACGTTCCGCCTGAGCCGAGCGTACAAGCGAGAACGCGAAACAAGCGTTCGGCCTAAGCGTTCGGCTTATGACGGATCTATCTCTCTTCCACTCCATCGTTATTTAATAACTGTAATAATTTAATAAAAATAAATTTAATTTAAATTACGTAATCACGTAAAATTGTCGTCCGTAAACCGACTTTACAGACAACCATTTTTTTTTTATTCTTGGAAGTGTTTGAGATGCGCTGAAAGTCGTAATTGTTTAAACACGAGTTAATTTTTCAACGTGACCGTGCACCTTAATGATGCCATCTTTAACATACATAAATAATAAATAATAATAATAACAACATTTAACACAGCTTTCGCGCGAAATGTCAAATGGGTCTTAAGTTGGGCCCAGCGGGGTGCCGAAGATCGTGAACGCAGTTAGAGACTTTCCAAAAACAATACTTATCTCTCCTATTAGCGACTGTCTTGTTAAATTAGTGAGGCATTAATCATAGCTCGTGGAGTATCCTATTCCTGCGTTAATACTAGATATATTTCAAATTATTATTGTTTGGTATTATTTATCGATTCTTTTCTAATTAGTGAGTTGAAGATTAATGAAATCGTGATAAAGAAGAGTTTCAATGTAATGCAGTTCATTACAAAATCCTCCAGTAAATTATTTTATTTTTTTGCAGATTTGTTTTATGTTTACGCCGAAATTTCGTATAATCCTGAATGACTAAATTGCCAAATTTTCTCAAAGAACTAATATCCCGAATGCTGATTTTTTTTATAATAGTTGAAAAAAACAATATTGAAACCCAGTGAAACAATTTTAGTACAATTTTTTAAACTGAAAACATTTCTTGCTCGCGTCTAGATTACTCTTCCGGGAAATTGGTCGTTCGGTAACTTTGCGATTCCAACTTTGTTGACCACATGCTTGACTACATTATTAACCCCTCGGGCCTAGGCCATATTTTGTCAAAGGGTCTTTTATAGGGTTATAATATTTCCGCTTCACAATAAAATCAAAATAAATTAAATACTTCTGAATGTATCCGAAAACCAAAAATTGTTTTTAAAAAGTGATAAAATATGCTTTAAAGTTTTATAAGTCGAAATAAACATGTAAATTTTGAAATATAAAAATTCTGCATGCAAACATAAAAATGTTTTAAAAATGGCTAATCATACGTTTTTTCTTACTAAAATAACTGATATAAAAAAAAAATTACACCCATATTTTATTAGAAAAATATATTGAATGGTTGTTGTTCCATGCAAAAATAATTCATAATAAGTTCTCAAAGTTAATTTTTTTCTTCAAATTGCGATCCGAAACCTTGGTTTGATAACCAATAAAAAGGTGTAGGTACCTTTTACTTCTTTTCTGGTTAATTTTTAGATTAAGTGTAAAGCGTGCTGTTTTCTCTTTCTAACACATAGGTCATATTTCTCACTGTGATAGTAAGGAAGACACGATTCCTATGAGGTGTTCTGAAATGCGAACAAATTAGCCTGACGGGTTAACTACATGCTTGATAATTACTATCTATCTAGGTGTTCGTGAGAAAATGAACTAAATTATGTATTCGGTGAAGGAGTAAAATGCAGAAGACTTAATTAAGTAACAAAATAGTAAAGATTATTTTTTCTTACAGAATTTGAACAATTCAAAAAATTTCAAAGTTAATTAGGTTCTGTGAAAGTTCTATTCAAGTTATGCTATTATATATTTATCATTATGGGCCAGTTGCTTCACAAAACTGAAATCATATTGGGACTAAATAAAAAAGAAATCACTTTGTATACACCACTTATTTTATTTATTTTCGAATATTGAAGAAAGAATAACTGAATTTTGATGAGTTGTTCAAATTCTGTGAAACAACCCGTTTTAGACAAATTTTTCAAAGGTTTTGTATCCAAACGTGTTGTCTACCCAACTTTAATAATTACAGATATTCTCTGTTCTCCAATGAAATACCTTCAAAACCCACCGATTCAATTAAAAATCGTTTGAAGCGGTCCAGGGCGTGATTAGATCTCAGCATTTCTTTTCTTCCGCACGATTGAGAAATTAAACTGTCGAATAATAATATTTGAAGTCATCTGTGGGATTTATGTGCGGCTGCAGACGCGAGATGCTTCGCGTATAACCGTACCGGATGATATTAAAACAATTTCCCGAGTACCTTGTTCGTGAAGACCCTTGTTATCCGCTGGCACTGAGCACACAATCTCAAGAAGTGCGATACATTACGATTTAAAAGTACACTGATATCGTCAGTTTACGTTTTCGACTCCGAGTCAACAATAAGACCTAGACTAACACATTCCCCATTTTATGCCATTAAAAATACAAACTACTTATACAAATTTTTAAAAATTGTTCATCCGTTTAGATCTTGGAGCCCGAATATTGTTGATGGTTTAAACAAATATATCAAAGTCTTGTGGAATCCCTCTACCCTGACATCCTCATGAAAACGCGTCTATAAAAAATTGTCTCGTTTCCTCGTTTGGTATGAAGATTAACGAAAAACATACAAGGCCCAAACTAATCGTCTGGAAACTCATCATCAACCTTTCAATTTGGGTTGAATTTGGGCAGAATAGGTACCATAGCGAGCACCTCAAATAGTTATCTACGTTTGGTGATTTAAAAGATGCATGGGTCCACAAGGGTGATGTGTGGATGCGTCTCCTGCATGGTGGACCGAATCATAGTTGAGGGAGACACCTTGAATGGGCCGGGCTTTCTCGACCCATCGCCCTGTACCGCAGTGGCAGGAATGGATTTAGATGTCCGTCACTCCTGAACACACTGACCCCAGATTCTTACCCACCCCTCATGCCTTTCTCCTTCCTAGAACCTTATTTCCTTATAATGGTATAAGTAAAATTTACAAAATTTTAAGAAACCCCCGACACAAAAAAGGCTGATAACCTTGAAATGCCTGAACAGATTTTCATGAATTGTAGCTAAGAACCATCTCTATTACGTCAGCTTTCAAACAAAAAAAAAACTCTGCATCACAATCGGTCCATTCTTTTAGGAGCTACGATGCCACAGACAGACAGACAGACACACAGACACGTCAAACTTATAACACCGCTCCTTGCGTCGGGGTTTAAAAAAGACCCCCTACACAGCTGACATAGACCCTAAGAGAATTTTTTTTCCTCCAATGAAGAGCTAATATAAAAATGCCTCCATCTTTCAAAAAGCTTAAAAGTACGCCCACACAGGCGCAGTCAGGGTCGGCCCTGTGCAGGCGCATTTGGACCAATCCGCTCCTGGCGTTGACTTGCCAAGGAGCCAAGGCTCTGATCTAACACCCAACGTAGCGCTCTTGAGTCCTAGCGCCAGGTGCCGTTTGGCTCAGGTCCAGCCCTGGGCGCAATAATTTCGGTAACCTGTTCATGAACGATTTTCGATATTTGACCAATTTCATCAGAAGTGAGAAAATATTTAGCTTACTTTGGACAAAGAGACAACACCACATTTCTGTCGGTTTGTCGGTTCAGTTTCCTCCGGTTACAGCAACAAATAACTGGCAAAAGGTATCGTTACGGCAACAAATATCCGGCGGGGGAGGATTTATTGCCCTCTCAGCGGATAGCGTTAAATAAATATATCCCGAGCCTTGCCGGCCTTACCGTTAGCGGCCAATGTGGACTGTTTTGGTCGTGGATTATTATTGTGGCTTCCCCGCACTGGACACGCTTCTATACACTGGATTCAACTGAATAGAGATTGATTTATGCATCGAGAATATTGGAAGTGGATTTTAATTGCGAAAATTCCCAGATATTTCTAATCTTAACTACAATGCCCGAGCTTGGTTAGGATAGCAAGCTATCCTGGCAAGATCCTGGCTTACTCTACTGGCTTGGAACAAGTTAGAACGGTTTACACGATGCTAGGAAATTTTAAGCTAGGTAGTATCATTGCAGCGATTAAAGGAAATTTTGAAGGGAAAATACACTACATTAGCCGATCATTTACTAGCTTCGCCAGCCACACAAATGTAGGATAGTAATTTCGGTGGTGGAAGACGCCACCAGCTCAAATACCTATGTATTAGAACCCCATCCTGGTTTGAGATGCTAACCTACTAGTCTCTACGTTCAAAACAAAGCTAATTATGTTTACATGGCTAGAGCCACAACCTTGCTAGATTATTAGCAATAGCTTGCTAGTAATGTTGCTTGGGCATAAAGTCTAAGACATATCAACAAAAAATATATTCAGCTCAAAGTGTTATTTTCTTAATGATGTATGAAGCGTTGAAATGTCAATTTGTTATAGTTGTTAGTGACATCATCAAAACTGCGGTTTTGAGTAATTATTGCGCGTGCCCGTGAAAAATCACGGGATATTATAAATGTAGGATTTGTCAACCTGGCAGTATCTATAAAAAAATATTTGTCTCATTATCATTCATTGTCTTTCAAAATTAGAAAATTATCCAAGTACACAAGACACGTTATATTCATATATATTGAATCATACTAACCGAACAAAAAAGTAGCATCGCTTACGAAAAGGATAGACATTCAAAGAATGTGTGTACGAATAAAATGGCTGTATGAAAATATATCCACTGGATTTAGTTCAGTGAAACCACGCGCGTTGTCTCAGTAACGTATCTTCCCTCCGTTAATTCACCTAAGCATCTGTCAAACATGTAAACAAAAGAAATACACACATTTCAAATATATAATGATTAATGATTAAAATAATATTTTTACCTTCTTTATCGATTATCTTATATGACTAATACTTTAAAACCAATTCCAAAGTTGAAAATTCAAAGTTCATTGAATTTTTAAAAAAAAATCCGTTACGCAGGAATACGTTGGAACATTTCACGTCACGCATGCGCCGACAACCGAAATTAGTATTACTATACATAGTAATAAAATATTTTCATCAGAATTAATTAAAATTTAGACCTCGAGCAGAACCCTATTTTGGGCTCATACTGCAAACTCGACCCCTAGCTGCCATGCGACAAACATAATTTTGTGAAAATTTTGTACATTATGTTTTTGAATAAATTGATGAATGCATTAATAACAATTGTTTCAAATATATAAAAAAAAAATTGTCAGAGGGTTTTTTCAATACGTGACTCAACCCTCTATCGATAAATGAAAAAAAATCGCAAAAAAAAAGTTCCCAACCGCAATTAATTGTCTAATAAAAATTATGTATATTTTATTGAATTTAATCGTGCACTGGTAACATATATCGTGATCACCCGGTCTTATGCAATAAAGGAAACAAAGCGATATGGCACGTTTTAATTTAAAACAATATTATTTGTATCTGATAACCGGATTGTGTGAAAAAAGAATTGAATCGTGTTCCTGAACACTCGCAAATAATATGTTTACCAATCGGCTCCGAGATTTATTGTTCTGTGGCGTCGAAACCTTGTTTTATTCACAATAGTGCATCATTATTTTTATTGAATATTCGATGAAAAAGTGCGCGAAATAAAAAAAATGAAACGAAGCGTATGGTTTACCGTTGTTATTGGTGTTGTAACATCTCGATTTTATCGACAATTGTGTGGTATATGTGTGAGTTTTCGGGTAATCATCGAAGTTGGTGGGAGATATGTTATCAACTCAAATCTTTTGGAATTTTGTAATTATATGTGTAATTCTTTTAATGAAAGATTACAGGTAGATGCAATTTATACTGATTTCCAAAAAGTTTTTGATAAAGCTAACCACACCATCTTACTAAAAAAATTTAATAAACTAAAAAAACAAATAGGATTACATGAATACCTTTATCGGTAGGTGATATCATTTTTGTATAAGAGAACTCAGTTAGTTCTTATTAATGGATTTTAGCAGGGGTGCCCGGGTTCATGGGGTGAGGTTTGTCTAGGTCTTGGAGGCGGATGACCAGGACACACTGAACACCAGATTCCTATCCACCCCTTAAACCCCTTTCCTTCCCAGAACTCTCCTCCCCTTCCTTTCCTTTAAAAAACCTCCCCACAGCATCCCCAAAGATGACGCAGGCCCTGAGGGCAATTATTTTCCTCAGGGCATCCTGTGTGGAGCTCATGTATAAAAAAAAATTGATACAAATCATCCCCTATAGTTGTAACTTCTGGTGTACCACAGGGTTCAAATCTTGGCCCCCTGCTTTTTCTTATATTCATAAATGACCTTGGCTCGAAATTAAACTGTGATTATGCTTTTTTCGCCGATGATCTTAAAATTTAAGATCATCGGCGAAGACCCAGACAAACCTCACCCCATGAACCTGGGCATCCCTGCTAAGTGAACTGGGCTTCCCTGCCAAGAACCACTTGGGGTGACCTATGGCAGGAGTGTTGGTTATCCATTATAAATGGTTTCCGGGACGGCGGTAACTATACCCTCCTCCCAAACTGAATGTTTATTACAAAGTAGGCATGACAAAAAATTGTAATCAAGGAGCTGGAAAACTCCGAGTATAAAGCAGCTAAAACTACCAACCGGTGAGCTCTGGCAAAAAAAATCTATCTAAATATCTAATTCGACGTCTCTATTTTCAGCTCGCAATTGTCATTTCAATCATGTGCTATGGAGGTTTTAAATTTTACCACTTATTATGGACTGAATGCAGTATAAGCAAACACAAATTCATCAAGTGAAGGAAAGCTAGCAAAGAACAGAATTCTGATACCAATACTTAGATATGCCAGACAGTGAGGCATGAAATTGGCAGAAAGGGTGAAAATAAAAATGCCGAAGATTTAATTTTGTATAATTGAGACCTGTGAAATTGTGATTGATCAGATTATTATGTGGCAAGTAACTTGACAACGATGAGAACGTGAAATGAGGGCATTCTCAAATAATACATGGCCTGTGAAAAAGTAATCAACAAAAGCTGGTCATTCTTCAAACGAAAGTTTTATCTGATGAATAGCGTATCAGTATTTGGTCAATCACATTCCAAAAACATATTTCTTATTTCGCTCTCGCAAGTATTCGTCCACAACAATGCCGACACTATTTATTACAATTATCTGAAAAGGAAAGTACCATTAAATTACTAAAGTACCTACCGACGCTCGATACAATACAATGGATTGAGTTGTGCCATTAATTGCGCCATTTCGGGATATAAAGACCGGCACAGATGCTGCGTTATTTATATTTTTCGATGTGTATTTATGCTTTCGGGATTCCGCCATAGAAAGTCGGGACCGGGGTCGGTTGTTCATTCAAAATGTTTATTGTTGATCGGTTCGAGAATTCTTTGATTAATGAGGTTCTTAATCAAAATGATTGGTTGCATGGCGGCAGAAATGTAACTGCTAGTAAAGAAACAGGAAGCAGTTGGATGCATGGCGTATTTCTTTTTGTTATTGGTTAGCATATCGCCAACAACTACTTGTCAGCTTTTACCTACTGTTACATGGTAGGACCTAACCACCACGGCTTCGTCAATGAAGTGGTCAAATTTAATGTAAGAAAATCAGAACCGTGTTCCACGCTGGTACCTCTCATATTTGGTTTTGCTTATTACTTTTATTTACGTTATTTGTACATCAAGTGACTTATTATAACTTATTAAAAAATGTTTATTTTTTTTTAATTTCATTTTCTGAAAGATGCACTTAACGTTTTAAAGAAATTGTTAAAATTGACGGAGATACAGCATTTTATGTGAAACCGTGTGAAACAGTTTGTATGTTGAATTATCCTTCAGCAAAACTTTGAACGCGCTTTTCTCGAAGCTGTATTTTTCAACGTGGTTGACAACATTACAAAAACTATACATCTGATTTGCATGCACCAAGTCTTAAACTGTTCGAAAATCCAGTCTCTATGGCTCCTGCAATCCGTTTTGAGTCTACCAATAAATTGTTTCAGACTTTATAGTTTCCGGCAGCCCATTACAATATTTCATCCTTTTTATAGAGCAAACTGTTTTGCGTATTGGCTATGTTCTTTTTTGATAGTCTGATTTCATTGCATTGTCCTTTTGTTGTGCCTGTGAATGTCCTTATTATGTATATAATTTTCTTTGAAAAGTTTATTAACATCTTGTTTCACTGTAAGTTAATTTAGTTCGTTTGACATTTTAGCTACTTTTTAAAATCTTTATAAAGTTAATTTATCGAAAAAGTTAATTTTGAAATATTATTCATGTTTCTCAATGTCACATTGAGAAACATGAATAATACTTCAAAAAAAATGTTCTAACTCATTAACTAAACCAATTACTCATATAATTAATGTAAGCATTAAAAGTGGAATATTCCCATCAAACCACAAAAAAGCCATTATACACACCTGTGTATATATCCGGAGATTCGAAAGAAATAAACAACTACCGCCCAATATCGTTAATATCCAATGTAGCTAAAATATACGAAAGAGTTATAAAGAAACGAATTGTAGATTACGTGGAAAATAAAAAATGTATTAACCCCAGTCAATACGGTTTCAGAGAAAAAATGAGCACGCAAGACGCAATAGCGGAATTAACTAGAGTTAAATATAAAGCACTGGATAAAGGTAAAAAATGCTTAAGTATATTTATTGACCTCCGTAAAGCTTTTGACAGTGTTTCACATTCAAAATTAATCAACCAACTAAATAAGTAGGAATAACCGATAAAGCTAAATCGTGGATAAATAGTTATCTATATCAAAGAACACAACAAGTAAAAGTAAACAACGAATTAAGTGGTGTAGAAAAAAATAATTTTGAACTCCCACAAGGAACTGTATTGGGCCCAATACTATTTATATTATATGTAAATGAACTTTTTGAACTTCCTATCATCGGAAAGATTATATCTTATGCGGATGATATAGTATTAACGATTGAAGAAAACTCTTGGAAAGAGGCCGAAATATCAGCAAATAATGCAATAAATATCATTAAACAATGGTTTGACGAAAATTTACTCTCTTTAAATGTTGAAAAAACTCATTTTCTACCTCTAAGCCTAACAGAGAATATCTCAAATATAAATGTAAATATTAAAGTTCACGACTTTGCCTGCTTAAAATCGCACCCTGTAACTCAAATTGTATACATATTAGTAGTAAAGAACAAATAAAATATCTCAGAATAATTATCAACAATAACATCAAATGGAAAAATCAAATAAACTCCACAGTAGACAGAATGAGGAAACTAATATATATATTTTTTAGACTTAGAAATACTATCTCATTAAAAATATTAAAAGAAATTTACTTTGCACTTGCCCACTCTGTACTACAATACGGAATCGTAGCTTGGAGGGGTGCATAAAAATCATCCCTTCTCCCGCTCGAAACAATTAAAAAAATTCTTATAAAAATTATCCTAAAAAAACCTTATTACTACCCAACAATAAACGTATTCCAAGAATTCCCTGTTTCCGCACTTACAAAACTTTACGAAAAAATAGCACTACTTCAGCTACACAAAGATATCTTTAATAAAAATATTACTGCAAAATATTAGCATAAGGAATACTTCTATTGGTGGACTAACTGTACGAACCACAACTGCACAGAATCACTATGTATATAAAGGAATAAAATTATTTAATCAATTACCCGCTGATATACGAACAGAAAAAAATACAACAAATTTAAAAAAAAATTAAATCTTATTTTGGTAGTACCACCATATTTTAATTTTCTCCTAGATATATTTTTGACTGTTATTCCTAATGTTTTATGTACATCCTATATACATTTCTTGTTTAATTACACCTATGAACTTTTAAAATATGGTATGTCTAAATCTCTTCACAAGTTAAACTCTTTAGTTTGTGATAAGGATTTTTTTTTTTTTTTTTATAATTCTTAAGTTATTAACAAGTTGTCCTCTCCTAAACACAAGCATCTGCTTTCTTAGGAGAGTGTATAAAATATGTAAGCTATATTATGTTACATTATGAAAATGTAAATGAAACCAGTATTAATAAAAAAATAATAAAAATAAACAACATCTGACAATAACACGTGACATTGAGAAACATAAAGAACATCTTATAACATGTGCTTTTCCCTTGGCCTGCAAGACGTTCAGAATCGAAGGGCTCCATATGGCATTGAGAAATATGAACAACATCTTATCACACATGACATTGAGAAACATGAAGAGCATCTTTTAACATACTTTTTCCCTTGGGCTGCAAAACTTTCAGAATCGTAAGCGCTCTATACGACGCGACATCGTGAAACTTGAACAGCATCTTATAACACAAGACATTGAGAAACATGAAGAACATCTTATAACACGTGCTTTTCTCTCGGGCTGCAAGACGTTCAGAATCAGAAGCGCTCCATACGACATTGAGAATCATGAACAGCATTTTATAACATATGACATTGAGAAATGTGAAGAGCTCTTCTAACACGTGCCCCTTGGGCTGCAAGACGTTCCGAATCGGAAGCGCTTCATATGATATTGAAAAACATAAACAGCATCTTATAACACATGACATTGGGATACATGAAGAGCATCTTATTATAACACGTGCTTTTCCCTCGGGCTGCAAGACGCTCAATCGGAAGCGCGAAACAAGCTCAAGTGTGGCTCCTCGAGCCGTACAGTGTATCCGTTCCCTAACTTGGTTATTGTATCACTGAACTTGTGTATTATTATTAAGTCCAGCCTTATTACTGCGCCACAATGGAAACTGAATCATGTTCCATGTACGAGTATACGCGCCATATTAAAATCGTGATTACGTATTTCATTTTTCATTTTGTTTATTAGTCTGTGTTACTGTCTTGTATTATGAATATTGCGCTTAGGTATCTTGTTTTCCTTTGCTCACGTTTTGTATGTTCTCTGCCTCTGGGCATATCGAATGTTACAGATTTGTTTTGATATTGTTTGCCCTTGTTAGATATTTTGTTTTGAATTGAGTTTCTATATCCGATACGGTAGATTATACTACTGCTTCTTGTGAGTGCTATTTTTGGACCAAGTTCCTACAAGATGCTATTCCCTGCCACTTCGCCACGCCCAGTCACGAGGACCAGGTTTTTGATGATTTATTCGAATCTCTGAGAGATCTATTAATATGCCACATCTCATCAAGGGGTTACATGGGTCTTGAAAATTTGAAAAACTTTATTTTTTCTTCATTTATCTAATAGTACAATATGTCTAGAACATTCTCATAAAGTTTCAAGTCAATCGGGGTAAAATTTTAGGAGAGAGATCTTTTGCTAATCCCCCGCCCGTTCGGAAAAACCTTGAAACATGAAACTTCAATCGCGTTTATCTCGATACACCATTTTTGAAGTCGGTAGACAAGATTTCTCAGAAACTTGTTTCTCAGAATATTGAAATTTGGCACACTTCTTCAAAATAGCATTGACCACTCTCTGACCGAAGGACTGTTTTTTTTTCGGCTACAAATAATTTTACAAGGCTATACGTAGGGTAGATTGTACCAAAAATTGAATTATTTTACATAACGCTCTGCCAAAAATTCAAATTTCAATTTTTTTGAAATTTGAATTTTTCAGAGACAGCTTATACTTATCTATTAACTTGGTATTTTTAGGGAAAGGAAGGAGAGGAAGTTCTGGAAAAGAAAAGGTATGAGGTAGTGGGAATCTGGGGTCAAGTGCGAATGTGTATAGGAGTGACGGATGTATTAATCCATCCCT
The DNA here is from genome assembly GCA_936435175.1 of Glyphotaelius pellucidus. Taxonomy (NCBI): domain Eukaryota; kingdom Metazoa; phylum Arthropoda; class Insecta; order Trichoptera; family Limnephilidae; genus Glyphotaelius; species Glyphotaelius pellucidus. The sequence goes on along the minus strand of OW386544.1, from coordinate 13,860,652 downwards.
ACCACTACGGTGCGAGACGCCGTGTTGAAAGAATCCGGATGAAGAGATCTAGGTTAGGTCTCCCTCATCCAGTGTTTCCCAATCCGGCCTGCCACGCAGTAGGTGGGCAAATGCTTTCGCCGCCAAGACCTAGCCAAACCTCACCCCTGTGAGAACCCGGGCACCCAAAATGCAGCGAAACACTTGGAGTGACTTCGGCAGGGTTGTTGGTTATTCGATTAATGGTCCCCCAAACCGCTTCCCAAATTGATAATATTTACAGGCTCTTCAGATAACAAAGCTTTCAAGTTCTCATAATACCTTCAAAAGTGATTGCAATCGCAGTATTGTTTATCTGAGAATGATATATTCGTATTATCTTCATTGCTCCTCTGCCAGACCATCTGCTCTATTATAACAAACTGCACTTAAACCAGGTTTCACGATCTGTTTATTATGCTTTCCTGTTCATTTCCAATTAATTTTATTATATTTTCTCTAGGATCTAACTTGATTGATATGTCTACAGTACAGTCATAATATGCCATTGCTTGATTTCATGTCTGTACCTTAAAGGATAAACCACGCAAGTCATCTTTTTGGCGCTTTTGAGTTGAACATGCAGAAAAATTTTCTGTTTTTCATTACATTAGTGAATGAAACAACCAAGTTCATAAACAGTAAATTAACTGATTTGGCTAATTACAAAACCACTGGAGTCCATTTTATTTTACATGAAAAACAACGGAAGTCCAACGTACATTGTTTATCCTCTAAGAAAAAATCAATTTTAAACATTATCTCTGTGTTTTAAAGGATAAACGACGAAGGTGACCCTTTGACCTCTCTAGCAAGGCTCTCTCGGAACATCGCTGCAGTGGGAGGGATGGATTCATTCGTCCGTCACTCTTGGACCAACCCCCCGAATCCTACCCGCCCCTCATACATTTTTGCTTCCCAGAACTTTCTCTCCTTCCTTTCCTTAAAAGACCTTCCACACAGCATCCCCAAGATGACATAGGTCCTGAGGGGAATTATTTTCTTCCGTCTTTCGAGTGTCTAGAGCCAATCACCCGCTGGATGACCTCAAATAGATTGAAACTGAATCCGTCGAAGACTGAGTTTCTCTGGACCGCCACAAGCAGACGTCAGCATAACATTGATAACTCCCCAATAACCATTTCAGGAAGCGACATCACTCCAAAGAAGTGTATAAAACTACTGGGTGTCAATCTGGACGCTGATTTTTCCCTTAAAACTCAAGTGAACAGAACCGTAAGCACGGGCTTCTTTCAATTAAGGCAAATTAAAGCAGTAAAGCGAAACCTACCAACGGAGGCGACTAAATTACTAGTCAATTCGTATGTCATTTCACGTCTAGATTATTGCAACGGAATATATGCCAGTCTTCCGAAATATCAAATCAATAAACTACAATCCGTTTTCAACGCTGCGGCAAGACTTATCACCGGCGTATCTAAATATTCCCACATTTCAGAGCATCTCAAAAATCTTCATTGGCTCAAATGTCCTGAAAGAATCCAATTTAAGCTCTGTTGGATGGTATTTAAGTCCCTCAACGGAATGGCCCCGACTTACTTATCGGAATTGTGTATTCCAGAAAATTCCAATTCTCGACAGTTAACCCTGAGATCAGCAGCGTCATCAGCTTTCGGAAGGTTAAAGGAACCAAAGCGTGCACCAGATACTAAGTTCGGTGAGCGCGCTTTCGGAGTGTCAGGACCCAAAGCCTGGAATGGACTGCCACACGACTTAAGGATGATCACAAATTCAGCGGAATTTAGAACTAAACTTAAAACCCACCTTTTCAGACAGTCGTACCCTTAAATTCAAAAACCTTTCACCTTAACCTTCAATGCCCGCGACATTGTAAAAATAACTCATTTGTTAAAAAAAAAAAAAATAAATAAATAAATAAAAAATAAATAAATAAAAAATAAAAAATAAAAAAATCAGTTATAAGCTTTATGTAAGGGTCATTTCATGAAGATTCCCTAAAGACTCCTAAATTCTCCAGTCTCTCAAAATAAATACAACTATACTTTTGCCACTAATCTTTTAATGTAAATTCATGCAAAGTCCAGTGTTTTAAATATAATGCCCTCCGCGTGCAAGACCGTATCTTCTGCAACTATCTTAACGTATCTATTAACTTTCTAATTTCTCGGAAGTGACCTGCCAGGTAAGTATGTTTCTGTATCTGTTTGTAAATAGTTAAATTAGATAGAACCTAGGAATTAATAATAAGCTGTACAGCGCCCTTGAGGTGATTTTTCACAAAAACGGCGCTCTACAAATTATCCAATTATTATTATTATTATTATTATGTGGAGCTAATATAAAAAAAAACCTGTCTGCATCAATGCAGCATCTGTCAGAGTTGGTTATGTCTATCTGTCCTTCCTGGCGAAGATGTTCGTGGAATTGGTTCTGGTATCAGAACACCAGCTTCTCTATCAAGAATATAGTCAAACACATTATTTAAGCCAGATGGTGTAATGATATTTTATTTGTTAAGTTGCTCATAAATTTCAAGTAAAAAAGGTTAGTTTTTCAAACATTCAGATAAAAATCGCTTTCCTATGGTAGATACAGATGTTTAATTGCCTCAGTAAATACTTAACTCACCTAACCGATAAATTACTGATTTAAAAATGCAAAGCTTTTTTATGGCCCCACTCATAAAGTATTTTAGTGCAATGCAATTTATGCGTTCTTTGTTTATAATAATAATAATAATATTTGGACGATTTGTAGAGCGCCGTTTTTGTGCGAAATCACCTAAAGGGCGTGGTGCAATACATTATGAATTCTTAGGCTATATCTTATTTTATTATTTACAATTCCGTTACAGTTGTATGTGTTCTAAAACAGTATTTATTTATTTCTATGCTCGGACTTACGGTTTACATTTTACATATTATAAGTTAGAATAACAATGATATAAAAATGTTATTTTGTTTCGTGAACTCCTCACTGGCAGTATTATCGTGCAAGTTTTTTTTCTTCACTTTTAATGACTGTTCAAAAGAGTGATGAAGGTGCACTTTTTTGAGTTGTCCGGTCTAGCAGTCTAGTATTTTTTTTTATTGTCCAGGTCTAGATGAGTCCAGTCCTTTTTTATTGTCTAGGTCTAGATGAGTGTAGTGCTTTTTTTTATCCAGGTCTAGATGAGTCCAGTGCTTTTTTATTGTCTAGATCCAGATGAGTCTAGTGCTTTTTTTATTGTGTATGTCTAGATGAGTCTAGCGTTTTTTTTTATTGTCTAGGTCTGAAGCGTCTAGTGCTTTTTTTACTATCCAGGTCTAGATGAGTCTAGTGCTTTTTTATTGTCTAGGTCTAGCTAGAAAATCCTAAAAATTTTAGGAGCTGAATTTTAGCATTTTTTTTTCGAATCAAGGGTCGATATTTTTTTGCGTTTAAAAAAAACAAATGCTGCGGTTTGTGCTTTGATACTAAAATCTACTTCTGTTCCAACATCCACTATAAAAACTTGAATGTTGTTGAATACATCGTAATTGCCAAAAATGTGAAAACTGACAACTTGTGGCTTAAAAACTTCTACAAGTGTGAATCGTTGGCTAAAAGTTTCGGAGGTAAACTTTGCTTAGTAAGGTTTTCTAGCCTACTTATGATCTCTTTTGTGTATCTTGCGAATTAACTATGTAACAATTTCTAGACATTTTGTTTTGAAGAGTTTTATTTTACGTGTACAATGTGAAATAAAACTCTTCAATTCAATTAAGGAAAATAAGAGAAAATTAGAAACATATTTTTTGGATGCGTGGAATACTGTTTACAGAGCTTCTAGTAATTACGCTTCGACCACAGTGTTAGGATATTTTGTGGAGCGTCTCCCGAGCAATGGGCGGCATGGGCGCTAGGCACTTTAGGCAGTGTAGGTAGGACATAGGACACAGGCCTTCAGGTCAGCTTGCTGCTCGTGTTCCCATTACGGATCGGGCGACACGTCAATTTATTGTCTCTGCCCATCCTCTGCACTACATACATTATGCTTATTAAAGTGTCCGGCCGGGCTTGTTAACTATCGGCCCTGCACGAAGTGAGTATAGACCACAGAATCCCTAAGAGGAAGATACTGCGGAAGGTCAGGGTTTGTTTTGTCGTAATTGTCTAGGACAGTGTTCCGCAAACTTTTAGTTCATTATCAAAGCCTGCACTTTTTTATTGAATCGCAAGCCATGACCTTTGGGAACATTTCGTTACTAATCCATGTGGGCGTGGCTGATCCATAACACCAACTTAGCGCGAAAGCTTTCAATCTTATCCGATGACGTTAAAGTATTTGAATTCTTGCATTGCTTTTTTGGTTGATCTCATTTAAATGGGGGAATATGTTCGCCTGGCCTATTTTATTACCGATCTGATAGTCGGATCGCCTAAGCTGGTCTAACAGCGTCACAATGTTACTTTGTTACAATGCAGCATTGCGATGAGGCACACCAGGTACACTACGACTACGGTACACCACTGTGCCGCGGCACACACTTTGCGGAACACTGGTCTAGGACACCGGTTGTCAACCTTTTTGAGCCTGTTTATTAAACATACCATTCATAGCAATTGGTAAAATAAATGGTAACAAAAATATAAACTACTCATTATAGGTTTTATTCGATAATGTATTTTTTATGTCGGAATACGGGTGCAGTTTTAATAATGTAAGGCATTTCTTGCTGCTTTTTGACGATTATATTATTATATACATTTTCCAGTCACGCTGTAAATAATTAAATTATTAAAAATAATGACAACTTGTCGTTCGTGTAATTGTAACAGTTGTTTACATTATAAATCGAACAAAACGTGGTTGCAATGTAAGTTAATAAACTTGACTTTCTGGCATCTGACGCAGAAGTATGGCGTCTGTATAGAGCATTGAATTAACGTCATTCGAACCCACGCATTGCTTGTACAACATATCAAAGACGTCGTAGATTTTGTCCAATGCATAAATAGTAACTTACCTTCTGCATAACGTATTCAGTTTTAGTCCTTCTGCCCGATGCACTTAGCCAAATAACTTTTGGTTTTGGATTTATTAGATAGGTACCTGCGGTGTGCAGGCTGTGTACGTAGTTTCATTGTCCTTCAGCAGATATCGTTGTTATAGGTAGTTGTATGTAGTTTTGAGGTGTCTCAATAAATATCATTTAAGTAGTACCTTAATAGAGTGGCAACTCTCGCCGTTTGTGTTAACTCCCGTGCGGTTACGGAAATAGCCGATGATATACGATCCACAGCTGGGCACCTCCAGTGTCGAGTTCTCTTGCTTCAGAATTATACAGAAGATCTATTAGAACGGAATTTTGGTCCATTTAAATATTCATTGTAAACCACACGATAACGCAAATAAAGGATCGAGCTTTATTGAAGTTCCCCGAAACATATCACGTTATCCCAATCACTGGGATTGAAGAACATTACAGTACCCATAATATTGGTATCTTCGTGGAGTTTGCCCCTAAATAATTATTGTATGATTGTAAAAAAAACGTATGGTATTTTAAACTTTGGCCTCTAATAAGTGACAAAAGTAGTGTGAATCTCTTGGGAACTTTGTCGAGTCCAAATCGTATAAAAGCTTTGAGCGCCCCCCTTATTTTTTGCAATACTCCTGGCAGCCTCAATTTATGAAATGTAAAAAAAAAATACCTCTTATTCTCGCATTGCAATGGAAATCGAATTCACAACGTAAAATATAATTTCTAGATAGATTATGTCACAATTGCATCACGCAAGGTGGACTAGAGTGGACCGTGCGTGGACCGTGGACCGTGCGTGGACCGTGGTGGACCGTGCGCCCGACATCGCTAAGGAAACGTCAAGTTTTAAATAGTCTAACCACTCAAACAGTTACTACTGTACCCACGCCCACTTTTCCTTTGTAAGATTTTTTGCTTCACACTGCACTGTACTGTTCATTATGTACATATATTTCAAAACTTTCAATAAAAAATTTAATTCAATTTTTTATGAGAAAAACTCTCTTTTTATAACTTTTGAAGGTTATTCCCATCAACGTAATATATCATTGAAGAAGAAGATAACACTTATAATCTAAATGAAAATATGAAAGAAAACAAGACACAGAAAAATAGAAAAAGACAATGGTCGCAACTGGGACTCGAACCCAGACCTCTCGTCTAACCGGGACGTGCGCGTTTTCCAATTTCGCTATTGGAAAATAGAACTAGTTGGAGATAATATTAATGATTCTAAATATTTGAAATATGAGATTGACAAATATGACGGTTTGACAGAAGGTGGCAATAGCGAAATTGGAAAACGCGCACGTCCCGGTTAGACGAGAGGTCTGGGTTCGAGTCCCAGTTGCGACCATTGTTTTTTCTATTTTTCTGTGTCTTGTTTTCTTTCATATTTTCATTTAGACTATAAGTGTTATCTTCTTCTTCAATGATAAAAAAAATGTAATAATCCATGATTGTTTAATATGCTTGCGATAAAAAATATCAACAACAGTCGCCACCACTTGCAAACTGTCGTTGCTCGATGGCACTGACTTGATCACGTAAAACTTCAAAAGCCGCCGTGCGCTGTATGTACTCGTATGTAGTCGCCTTTGTGCATCACACTACGTTGCCAAAAGCTATTGAAAACGACCACCGTAGAGGTGCTCGTTTTCATTAGCTTTTGATGCAGCGCGTATAATGGATTGTTTAATTGCGACAAATTCCGCATGCGATTAATTGTGGTTTCATTGCAATCTATAATAATCATCGCCAACGTGATCGCAATAAGACATAACGCAATAACATAATTATTGAACAACGGCCATGGATTGTAGGTTTATTATTATTGTGACATCCTTTCACTATTAGTGGAAACTCCAGACATAGAGCAACACATCTTATTATCTGTGGTATGGTATTTATCGGAGATTATCAATAGTTACAAAATAGTTATTCCGCTTGCCTTAAATTTATTAAATAGGTATGAAGATTCTCACAGTCAACTTTCATAACGTTATTTTTTGGATGAACTGAGATGATGTGAAATGCTGCGTTCTCTTTATTGGGTGTTTTGTAGTCATCTTCAGCTTTTAGAGTTTTTATTAGCCACTTTGTTAAAAACCACTTGGAAATTTTTTTTCAATCTTCAAAAGAGTTAGGCAAGTCAAATATATTAATTGTTTTTTAATGCGTTTTTAATATTTATTACTATAATGTAAGAGTTTTAAACCGCACAGCGCTCTACAATGATATTTGCATGTTGTATTTGTATAATTAAAACTAACTCGCTTGCAATAAGGATCTCGTGGTCCCAGAGAGCAATACGGCAAAGTATCAAAAGACATATACGTATCTGGGACCGAAATTTTATAATAAAATCCCCCCAGAATTAAATATTAAGACATGAAAAATGTCCTGCATCGGTTCATTAATAACTAAATGGTTGATTGACTTGGGTAGAATGGAGTCTGAAAAACTATTAAATAATGTCACTTAAAGTTTTACATGGTTACCTAAAAATGGAAAAATAAATATAAACTTAGTACATATTTAAATTAGAAAAAATAAATAAATAAACAAACAAACCAAATCAACATTTTATTACAAAATACAAGTCTGGCTTTTTCATCAGCAATTGGAATCCTTAGAACAGGCAATCTGCCTAGCTAGGAACTAATATCGACCTGCAAGACATAATAACACTTGTACACATTTTTAATATTTACGGTTATCTTGAAATATTATTATTATGTTATTTTTGCTATTTAATTGTATCTAATGTAATATAATAAATAAATAAAATAAATGTTTGGCTTAAATAAATGGTTGGTTAAAATAAATAAATGGCTTTACCAGATCGAATGACTTCCGTGATGACTCAGTAGTTAGTGTGGTCGTTCAAATAATGAGAAGTCCTGATTTCAAACTGACCCAACAATTCAAACTGGTGAAACAAGGCATAATCAATCCAATAATTATGCTTACGAGAATCTCTCGAAGTAAACAACCCTGGAATTGTTATTGGGTGTTTTCATTTTGGAGTCTGCGGTAGAAGAGCTCTAAAATAAAAATGAAGATTGATGTGAGCACGAGGATTCCCCACACGATGAAGATGAACCTGAAGTTTGCCAAGATGAGAGCACGGTTCTTGAGAAGTGTCCACATAAGATTTATGTATCCGTTTCAAGGCGAAGCTATACTTCTTGCGCTTCTCCCAGAACTCGAGTAGACCAGCTTCCGTGAGATGTTCATGAATTTTTTCGAGTCTACCAAGCAAGGGCCATCCACTTCGAACTATCTGCGAGGAATACATCGTGTTTACTGGTTCCTTCATTACATGTAGTAGCTCCCTTCCATCTGCGGACACAGTATCCACTACCAAAGAATCAGCAACGTCAAGAGGACTGATTACACAAGTGTCCCTGTCGTAGCCGATCCGATAGGGTATATTTTCGACTATTCCTATAGTCTCTGTGCCAGGATTTGACGCACCGTGAGTTCTCCCCCATTTGAAATACCAGAATCCATATCTCCCAAACAATCTTTCATACTCCCAATCTTCAGTCCAGATTCTTTGAGTTGTTCTAAAGTTTCGAGATCCGTACTCTCGCGAACTGCCAGTTTTGTCGTAATCGTCCCAATGTAGATGTTTATTATGGCCATTGACCAGACACTTAAGCTGACGCAAAATATATTTTCTGAAAAGTATTTCGGCAGTTTAAAAGACATGTTGGTCATAAGACAAATGCAGTCCATTATCACTTGCAGAAGGGTGTCGGTTATTGTATTTCGGGTGCGAAACTTGTCTCTCGTTTTTAATTTTTGCCTGCGATTTAATTTTACGGTTGTCCACGATAGTATTATGAATACAATGAATGAGAAAGATATAAATGAAACATTTGCACCTAGCACACTGAATAGAGTTCCGATGACATTGACTTGAGGAACGCCTTTTGGTGCTAAGATTATTAGGGTAGTTTGATATACCGTTCTTAGAAATTTCGAATTATTAAATACATCCCCGTGATCTTTCTTCGATTGCCAAACATCTCTACAACCCCATCATCTACATCTCTCATTCCGCCGGTCAAGGATCCATTGTTTATGAACCCTCCGTACATGATTCCATCTCTGGGATAGCTGTAGATTGGAGTAAAGTTGAGGAACTTGACATATTCATTAACAATGTCTCCTTCGCTTCCTTCAAATGTAACTATTTTTCCCGATGCATCTGGGTAGCTTCCGATAGCCCTGTGAAGTTCTGCATTACTATTTTAACCGGAAAACCTCTCATGTCCTTAGTTCTGTCATCCATGTATGAAAGTAACGTCTTCCAATTGGTTTTAGAACTTTTCTCAGTAAATAAAAAAGTTCGAAGAGAAGTTTCTGACTTCCCCGAAGAAACGAAATATGGGTTATCCACGGCAACGCACAACAACACAGTTGAGTTGTCCAATGACATATCAGCGATAAACACATTGAAGTAAAATAGTTGATTCCAAGCCTTTTGTAGAAAAATGGCAGATTCTGAAGTGTCGGTTGGTGGGGTTATAATAATAAATGAATCTGTTCCTTCTTGATTCGGAAAGACGGTCCTCACAATCTCCAGAATATTCCAAGCATCTTTCAAATTCTCCGCATAAATTATAACATTTTCTTTACGTTTTTCGTCTAATGAACTCGTAGAGATTCTGAAATTTTTAACGGTTTTTAAACATGTGGTTTATATTTTTACGTGGTGTTTAAATATTATAGGCATTTTTGAATTAAAATTTTACAAAGATTTGATAACTTTTTTTTCATAGACTGACTCTGATCGCTCAGTCACGTTGGTGACACCTAAGTACTCTTGGGCTACATGTTGACGAATTCAGTCTTTTTCAAATGGATGTTCTAGGCCACCATTTCAAATTATGGGGAAAGTGAAGGTAAATTTATATTTACATTTTTTTTAAATGGGCAAATTTCATAAGTGTGTGAAAGATTGGAGTCGAGATGAGATGTTGAACGGAGGGAAGACAATTTTAGATAAGGCTTGATAGAAGAGTTTGTTTAGAGAGGGACAATAAAAAATAAGTGACCTAAAGTTCCCACTTCTAGACCACAGAAAGTAAAATATGCGGAGTCATGAATTTTAAAAAGGTGAGAAGGAACGGAAAATGTCCAATTCTCATTCGAATAAGTAAGAAATTTCTGTCTTGGAAAAATTGGATAATTCGGCGTCGAATGTGTTGCAGCGTTTACAGCAATTTATTTTTTTAATTAATGTGTACCTAGGTACCAAAGATATTCAAATAGAAGAGATGTGCTATGGTGTCCGCCCGACTGTCGGCGGATTACTTCCTAATGGGAATAGTTTGAATACGGAAAGTAGTTGTTTTTGAAGGTGTGCAGTAATATTGGTTGAATACGGAAAGAATTCGTTCATTTAGATGATTTTTTTAAGGTGTACAGTAGTATTGGTTAACAATATCGGCGACACCAGGAAGCACAGTCCCCAGTAAAAACTGCCTATAGAACATCTCTAATATTTCAATATCTTTGCTAGATACTAACTTATTCTGCATAAGACATGTATTCGTAGAAAATAAAGCAACATAAAATTTTTTAATTAATTTCAAACATTTTTACCTTCCTCCAATAGAATTTCGCGAAGCTTTTAAATTACATTCATTTACGGATATATTTAGCATCATATCTACAAGTCTTTCATATCTCACTTGACTCGATGTAAAAAAATTTAATATATTATTTTGATTTCCAAATAAATTACAAATAAGCCCTGACCAAACAAGAAAAAGGAAGTTATTAACTTCAATATTCTTGTATGGATCAATGTCCAACTCCATAGATATTAAATTGTCCATGTTTTTAAATTTAAAAAAATCTGAAAGTCACACAATTTCCTTAATGCGCTTGGTTTAACTGAATTGTCAAATAAAAATTATCCCCTTATATACCTACCCATCGTGCGATATCTAACTTTTGCATATCTAATGTTATTTTACTTATTTAGGGGTTAGGAAAAATTCTGCTTTTTAAAGCAAATTACACCCGCACCTAATGACAGGTTCTGCTTTACTTCCGGGAAGCACAATTATTTGTAATTTCATCAATCACAATTATGGTTGTAAGTATGTAATACATACCAGTGTCGCAGCGATCACTGTCGCTTGTAAAGGAATATTTTTTAATGATATTAATAGATATATCTGGTGCGTTCTTTTTTCTTTTCTCTCTCACATTATTTTCTATCTTTATTTTTTACTAACTCTATGAAATCACATTAGTTAATTCATTTCTGAAAGTTTATTATTAAAACTTGGTTATCCTATGTTTCTCCACCTTTTTTGCAAGAGCTTTCTTGCTCTTAAAATGATCGTAACACGATTTACTTTAAAAGTAAATAAAAAATCTTTATATCTCCTTAAGGTGGCGCTTCCCCGCTCAAAAAGAAGAAGATGGAGAGATATGTAATTACGAATGTTGGACAGAGCGTGCTAGTATTTTAAATGATAAAGTTGAAGCGAAAATTGTGAAAATGCTTAATAAAACCTGACTCGTTTAAAATAGAGCAAAAATCTCGTGGAAGGCATCTTAAGTATCATTTAAAAAAACATTGTGAATTTTTTCACAGATATAACTTGTAAAATAATATAAATAGACTTGTTTTTAATAATTTTCGTAGCATACTCTCCGATTTTTTTCTATCGAGGGAATTTCATATAATTTGCGTTTCGGCGTGGAACGTATCTAATTTTCAAAAATAACATATATTTTTTGGGGTGTTAGTTATCCAGTAAGTGATTTTATTTATTTTATTTACATAATAAAAGTTTGTCGTAAATGTTATTATATTGTAAGCAGTCAAATTATTTAAAACTTTTTCTAGTTCGTAGTCAACACTGGCACAACTAATCTGACAGATCTGTCACAGTGTAAAAAGTATGCATACAGAATAATGAGATCATAATTATACAAACGTCCCATTTCTTGCTGTACTTTTCCAAATAAAACATTTTTTGCTAAGTGAAATAATAATTTCAAAGTATATATATATATACGCTTACCACTGAATTAGCAACGGAATTCCAAATAAAAATCACTTTGCAAAATAAAAATCAACCGCAATCACCGAAACCGAAGAAAATTTCTTTTAATAAACATAGATAAAAACGTAATTTGAAACCTAAATTTTTTTTGAGAATCCCCATTTTTCTTTTTAGAAACATAATATCATTTTGAGTTTTCAGTGTTGAAAACAACATTGCTTGATTTATGTAAGTACATCAACAATATATAAGATTCATGAGAATTCCAAAAAAATAAATAAGCGACTAGCAATACCAGTAATTTTCTCAAATCTAAAAAAAAATTCTTGGAGTTTGAAATTTCCCTAGATTTGTGCTGATTTTTCTTTTCCCTAAAAAATATTTTTCTCCCTTAGATCTAGGGAAATTTCCCTAGACATACCATCCATGGTTAGTGGTGAAATTTGTGCTTATGTACTTGGAAGCGATACCGTGTTGCCAGCTCCACTTCTCTACGAGCTGGTATTACAATATTCTTCAGAATGGTTGTAGATTTCAGTTGCCTCAGTAATCAGGCTCCAATTGGAACTGGTTCCAAAAAAGCCTGTTCACCGAATCCACTGTCATCTAGTGATGGCTAGTCACCGGAACAAAGTAACCGAGACAAGCAATGGCGTAAGAACTGGTGAAGAAACACCCCAAAAACAAATAACGAAAATCCTTTTGGCCGTGAAAATCTAAAAACATCCGTGGCTATATTGTTTGCGAATGGGACCCGGCAAACAGTTCAATGCTAGTAATTTGTTTTTATTTCCTTGCTACTTTCCCTCCCGAAATGAGTTTTTTCCATCTCTTTGGAGTACTTACCTATATTTTCATTGGTTCAGTAACACGATATGCAAAAAAATGAAGAATTGAAAAGGTCAATGCATTCCCTTGCAATTTTACAGTCAATTCATTCAGCGTGCCAAACCGAGTTGCTGAACGTATCAAGTAGACCAGACACAATAACCCTAAGGGCCGTCACGAGGTATTTCAATTATGAGCCATTAACATTACAGCGGCGGTACTGTGCAGTGCGCAGGGTCAATTTAATAATATTATGTCTCGCGTTATCCGGCATAAGTGTGGACGGCCCTTAACCCCTGAATACTGAACGGTCGCTTATTGGTAGCATCGCCTCAATTGCTTACATAATAGATGAATAATAAGTACCTAGTTTTAAATGTGCGCATTGCTTTTCCCCATATTTTTATGCGGTCTGGATAGATGGACACTTAGCCAACGAAAGAAAACGGATGGATGCCCTCGAAATGTGGTACTGGAGAAAAATGCTAAGGATTCCATGGACAGCCAGACGCCCAAATGTCTCCATCCTGGAAGAACTAGGCATCCACAATAGACTTACAACTATCTATCTGCATACAACGTTTTTTAACCACTCCGGTCTATCGCCTTTGTGCAAGTTTTTTGCCTTAAACGAACTGTCAGATTTATAAAAATTTTGTGTTATTTACGTTTCGCAATTAAAACTCAATAAATGAAATATTTCTGAACTCAGCAAATACTAAAAACTGTTTTTGAAAGGTGATAAAATATGCTTACAAATTGTATTTTTACAAATAAATATTAAAATTTAGGATGCAACATTAAAAAATTGTAAAAATGACTCACGTGATTTTTGTTATTTATTTTTGGGGTTTTATGTCGTATTTCGCTACCTCCCTCTAGCCAATGTTTCGGGAAGCGTTACAGTGTCCATCATCAGGGCAGATGAGCGAATAAATAACAAAAATACTTTTGGCCGTGTAAACCTAAAATATTGTACTACTGTATACTGTTTTTATGTGAAAACAGTACTAAAATCACGGTTAACGTAAAAAAAACACTTATTTTATTAGACAAATGTATAATGAACAATTTTATCACCTCACCTCATAACATTTCATTCAAAAATATTTAATAAAAAATTAACTAAGTCTAACGGCGCGTTCGCGTTTTGGTGGGTGAAAACTGTTTCTACAAAATTAGTATTTCTTATCTATTGCTATGGACAACTTTGAATAAATATGTGAAGCGTGGTTTATTATAGGTATCTATTCTCTTTTTTGTATTAAGGCTGTAACTAGAATCAAAACAGAATTATAATTGTGGATTGTGAATTAAATTCTGTGGGAAAACACGCGTTAGCTTGAAAGCAAGCTTATTGTACTTGCCTGCTATTGATATATTGTCTTGAAAACAAGCCTAGGTGTCGGAGTGTTTGAGAGACTTTAGACACGTTGCTCGTCAAACTGGGGACTCCAACTTGGAAAGACTCTTAGTCACTGGCAAAGTGCAAAGCAGAAGAAGCAATGGGAGGTCACCAATCATTGGCTTCTGGTACGTCTATGTCAGGAGTGGAGGTACCGTGTCCACCATGGAAATTGGAGTAGGGGTCACTGTCCTCAGCAATGAGGAGCTGACTTGAGAAGAAATGCGTTGGCAAACTCATTGGCTTTTGCACTCTTGGAGAGTTCTGATCGTCTTCATTCCTGGATGCCTCCTACCGTCTCCTGCTGCTTCCTTCTACTTCCTTCTTTTTCCTTCCAGTTCCTTTTATTTCTAGGCTTGAAGGCTAGTCATTTAATCGTAGATTTTTGAAGGCTGGTAATTTAGTAGATAAACGTGTTCGAACGATATAAATTTAATTTAGATGCTTTATCGAGTCAATCCATTTTGTTAAATTTTTTCATACTCAGATTACTTAATTTATTTATATTACTTACAGCGGAAACTTAACGTTCCATAGTCACTCATATTGTAAATACAGCCTTACAAATTTTAGAGTTGAATCTTCGCTCCAACGAAACGACATTTTAGCGAGAGCTAATGAACATTACGAACAACGGGTTCGGAATTTTTAATGGTTGATCTAGTGAGCAGTGAAACGTATGGGGACGCTGACCGAAAAAAATTAACAAAATGGATTGACTCGAATAAAAAAATAAGTATCTAATATTTAAGACGATCGGGACTCCCCAAGATTGCAAAAGCCAATGATTTTGCCAACTCATTTCTTTTTAAGTCGTTTCCTCCTTGCTAAGTAGATTAATTAATGTTCCCTTATCTTTGAGTAATTTTATAACAGAATTAAGTACTATAAAACAAATTTGCAATCAATAACGGTTATACTTCACAATTAATAGATAATATGTCAAACAAAAAATACAAGAAAAAGTGTTTTCGATCTTTTGTTTATCCACACGTAGTTGACTAGGAAAATAATTGAAGAAAAATTATACTTTTAAATAATAACACTTCAAATTTGATAATTAAAAATATGCCAGATAATATCCAACCAGCTTTTTACGCCAATAACAAATTCAAAAATTATATATTAAGGGGGTATTCTAGTCTAGAAAAAAAAAGACAATTTTTTTTTTCTTCATATTTCCAAAGTTTTAATATTCAAAAATATCTCATTAAAAATTCTTTTCGTAACTCGCAATAATTTTAAGAGTTATAACCATTTTAATATCGCGGTTTAGACGAAATCTAACCAAAATCTAAGTAGAACAAAATTTTAAACCCTCACACATTTTTCTCCGAACCACTTTTTTCGAGGCGGTTGACACGATATCTCAAGTTCTATTAAACCGATTTACTTGGAATTTGGTGTCAGCCTTCTCAATACATTCCTTTCTGGCAGGAACTAGAACCACAACAAAATTTCAATTTTTACTATTTTTAATAAAATTGGAAAGTCAAAAAAACTGGTACAAAAACGTCTTTTTTATTTCAGACAGCCGCCATTTTGCGAAAAAAAATTTTTTTTACTTTTCCTTAGTTCGGGCCATAGCCGCATTTGTTTGGATTTAGAATTATTATTTAAAAAAAATTTAAGATTGCTGGGAGGGTTGCAATTGTGTCAACCAGGGCGAGCCATTATTTTTGAGACCCCCCACTTCAACACCCTGTAACTTTCTGAATTTTAAATTTTTTAGTTTGACTTTTTTTAATGGATTCTTTAATGTTAAATAAATATTTCACAAAATAAAAGTTGGTTAAAATATTATTGGTTTTTTTTGTTGCACCTGAAAAAACACCTACAATTCATGCCACTAGACTAGAATACCCCCTTAAATAACAAGGGCAAAGGTGTTTTTTTGAACAAATCTGGGGTTTATTAATCAATTTGTAATGATTGTAACTTTTTTTATGTTGGGAAGACTTCTAGAAATTTTAACATTAGAGTTAAGGAACATCTAAGATGTTTAAATAATAATAATTATTCAGAATTTGCCAACCACATTTTAGAAATAAGTAATTTTTTTGATATTAATAAAGGTTTAAAAATTTTACACACTAACACAACGGGTTACAATTAGATAATTTAGAAATTTTAGAAATTAGGAAAAGTGTTTATAGTAAATTAAATTATATAAATAACCAAACGTGTTTTAAAAATAGCCATCTTTTAAATTTATTTTCGTATTAATACTTAAATTATAATAATTTATTTTGTTATTTAGACTTCCTGTTTGGTTTCAAAAGATTTTTTATTGTGTAAATGTAATTTTTTACCCATCCTAAAATAATTTTTATATTTTATTTTATATAATTGTTTTTAATGTTATTTTAAGTAATTAATCGACTCTCCTTTCTAATATTTTGTCTATGTTCTCATTTGTCTATACTTGTTTGTCTTTTGTTATTTTTTATTAACTTTTTATCCTGACGAAGAAAACATTGTTTTTGAAACATGTCGATATTGTTGAATTAATAGTGGTGTACACAAATTTATTTGTTGTCATTTATTAAAAAAATACATCATTATTATAAAATATCTGCAGCCCGTTCATATTCTAATACGCCACTCACTAATGTACTGTACTCGACCGTGATGTGAACAGTTTTTGGTCAGTTGATAGGCAAGTTACTCGCCACTTGACTAAATTACTAGCCTAAACCGAACCAGCCTTAAGGCCACGGTACTACGGTACTGGCCTACAAACTATCCAGATACTCACTACACCTTCCAACGTTCCTTCGTCATGCATGTTTATACGGGAGCCTCATTGGTGGTGGGTTTTCTTGCAATCTTGCTAAGTTTATGCGCATCGAAACCCCCCCCCCAGTTTTACAAGCCTTGTTATTAAGCTTGTTAAGCCATTCGACAGATCTTCAAACAGTTCGTCTAAGTCACGGGTTTTTCAAACCTAAGGGTTTTGTGTGGGATGTGGGGTGTAAACTACGAAAATGTTGCGTTTATAAATTCGATAAATGTTAGTTAAATTGTATTGAAAATCTATTTTGGATGTATTTTCTTTTTACCCTATTAAAATAGCCTTATTAAAATATAGTTAATTTTTATGAAATTGAGATGACAATTCATACACTACTGGTTGTTGGTCCTTTGTAGCGGTTAAGCGTTGTCCCAAACCAGTACACAGAAAATTCTAAGATCATTTATTGACGATTGACAAATTTGCTTAAGGGGGTATTCTAGTATACAGGCGTGAATTATAGGTGTTTTTTCAGGTGCAACAAAAAAAAAACAATATTATTTTTACCGACTTCTATTTTGTGAAATATTTATTAAACATTAAAGAATCCATTAAAAAAAAGTCGAACTAAAAAATTCAGAAGGTTACGGGTGTTGAAGTGGGGGTCTCTGAAAAAATGGCGCGCCCTGGTTGACACCCTCCTAGTAATCTAAGAAAAAAAAAATAATTCTTAATCCAAATAATTGCGGCTATGGCCCGAACTAAGGAAAAGTTAAAAAAAATTTTTTTCGCAAAATGGCGGCTCTCTGAAATAAAAAAGACGTTTTTGTACCAGTTTTTTTGACTTTCCAAATTTTTTTAAAAATAGTAAAAATTGAAATTTTGTTGTAGTTCTAGTTCCCGCCATAGAGGGATGTAGAGATAAGGCTCACACCAATTTTCAAGTATATTGGTTTAGTAGAACTTGAGAAATCGGGTCAACCGCCTCGAAAAAAGTGGTTTGGAGAAAAATGGGTTTAAAATTTTGTTCTATTTAGATTTTGGTTAGATTCCGTCTAAACCGCGACATTAAAATGGTTATAACTTTTAAAATAATGCGAATTTCGAAAAATCCTTTTAAGGAGATATTTTTGAATATTTAAACTTTGGAAATATGAAGAAAAAAAAATTGTTTTTTTTTTCTAGACTAGAATGCCCCCTTAAATCCGATCAAGCACGTTCACAAATCGGTTTAAATCTATCCAAAATCATAAATATAATAACGATTTGACAATAAAATTAGGTCATTAATAATTCATATTACTTGTAAGGATTTTTCCCTGAACAATGTTGAAGTGAGCTACAAACTCATGGTAATTAGCTTACTGGAATTTCCAATTTTTTTAGAAATTCGACAGTCTAAAACGACTTAGTATCAAATGTAATTAATATAATTGATTAAAATACTTTAGACCACCCCGCTTCCCCTCCCTCATATGTTATGTATATAAGTCCTAAGTCCTCCTTCACAACACAAGCAACATTTTCGGCTTTCTGTGGTGGCAGTATGAGATTTTCAAACATTGTTGGGTTATTCGTAACCCGGGAATGTTTGTCTTTCTTTTTAAAGAAAAAAAAATATATATATATTTATAAACCGTAGACTAAGAATAATTTGTTGGTTACGGTTAATAAAATTAAAGTGGAAAGAGGTTTATATTTGTTTTACTATAATATATTATTATGGAATTCCACCATGAATTATCAGTTTCAAAAATAGAAATATTAAAAAAAAAAAAATTAAAAAAAAAAACTTCTATCAAAAATTAAAACCACATAATAAAACAACATCACTAAAAACTTCTTAATAGCTAAATAAATAACACCTTCCTCCCATTCACACAAGCATGGCCTTTTATGGGAGTAGGTATATCTTTTAAGTATTTATTAAAATTAAAATTTATATACGTACTAAAGAAGTTTTCACTTCAAAAAGTTTTTGCCACATATAATCATCACCGGTAAGCCTGATAACCACCAGCCTGGTAACCATCCAATCCCTCTAACCCTCCAATGCCTACCATTTTTTAATGTTTTTAGTTGAAAAAAAAACTCAAAAATGTCACTGGAGACCAAAATTTCATTGACACTTTTTACTTCAAATAATGTCAAGAATCACTGGTTAAAGTATGTCGAGTACTTCCCTTAACATCCTGTATATTATTTTTAATTAGTAAATTGTGAAAAATAAAGTCAAATAAAATCGCACGCCTGGATTTGAACCCGCGACCTCCGTCTTGCTAGTGCCTTACCCCTCGTCCACGGAGGCCGCCGTAAATTTACAGCTTCATTTAAGGCCCATATTTTGTTAGTGGGTAGATACGCCACTGATTTTTGTTATTTTTAATATGTCTTCCAAATGTTAACTCCTTGAAACTTATTTTTGGGAATTTAACAAAAATTGGTATATAAATTAAAGATTTGATAATGTAGAAGTGTTATTTTTATTACTCGTATAACTTATCGCGTTTAATGGTCGAAGTTATTATTTAATTTATAATCTGTTCCTTAAATAATTATTACAATATGATTTCATTTGCTCTGACTGTTATCACTATTCCCCAAAGCATGAGCTGAAATAATATTTCTACAAAATTAAAAACACATCATATCAGTTACAAGACGTTGGTGCTCAAGTCCTCAAGTGAGTGTAGTGCTCTGGAAATTGTCTGAGGAATATTCTGTTTCCAATCTTCAAAACATTATTTGAGGTATGTTATAAAGTTTTGTAAATAAAATAAATATTTTAAAATATTTTATCGATGTATTCTAAAGTTATCTATCTGCGTAGCTCTTAATTCGCGGGAAGCGAATTTTAAAATAATTGAAATCCTAAAGTGTTTATCACCAAACTTGTATGATAATGTCACTTGTTTGAGAATAATTTATTACAAAACTACGAAAAAATGGCTGTGTGTTTGTGCAGGGTGTCGCCATTGTTAATATATGTACTGTGGATATAGTTTAAAAAAAATCGTTCGTTCAAGAGTTCATATTTTGACCGTCTGTACGTTTGTAAATCTGTATTGCCCCGTTCTTACTGGGAGTAAAAAATCTACCGGCGACTTTTTATAGCCAATGCTTATCACCAAAAACGTCGTCCTTGCCGCCGTGGCACACATAGTAACACTTTTTTAAGCCATAAAATCAATCGTTAAAAT
Source organism: Glyphotaelius pellucidus (assembly GCA_936435175.1). NCBI lineage: Eukaryota > Metazoa > Arthropoda > Insecta > Trichoptera > Limnephilidae > Glyphotaelius > Glyphotaelius pellucidus. The sequence goes on along the minus strand of OW386544.1, from coordinate 13,840,439 downwards.
TGAAGTTTTTTTGCTGTTATGCATCTATTTTTTTATTATTATGTGGTGAAACAGATTCGGCTTTACGCCACGGTGTGCATCGATTGGCATGAAGTTTGTGGGTGCGCGTGTGTGCGCGTGAATGCCACGAAAAGTAGATAATAGAATGCATAGTCATTGACAGCGAGTCTATCTGCCGAGTTTCAGCTCGATCGGATGTCGGGAAGTGGGTTGATTTACACTTCGAAGATTTGAATTCGTTCATTCAAAAAACACAGTTGAAATTCAAATAAATGTTCGTTTTTTTAAATAAATATGGTCTTATCACAGTGAACAGATTTTCGGAAAGAGTAATTTTCTACTGGTTGGTAGATGTATTTTCTCGTCACATATCGAAATTATTAAAGCATAATTTTGCATCTGGCAAAATAATATTGGTTTCGTTTATGTCAATATTATTTATTCGTCTAGAGATAAGGAATGTTTTTTCCCAAGTTTGCATATATATATCTAATTTAACTGTATCTTTTTTTACCGCAATCAAGGTCTAAGCATTGTCATTGTTATCAATAATAATCATGCTCATTGTCTCTAATTTATTCAATATTTTTTCGTAGCCCTGTAAACAACTGTGACCCATTTAAAAAAATATATAACTGATTATTATGTCTTCAGATAATCGCCAGGTTCATATTTTTGTAAACTCCTATCCAATGTAGGTCTTTCGGGTCCATGCCAACTAAGAATAAAGTCAACTCAACAACTCATTAAAAGCTATGAAAAAAATAATTTTATAATAGCCCATAATCCTAACCCAAAGTAACCTACTTAACCAATTTTGTATAATTTTTTTTCATCACTTTTTATGACTTTTCTGAGGTGGTTCTGAGTTGATTTCATTCCGACTTGTCCGGTCACCAGGTCTTTCGTACGTCTTGATTTTAAATATTATAATTAATATAAAATTGTGCGGTAAATTCGCAGTGCATTTCCCCTGAAAGTCTATTATTATTATTATTGAATTACGTACCTAATTCTGGCACTGAACGTAACTTTCTTCAAAATTAATCTTATAGTAAAATATGAGATGTTTTGTATTTATTGAATAATCTCGGACATAATCGTCATCGGGCCGGTTAGGGCAGACCCTTTGACATCTTCAGCTGGTCTCTCTCGACTCACCGTCTTGCACTGCAGCGGGATTGACGAAGTCATGCGTCCGTCACTCTTGGACGCACAGATCCCTAGATTCCTACTCGCCCTTGATACCCTTTTCCTTCGCAAAACTTCCTCAACCTTCAGAAAAACAAAGTAGACAAGAGTGGAGAGGCTTCGAAGTACCGCACAAAGAGGAGACCGATAGACTATGAAGCACCGCACAAAGAAGAGACCGATTATTCTATCTCATTCTCTCGCAGGCTTAAACCTGTAGATGTACGTGTTTGTCTCTTTTTAGTGTCGCTTTTTAGTCTCATCGAGTTTCAAATTACGAAGGTGCTAAAGAAGTTTTCATTTAAAAAAAATTATATTCGGTTCTCGACAGTAAAAATGTTTTATTTTAGCGCATAGGGGGGGGCTAACAAAACGACTATCTCAACGAACAATGTCGGATCTGCAAACTCGTGTCTTTGCATTAGTACTGTTTAAAGTTGCCATAATATAGGGTTTTCCAATAAGAGGTGTTATTTCGATATTCAAAGGCCCAATCAGCAAAGACATGACGTTGTTGATGATCGGCCGGCTTGAGTTCTTGTGTTAACTGAACTTTATAAGCCTGAAGACCCAAATCTTTATGCAAAATACGGTGTAATGACGTTTGTGGAATGCCTTATTCCAAAGAACAACGAGGAATGGACAAACCTGGGTTTTCTTCAACACTTTCGGCTACAGCAGCAATATTCTCGGCTGTTCTTGAGCGACGTGAACGGGTTTTATTCTTCACATCACTAAGTTGTCCCAACAGCTCGAATTTTTCCACCAATTTCTGTATTGCGGTCCGACAAGGTGCTTCACGACGACCCAAAAATGTTCGAGTTTTACGAACCGTCTGCCAAATTTTAATAATTTCAATTTTTAAAATTTTAATGATATCAATGCGTCGTTGAAGCGTGTATCGTTCCCTTTTTATTAATGGCGTAGTTTCTACTTGCCAAATGTCAAAAAATGACAGCTTCAAAAGTGATATCTACCGAAATAGCGGGCCATTCAAAATAACACCTCTTATTTGAAAACGCTATATATATTTATGATTAAACAATTATGAGTTTGATCAAAATATCTTAACAAAGCTGTATCTATTGCTCTAAAAAACATAAAAAAATGTGGACACAAATTTTAAAATTTGTAAAAAATTATCAATTTTCGCATTCGACATTGTTCGTTGGGATGTAAACGGTCTGTAACAACACAATTACGGCCAGTACCTACTTCAGACATTTTATATCCCAGAGTTTATATTAACAAATTTGTCTTATATATATGTACTAGCTTTTACCCGCGGCTTTGGTCGCATGGTTTTAGGGGGAAATTACTGCAGCGCTTACACTTATCAATTATCCCCCCCCCTCCTTCCCATAGATTGATTCCTGGTACATTCAGTTTTCAAATAGCTCGCGTGCCTCCTAAATTTCATAATGCCAGAGCTCACCAGTAGTAAAAAAGAATTATTCAATTTGGTGCAGTTGTTCGGAAATTATGCACGTACAAACATTTCGGAAATTCATTTTTTTTATTTATATAGATGGATATTAAATACGACGAAAATAATATGAAATAAAATTTCCCGCAAATATATCAAGTGAGCAATAACTCGCTTTTGTTAGCGACAGAAAACGTATAATAAATATAGTATCTTAATATTTATAATTTCATAACGCCAGAGCTTACCAATGTTTACAGCTTATATTACTTGCATATAATGTGGCTTTCTATTGGTGAAAGAATTTTTAAAATCGGTTTATTGGTTTATGCGTGAAAGCGTAACAAACAAACACACGCAGTTTCGCATTTATAATATTAGTGTAGATATATACGTATACGTATATGTATTATATGACTTATAAATGTTTTAAAAGCTCAGAGTGCCAAGTGCACTAGAAAGAGAGCGTTTTGTAGAAGAACGCGAGTGTTTACGATTACGTATTGGAGAAGTTTTAAAGTTTGTCGTTATTGTTAAAATTTGTTGACATCATAATTATGGCCATGCTTTCAACGGCTTTCAGAAGAGAGCAAAATCCCTCGAAGTCTTTTAAGTTTTTGCTCCCGTGTGAACCCAGCTTTGAAATTGACAATTTTAAACTTTTGCAAAATCAATTTTATTTTAATTCTACCAAAAATGTTTTATTAGTGTTGAATAGTTTATTCTAATTAATTTCTAGTTTGTGTGCATCGTTGCAACATAGTCCGAGAGAACTCGTTAAATGTGCGCCTGGCTCGGTTCATTTATCAGCTTTTTGCATCCAAAGTGCATTTTCTCAGACCCATTCATCTTGTGCTCTAATCTCTGTTTCTCAGAATTAATGGAAAACAAACTGGCGCGATAAGGACCAATCGTTATAGAAGATAATATGTCCGGAGTATTTTTTGTCTTTGTCTTATCTATTAGTTGATAAGTCCCACGGCGGAATAATAAAAATGTGTTTTAATAACTTTTAAGCATTAAATTTGTGAATAAATAATTTTAAAATATTCTACATTCAAGATGACGCACTACTAAGATCCGGTCGTTTCACGGAATGTGAATAATTCATCAAATTTCAAAATTAATTTTCAGGTTCTGTAAAGGTTCTATTCGAGTTCACTTATTTATATCATTATTGACCAGTTTCCGCATGACTCAAGTAATAAAACCTGAATAGAACTTTCGCAGAGCATCAAAATTAACTTTGAAATTTGATAAATTGTTCAATTCTGTGAAATAATTGGCACCCAGTAATGCAAAATCGTGTGCTTTTGTTTTAAAAATTAGATCTCTAAATATTTTAGACGCTTTTAAGGCACCACACCACGGTGTGTGGGCGGTAGGTGTATTTTTCGTGATCATTTTCAAGCAAACGATGAATGAAACTTTTTAAATTAAAACTCATACTCCATATATACATGTATAAGACTGTATAAAAATTTTTGTACACAAATTTAAAGTATAGTTTGCGGTGTACACCGCTTTCAACGGGGCACTTCGACGAAATTGCTGCTCGGCGGTTGACAGCGACTAAGCCATACGATTCGTCAGAAAAATAAAATAAAAATATATTTAGAAAGTAGACATACAGGTTTATGGCACCACACAGGGGAATTTTGATATAAAAAAAAAAAAAAATGGTGTATTAGCGAATTTTATTTCCGGTTTTTATGGAAAATTTTCATCGTTCGTAAAAAAAAAATAATAGAAGGGGGCCCTTTATAAAAAAAATCTCTATGTGATGCCATAGAGACTGGATTTTAGAACAGTTTAAGACTTTTTTTACATGAGCTCCACACAGGAGACCTTGAGGAAAATAATTTCCCTCAGGGCCTATGTCATCTCTGGGGATGCTGTGTGGAGGGTTTGGTGCATACCTACAAATTGTATGTATAGTTTTTTTTTTTAATATGTTGTCTACCAGATTGAAAAAAGTAGTTTCGAGAAAAACGCGTTCAAAGTTTTCCTGAAGGATAATTCAATATCCAAACTGAATCAAACGGTTTCACATAAAATTCTTTATCTCCGTCAATTTTACGAATTTCTTTAATACATTTGATGAGAGCATTCAGCTCTCTCTGAGAGCAAAAAGTTTAAGGGGGGGTAGGGTTTTAAAGACTAAAGAAAAGCATGTTTTCATGATTTTTTTTTTTGAGATATGAATTTTTTATAAAAAATATTAATAAATAAGTCCGTGAGAGCGAATATCCCGAGGAACCCCGAAAATGCGGTGAACATTATAACTCGTTAACAAATAATTTTAAACAAAAAATCAAAATGTTTTGAAAAGGTGATATGTTTTTCAAGGTAGTGACGAAGCGGTTTTTTTTTATTTTTCTTTTTTTTGCAGCATGTTGAAGTCAAAAATGTGATTTTTGCTAAAATTTTCGGTAAATACGTTATTATAAAATGGAAAAAAAATAGTTAAAAAAACTCTTCGTCACCACCTGTTGATTTATGTGAACAAATAGTGTACAAAATTTCAAAAGGATCGGTCAAGTAGATTTTGAGTTATGATGTTCACGATCTTTAAAAAAAAAATTGCGAGAAAATCGATTTAAAGTTTTTTTAAACTTGAAATATACTTGAATTGAGCAAGAGGACCGGTCGCTTGAAACGCTGTATCTTCGTTAGTTTTGCTCCGATTTACTTGAAATTTTGACACAATACTCTCGACATGTTGTACATTTAGAAAAAAAAATAATGTTAAAAATGGCTCTTAAAACCCTACCCCCCCTTAAGTATAACACTCCTTTAAAATGAATATGCTTAAATTGCCAGATACAAGAATTTTCTCTGACTTGGTATTTCTATATAAAATATTAAATGATGGAGTTGATAGTCCTGAATTGCTGCATTGATGAGCTTTCCGATTCCACTACGTAATACTAGAAGTCGGAATTTATTTCAGTGCGGAAATTCTGGGATTATTAACTACCATATGTACTCTTCTTTGACTAGAATACTAATCTTCTTCTTCCTTGCACTGTCCCAACTCATTGCCTAGGTAGGCTCTTCGTTCTCAGGCTGTATCGTCTTCGGTTCTGGGTATCGCTTTCATCCAGGCCGTTTCTTTGCAATATTTTGGAGTATTGACCATCCAGGAGTTCTTTTCAAACCCAGAAGACTAGAACTAGAACGCTTAGAATACTGATGGAGGGAATAAATTATACCAGTGGACATCTTCAATTTGTCACTAAACAAATACACAATATTGTTAGTGAGTCAGTTCGGTTATGTACAATAAATACTGTATAATTTTTACTATCCATATGTGAAAGCTCCTAATTAAGGCATTATTAAATAAATAAATCTAATTAATCATTTTAAAATGAGTGAATTTCTGTTTAAAAATAACTTGACTAACGCGTGATCACTGCGTGTACAAAATTATCAAGGTAATACGCGGCCACGTTTTTCCCTACATCAGGGGCGTATTCGGAATTATTTTTTTACGACTTATTAGGGTGGTGCTGATATTGGCACCTTCAGATAATGTCCTTTGATTTGTGCCGTAATGGACCCACCCTTATTTCGACTCCAAACTTCAATTACCATTCATGTGTTTTGGAAATTAGTTACAACAAATGCGTGTACCACCTTCCCACCATAATGTTTTCGAGTAAGATCTTTTAAGTGGATGAAGCAATTTTAATTAAATAACAAATAAAATAAAACTATATTGTGGTACCTGCGTAATATTCTTTTATAGTGGAATCTTAGCATTTTACATTTATATTTAACATTTTTAAGGCAGATATAATGAACTTGATACAGTCTTTGCAGTATTTTTTGCAACGTAATCTAATAAATAATTTATTAATTGACTTTTTATGAATTAAAGCACCTTTGTAACTTTCTTCCACGATGTTTTAATTGGCATTTCACCACGAATTTAAAGTTTTCAAAATTAGAGATAATTGAGTTTAATATTTGCAATTTTTTTTTACATTTGCTCCACACAACAATTTCCCTCAAGGCCTAAGTCATCGTTGGGGATACTGAGTGGAGAGTCTTTTTACGGAAAGGAAGGAGAGAGAGTTCTGGGAAGGAAAAAGGTACAAGGGGTAACAATCTTACATAATTAGCAATTTGATGACCCAGATGCAATGATAGCCATGTTCGATGGCGTCATAAGAAGTAAGCTGGAGTATGCTAGTGGTGTGTGGACTCCGCACCAGACTAAATATATTAATATGCTGGAACAAATCCAGAAAAAATTCCTTAGGTACGTCTATATGCGAATGCACGAAACTTATCCGAGGTTCATGCACCATATGGAGTTACTTGAGGCAACAAATAGATTTTGTTTGGAAACTAGACGTTATGCAAATCTTGCAATTCTTAGTTTTAACATAATCCATAACTATATTGACAGCCCATTCCTCTTGGAATGCTACGGTTTATACGTGCCTGAAAACTTCAGTCGTAGTCGTCGACACGACTTGTTCAAAATACCATACGGCAGAACAGATGTTCTAGCACAGCATAGCATAACAAGAGAAATGGTACTGTTGAACGAAATATCAAAAACACTAGATGTATACAACTCTTCTTTAGATAGCCTTAAGATTTTTTTGTATAATGATCATCTTCTCAGGTGTTGTCAAGATGAGAAAATTGTACGGTAATTGGATTATTTATCTGTTGTACAATTAAAAAAAATAAAATAAAAATAAGGTATAAAGGGTAACAATCTCTGTACAGGTACGTTACAGCCGTAACGTAGATTACGAACCCATTTAGTTGTTAAGTTTGAAAGATGCAACGAACACCGAGATGTGGAATGTAGTCTTTTAGCTAAGTATTTATATTTTAATTTAATTTAATAGTTGGTCCAAACTAAGCATAACCCTGCTTGATACAATTTATTGAAATCTATCTTTAAAACTTATTTTATAACGTCGCAATCGGTGTTATGATGTGCGATGAAAAAACATAGAGCTCACTCATTTTATTGCTAAGACGATTTGTTATGACATATTATTTATTTATAACTTCATTCACTATTATTGCAAAATGCATCCATTGGAAGCAAATCACCGCAATCATAATATTTAATTGCATTTCCTAGAATGTTGATGTTTAAAAATTTATATTTAATACGACAAAACTATCAGTATTACCATTACGCAGCGTGTAACAGCACCAGATTTTAACCAGCGATTCCAGATCTTGTTTTGGAGTACAAAAGGTAGAAGTCATTTTGCTGTCTGATGATTTTTTTTAAAATTAAAAACAAAAAATATTTTTCAATAACACGTCGCCACTGATGACACTTCTACACGTCGCGACGGGATCACGTGAAACGCGCGCTGTTTCGTGTATTACCGTCTTGCTGGAGCGAGACGGAGCGCTTATCACGTAACCCGCTAGGCAACTCATTTGAGACGAGTGACGAAAAAAAATATTCTTTGAAGTGACTCTTCTTTAGCAGCGTTGTGATTTGAAACTCGGATGAAACGGAAATGGCACTAAAAAGAGACAAACACAAACATCTATCAGATGTAGTCTGCGAGATAGAATGACTTACGGTACCTACGAAACGTCAAGATACGCTCATTGGTCGCTTTGTATATGATCTCACTTTTCAAGACTCCTATTGGTTGAGTTTTTGTTGTTGAAGTTTTGCTTCTATCGCGTGTGAACTGCTCTCGATTTTTTTGGTTTTAATTGAAAAAAAATATATCGGACTACAAAATGACATAAACATCTGTTAATCGGAAATTTAAAAGTGTCTCTTTTCAGATTTGGTAGCTAAACCCATTTCAGCATGTTCACGTTATTGATATTATTTCCTTAACGATTCTGAGAGTATCTTCAGCATGTTGCATTCGAATATTGTAGATACATTTCAAAGCGTGCATTATGTGTATTCGTGTAGAAGCCAATTTTGGCACAGTTGTAGGGGAAGGTGTCCTTAACAACATACCAAAAGTACCGGGGGGTGGGGGTGGAGCTAACGGCGGAGAGGGGTCTCTAAAGGTCCCTTTTTTCAGTTTTTAGTTAATAACTCGAAAACTACTGCCTCTAGCGAAAAAATGTCTATGTATTAAATTATTTACATAAAATTTTCTACAAAAAAGATGCCTAAAATTATTTTGCTAGGATCAATGTTTAAGGAGATATGAAGGGGGGAAAATGTAAAATTTAAAAAAAAAAAACAGGTTTTATTGCTAACAATGAAACGTTTATTGATAAAAATGAAATGTTTATTTTTAAATATGAAATGTTTATTATTAAAAATTAAAAAAAAGAGAAGAGGGAGGTCTTGACTATGCTGACCAACATGGAGGAACTTACTCCAGACAAAGTTGAAGAGAATGCTTCCTTGGTGTCAGCTTTGACTAAATTTCAGAATCACCTGGAATCCCTCAAGGATAATGGGCCTACCGCTTCTTTGTGAGTTCAGTAAGGGCGGACCCCCCCCCCCCCCACCCTTAGCTCCACCCCCATCCCCCGGTACGTTTAGTATGTTGTTAAGGACACCTTCCCCTACAACTGTGCCAAAATTGGCTTCTATACAAATTATTTCTGCTATTTGGTCTTTTTTGGTCTTCCTTGCCTGGACTTTATAATATTAACCCATATACTCGTATATCTAATAATGGCGATGAGTCCCGGATCTACCCTATTAGTACCCAAGGTAAATTTTCTGCAAACCTTGGTTAGTACTATTAGTTAGCAATACTGACACCACTAATGACGTCGTAATTTGTAATTTTGTGTATCTTTGTGGTCTTTTTTCCTAAATTAAGTACCTACTTAGTACTTACGCATAATTGGTTTGGGTTAACCGCAAGAAACGATATCCACACTGTAATGTCTTTACAAAAATGATTCTTACTATCTTAAAAAAATTTAAGGTTGCCGAAAATCATAAAATCTTATTATTTTATTTTTATCAAATTCGCATGAAAAAATGTCTTTATTATTCCACACTGCTTCTTTATTGATTATTTATAGTTAACATTTTAACTCAGTTCTTCTCTCACGAAGCAACGAAGTATCAGTAAAAGGTACTTTAGTAGACCCTACATATAAGCTCTCATGTGACAGTTGTGTATGACTAAACATAAAATTAAAATGGAAATTGAAATTAAAATTAAAATTAAAATTAAAATTAAAATTAAAATTAAAATTAAAATTAAAATTAAAATTAAAATCAAAATTAAAATTAAAATTAAAATTAAAATTAAAATTCAAATTCAAATTAAAACTCAAATTCAAATTCAAATTCAAATTAAAATTAATTAAATTTTAATTTTATTTCAGTTTAAATTTAAATTTAAATGAAAAATAAAATTAAAATTAAAATTAAAATTAAAATTAAAATTAAAATTAAAATGAAAAATAAAATTAAAATGAAAAATAAAATTAAAATTAAAATTAAAATGAAAAATAAAATTAAAAATAGAATTAATTAATTTTATTTAAATTTAAATTTAAATGAAAAATAAAATTTAAATTACATGATAGTGAGAATAAAAATGAAAACTAAAAAGAAAAAAAAATAATTCAGGGCGCTTTATCACTTTAAAATATCAAATCTAATTTCGTGAACAAGCAGGGCCAGACTTAGGCACTTCTTTGTTATTGTGAATGAATAATAATTATTACGTTTATTTACGTTACGTCTGTAGTAGAGCCGGTGGGCCGTGGCACTTCTAATTTGTTATTTTTATGGCTGTTCAATGTAGGTTCTTAAATCATTCTGTTGACTTCGAAACTTTGTTCAGCTAAACATTTTATCCTTGACTTGGTTGACCTAAAACTACTGCGTTGGAACCCTATTGCTTTCCATGTTATGTCCTAGAAAATAATATAACCTCTATTCTGTAAATATTTTCAAGAATTTTCTTTGATTTCCTACTGTCTAAGGTTTGAGTGTTTCAGACTCCATCAGTCAAATCGACGATCAAGTCGTCAGTGTAAAAGTCGGTGATTGATGACTGTAAAAATTTATTATTATTAATAATAATAATGTATATATTTTAGTTTTTATGCCACGTAATATGAACTAAGTCAGTGAGAAATATAATATTATCTTCTGTTTACATGATAATTTCATGTGTACACTGTACAGGTTTATCTACCTACAAATAATAAGTTATGATTGTTTGTGTGGTTACCTATTACGTTGTATAATGCGTTCCGATTTATATATGAGAATCATACCGCACTGAACAGATAATCGATAGAAGTGTGATCTATGCCGATTTGAAAGAAAATTGTTGTCGCCGAAATTGCACAAGACCCATCGACTCTTATGAAGGGTTGTTTCATAGATTTTAATAATTCATCAATATTTTATAGTTCTGGAAAAGTTCTATTCAAGTTCTGTTATTTTCCAACTATTCTAAACAACCAACCGACGATGAAATATAACAGAACTTGAATATAACATTCGCAGAACTTGAATTTTAACTAAGGACGGGTTGTTTCAAAAAATTTGATGGATTCATCAAATATTTGATGTTAATTTTCACGTTCTGTGTAAGTTCTATTCAAGTTCTGTGATTATTTCAGTTTTGTGAAGCAGCTGTCCTATAAAGATATAATAACAGAACTTGAATAGAACTTACACAGAACGTGAAAATCAACTTCAAATATTTGATGAATCCATCAAATTTTTTGAAACAACCCATCCTAAGAAATTTGATGATTGTTCGAATTCTGTGAAACAACCGGTCGTTAAGACTCCAGACCATAGAATAAAAAAATAGCACAAGAAGTGCCTTGTTTCGTGAACCTATTTTGTATCTTAAAAGTTAGACATATAGACTTAGCTAAGGACTCATGTGGTTTATCCTTTAGGGTACAGAATTATAGGCCCGATTTCGGCCCATATTTCCGTATAAAACTGTGTTTCACCAAGATCGTGAAATTTAAATGGGGTGGCGATATACAATGTAAAGCAAGTAAGTGTAAGAGAGACAGACCGCGTACTAGATGTAATAATTCAGTGGCACATTTTTTTCCATTAAAATTTGTGCGGAGGGCGCTTCTAGTATATTTTTATTGTATGCTATTATAATTGTTATGATTCCTGACTAGCGAGATCTTGTTTGGCTTGTCACTTATATTTTCTTATGTTTATTTCTGTCTTTATTTGTCTTTGCTTTAACCAAATACCATACTTTACTTACAATTATTTATATTCTTCTTCTGTTTCGTGATACTTATTTTGTAAATTTGACGAAAGTTCGTTAACCCCTCGAGCGGTTTTTGGCAAGTTTTCCAAACGACTTGTTCAAAATACCATACGGCAGAACAGATGTTCTAGCACAGCATAGCATAACAAGAGGAATGGTACTGTTGAACGAAATATCAAAAACACTAGATGTATACAACTCTTCTTTAGATAGCCTTAAGATTTTTTTGTATAATGATCATCTTCTCAGGTGTTGTCAAGATGAGAAAATTGTACTGTAATTGGATTAAGTGTCATCAAGTTTTCCAAACGACTTGAGCGATCACGTGGAAAAATTTATCTACCTTTCGTAAAACATGTTTTAAATATTTTTCAAACCTTGCCGCGATCTAAATTTGCGATAGTAGAATGCTGATATTATACTTTTCAATTTTATCAATATATGTATCACATCGATTTTACACGCGCCTAAATTCCAATATTGCATATTCTCAAGTAAACGAAAGTAAAAAATGGTGAAAGATTTTTTTTTATTCGATTTTTATAAACCAGTGTATTCGTAATTGATTTATCTATCTGTTTAATTCATGTGAATTAAAAAATAGTTCCTTTTCCATTTTTTTCTAAACAAAGTGTGAATTCTCTGAAATAGGTTGTGAAATAGGTTGTATGTGTAAAACGATTAATTGAACTAAATAAAGCAATAATCAAGGTTATTATTATTGATAATTGTAGACAGAGAATGTATCTTTCCAATGCAATACCAGTTTTTTGTGTTAATAAATAAACATCACCAGAAGTAAGGAAAATTTGCGCTTATTTGGACACGCGGACACCGTAACACACTTCTGTTGATGTATAGTGTACTTGTACACCACCTACTCACTCTATTGGGAGTAATATATTATAAATGTTATGTAATATATTATCACTAATAAATAAATAAATCTTGTTTGTTGCATAAATTGAGTTCTGGTTTACACCCAGGAATTAGCACTGATACGAGAATAAAATCAATCACCAATATAAATGTGAATGAATTATTATTGGCAACCCTGCCGAACAAATTCATAAAAAAACATATTACGATTTGTGTCGAAGACGCGTCGCGATTGGTTGACGAATGCGTCGCTCTCAGCCAATCACCTTGCGGAGTGATTAGATAAGGAGCCGTTACTACTCGAGAACTAAGTCTTGGCGTTTCGTTTACACCAACAACAGTAGAAGACCATTTTCTTGACGATATTATAAATATATTGTATTTTACTATATCGGGTCTCGTCGCTAAACCGATGTTTGACTCGCCGAGTGTGTTTATTTTAGTGCTTGCTTTTTGTGCTGTCGAGGCGAAGGTTTTGTGCAAAACAGAAACTAATTTGATCATCTCTCCTAGGTATTTATTTATTTTAGCTTTATTTTTTTGTCTAAAGCGCCCTACCAATATAAAAATATTATCAATGTTAACGTCGAAAGTGCCCATTGGTGCGATGAATTAATTGATCGTTTACAGAAACAATTGCCATTTGAGACTTTTCGTTGACGGCAAATGACGAGAATTTCGATTAAAGCTTTATTGACAATTTATATTGACTATCTCCAAGTCCAGCTCTTAAAGGTCTCTTTTTTACATTTCATGTTTTTCATTAGGAACCTCCACATGCTATAAATTATCATTAAAAAAACGTGAGATTCTGGGAGACAAAACTTTTAATGATCACTTTTTTTTTGAAAATTCGACTATTATTTTTTTTTTTGCCAAACGTTTGTGACATTAATATTACTTTTGAATTTCAATGTTTTATTTCAGCGCTCACAGGGCTCAGTTATAAAAAAAACTGATGTTTGCAGGTCGATAACTTACAAATCTACCGTTACCGTCATTTTATTTTCGCTCTGACGTTGATCTTTTTACCCTTCAAATCTTCGTGAATGCCTACTTACAAGCAATAATAATATTTACATGATTTGCATAGCACTTTTTTGTGGAGAACCATCTCAAAGGCGCTGTACAAACTTATAATATACTTCTACAATCTTACTTTTACCTACAGACAAGACAAACCATTAAAACAACTTATGGCTAAAAAATTGCATCTACCGATTCATCGATCACTGATACAAAACTATATGTATATTATGTAAATGCATTTGATCAATTTGCGCGATGCTGCCTAAAAATATACATGTATTGTTTTATTTATACTTTGTACAGGCAGAAAATATACAGGACCATACTTACCTGGGGGATATCTCGAGATTAACACTATTTATTGTTTATTTAGAGAAATTTCGATACAGTTTGCACGCAAAGGACATATGATTGAAATGCCATTATTCAATCCTGGTATAATAATAATAGCCTTTATTCAGACAGTAAATTACACGTACATTATTTATAATAAACTTTTCACATATATATTCACTTATCATGCATCGACTCCCTGTCTGTATGTCACTAGTTGACAAAGGCCTCCTTCAACTGTCGCCATTTCTCTCTATCATTAGCTATTTTTGTCCATGTACCACCTGCTATGGCTTTGATGTCGTCAACCCACCGTCTAAATGGTCTACCTCGTTTTCTCTTCTTGTCACTTGTGAACCAATTCAAGACTGATTTTGACCGTTTTTCACTTCTTCTAATTGTGCGGCCTGACCACTTCCACTTTAGCCTTTTTATTGTTTTAATGGCATCTTTGGTTCTTGTTTGTTTCTGGTATATGTTTTAATAATAATATACAATATTTTCTTTAATGAGCGTAGCCTTTAAGTTGTAAAAAGAGTTGTCTTTTGGTTTGCACCATCCAAGGAGAGACTTGCCAACATAGATGTTAAGTACCTACGCTTGCCAAATGAATCTTACGCTCACTTAGAAGGCTCATTCAATTAGATTAATAATTACTTGTGGCGTGAATAATGTGTATTTTTATGCGCCTACTTCTGTAGTAAAGGTCAACAAATTCACTGTTTGTATCTTAGAAAACATTGCGGTTAAAACACTAACAGTATCTACCCACACACGGCTGACCGCGTGATTGTAAAACTAATTATTATTTTATTTAGACTAATAATAATTAATGGGCTATCACAGCAGAATATAGGACTACTCGTATTCAAGCTACAAGTAATATATTTATTTATTTAAACGCCCATAGGGCTTTTACATATAGTGCAGTAAATGTTTTTGGAAAAATATAAGAAATAACATAATATAATATAAACATAATATAAATATAAGAAACAAAATAAAGATAACATAAGATATAAGATATACAAAATATAGATAACACCAAATATAATAGTTGACACAAAGCAGGTAACATAGAATATATGGTAAGTAAATTAATGTGAGATTGTTATTTTAATTATAGAGGGAAATACGATAGGATTGTCAATATTTATGTTTGTAATTAGCAAACTTTTTTTAAGTATTTATTACGTGTTTATCGAAACATAGTTACCATAATATTTCGATTAAGGTGCTATATAGTGCATGATATTAATAGATTTATTTTAATTGTTCTAATACACTGAGTTTAAATTTTGACATTATGATTCAATTAAATTATGAATATTCTTATAATTATTTTTATTAATTATAATTATTTGGGATGAAAAACTAAGTTTTGCTAATCATATCCATCAAATTGTGAACAAAGGTATGAAAACACTAGGCTTCGTATTACGAACAACTAAAAACTTTAATTCCTTACAAGCCATTAAACTAATACATGTATCTCTAGTTAGAAGCCTAATCGAATGTAACTCAGTAGTTTGGTCCCCAACTTACAAAATTCACGTTAATAACATTGAGCGAATTCAAAAAAAAATTCTGCGTTTTATGTTTTATCAATTTTAAATTAAATATACCAGTAGAAGACTTAAATTACGATTAATTATTAAATACGACTTAACATTTTTATTCAATATACTTAACTCTAAATTCGACTGTTATGAGCTCTTGCAACTCATTAACTTACGAACACAGTAACAACACGACAAAATACAATATTCTACAGCAGCACTCATAAGCGTAACTAAATTGCCCACTCTCCGATACAACGACTTCACACCGTGGGAAATCAGTACTTGGATGATGTTGACATTTTCAATATCAATTTGACGAGTTTTGTGGATCATCTAAAACATTTATTTCAACACTATTACTAAACACATCTTGTAAACCTGTAAAATAGCTTTATTTTTCTGTTTTTGTTTATGTGTTTGTATGACTTGTTGTATGACTTTTATCTAATGTAGTTTTATTTGTATTATTTCCGAAGTTTCAAAGTATATACCAAATTAATATTACTCTACAAATCATGTAAAGGCCCTCTGGGCGTTAAATAAATAAATAAATTATTGCTGGAAATAATGTCGTCGGGCGATATAGTGCACATTGTTGAGGTCTTAAAAAAATTATTGTTTACAAAATTTTATGCAAGAATTTACTAAGATGGTTTACTTATTTTGTGGTTCAAACCGGATTTCCAATTTTCAATTGAAATCGGTACTAAACGATATCTAACGTTCGCACCCATTGAAAAATATGAAAAAAGTTTGGGAGTGCAATATATTTGATTTGGAAATAAATGTTTGCGTAATGCAAGGCGCAAAAAGATAATTACTTTTTTACTTGGTCTTTTTGTACAAAAACAAAAATTATACTCATTTTTACATTAGTTTCACACGGGAGGACCTGAGGAAAATAATTTTGCTCAGGCCCTACGTCGTCTTTTGGTATGCTGCGTAGATGGTATTTTTAAGGATAAGAAGGATAGGAAGGAAAAGAGGTATGAGGAGTGGTCACGAATCTGGCGGTCAGTGTGTCAAGGAAAAATGGTTGTATAAATCCGTCTCTCTCACTGCGGTGCAAGGCGATGGGTCGATAAAATCCGGCTTGAGAAGGCAAAGGAACTCACTCAACCAATCTACCGATTCGGCCCGCCACGCAGTAGGTGGCCAAACCTCACCCGGGCACCCCTGCTGAGATGCCCGGGCTCATAGGGTAAACGTAGCGAATCACTTGGAGTGACCTATAGAAGAGGTGCAGGTTATCCAATAAATGGTTCAGACGCATCCGCCGCTAAGGCCTAGGCAAAGCACACCCCATGAACCCGGGCATTTCCGCTAAGTTACCAAACGTAGCGAACCGCCTGAGGTGGCCTACGACAGAGGCGGTGGTCATCCAATAAATTGTTCAAGTGCATCCACCGCCAAGGCCTAGGAACACTTCACCCCATGAACCCGTGCACCCCTGCTAGGTCACCAAACGTAGCGAGCCACTTGGGGTGACCTATGGCAGAGGTGTTGGTTATCCAACAAATGGTTCCCATCTCGTACCCATAACCACCTCCCAAATTGAAAACTCTAAATATATTACCTGTTTGAACCACAATGGTTCATAACGACATTATTTGCTAACCACGGTTTTATCATGATCAACAATTGAAACAATTACGCATTTTTTCAATGCAAAAAACCTGTTTACTTCCGTTTTGTTAAATACGTCATGTTGAACCGATTCCGCGTTTACTCAGAGCTTGGAACACTTGGAAGTCAAGTTTACCCAGTAATGGTTAGCAAATTATAGGAATATATTTCCCAGTCATACTTTTTCCAGGAAATTGTAATAACGTTATCTACAAACTGAATGCTGAAAGTGGCGGGCAATTCATTCGATTTTATGACGATATTCGTGATAACAAATTAATTATGACGCACTCAACATTATTAATGGAGGATTGATTTTAGGAATATATTATATCTGGAAGAAAATTTAATTTTAATCTTTGCACCATGGATGCGAGATCTTGGCATAATAATGGATGAGAAACTAGACTTCACGGTCCACATTCCCTTTAGAGCAGGACTTCCCAACCAGGGGGGCTTAGAGAAATGTCAGGGGGGGCGTAATAGGTACATTTGCATTTCAGAAAAAAAAATCGACCACTGGTACAGAGCATGCAAGCTCAAGTATCTCATTAGTACTTTTAAAGTTTTTATTTATTTGTTCTAAAATTACGTTGAAAGTTGTTAGACATCTAATCATAAAAACAAATGGTTGCCCAATGGTCGAAATTCGACCATGATTGTTATGTTTTTTTTTATTGATTTAATGTAATTTTCGTAAAAAGGGGTCCAAAGTTTTTGCTGCACGTATTAATACTGATGATGATAATATAATTTAAATAAATAATTTTTTTTTTTTACATTAACTCCACACAGGAGGCCCTGAGGAAAAAATAATTTCCTTCAGGGCCTATGTCATCTTTGAGGATGCTGTGTGGAGGGTGTTTTTGAGGAGAGGAAGGAGTGAACATGGGTCTTGAAGAGACACCCATATTGTAGGAGGGAGGAAACACAGAGGCCGGCAAATCGTTCCACAGCCGAGCTGTTGAACTCAAGAACGAGTCGTAGAAACGACCCGTTCTCATGTGACTAATGTCAACCGTGTACAAATGTTGAGCGCGCGTTTGGCGTGTTTCCCGACTATGCACCGGTGCCGAGGGGATCAATGACGCTAGTTCCTCGGAGCATCTTCCATTGTAATACCGGTAGAACAAGGACACCATTCCCACCTGGCGCCTGTGCTCTAAAGATTGCAATCCGTTTGTTAAATTAGGAGAATCTATCAAACGGACCGCAAATAATAATAATAATAATAATAGAATAATATGTATAATTAAACTAAGAAATGTAAAAGTAATTAATGATTAAAAGTGTAGTCTTCTATTGAAGATCCATAATAAATAAATATATTATATTTGTATTGTACCTATTTGACTTAGGAGAGCAATAATTTTTTAAACTTTATTGTTTGTACGAATTTTTAATCAAAAATGATAAGTAGATACTTTATGGGTATTTTTGTATTGTAATTAGATAATTCAAATTATAACCATGTAATATTGCAAAGACGGTTCTATTTTTTTTATTTTATTTTATTTTATTTTTTTTTATTTTTTATTTATTTATTTTTTTTTTATTTTTTTTTTTTTCATTCTTCATTTTAATCACCCGCTAAACTGCCAAGGCAGTTTGTCAGCAAAATGTTATATTAAAAAATTAAATGTTAAATTCGGCACATCTAAAAAACGAGTGAAGAAATAATCATGTTTTTAGCACCAAACTTTATTGAGCTTTAACAAGTGCAACCTACTATCAAAAATTTTTTTGAAAACTGTTTTTCTTTGCTTGGTAGGTAGACATATCACAATAATATTTTCCGCGAAGCCAAATCCCTACCTGTTCTATTTAACGTAATTTCAATAATCCGCCGTATAATGTACCATACCTATCCGTAAGGTGAATTAAAGTAGCGAAGTACACCGCCGAACATGATTGTCGGGTACCTACTGTTAAGAAATGCATCCAGGAACGGGGTTCGGGGAGCCATTAAGGAGTAACTCGCCGCCAATTAGCCACTGGTGTAACTCAATCTCCGGGGCGATTAATTATTGCGCCCGCCCGCAGATCCAATCCGCTAATTAACAGTGCCAGTCTCACGATGCGCGATGGGCGATGGGCCCTTCTGTCTTGTTAATCCCCTGCCTTCCCCTACTTCTTCCACCTTGTCCAATCTTCCTGCGTCTGCCAGTCTGTCGGTGGTACGAGGATTTGATAATGTTTCTCTGTTTTTATGATTATATGTTTCTATGTTTATCTGTCTCGCTGTTTCTCCGGTTATCCGTTTCTCCATTTCTTCGTTTCTGCGTTTATCGATTTCTCCATTTCTACGTTTAACCGTTTCTCCATTTCTCCAGTTCTGCGTTTATCCGTTTCTCCATTTCTGCGTTTAACTGTTTCTCCATTTCCTTGTTTCTGCGTTTATCCGTTTTTCTATTTCTCTATTTCCCCGTTTCTCCGTTTCAAGTTTATCCGTTTCTCTATTTCTGCGTTTAACTGTTTCTCCATTTCCCCGTTTCTGCGGTTATCCGTTTCTCCATTTCTCAGTTTCTGCGATTATTCGTTTTTCCGTTTCTCCGTATGCATTATTCTGCGTTTCTCCATTTCTTCATTTCCCCATTTCTCCGTTTCTGAGTATATTTTTTTCTTCATTTCTCTTTCTCTTTTTCTTCATTTCTCATTTCTCTTTTCCCTTTTCTCTATTTCTCCGATTCTTCGTTCCTCCATCTCTCCGTTTCTATGTTTGAATTCCTGTTGTAGCACTCCGGACGTTTTATTTAGGATGCTTTTACGAAAATGTTTTTGTTATTGTACATTATAGGGTATCGATTCACGTTTAGTAGTCGACCCGCTTGTTTTTAATAAACTCACCCCACAAACCACCGTAAATATACGCGTATTTTCAACTTTTTACTATACTATTATTAGTCGCTCTTTCGGACCGCTTTACGGGTGTCTTGTTGTCTCTCAGCTCTCAGTGGAAGTGGTCTTATGTTCCGACTCCCGTCCCTATAAATCCTGGCATTTGATTGTCCCGGAGATGCGGAGATAATGCTACCTTGTCCTTGCTTATGCCGTTTCCAGAGAATTTCATTATTTAAGATACTGTTAAATGCAACTACTAGGCGCATTAATCAATTGATTATGCTGCACAGATATACCCACACTTTGCACCCCAATTATCAATAATAATTATATTTAATTACCATGTATGTACATGTAGTAGAGTTGGCCCGTGTAGTAAGATATCTACGTATGAGAAGATTTGTGAATATGAATGCTGCAAGGGGTGAGTTGTTTGGGGGTTTATGCTCTCTGCCTACTTGCGGAGAAATGGTGTGATGTTTAGTTGGCTAGATGGTTATAGTCAAACAGATACCAAGTGCACTCTCAAAATTTCAAATGGAGAAGAACGTTCTTCCCTGTTTGAAATTTGGGAGTGCATTTGGTATCCGTTTGACCATAATGATTTTTATAATGAATCGAACGATATTTCAGCCATAATAATAATTATTGCAAGTTTACATTTTATGTCTGTTCTTTTTTATTCAAATTACAATACACTCTTTATTTGCGCAACAGTGTGATCGATTTTTCACAAATATATACGTTGGTCGATGATTCTTGACCTTTCCAACTCGAAGTAAAATTGGTTAGACACTACGCCACGAAGATTGTCAATGAGGAATTCTTATCTTATTATAATGTTATCATTGTGAAATCAAAAATAATAGTTATTATCATCCGTAATAAGAAAGTCGCAAGTTTTTCCCGGCAATATCAAACAGTAGCTTTTCATTTCGCATAAATCTCGAGATGATGGAATTTTCGTGAGTCTGCGGCGGAACACATCGGTCGTGATCATCGACCGCATGCAGATATGTCCCCAGATCGCTATCTGGTTCTCAGATCCCGAAGATAGCACCCGTCACGCTCTGGAAACGTTTCTCGGCCGGGTCCGGCATACCAAATAAGACGCTCCCGTGCGGCTAGTTGTTCACTAGTCACTGGTTAGTGGCTTTTATAGGCCGGATTTAATGCATCAGCGGACCGATTCCCCTGTAATCCGGGCAATAAATTAAATCGTAAGGTAATTGAATGGAAAGGCTTCTGTTTTGGACTTGCCAGGTTGATAGTTACAGCCTTTTTTATTGTTTTTTCTGTTTAAAAACGTGTGGAACATTTAAATTATTTTTTAATAAACTTCGGAATCGCCGGTCGCATTTTGTACGAATATTTTTAAGAAAAAAACCTTTGGATAGACCTTAATTACTATAAACGACAACTATTCGCATTCGAGGAGATGGGAAGTACCTACTGCACTTAAAATCAAAATTATGTAAAATTGAAACACAGCCACTTACGATAAGTTATTTATATTAATAAGAATCGTCAAATATACACGTATAAAGATGTTTCTTACGCAAATAAATTAGATCCTTGAGGCATATACGTGGCAAAACCATGTATGACCGTTGACCGTGTTAAGAGGAAACCAGGCGGCGTTTTGTCCATACAAACGTACTCCCCAATTTTCTCTCTGCATTTTGAGACTATTGCAAATATTTTTTTATGTAATATATATATCGACCCCTAGCGTGTCGGTGTGTTTTGCTTTTTTATAAGTTACTTCTCATAGGAAGATCTCCTCCAAAATCGTTAAAATTGTCTAATTTGAACGCCATCAACTACACGTCAACTGTGTACAAACTAAACAATGTATTTTTTAAAAAAGCAAAACGTTCAAACTTAGAGCACTTTCGTTTAAAACAGTTGGTAAAAAAAATCTTAAAAATGTGTCCAGTTTTATAGGAGGAAAATGGGAAGTACAAAACCTCGATTTAGATGATTTTATTTAGGTTTTATCGGCCTGAAGTGCAGTTGTCCCTTTCGCTTAGTATTCTGGGGAGTAAAAGCGACATTGACAGCAACAGTTTGATAAAATATATATTGTTCAAATGTTGGCGACCAGGTTTCTTCTAAAGATGTGGAGATCTGGAAAGAATGCAAGGTTTTATGGTTGAATATGGTTTGAAAAATGGAGTAAACTAAAAAACGATGATAATAGCGCCAGGAGAATATAATACGATGCGATAGGGAATGATATAAGGGGTTAGGCCACCCTGGAGGCCGAAAAAATAGGCTATTTTAGGATTTTTTTTCCAGAAATACTACAAAATAAATCGAGATTCCAATATAAAGTATTTATTATACATATCAGTGACTGTACACAAAAATTTTTTTTAAGCGATTAATTTCAAGATGGCGGCTGTACAGCGTTTTTCCGAAAACGTCTCCGTTTTTTAGGGTCCACGGCCGGACACACAACTCCTGTAATTTTTGAATTATAAAAATATTTTTTTTTATTTTAAATATTAACTGCTATAGAAGTACCTAGGATTTTTTCAATATATTAATTTTTGGCCAAATGGCGCACTTCCAAATTGAAAAGTTAAAAATTTGCCTAAAAAATCATCAGGTAATTGTTAATAACAAATGAACCATGCAATATTAAAAAAAATCCTACGTACTTCGATAGACAATGTATTTTTGAAGATATATTCAATATTTCAAATAAATCGGTTGAAAATTGTCTGAGTTACGTTTCCGGCAAACTTAAAAAATGCTGTTTTGAGATACACGCGTTTGAAATTTTGAGTAATAATTTTGAAATACATTCAATCTGCGATGCCCGCACCATACTTCATACAGGCTTTCTAGATTATCGTCCTGCTCTTTCTTTTCTTTTCTGCTTGATATTAAAGCGATCCTTGTGTCTTTTACCCGTTCAGACAGCGATTTCTTTGAATGCTTTATGCGTTGTTTGTCGATTACTTATGTACTAAGTACTATGTACTAAAATTCGAAAATCGAGTACTTAGAGATTTTTCCGACCATAATCTTTTGGGACATGATTTTTGAGGTCTTAGGGGACAATTTAAAAAAATAAAAATAACGATTTTTAGAAAATCCTAGGGTGGCCTAACCCCTTAAATAATCGGGGACACTGTAATTCCGAGGACATATTTTGGCATTTTGTGTAATGTTTTCATTCGGAAGACTTCATAAGTAATCCCACTTCACTAGTTATGGACCCGCGAGTTAGGCCCTAAGCCAAAGGTCCTACCGTTCTGCTCGTCAAAATGTATTGTACCAGTGTAACTTGGATATTCCTCGCATTGTTCGTTGGATGTTTTATTTAGGAAAATACTGACATTACTGCTTATTGCTGCGGGCATGTTACTTTGCATTCCCATTCAGCCATTTGCAGACTATGAGATGCGTGCCCCGGTGTCGTGAACTTTACTTTTGCATAATTCATAGTATCGCCGAAGCAATTCATATATCCTTGGATAATAACAATCGCTCTGGAATAATAATTTCCCAATAATCGTATTGTGCTCGGTAAATACTGTCACATGTGCAGGGGTGCCCCGAATTACAACGACTTCGCGATACGACAACTTGCCGATCCGACCGCCTTTTCAACAGCTGTGTACAATGGCGAAATAAGTCAAGAATCCAGTACTTGATATTTTAATATATTTTTTAAATATCTCGAAAATTTTAATATATTTTTTAAATATCCCGAATTCGTATGTATTTGTGGAATATTCTAGAATAAACATTATTATTACTAACGCAGATCCATGAAAATCATGGATAGTCAATTCTCGACAAATCATTTCCAATTTTGAAAATGACAATTAAAATAATTTTCTGTTCAGAAATATATATGGCTTATAAACGATAATCAATCCTTAATTTCCTATTCCTAAATTGTATTCAATAAATTGTAACAACCTACGGATTTCAGTCAAACATATAATATTTGTTCCCGTCCCCCTGGGAACCATTTATTGGATAACCAACACCCCTGGTGTAATATGATAAGGTCACACAAGTGGTTCGCCACATTTGGTGACTTAGCAAGTGTGTCCGGGTTTATGGGGTGAGGTTTGTCTAGGTCTTGACGGCATATGCGCTTGCCCACCTACTGCGTGGCCGGTAGGACCAGGAGAGACTGTTTGAGAGAGACCTTTTTACTTCTCCAGCTGGACTCTCTAGACCAGTGTTTCTTAACGGTATTAAAAGAATCGCCTCTTTTACCACAATTATCCCCCCCCTAACTTAAAAAAAATAAGTAATATATGTAGTAAAATTTAAAAAAAGTTAAAAATAATCTTTTTTAATATATCCATTAAGGTGGTCCAGGCCCTCATAGTAAAAAAATTTTTTCAAATATAGGTGTCGCCACCCCCTTGATTTGTTACACGTACCATTTCTATTATGTGTAATAAATTTCAGCCCCTATCTTATATACAAGGGGGTGCTCATCGAATTAGAAGTTTCTGACAAAAGTTCAGTATTTTAAGTAAAACACGTAATTTAAGGTTTATTAATATTACAAGTATTTTAATCAAATACGTATACTAAGTATTTAAATGTGAACCAAATTTGGAAACAAAGTAATAATTTACATAATATTAGTCACAATCTTTCAAAACTCTGTTTGTTAACTCTTTTTGGATGTTTCAGTAGAAACGATTTTTCTATTTTGTTCAACGATGTAAAGAAAAAATTGCTTTTCTTCCTCATTCTATAACGTGTTGTAATCTTCTAATAGTTTAACACCTCTCTCCACTGTATCATTAACAACACGCAACTTTTTGAGGCAGCTTTTGCCTTGAAGGTAATCAACTTTGTCATTCCAAGTCTCAGGAGATAATCGCAAGAACGAGTCCTTGATATCGAGAACTAAGAGCATTTTCAACGTTATTTGTGTTGCAAAAGCTTCTAATCTAACCTCTGCGAGCTTAGCAGAATCACCTCGTACCGAACGATTACCGCCAACAGAACTTATTTTTTGAACAATGGCCTGTTTCTCAGCATCAGACAGCTCGTCAGAAAGTAAGGCAAATGCAATTAGTTCATCTGACGAATATCATAAGTGACGCTCCAAGATACCCCTAGCTGCTATACGGATTTCGGAATCAATGGCTTCGTACAATTTTAAGCTTTTCCAAAATAGTAAGTCATTTACTAGCTTTATTAGCTCTTCGTAATCATCACGAACTTGATTCCCCCCAGATAGAGGGGTTGTAAGACTTTTAAGAGTATTTTCAGCAAACTGTTCTGTGTTCTTATTGAGGCCAAGACAATCGTAGTGCTTTTTCGACAATGTTTCCCAAATATCGATGAATCTTTTGAAAAGTGGGATTTGAGGAGAGCTTGATGGCTCAAAATACAGAATAAATATTTTTGAAAGCATTATTTGAAATACGCGATGACGACAAGCAAGCCGCAAAAGATCACGTCCTGTCTTTTCTTCTAAATGAGTGCTAGCTCCCTTTATGGCAACGGTGTTAGAAGCAGTTGTGTCAAAACTCATAGCCCGGACTTTATTTGTGACATTCCAGTTTTGCATTGTGTCAAAAACATCATCAGATATTTGTTCCCCCGTTCCCGCTGTAAGTTTAGGTACTCCTAATAGTTTTTCACAACCATTACCGTCTTCTGCAATTTTTATCAAATTCAAAGCGCTTGCCTAGGCAATATCAAAAAGTTTGTGTAGTTCTTCTGTAAACAAATACCCTCTTTTTCTTTGTGCTTCAGAATTTTTTCCTCTAATTTTCTTCAATTGCAGCCAGTTCTTATGAAACTGAATCAGTTTTTCCATTGCAGTTATTTTGTTGTCTGGTCGGAATACTAGATTTACTCCATACTTCTATAAGTTCTTGAATAAGTACATGCGCGGATTCTTTCACATTTTTGGATTCATTTAGTATGTGGTGATAACAAAGTAAAACTTGCCGAAGAGTAGGAAGTTGGTTAAGCCTCATTAATGGCTCAATATCTCGAACCCCAAGTAGGAAAATATCGTCTTTTTTTCGATTAGATGAACACATTTTATTACACTGATTCACTTCACAGTCTACTAAATAAGTATCAAAACTGTTTAAATTTGTCTATAAAACTCTTCATTGGTTTATTTTAATATATATATTTAAAAGTTAAACACGCGAAACTGTCATGTAACAAAAAGTAAAAATTAAGCATTTTACAAAAAAAATTTAAAAACAACACTGGATTGAGCACCCCTTTCTGCTTGTGCTATCTCGCTGAAATTTTACTATGTTATTACAATGAATACAAGTAACAAATTCACGGGGTGGCCAAATGAAAAATATTTAAAAAAAATTTGGACCACCTTAATATCCATATTAATATAGTTTGTATGAAATTTTAGTTAAATTACGATAAATACAAAAAATAAAACAGATATTTTAAGCAAGATTATTAAAACATTGTATGAAAGTAACCAATCAATCGACAATACGCCTTGGTCCGACTGCATTCAATACAATATAAACCTGGTCGTAACATACGACACGCCTGGAAATCCTACATTAACTTGGCTCTTTGTAAACTTAATTATGTACATTTCAAGTAGTTAGGCATTATTGAAATTTTGCGTGGAATTATGTTATTAATACACCACTCGTTGTGTTGATTGTCTGCTGTGATGCATTAAGATGTTTTTCACCTTTATTATTATTAATGAACTTTAGAGCTTGCAATATTGTATGATTTAGTAGACAACACTGACATGGTCCGTGTATTATTTACTGTGTTGTTTAGATTCAGTATGATATATTATGTATTATGCGAGTTTCACTAACGCACATCCAACACGACATCTTTCCTTGTTTATTTTATAAGATAATTTCGAAATTAAATGCAAATTTGCTATTTCTTTTCTCAGAGTTATGTTTTAATGTAATCAGCTAAAAATTGTTAGTTACATTTTAAGGTACATAGGCTAAAGTTTAAATCTCTTTCCAAAAATTATAATATGTATTTAATATATATAATAATAATAATAATATATAATAATAATAATAATAATAATGAAGGCAATGGGTTTTTAAATCGTCTCAAACAGATTTTTTAATAAAACACATCGCTAGAACACATCTTGCATGATAACTGATTGAATTATTTTTTTTTTTATTAACCTTTTCATTGTTTATTTATTTATTTTATTTGTTTATTTTAGACACAAACGGGACATTTATTGAACATGCTTCTACATAATAAAAAATATTAGTTTTCAAATATAAATGTTCCTAGACTTATGCTTCTGACATTCACATTCGCATTTTCACAAAAACAAACGCATAAATATAAAATTTGGCAGTTACTTAACGGCGGGCCAATACGTCCATATATTCACCGTTTGTAGTATTATTTCTTATAAGCAAAATCGTCCTGTATTGGAACTCCGCCGCCACCACTGTTTTCAAAGAATATGTAGGAAATATATGAAAACGAAAACAATGTCCGTACTTTTTCACTAAAGAAAACAAAAATTAAAAAAAAAAAAAAAAAACAATTTTTAGGAAATATTTATTAATAAACCACTGGAGCGACCACGCGAAATAAATACATTTGCCTCGATTGCTCGAGATTTCCAAAAGATAATTTTTTAAATTTTTCGCCAACAAAAAAAAAATTCTGACTGGAAACTTTGTATTTGGGTTTGAGCTTTACACAATTGAATGAACTAGAATTTTGGGCGATTTCTTTGCTTTTTTCGATCTACCAAGTAGGTAAATCGATGTAATTCGAATCAGATGGTCGAACTAAAAAAAATCTGTCTTATCGTAACAGTGCTTTAGGATTACGTGAGCACTTCCCAAATTGTAGGTCAATTCAGTGGGTTTGAGGTAGGGGGAGCTACCTTTTGACGGGATTCAAAGAAAGCTTGAAAAATAAGTTAGTGCCTAATGCTACGGTCACACTTGCTCATTTGAAGCCAAAGAGCATGCTACCTAGTAGCAATTGCTACCTAGTAGCATGTGTGTCAGTGACGTTGCTAGTAATGATTTTATTTATTTATTTATTTATTAAAAGAAGTTTATACAATGAACAAAAAATTGTGTTAATTCATCCGCCATGCTAGGGATGTCCCTGTGTTATGGCGGATGAAGATTACAGATTGTGTAGGTACAGTGTACAGCTATTAACTTATGCAATTCATTTAAGTAGTTTAAGTAACATATTTAGTAACAAATTAAGTTAGTAATTTAATTAACACATTAAATTAATTTATGTTACAAGTTTTATCAATTATATTACAATTCAATTAAAATAGCAAATTTTTACTCATCATCGTTACTGAATGTAAGGATCCATTTTGATAATTTTTTTTTAAAGATATGGGGTTGGGTTTCGGATTTTAGGTTCTCGGGGAGAAGGTTAAACATTTTAGGAGCTAGGTACATGAAATGTCTTTGAGCTAATGTGGTGCGTAGTGTAGGAACATTGTAGTGTCGTTTGGTTATTGTTCTGGTGGTGTAACTGTGATGTAAAAGAGTTTTTTTCTTGTATTTGAACATGAAATGTGTTAGTGTAAATTTTAGATGAAGTTGCCGTATGTTTAAGACATTATATTCTGTGAAGAGTCTATTGGAGGAATATCTTGTTGGTCGCTTGTTGATAGCACGTAAAATCGTTTTTTGGGCTTTTTGCAGAGGATCAATAAAATTAAGAGCACAGCCGCCCCAAATTATGATGCCATATGCTAACTGGGATTGGCAGAGAGCATAGTAAACCGTTTTTAGTGTTATAGGAGTAAGTATATTTCTTAGAGTTCGAAAAACATAAGAGAGCTTGCGAATTCGGGGAGTTAGACTGGCTAAGTGCTGATCCCAACGAAGATGGTGATCAATTAGGACCCCCAAGTATTTTATATGAGATACTTTTTCCAAATTTGGGCAAGTACAGGAAGAGTAGGGACTTGGACAGGAGTGAATTGTTATTTTCTGATTGATAGAAGGTTGGGTTGCAGCAGATAGACTGAAGGTTAAGAATTTAGTTTTACCAGCATTGAGGGTGAGGAGATTATCATCTAACCAATTCTTTACCAGACCTATGTCATATTGAGCTATGTCGAATGCTCCTTTCCAATTTTTATGTCGAGCTATAAGCACAGTGTCATCTGCAAAGGATATTATTTTTCCGGTTATGGGTAGGTTACAGAGTTTATTGATGTATATGAGGAACAAAATAGGGCCTAGAACACTTCCTTGTGGAACTCCGAATTGGATTGGTAAAGGGTTGCTTAAAGCTATGTTGTTAATTTTCACGGTTTGTGATCTTCCAGTTAGGTATGAGGAGAACCAGTTAAGAGTTGAATCCCGGATGCCTATTTGAGATAGTCTTTCCAGAAGAATGGGGTGGGAAACCGTGTCGAATGCTTTGGCTAAGTCTAGGAATATGGCTAGGCAGGAATCGCCTTCATTCAGGCTGTTGGTGATGTTCTCAGTCAAGTCTAAGATTGCAGATTCTGTACTCATGAAATCATACTCATTTGGCTTCAAATGAGCATGCTCATTTGAAGCCAAATGAGTATGCTCAAGAATCAACAGCCGTTTGATTTATAAGCATGCTCATTGGATTTTCGGGTGGAAGGGGAAGCCTGTAAGCCTATGTGAAAAGGCTGGCTTATGAGCATGCTCATGTCATTCCGATCTCAGTTCGCGCCTGCGCGTTCTTTGCAAAAATGTCAAAATAGATCGCTAGGGGGACGAAAAAACCATTCTTTTCGTGATTTATTATGGGAATCACGAATGTGTTTGGATTGTTATTATTACAAGGTCACCAAAATATCCACAATAGACTTCTGAATTCCCCAAAAGTAAAATGAAACCACATTCTATTGAAATTAGTATTTATTTTTTATAATTTAGACATTTTAGAATTTGTTGACGTCTTTGACGAAAATCAACCTTTAGAATATACGAACTCATATGCGGAATAACATTCCGCGTATGAGTATCTCGTTTTTATATCACGCTTTCAATTTTAGAGAGTAGCTCGTCAAATTTCTGCGGAAGCATTCATAAATAATTTTTATATCTGTTGATATCTTCTTCTCGCATTTCTACTAACAAATGATTACTTGCTCCAAGGTTTGTTCTTCTAGTGATCCAATTGCGAACCCAAATCGAGCTTTTTATTTCCTTTTTTTCTTTCGCCAAAAGTTTCTTCAGTAAATGAGTTGTAAGAAATACAATTACTTTATTGACTTCTGTGCGGACGGAACTGACTCTATTATGTCCTTTTAACTGTATAACAGTTGACATCTGGGACCCAAATCAACCGTTTTGTGTCTTTCATCTAAAGATTCTTAAATAATTAATAATTGCGTTGAAGCAAGCAATAAGATTACTTTGTTTAGTTCAGGGCGAACGGAACTGACACTATACGATGACATTAATTATTTGACATGAGCATGCTCATTAAAGAGTATGTGTGTTCAAATGTTGGCTTTAAGCGCGCTCATTCACGAGAAAGCTTAAACCAAGCCTGCTCATTAATGAGCAAATGTGTACAGTTGACTATTTGACATGAGCATACTCATTAATGAGCAATTGAGCATGCTCATAAGCCGGCTTGTTAATGAGCAAGTGTGTCAGTACCATAATGGATCGGTGTTTTATCTCTTTTCAATATTGTTACATTTGATGAATAACTAAACTAATCGCTGTGTTGTTCTTGTTTAGAATGGTGCTGGTGCTGAACGGCGTCCTGCAGGAGGAGTGTCCGGCGGACACGCGCTCCCTGTTCGCGGCGCACCCCGTGTACCGGGACACGGCGGCCCAGCTGCTGGGCACTCCCTCCAAGGTGGTGGGCCCCGTCGGCCTCCTGTACGTGCAGCAGCGGGAGATGGCCGCCACGGTGCCGCACGACAGTAAGTCAACACCTTTACCTCACTAGCCTACTAATCCGCTGAAAGCTCCGTTGTAAGCTCTTTTTCTGCTATGCGTGTGATCAGGTTCCATGACAAAACAGATCATTGAAGAAAAAAAAGGAAAAGTAACCTGTCGTAACCTAGCGTAACCTGTCGTAACCTAACGTAACGTAGCCTTCCGTAACAACCAAGCGTATTATTTTAACATTTTCGGTATTGTCGTTAATTCTTATTGTATTTTATATGGCAGGCAAAGTATTGGACTCACCAGGTTCAGCTGAAATAAGCACTTTTTAATTATTATTATTACTATTAATTAATAATTGGATAATTTGTAAAGTGTTGTTTTTTTGAAAAATCACCTCAAGGTTTGCCGCACCATTTATTATTTATTTATTTAATTTCAACGGTATAGAGATGTACCATACACACGGATTACCCCTATCACAAAATCGTAGTTAAATAAGAAATAATAAAAATAGTACAACAGTTAATTCATTAATTAACAGTGGCATTTGATTGAGAAATGACACCAGAGATACAATTATATACAACATTCTATAGTACAAATAAAATTAATACCGATTGAAAATATTCGATAGTATAGCCTTCTTAAACCTACCTTCCGTGCAGTTAAATAGATCTGCCACATCTGCGTATCTATTACTAACTTCATGCAGCCTAGGTACAAGCGAGTGTTTCGTATACTCAGTCCTGTTATTGACTTCTTTTTATATTTGAGTTCTTAGGCTCTACCTAATTTTATTAATTACAAACAGACAAAAAACATACTTTACCTGTCAGGTCACTTCTGATGAACACTCTTTTATTAGAAAGTTTATGTTTTTTTTATGGTTGAATTTGTCGAAAAGTACCTTGTACCTTTAATTTATATTTTTTTCATAGAATTATTTAATGTTATGGCTGGCTTTGTTCCGAAAATTAAATTGAAATGTTTTTTGTGTTTCAGAAAATGTTAACATTATGGGATCAGACGACGCCACCTCGTGTATCATCGTCATAGTGCGACATTCCGGTAAGTTTATTTCAATATAAATATTACATCACTAGCGTAAACCAAATACATTTACAAGTATATAGAGCAGAGTTTCCCAACCTTTATTTCGCCGAGCCTCCCCGAACCAAAAAAAATATTTTCATGCCCCCCTTCATTAAGTTTCAATAAAAATAAGAAACACATTTTTTTTTATATTAACTAAATTATTTATTTTAATTTCAAAAAAGAATTTTCAAGGCAATATGCATCCAATTGATTAAAATAATAATCTGAATATTTCGATTAAATAACACAATTTGGTACTTTATTTGTAGACAACAAAAATAATTTTATAAAATAAACGTTTATTTATCATTTGTAGTAACACAAACGAGCTTATGAATAAAAAATAATTACGTACTTATTTTGGTCGCATATGAATCCATTAGTACCTACTTCACAACTAAACCATCATAATTTAGGTATAAACTTAAAACTAAATTTTACATGCAAGTATGTTGAAAAATAAAAGGCAGGGAAAGTTTAATATACTAAAAAACTTTCCTTTTATTTAGGAGATGAACAATTTCACACTTATCTCACTTAACATTCTTGAAACGAAACTTGGATTTTTTTGTGAACCAACTATTGACACGAGCAGGTACGGTACGCAATTGTTTTATGAGTGAAAGATGGATTCAAGCGGGAAGGTGGGGCGGGAGAGCGCGTCGAGCACGTCGTGTTATGACTTATCGAAACTTGTATAGCAGCGATTGAATGGCAATTCGGAACAGTTAATTTACCTACGCATCAAATAGATTTTTTTTCGCCACCCTGCCCCCCCTGACATTTCTCTACGCCCCCCTGGTTGGGAAGTCCTGATATAGAGGATATTATAATTGTAGGATTTGTGAAGCTGAAGAATTTATAAAATAAATATTTGCCTCAAGATCATTGCCTTTTAAAAGAAGACATTTACTTTTCTAATGTTAGTAAACTTGATCTATCCAACGACAGTATAAGTATACAATGTGTATATGTAGATAAGTTATATTCATACTATTCGAACAAAAAATGTGGCACCATTTAAGAAAAGGATAGGCATTCAAAGAATATTTGTGTACGAATGAAATCGCTATATAAACGGTCCGCTAAAGTAGGACCCCTGGAGCTAGTTCAGTAAAACCACGCGCCTTGTTTAACCTATATTCACTTTTTTAATTCAATTAAGCATCGGCCAAACATTTATTTAATCTGTTGAATTTTGGGGTGACCGGCCAACTCGGAATGAAACCAACTCAGAACCATCTCAGATAAGTCATTTAGAGTGATAAAAAAAAATATAAAAAATTGGTTCAATAGGTTATGTTAGGTTAGGGTTATCGGCTAATTTAAAATCATTTTTTTCATAGATTTCAACGACTTTTAAAGGAGGTGTTGAGTTGACGTTATTCCCAGTTGGCATGGAACCGAATTTTGGATGGTATTTTGAAAAACCGCGCGAAAATTTCATACAAAATTCTTTAAATTAATTCAGAGTATATTATTATTCAATTATCAAATAGTAGGTACCTAGGTCCTAGATTGATATTGGCGCAAGCGATTCTGACCTTGTCCTTCAAACAGTATCTTTATACATAAGGGGTAAAATCGCAAAAAGCAAAGCCCGCCGGCGCTGCGGTTCCGCGACAGATAAGAGGAAAGGCAATAAATTATTAATTAATAAAATAATTTTTTTCATCTACTTAATCGTTTTTTTTGTGTGTTTTATACTTTTCAGTTATAAATTTTGAAAATAATAATTTCAACTTGAATAATTTTACGGATTACGTTGGAATACAATTTTAAATCGCGAAAATGAGATTCTTCGTAAAGATGGAGAAATTCCTTTCCCTTGTTAATTTTTTCCCAGTCAAATGGTCTCCATACCGTTAAATTGATATTTGAGTAATTTATCACACGTTTGGTCTGTTCTTCTCTGGGTGATGTGATTATTTATTGTTGCTCGTTTTTAGTACGTTTTCCGATAATGTTTTCTTTTCTTGTTTCCTCGCAGTACACAATAAATTATGTCCTTTTAGCGGTTGTTCACGATTGTCTCTACGATCATAAATCAAGCGATAAGTGAATAAATCTGCCTGTTTAGTAGTTTACATTTCCCGTTTTTATTTTTTATACGTTTCCCAGAGATGTGCGTACGGAAAATGCCGTGGTTAGACAAGAAAAAGTATTTATTTGCAGATTTAAGAACAATTTTTTTTCATAGGTTGCTCCTTGTTGAGTGTATTTTTCATAACAGGTAAAATAAGTTTTTTCTTATGCATAGGTACTTACATTAATAAAGAATCGTGTTTTGTTTTTTTTTTTTAAATGACTTGCATGTTCCGATGAAAAATTTTGGAAAACTTTTAGCTAGAAGAAATTAAGATTAAACTTATAACAAAATGTAACAAATCCGTAGTTCCTATCTATTTTAAGAATGAACCTTTTTAAACATTCGTATAAATTTTAAATGTTTATAAACTTTACGATTCGGGGAGTCATTTTCATTACAATTTGTGTGAACGGAATAAACTCATTTTCGTGTGCTTCCACTTAGAAGTAGAAATAGTTCAACGCAACTATTTTTAGCTTTCATGCCTGTGTCAGACCAAGCGTTTTTGGGCGTGGCCTATACAGATTATATGTTGTAGTGTCACACTTCGCTATAATCTTCCTCTAACTACTGCAGAAGAGGGGGTCAGATCAGTTAGGGAGCTGCCGTTGTAACGCGGCTGTTAGCTGTCAAGGTGACAGGTCCCTTATAAAGATTATGGCATCTCCAATTGGGATATGTTGTGAGGCTGAAAGTAGTGGGGAGGGGAAAGAGATGGGGAAGAGGAAGGTGGGGAAGTACCTGGCTATTCAGATCTGGTCATCAAACACGGCTAAAACTATTTCAAGCAACGTTTCAATTCTGAATGGTGGTCTTACACCAGGACGATATTCAGAGTATCTTCCTCTCCGGAAGGTGCCGCAAATATACTATATATTATTTTAAATGATTTAATTGTGAAATAACATAAATTAATAAAATAAAATTTATTTGCCACGCCGGGATTCCATCCCGCGACCTTCGGATTGCGAGTACACTACTACCGCTAGACCACGCCGGCAAAAGTATTTTTGTTATGTATTTTTGGGATTTTATGCCGTGTTGCGCTTCCTCCTTCTTTAGTAAACGTTTCGGATAGCGTTACAGTGTCCATAATCAGAGCAGATGAATCTGGGCAACACGGCATAACATCTTAAAAATAAATAACGAAAATACTGGGATTCTCTAGAAGTTGCATTCCTGCATTCCTTCTATTCTACTCCGTATCTCCGTATCTCCGTACCTAATACGTATTAAAATATTATTGATTTATTTATCAGGTAGTAATAGAAATTTTATCTTTATTTTATTACGTTGCGATTACTGCGAATAAGACATTTTCTAATTTACTAATTTTATTATCAATGAAGAGTTTAATCGCCATTGTGAACATTAGCAATCAATAAAATGTTTATTAAAAGGTTTATTATTATAATTATTTATATTAAATAAACATGTTTAAGAATGGAAAGATTGCTCTACTGTAAACTGGCTATGAAACTTGATTAGTTCTTTATTATGTAACAAAAACTCGTTAAATCGAAATAGCAGATTAGCCAATACGGAAAATGTAAAATGAACAGATATTTTCCGTTCATTTCTGCTTTTACATAAATCGTATTTATGAAGAAATCCATATTTAACTGAGATCGATTTGAGGTATTCAAGCGAGCAAATCTGTTTTCAAAAAAATTAAGTCAATCAATTTCAGTCAGAAAAGGGGAAAATCAAAATAAAAATACGATAATCAAACAAAAATACGTACATGTTCTTAACAATTGTTTGTAACAATAATAAATCTTTTTTTCTTTCTTTTTTTAGGAATTGAGATAATTATATCCTCACCGCATCTCCCATTGAAAACTATGTAGGTAGGTTTTTTTTAATTTAAGAGGCGGGTAGAGTACCGCAGCCCTAGACGGCCGGCGTAGTCCAGCGGTAAGGCTTTTGACTCGCATTCCGAAGGTCGCGGGATCGAATCCCGGCGTGGCAAATACATTTTATTTGATTAATTTGTGTTATTTCACAATTTATTCATTTAAAAAGAATGTATATTATATTTGACGTTCCAGAGTGGAAGATACTCTCATTATCGCCCTGGTGTAATACCACCATTCAGAATTGAAATGTTGCTTGAAATGGCGTTAGCCGTGTTTGGTGACCAGATCTGAATAGCCAGGTACTTCCCACCTTCCTCTTCCCCATCTACTTGCCCTCCCCACTACCTTCACCCTCACAACAAACCCCAATTGGGGATGCCATGGTCTCACTGGCTCCAGACAGGAGCAGTTGAGACTCTTGTGCGGTATTCATATAAAAAAGGAACCATTCATTGGATAACCAACACCTTTCTCATGGGTCATCCCAAGTGGTTCGCTACGTTTGATGACTTAGCAAGGGTGCCCGGGTTCCTGGGATGAGGTTTGTCCAGGGGTGGCGGATGCGACTGCCCACCAGCAAGGCCGGATCGGGAAAAGCCGGATGAGGTAGACCCTTTAACTTCTCCGATCAGACTATCTCAACACCAACACATGGGAAGAAAGAATGTAGATACATTTTTGCAACCTAACAAAGATTAATGCTTTTATTGTGCTTTCTTTTAGATATAATTATCCTGTTGTAATATTTTAACATTTATATTTACTTATATTTCAAACATGAAAACATGTACAATGTGACCTTAGAACGGGGTACCCCAATAAGGACACATTTTTTTCTAAAAACATTGTAAAACAAATAAAAAATATATAAATAAATCTCAACCAATAGGAGCCTTGAAAATTGAGCCCATAATCAAAGCGTCCAATGCGGTAAGGTTTCATTGTATCTCATTCTCTCGCAGGCTAAATCCTATAGATATATTATGTATTTGTCTCTTGTTAGTGTCGTTTCCTTTTCATCGAGTTTCAAATCACAACGGTGCTAAAGAAGTCTCACTTCCTGGCTCTAGTCAGTGTAATAAACTTTTATTTAATTACTAGCTGGGCTGGGTTACCCGGCTTCGCTCAGGACAACATTCGATAGTGTTCTGGAATGTTCCACAATGATGTTTCCGATTCCCTATTCCCGAACATTCCGCGACATACTCCGCCACTCCTTCCAAAACTTTCTAGAATTTTATCGAATCTTCTAGAACTTTCCGGAAGACTGTTCTTGAAATTTCTAGAGGGCGAAACTTCCAGCCCTTATATCTTCAACAGCACGCCCTTTAGGTAAAAACGGATACCCTTATCCTGGAGGGGGGATAGAGATCTACCACACCACATAACTCCCTTGACCGTACCGGTATTCGTTTTTGAGTTTTTGCGGTCCGCACGTTTTTTTGACTTTCTTTTATAATATATATTGATTATTTGATTAATAGTTGTCCTTGTACTTATATAAATCACAACCTGTTATAATCCCAAGCAACGCATAGGATTATATTACGGTGTGATATTATTTATGTGGGACGTCATTAAGAACAAGGTAGAGCAAAGTACATGAAATGCAGTAAATTACACGTGTATTTGCTTTCAAACGATGCTTTCATTGTTGTATCTTCAAGGAAAGCCATTCATTGCGTTGGTGTTGCAAATTGTCGTCATTGATTTGCCTGAGATCATCCTCGCGGGTTAACTGTATTCATATTATTATAATATATGATAAATAATGAATAGACCGAGTTGTACTTGTGCTCGGAATGTGCTTCTACATAAAGTCATCGCATTTTGAATGATCGTAAAGCGAAGGTGTTTATAGTTTTGCTAGCGATGCGACACAGAATTCGATTGATTGTGTCGTATTTCACTTATGTCGTTCTCAATGACGCAATCGATGGCCTCCGCGGTCGAGGGGTAAGGCTCTTGACTCGCAATCCACAGGTCGCCGGTTCAAACTCTCAAATTTGATTAATTTGTGCTATTTCACAATTGATTCATGCCGAAAACAACAGCACTAAATTGCATTGTTTTGTTTTATTTTGTGAAATTCAGGCACAAATATTAAAGGATTTTCCGATTATTTTGTAAAGTACTTAATTTGCCCCATTATATAATGAATCTTTATCCGAAAATGGAAGATTTTGGCACTCGAAAGTATTTTTATAGGCCTGATTTTTTTTTCCAAACTTACATTAATTATCAAAAAATTAATCGATTATTTCCAAGGCCAAGATGTGTTATACTTGCAGTATTTAATTGAAGCATCTATAATATTTCTAAGCCATCAACTTTTCGAACCAAAAACACGTGATTTTGTGTTTTGCATTATTTCACATGGCTTCATCTTAACGGGGGGGGGGGGGGGGGGGGGGGTAAGGTTTTAAAGGCGAAAAAAGGCACATTTTCATGTTTTTTTTTCTTGGAGATACGAATAATGTTGGTTTATTTATTTTACATACACGTATGATATCTGTGGTATCTTTGATTTTTTTTTTTAATTAAAAATATCAATAAATAAGTGCGTGAGAGCGAATCTCCGGAGGCGCCTCGAAAAAAAGTTGTTATGCGGTGAACATCATAACTCGTTAACGGATCATTTAAAACAAAAAAATCGAAATGCGTTTAAAAGGTGATATGTTTTCCCAGGTAGTGACGAAGCGTTTTTTTCGATTTTTTTTGCAGCATTTTGAAGTCAAAAATGCGTTTTTTGCTAAAATTTTCAGTGAATTTTTTATTATAAAATGGTAAGAAAAAACAAATCTTCGCCACTACCCGTTGATTTATGTGTAGAAATAATGTACGAAATTTCAAAAGGATCGGTCAAGTAGATTTTGAGTTATGATGTTCACGAACTTCAAAAATTTGTTTGCGAGAAAATCGATATAAAGTTTTTTTATACTCGAAATATATTTGAATCGAGCAAGAAAGCCGGTTAGTTTTGCTCCGATTTACTTGAAATTTTGACACAATACTCTCGACATGTTGTACATTTAGATTTTTTTTAAATGAGTCTTGAAACCTTACCCCCCCCCCCCCCCCCTCCCTTAAGCGGGCTACATTTGTCGCTCAAGCCTTAACATGCAAGAGAGTTCCTTTTCAGATGCCGATGCGCTAGCAGTCACATGTCAAAACTGACGTCTACACAAATAATATTTATTGCTTTCATATCACCGACATTTATGTAAATTGCCTTATTTTATAAGTATGGACTATTTTATTCATCGAGTTATGAGGAATGTCAATCTAAAATAGTCTGTCAATCTAAATGAGGGATTTTAAAAGTTCCAACTTCAGCACAGTTTGTTTTCAGCGGTTAATTTCTTAAATAGTGCACGACTTCGACAAATAAATAATATTTAAAATTTGTATTCTCGCATTTACCATCGGGGAATTCAACTCGTAAAAAAATCAATCCGCCTAAAAATATTTCAAGTTCATGAAATATACTACCGTTGTCAACATTTTCAAAGTTCGCGATCACCCAATGGCAGTATAAAACATAGATATAGCACTCACGTAGACAGTAGTTCGGTTTTTCAAAGCAAAAAGAAACACGTTCTTCTTTTATTTATTTATTTATTTAAGGAACATTAACAGTCTTAGTAATACAATAAACATAAGAGGATGATAAAAAAAACAGACCAATTATTAATGTTCACAGATAGTTATTTAGAAACAAGACTAACTGAATGTAAACTAGAATATTTAAGAAAAATGAAAGAAAAACAGAACTAAGCAGCAAGTAAAAAAATAATAATAGTACAAATCTGAATTCAACAAATGATAAACCAATGTGCTAATAAACCAAACAACAATAAAATAAGTGTGATTATAACTGAAATAGACTGCAAAATAGGGATTTGGGTTGGGAAGGGTAAGGGGAGGAGAGGGATAAGGGAAAGTTGCCACGCAAGTAATATAAAAATATTAGATACAATTAATTCAATCGTCATGAATATGTGTTATTCGCACCTAGAATGTTATACAATGAAGTTCTGTAGCGACAGTAACTAGCAGTAAATACGTCAGCACGTATGTCTATATTTGCAAATTTATTGTTACATGTCCTTTGCATAAATTCATTTTGATTGGAATTGGTGTTGCATCTATCAATATAGAAAAGGGTATTTTGTCTACTTTTAAAATCATGATCAATCCGTGAACAATGGTGATATCTAGGCTTGCGACCTGTACACGAATTGTGTTCCAAGCCACGCTAAGCTCGACATTCCAACCAAGCCGAGCTCAAAATCAATTGATATACCGGGTCTATGGCATCCCCCATAAGTTGTGAGGTTGAAGGAAACGGGGAGGGAAGAAGAAGAAGAGAGAGGAAGGTTGATATTTTTTACCTTTTCTTATATGGTCACTTAAATTGGCTAAAGACATTTCCGGCAACGTTTCGCTTCTGAATATTCTAGATTGATTGAGAGAGATGTGCCTTTCTGGAACACGCGTAAACATACATAGTATACAAATATTATATTTATTAATATTGTAGATAACGTGCCAAATAACACATATTAATTATTTTTTTTGCGCACGCCGGGTTTTCCGTCTTACTAAGGATCCGGCTTAACCGCTCGGTCGCGGTTGTCGTCAAATTTTTTTATCATTTTGATAACCATTTGCCTGGCAGCATCGTGGAGTGAATCTGAATTCGTGAGATTAACTTAACTGAAGATTTATTTATTTTGACGCCTATTGGGCTTTTACCTACGTAGAAAAACCAACAAAAAAAGATTATAAGTTCGTAATAATACAATAATATGTGTGTAATAATATATACGCAACAATCCTTAACTGATCAGTTTGTAAAGCTTATTGCACATCAAATAGCTGTTTTTGTATTTGCTTTCTAGGAAGCAAAGTTATGAAGCCGCCGCTTTCCGAATTTCTTGCGGTGACCGGACAACTCGGAATGAAACCAACTCAGAACCATCTCAGATAAGTCATTTAGAGTGATAAAAAAATACAT
This sequence comes from Glyphotaelius pellucidus, assembly GCA_936435175.1. Taxonomy (NCBI): domain Eukaryota; kingdom Metazoa; phylum Arthropoda; class Insecta; order Trichoptera; family Limnephilidae; genus Glyphotaelius; species Glyphotaelius pellucidus. Next base: position 13,799,430 of record OW386544.1, on the reverse strand, counting down.
TTAAAAAATTGGTTAAATAGGTTACGTTAGATTAGGGTTATCGGCTAATTTAAAATTATTTTTTTCCATAGCTTTTAATGACTTTTCAAGGAGGTGTTGAGTTGACTTTATTCTCAGTTGGCATGGAACCGTTTCATGCATATCTCCCTTGAACATTTTAAGTTTTTAAGCTCTTAAAAAATATACGTTGTTTTTTAAGATAATGTCTATACAATCCCCACGCCGAAACGCAAATTATATGAAATTCCCTCGATAGAAAAAAAACCCAAAGTATGCTCCGAAAATTTTTATTTTCAAGCCTGTCTCTATTATTTAACAAGTTATATGTATGAAAAAATTCACAGTGTTTCTTTGAACGTTGTTTTAGACAACCCCTTTGTAGATTTTTTCTCTATTCTAAACGAGTCGTGTTTTATTAAACATTTTCACAATTTTTACTTCACTTTTATCGTTTGAAATATTAGCACGCTCTCTCAACATTCGTAATTACATATCTCCCCATCTTCTTCTTTTCGTGCTCGGATACGGGGCCTTAAAATGAAATATATCAACATCAATGAAATATATCATATATGTTTTATTCCCACAAGATGCTGTCGCTGTGTACAAGAATTATTTTAAGATTTGAAAGTAAAATCCATAACTGTTACGTAGCTGGGCCCATAATTGAAAAATTTAAATGTCACTTTTTAGATTACAACTTTTTTAGAGTAAAAACACTTGTTAAGCAGAAAAATGAACGGAGACTTCGATTTATTTTTATTTATTGTGTACACCAGCGGTTTTCAATCTGTGATACGCATACTCCTTGGGGTACGCTAAGCAAAAATTGAGGGTACGCAATATCGTGGCACGAATGTGAACGAATGTAGATTTTAAAACTCAACGTTTTCGAGGCCTTTTTGAGGTTAAAAAAATTCACCCTCTCAATATACTTTGTGGGTTTGAAGTTGTGTTTGGAGAACATAAATTTTTTTCGTTGAAATAAAAAGACGCGGAACAAAATTTCGGATGAAGAATTTACTGGTTAAAAATGCCCGAAGTCGTGTTACACTCTGTACAAAATTGCACTAATTGCATTTGTGTGACTTTATTGTTAAATTCATGTAATAATGAGAGTATTAAAAATTACAATTGAAACATGTCTTTCATTACACGTGCACATCAGATAGATAGAAGGTACGGGGTACAACAAATTTGTAGTAGGGGTCAAAGGGTACACAGTCTCAAAAAGGTTGATAACCGCTGGTATATATTAATAATCATTATTCACATAATTAATATTATTTAGAGGTTCACCTATACTATTAGCAAGTTGTTACAAATTATTACAAACTCACGGCCACCATGATATGTCAGTACATACGTTGCTTATCTCAACCCAACCCTTTTTAAGTTTTAAGCCTTTAAGCTTTTATTGAATACGCATCTCAAGTGTGGAACCCAGGCTATGCAATGCACAAAAATAGAATTGAAAGCGTTCAAAATATAGGTACCTATTTAAAGGTATATTTTAAGGTAAGTATCTCATGTTAGTAATGAAGACTCCGCAAAGTTCTTCAAAATACAGACGCTAACCTGTCGAAGAAATATTGCAGATTCGGTAATGTTATTTAAAATTACACATAACTTAGTCGATAGTACCGATCTTCTTCAACGCCTATCATTCCATGTTCCAAATCGCAACAGTAGACAGTCGCTTACTTTTAATCTCCCTCTTTGCAAGACCAACTCCAAACAGAACTCTTTTATCTATAGATCCACACATTCATTTAATTTAAATTATTACCAAATTAACATTTTTAACTCGACGTTACGTGATATAAAATAAAAACTCACAACATGACTCAAACTAGGAAGTTCAATCTACCCCTCCACCCTATTTATTCCCGTCCTTAACTTCTTAATCCTAATCCTATATTTCCCCTCATCCCCCCTCCCCTCCTCACATATTTTAACTAAAAAATAAAATAATTAAAAAACACCTTTATAATGTCACACTTTATCATTAACTTTCATCAGTGGAAAGTTCATAATTGGCATAATTTACTGTATTATCATTGTATTATTTATTGTATAATTTATGATTTGCTTTCCTAAAATTAATAAAATAAAATAAAATAAAATCCCTGAATGCAATGGCTCTGAAACAATTATATTCAATGTATATTCTAATTAAGCATTAAAAAACTAGGATAACTTGTGGATGCGGCGCATCCACATTTCAGTGCATCCTGAAAATCTTCATACAAAATATCGAAATTCTGAAAAAACCTTAAATTCATTTTCAGCTACAACAGCATCAATAACGTCGTATTTTTCAAACTTAGCACTCTAGCTCACTGAAAACTCACGGACCGCCACTGATGTAGGGTTCTATCAATAAAAAAATACCTAACTGTGTGTTTCTGTTTCTCGCCGTTAAGGCTTGTTCAGACTAAGCCAGTAGTTTAGTCGAGTGGCGAGTAACTCGCCGCTTGACTCGCCGAAAATCGTTTGACGGCGGTTGACGGGCTGCTACAAAGCAAAGTAAATACGCTAATTAAGCATATTGTAATGCTTAGAAGAGGTGAAATTTTAGAAGAAGTGGAAGAATAAATTAGTAAAATGAAAATAAACAAACTATAGACACGAAAAGAGATTAATAGCAGCATTAATAAATAATTTTAGAGTTGCGTCTTCGCTCCAATGCCACGACATTTCCGCGCGTCTGCAAATGAACTCTGCTAAAACGGCGGGTTTGCGCATGTTAGTGCGCAGGGAAGCGTGGAGGGGAGCGCTACTCGCCGAAAAATTAGAAGGAAATGGATTGAATCGACTATCTGACTAACCCACTATATTAAAATTACGGTGTTCGGACGCGTTTAGTTACTACTATACTCTCCACTGGACTATAATACTCTTCCGAACGGGTCTTTAGAGGTTATACCTATTTTGTTTTTTTTTTTTTTTTTTTTAATGTTCCTTAATTTTGTGTAGCGCCGTTTGGTTACGATTCCGGTACCTACCTAGCCACTTTTAGACATGTTTGGCCTAAATTGAGTTATGCTCGTAAATATTATGAATCCGTTTCTTGCAAGTCGAGATAACATTATCTCTGCGTAGTCATTTCGTGCAATATACATTATTATAATTAAAATTATTTTCAAACATGAATTAATAATATTATAATGCTAATAAAACAAAATACTATTTTTATATTATTTTGCGATAGCGCCAGAAATTTAACACTTTATTTTTAAAAAGTTTTCCGATAGTGTTCAGACGACCTCCGTAGTTTAAATTTGTAGTTTTTCATAGATAATTTTTTTCAATTTCTGCGGCGGGTATGGGTACTTCCCCTCCTGGGACCATTTTTTGGTTAGTAACCCCAAGTGGTTCGCTATATTTGGAAACTTGGCAGGGGTGCCCGGGTTCATGGGGTGAGGATTGTCTAGGTCTTGGTGGCGGAAGCGTTTGCCAAACAACTGCGTGGCCGGATGAGGAGAGACTGGTTGAAGGAGACCTTTTTACCTCTCCAGCCTTACTCTCTCGACCCATTGTCTTGAACCGCTGTGGGAGGGATGGATTCATAATTCATACGTTCGTTACTCCTCAAACATTGACCCTTAGATTCCTACCCATACTAATACCCTATTCCTTCCCAGAACTTCCTCTCCCTAAAAAAACCCTCCACACAGCATCCTAAAAGAGGGACCATCCATAAATTATGTCACACCTTAAGGGGGGGAGGGGAGTAGAGAAGTGTGACATTGGGGTATGGGGAGGGTCATCAGCTCTGTGACGTCGCATGTAAAAATCTAAATTATTAAAACGTAAAACTATGTAAACGAAAACTTTAAAATATGACGTCACTCTAGGGGGGAGGGAGTCTCACAAATGTGACGATGTGTGACAGGGACGGGTGGGGGGCGGTGTAACAAAATCATGAATACGTGTGACGTAATTTATGGATGGCCCCAGATGATGTTGGCCCTAGGAGATTATTTTTTATTTAGGGCCTCCTGTGTGGAGAAAAAGACGGTCTTCATTGTTTAAATTTCTCATTTTTTAATAAAATAAGTCTTACATATACGTTACTTTTCGGTTTTGATTTTATTCCATAAAATGATTTTACGATTTTAAAAACAATCCAGAAATACCTAAAATAATTCATAAATAACTTGATTCACGTATCGATCACCGTTCATTCTCGGGGACATGGTTTAGTAGTTTATCCTACCGTTATAGCTTCTTTATCAATAAATTATCATTATGGTATGGTCATGATAGCCCACTGGGCCCCCAGAGATGTAATTTGTTTGGGCATACCGTACCCCTGTCACCGCAACACTCACCGGCCAGCAACGATTGCAAGCAAGATGCAGTGCAGACTCCGATGATCTCGTGATTTACTGGGAAGATAAACACATCTCCCTGTGCGACTGTTGTCCTGGTGCCGTCCGTGTGCCGCTGATCTTTACGACCGCCGCTGTGTCCGCGGAACGGAACCTTATCCGGCACGTTATTATATTAAATTTATGAAATGTTTGTCCCTTTCATGTACCGTTGCCTGTTGATTTATGAATTCTTTGCTTTCTTGTCTGAATCAACCGTTTGAGAATTAATTTACGCGAAGCTGACAAAACGAAAAAAAATGCTGAACCTGATTCTCCAGAATTCTAGGATTCTATGAATTCTAGGAATTCTACGATGCTAGAAATTGTCGTCAAGCATTGACTTTTTGGAGTAAAAACTTCTTTAGCACCGTTGTGATATGAAACTCGATGAAACGTAAAACAGCGACACTAAAAAGTTTCGACACAAACACATTCATCTATAGGATCTAGCCTGGGAAAGAATTATATAGTATAACTAGCTGACCCGGCAAACGTTGTTTTGCCATAAACATTATTTCTAGGAAATATTTTTTTAGTTTAGACAGGGGTTGAAAATGATTGAATTACTAATACCGCTATTAAAAAATAGGGGTTGATGGTAGAAGAGTGAAAATTTAGGACTGTGTGTATTTTTTAATGCCTTATCATAAAAAAAAAATTGTCCATAAAATAAAAAATTTAAATTCGGGATGGACCACCCTTAACTTATAGGGGTATGAAAAATAAATGTTGGCCGATTCTCAGACCTACCCGATAAGCACACAAAATTTCATCAAAATCGGTCCAACCGTTTCGGAGGAGTATGATAACAAACACCGTGACACGAGAATTTTATATATTAAGAAGATTGGTCTCCTCTATGTGCGGTGCTTCGTAGCCGCCCCACTTTTGTCTACTTTCTGAAGGTTTCTTCTACCGCGTGTGAAATGCACACTCTGATTTTTTTACAATATCTCCACACTGGAGGCCCTGAGGAAAACAAATTCCCTTAGGACCTGTCATCTTTGGGGGTGCTGGGTGAAGGATCTTTTTTGGGAAAGGAAAGAGAGGAATTTCTGACAAGGAAAAGGATATGAGGGGTGGTAGGAATCTTGGGGTCAATGAGTTCAGGACGAACGTTTGAATCCATCCCTCCAACTGCGGCGCAAGGCGATGGGTCGAGATTCAAGATCAAGAGGCCTTTCTCATCCAGTCTCCCCCCCCTTCCGGCCCGCCTCACAATAGTACCTGACCTCATGAACCCGGGCACCCTTGCTAAGTAACCAAACGATGTCAGTGACAACTGGTCACAATGTGATCAGAAGCTGAAATGCGCCGAGAATTGACGTTTTGTCTCGTTGTACAAATATCAACATTTCAAAATGGCGTTGATGTTATCACACGTGACGGCAATCGAAAAATCTAAACCTAAGTTGAAGATAACGCTTAAGGGTCCACTATTCGAATTTCGACCGATTTCTTACATATCTCCCTTAAACATTTGAAATTTTTAAGCTCTTAAAAAAATATATGTTATTTTTGAAGATAATATCTAGATACGTTCCACGCCGAAACGCAAATTATATGAAATTCCCTCGATAGAAAAAAATCGCAAAGTATGCTCCGAAAATTATTTAAAACAAGTCTATTTCTATTATTTTAAAAGTTATATTTGTGAAAAAATTCACAATGTTTCTTTAAATGATACTTAAGATACGTTCCACGATATTTTTGCTCTATTTTAAACGAGTCATGTTTTATGAAGCTTTTTCGTCATGCGATTTCATCACTTAAAATATTAGCGTGCTCTGTCCAACATTCGTAATTACACATCTCTCCATCTTCTTCTTTTTCAACCGAATAGCGCCGCCTTAAGCCGCGGCATACCCCATTTCTACCGATTTAACACAAATGTACCTTAAACACTTTGTTTTTTTTTTAAATATACCTGTTTCTTAAAAAAATATACCTACGTTATTCTTGAAAATAATATCTATACATTCCGCGCCGAAACGCAAATTCTATGAAATTTCCTCGATAGAAAAAAATCGCCAATTATGCTCCGAAAATTATTATAAACACGTTTGTTTCAGTTATTTTACAAGTTGTATGTACGAAAAAATTCACAGGTTTCTTTAATTACTGTTTTAGATAACCCTCGCGAGATTTTTGCTCTTGTTTAATTATATATATTTAATGGCCTCTGTTTTGTAACTTGAAACACAAATAAAGTAGCGCATATCTGTACCAGATATTTGCTCCTTTAGATTTAAAAAAAAAAATTCAGTTTGGTCAAGTAATTTGGCCTCAAATCCAAATTTAAGTTTTTTGTATTGCATATCAACACATAATCAAAGCACCGAACAAAGAAAAATTTAAAAAATAATTTCATCTGAAAGCTTAAGATTTGTAAGTATGTACCTAAATACATAAATAATTAATTAAAAACCGTGTATTTTATGTAACATTTTTAAGGCGCGGTGTACCCGCTCAAAAAGAAGAAGCTGGAGAGATGTAAATACGAAAGTTTAGAGAGGGCGCGCTAAAATTTAAAACGATAATATTTAAGCGAAAATTGTGAAAATGTTTCATTAAACACGACTCGTTTAAAATAGAACAAAAATCTTGTGGGGATTGTCTAAAATAGCATTTAAAGAAACACTGTGAATTTTTTCATTCATATAACTTATAAAATAACTGAAAAAACGTGCAAATTGTACAATTTGTCCAAAGAAACACAACCAGAAATGGCAATTCTTTCAAACTTTCTTCAGGCATGCAAGTCCAAATAAACGCGATGATTTGACATTTGAAAATAGAGTCTTTACTGTACAATGATACTCTCCATTATAACGGCCACCATCTTCAACCGGAATCGGAACATACAAACAAATTTACTGACAAAACGGTCGAGTTAAAGTGAGACTTGGCTACATTCAGTCAATGAATGGTTTGGAACAAAACAAATTTAGTTACAATTTTTTTTTTTTGCGCTTTCTTTCTTGCCCTCACTGTCCCTGAACAAAGACTGCCTCTTAGAACTCTGGGTGCAATATCACCCACTTTGGGAATCACTGTTTTAGAGTAACAACTTTCATTAATATTAGATAGTGTTTGCTTATTGAGTTAACCTATTTATTTTCTTTCCTTTTCAGGTTCAGGCGCCGTCGCCCTGGCTCACCTGGATGGGTCCGGAACAGAGGAGGCCGCCACGGCAATGCTGAACCGCGTGCAGGAGCTGGGCATGGCCTATCCCGGGGGGCGCATCGAGCTGCAGTTGGTTGGCGGCTTCTCAGACCCGCACCGCTACTCCGAGGATCTGTTCGCTTCCATCATGCGTGAGTTATACTTACCTAATCACTAATATATTAATTCTAGAAGAGAAAGGCATTAGCTATCAACTGTCTGCCATCATGCATAGGTCACATTTACCTTAAGCCAGAATTATGTTAAGAATTATTTATGTTATGAAACTACTTCATACATATTGGAATTATTTTCACTGAATTTGGAAAATTGCATAAAATTTAGGGTTCTGAAATTTTCAGTATCACAGCAACTATGTCATCATCAGTATTGCAGCTTTTTTTGCAATGCATAATAAAATGCTTCCACTCAGCAGGAGCGTTTTCGCGACACTAGTTTCATCACGTTTTATACATTGAAATTAGTTGTATGACACTAGTGTTGCCAAAAAAATCGCATGGGGCGTGAAAATAATTTTGTTTTATGAAAGTAATGTATGCAAGATGAAACTGTGTATTAAATTATCAGTGAAACTACTGTAATGAAATCATTTTCGCAAAATTAGTTTTGTAAAGTAAATTCAGTAATATGTATGGCCCAAGAAATCCACAAATATGCATAATTTGAATGGTTCCATGCCAACTCAGAATCAACTCAACTCAATACCTCTTTGAAAACTCATTAAAAGCTTTGAAAAAAAATAAATAGCCCACAACCTTACCTTACATAATCTATTGAACCAATTTTTTAAATGTATTTATTACATTACTTTTAATCTTTTAAAGATGATATCGTTAAAGAATTTGCGATACCGGTGGATGGGTATTTCAAATTTTCACACATTTGCGTCATGTGTGGAAGACACTCGTCTTTTAGGCACGCGATCGGTCGTCATGTGTACACGAAGCTTGTCTAAAAAGATTTACATGACGCTCGTCTAAAAAGAGTTAATGACTTTTCAAAGGAGGTTCTGAGTTGATTTCATTCTGAGTTGTCCGGCTGCCATTTTGGACATGTTGCTCGTCATAGAGAAGAAACTCATGGTCACTGACAAAGTGTTTAGCGGGATAAGCAGAGGAAGATCACCGATGCGTTGTTCAAATACAACAAGCGTTCAGAATGACGATAGTCGCGGTTCTCCGTTCAGTGCAAGACATCAAGGAGTGGAGGAGTTGTGCTCACCAGGAGAATTGGATGTCAAGATACTCAGTACCAAGGCGACTAAAGAAGAGTTATCACACAGAGTATCTCGGAATGACCCAAAGTCACTTAAGTGGCCTCGAATACTTGGTGCGATGTTTTTCAATCATAAATGGCACAACTTAGAATTTTTATTATATTACCAGTGAAAAATTTGTTCCGGGACAGTTTAGAAGGCTTTTGCTTTACGTGGATACGAGACATGTATCTAAGATAATATGTATCTAGATAACATGTATCTCATAGTTGTTCTTTTTTATATATTTTTTATGTGAATACCACACTAGAGTCCCAACTGCTTCCGTCTGGAGCCAGTGAGACTATGGCATCCCCAATTGGGGTATGTTGTGAGGCTGAAGGTAGTGGGGAGGGTAAGGAGATGGGGAAGAGAAGGGTGGGAAGTACCCGGCTATTCAGGTCTGGTCACCAAACACGGCTAAAACCATTTCAAGCAACGTTTCGATTCTGAACGGTGGTCTTACACCAGGGCGATACTGTTAGTATCTTCCACTCGTTCAGAATAATCCAGTTTAATTTTATCATTCCTATGGAACAATTTATGGTTTTATGTACATAATTTAGTTTAAACTTTTCCTTCTGTTTGCAGACGCGTTCCACCGCCAGCCCGTTGAGGTGGATCTGACGCTGGCCTGCGTGGGTGAGCTGAACACCGTGGTGCGCGGCGGTGTGCACTGGCCCGCGCTCTACGGCGTGGGGGTCAATGTGCGCACGGGGCACATCTTCCCCGCCACCTTCCCTGACAAGGGGCCTGACACGGCGCTGAGGTACGCCCGCTATCTGGCGGGCGGCTCGCAAGTCAACCAGGTAAACATCATATCATTAGACATTAGATTATTACTAGCTTTTGCCCGTTGCAGGCAACTAAGGGGTTAAAACACTACGCGATTTGACGTGTGAACGCGGATGAAGCGAAGAGTGTGTGTTTAATAAAATAGGTGAAGAAAAAAACAATGTTTGTAATTGTAACCCGTAACGTATAATTTACTGTTGCAAAGACTCCTACCACTGTGCCACTTTGGTCGCCAACACTTTTAAAACTTCCCAGGAGCTTACCGCTCAATTCAGTACTGAACCAATTCAGCCGCCCGACTCAGGGCGTTCAGTATTTCATTTAATTTAAATTAGATGACGAAGGTATATAAGTATAATTTAACTCTAAACATTTCACAACAATATCCGAATTATCAACAAATTTGACGCACCGACCAGGAAGCAATGCTATCCAAGGCCATTTCTATGAATTTTGGTCGCTTTTGGTTGTGGCGGATTTTTTGAACATAACACTCCAATTTTATTGTTCCTTTTGCTAACAAGCTGTTAAACATGAGGGTATCGCTAACACCCTCAGTTAAACATTCATTCAGTTCCACTACCCTTTTGTTCAGCCCTGGCAGATTACTAGCATTCGAAAAGCAAAAAACTTTGTTGTGATGCAGTGACAAGGTGGCTTATTTTCTATTTCCATTGTTGCGGAATTTCAAGAATATGATTTAGTGCTATTTGTGTTAACAATAATTTTTTGTAAAATTTCAGGTGCTCGACATCTACGACTCGTCCCTCGGGATGCTGCGCATCGGTCCGTTCAACTATGATCCTTTGAGGGGAGTAGACCTGTGGCTGGAACAGTCTGACGACTTCATTCTTCAGCATCTATCCACTTCTCCGCAAGTGGAACCGCCACACTTTGTTATGACGGTAAGCTCCTCTAATTGTCCCCCGTTAAATTAATATTCATTGTAATTTTATTTCAGTTCTATAATTCATTTATTTATTTGACATCCAACTGGGCATTTCCAAAAACAAGATAATAAATTTTATTTGATATAGTGATGGTCTGTTTAGTTCCTGTAGCCCCATTGTATTATTTCTTACATTTCATCTTATTCATCTGACAGTAACCAGAGTTAATAAGGGTTATTATTGGTTGTTTGACGATGCATCATGGTTTCGCAGCATGACTCCCAAGTATCTGAGCCTTCTTTTCATCAAGACGGGATATTAGCACCGCAGATGAATCAAATTTTCTTTATTATTTTCATATTTCCAACAGTTATTGTGCATTCCATGCCCAGCAGTGCACATATTTCCTGAGGAAGCAGTATTCTTTAAGTGGTCCGACCGGCTCTCTCAGCGTGTTTCTGAGTTGAAGGTGATATTGAGTTGCGTGGCTCACTTGGGGTTTGGACTGCCTATAAATACTTTTGATTGCCTGCGACATCATTAATTTGCACTTTATCTGAAAAACTATTTCAGAAAAGGGCAACATTTACATCTTAGAGAATGTTTTTGATATTATTTAAACTTTATTTGACTATTAACTGTTTCCAACGAGGGCAACACTCGCACATTAGATTGTCTTCAATGTAATTTTGAGATTATCTTGGTCATTTTTAGTGCTTCAATTGAGGGCAATACTGGCACCTTAGATTGCCTTTGACGTAATTAATGTTTACAATTTTTTAAATACGAATGTTCCCTGTTAGCTGGTTAGTTAAGATCCCTGTTTTCCAGCACACGAATCCCCTGGAGGTTCCTGCAGTGGTAAGAATTTTTCCATCGGAAGTTCCTCTTTGTTGGGGTTCGCTGAAGGCCCCACAGGGTGGTCTCAGCTCTTCTCACCGTTCTCCCTAGGTTTCTCAAAGGTCCCTCTTCGATATTAGTTTTTTTAGTCAAATGGTTCAATTTTGGTCCCATGAGTATCCTTTCAAAATTTTACTGGTTTCGGTGGACCCCTTGCTGTAACATTTCTACCATATTCCCGAAACTCGACACGCGTTGTACTGAATATTGAATATAACGCTGGAGTTGTGGTCTGTTTCAATGTTTGGGGGGGGGTTAATGTGATATGAGACGGGGGGCGGGATGGGATGTGGGCAAGGGATGGGTCTTATGACCATTTTTCACCGAAATACTGGTGTACTATCTGCCTACTTTGATAGGTAAAGTCAAGCCAACATTTTTGTTCTTTACTATCGAAACCAGATAAATTTTCGTGGACCCCCATTTTTTTATTACGTCTACGTGGACCCCCGTCGAGTCTCCCGTGGACTCCTGGGGGTCCACCTGGACCACTTTGGGAATCACTGGTCTAAATACTCCAAAATGCGACCATATGTCTGTAAAAGTTTTAGGACTAGGGCAATTAAAAGTATTTTTCGATTATCTATCGATTTATTATACTATTTTCAATAAACAAATCACCACCGACAACTATGAGTATTTCAGATAAAACGGGCAAATTATATCACACAAAAATATGGTTGTTCTCATTACGAGGTAAAACAATAGAAGACGCTGAAAATTTTACTTTTACACAAACAACTGAAAAAACTCTATTCATTTGTTTTGTTTGAATAGAACAAATAATGCATTTGAAATGCTTGAAAATAAGTACCTACTGGCCTTCCATAATACTAATCAAAACGTTCCTACTTGGTTTGGTACTAACCTATCATAAAACCAAACAATGTCTAGGAGGCACTGTTTGTGATACTGTACCCCATATCATTCAGCCTGAGCACCGTAGCTCACACCTTGATTTGGGATGGCTATTGCAAGTCGTGTTTCCACTCCCTGAGCGATGGGTTCGCCAGTTTGCCACACTCCCTATGCTTGTAATTAAAGTTTTTTTTATCTTGTTATTTTTACTGTTTCAGATGAGGGCAACACTCAAGTACATTCAGGATAACCAGTTCCCAGCCGTGACCGTGTTCCGGGATAATCGGCCGCATTACTATCGCAGGGATGAGCACACCGGTTACTGGCAACCCGTTAGATATTAATCACTAACTATTATTTTATTATTAAATTTAAAATCATTATTGTTACTGTTTAAAATCTGTGGTTGATTTGATGGTTGAATGATCTGTTATGGTCGAAATTATGAAGAAATTGATCACTTTGAGTAAATATTTCCACATTTATTTCAAACACTCATCAGTATTGTACTGGTGACAGACCACCATTGGGCATCCAAATGTAGTTTTAAATCACTTTAGTTATGTTTATTAACTAGACCTTGAAACTCCTAATTCCCTTTTGTCTTCCTAATTCTCTTTTCTCTTCCTTATTCTCCCTTCCTTCCCATTTATTTCAAATTCTCCTATGCACCTTAAGGGTCCACTATTCGAATTTCGAGCGATTTCTTACATATCTCCCTTAAACATTTGAAGTTTTTAAGCTCTTAAAAAAATATATGTTATTTTTGAAGATAATATCTAGATACGTTCCACGCCGAAACGCAAATTATATGAAATTCCCTCGATAGAAAAAAATCGCAAAGTATGCTCCGAAAATTATTTAAAACAAGTCTATTTCTATTATTTTACAAGTTATATTTGTGAAAAAATTCACAATGTTTCTTTAAATGATACTTAAGATACATTCCACGAGATTTTTGCTCTATTTTAAACGAGTCATGTTTTATTAAGCTTTTTCGCCATTTTCGCTGCGATTTCATCACTTAAAATATTAGTACTCTCCATCTTCTTCTATTTCAGCCGAATAGCGCTGCCTTAAATAAACATTGAAGTGTTTGTATTCTGCATCATTTTGACCATAATTGAATCTTTTTTAGTCATATTTAAAAGATGTTTGTTTTAGTTTTTAAATTTAAATGTTCGATTATCACAAGTTAGCAGATTTCCAGAAGAAAAAAAAAACAATATTTCAAAATTATTACATCACAAAAACATTACATATATTATTATTTATCCTAGATTATCATGCTTTTGAATATATATTTTTGAACCACTAATATAAAAGTAATTTAAACGTTGGATTAGAATTAATTATCTCTTGTGATATGATTTTTTTAATGATGTAAAAACATATTTGAGACATATAAATGTTCATTTATTATTAATTATTGTTATCTTGCCATATTTGGAAAACTAGCGAGTTAAACTATTGACTTTACTCTATTAATATGAATATTGTAAATAAATTAATAAGTAATATTAATTACAATTCTTCAACTAGGTGTGTATACGGATACATGATTATACAATATTAAATCACTTTTGAAAACTATCTTTTTTTAATTAATTGCTATGAACATCTGAAATTGTTATGTATTTATTATGATAATATTATATTGAGTGTGTGTTATTCCAATTTGCTCTCTGGATTTGCTTTTATTGAAAAATACATATTTATTTTTGAAAATTCATTGTTTTATTCCGATCAATCCTTCATATTTTATTATTCATTCCTCATTAACACTTCTGCTGAATTGGAGACTTATTCATATGTCATTGTTTACTGCCAGAAAGTGAGTGACAAAACTGAGTTAGAAGTCACATTCGATTTTGTCCATGCTCTAACCAGTAAATAAGTCATTAAGTCAAATAAAACATTGTTTATAACTGAACACCCTAATATTCACTAATGCATACAATATGCATACAGCCATAGCCGAAACTTTAAAATCAATTATCTCAAAATCCATATTTTGTTAGTTAACACGTTGGGTGCTGAATACGCGCTAGGCGCGTATTCAGCACCCAACATAAGCACCCAAGCATAATTTTGCATGGTGCTGAGAATGCGCCTAGCGCGTACGGATATAGCAAAGCCGGGCAGCTTGCCACGTAATTTTTGCGAATGTTTATCAACATCTGCAATGTGTACTGACAAATTTTGTATAAGTTTTATTCTGTATTTAAGGGGGTATTCTAGTCTAGAGGCATGAATTGTAGGTGTTTTTTCAGGTGCAACAAAAAAAAAACAATAATATTTTTACCAACTTCTATTTAATGAAATATTTATTAAACATTAAAGAATCCAATAAAAAAAGAGTTGAACTAAAAAATTAAAAATTCATAAAGTTACAGGGTGTTGAAGTGGGGGGTCTCAAAAAAATGGCGCGCCCTGGTTGACATGATTGCAACCCTCCCAGTAATCTAAAAAAAAAAAAAATTATTCTTAATTTAAACAAATGCGGGTATGGTCCGCGAACTAAGGAAAAGTAAAAAAGAAAAATTTTCACAAAATGGCGGCTGTCTGAAAAAAAAGACGTTTTTGTACCTGTATCGTGACGAATCACGGGGTCAAAGTGGTGTGGTGGAGCCACTCTGTGTGCTCTGCGCCCATGGATATCAAGGCGTCAACTACATACCAAACGCACGATATAGTCACATTGAGTACTTGCCTTGTTTCCTCCGCTATGCATTCGGTAACGCTGTGTGGCGCTCTTTCCACAGGCAACGACACTTTATAAAAGTCTGATACACATTACACATACACTATGGTACGATAAAAAACACGATATGATTCGGTACGAGATGAAGCACGATATCGATATATGAACCGTAAATATGCGCGTGCGATGCGCATAATACGAACGCTAACTTTTTACACTGCCGATACGTTATTGTTGCGCCGGGCGGTAGATTTGACGTCATGTACTCATGTGCGCGTCCAACGACACAGGGAACGCTAGTCGGCCCTCAGCAAGCAGAAAACACATCGACAACCATTGAGCGTTACGGCACATTCCGCCCACCAAAATACAGAAACTTGTATTTTTTTTAAATAAAATTGAACCTTAACCGAAGCGCAAAATGCCATGAAATGTTAAAGGAACGAAGAGAATACGAAAAAGAACTAAACTAGATGATGATAAACTTAGAGGTAACTTAAAACTAAGACGGATCGCGATGTCGATTAGCCGCAACGTTGAATAAGTTGCAAACGACCCACACGGTTGATCTTCAGATCGGTATAACCCTCGTCTGGCACGGAAGTTAAGGGTTCCAAAGTCAAAAAATGACCTGGAGTTGATACGCTCAAATCGTTGGGGTCTGAACTCAATGGGTAGAGAGGCCGAGAATTTAACGTGGCCTCAATCTGCACGAAAAGCGTAGTCAGTTCCTCGAAAGTCAACGTTTGGTTACCAATTAAGCGATAAGGATGAGTTTTGACCGATTTAACCTGAATCTCCCATACGCCACCGAAATGGGGACTAGATGGGGGATTGAAGCCGAAAACGATTTGTTCCGAATTTGAAGCAGCCTGCATGAACGAATTAAGCTGAGTTTTAGCTCCGACGAGATTCGTTCCGCAATCTGAGTGTATGATATTTACACGACCTCTCCTACCTACAATTCGACGTAGCGCTGCAATGAAAGATTCGGTAGACAAATCCGAAGCTACTTTAAGGTGTAGAGCCTTGGTAGTAAAACATACGAATAAGCAAAGATAAGCTTTGTCTATCTTAGCGCCGCGGTATTTACCAGTTTTGATGTGAAACGGACCACCGTAATCAAAGCCCACGATCGGGAATGGTTTAACTTGATTAATACGAGCAGCGGGTAGGTCACTCATGAAAGATTCTAGAGGGGCTGGATTTATGCGATAACAATGAATACACTTTGACAAGCAGTGGCGGATGGCGCGTTTTGGCGACAGAATCCAAAACTGCTGCGCCAGCAGATATTGCATCGTGTTAATACCTGGATGACAATATTCTTGATGGAGAGCGTCTATCACAAGAAAAGTGAGCTTGGATTCACGAGGAAGTAGGGCAGGATGTTTATGCTCGAATTCGAGCTCAGAACGAGATAACCTGCCGCCCACCCTGAGCACACTATGGTCGTCAATGAATGGATTGAGCTTCCGCATTTGTTTCGAAAGAAGTTTGCCCTCATTCAAGCGCGTGATATCATCGTTGAAATTTACAGATTGAATGTGTTTAACCACTGCCAACAGCGAAACGTGAACTTCGGCACGGTTTAATGGAAGATCTGAACGACGAGACTCTTTGTTACGTAGGTTGTAAATGAATCTGTGACAATAACCGAGAACGCGTTGAATCTTTCGGAGAGAAGAAAATTTAACTAGTAGTAGGTCCACCAAATTTTCATCCTGTTGGACTAATAACGATTGACTTGGTTTCTCAGAGTGAAGTTCAGTTTCGTCGACATTGCTATCAAGGGTTGGGCAAGAATTGACTGGTTGGATTAACCATGGAGGCCCCGCCCACCATAACGTGTTATCGGGCAGGAACCGACCACGCGAATCAACGTTGGTTTGATTATCGCCGGATGATATGTGATGCCAAGGAGTATCTTCGAAAGCATCCTGGATGTAACTGACATGGTTAGCCACGAAAGTTTTCCAGCGATAAGAAGGAGATCGTAACCATGCAAGAACGATAGTTGAATCGGACCACGCAAACGTATTGGGGATTGGAAGCAACGGTTCGTATGATTCCTTGACAAATTTTAATAGATCCGCTGGAAGAACTGCCGCACAAAGTTCGAGGCGAGGCAATGAAATCCTTTTGGTGCGGGCGACTTGGTTCGACTCAAGGTAAGAGATATCCCGGTCCTTTTCTCGAAAAGGCAAAGCTACGATGTATCGTCCCGGAGTATCAGGGGTGTGGTCCATGCAGTACATTTGTTCATAAAGTTGTTCCTCAGGGGTAAGCTGTAAAGACTGGGGAATTGGGGTGTCTAACTCCCATACTTGCTGAACCTCTTCGTGGAGCCGGTCCTCGCTAATTAACATGAACGATTTTGTTTCGTGACCGGCGTCAGAACCAACAGAACCCAGAAGAAGCCAACCAAATACAGAATTAAAAGCTGATGGCTGATTAGGACCACCCTTCACATTACCAGGTCTCAGAAGAGAAGTGAAGACCTCAGCACCCAGAAGAAGGTCAATTGGTCCTGGTTTGTGATAGTCAGGGTCCGCAAGACGTAAGTTTTGCAAATGATGCCATGATGACTTGTCTAGTTGAACCGTTGGCATGTTGCCGCAGATAGTAGGCAGCGTGAGTGCTTTGATATTAAAAAGAACCCGCCCCTTAACACCGACTTCTAATTGAATGACTGCTGACGCAGTGGCGGAAGATTGGCCTAAGCCACAAATTCTTCGAGCACTGGCCGTACGATGGATACCTAGACGCTCTGCAGCACGATCGGTGATAAAGTGAGCTTGACTGCCCGAATCGATTAATGCACGTAAAGTTTGACACCTGCCGGAGGAATCGCGAATGCTTACCTTGGCAGTAGACAAAAGAACTCCGGACCTGTCACCTAAATTGGTGAGGACATTAATTTGAGGGTTGGAAACAGGGGCCTCACGGTCCGTAGACGTCATGGAGTGATGACCTCCTTCTTCAGAAGATAAGATTTCATCACGATGGAGGAGAGTGTGGTGTTTTTGTTTACATTTCCGACACTTAAATAAAGATTTACAATCCTTAAGAAAATGCGAAGAATGCAGACAATTAAAACACCAACGGTGTGCTTTGGCGAACTGGATGCGATCAGGAACTGATTTTAGCGCGAACGCCTTGCATTTGAAAATTGAATGTTCTTCCTCACAACAAGAGCACCTCGGATAATTAGTCGAGATCGAGGACCCGTTGGATTCAGGTCGCATCTTCGTTACATCGCAAAGAAACGATGAAGTATGTTTTTTGGGAGCCTGATCCGATTTACGCATGGGAGGTTTATACGTTGATCCTACACCGGGGTGTCTGTCAACATGATTGCGATCCGGAGACGAAAAATGTAAGTCTCGTACACGAGCTTCACACTGGTTATATAAAAACTCCTTGAGTTTTGAATATGATGGTAACTCGGTTGGAGACTGCAGTTGTTCGAATGCGCATCTTGTTAGTGAATCCAATTTTGACAGGATCAAGTAACACAGCACGAAGTCCCAATTATCTGTTGGGAGATCCAATTCTCTTAAGATTGTTAAATCTTCGTTAAATACGTCGAATACGCGGCGAAATTCATACGGATCGTTGGTCGGAAAATTTACATTGAGCATTTCCCGCCAACACGTAAATGCTAGTTCGCGCGCGTTACGGTAGCGCGCTACCAGTCTTTGATATGCATCCAAGTAATGAGCTCCCTGGACCGGGAACGTTCGAATTAAACCCAGTGCCTCACCAGACACACTTGAAAACAAATACTGCATACGTTCGATGTTTGACAACGATTTGTTTTCATGAATCAAAGCATTGAACATATCGTAGAACTCGGGCCATTTCTTGATATCGCCAGAAAATATAGGAATGTTTATCTTTGGTAACTTGACGTTCGCGCACGCACTCGCGGCCTTGGATTCGCCAGATTGAGTAGTCAACTCCTGATAAATTTCAATAATTTGGTAGTACATCTCATCAAAAGATTCTCGAATCTTATCTTCATCTATTTCGTTAGAATCGTCTAAGTCCAGCATTTCTGCGTGTGCTGTCCCAAATTCCAGCACTATCCTATCAAGGGTCGTAAAGTGAGCTAACAGTAGATTACACTTGGATGTATCGTGCAAAGCGATTTTCGCAATCTCATATGTTTTGATTAATCTATTATTCGCTAATGTCCGTTTCCGGCGCAATGCTTGCACCGTTGGGGCCATTTTGACAATAAACACGTTTGGAAACGCTTAAAATAAAGAAAAGGAATAACCTGCAAAACGTAAAGAAATAATAATTATAAGCTATTTTAATTTAGATGTGCGGTCAATGATTCACGTTTTTCGATATAATTCACATATAAATTAACAATTCATAGCATTTTACGCTTTGCATGGAACGAATTTAATACAAAGATGAACATCTAAATGTCCCTGGTTTCGGCACCAATGTATCGTGACGAATCACGGGGTCAAAGTGGTGTGGTGGAGCCACTCTGTGTGCTCTGCGCCCATGGATATCAAGGCGTCAACTACATACCAAACGCACGATATAGTCACATTGAGTACTTGCCTTGTTTCCTCCGCTATGCATTCGGTAACGCTGTGTGGCGCTCTTTCCACAGGCAACGACACTTTATAAAAGTCTGATACACATTACACATACACTATGGTACGATAAAAAACACGATATGATTCGGTACGAGATGAAGCACGATATCGATATATGAACCGTAAATATGCGCGTGCGATGCGCATAATACGAACGCTAACTTTTTACACTGCCGATACGTTATTGTTGCGCCGGGCGGTAGATTTGACGTCATGTACTCATGTGCGCGTCCAACGACACAGGGAACGCTAGTCGGCCCTCAGCAAGCAGAAAACACATCGACAACCATTGAGCGTTACGGCACAGTACCAGTTTTTTTGACTTTCCAAATTTTTTAAAAATAGTAAAAATTGAAATTTTGTTATAGTTCTAGTTCCCGCCAAAGAGGAATGTATAGAGATGGCTCACACCAATTTTCAAGTAAATTGGTTTAGTAGAACTTGAGATATCGTGTCAACCGCCTCGAAAAAAGTGGTTTTGAGAAAAATGGGTTTAAAATTTTGTTCTATTCAGATTTTGGTTAGATTCCGTCTAAACCGCGATATTAAAATGGTTATAACTTTTAAAATAATGCTAATTTCAAAAAATCCTTTTAAGAAGATATTTTTGAATATTTAAACTTTGGAAATATGAAGAAAAAAAAATTGTTATGTTTTTTTTCTAGACTAGAATACCCCCTTAAATTAGGTGTAATTTGCAGCATCCAGTGAATGTTTTAGAAAATACGTCGCAGTGAATGTGTTAATGAATTCTGTCAGTTATATAGTTATTTAACAGTCAATATGTTAAATTAAGGATCAGAGCTCTTTTAATTGCAATTCGCATGCATCCTTGTGGCCAGATATTTTTTAGAAAATTTGTTTCTGATATGTTTTTTTAAAATTATTTATTTACAACTGTTCCCGTCTGGAGTCAGTAAGATAAGCCCGTAAGCCAGTATGACATCCCCAATTGTGGTATGTTGTGAGGCTGAAGGTAGTGGAGAGGGGAAAGAGATAGGGAAGAAAAAGGTGGGGAAGTACCTGACTATTCCGATCTGGTCACCAAACACGGCTAAAGCCATTTCAAGTCATGTTTCAATTCCAAATGGTCGTCTTGTACTTGATACACCGGCGATACTGAGAGTGTGTTTCACCCTGGAACGTGCTGCAAATATACACTTTATTATTTTTGACTAATTAATTGTGAATTATTAATTAATTTAATTAATCAAATAAAATTTGTTAGCTCCGTCGACAGCCGTACGCCTCAATGACGGAGGCCATCAAACATTATTTTTGTCAATAAATTTTTTTTGTAATCATAAATAATAAGAGGATAAAAAAATATGTACGTATGTAATAATATTTTTATTAATTATAATTAAAATTCAAGAGATAATAATGAAAAGGCATGACAAAAGAAAAATAATTATGTATCATACATCATAACCCAATCAAAAAAGTACAGTCCTATTTTTACCCGAGTTTGATATAACAAAATCAATGAAGAAATGGTAAAAATAAATAAATAATTATAATTATAGATTTTTCTCAACCCCATGCATGCACCAGGAAGAATAATCAATAATGTGTTGTATTTTTTGACATTCTGGAGTGATTTTCATGCAATAGAACCTACCTCCCATTTTTACTATACATATATCGTCACTTTTGTTGGATAGTTTTCCATCTTCACTTTACCTTGTTCTGAGGTATGAGGTGTCAAAGTTTTCAAAGAAGATTTCTCTTTAGCGATTTCTGATTTGAGGAAATCTTATGTAAGTATTTTAGCCGTTCGGACCCATAAGCTTGTTTTCAAGACAATTTAACGTTGCCAGACATACGTATGACGTAGGAGGACGTAGGATCTGACTTATTAATTAACCATATTTAAAGGAAAATATTTAAATCGGCATATTCTTATCATATTAGAACACACCTAAATGTGCAGATAGAACCATATGCAACCACCAAGTATATAATTCATTGCATAACGTTCTGACTGTTTTTCCCCGATTCTATTCCAAGGGCCACATTCTAATTAAATATTTTCCTTTAAAATATGTTAATCAAAAATATTTTACACAAGATTCAACCTCAAAATCAGAAACCGATAAATAGATTATGAGAAATCGTCTTTGCAAACTTTGACACTTCAGAATACGGTAAGCGAAAGAACCCCATCCAACTAAAGTGACGAACTACACTGTGCCTTTTAAAAACAATCAACTGCCAGACGGCAATGGCTAAAGGTTCAAAGTGAAGTTGGAACTTTGTCCAAATAAGGTGACGATATACTGCATTTTTTACATAGCATACCCACGTAAAAACAGAACCTTAGTACTCTTATGTAGGTACTCGAATAAATAAATAAAGTATTAATCTTTAGCATCCGCTATGCCACCATTGGTGATTGCAAATGTGGCTTCATTTTCCGGCAGGTCGGGGGAATCGTATATCTTAGCGATGCGTGTTTCCCCGCGTCCCTTCTTTAGAGAGATGCGCGTGGTGGACGCGTGTGCGAGGATGTGCCCCCCGATGGGTTTCTTGGGATCTGCCTGGAAGGACATGGTGGCTCCGGGATCGGACGTCATCTGGTTCGTGATGAATACGCTGACGTTGTACTCTTCTGATATCTGTAGATTTTATATTGTTGTAGTTATATCACAAAATTATTTTTTTTAGAAGAAATGGCATGTGGGGCAAATCCAGACTTAAAAATAATGTAAATATCGCACAAGAGTCTTAACTGTCCAGAGCCAGTGCGACTACGGCATCCCCAATTGTGGTATATTGTGAGGGTATGGGGAGTGGGAAGAGGAAGTAGATAGGGGAGAGGAAGATTGGGGAAGACGTTAGTTGGAAAGCACCTGGCTATTCAGATCTGGCCTCCTGCTACTGCCTACTGCTAAATCTGTTTCAAGCAAATTTGGATTTTGAATGGTAGTCTTTTACCGGAGTGATGCTGAGAGTATCTATCACTCTGAATATTCTCTAAGGACGGGTTGTTTCAAAAAATTTGATGAATTCATCAAATATTTGAAGTTAATTTTGACGTTCTGTGGAGGTTCTATGGAAGTTCTGTTATTATATCATTATAGACTAGTTGCTGCATGAAACTGAAATAATCACAGAACTTGAATAGAACTTACACAGAACGTGAAAATTAACTTCAAATATTTGATGAATTCATCAAATTTTTTGAAACAACCCGTCCTTCGTATCACTGTGGTGAAAAACCACTAATAAAAATAGACATATTGAGGTGATTTTTCACAAAAAGGGCGCTACATATATTGTCCTTATTATAATTTTGTACATTCACTTCTTCTTTATACGATCTGAGAGTTGGTGGCTGTTAAATATCACCCAGTTTTGGCTTCACAAAGTGCTATATGGTTTGAACTCGTTAAACTGTTTTTAAGACATTAAAATAGCACGATACTTCCCAACCTTTCCTTTCTCCTTCCCATTGCAAATTTATTACTGCCTAGAAACAATCTCCGATATTGAAGAAGCAATGAATATAGAGTCTCCAAGCATCGGGTCCTACGTGCGGTACTAACAAATAAACCAAAATATAGGTATAATAGTTGGCATTGAAAAGAGCCGCCGGCTTCAAATGAGTGAGAGCCAAAAAAAAACACCAAAGTATATAGATGAAAACCAGAAGGCTCACGAAGAAGAGAAATAAAATTTGGCACGGCTTTAGTGAACAACCTTTGGGAAGCATAAAAGAGAATATCTCACTCGGTCAAAAGCTAGTCGAAAAGAGTAATTAAATAGTCGATAAAAAATAATTATTAATGTTTTACCTTTTGCAAGCGCGACAATACTTGCGCCAGTTTCTGCTGCCTATCTGCCAATTCTCCCCTTCCGGAGAAATCCACCCGGAAGAGAGCCATGATGGAGTCGACGATCAGTAACTTGAACATTCCTGCTTCCTCGTGGAACTTTGCAGCTACGAAATCCAGGAGTTCTGCCTGTTAATTGTAAAAAATCAATCATTATGAATTTACTATCAGCTGTTCGTTGAAATAGATTATAGAGTGGATCAGGTCGGATCCCAGCTTAACACATTAATGAGAACATGCTAAGGACAGATTAGAATTTTTGGAAAATACTGAATAGTCCAGGAGGTATAAGCCTTCAAAATGTTGATAATCTCACCGGAAGGCCGATAAGCGCGTGACGTAAGAGTATGTGATATGACTGCAATTCGAATTGTGAATTGTGATGTCATGGGTATAATTTTTTCCCAAGTTCACTTTGAGGCTGGAAATATTGTCACGCATACGTCGGTCTCTTGGGTAACATGTAGGTAATCTGGAATGCTCAAATCAATTACACGTCTATGTGAATATTAATTCACACACCTAACCTAACCTAATATAATATAATTTTGTCAAAATTAGCTTCCATAATAATTATTACAATATCTATTTTATTTGATTTTTTCTTTCTACATCTGTAATATTATTCTCTTTATAAGAATAACCTACACTTCCCATTATCTTTCTTTTTATTTTTGTTGGAAAATTATTCTATCTACTTAAAAGAAAGATTGTTAAAATTGAAAAACACTTAGGTATAGTAGAGCTTTATATAGGTAAATAAATAATTTAAAAATGAAGAACTGTAGTGCCAAGCAATTCGCACGACTATGTCGACTACCATCGGTCCAGCTTGTCAGCACTAACTACATCGTCGGTCATCCGAAGATATGCATGGCACTATAAATTTTCACAAAAATAAAAATTATTAGGAATCAACCATATTTTTATTCCACCTCACCTACTCTATGATAGAATTTATTAAATAGATCTGTGAGAACCAGCATGCCACAGAAGCCCAAAGTTGAATGGACCTCAACTTTTGTTTTATGAAATAGACCATGGATAAGGTTCCATAAGGTTTGGCAGAGTATTTTTAAAAGTAAAACTACGCAAGTAATGTTTCGACTGTGGTTTTTCATAGTTAAAACCAGTTTTTGCACATAATATTGAAATTTTTTTTCTGAATGATAATAATATTTTGGTGTAGACACCTAAGTATTTTGATAATGATATGGTTTTTTTTAATGATATATCATAAATATAAAATATTGTCTTGATCACTGTCTTTTGATGCTAGATTAGTTATTTTATTCTCACCTGATGTTCGGAAGTGTAGGCACGAGCATAAAGAACATTGTCCAATACGGCGTTTTGATCTAGATTGAATCTGTCTGCTATTGGCCGCAGGCGATCAGGACGGCTGGGAAGTGCTTTTAAGGAAATATACCTTTCAGATATTATAATGCTAAAAACAGTGAC
The DNA here is from genome assembly GCA_936435175.1 of Glyphotaelius pellucidus. Taxonomy (NCBI): domain Eukaryota; kingdom Metazoa; phylum Arthropoda; class Insecta; order Trichoptera; family Limnephilidae; genus Glyphotaelius; species Glyphotaelius pellucidus. The sequence goes on along the minus strand of OW386544.1, from coordinate 13,774,544 downwards.
CGGACAACTCAGAATCATCTAACTTCAACATCTCATTTAAAAAGTTATGAAATAAAAAAAAAAATAGGTTAAAAAGGCTCATTGGGTTAGGTTACGGGATATTTAAATTTTTTTTTAAAAATTTTTAATGACTTTTCAAAAGAGTGTTGAAATTGAAATCACAGAAAAAACATGTGTTTCACACAAAAGGCGCTTACATATTCCACATTATGAGATTTTATAAGAGTTGTAATGTATTGTTGTATTTGACACCGGTTCACTGATAAGAATCTCGGCGGGCAAGAGCCGAACACCCGTTAACAGTTGATATCGGCAGCATGAGAATAATTCTGAACCACCCAATTTCATCGGCAAATCGGCACGAATTACCAGGATCCATCTTTCTTCTCCCAGATAGGGGAGCTTGTGAGGTTACATAACAAATATGGGAGCTCTCTTGTGAGGTTGCATATAACAAATATTATTCACTTTCATAGCGCAATTTCACTACTGTCAATTTAATAGAAAAACTGCCTCAAACGAGTGATTCAAACAACTGCTGTAAAAATTTCAGGCATTATGACTCATGTATCTTCTTCTACACCACGGGTCGGCAACCAGTGGCCTGCGGGATACATGCGGCCTGCGAGGCATCTTGGTGCGGCCCGCAAGATTCTCGTCTCAACGCACGTGACGGACGATACCATACACAATGGAGTAAAAGGGAGCGAGCAAGAGAGCAAAGGGATAGCGAAGGGGGAGCGATTTGCAAATCAACGTGATTGAATTGCAAAATGATACCTCACTTAAAAAAAACTAACTGGTGGATTTCTAGGGGAGTTTTGTCTTCTGAAAACTACCACGAGTTAAAAAGGTTTGCTTTGCAAATAATTACTATTTTGGTACATAGTACATAAACAGGGTGTCCGGGGGTAAAGTGCATTATTTGTTACTAAATTTTTTCAATTCTGAATTATCGAAAAAACAAATAGTGTTCTCGCTTATCGAATTCACATTTAGATGCAATACTACGCAACTCTGCTTCAAAAATGCAAGCTATTATAAAAAAACTTGCAAGTCAAATACAACCACAAAAATCTCATTGATTTTATTAACTACAATAAATGTCGTAAAAATATACAATAAGTGTTTTATTTTTTAAACTAAAATATTTGTTCACAAAGTGAAAGTGACAAGTTAGTGTGGCCGCACTAATCCCCACATTAAATATTTGGCCCTTTTACAACAAAAGGTTGCCGACCCATGAAGATGATGAAGTATTATTTTTATTTTTTATTTTATTTATTTTATTTGTTAGCGTTATAAACAGTCATTACAAGTTCAGAATTTTATGAAGTTAGCAAGGTTCGTGTTAAACATGTCAATGTCTATGCATAATCTATTGAAAGGGCTACAGCTTCTTCTTATAAACACATTTTGAAGATAATTAGCATTGCTCTTAGGAATATAAAATATGTCTGGAGATCGAGTGACTCTTATTGGACATCTGAAATTAATATTCTGTAATAGGTAGGAGCTATCAATAAAATTGTGGATTATCTTATAAAGTATTACTAGGTCTCTGATATCTCTGCGTTGATCAAGGGTTTTGAGGTTCGTAGAGACATAATTTACATCATTTCGCATGCGAAACGAAACATATTTCAGAAACTTTTTCTGGACTCTTTCTATATTTGATTTATATGTAGAACAATGAGGGTTCCATACTGTTGAAGCATAGTAAGTAAGTATGTAAGCAAGTATGTGTTATAGTCTAAGTTATGATGTAGTATAAAGGATACAAGGTGTGCTCTGTGTCCAGAAAAATGACTTTCCCTCCCGTGTAGCCGTTGGCTCGTGGAATTTGACTGGTGACGCAGAGAGTGTGGGACAGTTGAGTCTTGCCCGTGCGAAATTCTCCAAACACTTCCGTGATGGCCATGGATTCCACACCTCCTCCCATTAACTTGCTAAATAAGCAAAATAATAATATTTTTACGACCCATTAATAATTTAAGAAAAACTTTGAAGTTATTGATGACAAAAAATGTTTTATAAATCTAGTTTTCTCGAATATTCCAGATCGAATTTTTTAAATTTATTAATATGATACAAGTTACAAGAATTTGCTGAAAATATTTGATTTTGATCAATAAAACATTCAGCTGTTGAATTTAAACTAAAACTTTAATTATCTTTCGTGAAAAAAATTTATCAAAAGATGTAAAATATTTAGTAGATCAGCCATAGAGGCAGCCATCTTATTAGTACGTTTTTTATGCCAATTTTTTTTTATTTAACTTTTATTTTACCCTGTACAAATTGCACTTGCTATTTGTACAGGGAATTTGGTAGTCACCTAACTCTGTGCAGAAACAGACAGTCCATTTGATTGATTCTCCCATCTTAACAAAAGGATTGCAATATTTAGAGCACAGGCGTCAGGTAAGAATGCTGTCCTAGTTCTAGCGGTATTTCAATGGAAGATGCGTATACGGTTGTCATTTGTCACATGAGAATGACTTCTCACTTCTACGACTCGTTCTTGAGCTCAACAGCTCAGTTGTGGAACAATTTTCCGCCTCTGTGTTTTCTCCTTCCTTCCTCTCCTCTAAAAGACTCTCCACACAGAATCTTCTAAGATGACAGAGGCCCTGAGGGAAATTATTTTCCTCACCTCTTCCTGTGTGGAGTTAATGTAAAAAAAGGTACTCACTCAAGTTCATCACTTCCTGTGCTAATCTTGAAAACATTTTTACGGCGATCGCTGACTTCCAGCGCTGTTAAAAAACCAATTGATGATACCTTTTGGCAAGCCTCTTTAATTTTATCAACTTTTGCCTCTGAGAACCCTTTTATATTACAGAGTTTCTTTCTGGTCGTCATCTGAATTCCCTTTACAGTGCATATTCCAACCAATTTCAGTTTTTTGATATCTGCTACATTTATACCATGCTGTTGAAGTATATCCACATCTTGAAAAAAGCTTTCTTCCTCATCAACTTCCGTTAAATGATCTTCAGCCAATTGATTTTCCATTTTTATTACTTTATTGTGAAGATAACTTTCAATATCAATTCAAGCTTTTACCGCGTTTAAACCATAGACAACACGGATTTTTGTTAAACGCGGCTGATAACGGTAAATATATTTATTCGTATTTTAACCAATTTATTTTTTACAATAAATAAGTTGGAAATAGTCCCAGAGAGTGACGTGACGTCATATTCCGGTTTCTTCTATCTTTTTCGTTTTCACACAAGAAGTGTGAGAAGGAAGAGGATGATCGTCAAGACGTACATACGACCTCTCTCCGGGACTACTTTATGCGAAATTTACAGCAATAAATAAATGATTTTATGTAAGTTTCGAACCAAATTTTGTTATTATTTTTATATCAGTTTTTTTTTTAAATTTTGTTGTTTTATAAAAAAGAAAAAATCTAAAACTCGTGATCAACAAATCATGAAAATATGCCATACATAAATCAACATTTTTACGTAAGTAAATGACGTCATTTTATGATATCTCAAATCAAGTTGACCGATTTAAAGATTTGTTTGGGTTTATAAGGCATTATAATGGCAAGGAATCTGGAAATCTGGAAGTAGACGGCGCTTTTAGAGTCGGCGGTTATTTGCATGACGTGACAGCTATGTGATACGGTTTGAGATACTGTTTTAAGAAATCAAACACTTTACATAAGACGGGACAAGAAAGTCAAGGATGTGACACTATAAAACAGATATTTTTTTTTATTTTACTTTCATAATCCTCTAACTAGCTAGGGCTTATAACAATACCCTTTCATGTTTCTAACTCACTAGTATTGAGGCTCATTTGGCCTTATTACTATCACCATATGATGCCTGTATTTAATTGACTGAATTTATGTTATATTAATGTCATCATGAGGAAAAATTCGTTACTAGATAAAAAGACAGCATGCACGTTGTTTATCCCAGCCAAAACGGTCGAGACTTGTTATATTTTATATTTTAAGTTCTGGTGTTGCCTGGGCTTTTCGCAGAGTTTTTCCAAATTAGACTAAGACAGTGACCTTTCCCTTATTTTGAAGGTCAAGTGTGCAAAATTTCAGTCTCAGAATAAAACCGTAGATAGTTATAAAAAATCCACACCCACTTATAAAATAAATCCAAATATAAAATAAATTTATGGATATGTAGGTACTGTTAGAGAATTTTTATTGTCTATGATCTTCCTCCCCAAGTTGGTATCATTATTTGATTCAACGGTTTGAATTTTGTTTGAAGTTTAGGTTTTGTTCGAAGTTCTGAGATTTGAAATATGGTTTGTGTTCGTTAGCTGTGATTTGTAATTTAGTTTGCACACAATTGGTGTATTATACGAAAATCAAAAATAATTATTAGCTTGTTGTGTCGCATCCCTTTATGAATTTGATTTGGAATTTAGACGTTGATATTTTCGACAATAATCATAAGTCATGGCTTTCCAAGATTTTGTGAAAAGCGTTTATCAAGATCAGCACAAAGCTAAACCAATTAATTTAACGTCAGTGGAAGAAGGCAAAAATTTGCGCATTCAAAAGCAAGCTAAAGAACGTTCGAGCAGAAGAATAGACACCTTCTATTCGAATAGGGTTATCGAGGACGATAATGACAGTATTCCGCCGACGCCGAATTTGGAAGGAAAAGCCCCGAAGCAAGAAGACGGACCTTCGGACCTCAGGAAAAAACAAATGCTGCAATGGAAGCAAGAGCGTTTGAAACGAAAGAAGTTAGAACCTAAAAAACCGCCTCCGTTCAAAGTTGGAGTCGTGAAGCATGCTATTGCACCTTTCCAAGAGGAAATATTCCAAAATTGTAAACATACTGTGAAAGCACCCCAAGCCTCTAACCAGAGAGTCACAAGAGCTACAGCCCGAGCCAATAATAGAGCAATACAACAGACTACGGCAACTCATTCTCACAAAACACAAGCTCAGCAAAAGTCATTTGCTCCAGCAAATGCAATATTTCATCCACCTAAAGTAACTATCGTTGAAAGGCCAAAACCTAAACTTAAATACACACCTAAAAAATCAAAGCTCGACAAAAATGCCAGAGTTTTCGCTGCTAACCTATTCCAAAGCACCAGCTTATTAAAAAACACAAAAAAATCACCCGTTAAGGCAAACACAAATGTAGCTGTCGAAAGTAAAAAGCAAGTTATTGACAATGTTTCAATAAAGAAAAAGCAAGCTCTGTTTAGAGCTACCCGCAGTAAAGCTGTGGATCTAGATGAATCCGTTCATGTCAAAGAAGAATCTCCCTTAAAGAGTTCACCGGGAAGAAGGACTCCCGTTAATGTTTCAAAGACAAGTGAAAGTGGAGTATCACAAACAAGTGGAAGTGCCGGAGATTTCTCCAGTCCAGATCCGGGCAATTCAAGCACAGATCTGGTGATTTCCAGCCCCTTTGTCACAGTTGGGAGAGGCAAATCATCTAGGCAACAAGAGTCTTTGGTTAAAATCAAATTTGGTATGTTAACCCCATTCTCGCGATGCACACTTCACCATTTTTGCCTTCATGGCTATCAGCCTTTATTTCTAAATCTTTAAGATTATAATTCAAATATGAATTCAACCACTCATTAACATAATAAGCCCCCAACAAAGTTGTTCATGAATCCTTTTACAATGAAACAAGTGGAAATTGTCAAGTCATGTTTCTCACCAAAAACATTCAATAAATCCTTTCCCTAATCGAAAGAGGATTGAATTAAAAACAGGATTCAAAGTTACTTTATTTATAAAATTTCTTTTTAATAGAAAGAAGTGTTTACAATGTACCTATCTTGTAGGGTATCTTGTATCTTGTAACATCTATCTATTACACACACATCATCGGTTACAATGAAGCTTGTAGAGTAGTAATGTTTCTTTCTATTACATATATGCAGCATTAGAAGAAGATGAGGTTACAATAGAGTTATTATAGAACTCTAACGTTTCTTTCTACTGCATTATTAGAAGAAGTTACAACAGAAATACTGGCAGACCACCTTTAATAACATTCATACAACATATAGAATCACCATTGTTATTAGAGATTGTAAATCATTCATCTTTTTATGAAGTTTTCACACATTGTTCACAACGGAAGTGTTCGCTTTGAACAATTTATAGCAATTTGCTAAGCTTCTTGCGTTGTATTGATATAATTTCCTTCTGTTGGCAGGATACTCCCAGATGTCCCCAGAGAAATCGGCCCAGTATTTTCGGATGCAACTGGACAGGCAAGTGGCCCGGCTCTCGGAGCTCTGCACCACCTGGAGAACTTACGAGCAGGACCACAGAAGCGAGCTGGTTGAGGATTCTACGGTAAGTCCACAGGACTTCCCTAGTGATACAGAAACTGCAAAAAAATACATAAAAGAAATTTGTAAAGGTGTATTAATAAATAAAGCTATTGATGAATGCTAGCTAACTACTAACAAATCATGCCCTCTTGTTTGCAGTCTAGCTATAATGTGCAGTACATTATTTCAGGATCTCATCAGCCTGGCTATCGGGCAGACGCAGCTGCTGATCAGCAAGAAGTTTGAGCAGTTCCGCGGTCTCATTGTGCAGTGCGAGAACAAGGACCAGCGCGAGGGTGAGGGAGTGGTCACTGTGCAGGACTTAAGTGGCTTCTGGGACATGGTCTACATGCAGGTAACATATATTACACATCATTCCGTCAGAACAATTAGACAACACTATCTCCCAGTGGCTACATCACGGACGGGAGAGTTTCTCTCAAGCCACCCTCATACAGGTGCTTAACCTTTTCACCGCATTCCTGATGTTTATAGGATAACGGTTGCACGCGGCACTTTTTATGACATTCATTCATTTTCTATGAAAATGTTTGAATGAAAATGTGTCATTAACACCGAAGAGGTTATTTATTAATATTTTTTTTGTATTACTAATTTATGTTACGATTTTTTATATTTACCTTTTTTTAATTTAATTTAATTTCTTTCTTTTTACATTACGTACCTACTCTTTTGCAATGATGTTACAATAAATATATATATATATATATATATATATATATATATATATATATATATATATAGACGCGCTGTCGAAATCTCAAAGTGGTAAGCAAAAAGTATGTCAATTGTAGTGCTTTCAATTTCATAGTTTTGGTACTAGTTAATTCAGCGAAACTTTCGCTGAATTTCGCTGCGCTACCGAAAAAAGTGCCAAAATGCCCTTGTGTGTAATGAGAAAGTAAATACTAGAAAAATCCTAGGGATAACATTTCATTTGTAAATATGTACACACAAATTACTTATTATTATAAATAATACAATTGTGACCCGTCTGAAGATTTTACGCATAGTAAGAGAAAATGCAAGGCCGACTAGAGTATAGGTCTGGACTAGAGTATAACTGCCAAATTACAAAGTCACTGCTGTCGCTTAGTAAACTTCGCTGTTTAAAATAGTCTAATCATTCCAGTCCAATCCACCAGTCCACCTTGAGGTAGTATTCAACGCAACTTTTGAATGCGAAAATGCCGCCGGGTCCTATAGTTTATTTCATTCATACACATATTTTTTTAATGTCTACCTTTATCGTACACGAACAACGAATGAATTCAAAATTTACTGAAAACTTAGTGTTTCTTGCCACATTTTATCTTTTTGTGAGACAATATTAACCCATTGGCCACAAACGCCGGCAGCCTGCCGGGTGTGCAACTCAGGTACTTAACCACAAACACCGGCGTGCCGCCGGGCTAGAGCGGGTCTGCCAAAAAACTGAAAACCAGCGCGACAGTTACTTTTTTGAAAAAAAAATTTAAATGGCGAACGATCCGTAGGTAATAATAATCCTTCATTTCGTAGAATTAACAATAATGTGTTTCTTATGTTTTTTTCCTGATATTTGTGTTCCAAGTTTTTATGCAGCCAGCCGCCATTTAATTTCTTCAAAATTGCGAGTTGTTCTAGGCTTTTGGCAGTGACCCTGCACGTCCCTGGTTGCTTTGAGTATATATTTATGTATATATTCGTTATTAGTATATATTTATGTAAAAAACAAAAATTATATTAATGTCCGATTTATGAATATTATGTTTTTTTGTAACTTTATGAATAAAAATGGGAAAAAAAAATTGCGAAAAAAGAGAAGGTTATATGTATTTGTATCTTTATTTACACATATTTCGATATTTTTTAAATTTTTATTTTTATGTTTTTCTTTACCTTAATCTAATAATGTAAACAAATTTAAAGAAATTGATTCATTTGAATTTATGGTTCAAAAGTAACAATAGATTTAGTACATCAATGCAGGTTTTCAATTTTTGGTACAAAATTAATTCAGTGGTGAAGGCCAATATTTTAGCTCATTAATTCTGTGGCCAATGGGTTAAGTCTAGATGTATTGTAAAGTCACTGCTCTCATGTATTATTTTTATATTTAGGGCAGATAAAGTATTACATCCTCTGTTCTGCTGAAGTAGACAATATTTATTATTATTATTTTTTTTTGCTGGCGCACTATTAATTCTCAATGTTTCACTAAAACAAAGTAATAATTAAGGCTCTCGTCGGTGAAAGATATGAAATAATATTGGACCATGTTCACAAATGTTAAATAATATTGGACCTTGTTCACAATCACTGTCAAAATGTACAGCATTCTTGGGACAGATTGTGTTAAGACCGCCAGCACCGAAAAGGTTAAAATAACTGTTTATTTTTTAAATTTTAATAATTTTTTTTTGGCTTACATATAAGATATAATCTTTACAGGTGGAGAACGTAGATATTCGATTCAACAGGCTGTCTGAATTAAAAGCTAAGAGCTGGAAGGAGGATGAGGTTGAATATAAAGTGACCAAGGCCAAGACTAAGAAGAAGCCTGTGGGAAAGAGCAAAGTTGCTTCTTCCAAATCATCCAGTGGACTGAAGGCGATGATCCTTGGTATGTTTAATTTAATTTTAATATTAAAATATTATAACATGATTTGAGAATTGGCTTTCAGTGCAGCCTTATTATCTTAGACAATAAAAATAAAAATGATGTGAATTCGGCACTAGAGCCAGTGAGATGATGGCATCCCCAATTGAGGTTTATTGTGAGGCTGAGGGTATTGGAGGTTATCCACCACATACCCGCCCTGGTATAAGTAACAGATGGTAACTCCTTCAGGGCTCTCGCAAGGACTCTAATTTTTTTTTTGAAAGAACGAAGCTACATTTAATTTAGAACGAATCTAGACCTCCAGTGTCCCTGCATACGATGTTAGTAAGCAGTATGCAAGTGCTTAGCGGGACATACAAGATACAATGTGTGTTAGTATGATAAGATATGGACAAGACAATGGGACAGATTGGTGACAGTCCACGAGGCGGCAAGCGCTGGGTGACTGCATCCAGCATATCCTACAAGCACCTGTATGGGAGGAAGACACAGTACACAAATAATAAGGGCATGGCAAACGGGTGGGAGTCCTCTCCAATCGATTGGCAGTTCCAGCAAGATTGCACAAGAAGTTCGGTCTAGCCGTAAACCACACTCAGCTTCCGCGCCCCTTAGCCGGTTCCTCGGTGATGCCTCAAAGAAAAGTAAATGGGAGATTGGGGGAAAATGCCCGACGACCCTAGGGAATTCAGCGTCAAGTAGCCGGAGGCAAGGCGAAGGAGAGCCGAGGTCGTCCAACCAAACCTCAAGCCTGCACATGTTGCTGGGGGTGGCGCAAATGATTTTAGAGGGCACCGTGCCGTCGTCGAACAACTCCTGTCGATGCAGAGACAAGGTCTAGCGCACCCCCAGATGGGGAAAAAGAAACATAACAAAATAGATAGGTGCAGTTCAGTTCAGCCTTCTGAGCGAAGCAGAGTAGAGGTTGTGAGACTGAAAAGAAAAAGAGAACAAAGAAACCAAAACAAACGCAAAAAAAAAACAAAGTTTAAATGTTGGTTGGATCACAAGAGTGTTCCTTGGAACAGAAAACCGGAAAACAAATAATAAAACACAAAAATAATAAACAGGTATCTTGATAATACATCGCCTAGCATAGCTTAGTGAAATTTAAAATAAACAATGTGAATAGAAATAAAATAAGCGAAAAGATAAGTCACACAAAAATAAAATAAATAAAAACAAAATGCATCCATTAGAATAGGCTAAAAATACATAAGATATAGATGATGTAAATATATATATATGTAGATATAAAGCAAAAAACATAAAATTCAAGCAGTAGATGTAAACATGAAATAAGGAAGTCCGTGGATTCAGGAGCAGATACACCTGGCACCTACATGATTTTACAGCTAATCAGCGACTCTAAGAACAGGCCATCTCTCAACCCAAACTTTCATAAATTTCCTCAAGCACTCAAAGTTCACCTTATTCGAAACGAGATCCGCGTTCCAAGCTGGTCTCGTAGTAACTTGCAAGCCATCTAGCATTTCCTCTCGGGCATCCGTCAAAATCTCACAGTGCCACAGAATGTGCTCGGCTGTTTGATCAGTATTACCGCAAGCGCAGTTAGAATGAGACGATAGAGAGAGACTGTGAAGTCTTCCTCTGAACTCCCCATGACCGGACAGAAGTTGGGTCACATGATGATCCCTAGTGATGAACGCCCCTTCCATTCTGATTTTAACTGATGGGAAGAAGGAGAAAGACCATCTTCCCGTATTTGACCTATCCCAACATTCCTGCCATTCTCTCAAAGTTCTTGCTCGCATCTCTCTAAGAAGTCCTGGGAGAGAAACCGTTCCACCTGGTATTAGCTCAATACCATGGTGGGTAGCAGTTCTTCCTCTTTTTAGAAGCTTCTTTGTTAACACCTCCCTAATTTCAAGATCAATAGGTAAAACGCCGGCCAAGACTGGCAAGGCGTCCGAAGCGACTGTTCTGTACGCACCCGAAAGCGCCAGCAAGGGGATTCGCTGGCTTCTCTTAAGAACCCAGACAATGAGTGCATTTTCCAGGCGGTGCTCCCACACAGAGGCGGCGTACGCAACTTGCGCCACATAAACCCCCCTGTACAAGATACGGAGCGCTGGAGAGCGCAAACCCCACTCAGCTGTGGAGATTCTCCTCAGTTTCAAGAAGAGGGCCTGGGCCTTGCTGGAAACTTCTTTTACGTGGGCCAAGAAAGAACACCATCGATCTAAAGTGACTCCTAAGTATTTTGCATCCTCAGCAAAACGGATATTGGAGTCTCCCATTGGAGGTTGAGGGTAGTGGAAAGAGGACGGAAATGAGAAAGGTGAGGAATTCGCTATTCAGATCTTCGCTATTCAGATCTGGTCACCAAACACGACTAAAGCCATTTCAAGTGATTTTTCAGTTCTGATTGACGGTCTTTCACCAGGGCGATACTGAGAGTATCTTTGAAACAACAAATTAATGGACCGTCCAGTTGTTGAATTGGCATCGAATCTGGGTTCAATCAAGGCGTCATAAGTTCAATTCCTCGCCTGACAGTACTCCATCACAACACAAGCAATATTTTCCGCTTACTGTGGTAGTAGTGAGAGATTTTCAAATTACGTATTATCAGGTTATTTGTTTATCCAAAAAATTTTGTTTTCCTAAAAAAAAATTACTCATGCACACCGGAATTTGAACCTGTGACCTTTGAATTCCTTGTCGAGAGCCTTAACCCTCCACCACAGATGCCATCCATAGAAGTATCATCTGCGTAGTAACTTGCTTTTCATTTCTAGTCACTAATAAACCCATTTCAAGCAACATTTTGATTCTTCTATGGCTGTCTATTTTTATGTGAATATAATATAATATTTATATTAATCTTATGATTTATCAAAGTAAAATAAATAATTTAGTAAATTGAATGCTCCAGCTGCCCGTATGAAGTCCAAGGTGGCGACTCCCGTGACCGAAGCTCCGGCGATGACCCACCTCACCCCCAAGGACACTATCACCTTCAACGGGGGCTTTTTCTCCGTCACGTCCCCCATCAAGAACCGCCAAGAGGAGGAGGCGGTCAGGACGCCGAGCAGGCGGGTCTCCATGTTGAAGACTGTCATCGCTTCCGAGGCCAAGAAGAGGTTGTCCACCAAGGTACTTTCTACTGAATCTCCTGAATAGCGCTATTTATCATCAATATTCAATGAAACTTTTGAAATTTATTATTGAAAAAAAAAGGTTGGTGACGACTACCTTTTGACGCATGTCAAAAAATAGTAAAACTGCCCCCATGACTTTTTTATTAATTCTAATTTGCTCTATTTCATATCATTCATAATATAACACACTAATGTCTGCTCTCGCTTTGTTTCATACAGATTATCTTTAGTATTACATGTTTTAAATCATTAATATACACTTGTTGTGTTGGTAAAGTCTTCCCAGGCAGAGCTCGTATCTACGTAATTTAGGACCCTTATTGTTTTTAATTTTTATAAACAATATTCAGGAAAAAATCAAATTCGTCCGTTTTTTACTTTTTGCAGATGACATTAAACTCTTCTAGAGAATAAAATCCTTAGAAAACTGTAGAAAACTCCAGGAAGATATAAACGCAATAATCGACTGGAGTATCGATAATAAACTCGACTTCAACTTCCAAAAATGTTCAGTTATGTGCTTTACGAGGTCACAAAAGACCATATATTTTAATTATAAAATGAAAGACACGTCATTGAAACATATGGTGACTTGCAAGGACTTAGGAATTGTGTATGCTCGCTTAACATTTCACGCTCACATTGAAAAGATCTGTAAATCAGCGACAAAGATACTGGGTTTTGTCATACACAATTCAAAGGAATTGACCAACCTTTCAGTAATAAGGCTGCTTTACTTTAGCTTAGTGCGTAGCATTCTCGAGAGTGGATCTCAGATATGGGGACCTGAGGATATCGTCTATGTACTGATGGTTGAGAAAATACAAAAGAAATTTTTACGATACCTCTATATGAGAGAGAGTTCGGTTTTTACCCATGGCTGTTTCCAACAGCATTTATCTCGGGAATGCTGGGTATCTGCAGCCAGAGCTAGTTCCAGAAGAGATGTTGCATTACTGCTGATGGCTTATAAGCTTCTAAATGGTTTTATATCGGTACCAGATATTCTGGCTGAAATAGGATTCTATGTCCCGGATAATTTCACGCGAGGTCGCCAACACAGGCTTTTGATTCTTCCCATGCAGAACTAACTTACCAATGGTGATGCCCCTGGGAAGACTCACTAGATTAATTAACTGCCTTCCAGGAAATATGGATATTTTCCACATTTCCTGCAATGATTTTAAGCGTGAAATAGCACTTATTAAATAAAGGTTTTAACTGTAAACGTAATGATTATGTATCTTGTATAACCGCTTTTGCAATGTATTGGTGTTATGCTGTTTTTGAAATTAAATAAATAAATAAATGAAAAAAAGGTAATCATAACCTCAGGAACATGCTTCTTAACTTGCTTCTTATAATACTGATTGATGACCGTGATCATTCTTCTAAAATTAACAGGACTTTTACAATAGAATATATTTATATTAAAATGTGGTATTAATAAATATCTAGGTACATGGATGATTAAGATTAGTACATAATATTTTTTGTATCGAAATAAAAAAGCGAGTAATTTATATGCATATATTTTCTTGTTAAGTCGAAAATGTATGTCTGAAGAAATAATTTTGAATTTATAGAAATATAAAATTATGTCAAAATAAAATTTATTTATGGCCCGGCTTCCCGCATCTCTACCGATTTATTACACATTTTCCTTAATACTCTTAAGTTTTAAAGCTCTTAAAAAATATGTTATTCTTGAAAATAATATCTATACATTACCTATATAGATGTATAGATATTATAGTTATTTGGTTACCTAAAGGTGTACATTTGAATTATTTTGTGGTTAATTTTTAGATTTGAATATAAAGCACGGTGTTTTCTCTTTCTAACACCATTTATATCATATATTTCTAACTATGATTTTATTAGGGAAACATTACGATTTTTATGAGACCTATATGAGTTGTTTCGAAAACCGAACAAAGTAGCTTGAGAGGTTAACATTGACCACCACAACACAGGCTTGTGTCTAGCATGGTGGTCGAAAGATTCTCAATTCACGGAATTCAATGCATTGAATAAAGAAAAATTAAAAATTTAGGAAGCTTCAAAACTTTTCACTTGGGAATCTTACTTGTATTATATAAAGATGTTTCAAGGGAAATTAATTATAAACATGGTAGGTCTAAAGATTGCTGTGATAGCACAGGATTTAGAGCAGTCGCTCAGATATCAGAAGATCCTGGTGTCAGATCTTGGTTGCGGGCAATAACCTATTGTCTCATTTATTTTTCATTTTGGATGATTTTTAGTATTTTTTTAACATTATTTATTTTCCAGCAAGTGGTTATGTAATTTTTAATGTTCTTAATCTTTATTTCAGACACCTCCTAGTGCTGCCATATTGAGAGCATCGTGTTTATCCAGAAATATAGGCACAAAGAAAATCTACAGTGTGGAAGAGGCTGAGGTATTTCATTTTGTTTTATTATTTTACTAAGCAGTTTTTTTATTGTTTTACTTACTACGTAACATATTGTTTGGTTGTATGTTTAAAAGAAATGCATTTAGTATTTTGTTTAATCTTTTTTCAGTCCAAACCTGATTATTTGGTCTCACCGGTTGACCTGAACAAAACCCCTGGAAAAAGTATCCTCAAAACTCCCGGAACCAACAAGAAATCCACCACACAAAACTCAAAGAAAACAATCAAAGTATTATTCATGGGTCAGTCGAGTGATGAAGACGTGGAAAATAATCCCAAGTCCAGACGCTCCAGAAGACATTCGACAACAAAAGATAACCAAGATAATGGGACTTACAAAGAAATCAAAGGACGAGCAAATGGCATAGATAAAGAAATCAAAGTACAAGCTAATGAGACAAATAAAGAAATGGAAGAAGTTAGAGTACAAACTCCAGCTAAAAGGTTACGGAGGTCCAGACAAAATGATGAAAACCAATCGCCAGAAACCTACATGGAAGTTTCATCATCAACTAAAAGGAAGACTCCTAAAAGAAGGAGTGGGAAGAATGATGCGGCGGGGGAGGAAGCAGGGGTGGGAGATGTTGCGGTAGGGAAACTGATTGACCTCGGGGAACCGACCCCTCTGACCAAACCCGCCAAGTCACGCAGAACCAGACTGACCCAAGAATTCAGTCAATTATCAGGTGAGAATTTTGTTTATTTTTAGGGTTTACCAATCAAATCAATACCAAAGATAAATCAATCAATAGGAAATATGGCTTGGAAGCGTGCCGACTGTCGCCGAGCCATGATGAAACTGCACAGACAATCAATTGATCAAATTCGGACATCAAAGCAGCAGAGTCAATGAAAGTTAAGCATTTGGTAATAGCTTAGGGAGTGTGGCGAACCCTTCGCTCGGGAAGTGGAAAAACAACCTGCAATAGCCATTCCAAGCCAGAGTGTGAGCTACTCTGCGTAGGACTTAATGACACATGGGAACAGTGTCATGAACGGCGCCTCCGAGATAAAGGGCCGCATCTTGGAGTATTTTGACCTTATTCCAGCATTTGGGACTCTGTTGGGGTGGACCTTTTATTATTTGCGGTATCATAAGTGGACTATTCAAACAAAAAAACTAACATTGATGTGAGGGTTTTGGGGAACCAAGAGGGAGTGGAGAGGAGAGCTGAGGCCACCTATCGGTGGACTCTTCCCTCTTGGAGCATTCAGGGAACCAACAAGAAGTGGGGAGGAGAGCTGAGGCCACCTCGGTGGACTCTTTTCTCTTGGAGCCTTCGGGGAACACAAACAAAGAAGAACTTTCAATTGGAAAATCCTTACCGCTGCAGTATCCTTCCAGTTAAGAAAACAGGGATCCTCAGGACCTGGAAGCAAACTCAAAGGAATCAGGCGAAATGGGAGATAGCATAATGGACCCATGGCCTGAGTGCTCACAGGAACTATCCAAAAATCTGTCACCACTTTAATAAATAATAATATTATGCGATGGTGGTAGATAAAAACAAAGACCTGGCGCCGCAGCGTGTAGATGGTTTTTGCATTATTATAAGTGAACGATGTTGGCGAGACTTGATGACGTGGTTTCATACTGATAATGGTTCATGGCCTATCCCTCTTGTTTCTATTATCTATTTTTTGACCAATTAAATCTGAGTGAACACTAAGCTTATTCAAAGTTTACCCGTATCTCTTTGAACTCTAATGTTGAATCGTAAACATCCTTCACAATCGATCAAGGATTAAGGTCCTTGTCAACTGCTGATTTTCGGCCCGTTTCAGCATTTCAGCATTTCAGCATTTGATCAGCCTTCAAGTATAATTATTGTGTTGATTCGCTTGATGGCATAATTTGATCACTCGCTGAAATGACCAAGAATATGGCATTGGCATTAAACGGAGATTGTCCAAATTTCTTTTAAGTATTCGAAACTGAGCGGAAGATTACACTCAATGATGGTGACACTTAGATGCGTTTGAGTCAAATTTAATTATGCTGATGCTCTGCTCGATTGGTGAAAGCTTCCTAACAAATCGACATTGAAATCATTGTTTTGTTTTAAAATAATAATTCAAAATTATGTATTTAATTATTTTCAGCACACAACACTCGTTATGCCCTGAAAAGGATGCCAACCAACACACCCAACTGAAGACTACAATTTTTTATATTTTAAGTTTTAGTTAGTAAATACTATTCCAGTGTTCATTTTTTGTGTTTGTATCTTTTTATTATAGCATATACCCCCAGTGGTTATAATTATTTTACCACGGTTCACATTACAAATTATTATATAAATGGCTATTAGTAAATATATCATATTATTATGTAGTTAATTATGTTTGTTGTACGTAAAACTTTTTATTGTCTTTATTATTTGTGTGAATTTTATCGGAGTGATTTGATCAGGTTATAAATATTATGTTATTTAGGGTTATTTATTTTATGTACTGAAATAAAACATGTTATTAACGAAATGTATTGATCAATTCAATGTATCTAACCTTTTCTTTGCATCAAAAATATGTATCACTTCATTCGGGGCTATTTATCTTCAATCTAATTTATGGATTCAAACAGTGATTACACATAGATTTTAACATTTGTTTTAAAAATAAATCACTCATGTCTTGAAGTGTCTTTTCAAGTGTAAATAAACATTCGGAATATCAATAGGACTCTACAAATGTTTGAGGTGTAATTAATACGGATTGCTCTGGTGGCCATGGTAATATTTCAAGGACAACATTACATGCATGTAAACATACCGGAGTACAGCTCTTCAACTGTGGTGCGATGTCTCATTTGGCTGAATACATGAAATATTGACAAATACTTAAAAAGTGTTGTATAAAAAAAACTGCAATTAAATTTAGATAAATAATGAAAGAAATTTACTAATATTATGTCACCATAAATAACACTTAACCTTTAACTGGTGACAAGCGGTCTTACAGGTCTAGCAGTCAGTGAAACATCATTTCACCCCCTTCCCCGCGCTTGCTTTGTTCTAACGCCTGAGTAGCTTCGATTTTAGTTGCATCCATGCCGTAGAGAAAGATAGTTGCATCGCACAGTCCCAAATCAGTAAGTTACATCGATGTAAAGTTTGGCAGCGGTTTCACAGACCCTATGTCACCACTTACGTAACTTTTTAAATTAATTTTGATATTTTGTTTTTTTTCTGTATTTTTACAGTTATTACTCGCAATGAATAATTCCGCACCTTCAAATAAGAGGCGTAGGATGCCAATGCTATTGAAAATTCATAAAAATATTGGCCAAAAACGCGGTATTACAATACATGCAGCGCAGAGTTTGTAATGCCAACATTCCACGCGATATACGAGCCAACTTAGCGCGAATTTTGGGTTTTGATTTGCCACCTGGACCACAAAACTCCAATGATAGGCCAAAAACAGGGAAAACCTATGCTGATGTCCTCGTAAGATAAATCGTAAATCTAATTACCAATGTAATTTGTGTAAAAAACATGTGTGCTTGCAACAATGTGCCAAACAATTATGCCCTGATTGCCAATAAAAATAACCAAAGTTTGTCAATTGCAAAGTTTGTCAATCACATTGCCAATTTTGTAAAATGATACCAGTGATCAGAGCATTATTTTTTTATTTATTGATTAGTTCTTAACTTTGGAAAATTAGTATTTTTGTTATAATATGTTGATTTAATTTTTTTGGTTTGTGTTTACTGATCTCATTCATCTCTTGATTTTTGATTTTAGTTACTACATACATTGAAATAACAAGCTCTTCATTAAAAATTACATTTGGAGTTTATTGATTAGTTTTATTTTATCGTTTTATATGTTATTAAACTATCTTTAAAGACTGCTGTAAGCTACATTACCAATTTCTATGCTATAGACCGGATACGGCAGCGGCCTCTCAGGCCGTTCGTCACCAGTTACGTTACACAAAAACCATGTCACCAGTCAAAGGTTAACATATATTTTTTATCATGGTTAATTTTGAAACAGTTCTCAATGCATAAAGGCACATTGCACTCTACGCGCATAAATTTAGTAAGTTTACTTTGGGCTTCAGTGTTGAAGTGGCGCAGACACGACACCTTAGACAGGGGTTTGGGTTTTTTTTCAAGGGGGAACTTTAATGGGCATGTGCTTGGAAACAATTTTTGATGATGCATGCATCATTAAGTATATAATCGTGAAGCATTGGGTAATCCCTTGATGTTGAGGGACATAAAGTACTTTTCTCGTAATATTTCTGTAATAATTGTTCAATCACAGTCATTTGGAAATCAGCTAAAATGGCTTTTTCTGAAGTAACAATTTGGTGTATTATGGGTGCATTTAATAAATACAATTCAATAATATGAAATGTGACTTTCTGTACCATTTGACCGACTTCCTCATACAACTTATGCTGTTTAACATCATATCAGCTTTGTCTACCAGGCTCATGTTATTGTTTTAATTTAGAACACATTGTGTTTTTAAAATGGGCTCTCCCATCAAATCTATTTATTTATCCCGAAGGTCCAACAGAACTATCGTGAGAGTGATAAAATGCTAATGTTAACTTAACACCATGGCAAATGTTAACATAGCAATAAAAATCAACCCATTTACTAACCCTCGATTTTGCTGTAAAATCGATTATCCTAATTTTATATAGATAAAATTTATTTGTTTCATTTGTGAACAATTTTGTCAAAATTTCAGTATTCAAAAATGTTAAAGAACATAAGTTCGGCCGTGTCTTCGGTTAACCTGGTATCTGGTGATTGATACCTGATGCGAAATCCTCTAATTCATAAATAATGGCTATGAAAGGGCCAGAAATCCATAGATTTTCAACCCTTCTCCATCTTCTATGGTATTTCGGGTTCGGAATCATGGGTTTTATGTATTTCAGCAGCTTCGCAATTATTACCTTCATTACTTTCACTAAGTTCAAAATCTGAATCTATCTCTAAAGTAACACTAATTATTTCTTTGCACACTACACAACACCAGAGATAAAGGTACAATCCTGTCATTCACGCAGAATGTCTACCGGGATTTTTTCTTTGCACACAAAAAACAAATTAAAGAGTGTAATTCACGCCTGGCGGTGAGTGGAAGCTCCATCGCGAACGGCTGTCATGCCGAGACTAAGTGTCGCAGAGAGTGCAGCATGGTGGGGATTTGGTGCGGGGGAACCAGGCTACACGCTAGTGTTACCGGATCACATGTAAAATCATTCCTCGCGACCGCAGCACCTTGGAGACCTTATTTTACGAACAGCCCTCGTAATAAAAATAATTTCAATTATTGATAAAAAACCAAATACGCACAACTTTTCGTAGAGAGTCATAAAATCACTATTCTTGATTGTTCACTAAAAAAACTTTTAACGACATATTTTTGTTTGAAAATAATCTAACGCTGACGAAATTTTATATATCCACCATAGTATGATGTATCTGTCATCACATTTATAAAAAAACTTATTTTTAAATATGAAAAATCAGATAAATGTTCACAGTGATCATAATAGTTCACTTCCACAAAAAAACAATAATTCTTTAAAAAAGCAAACATACTCAAGTATGTTTCATACCCATAACACTGGAGAAACTTTGCAGCCCACAGACCCGCCGCCCGCGCATAGGGCATGTACGGTGCGGTGCTGGGGTGTGCTTCGCTCAGGGATAGAGCTAATGGTGATTAATTTATTCAATGGTGTCAAAGTCTCACCTTGATTTGTTGGAAATGTTGTGGAACTAAGAGACATCGCCCATAGCCGGGCACCTTCCTTTAACCCATCTCTTTCTACCCTTTCCCGCTTTCTTGAGCCTCACAACATACCCCATTTGGGGATGCTATAGTCCTACTGGCTCTGGACAGATGGGAACTGTTGTTGAGACTCCAAGACTGGCTCAGAGCTAAACGGCGCCTGGCGCTAGTAAAAATCTTGAGGGTGAAGAGCTAGGTCTTATCAGACCTCCCACTAGATACCTGAACGCCCGCCTGCGAAATCCCCCACAATATTTTTGTATCCCGAAGCAGGAGTTGCAGGAGGATAAGCATGGCTGCTAGTGGCGGGCCATATCGCGAGTATTATCAATGCCATAGCTCTTGAGGGGAGTGTGAGGGGGGGGGGGGGGGGGTCTATGCCGATTTGGCCGCTGTGGTTTATCCTTAGTTACTTTTGGAAATGGGTTCGCGAAAAGAAAAGACAAATTCTAAAGAAAAGAAAACAGGTTCCTCAAAAATTTCAAAATATTGTTACTTTTTTCGAAATTTTTAATATTTTTTCATTTTTGATAAAAAAATATTCCAATAAGAAACTTTTCCTCAGAGAAATTATATTGACTGTTCTAGTGACAGAAACTTGTAATCAGGACAGGCATATCGACCATCTCTAATAACGATTGCATTTGCATTATCATTGTGACTAATTTGATTTGATTGGTGACCGGACAACTCGGAATGAAACCAACTCAAAACCATCTCAGATAAGTCATTTAGAGGGATAAAAAAAAATTGGTTGAAAAGGTTACGTTAGGTTAGGGTTATTGGCTAATTTAAAATTATTTTTTTGACTTTTCAAGGAGGTGTTGAGTTAACTTCTCAGTTGGCATGGAACTGATTTGATTTTTTTAAGCCGAGACTCGTACCTTTAAATAGAAGTTTGCTGAACCCATTTAATATATTTTCGCCAGAGGACATTGCTGTAGCGGTCTGTTTTGAAAAGCACCTACTTATGGTGCAATATATTATAAGGTATTGAAATAACTACTAAGCATTGCAAAGTCCAGGGTTTTTGTTTTTAAAATTAGATCGCTTAGAAATATTTTAGATGCTTTACTTAAATCCTGCGATAGGCAGATGAGACCTTTAAAAACTGCAAGTATCAGGCCTATAAAACTTTTAAGTTCAAATTCTAAAGTTCAAAAAATTTCAAAATCTCCTAATTACAATTACGAATAATGTGGAAAATTAAATTCTTTAGAAAATGATCACAAAATATTTAAATGTTTGTGCCTGAGCTTCGCAAAATAAAACAAAACAAGCTTTTGGGTGATGTATTTTTCGTGAATAAATTAAAACAAGCGGCTGATGTTAAACGGGTATTAAATTAACGGCTGATGTTAAACGATATTAAATTCTTTAGAAAATGATCACAAAATATTTAAATGTTTGTGCCTGAGCTTCGCAAAATAAAACAAAACAAGCTTTTGGGTGATGTTTTTTTCGTGAATAAATTAAAACAAGCGGCTTATATTAAACGGGAATTTAAATCTTATCGCCATTTACATAAGGTGTGTTATTGTTAGCAGCCTGATTCTGAATTTTACACAATGCGACGCACAGTGGGGCAGGAGTGTTGAAATAACTTTTTTTTTAAATATTTCTTGGGCATTAACTATGTAACAATTTCTAGACATTTTGTTTTGGAAGAGTTTTATTTTTCAATGTACATTTGTTACTTAAATTTTAAATTTTCTGCGACCGGTTTCGAAACAACCGTGTCATTCACTAGCAGGATTAAAACTAACTTAAAAATTCTATGCAAGTACCAAAATGAATTAGATTAATTAGGTGGGGGTAGTGGGAGGGATGATTTTGGGGAAGGGGGAAAGCGGTGGGAGGAGTCAACATTACACGGAAACATGTTAGTAAAGGAGATTTGCAAGGCGCTATTATTTTATTATCTAAATTCATTTTTTTGTTTATTTCTAGTGTTTCTAAAGCGCACAAATTAAATCATTTTATCATTTAATAGCGTCAGGTCATAGCTTCAATAAAGAAAAAACAAAGTTCAAACATTGCAATGTAAATTCATATTAGGGGGGCGGCGAAATTTTTCTCCCCGGGCGGCTGACACCCACGCTACGCCACTGTCACGATCATCATCATTATCATGGGTACCATCATCACGATCATCATCATCATTATCATTATCATCACTACCATCTTCACGATCATCATCATCATTATCATCACTACCATCATCATCATCCTGATTACTATTGTACTTATACTGATTACTAATAATTTCGACTTGTCAGCTGTAGTGTAGCTAGGAGCCATTAAGACTTCCACCGCTTTGAGAAGCGTGCTCAGATTTTTTTAGCAGCTTCATTTTGCTCGTTTTGAGAGGATCTGAAGATAACAACAAGAAATTGAAAACATCAGCATTCGAATTTTCGAAGGGACATTGTAGGATTATTATTATTTTTTGTTTATTTTATCAAAATGTAATTTTTGCATAGACATAATATTCATATGTCTATGAATTTTTGGCCCCACTGTGCGACGTGGTGCAACACCTTAAATAAAATGTTTCTTCTGTACTGAGAATAATTAATAAAGTTCGTCGTGAAGTTCGGTAATTAATTACATCTTTACGAATTTCTATTGTATTGCTACTGAGTTACAAAGAGGGAAATTTGGACATTCCATTGAAACTCGCCTCCACTGAATATTTTAAAAGTTTGTTTATTAAACTTTCCTTTCATATTTAACTTTCAATACTCCCAGCAGGCCGCTTGTTCTGACGTGGAAGCTAAACATAATTTCAACAACTGCTTTATTGTTTTCAGGATTATTCGCATTGGAAACACCGGAATACTAGGTACTAGGACAATTCGTATATTGAAAATTTTCTATAATACGGTTTCAAATCAAATTATTTCACAATCAGATTTAAACCTGTCAAACGAGAAATTCCATAGAGTGACCAAAATAAACAAGATTCGAATTTCAAACTTGTATGTCCCTACGAAATATTATTATATTAGAAATTTTTTTCAATGTTCAATTGAAAAATATGGAACTAAGGTCTGTATGTAAAGAAAAAGTGTAAATTATATAGGTAGGTACGTCTCGTTTATGGATAATTCAAAGCTTTATAACTCATGGTGCATGACTTAAAAAAATCTGAGAGTAAAAGCTGTAGGTACTTGCTGAGCCTCACCGTTCACGAATATTATTTGGTGAGACACAATTAGATTATAAATATTCCACTAACCGCCGCACTTTTATTAGGCACAAATTTTGGAAATTATACTATAAGAAACAACTAATAACGTTTAGATGGATGGTAAAAGATGCATTAAAGTTCCAGTTTTATTGAATCAAAGTTCAAAATTTCCCGTATGAAACGAAACCTTTGCATTAATTTTTTTTGTATGGATTGATACTCAGGTGAGCTTAATACCTACGAACCTAAATAACAAGAATCTAAACTAATTATTATTAAATTATTATCTATCTAATTCATGTAAACGATTGTTTCTTGTTATAATTGTTAAAACAAAGTGTAATTTCCATAATCACACTTAGTTTTAACTAGTGACCGACCGAAAGTTCGGTTTCGGTTTCGGCAAGTTTCGACAAAAAATCTAGTTTTGGCATCAGTTTCGGTTTCGGCAGAAAATCTGCCGAACCTTCGGCCGCACCGAAACTCTACGTTCGTGAATTATCGCGCGTCGTTCGGCTCACTTCGGGGAAGTTCGTGGCTCGTGTGTCACCCGCCATCATCAGCTAAGTTCGCCGGCCGGTCCGGCGTGATTGTGTTGTGAGTTTATGTTTATGATTTCTCGCGCATAGTGATCAACATGTTCGATAATTTATATATATATATATTTTTTGTTTTACAGCGGTAATATTAAAATAATAAATAATGATTTTTTCACGTGCTTACAACAATTATTGTTTTTATTTTATGTATTTTGTGTAATAAGAATTTAGTGATTGTAAACGTAATTAAAATTAAATTACTCAATTAATGAGGTCCGTCCTTTACAATGTAAGATTTGATTATTGACAAAATTTGGTTCCAAGAAGTCGTTAACATATTTTGTTAATTTTTATGACTTTTATTTGTTTTATAGCATTTTTTTTCATGTACTTCAATTATTATTGTTTTTTTTTTTTTTTTTTTATTTCATTTAACACGTGTAAACTGTCTGTATAAGTGTAAAAAATAAGCGAAATTTCAGTAAACAAGAGATTTTTAACATGTCTAAAAAAGTTTCGGAATCGGTTTCGGTTTCGGCCGAAACTGAGACAGATACCGACGATTGGGTTTCGGCAGAAAGTCCTGTTTCGGTCGGACACTAGTTTTAACTTAATTACTATGAGCAATAACTATTGAAGTGTATAATAATATACTAAAGCGAAGACCCATGAAAAATCACGGGATATAAATTATAATTTTTTAAAACGCAAGAAATAATTAATTAAAATAATTTAAAAATAAATAAAAAAAATTGTCACTGTCTAGAATCGAACTCTGATCAACTGCGTAGAAGATCACTATGATGACCACATTGAAAAAAGAAGAAAAAACACAAATTTGAATGGCAACAAATGTGTCACTGACCTGGTACCTTTTGGTTCTAGGGCAATTAGCACACAGTCTGTGTCTCTTACATTTTCCTGAAATTGTACCATCCTATTTTGAATTTCGTAATCATGGTGAAACAGTTTTGTATGGAAATATAGGCCCAAATTAGGCTATTGAAATCTTGACATTATTTGGAGTAAAAATGTTAGTGAAATTTTGGTCTCCAGTGACTTTAAAAAATGTTTTTTTTTTTTGCAAAAACGAACCACAAAAATCTTCCACATGTTCCAAAAATCTTCCACTGGTCACTCAGCCGAGTAAACGCTCAATCCTTACCATGACCCTAAATGTCCGATACATAATAATTTTTTAAACGTTTTTAGCTGAAAAAAAACCGTCTAAATTTTCACCGGAGGGCAAAATTTCGTTTGCATTTTTAACTCGAAATAATGACAGGAGTCATTGGTTAAAGTGAGTATAGTACGTCTCTTAACACCCTGTACAATGATAGATATTCATCCTTACCAATAAAGGTGTTTTAAATTAAAAAAAAAACTGATAAACAACCATTATATTTATACAGCTTTGCTAAAAAAGATCGTGAATATTTTACTCAATTGATAAATGACCGTGCATGTGAAAACCTTAGGTACTAATTAAAAACTGAAAAAATAGTTCATGGAAAGATTTATTCATAAGTAGATTATTGTGCTGCATGTTGTGATTTCGGAATTTTTCTATTGTATTTGATATCGTAAAAATAAATACTATCATAGAAACTAGTTAAAATTATCTTTTAGATTTTCGTATTTGAAATATTTTTAACGTTTAAAAATTGGCACGAAAAAAATTGAAAAAAAACTTACCACAAACATTTTTAACCAAAATGAAGAGAAATTAAAAAAAAAAAACACAATTTATTTTGGGAGAAAATCGTCACTTCACTTTTGTTAAAATTGTTAGGATCCTTTTTAATAAAAAACTCTTTTGCGAGAATTTTCACTTATATTTTAAAATCACAGGTAACATGTTTTAAATGTGTAAATAACGGTGATAATACTGAATACACCGGGCCAACATCTGGCAGTTGTTTTACTAACTGAACTTGCGAAGAAAAGAAGCGGTGAAACATAAAAACTAGCCTTTTTATAGAGTAAAAAATGCACACATTGACACACCATAAATATAAACAATAAATATCTGACGTTTGTAAAAGCCTTCAAGGCGTGTATGAATAAATAAATAAATAAATAAATACTGCGAATAGAACACATATTTGTCATTAAAATAATCGAATATTTTTAATTACAAACCCCTGTTTTTGTTACCGTAATATCGTAAAATAATTAAATATTTGTGCCAGAGCTTCGCAAAATAAAATAAAGCACGCTTTAAAAAAAAAAAAAACAGTTTGCTACTTGATCAGACCGACCACAGTCACTAGCCAAGGTTCGCACCATTTGTTCAGATAGAAAAATCATAGGTGTTTGCTCCAGCAACCCATAGATGCCGGTAGTATGTCAATTTTTAACAACTTTTTCTCGTTCCTTTTAGATTTTATGTTGCTGTCCGATAAATATTTTTCAATTAAAAACAACAAAATAAATGATTTCATCGTCGCCACTGATAGTTGGCTACAGCCTAGCGGGTCATATGATACGAACTCCGTTTCGTTCCAGCAGCACGGTAACGGACGAGACGGAGCGCGTACCACGAGATCCGTCGCGACGTCTAGCAGTGTGATCGGTGGAGACGTGCGATAGAAATTATGTTTGTTTTTAATTAAAAAAAATATCGAACAGCAAAATGACATTTACATTTTTTATCCAAATGTACTCAGGAATACTTTGGTTAAAACCCTTCGGGTATGCCCTTTTACAACATGTACAGCCAACAAATATTTAAACTCTGTATTTGAAATGTGCGTACATATAATATGACTTATTTTCAGAAAATTTTTAAAAGTAGAACCATGCAAGTCAAAAATTATATCCCGTGAAAATCACGGGTAAAAACTAGTACCTACTTATAACCTACAACAATATTATTCGCGTTAGAATTACCTACCTACTTTGATGTCATTAGTGTATGGCAACCCAAAGCGGCACATGATAAATCCTTGGTAAACTAATTCCGTTTTGCCGGCAATTTCGTGTTGCGGGTAATCTTGTTATGGGTTGGTATTACGAATAAGTAGGAAGTTATCACTCACCCCTGCTTACCCCGCTCACGACTGATCTGCCTACATTAGGTACCTACCTATTCGCCCAAGTGTGAAAGTGCAAAGTTGCCTCACTTTGCCAAGTTTTGAAGCAGGATAATGGGGTAATGATAGCAATGACAGTCTAGTGTTCCAACTCCTGTGCCAGGGATTGACTTATTTTGTGAAGATTAAGGTTATCTTAAGGATGCACGAAGTTTCAATAAAATGACTTGTTTATTAAGTTTTCGTTACAACAGTAGGTACATGACTACGGAGACACAGACGGCTGACCTGTACTGAGGTTTGAAAGATTAAATAGTGGGCTGAGATCATGCTGCGAGTTTCCGGAGTGAGCAGCAAGGGTTGGGATGTCTAGGAAAATTTCCCTAAATCTAGGGGAGAAAAACATTTTTCAAGGAAAAGGGAAATCAGCAGAAATCTAGGAAAATTTCGAACTCAAAAACTTTTTTTCATATGACAATATTATTGGAATTGCCAGTGAACCTGATTATATTATAATTTCATATTTTTGGGATTCCGATGAATCTTAAATAATGTTGATGTACCTCCATAAATCAAATAAATTTGGTTGTCTCTAAAGTCGGTTTACGGACGAAAATCGTCACGAGCCGAACGCTTAAGCCGCCGCTACCCGAATTTCTATCGATTTCTTGCATATCTCCCTTGAACATTTGAAGTTTTTAAGCTCTTAAAAAAAATGTTATTTTTGAAGATAATATCGCAAGAAACGCAAATTATATGAAATTCCCTCGATAGAAAAAAATCGTATGCTCCCAAATTTTTTTATTTTCAAGCCTGTCTCTATTATTTAACAAGTTATGGGTATGAAAAAATTCACAATGTTTCTTTGAACGTTGTTTTAGACAACTCCCACGAGATTTTTGCTCTATTCTAAACGAGTCGTGTTTTATTAATCATTTCACAATTTTCGCTTGACTTTTATCGTTTCAAATATTAGTGCGCTCTCTCCAACATTCGTAATTACATATCTCTCCAACTTCTTCTTTTCGTGATCGGATACGGGGCCTTATGCCGAACGCTTAGGCCGATTGTGCCTCTCTATCGCTTGTTCCGGGCTCTCGCCGAACACTTAGGCCGATCGTGCCTCTATCGCTTGTTTTCCCGCTCGGCTCAGGCGGAACGGGACAATGAGTCATGCTTTTTCCTGCATGCAGCCGGTGTTCATCGATTTATAAGACGTTATCACGTCAATAATTTTTTTGAGGTGATAACGTCTTATAAATCGATGAACGCCGGCTGCACGCACGAAAAAGCATGACTCATTGTCACGTTCCGCCTGAGCCGAGCGTGCGAACAAGCGATAGAGGGGCACGATCGGCCCAAGCGTTCGGCTTGTGACGCAACTATCTTCTACTCAATCGTTATTATATGACGTTATCACGTAAAATTATCGTCCGTAAACCGTCTTTACAGACAATCAAATTTTTTTAACTCTGGCAACTCAAAATAATATTATGTATCTAAAAAAATAAACACCATTATCGGGACTTCTCACACAGAAGGCCCTGAGCAAAATAATTTCCCTCAGGACCTATATAATCTTTGAAGATGCTGTGTGGAGGGTCTTTTTGAGGAGAGTAAGGAGTGAATACGGAACTTGAAGAAACCCATGTTGTAGGAAGGAGGAAACACAGAGGCCGGAAAATTGTTCCACAGCCGAGCTGTTGAACTTAAGAACGAGTCGTGGAAGCGACCCGTTCTCTTGTGACAAATGCCTACCGTGTACATATGTTCGCTAGTTCCTCTGAGCATCTTTCATTGAAATATCAGTAGAACAAGGACAGCATTCCCACCCGATGCCTACGCTCTAAAAAGATTGAAAAATCCGTTTGTTAAGATGGGAGAATCAAGATAAGAAGAACTGTCTGAATTTCGAATTGCCATATAAGAAATAGAATAAAAACGGTGACTACGCGGTTGCGTATGTGTGGTTATTTCAATAATTTGACTGCTAACAATGTAATAACAACCACATCAAAGTACGAGTATATTATGTAAATAAAAGGAAAAGATACAAAGTTTGATTGAAGTGACTGTAGCTATGAAACCGAGCGCAGTTGGCCCTCGAATGGGAGTATTAGATATTATCTTCAAAAATTACATATATTTTTTTAAGAGCTTAAAAACTTCAAATGTTTAAGGGAGATATGTAAAAAATCGGTAGAAATTCGAGTAGAATTTGGGAGGCGGGAATGGGTACCGCCGCCCCGGGAACCTTTATTGGATAACTAACACCTCTGCCATAGGTCACCCCAAGTAGTTCGGTACGTTTGGTGATTTAGCAGGGGTGCCCGGGTTCATGAGGTGAGGTTTGTCTAGGTCTTGGAGGTGGATGACCAGAACATACTGAACCCCAGATTCCTACCCACCCTTTAAACTATTTTCCTTCCCAGAACTCTCTTCCCTTTCCTTTCCTTAAAAAAAACCCTCCACACAGCATCCCCGAAGATGACATAGGCCCTGTGGAAAATTGTTTTCCTCAGGGCCTCCTGTGTGGAGCTCATGGAAAAAAAGAACAGGGACAGAATTCCCATCTGTCACCTGCGCTCCAAATATTGCATTCCGTTTGTTAAGATAGGGGAGGGGAATATATCTAACAGACGTTTTGTAACTTCCCGATTCAGAATGGTGGTCTTTCGCCGGGGCGTTAATGAAAGTACCTACGACTATCTTTCACACTGTGTGTAGTTCGCTAATTTCGTTTAAAGTTTTAGTGAATTTAAACTAAACAGTTTACTCAGAAAGTTGAGATGGACGAAATTAGTAAACTCGCTACTTATCTAAATAAATGAAGTTTTAGAAATCTAATTAATTTGGACCTTTCTCAGCCTCTTCGATTTGGGGATTGCTCCCTGAGTATGTGTCTGGGTCTGGTACCAAATGGTACCTAATGATTAGAAGTTTGCAAGTCTTTTGTAGATGCAGTTATTACAATTATTATAACTCCCAGTCAGTCACAAAGCATCCTCATATTATTATACCCTTATTACTAAACTTATCTACTTCCTATCTATTTATCATAATATTTTTTTACACTAATGGGTCTAAACCCACGGAGGAGGGCTGAGAAAAAAAAATCCTTCAGGTCCGTCATCTTAAGTGATGTTGTACAGAAGGTCTTTTTAGGAAAATGAAGAAGCGGAAGTTCTGGGAAGGAACAAGAGAGGTGGTGGGTAGGAACATGGAGGTCAATGTCCAGGAGTGACGGGCGTGTGTATTAAGGTGGGTCATTTAACAAAAAATGTTATTTTTAAATTCTAAGAGCGATAAAAGGGTGCCAAATGGATTCAAAACGACGTGTTTAAAATTTTTCAATTTTCTGATACGATCTTCTTCCTCCGGATTCATTTCAAAGTTTTGAAAATTTTAATATTTTTTTGAAAATTTTATTTTTTAAATGTTTTTTTTTTTACCAAACCATATTTTTGTAATCTTCCATAGTAAATGTAGTAAATTTTGACTAAATAATTTATAAAAAGTCCCAAAATCGAGTTTCACAAAATAATGCCGAAATTTGAGAGTAAGAAGGATTTTGCTGGTATTTGAATACACTGCTTTGAGATAATTTGAATCATATTCAAATATATTTTTTAATAAATAAATCAAAATATTCCCTCTCTTTCGTATTTTATTAAAAATAGTTCTTTTTTAATGGTTTATCTAATATTTTTTTTAAGATTTAACAAGGGTGGGTTTTTCTCTATTACGTGAAATTGCAAAGTCAATCCGGAGGAAGAAGATGATATCCAAATATTAAAAAAAAAAAATTACATGATTTTATATCTCCATTTAAGGTGAAACGGCAGTGATAATTCTCATACAATCTATTTTTCAGCCGCATTTGAAAACTACAGATAATATTTTATTTATTTTAGTACCGAAAAATAGTACGAATAATGAAATTAGCGCGAACGAAAATTTCACTGTTATATCACTTATAATAACCAAGTAATTACATTAACAAAAGTAATTATTTTTCACATAATTTCTGCAGACACTAGTAGCTAAAACACGCTACTCGGTTTTAGAAGGAGACAAAACTATGTGCGAGCCATACCAATATGCTTTTATCATGCACGCTTTCAGCACATTCCCACGGTGTTAAGGCGTTAAGTATGTTTGTAGTAAAAATGTCACGGTTCGTGTCTTGATTTCTTATTCTGATAGAATGTTCGTTTTGCTTTTTTATTTAAAAAACCCGTTGCAAATGCTGACAAAGATTACGGTCCAAAAGCGACAAACCCTCCTCCTCAAATGAACGAGGTGGAATTAAAAGAAGAGTGCGAAGCAAAGTTGAATACATTCCGGGTAATTATTGAAGTACTTGTTTAGTACTAGTAACATTATTATATTTTAAAAAAGAGCACACGTAAAAATAAAAGTTCGAGGTAAGAGATTTGTTGCTCTCATTACAAAATTGCTTAAATATATTTTTTTCCAGCTAAGTGCCGAAGAAATACTTTCTGTCGAATCAAGCACAAGAGAGCAATTTGACAATGAACTTTACAAAACACTACGGTCGAATCGTCTTACAGCTTCACTTTTTGGAATGGTATAATTTAGTGGTCATTTTATAATTACTATCAACTATATATAATATAATATTCATAAAAGTAATATTTCAC
Source organism: Glyphotaelius pellucidus (assembly GCA_936435175.1). Lineage (NCBI taxonomy): Eukaryota > Metazoa > Arthropoda > Insecta > Trichoptera > Limnephilidae > Glyphotaelius > Glyphotaelius pellucidus. Next base: position 13,742,854 of record OW386544.1, on the reverse strand, counting down.
TGATGCATTTCTAATTCTTACAGATTTGTAAAAGAAAACCAACAACACCATGCCACAATCACGTTAAAACAATATTGTACGGCCGTGATTTTGCGACAAAAGATACCATTGAAGGAAAAAAGCAAGAGCCGGTGATTAGGAATTTATTTGAAAAAAAAATCGGCAAGGAAGTTAGGAAAGCGGGCCTTTTTATTGACCAGGAATACGGCTTTTTAGCAGCAAGTCCTGACGGTATAATTATATTTTATTAAGATGATGCCTTGCGACATAATGCAAAATCATACAAAATCGTGTATTTTTGTTTTGAAAATTTAATCGCTTAAAAGTATTTTAGATGCTTCAATTAAATACTGCGTGTAGAACATATCTTTGCCCTTAAAAATATCGGTCATTTTTTTATAAGTCTTTTAATAAGCCTAGAAAAAAATAAAGTATAAGGTCTATAAAAAAACACTTTCAAGTGCAAACTCTCCTACTTGTAAACCCCTCTTCGTATTTAATTTTATTGCATAATGTGGCAAATTTAGTTTCTTTTATGATAATCGCGAAAAAAGTCGATATTTATGCATGAACTTCCCGAAATAAAATAAAATGTGCATTTTCGCGTTATTATTTTTGACATCAATCAAGACCGCCGGCATTCGACGAAAATGTTATTTCAAAGTGAACCTTATGCCATGGACGTAAGGACCACACAATCGTCACCGCCTTTTTGTCGCATTCTCCACCCAACAGTTGTGGTGGACGGACGTCCTTGACGTCCGTGACTCTCTGCGCCGTAAAATGTTATTCGAGTTTACGTACTATCGATTTTAAAATTTCCTAGTTATATACGTAGATGTTTGAATATACCGGTTAACCACTTTATAATTTACTTTATTTATATAATAAAACTCGTATTTGAAAAAAAAAATATAATTCTGTTGCCAAATGTCGTTTGAAGTAGGCAATAACTTTGCCAATGATTTGACATTTACAATTTTAAATCTGGCGCGCTTTTGAGTATTAAACAGTGACAACAGTACCGCACAGTGAGCAAATTTCAATATATCGTTAACAATTTAATATTTATAAATTCGTTTCATTTTCCGTATAAAGCGACTTCCTTGAAGTACTCGATTCACATTTTGAAAAAGTTATATTATTTTTATTTAAAAAAACACGATTTTTTAAATTCCGCCGTAACATTAATGAACTTAATTATTTTTACGTTGTTAACACTGGCATAAATCTAACTATGCACATCAAATCTCCGTAGAAGAGAAACGTATTAGCTTTAATTAATTAACTTTTATTGCCAAGTTCTTACTTTTGGGGAATGATTAAATATATTTTTTTTGTTTATTAATACCTAAATTACAGTCCGAAGCTTTCCCTTTCAGTTGTTAACCGCCAAGCTGTTGGTGAATATTTTTGTTGAAAATTGTTATATCCAATATTTTTATTTTTAAATAAATGCAAATTGTCCAAAAGAATTTTAAACAATCTAATTTATTAGCAGTTCAAATATAATTGTAGGCCTCCTGGTCAAATGTATTTGACGGCCTCCGTGTTTGAGGGGAAAGTCGATCCGATGGTCGCGGGTTCAAATAATTAAATATAATTTATTATGGTATATTTGTGGCATGTTCCGGAATGGAAGATACTCTCAGTATCGCCCTGGTGTAAGACCAAAATTCGAAATTTAAACGTTGCTTAGTGACCAGATCTGAATAGTCAGGTACTTCCCCACCTTCCTCTTCCCCATCTCTTTCGCTTCCTTTCTACCTTCAGCCTCACAACATACCCCAATTGGGGATGCCATAGTCTCACTGACTCCAAATAGCAGTAGTTGAGATTCTTGTGTGGTATTCACATAAAAAAAAAAATAAAAAAGGCACTAGAAAATAAGATAAATTTTCTTGATAGAAGCAACGCCATAATTTTGTTAACTGTTAATTAAAGTTTAGTCGGTATTATATAAAACAGATTCCCAAGAATGAAGATTTTTTACTATCCACTTAAAATTTGGAGTTCACCACTCTCAGTCAATTACTTAACTGTAAACTAAATGTTTGCATTAATGTACCCTCCTCCACACAGAGCAAATGATTCCTTCATATATTCCGTCATCTTCAAAATTCGCGTTAATACATCCCTTCTTACAGATCCTCTTTAAGCCGCCCCACAACGCTGCCCAACTGGTTGCTTGAAAATAAAAACTTTTCAATAGAATTCTAAAGAAATGTGAACTGCAAGAGTGTATAGAAGAGTTAAATAAATCGTATGATAAAATAACTGTAAATTGCATATTAATAACTACCTATAAAGTTATATCATAAAAAATAATTTAAAAATTCAAAATTATTAAACATTTTTTATTAATAAACTATAAAAATCTTAAGTACGTTCAAATGTTTTATAAACCTAGTCTATTCCGTGCGAAGGAGAGCGGTTCATCTTGGTTCATGAGTTTAAAAAACAGTCTTTACTGCCTCCTGTAAAATTTGATAAATGAAAGTTACTTGTTCTACAAATTAGGCCCATAATATGTTAATTTTACCATGTATTTTGATAATCATAAATAAGTATTTAATATAATTATTATGTTCATATTTTTCACAATTTTTACCACAGTGTATTTGAGGGCGGAACTCGGGATTTATGAGCCTGACGCCTCTCGTCTATTATTGGTTGTCAAGTTTTCTCAAGTATTTTATAATCCCTCGCAAAACAGACGATTTCGAATTTTTCAAGGACTATGGGATCACCTTAATGTACATAAATATACCATGGTCATGTAAGGAGCGGTAAGCCTGTTAATTTAATTATTGTTATTTCAGGCGTTGTGCAGGGAGAATCTTCATTAGTAGAAATAAAATGTTTTCCGTCATTAAAAATATGGGCGGAAAAATGTAAAATATCCTCGAATATTATGGAGCACGCCATCAGAGAGAAGAAGGATTTTCCATTAAAATTGGATGAAATGGGTACTCTTCGACTTAATAAAAAACACCATCACTATTATCAGGTGCGTACTGTACAGTCTGCAATATAAATTACTCAATCAGTATTACTCCATTATTTTATGTTACAATGACGTATTTAACCAACAGGTTCAGGGACAATTACGTGTAACACGTTTTCATAAGTGCTACTACGTGGCGCAATCTGTTCCCTCAGAGGACATCTGTGTGGTAGAAGTAGAAGCAGACGAGTCCTTCATCGATGTCATGATGGAGAAGCTAATCTTCTTCTACCAAAGTTGCGTGCTACCTGAGTTGGTTTTAGGCAGATATACCGCAGGATACATTTGCCTAGATCCACCACAAATCATTAATGCCATTAATGAGAAGAAGACAAAAGGAAAAAAATAGCGGGCCATTTCCTTGACCAGGAATACGGCTTTTTAGCTACAAGCGCTAACAGTATTATTTTATTGCAATGTAGCTATTTTATTGCAATATATTATGTAAGAGCGTGTCCTTAATATTATTATGTATTCATATTTCAGACGACAACATGGATTGGGCCTATATATTAAAAGAAACCATGATGGTGAAAGTTAGAGAGTTTAAGTTTAGTAAAAATCGCGCCATACGTTCTACCACGTGGATGGTGCGATGGTGGTAAATGTTTTGTGGAAGGTTGTTAAACACTTTAATGGCTATGTAATGTGGTCCTTTTTGGAACATAGTTTTGTTTGCTTTTGGTATTAATAAGTTTTCTGTGAACCTTGTAACGTAATTATGTGTTGAATTTTTTTGTGGGAACTTGACCGGAGATGATCGCACTAACATGCACAACTACATTACGTATATGTTTGTGGCTGTCAGAATTTTCAGATTTTTAAACAAAGGTCTACATGAATCCAGATGAGCAGAGTTTGCTATCTTTCTTATGCATCTCTTTTGAATGATAAAAACATCTTTGGCGTTAACTGAATTTCCCCAAAAAATAATTCCGTATTTTATTACTAAATATACATAACCATAGTATGCAGCCATTACTGATTTGATGTTTAATATTTTTCTAAGTGTACCTAATACAAAAGAAAAGCTACTGATTTTTGCTACTATTTTTGATATATGTTCTTTCCAGTTTATATTTGTATCTAGTTGTATTCCCAGCAGTGAACAGGTTTGGGAAGGTTCGATAATATTATTATTTAAGTTTACATTAATGTTTATAGGTGTAGCTTGCCCCTGACAAAATTTTAGAACCTGTCTTTTGTTCGTGTTGAGTGTCAGATTTTGTGATAAAAGCCAGTTTGCTATGGATTGACAAGTCTCGTTTTTTTTTTTTTTTTTTTTTTTTTTTTTTTTTTAATATGAAATACCGCACAAGAGTCCCAACTGCTCCCGTCTGGAGCCAGTGAGACTATGGCATCCCCGATTGGGGTATGTTGTGAGGCTGAAGGTAGTGGGGAGGGGAAGGAGATAGGGAAGAGGAAGGTGGGGAAGTACCTGGCTATTCAGATCTGGTCACTAAACACGGCTAAAGCCATTTCAAGCAACGTTTCAATTCTGAATGGTGGTCTTACACCAGGGCGATACTGATAGTATCTTCCACTCTGGAACGTGCCGCAAATATACTATATATTATTTTAAATGAATAAATTGTGAAATAACACAAATTAATCAAATAAAATTTATTTGCGCACGCCGGGTTCGAACCCGCGACCTTCGGATTGTGAGTCGAGAGTCTTGCCTCGGGACCACGGAGGCCGTCATATTATCGTCGTCCGTCCGTCGTTAGTATGTTTATCAAATTCGTCAACGTCTCCATTACATTCAAACAACAAAGCGGTGTCATCAGCAAACATCGAGCATTCTGTGCCAGCAAAAATTGGAAGTTCGTTTATATAGATAAGGAAAAGGAGAGGCCCAAGAATGCTTCCTTGTGGCACAACCTTGTTAATTGTTCTCCATTTGGAATCTACCATCTATTGCATCATTTTTTCGTTGATATTTGATATGTGAACTTTCTGCTTACGATTTTTTAGGTATGATTTAAACCATTTTAATGCTAAACCTCTTATACCCATATGTTCCAGTTTAATTAAAAGAAGCTTATAATCGACATTGTCGAATGCTTTTGAGAGGTCGAGAAATATACCTAAGGTTTTTTTGCTAACATTAATACTTTCTAGTATTTTGTTTAAGAAATTAAATACTGCCTGCGTTGTTGAACGGCCTTTGCGAAATCCAAACTGTTGTGGACATATTATCTCAAAGTTTTCGAGAAAGTTATAAACGCGATTGTACATGGCCCTTTCAAATATTTTTGAAAAATTTGGTAATAAGGATATTGGTCTATAATTTGAGATTTCCTGTTTAGGACCAAAGTCTACCCCAAGTTCCTCGATGGATTTTTCTACGATATATGTTTTTATTACAATAATAAAATTTGATGGGTTTAATCAAGCCCATGATGAGATTAAATGTAATTAATCTAAACATAATCTTGCCCGCCACAAATCCTCGTAAGTAGTTTGAGATCATCAGCAAAAAGCAGGCGAGTAGAATTTTGGATGCATTCTTGAATATGATCAATTAAAATTATAAATAGAAGAGGCACTATGTATAACCCCTGTTGTACTCCAGAGAACGCAGAGAATTCCTAAAGCCTCGATGACATAGAGCCAGTTTACAAGCTATCTGGGAAATTCACTCTCTGTTCTTTAAAACTGTTTGGCACCACTGTGTACTAGTGCCTACATCTACATGTTTATGTACTCAGAGCCCAGTGCCACCAGAAAACCACTGTAACAATAATAATTTACACTAGTGTCCAGTGTAATTTCGCCGGACTCGAAACATAAATTTATTCCAAAATTTATTTGTACAAAAATTGGTTTGAAATAATGTACCTACCAATATAAACACGTACACACAGATTTTCATTGTAATCGTTATCCTTTCTTATTTGCATACTCTATAAAGTACTTACTTCGACTTTATATATTTTATTTTTGTATCATTTTTACATTCTTTCATGTATTGCCACGTTCAATACTTTTCATATTATTTTTATATTCTACTATATTCTTCCATACTCTTTTATACTCTATAGTCATTTATTGTTTCCATACTCTTTAGTCATTAACATGCTTTTATTTTCATTTGTATTTTTTAATTTTATTTTATATAATATGTATATTTATATATATATTTTTTTATATTCTCGCACAGTTCTTTATATTGCGTCTATTAATGTACTGTATACGAAAATCGACTACCACAATACAGGCATGTGCCTAGTATGGTGGTCGAAAAATCCCCAATTCATGTAACAAACAATTCAAAGAATAAGGAAACTTAAAAAAAAAAGAAAACTCGCTCAGTGTCATCGTATTACTTGCTAACTAGCAGATTGTGGACAATCTACGAAAAAAATTGAAAGGTGGTCAACTTTACTCGCTACTCGCTGGTGTTTGCCTAAAGATGGCGGCCCACCAACAGCTGATTTCGTCCGTCAGAATTTGTTCGGGCGGGAACCGTTATTGGCTAGCTTGTGGAGCCAGCTACGAGCATACTATCGAATGTCGACAGAACTAGTTCGAGTGGGCGTCATTATTTTAGCTTATTAGCGTTATTTTACACAAATCTGAACCAGTTTTTACTGTGTACGGTCATACGTTAGCAATAAGACCGGTCACTTGCCGAGTTAACATTGCGTCTGGTTCCCACCCAGGCGTAGTGTGTGCAATTTCTTAGCTGACTAATTCCTCCATCACGACTCAGGCAATGCTTTCCGCTTACTGTGATGGTAGTAGGAGATTTTGAAATATTTTCAGGTTTTTCGTGATCCGGAAATGTTTGTATTTCTAAAAAAATATATACGAATTCTTGTCGGCGCTCCTGCGCCAGTCGGTCACCCATGCGCCGACCAATCAGACAGCCTAAACCCGCGTATTTTGTGTTACCACACTAAGCGTGCACCCGGCTCTAAATGTTTACTTGCAGAAAATAAGAAATCGATGTGTTCAGATCGAAAAAGGGTTTTTGAATTCTCTATGTGATGTAGATTCACCACTTTTACTACTAGTTTCCTAACACCGTGTATAAGATATTTGTACAAAAAAATATTATTTTTAATCTTCAACTTTCTGCCCTATAAAGAGTTTTTACTATTATTAACATGACATGTTTATAGTTTGTGGAAATAAAATATATTTAAAAAAATACAAAAAGTTTTTTTTATTTTTAAAGAGCGACTTTATAAGCACACTGTAGACTCCGTCCTTGACACTCGGGCCATCATAATGCCTATATTATTATTTGTTATGATGTTTTGAGAAGCTAACGTATCCTGACTTGAGCATGCGTCAAATTTGCCATTTAGCGGCCTTTAAAAAAAAGGTCCAGTTAACGGCAGCTCTCGGCTCGTATGCTGTTGTTCTCAGCCGGTTCTTTTTATAAATCATTCAATTTCCCCAGGCGTTGTTTTAATTTACTGAATTCAGCGAACCTTCTATCTCGCGTCTCTTTTCGACTCGTGCTTTACATCGTAAAATTTTTGAAATAAACTATTTTTCGCAAATGTCTTTTGGTTGGGTAAAATAATTTTTCCGTACGAACGCGCGCGATGTTGTGACAAATGTCTTTCGTACGTGTTTTTTTGCAATAAAATTATGTGTTTTTCAGCCGTATTCTAAGATTATAAAGTTATATGTATAAAAAAAAAATTATACAGATTAATATACCTTATTTCCGGGCGCGAACCAATAATTTATCTCAATATTAAAAAGCACAACGTGTTAAAACCGTTTTATTCCACGATTTTGAAAATAACGCCATCTACCGGTATAAAGTTTCTAAATATATTTTAAGAATACCCTTAACACACTTTTATCACTATTAGACAAATCAAAACAATTTTTTTTCCCTCATACAGTCGTGACCCACCCTAGTGTGTATCCATCCCTCCCACTGCGGTGCAAAGCGATGGGTTGAGAGAGTCCGGCTGGAGAGGTCTAGGTTAGGTCTCACTCAATTAATCTCTCTCGATCCGGCCCGCCACGCAGTAGGTGGGCAAAGTAGGGACCCAGGCAAACCTCACCCCATGAACCCGGCACCCCTGCTAAGTAGCAAACCACTTGGAGTGACCAATGGCAGGGGTGTTGGTTATCCAGTAAATAATTCCCGGGGTGGCGGTTCCCATACCCGTCTCCCAAAATGTCAATTTTTCAAAATATTTATTTAAGTATTAGGTACATTTCTTTACGAATTATCCATACTAATATTATAAATGCGAAACTGCTAGAGTTCGTTTATGACGCTTTCACGCATTAACCAATAAAAAGTCTTTGAAAATTCATTCACCAATAGAAAGCTAAATTATATGCGAAGACTACAGTCTGTATATGATGGCAAGCTCTGGCGTTATGAAATTATAAATATTAATATATTATATTTGTTTTACGTTTTCTGTCGCTAACAAAAGCGAGTTATTTCTAACGTCAGAAATAAATCGTTTCCATGGAAACGATGTTGATATACTTGTGGGCTCTAAGCTGGTAGGTATTCAGCCCCCTGTTCAGCTGCTGCTCCAGAAAACTCAAATATTAGAATATGTTTTGTTTTTTTTTTTGACAAGCAAGGAATAAATGTCAGATAAGAGTTCCTACATTAAAAATATAATTCGTAACGATTATAAAGACTGAATAATAAATAGTGTAATTTTTTTATTATTTTAACAAACTTCCAAATATTTAATTAAAAATAAACAATAAAAGGAATGCGGGAGGGGGTGGGGGTGGGGAGGAGGGGGGATAATTGATAAGTTCAACCGCTATAGTAATTTCCCGTAATACCATGCGAGCGAAGCCGCGGGGAAAAGCTAGCATATAATAAATACGGGCTACGGATAATAATAACACAGTACAAAGCATACGATACGAATCGAAAACAGTATAAATGAACGAAGAGAATTCTACAATTCTGGCTAACTTCTTCAAGTAAGGTACGTACACCTAGCTACAAAATAGTTACACCTGAATAAAGCAATGACAAATTGCACAAAACATGCATCAATAATATTATTAATAATCTGAACACGATTTTGACGAGTTTCCTAGTTTCGGTGTAGTTCACTTCTGATGAATGTGAGGCTATATATAGAACAAGTTATACATTGATCATTCTAATTGTTCAATCCAAAGCAACAATTTTTCAACATCGAGCATAATTTTTTTGTTTTGTTATTAAATGTTTACCTACAAGTGTTATTATATCTTGTCAGGTCGATATTACTTCCTAGCTAGGCAGATTGCTTGCTCTAAAGAACCAAATCTCTTGAAAATGCCAAATGAATTATGTTGTAAAACATATTGTTTTTATTTTATTTTGTCGTTGTTTATTTTATTTTATTTTATTTTATTTTATTTTGTTTTGTTTTGTTTTGTTTTGTTTTGTTTTGTTTTGTTTTGTTTTGTTTTGTTTTGTTTTGTTTTGTTTTGTTTTGTTTTGTTTTGTTTTGTTTTGTTTTGTTTTGTTTTGTTTTGTTTTGTTTTGTTTTGTTTTGTTTTGTTTTGTTTTGTTTTGTTTTGTTTTGTTTTGTTTTGTTTTGTTTTGTTTTGTTTTGTTTTGTTTTGTTTTGTTTTGTTTTGTTTTGTTTTGTTTTGTTTTGTTTTGTTTTGTTTTGTTTTGTTTTGTTTTGTTTTGTTTTGTTTTGTTTTGTTTTGTTTTGTTTTGTTTTGTTTTGTTTTGTTTTGTTTTGTTTTGTTTTGTTTTGTTTTGTTTTGTTTTGTTTTTTCTTTGCTTATTTTGTTTATTTATTTATTTTATACTATCTTCTGTTTTCACATAACAAAAAATATATTATACTTACAACTAAAGAGAAAGAAAGGATTATTTTTCAATGAGTTCTTGTCCATAAATATATGCTAACTAAGTAATTAATGACATGCATCTAAATCTAATTATGATTCCCACAATATATAATATTTTGGAAACTCCATAAAAAAAATGTCAGGTAAAAAATAAGTTTTAATACAAGCTAACATGAATCGTACATATATTAAAATTTCACAGTAATGATCAAAAATATTTGCACCACGCTTTTTTCTACACATTAACAAAACCTACCAAAAACATACAAAAAATATGTCGGTTTATTTATTTTTAATATATATCGTATTATTAGATTAAAACACATTTATTAACACTATCTAATAAGTTATTTCTAAGGGTGTCATTAATAGATATCTCCAACGCAAATTCAAAATATGTCATACCGTTAACTCAGAAATTACAGTTCAAGCTGACATTTTATCCGGGATGCCTAGGGAGATTTAGTTACACGCCATGAAAACAGTTAAGTTTAAACGGAATAGCGCGCGGTTAGGCCAAGACATTAGACCCCAGAGGTCAGGTCAGGAAAGGCCGGGCATAATGTAGTTTCCTTAGTGCCGGTTACAGTGTACAGATAAATGTAACCGCAACCTATTCGTCCGATAGTTCTTATCTGTACAATTAATACAATGAGCTAATAACGTGAATATTATACTAATCTGACTAATGTATTTTGTTATGCTGCGTATGCACAATGCCAATACTTGAGTTTTAGTTTCAGTTTATGTTAAAAATACAGACAGATAAAGAAATTCACGTACTGCTGTGGCGGCCCGTGACTTTTCAGCGAGTTAGTGTGGTAAGATAAAAAAAATACGACATTATTGATGTTGTTGTAGCTGAAAAAATATTTTTTTATTCAAAATTAAATTTTTTTTTTAGTTTTTGAAAAACTTAACTTAATTTAGATACCTACACTACACCTCTCATATACATACACCACATTAATATATCGTATCATGAATCATTGTATCTGGGAGTTGTTGCAAATTGTTGCAAATCCCTAAATCCTTCCTACCCTGTTCCTGTGTGTACCTGTCACAACCCGCGCTGACAGTTAATGTTTGATATATTTATGCAGTTAATTTTCGACCTCCGTTTGATGTGCATCATATCGCTGAATCACGCATTCCGCTGCCAACCGCTACAAAGTACATCAATTCGCTCCCTCCGCTTAAGTTCAGTGTCGTAACCGCGATCCGCTATAAATGCAGTGTAATGTAAACCAGCTAGTGATAAGAGAATGCTACAAGTCCCGTAGTAAGTCCTTTGTTCCTTACCTGTATGTGACGTTTTTCTCGGTAGTAAAGTGGTTACAAATTACATTAAAAACATATTTGTAAAAAGCATTTACTTTGTGGCTCGCCATAGTTTACAAAAAACACAAAAATTTGTTGTAGACCACTTTTATTTTATTACACTCTACCGGTTTCGGAAGCGCCCTTCCTTCGTCAGGAGAATATTGTTACTAATCTACGACATAGAATATTGTCAGACATACACATTTTAGGTGTGTGAGTGGGAGGTAAGCAAGGGGGTAGGGGCAATTGCGGGATTTCCGAGAAGAACAGAGCGGTTCACTGGAAATATGTTTAAAATGGGACTAAAAGATAAATTAATTTGATTATTCAAAATACTAGAATTATTATTTATGGATTTTCTAATTTCAAGTGCTTCTAAATTATCATTTTTTTAAATTTTATTGTTACGGTGAAGTATTTTAACCCCTGTATCCTTATTAAAAGTGTGATCCGTGGAAATTAGATGATTTGCAAACTCTAAAAATTATTCTTTTATTATTACTTAATTTTTTTTTCCAGAATGGACACATTTTGTAGGTCTGGCTATCCATTAAATTCTGAACATCTTTCTTCGGCACAACATTTTGAGGGCGTCCATGTTTTCTCACCGGATAGAAATATGGGATAAATCTGTCCATATCTTTTGCATATTACTCATGGCATCTTTTGTCATGCAAATTATTCATTTCACTTCTGGTTCACAACCTCCTTTGTCACTTATTTAGACGAGCCTAGATATATAAAGTCGTTCACTGTCTCTAAGTCTACGAGAGCATTATTTATTCTTAAAAAGGAGTTATGAGGAATAACTGCATTGTATTTATATTACATAAATGTTATTTTGACAGCCTATTTCATACTCATGGGGTGAGGTTTGTCTAGGTCTTCGAGGCGGATGACCAGGAAACACTGAACCCCAGATTTCTACCCACCCCTTAAACCCTTTTCCTTCCCAGAACTCCTCTTCCCTTAAAAAACCCTCCACATAGCATCCCCAAAGATCACATAGGCCCTGAGGAAAATTATTTTACTCAGGGCCTCATGTGTGGAGCTCATGTAAAAAAAATACTTTACTGCCGCATTTTATACCTATTAACACTAGGCTTTACAATTACTGGAAATCTGAATACCTTTTATTTTTTTACTAATCACTTTGGCACACTCGCATTTATACAGCAATGCCTAACACCGGGCACAGTTAGTTGTTATTGCCTAAATTAAAACTTGTCGCGTTTGAAATAAATCAAAGAAACTGAACACCACACCACATCCTACGTCTTTTCGACGATTCTTTGTTGCCTCGGCTTTTATTAAAATATATATTCTCATACAAAGTCTTCTTCATCATTCTCCTCGCGTTTACATTCAGAGTTCTCGTTATTTTCTACATAGGTATCTAACTTTGTACTTTTAACTTCCTCACAACACCACAACAGTTTCAACAAAACTAAACGAAACAATGTTTCGAGTTGCGAATTCGCCAGGAACCAAGAAGCGTTCATCCCTATTTCTTACATTGAGGCAGTTTGGTACGAAACACTCGTATAACTATTAGATACTACTTCCATAACTGAATTTATTGTCTTACAACGGTTCCGTTTTTTACTACGCTTTTATTCTCTGTTGTATATCTCCCATTGTTTGAAACACTGCGAGAGGGGTTTACTCCGAAAGCTACTTTATCACATTCATATCAACGTAATTTGCTTTTATGAAGGTTGTAAATTCTTTCGTCTGACGCTTTGACGATAGCGCGGAGAACTATTAAATGATAAAATACATTTATATTAACTTCCAAAGGTAAATTTTGAGTTTTAACTTTATTTTGGATGCAGTCTTTACTAACGTAATAATATTCACAGTCGCGGGGTACCGAATTACTACAACTACGAGTAATGCTCTGCTCTCTCTTGCTCCTTCAGTGTGGTACAGACAATAGGCCTGCACTGTGTCTTAGATATACGAAACGTAACTGGCTTTGAGAGAAAGAGAGAAAGAAAATGTGTGCTTGCACCTCTCTCTCTTGCCCCTACGGTAATATACGAAACGTAACTCTCTCTCTTTCTATCATCACTGACTTATATCTCCCTTTCAACTTCCGTTTGCCTCGCCCGACACTTTTCGTAACGCTCTCGTCACGCATTCACCAGCTTACCTCCCAAGTCAAGCGTGCGTAAAGAAGTTTTACTTCAAAAAACATTACTGTTAACTCAATCATTATTACTAGTATTGTTTCTTTATTGATTATTTATCATTTTTATTCATTTTTTACTTATACTTTGTAATATTATAACTTTTAAAATCAACTTGCTCCTTAATCTGTAACCATAACAAAATTTATTATAAATGAAACTTAACTATTTTTGTTATTGTTTTTGGGGTGTTATGCCGTGTTTCGCTACCTCCTTCTTTAGCCAACGTTTCGGACAGCGTTACAGTGTCCATCATCAGGGCAGATGAGTAAATGATATTGGTGAGAGTGTTTACTTATGTGTGTCGAAGCGATACCGTGCTGCCAGCTCCATTTCTCTACGAGCTGGTGTTAGAAAAAATTCAGCATGGTTTTTTGCGTTTAGTTTTGGTGTAGCCGTCAATTACTGGATACCAAGAACTATTGAGCTTAGCTCCGTCGTCTCTGTTAATATTGATGGGGTTTTTATGGATTTCAATTGCCTCCGTAATTAGGCGTGCTCTGTAAGTTTTGGGTCTTCCCAGGACTTCAGGAACAAATCCAAAGTAATGGCCGGTTTCGATTAAGTGCTAGCGAAACACGGCATAACACCCCAAAAACAATAACAAAAATACTTTTTGGCCGTGAAAACCTAAAAACAAAACTTAACTAGTTTACATTGACGGCCTCCGTGGTCCCGAGGCAAGACTCTCGACTCACAATCCGAAGGTCGCGGGTTCGAACCCGGCGTGCGCAAATAAATTTTATTTGATAAATTTGTGTTATTTCACAATTTATTCATTTAAAATAATATATAGTATATTTGCGGCACGTTCCAGAGTTCAAGATACTATCAGTATCGCCCTGGTGCAAGACCACCATTCAGAATTGAAACGTTGCTTGAAATGGCTTTAGCCGTGTTTAGTGACCAGATCTGAATAGCCAGGTACTTCCCCACCTTCCTCTTCCCTATCTCCTTCCCCTCCCCACTACCTTCAGCCTCACAACATACCCCAATTGGGGATGCCATAGTCTCACTGGCTCCAGACGGGAGCAGTTGGGACTCTTGTGCGGTATCCATATAAAAAAAAAAAAAAAAAAAAAAACATTATATTCTCTACTAGCGAGTACCCGACATAAATTGCTATCCCCTGCCGCTATTGTATCTCCTTTGCAATCCCTGCCTCTGTGCCCCTCTCGTCCCCCTCCTCCTTCGTTCTTCTGCCGCCCTTCCGAATTCCCTCACTCTCCTTCCTTCCCTCCCTACCGCTAAACTATATGAATTACACACATTTTTCAAACAACTCGCGCGTCACTTATTATAATATTTAAAAAAAAATTCATAACGCCAGAGTTTACCATTATATATAGAAACCTTCGCGAGCGTGCGCCAAACAAATCCTCAAAGTTTCATCCCTATTTGATGAATGGTATAGGAAGACATCCGGGACAAACAAAGAAACATTAATTTTTAATATTGTATTAAATTTTAAATCAATTTTTATATGTATGTTTCCTATATAAATTTATAAAAAAAAGAAAAAATACATAAACAAACAATTTTTATATAACCACTGACCTATACGTATCTGTCTTGTATGTATAATTATTCGTTTATCTTCAAATCTGATTAATAATTTTTCTGTGCTTTTATGTGGCTTTTTCTTTTCGTTCTAGTAAAATAGCGTATCATTTTTCAATTAGCAATGTAAGATGTAATTAAGTTACTTCAGATGATACGACCTTCCTTGATTAGATTTCATAGAAAAGAAACAAGGAATTCAAGAAAAGCTCTAAGAAAAATAATCCTGTCAGACCTTGTGGCTGAATCCAATTTTATATCCATTTCATTTATCTATTTATACTAAGAACAAACCTGATTTTTCCGTCTTTCCGTTCTTGACAATCGAGATAAATTTCCAGCGGGCTTGAATGAAAGGTATATTAAGATATTGAAAGGTGCTTTAAATTAGTGTTGCACAACCCGGGGCTCGCGGGTCTTTTTACTTGGTGAAATAAATTAAATCAAAATTAGGTTTTTTAAACTATAATACATCTATTTTATTTTATTTTATTTTAATGTGCATGGCAGATTAATATAATCCTATTAAAATACACATAACTTTAAACGAAAATTTTTACAATAATATATAAAATGATATTTTCTTTGTGATTTGGACGACACAATCAGTTTGTAAGGAAAGATGGAGGTTTATTTTGTTAATCTCACAAGATTTACATAAATAAAAGTATCTAGTAACAAAACATTACCTGCAAGGAAAGAAATGACATTTAGTGTTATTAATTGTAATGTCGATTCCTTAATCACAATCAGGATAGTAATTACTTTTAATTATTGAAATTAATCGTATCAATTTGCTTTATCATAGCTCATAAATTATTTTTATTATAGTTTTAATTATCCATAGATTATAAAATATCGAGTCGACAGTCTACGATACATACAGCCTCAATGACGAGTCAAGATCGACATTGCTTTAAATTAAAGAAAATTATATTTTTCTTTACATATTTTTTAGAGTTTTTGCCTAAAATGACTCTTGAAATCTTCAATGTTGAAAATGTCAAGAGACCTAGACCATTTAGCAGCATCATACATACCTCTTGTCACGCTATGCTGGGCCAGAACGTCTGTTCTGCCGTGTGGAATACAGGGCAAGTCGTGGGGACGGCCCTGGCGGTAGTTGTGCGGTGCGAACATTTATAACATTCCAAGAGGTATGGACTACCAATGTAATAGTTCATAATTTTCAAAGCTGTTACTGTAAGGGTCCCATTCCTTCTAGATTGGAGACTTCCGTAGCGCGTTTCAGAGAGTAAATCCAGGTGATGAATAAATCGCGGGTGTTCACCATGCATTCTCATATAAAGACACCTCAGAAACTTTTTTGAATTTGTTCCGATAAATCTATGTATTTTTGCTGATATGGGACCCAGACAGCAGAAGCGTATTCTAATTTTGATCGTATAAAGCAGTTGAACATCGATGTCATTGCTTCGGGCTTGAAAAACTGTTTACGTATTCTTATCACAAATCCAAGAAGTTTGTAACACGATGATGTCAACTCCACTATATGATCTGAAAAAGTAAGTTTGGGATCAAAAATGTAACCCCGAGGTCCCTTTTACTGATGACAATATTTCATCATTTACTTTATAATCAAATTTAATAGGGTTTTAGGAACGCGTATACGTCATAGTGATACATTTTTTTATAATACTTAGTAGTGCATCACATTCAAGAAATGAAAGAAAAGGAAGAAATATTAATATAATAAATTTTATTATAATTGAAACAGTTTCGACTTTCCGCCTCACGGAACGGCTCTGTGTAAATCATCCAAATATCATTATTATTAATCAAGATTTAGATTGTAAATCATTAGCCCTAAAAATAACTCTATCGATTTTTAAATTACCTTACAATATCTGACTCTGATTCGCTAAATACATTACGGCACGGTATATCAGTCGATTTTAATCTCGGCTCGGTTGAAATGTCAAGCTTAGCGCGGCTTCCGAGTTGAAATTTTTAAAATCCCTTATCAGACTATTTTAGATTGATAATCAATTAAGAGCACATATATCCGTACTTATAAAATTAGGCGATTTACGTAAATGTCGATGATATGGAAGTTTTCAATATTATTTATGTAGATGTCAGATTACACATGAGACTGCTAGCGCCTCGGCGTCTAAAAAAAGAACAATCCTCCGGCTTTTCAAGGTTTTAGCGACAGATTTAGCTTACTTAAATTTGAGGATGAAATGTCGCACATATCGATGAAACAGACTGATTGATAATAAACTTCAGAGCTGAATGAATGAATTGTTCAAATTCTTCGAAACAACCCGTCCGAAATCTCCCACAATCGTAGATTTCGCTTTACTTTAATTTAAATTCTTTCTTTAGGGAGGGCGGTTGAAAACAAGTTTTTTTAGAAATATACCCTTACCAAAATAATAGTATCCGGAACTAAGTTTAAATCGGGAAAAATAAATATTTTTTACCGAACAAAAGCTATTTTCAAACCCGAGGTAATTTTGTGTAACTGTGAAAAATGACATTTTTCCAATATTCTCGAAGCCTTTGTTTGTCGGTGATAGGGGCTGGTAGACATGAAAAGGTTTGTTTTAAATCTTGGGATTAATTTGTCTCTTCAATATCTCTGAAGGTTTAATAAAGTTTGAGGTAAAGCTCTGTGTTTTCTAGAAGTACCTTCTGGTTTGAATTAACATTTAATCTGTATAGGCAGGTACTATGCTTACCATTAGATACAAAAAAGTGCACTGTTGAACAACTATATGCAACTATACACATCTCCCTCTAAAATTTGTTCCTTCACCCACCCAATATTTTTGCCAAATACCTGTCCCTATCTGACGGTGTGTGGCCAATATACCTACGTGCGTAACATTTACAATAATACATTATGGTACAATCAGACTATTTATGAAGTTTGTGCAATGAACTACAAATTGATCTCTCAGTGCTATTTAATATCGACTCTGTTAAGAAATTTGAGCAGTGACTACCTGGTACTCCCTCGGTATGTATAATTTCGAATCTGTGATTGTGCAGTGAATACCACCTGAAATCGAGAATGATTCTCGATTTCTTCTATCAAGAAATGAGCAATTCTGAAGAAAGGGGTAAGTCAGACCTTTACAAATATCCAAATCTTTTTACAAATCAAATTACGATCCACAAATTGATTCGCTGTCAGCATATGCGACTACAAGCTATATTATCACATAGGAGTGAAAAATGATTATTTAAATTATGTATGTTCATTTAAGGACTGTATTACGACATAAGTACATTAAAAAACTACAAAAACTAAATAAATAATTTCCAAACTCCGTTGCGTGGATAGAATTTTTAGAGTTAGCAGAAAACAAAACTCGCGAGAGCTATTAAACATCGATATTTTGTTCCTCGACTTTTCTTTATCTGAAAAAAAAATAATAATCACTTCTCCAACGTCTAAGAGCGGGTTCACACAATTTGAATAATTTATCAATTTCATAGTAAAAATTTAAGTTCTGTGAAAGTTCTTTTCAAGTTATGTTATTATTTCATCTCAGGCCGGTTGTTTTTCAATGCCTGGATAAAAACAGAACTTATAAACAAAAAAAAAACACTATCTGATTTTGCTTAGACAGAGCTAATTTATTTATTTTAAGAAAAAACCCTTTTTGCAAGTTTTGCTTTAAGGCGGCACATGAAGGAATTTGTGCTCAAAATGTAATTAATTCCGACGAATTCGAAACTACATAATATAATAGTGAAAACCTGTAAGAGGTATAATTATTGTGACCCAAATACTATTATGCTACGTTATGTTTGTTATTAATGGAGAGTTATTTATATTTAAAATTAATAACAACAGTACTAAAGTACAATTGTTTGTGTGCGTCCATAAATATGAAATATGAATAAGTAGTTTTGTCCGTATAAAAACCCAATTCTTTCAAGAAATGTTTACGAACACATTGTATTGAACCGGCTGGCGATTCAATTCCAATATTGTATTTTCATGCCTTTCTTGGAAGAATTTAGTTTTTGCATTTACCAAACTATTTATTTATATTCATATTACGTATTTACGGACATAAACAAACAATTCGTCATAATAAACATTTGCAAAAACGGTATTTTCCTAAAATATTTTAATTACAGCCGTCTACGAATGAGCAGATTATGAATTATTTTAAGTTTAAGTCAAGAGGGTCAATGTCAAAAAATATTAGTATTTACGTGGTTCAATCAAGACTGCAGGAATCATTCCGATAGGTGTTGTGGGGGCGGGTATGGGTACCGCCGTACCGGGATTGATTTACTGGCTAACCAACACCTTTGCTATAGATCACCCCAAGTATTCAATACGTTTGATGTGCCCGGGTTCATGGGGTGAGGATTGTGCGGATCTTGGCGGCGAATGCATCTGCCCACCAACTGCGTTGCCGAATCGAGAGTGACTGGTTAAGGCGGCGCTCTTCGGCTGAAAAAGAAGAAGATGGAAAGATATGTAATTACGAATGTTGGACAGAGCGCGCTAATATTTTAAGTGAAAAAATAGCAGCGAAAATTGTGAAAAAGCTTAATAAAACATGAATCGTTTAAAATAGAGCAAAAATCTCGTGGAACGTATCTTAAGTATCATTTAAAGAAACATTGTGAATTTTTTCACAAATATAACTTGTAAAATAAAAGAAATAGACTTGTTTTAAATAATTTTCGGAGCATACTTTGAGATTTTTTTCTATCGAGTGAATTTAATATAATTTGCGTTTCGGCGTGGAACGTATCTAGATATTATCTTCAAAAATAACATATATTTTTTTAAGAGCTTAAAAACTTCAAATGTTTAAGGGAGATTTGTAAGAAATCGGTCGATATTCGAATAGTGGACCCTTAAGGAAGACCTTTTGACCTATTCAGCAGGACCCTCTCGGAACATCACCTTCGCCGCAGTGGTAGAGGTAGATGCATACGTCCGTCATTCCTGGACACGCACCCCCACATTCCTAACCATCTCTCATACCTTTTTCATTCCCAGAACTTCCTTTTCTTCTCTTCGTAAAAAGACACAACATCCCCAAATGTCCCTCTCCACACAACATACCCAAAGATGACAGGCTTTGAGGAGAATTATTTTCCTCATGGACTCCTGGATGGAGCTGATCTAAAAAAAGGTATAGGATTACAATAAATTGACGCAGATTCACAGGACCCTGAGCTGATAAAGGAATATTGGATATTGGTTTTTAAAGGTCTCACATATATACTCATCTGGTCATAGATCGTAGAGTTTTAGGTCTGCTGTTCAATATCTATTGCCTACGGGGCACGGGCGTAAAGGTTGAATAATAATGAACGTTGATACGATAATGTCGTATATATACTCAAGTACACGTGGAGTAATGCAGTAGGTTTAAAAAGAGGGAATCTAAATTCAAAACCTCCGTAACTGTCGTAGAAAATTTGGAATCACTGTTTTTAAATATGATCGTTTTAATTTTTGAAAACTTCAAACTCGTACATTCCAAATTTAGGTTCTCACAAAGGAAACTACCTATATTGTTTCTTTTTTTTGTAACAAAGCATGGTATGATAGCATTTACAAAAATTGTGATTCAGTATCATTGCCTTTCAAAACCAAATATTTATATTTTTTCAAATTTGAGAGACTTCCAAAATTTACCTTTCCGTTAGTACGAGTAAACTTTTGAAAAATAACGACATCGGTCAAAACAATTGTCTTTTTCTATTTTTTGTGTGTCTTGTTCTTTTTCATATTTTCATTTATATTATAAGTGTTATCTTCTTCTTCAATGATAAAAAATAAAAGTTTATTGTACTTGAATAACCAACTAACTAACCGTCACGCCGTTTCCCCGCAGGGGTAGGTATAGAGACGGACCGCCAAACTACTCGGACTTGACACACAATCCTTGCGTCGTTCACAAGCATTCATCGTCTCATACATGCTTTTATGTATACTTGAATAATTTTACGTATTACGCAGAAATATTTCACATGGCTTAAGCCGCCGCTAACAGATTTTCTACCGATTTCTTACATATGCACCAAACATTTGAAGTTTTTAAGCTCTTAAAAAAATATATGTTATTTTTGAAGATAATATCTATACATTCCCCACGCCGAAACGCTAATTATATAAAATTTTCTCCATAGAAAAAAATCGCAAAATATGCTCGGAAAATTATTATTAACATCTTTATTTCACTTATTTTAGAAATTATATGTGTGAATAAATTCACAGTCTTTCTTTAAATGCTATTTTAGACATTCCCCACGAGATTTTTACTCCACAACGAGTCGTGTTTTATTAAACATTTTCACAATTTTCGCTTCAATTTTATCGTTTTAAACATTAGCGCGCTCTCTCCAACATTCGTAATTACAAATCTCTCCATCTTCTTCTTTTTGGGCGGGGAAACGGCGCCTTAACGCATGCACCAATGCACCGACAGCCGAAATTAGTATGACATGATTTGAGATTTTGACGGCCAAAAATATTAGTAATTTATTTTATTACACTTTACCACAATCTTCGTTTACACATCTACCTTGATGATGGACACCGTTCAAAACATTGGCTTAAGAAGGAAGTAGCGCAACACGGCAAAATGCCCCAAAAATAAATAATTATAACAAAATTAGTAAGCAATTTTTATAAGAAAAACTCTCTTTTTATAACTTTTGAAGGTTTTTCCCATCAACGTAACGTATCATTGAAGAAGAAGATAACACTAATAATCTAAACGAAAATATGAAAGAGAACAAGACACAGAAAAATAACAAAATACAATGGTCGCAACTGGGACTCGAACCCAGACCTCTCGAGTAACTGGGACGTGCACTTTCATGTTTTCGTTTAGATTATTAGTGCTATATTCTTCTTCAATGATATATTACGTTAATGGGAATAACCTTCAAAAGTTATAAAAAGAGAGTTTTTCTTATAAAAATTGAATATTTATTTAGACATTTATAAAGTCAATAGTTCCAAATGAATAAATTTGGATATATTTATCCGAGACGCTATTCAGGTTACAAACCAATGCTTGAATGATTGTTTCCAATAAAAAGAGTAGTTAGTTGCCCATAATATGGAAAAAAGAATAAGTTGAAGATAATATTGTTAATTCTAAAATTTGAAACATGAGATTGACTAATATGACGGTTTGACAGAAGGTGGCAATAGCGAAATAGGTGATGAAGCTATACGTGAAATCTTATTTATATACTATTTAGATTCATCTTTACGACGAATCGGTTTACAATATGAACATCAAAAATTATGCTACGGATAAATTGAAGCTTTTACTAGCTTTTCTATGTATTGGAATTACAATAAAATTATTATTTACATAACAAAAAACATAAACATAAACCACAAAAAAAAAGTTTTTTCATGACTATATGAAGTAATTAATATAAGAAACAATTTTTTAAAAATACCCCCTTTATGGCTAAGACTATTTTTGAGGCTTTGTATGTTCTAACTTTTTTCATTCTTGTAAAATTATGCACCAAATAAATAAAAACCACTTTTTCGCTTACTTGTCTCGTGCAAATACGACGCGCGATTTTAAATTTTGTATGGCACGAGAATCGAAATATTTCTAGCGTTTATATTCCTCTTAGCGCGCACGTCCCGGTTAGACGAGGGGTCTGGGTTCGAGTCCCAGTTGCGACCATTGTCTTTTTCAGTACATAAGCACAATTTCACCACTAACAAGTACACAATTACACATCTGCCCTGATGATTGACACTGTAACGTTGTCCGAAACGTTGGCTAAAGAAGAAGGTAGCACAACACGGCATAACACCCCAAAACAAATAACAAAAATACTTTTGGCCGTGAAAATCTAAAAAACTTATCTGAAAATTAATAAGTTTAAATTTATTCATGAAAGAATAAATCACGCAATGTTGGCTTAAATAAAAAAAAACTACGCCTATTTTATCCAAACATTCTTTGTTGTAACTTATGTAAGTTATCGTAAATCCTATTTAGATGATGGGACCGGGCGCTTAGGTCTGAGGGTGATGATGTATGAATACCAAACAGGCCAGGAGATGGAGCTGCCGTGAAATGAGGTCTGGAAACCAATAATTGCACTCGCCTACTGGTTCCCTCAGGATAACGTACGAGTACAATTTAGCAGGTGATCGATCAGCGAGCCCTCGGCTTTACGCTCTCGACGCGGTCTGATACGGAGGACGTCGGGGTAGCCAATGTATCACAGAGACAGGACACACATAATGACGGTTGCAGGATTCGCTAATATTACTTAAAATTTCTTTAAGGCCAGTTGTTTCACACAAATTCAAATGTAATATTGTCATCAAATGACCATTCAGCGCCATTTTGTTTGTTTAAATAATTTTTTTTTTACACCGTTGTGATTTGAAACTCGATGAATCAAAAAAGCGATACTAAAAAGAGACAAACACATACATCTGGTGACCGGACAACTCAGAATGAAATCAACTCAGAACCTCCTTGAAAAGTCATTAAATCATCAAAGTGATGAAAAAAAATATAAAAATTGGTTAAATATGTTACGTAAGGTTAGGGTAATGGGCTATTTTTAAAGTATTTTTTTCATAGCCTTTAATGACTTTTAAAGAGATGGGGAGGCTACGAAGCACCGCACAAAGAGGAGAGCGATTATACCATCTCATTCTCTCTCAGGCTAAATCCTATAGATGCATGTGTTTGTCTCTTTTTAGTGTCGCTATTTTTCGTTTCATCGAGTTTCAAATCACAAAGGTGATAAAGAAGTTTTCAATAATTTTTTTTTCGTGCAGTTTGCACGTGGTTTCTGCTTTCAGAAACCTAAAATCGACAAGATTGGAGAGGCTACGAAGCACCGCACCAAGAGGAGACCGATTATATTATCTCATTCTCTCGCAGGCTAAATCCTATAGATGTATGTGTTTGTCTCTTTTTAATGTCGGTATTTTTCGTTTCATCGAGTTTCAAATCACAACGATGCTAAAGAAGTTTTTACTTCAAAACAATAACAGTAGGTCTACCAAGAATGTAGGCTTGCCCTTAAATTGTAATATTATTTCAATTTTGTACAAAAACCAAGAAACTACTGGTTAAAGAACTACCTTTTTATTCCATCATCTTGTGCGGAAAAGGAGTCGTTGATTATTATTTATAGAGTTCCTATCTGTTTTCAATTTTGTAAAATTTGAATTTTAATTGCAGCCAACTTTTCATTTATGCAATATATGAAAAAAAGTCGTGACACAACACTGACATTAATTTTTTCAACGTATTTTTTTTAATAACACAACAAATTTTTAAAATCTTCTGGTTCGCTGGCGATTAGCATGATTAAATTCATAACCGCTGCACATAAAAAAATTCAGTCAAACAACCGCGAAAAAATATAGGCTACCCCCGTAACGTTGCAACCTCATTCCCGCGGCCTACCTCCCAGGTTTATTTGCAAAACTGTGGACTGGCACCCCTTGTGAAGTGAACTGAGGGTTGGGGGCTGGAAGGTGGGATTTGATATGAAGGGCGGACTATACACGTAAGCCCTATTGATTTTTAAAATATTGTTTTTAAGTTTCATCCATTATAATAAAAAAAAAATATTCTGGGTTTGGGCTTATACATGCACTTTTCATCACGTCTTATGATTTTTTTTTCCGAAATAATTCATAAACAGAAAACCAAAAATCATAGACTACGTGCAGAAACGGACCGTCCATTTGATAGATTCCCCTATCTTAAAATAAACCATTCCAATCTTTAGAGCAAACGCATTACCTTAATAAACGATTTCAATCTTTAGAGCAAACGCATTAGGAACGGCGTTAGAAATGCTGTCCTGAAGTACAATTAATTAATTACTGTCTGTCAAATAAGAGTAGAAAACATAGGAGGGCGCCACTGTTGTTCAAATGGCAATTCTAAAAAGATAATCATGGTGGTAATCTAAAGCTGTGTAACCTACATTTTTATTAAAAATTAAAAAGGCATAAAAGTGAAATAAATATTTTTTCATTGCAACATAGATATTCACTGATCTCAAAATTAGAAATGCATATAGGTATATTATTATTATCCCTTTACAATTTTGTGTTAACATAATGAAGAAAAACGATATTGCAATAAAATATAAAGCACACTTTAGAAATTGCTCACATTTATTTAATAGTACGTAGCGTTCGTTGCCGGGCTTTAGATTACGTCTCTAATTTTAGATCTGAATATATTTAACTCATTCAGATCTAAAAGTGGTGTAATTAAACTTCTCTTTCTATTTTTGTTTTCATGAAACTGTTTACATTATAAACTTTTAACGATTTCCAAAAAAAAAATTTGGAGACTTTATATACTTATGTCTTTATATGTATGTGTATGATTATGTGCATGCGTGCGTATACGTATGTGGATGTTCGTTTTTATATGTGTTTATACGCGTCTACATGCATTTATATGTACCCGTCTCAGAACAGATATAGTCTAATGAGGCGGGTTACTTACTTGTTTGTATATAATGTTATTTCAATAAACGTCCGGGTTGCCGGCAAAAATAAACTCACCATTAATGATTCTTCCTTTCAACCTACTGTTAAATTCAAATTTATTTTTTATTAAATGAAAGCCAATCACTTTGTAAAACACAATTTAATCAAATTTATGTCATTAAGTAGGTACCTTAACAATAGTGCTTCTTTGATTTAATTTTTTTTTTAACAGAAAAAATGTTTTTTTAAATGTGTATACAGTGTTCTGTATGATCAGTGTCATGGCACTAAAAGAATATTTGACAGGTAAATTGGTGTTGACAGCCAACAAATTGTGTAGTTCCATTTTTTTGTATTTTCCACTCTTAATTGACACACTCAATAAAATAGTTTATTTTAGGTACCTACTTTATCGCCTTTTTTTTTTTTTTTTTTTTTTACATTAACTCCACACAGGAGGCCCTGAGGAAAAAATAATTTCCCTCAGGGCCTATGTCATCTTTGAGGATGCTGTGTGGAGGGTGTTTTTGAGGAGAGGAAGGAGTGAACATGGGTCTTGAAGAGACCCATATTGTAGGAGGGAGGAAACACAGAGGCCGGAAAATCGTTCCACAGCCGAGCTGTTGAACTCAAGAACGAGTCGTAGAAACGACCCGTTCTCATGTGACTAATGTCAACCGTGTACAAATGTTGAGCGCGCGTTTGGCGTGTTTCCCGACTATGCACCGGTGCCGAGGGGATCAATGACGCTAGTTCCTCGGAGCATCTTCCATTGTAATACCGGTAGAACAAGGACAGCATTCCCACCTGGCGCCTGTGCTCTAAAGATTGCAATCCGTTAGTTAAATTAGGAGAATCTATCAAACGGACCGCCCGTTTCTGCACAGAGTCAAGGGTTTTTTTCAGGTATTTTGGGGCTCCAGACCAGAGGTGGCTGCCAAATTCAACCGTGGGGCGCACTTGCGATTTGTACAGGGCTAGCAGTTGTGTACTATTAATTATCTATATCGATATAGCCTATCTGAATTATTCACACAACATTTCCAAATTTGAAAATCACAAAAATTCAAAGCAAATTCAAATTCCAGAGTTCATTGAGCCGGAATTACAGACAGAATCACAACCAAAATAAGTATTTTTAATTGTATACTTGTAGCTGGCTGGGATAGTCCGCCCCTGGTACACAAGTGGAAAATTTGTGTCACATAATATAATGGGGTGTGCCCCCGTAGGGGCGGAGGAAAAGTTACCCCGCTGCGAAAATTAAAAACTCAGTGTTTCACTTTTAAATTTAGGATTCAAGTGAATGTTGAAATAGTCTGTTAATTAAATAAATTTTGTAAGCGATGGAAAACGTAAATTATTTTTCCAAGAAATATTATAAGTAATCATTTACCGTGCTTTAGTTGAATTCCAGTTGTTCAATATCTACCAGTACCTTGTGTGTAAAAAGTCTGTTTCTAATGTTTCAATTTGTTTTTATTTTGATTATAGCGAATATGTGGCATATTGTATATATAAAATATAACAAAATAGAATGTTGAAATTAAGTAAAGATATGGTACTTCTTAGTCCTCTTCACTAGGGAATCCTGTGCCGAGGCGGACTAGTTATTTAATCAGAGTCTTTTTTCAGGCCCTTTCAGCCAGATTTTTATTCTTCATTTGCACTCATTAATTTTTTATTAGTTTTAGACTTGGGAAGGATATTGTGTGGTTTTTTTTTGCAAAGTAAGTGACAAAGTCTTTGTCCAAATACTTTTTTATAACACGGAATGTTTTTTATGTCATTTTTATTAGATCTAGTGTGATGGATACACGGTCTAGTAGAGGATTTAGTATTTTTGAATAGTTTTTGAATTGTCAAACCAAATTTTTTTCTGAAATCAGGTTTGTAAGTGGGAACTTTAATAAATACCTATCTACTTAATTATAAACCATATATTGCATGTAACATTTTGATTTATTTCGAAAAAGGAAGTATACAATTTGTCCAAAGAAATTTCACATTCTTAATTACAATAATTTTTTCAAACTTTCTTCATGCAGGTAGTCACCAAAATATTTAAAAAAAATAATGCGAATAGGAACGTCCAAATAAACACGACGATTTTAGGTTTGAAACAATAATGCTTACTGAAACATTAAAATGGCCATTATCTTGAAACGGAAACCGAACATACAAACAAATTTACAGACAGAGGAAACAGCAAATAATCCAGTTAAAATAGGGATTCAATACGCTTAATAAAAAAATATGAATGCCTCTTCTAGTAGGCAATTGTCTTGTTTTCGAAGGAAAATAACTTTTTAAACCAGAAGATTGTGACATTGTGACGACCTTCATGGTCGAGGGGCAAGGCTCTCGACTAGCATCCCGGAGAATCCGGGTTCGTATCCCGGCGTGCCCAACACAATTTTATTGATTAATTTGTGTTGTTTCACAATTTCATTAATTTTAAATAATATATAGCATATTTTATAAGAAAAACTCTCTTTTTATAACTTTTGAATATCATTCCCATGCCCATCAATGTAATATATCATTAATAAAGAAGATAACAATAATAATCTAAACGAAAATATGAAAGAGAACAAGACACAGAAAAAGATAATGGTCGCAATGGCGGAATTGGTAAACGCGCACGTCTCGCTTAGACGAGTGGTTCTGGGTTCGAGTCTCAGTTGCGACCATCACCTTTTTCTGTTTTTCCGTGTCTCGTTCTCTTTCATATTTTAATTTAGATTATTATTGTCATCTTCTTCTTCAATGATAAATTAAATATAAGCACATTTGCGGCACGTTCAGTGGAAGATACTCTCAGTTATACTCCTGGTGTAAGAATACCACCATCCAGAATTGAAACTTTGCTATAGCCGCGTTTGATGAGCAAATCTGAATAGCCGGGTACTTCCCCATCCCCCCTCTTCCCAATCTCCTTCCTCTTCCCACTACCTTCAAACTTACCCCGATTGGGGATGCCATAGTCTCACTGGCTCCAGACGGTAGCAGTTGAGACTCTTGTGGGATTCTCAAGGTTCTCATCTCCACCATGCTGCCTGCAGAGCTATTTTATTTTGATTCTATTCTGATTTCTGTTTCTAATTCGTAATGCTTAAAAAGGTTATAATTCTATAATTTTTTTATATCAGCCATCACCGGATTGTAATAAATTGTTTGAATGATTCTGTTACCCGTTGCAAATAAAAAAATCAAATTCCATTTCGCAAACACGATTGACATTGTGACTCAGGGAAACTTTTTTGAACGTGTCTGGATTTTGGAATAGTTTCCAACTGTCGTCGCCGCAATTAAAGTCTCTCGTGTGCGGGCTGCGTAATTCTAAATATGAACTTTAAGGCTATTTAGAACTATCGTCTATCTATAAAACCTACCGTTCTATATGTAACCAATACAAAGGAAACCGCAGACTTCAAGTGAAATGCGCATTAATTCATCGAAGAGAAACCTTATATTTTAATAATCAAGCACCTGATTTTCTCTGATTTATATTTCGGTTCCCAGACGGCAAAATAATTTAGAATAAGAAAACGATTTATCTTCTTGGCATTATTTGATTTCATCCACATCGGCTTTTATTTAAACAAACTAAGGTTTTATTCGCCTCCGATTTAAAGCCTCGTTCACAAAAGGAATGTTAGCGTGAAACAAGTTGTAATGTAATGTGGGGATCCAAAAGAAACGAAATTTCTTTATAACTTAGTTGTAATGATTGTCCAGCCTTCTACATTGGACAAACATCACGTAATATAAAAACTATAGGATGTCCCGTGGCAGATTTCGAAGTTTCATTTAAATGTTTGTAAAAAAATTGCACGGGTGAGAGGGAAGAGGGTACGGTTCTGCTCGGCATTCGTGCGGATTTTTTAATCACGACGTCGCTATGGACTAGTGAGCATCGCGCGTTCGCAGTAGAAGCGTGTTTTAAAGCCAACGATTCCGAATTGTGAACACAATTTGGTTCAGCGACGAATTAAATAGTTATGACGACGATTTAAATGGTTATATCAACAAGCAAAACTGCCGCTATTGGGCTTCAAGAGGACAAAACCCTCGGTTAAAGCAACAACAAGCTCTAAACAGCCCAATAGTAACCGTTTGGGCTTCTCTAACCACGAATGGAATAATTGACTACTTTCTTCGAAAATTCTTGTGGACCTCATTACTGTAGATGACGATTGTTACCGCCGCATGATAAGCCACTATTTTTGCCAAAACTTCAAAAGCACCATTCGTACCGTTAAAATACGTGGTTTCAACAAGATGGCGCCACACCGCACACGGCGAGAGTCACCATGAGCCTCCTTCGCAAAGAGTTATCTAAAAAACCGATGAGTCGAAATGGTGACGTGAATGAATCGTGTGGCTACCCAGATCGCCAGATCTCATCCCCATGGACTTTTTTTCCGTGGGTATATCTTAAAGCCAAAGTGTTACATCTTAAAGCTAAAGTGTTGATAGCAGTCCAGAGGACATATCAGAATTAAAAGAAAATATCGCGTGAGAAGTGAGCGCTATTTCACAATCTCTGTATGAGAAAAACGCTCGAAATACTATCAAAAGATTCCGTGAGTGTGTACGCCGTGGCGGAAAACATTTAGACGGTATAATTTTAAAAAAATCCACATTTAGTATGTTTAATTTGATAAGAAATAGATTTTTTTTTCGCTTACAGTGTATATTTATTTCATTTACAAGTTTGAAATCTGCCACGGGACACTATAAAACAATAGAACACTTAAGATGCCTAATTAGTTCAGGTTTTTCAGAGTTCGCGGATCATTTAATTGGTAAAGATCATACTTATAGCCGCAATTCAGAAGTTAAAGTCGTACAGAAATGGAAAAGGCTTAAGACTTAAAATTTGGAAGCTTTGGAAATAAAAAAACCGGTAAATTCAAAGGTTTAAAGCTTTAATAACCAATTAAATTTAACCTTCAGCCCTATTTTAAGTATGTTCCCTGTTACTTCACTTATCCCCCATTCCTCAACCCCACCTCCCTCCCTCCCACATCTGACGCACTGTCCCACTCTGGTATACTGTCCCTTTCTTTCTTGACAATGTGTATATATAGATGTACTTCTGTATTTGATAGCATTATTTTTATAACAGTCCTGATGAAGGTACGGAGGTACCGAAGTAGGTACTTTGATAGATTCTCCCATCTTAACGAACGGATTGCAATCTTTAGAGTACAGGCGTCGGGTGGGAATGCTATCCATGTTCTACCGGTATTTCAATGGAAGATGCTCTGAGGAACTAGCGTCATTGATCCCTTCGGCACCGGTGCACAGTCGAGAGACGCGCCAAACGCGCGCCCAACATATGTACACGGTTGACATTTGTCACATGAGAACGGGTCGTTTTTTCTTGAGTTCAACAGCTCGGCTATGGAACGATTTGCCGGCATCTGTGTTTCCTCCCTCCTACAACATGGGTCTCTTCAAGACCAATGTTCATTCCTTCCTCTCCTCAAAAAGACCCTCCACACAGCATCCCAGATGACATAGGCCCTGAGGGAAATTTTTTTCCTCAGGGCCTCCTGTGTGGAGTTAACGTAAAAAAACCGGTAGACAGTTAAAATATATCAATAAAATGACTTAAAACCAAGTAATTTCTTTTCATTCATCATAAAAAAAATGAATCAAATAAAATTTATTTGCGCCGGGATTTAAACCTGCGTTATCCGGATTGCTGGTCTACAGCAATCTACGCCCGTGTAGGGCAAGGGCAAGGCTGTATGTAGACCAGCAATCCGGATAACGCAGATTTAAATCCCGGCGTGCGCGAATAAATTTTATTTGATTAATTTTTTTGACCTAATCAAGAAGCCGACCGACCCGAAGATAACACCGAACGAACCACGCACCCGGTCCTGCACCTAATCTGACAATGTAACAAACAAATCTATAAACGTTATCAGGTACCATGGACCCCGGACGTCTGCTCCTATAAAAGAGACAACCGACTGCTGACGAGGGCTTATCTTCAACTCACCATTAAAGAGACTACACGTTTCTATTTGTTGCTCGATTCTCCAATTGAGATTTTAATTACTTACATGTACTGTTCATTTCTTTATCGTACCCCCGTCGCTCGTCGGGTCTCCCGTGGACCCCTAGAGGTCCACCTGGACCACTTTGGGAATCACTGATTTAAACCATATAAAACATGTAGAAACCATCACACAAACTTGATAAAAACAAAAGAAAATTATTTTTAGAAAAAAATGAGGACAGCAGTAAAGACAATAAAGTAGTTAGAGCTACAACCAATAACGTCATTGGCAAAGGTGATAAAAATAAACTAACAAATGACAAGGAAAAAAAGAGACGACAAAAGAACCAGATTAAATTGCTTACATTTTTAACAACACTTCGCTAATGTCGGAGAGAATCTAGCCAAAACAATATACTCTAAGCATTCTAAAAAAACTAGAATTACATTCCCACAAACTTGCCCAAATATTTTGAAAAATGCACACAAGAAGAAAGAGAAAAAATAATAATGAACTTACAAGTATCCGCGAACCCTGCTTTCGATCATATCACAGTTAATTTATTAAAACGTTTGAGACAATTATTTAAAAAAACAATTACACACATTAATAAAAGCATACAATAAGGAATTTTCCCAAAAATCTATAAAAATACAATAAAAACTCCGATACTCAAATCAGGAATTGCAACCGACATCTCAAACTATCGTCCAATATCTATTGAATCAAACGTTGTTAAACTATTTGAAAAGGTCGTAAAATCGCAATTGACTAAGCACGTCACACCAAACAAAATAATCAACGAAAACCAATTCGGCTTCAGGGAAAAATTAGGCACATGAGTTCAATCGCGAAAATAACCTCCTCAATATACAATGCTCTAAACTGAGGAAATATATTTTTAATTATATTCATCGACCTACGAAAAGCTTTTGAAAGTATATGTCAGAGGAAATTGATAAAAATAAACCATATTGGAATCCAAGAAACAGCAAAATAATTGTTCATTAGTTCTATCTTAACGAAACTAACATATAAAAAACAATAATAAATTAAACGAACCCAACTTTTCCGATTTTGGCATCCCTCTAGTAACAGTTCTTGTTCCTATATTGTGTATCATCTAAATAAAACGCTATCAATTCCAAAAATTGGAAATATAATATCTTTTGAAATATAATACAATATAAGACCCCTACCGAAGTATGAACTTAAATAAACAATTTGAAATAATTTTTGTACGAGAATCATCTATCCTTAAACTTGGACAAAACTTACTTCATTAGATTTATACTAATTCTCATAATTGCTTCAAAATGGTTATAACCGACACACAAGAATCATATTAAATATTTAGCACAATAATAGATCAACACATTAAATGGACAGAATATATTGAATGAGCTATTAAAATAATACGTAAACTTAATTACATTTTCCTCAAACTAAGAAATATTCTTCAAAAACCTATGCTACAGATTTACTACGCGTTAGTCCAATCTCAATTCTTGTATGGAATAACTGGCTAATGAATTATAGGCCAGGGAGGAGCATATAAAACCAACTTGGCCCCACTGCAAAGAATCCAAAGAAGATTTATTAAAATAGTTCTGAAAATCGTGCTCGGAAAAATGAACGCGGTGCTGTATCACACACACATATGTATATAGGTGTAGCAACACCTAACCAGACGATTTTAACTAGCAATTCCTGAGCATATTTGGAGTAAAAAGTGTAGATGTCATTTTGATGTCCAATGATATTTTTTTCAATTAAAAACAATAAAAATATTTTTCCATCACATGTCGCAACTGAGTAGTCAGATACAGACTAACGGGTCATGTGATAAGCACCACGTCTCGGAACAGTAGCACTGTAATTCACGAAACAGCGCGCATATCACGTGATCCCCTCGTGAAGTGTAGGAGTGTGATCGGTGACGACGTGTGATAAAAAAAATATTTTTTTTGTTTTCAATTGAATAAAAACATCATCGAACAGTATAATGAAATGCAGTTTTTACTCCAAATATGCTCAGGAATCGCTGATTAAAATTCTTCGGGTAGATGCTGTTACATCCTGTATGTATATTTTTGCTTTTATAAAATGTAATCAGTGTAATGAGTGAATACACTTCAAAAGGTTCTTCCTTTACTACAAATTAATAAAAGCTTCAGAACTAGAATTGAGATACACGAGTGAGCAATTTTGTCAAGAAGAACAACAGAATAATGGTTGGGGACAAAGCAAGCAAGCAATTACGAATTTCAAAGAAAGATAATAAATATGTAATATTGTAATAATATTTATTATTATCATTATTAAGAGCTTGCATAATATATAATGCAAATAGATTAAATCTAAATATTAATGAAATCACAAGTGGTTATAAATTCAAGGTAGCCTGGTGGAATATCCGCAAGATGGCGCCGTATTCCCTGAGCTGTAATAACGTGGCGGAAGACCTCGTTATGTATTATTTTCGGTCGTGATCTTGGCTGCCGAGACATCTGTTAAAATACAACGGGTGAACGGGTTCATTCTCGCTCCAGCTGCAGTACAAACGGGAACAAGATACAGGATGATTGTATGCTGACAGTCAAATTTTATAAATACGTAAAAAAACATTTAATCGTTTATTGTACAAAGTCCTATGGCAGTGCCCTAAACTTAATTATCTTTGAAAGTTATCCCGTAGAATATTGAATATTATCAATTCGAAATTTCTTGGAATGTGCCATCTTCGACGAATTTGGGGAGGTGAAAACTGCCACCCCAACTTAATGTTCTAAGAAAAAAGAAAGAAATGAAATTTAGAAGCAATTTATTTCCACACCATGCAACCACTATTTATTTTGGTATATAATCTTAAACAAAAGCTCAAACATTGTTCTTTCACC
Organism: Glyphotaelius pellucidus; assembly: GCA_936435175.1. NCBI lineage: Eukaryota > Metazoa > Arthropoda > Insecta > Trichoptera > Limnephilidae > Glyphotaelius > Glyphotaelius pellucidus. The sequence continues at coordinate 13,708,574 of OW386544.1, read as the reverse complement.
ATTTGGATTTCTTTGGAAAAATAAAATTAAGAGCTCCAAAATTGATTGTGATTCTGAACTGAAAATTAAACAAGTGACAGCTCGGTTCGTAGCAGACCTTGCCGTTTCCTAATAAACCGGTAGAGAAGGCATTTAAGTTGGTGACCGTAAAAATCAGAACGAAATCAACTCAGAACCTCCTTTGAAAAGTCATTAAAAGAGATAAAAAAAAAATGGTTGAATAGGTTACGTTAGGTAAGGGTTATGGGCTATTTTAATATTATTTCGTTCGTAGCTTTTAATGACTTTCAAATAGGTGTCGAGTTGGCATGGAACCATTTAAGTTTTAATAACACAACTGACAACAGGGGCACGAACGAAGTCATAATTTTTAGCGTCCTATTTGGCATCTGGCATTCCTTCAACATGACCAGTCGTCGTAATCTTGGATAGAATTCATCTGTCAAAACAAATTTTGGAGTTTATGATTAATTAGTGTTCTGTATGATCAATTTTCTTGCGTCTATCTCTAGTTAACAATAATCTTTAGTTAATAATAAGTGTAAACCAGAAGACACTGTTTGTGAAAGTTTTTTACGTCTTGTAAAGATTATACGATAGGCTGCTTGCGTAGCGACACTAACAATGTGGTAAGCAGGCGTAATTCATTCGTTTGTGAAGTAAAGGGGAACATCTTTAAAACTATGTAAGAGGTGTTTTACAACAATGTTACGCTTTCCCTTATCGGAAGATCCCCTCATTTTCAGTTCCTTGTTGTTGTGGTATTTATTTAAAAAAATGCGTAAACACAGTAACTTATTCAAGACTTTATTCTCCCTAAATGTTTTGTTTGCTCCGATAATTCAATTCACATTCCCTATTCTCTATAACACCAATCCGTAATCTTCTGTAGGTGATTTCGATTTAAAATTTTAAAACTTAAGTAATTTTTCACAACTGATCTCCAAAACAAAATATAATAAACATTTGTTTTTATCCTGAAATCTTCATGGTGATTATCATTTTATTTTGTCCCTCATGACGGAATCTACACAGAACGTGAAAATCAACTTCAAATATTTGATGAGTCCATCAATTTTTTTGAAACAACCCGTCCTTAGATTTTAAGAGTTTCGTTCGTCATTGAATAACCATCCCACCTAAATAAAATTCAAAATATAGTTTTGAACTTAAAAAAATCAAAATTCCGTAAGTTTTTGAAGTCTGCTTTATGTGTGTGTCTCTTCACAGTGGAAGGATTCCTGCCACAACTAAGCAACACTTTCCTAGATATTATCTGGCAATTGGGGTAGGTACCTAAGAATTTCGACCCTGACCTTATGTTCCATTACCTCTTTGCAGATGGCAGTCAAATCGAGCTTACGTGTAAAAGACTTATCGAACGCCGCACGCAGACGGTTCCAAATTCGACCCCAAAAACCATGGAAGAATAACTCATTAATTAATAGTTAATTGGGGTATTAAGTATTATACTGTACGAAAAAGTTACAGGCATTGTGTAACACAGAATACTTGGTTGGTGGGGTAAAGTCAATTATTACTCAGTAGTACTTCAGTTAAACTCTTTACTTCAAGTATTTCTCACAGCGGTTAACAAATAAGTCCTGTTGTTTGTCTCTCGCAAGCGGAAGTGCTCATAGATAAAAAGCACCCCTCTACCAGAAAAGTCTTCTTCTTCTCCTCCTTGACTCTATTGTTGCTGGCCATCTGGGTGTTACAATTGTTTGGTTTTTATTATTTTAGGCCCATTCAATTTTTACTATCACTCATAAGTACTAACAACTGCTTCAACCTAATATGTTACTAATATGTCCAATACCACCAACATTACTACAATAGACAAATGATTTTATTATATGTTTATATGTACAGCGCCCTTGAGATGATTTTTCGTAAAAATGGCGCTTTATAAATAAGCCAAATATTATTATTATTAAAACAAATGATTTAAAAAATCCATCCCTTGTGTCTGTTCTGCCCGAAAGTTTTTTCCCTGTTTGTCACAAAGAAGCAAGGTATATTTATTCTTTCTAGAAGGTTCTGGGAAACCATTTCATCTATTGTCGAGCAGTACTCTCTACGCAATACGCACGCCCCTTTGCGTCGTGCTCTGACAACCGCATACAATTTCAGCTATCGAATATTTAATTACTGATATCGGAGGTGTAGAGCAGTGGCGGTCGGTGACTTTTTGTATAAGGGATGCTGGAGTATATACTTAATATCAAATATAAAAATTTAGGGACTAGCCTACAAACGAGATGCAATTATCGACAAAAATAGTCTGTCAAATTAGCTCTATACAACCTTTATTTTTATTCTTCATTTTAAGCACCCCCTAAACTGCCAAAGTAGTTTGTCAGCAGGTCAATTTAACAATATTAATAAAACACTAAAGCACAAAATATTACAAGAAACCACAATAGCAAAATAGATACAGAAGAATAACTTTTAATTAAGTAACTACAATACAAAGGCATATAATATACAGATAGACAGATATAACACAGGCAAATTACTGATAGTCATATTTTTATTTTATTTATTTATTTAGTAAAATATTATACATTATTTATAAGATGTTTTGACTGTCCAACTAGGGTGATTCCCGTTTTAGGACAGTCATTTACACATTTATACATAAGATTACAAACAAAATCAATACAAAAAGTTTTGATCCATTAGCCATTTTTTAACTTCTTTTTTGAGATCGGTGGTGCAATTGGATTCGATTTTTATGTTCATTGGCATCTTATTAAATATGGTGGGGACAAGATAAGTGAATGTTCGTTGACCGTATTTATTTATAATTTTCGGAACGGACAAACCATCACTCTTACTAAATCTAATGCGTTCATGATACTTGATACTTTTTCTTTATATATTGAATCCGACAATAGGTTTTGGGATACAGTTTTAAACCATACTATCCCTCGAACAGGTAATATGTTAACTGACTCATTTAATAATTTTATGTCTCTTCCTTGTGCATAAACACTTTTGCTTACCAAGAGTCAAAGTCTTAGTCAAAGAGTTTTGAATTGTTTGAATGTATCCTATATTTTTCTTGCACGAGTTTCCCCAAGACGTTATTCCGTATCTGATAGTAGATTTCGCTAGTGACAAATAAATAATTTTTAGCGTACTTATGGGCATAAAAAATTTAATATTGTAAATTCGCCCCGCAATAGCTCGTAGGTGTTTGCAGATGTTGCTTAAGTATCCCATTTCATGTGCGTATCTACAGTTTTCCACAAATATACATACGTTTGTACGAGTTCAATGGTTCCGCATTTGCAAGACTGTGACGAATTGTGTATGCACTCAAATGTATGCGACTTTATTATAGGTGTGATGGTACATTTGGCATGTGGAGATCGTTGGTATATGCATTAATTTAGTTTTTGGAATTTGTTATAAAACCAGCATCATGTGACCATTTCTATATATATTATAGCTCCCAAATTAAATGAATTAAATAGATATTCTGAAAGATATTCAATGTATTAATCGGATTTGGCTATTCAAGACAACAAATAACTGTCGAAAGATGGTCAGGCAAACAAATCTCTAATGGTACTGTCCGCTCGCTTCGCGGATAAGCTATTCTGTGCACTATGCCTGTAAGCATTAAAGTCGTTTTCTGTGCGTTGGATGCTCCTACGGAATCCGTATTCGGCCTTACTTCAACCATCGCAGGCTTGACTCAAAGCACATGCGCGAATATCAAAAATATTACACTAGATTCGTGGACGCGGAATGAACGGAGAATCCACTGTTTTGCTGGTGTTGGTGAGTTTATGCGACGTGCGAGCATTGAGAATGTATACATATTACATAAGTATTTCGACCTGCTCCATGTGTCGTGTTAGTGTTGGTCTCTGAGGTTGTGACGGTGACGGTGACGGTATCGTTATTGCATTATCTAGTGTGGTTTACGGCTAGAAAAAAATAAATCCAAGAATTTTTAATTCGGAATAAATACAAAATAATTTATTATTGTACTTATTTTAAACCTAGAAAAGAAGGGAAGCGCAGCATCCACCGTATGTATGGACGGACCGCGCCTGGTGTAGAGTCCCCTTAAATATCGTACAATTTGGTTTTGATCTGATTGTTCGTTTTCTTTTACAAAAACAAGTATCTAATCACTGCGCGATATTTGATTTTCTACATTTTTGAAAAATGTTAAAGTTTGAATTGAAAATTGTTCTGTTATTATTCTGTAGTCCAATACAGTCATCACATAAATAAATTAACAAAGACAACATCCTGTTTGAATGCATAATATGTAGGCGTTCTGTCTTGGCCGATATCTCATCTCATCACCACCCATGGTTTACCATTTCCTGAAATGTATTATAATATATTCATTCATTCCACGTACCCCAAAGTTGCATTTCATCCTCGTGCATAACCATTGAAATTTAAAAAAAAAGTATACGTGGCCTACGCCAAAAACCGTTCTTTTAATAGAAATATTCACTTTATTATATACACGTTTTTAAAAATCGTGATGTTGAAGTGAAAACTTCTTTAACAACGTTGTGATTTGAAACTCGATGAAACGGAAGCGAGTTACACTAAAAAAGAGACAAGCATATATACATGCCAACCTTAGCGTCCAGACATTCAGCGAACCAAGGGTCGAATCATTTTTTTTTTGTAAAATAAATATACAATCTTCAAACCACTCCAAAATAAACAGTCAAAGAAAACACAAAAGAAAGCGACAACTAGTGACTCCGAAGAAGAAAACACGAATACTAATAAGACCAAATGTAAAGGAAAAGGTGCACTGGAATTCGGACAAAAATATGGAAAAAATCATTCTTCACATATATAAAAAAAATGCTTCGTAGTCTCCCCAATTTTGTGTACATTAGTTATCTGAAGGTTTCACTTCTACCACACCCTCTGATTTAAAAAAGAATGCATATACGTATATGAATTTCATTTTTGTTTGGTTGAATGAATGAAGTGGCATATCGGAAGTGGAACCACTTTCTGACATCCGATCAAGCGGAAACTCGGCAGATAGACTCGTTAACGGTGACAATGCATTCTATCAACCATTGGTGGTAAAAATGCAAATTTACATACATACATATTTTTTTAATTAGCTCCACAGATAAATAATTATAAATAATAAACGCGGAAAATAATTACCCCCGGGGCCTATGTCATCTTTAGGGATGCGATGTGGAGGGTCTTTTTTGGGAAAAGAAGGAGAGGAAGTTCTGGGAAGGAAAAAGGTATGAGTGGTGGGTAGGAATCTGGGGGTCAGTGTGTCCAGGAGTGACGGACGTATGAATCCACCCTTCCCACTGCTGTGCAAGTCCATGTTCCGTGACAGTACGACTGGAGAAGTCAATGGAACTCCCTCAACCACTCTCTCCCGATCCGACCTGTCATGCAGTTAATGGGCAGATGCGTCCGCCGCCAAGACCCGGACAAACCTCACCCCATGAACCCAGGCACCACTGCTAAGTCACCAAACGTAGTGAACCTCTGGGGGTGACCTATGGCGGAGGTGTTGGTTATCCAATAAACCTGCCCGTACCCGCCTCCCAAATTGCAAATTACATATAGAGGATATACAGCATTTTTGGAAATTAGATAAAATTTCAGATACGTGTTCAAATAAATTTTATTTGATTAATTTGTGTTATTTCATAATTTTAATCAATACAAAGCATATTTGCGGCACCTTCTATATTGGAAAATACTTTCAGTATCGCCCTGGTGTAAGACCACCATTCAAAGTTCAAACATTGCTTGAAATGGTATTTGCCGTATTTGGTAACCGGTAAATAGCCAGGTACTTTCCCACTTTCCTCTCCCCATCTCCTTGCCATCCCCAATACCTTCAGCCTCACAACATATCCCAATTGAGGTTGCCATAGTCTCACTGACTCCAGACGGGAGCATTTGGCATTAGAGATTCTTGCGTGGTATTCACATAAAAAATTGGCATTTGGGTCAGTTTGGAGCGTGGTTGATTTCAACTCCTGGGCGGGAATGGGAAGGTTCAATCCTTAGACAATATTAATTAGATAATAAATTTAAAATACATTTGAAAATAAATGTATTTTTGTAAAAAAATATTTTAAGGGTTGATTTTTTTCCAAATTTAGGAATATTAGTGAACCGATACGTAAATAACTGACCATACAGGCAGATATTGAAAACAACAGTGCAAACACAAATACAAATATCGGCCTATTTTTTAAAGACCAAAAGCTATATTTTCCATAGAAACCCCAATACGGGTGCTTTGGAACAGATATCAAATGATTCGGAAATATTCTGCAGCGTTCTTGAGAAGACCATCATTGTAGAATTTGTGTTTGTTGTAGAGGGTAATTTAGGTCATGAAAATCGTGGCGAAAAATTAAGTGGAACCGGAATATTAATATTGCATTCTCTTTGCCTTTTCTTTAACATTTAAGGTTTTACTATGTAGGCTCGACTACCATAATACGGGCATGTGCCTAATGTTATAGTCGAAAAACTTGTAAAAAACTGAATTTAAAAGTTTTTTTATGAATGAAGAAATAAAAAATAAAAACTTTTATATTACTCCGAAATAATAGTCCAGAGGCATGCATTATCTCGGATGACAGGTTATGGCGAAGAAACACTGGACAATAAGGTGGGTCATTTAATAAAAAATGTTATTTTTAAATTCTAAGAGCGATAAAAGGGTGCCAAATGGGATCAAAACGACGTGTTTGAAATTTTTCAAATTTCTGATACGATCTTCTTCCTTCGGATTCACTTCAAAGTTTTGAAAATTTTAATAAATTTTTTAAAAATATTTTTTTTTACCAAACCATATTTTTTGTAATTTTCAAAAAATCATTTTTCAAAAAGTCCCAAAATTGAGTCTTGCAAAATAATGCTGATATTTGAGAGTAAGAAGGATTTTGATGGTATTTGAATACACTGCTTCGAGATAATTTGAATCATATTCAAATATATTTTTTAATAAATAAATCAAAATATTCCCTCTCTTTCGTATTTTATTAAAAATTGTTTTTTTTTAATGGTTTATCTAACATTTAAAAAAAATTTAACAAGGATGGGTTTTTCTCCATCATGTAAAATTTCAAAGTCAATCCGGAGGAAGAAGATGATATCCAAATATTATTAAAAAAATTAAGGGATTTTATATCTCCATTTAACACCCTTTTATCACTATTAGACAAATCAAAAAGAGAATTTTTTTCGTCATACAGTCGTGACCCACCCTACTGGACAACCTCGTATCTAAGATACCCACATTGTTGTCTTATCTTTCATACGTCCAAGTCCCGATGGTCGCATCGGTCGCACGTTCATGTAATAATCATGTTGACTAGCAGTTTAAAACCCGCTCTGCAGGTTTTTACTGCTAGGCCCCGCGGGCGGCTTTTGGTTCGGCTTTGCCCAGTTAGTGTGGGTGACCATTATGAAAATCCAATAGGAACTGGTTCCCAAATTAGCCCGTTCCTCGTATCCACTGTCAACCAGTAATGGTTAGTCACCGGGACAGGGTAACCGGGACGGCAATGACGTCGTATGTAATATACAGCCGCTTGATACAGCTGAGTATTACCGTCATTCTTTCCATATCCGGAGAGATACTCCAGATTCACAAACTCGTGGTACTTATACTTGCCAGGGGCACGTCCCTATGCGTTCTGCCGACGGAAGTTGTGACATCTTGTGACGAATTCTTGAATTCAAAACTTAATTACAACGGTAGCTTTATTTGAAATTCCACGTACACAGATGTTATTTCTGGCACGGCGCGTATGGCGTGGCGTCAGACATGCACCCGAAGCTTTGTTCTGAAATTCAACCACGCAGACGCAAACCTAATAATATTATTCGATTTTATTTTCCGATCAAAAAAAAATATATATTAGAAATAAATAAATTCGTCACTCTAAAATTGTACTATTGACCGAGCACGCAAAGTTCTGCTTTATCTTGACTCTTTGGCAATTTCGTCTAACTTTAAATTTGTTTGTGGGTTCCGGTTTCAAGATGGTGGCCTTATTGGGTACTGCCTTTTTATTCCGCCAGAGTTCGCATGATGGTGGATCCTTCAACGAGCTCTCAAATCGGAAAAATCAATATTATGATTACATGTCCAAAGAAAGTTTAAAAAAAGAATTTTCGTTCAGATGAAAATGATAACATTGCTTTGAACAAATTCATAGATAACAATTGGATATATACTAAACGCTTCTAAGTTTAATTAAATCCGTGATCTAAAACATCTGGAATTCAAACCAGCGTAGTTGATCAATTAACAGCGCTGAAGCAAAACTCGTTGTATTTTGAAATCAGAACATTTTGATTCTTTGTATTATTTGTTCTATCGTAAAACTCCTTTCTATTGACATTTCTTAGTAAAAAGGTTGGCATTATTACTCGGAACATAGATTGTTCTTAGTTACTCTAACATCTAACAATTTAATTTATATTTTCATGGAAAACCAAACCCTTTGTTGCATGACTTTATGGATAAATAAAATGAAACTGTAGTAACTTTGTTTTACGCCGCTGAATATTAATATTTTGATGTCGACAGGGTTTTGCTTTGATAAAATTTTATTACGATATTGGTGCTTTTATCATAAATCTAGTTAACTAACTAACTAACTAACTAACTAACCATCACGCCGTTTCCCCGCAGGGGTAGGCAGAGAGGACGGACCGCCAAACAACTCGATCTTGGCACACACTCCTTGCTTCGTTCACATTCATACATCGTCTCATACATGCTCTTCTGTTATTCTGACTCTTGACATCGCCCGACTCAAGTATCTGATTCACTTGGTCGTGCCGTGTCTTCCTCGGGCGTCCCCGACTTCGTCTACCATTCACATTTGCGTCATATATTCTCCTTACACTCCTTTCCTCATTCATTCGCTCTACATGCCCAAACCATCTGAGCGTCCCTTTCTTAATCTTATTCATTACGCTTACATCAGCCTTGCATTCTTTGCGGATCTCCACATTTCTCACACGATCATACATGGTTTTACCACACATACGTCTCAGGGATCTCATTTCTACAGCATTCAGTCTACTTTCATCCTTTCTCTGCCAATTCCATGCCTCACTGCCATACATCAGGGTAGGTACCAGCACTCCATTATGGACGGCTAGCTTCGCTTCTTTTGACAATTTTTTGTTGCTGCCAACGGCGTTCAGACCTCCATTAATGGAGTTACCGGCATTTACCCTTCTTTCGATATCTCTATCAGTCTTCCCATCTCTCGTAAACATACTTCCCAAATACACAAACTCATCCACCTGCTCCAAGTATTCGTCGTTCACAACTATGTTGCACATTGTTTTCGTACTCTCTCTTTCAAATACCATTACTTTAGACTTACTTACATTCATCATTAACTCATTCTTCATACATACTTCGTTCATCCTAGACACGAGCGACTGTAGATCTTCCATACTGTTAGAAATCAATGCTTAAAAAAAAAAATATTTAAAAAAAATTAACTCTACTTTCACGTGATTCCTGTATACAGTCCTAAGCATGACCTCAGCGGTGTTTACTCTCAGTATCGCTCATGTGGGAGATCTTCATTTGGAAACAAAACAAAGCTTGAAATGTCTTTAACTTTCCGTACCATGGTAAGACCCCAAGCCTTTTCGTGCCCCACTCCCTTCAGCCTCCCAACATACCCCAACTTGGGTTGCCATAGTCCCACTAGCTCTGGACAGTTGGTAGTAGTTGGGACTCCTGTGGGGTATTCACATTATAAAATTATTTTGTGGTAATTCTTATTTGCTCCTAAGAACACGTTTTATGTACAAATAACCTCCAAAATTATTTAGGATTACTAAAAAATGCCATATTTTAATAGGAAACCAATTACAGTATTACTTATAAGAAACACTTCAAGCCGTTAAACGGTGTTTTGTTACACATTGTTTAAAGACTGTACATTTTGTTTTTCTGATTAGGGGCCGTTCAAATATTACGTAAGCATATTTTTTGCAATTATCAACCCCCCTCCCCCTCGTCAGCAAAAATAAGCAAACCTCGTACCCCCCATTTCATCAAAAATAAGCAAAGCAAAGACCCCCGTAGTGCTTACGTAATACTTGAATGGCCCCTTATTACTAAAATAAAAATTCTTTCTTTATGTTGATAACATTGAATTTCGGTAAATGGGCGCATGTGCGAATCCGCAATGTTTTTTTCACGCGCGGCGAACTGACAGTTTAGACACGTGATATTTGATTTTCGATTAGTGTAATGTTTTTGTACATTATTTCTATTATAATTACCAATTATTCACTATTATAGTAGTGAAATTCTTAAAATTTCTTCAAAGAACTAAATATCTATACCACCATTAAAGTTTTTGTATGTCAATAACATTTTGATAACCGAAAGATTAAATACTTTTATGTATAATATATCATCACTATAATAACTCTCTTTTAGTGGCTTATCCTAAAATACATATTTTTTATATTATTTTATCTCTTTCATACTCTTTTTATATTAATTTATACCCATATTAATTCTTTATTTTATTTAATACTATGTTATTTTATATTCTTTGATATTATTTTATAATCTTTTATATTCTCTTATATTATTGCTTATTTAAAATGTTAATGCACTATATGTAAAATCGTGCTTATTTAAAATGTTAATGAACTAAATGTAAAATCTTGCTTATCTACAATGTTAATGCACTAAATGGAAAATCGTGCTTATTTAAAATGTTAATGCACTGTGTGTAAAATCGTGTTCATTTAAAATGTAAACTATATTTAAAACAGATCACCATACCACGGGCATGTGCCTAGCAGGGTTGTCGAAATTTACATATTTCCATGAACAAATTTTTGACAGTTTCTTATTAGTAAGGTTTTTACGTACACGGTCGTTTATCAATTGAATAAAACATTCACGACGTTTTTAGTAATACTGTTGTCTTTATTTTGGGTTCAATCAATTTTAAAGCATGACACGTGTTTATGGCAGTTCAACAATTGCAAGATAGTATAATAAACTTAACGATAACTTTAGGGGTTCATTGATAATTAGGTTACATCTGTGTCGACCTTCCTAAAGGAAACTTCCTAAAGGCAATCTGTTTACCAAAAGGAGTTTAACAAGTATTTTTTCCCTCAGGGTTAGCTGAACGCAGATACAGACGATTTACGAAGCATTTCTTGGGTCAGACCTGCCAGAGGTTCATAAAATAGCTTGATAGACACCGAGAAGCAACTCGCTACCTAGCACTAAAACTATTTATTGGTAATCTTTGCTGTCATTTCTTTCAGGGGTCACATCTGTAAGACTGAGCAGTGGATGAAAAAACTAACAATAGCATCCCTAGCCCTAATTAGTAAGAGTCGAAGAGGTCAATCTGCATAAAATAAATACATGGTTTTTTACAGTTTTTGAAATTTCGATTGTGTTCATTTAACCACCGTGTAGATTGTAGTGAAAGGGGTTGATGTGCGTAAATGCGCCACCCTATACGACTTTTCACAACATTTTATTAGACGTGTTCAATCACGCGCGCCTGTTCAAGCTTCCTAGCTTCTTGTGCGCTCCGCCCTTTCTGCCTCCCTATCCCTATTCCTTGCGTTCCTACCCTTAAGCCTCGGATATACGGAGCGATTTCTCGCTCCCATATTAAGCTCGTTTTGAGATAAATGACTTTTTCGGACATTTTGTTACACATTACTACTTAGAGAAGTAATAATTTCAGATTTTGGTGAGAAGTTAGATTGACCCTTCATTTATCCCAAAGTGTTTTCTCCCAAATTATACTATCAAAAACTCAATAGTATGAATACACATGAAAAAAAAATACAAACATTCAAAAATAGCAGCGACGAAACCGTTACGTGTGATCGAGGCTTTATTGCTGGAAAGGGCTAATAAAGGATCTTTCTGCCAGAGTCGCTGATAATCCATCAAAATCACGATCTAATGGGAACGATATAACAAATTACACGGCACAAGGTAATAGAATACGCATCAAATTGAATTAACTAACATCCCTGCCAGTCGAAATGGTATAAAGGTCACTGCTGTGTCCTAATTGTTAAGGGTGAAATACGGTCCTAATAAAATTAGGTGATAAAAAACCGTACAAAAATTGTTTTAAGGGTGCAAATATCTGAACGATACGCACTTTTGTGTTTTTTTATGTCCTAATTTTAATTTATTTATATGAACTGAAATAGATCTAGTAGTTCTGCTAATAGTAGATCTCGCGTCTAAAATAGTTTTAAGTTTCTAGTCTTCTCTTATTTAATAAATCATACAGTAATTATAGTTGAATTATCACGATCACGTGCACACGTCGACCCGCGGAGAGATCCAAAGTCGACAGACAAAATTGCTCGTTCGCGTTTTGTGGTAGTGAGTTCTTAGGTACAGTATTTAGGTACCCAATTAAAATAAAATAAAATCCAGAAAGAAACCTCGGGTTTTATAATAATGTTACGCTAGATACCTCAAATTATTAACTGTGCGGCGTGAGCATTCTCGGCACCCATCTTGCGCTGACTTTAATCATGCCAAAATAAGGAACATTATAACAGCGTGGAACTCGATTTTCTCCATATTTCACAATTTCTTCCCGATTGACTTGTTTGGTCGGCGATAGCTCAAAGACTAATGATCTAATTACGATAAAACTCGGTGTTTATACTAATAATAAGCTGCTCAATTAGTACCTAATTCAACGACACCCCCACTAATCACCTACCTACCCATTCCGCGAACTTAAAAACGCACCCTCGTACCTATTTTCGTGGTGATTTAAGGCATGCTTTAAGTGGCACCTTACACGGCTATTCGTATTGACGTATTTGGCGTAGTTACATAGAAAACATACTGTCTATGCTATGTAACTATGCCAAATTTGCCAATATGAATAGTCATGTAAGGTGCCAATATAAGGTGCCACTATTTGTTGAACACTGATGAATTTATATAAAAACAATCAGAAAAAAAACATTAAAACAACCCCAGGCAGGTAATAAGGAACTCCAGTGAAAAATATTATGGCTTTAAAAAATATGTTCATATAGACCAATATACGCTGATTCTGAATATATATTACATAATATTTAACGTAGAGTTTTTAAAAAAATATTAAAAAGTCCATTTTAAAACGTGTCTTTAAAACACCCTATTGCTGGATTTTGGCGGCGTGACGTCACCGCGCCGCGTCACCTGGGTCAAAGTTGTATAGAAATCAATAGAAATGTAAGACGCAAGCCGTTCGACATTCCGTGTTATTGGTTTATAGAGAATTGGACGTATAATAGTTTTTGTTTTTATTGAAACATTATTTAGGCCTAAATAATTCAGTATCAAAAATGTCTCTATTAGTTTATTTATATTATTTAAAATATTCAAAAACTTTAACTGTACAAAAAACGATCGTATTGCCCAGTAATGTCTATGAAAACGCTCCAATGTTGAAATTCAAAATGGCGGGAGTCGAACAGCTGATTCCAGTTCCATACAAAATTCATACTTCGGTTAGTCATGATGACGTCACACTAGATTCGGTGGTTTTCAGGGGATCTTGAAAAATTAAAACTTTGGCATTTATTTTAACTATTTAAACTAACTATAAAAATAAAAATAAATATGCAGTTATTTAAGTTAGAAGGTCATTATCATTATTCATAAAAAAAATAAAAAAATTGGACTGGAATTCTCTATCGTAAACCTTTCAATGGCTTTATTTTGATAACATTTTATGTTGTTTTAATTCCGGTGGTAAAATCACATTACCAACATTGAGGTTCGCAGAACAATAAAAGCGAATTGAATATAAATTTTCATTAAATCGAAAGCCAAAACAGTTAATCACATTTCAACAATGTAAAGCGATACGTATTCTTTGTTTTGTCGAAAGAAGCACAGGTGTTTGTAAAATGCATGTATACCATAAAAAAAAATCTAGTGCAGTTCACACGCGGTAGAAGCGAAACTTCACCAAAACAATCTCAACCAATAGGAGCCTTGAAAAGAGAGATCGTAATCAAAGCGGCCAATGAGACCAGTTTGACGCTTCATAGGTACTGTAATGCATCATTTCCGTTTCATCCGAGTTTCAAATTACGACGAGGCTAAAGAAGTTTTACTTCAATAAATTAAATATAAAAAAAAATAACGTAAGAAGATAAATATAAAAAACAGAATATGCAATTCACAAATTCACATGCAGTAGAAGAAACCGTCAGAAAACTAAAGTAGACAAGAGTGGGAAGGCTACGAATCATCGCACAAAGAGGAAACCGATTACACTTTCTCATTCTCCCGAAGGCTAAATCCTTTAGATGTATTCTATGTGTTTGTCTCTTTTTAGTGTCGCTATTTTTCGTTTCATCGAGTTTCAAATCACGACGGTGCTAAAGCAGTTTTCACTTAAAAAAATAAATTGAACTTAAAAAAGATGAAAGTAAGAATTCTGGGAAGGAAACGTAAAACGTTATGGTCACTAAATTAATTGTGCGAAGTGCCTAAAATTATTAAAGTTCAATGAACTCTAATTTTCAAAATGAAAACTGGTATTTTTAAACAGATTCAGTCAACCCATTTGAGGAAACACTAATGCCCAAAAGCCACATATTACATTACGACGTCGAGTAAGAAAACAATTTCATATAGCAGATTACAAATGTTCATATTGTGCCTATGCTACATGCTGTACCTGATATGCTACTAACTTCAGAAACTCTGTATCCCGAAACAAAACTTTCCAAGTTGCACTCATATCAGTCCGGGGGCTTCCCATTTCTGTAATCTTATAGAGTGCATTATAAATAGTTGGTGTAATAAAATCTCGAGTACGCATTTATTGTTTTTTTTTGGTTGCGACAGTATAAGAAGACGGAGGGGGAAAATAGGTGTACGGCGTATTTTTAGTGATTTTCTTGATTTTTTAACACATTTATATATACATATATATACATATGTATATATATTGTTGACGGCCTCCATGGTTGAGTGGTTACGATCCCTGGAAACGAATCCGGAGGTCACAGGTTCAAATCCAGGCGTTCGAAAGTGAATTTATCATACTAATTTGTGTAATTTTACAATTTATTAAATTTGCTGCACGTTTCAGAGCTGTAGATACCTACTTTCAGTATCACCCTGGTGAAAGACGTCTAACGGTGGTTGAAGTTACTAGCCAGGTACTACCCCATCTTCATCTTACCAGTCTTTTTCTTCTCCCCACTACCTTCAACGTCACAACATACCGCGAAAATTGGGGATACCATGGTCTCACTGGCTCAAGAAAGTTGGAAGCAGTTGGGACTCTTTATGAGTACTAAAAAAATTATTAAAAAAACTTTTAGGAACTTTAACTAAAACGCCTGAACACCTCGGCCTAGGTTGCACCACCACTGTTTCCAGCGAAGATTACAACGCATTTTTTTCATCACTAGCTTCATCACCTGTTTTATCACTGTTTTCACCGAAGATAACAACGCATTTTATCATCAATTGTTTCAATGCAAGTAACATCACTGTTTTCAGCGAAAACGACAACCCAATTTTGTTCATCACTAGCTTCATAACCTGTTTCATCACTGCTTTTATCAAAGATAAAAAAGCATTTTATCTTCACTAGTGTCATCGCAAGTTACATCACTGTTTTCAGTGATGAATCCAATACATTGTTTTTTCATCACTAGCTTCATCACCTGTTTCATCACTGCTTTTGTCAAAGATTTCAAAACATTTTATCGTCACTAGTTTCATTTCAGGTAATGTCACTGTATTCAGCCAATATTAAAAGGCATTTTTTTCATCACTTGCTTCATCACCTATTTCATCTTTGTTTTAATCAAAGATAACAACGCATTTTATCATCACTAGTGTCATTAAAAGTTACATCAGTGTTTTCAGTGAAGAATCCAACCTATTTATTTTCATCACAAGCTTCATCACCTATTTCATCAGTGCTTTTGTTAAAGATTTCAACATATTTCATGATCACCAGTTTCATATTAGATTATATCACTGTATTCGGCCAATATTACAAAGCATTTTTTTCATCACTAGCTTCATCACCTGTTTCATCAGTGCTTTCATCAAAGATAACAATGTATTTCATCATTACTAGTGTCATCGCAAGTTACATCAGTGTTTTCAGTGAAGAATCCAACCTATTTTTTTTCATCACTAGCTTCATCACCTGTTTCATCAGTGCTTTCATCAAAGATTACAACGCATTTCATCATCACTAGTATCATCGCAAGTTACATCAGTGTTTTCAGTGAAGAATCCAACCTATTTATTTTCATCACAAGCTTCATCACCTATTTCATCAGTGCTTTTGTTAAAGATTTCAACATATTTCATTATCACCAGTTTCATATAAGATTATATCACCGTATTCGGCCAATATTACAAAGCATTTTTTTCATCACTTGCTTCATCACCTGTTTCATCAGTGCTTTCATCAAAGATAACAATGTATTTCATCATTACTAGTGTCATCGCAAGTTACATCAGTGTTTTCAGTGAAGAATCCAACCTATTTTTTTTCATCACTAGCTTCATCACCTGTTTCATCAGTGCTTTCATCAAAGATTACAACGCATTTCATCATCACTAGTATCATCGCAAGTTACATCAGTGTTTTCAGTGAAGAATCCAACCTATTTATTTTCATCACAAGCTTCATCACCTATTTCATCAGTGCTTTTGTTAAAGATTTCAACATATTTCATTATCACCAGTTTCATATAAGATTATATCACTGTATTCGGCCAATATTACAAAGCATTTTTTTCATCACTTGCTTCATCACCTGTTTCATCAGTGCTTTCATCAAAGATAACAATGTATTTCATCATCACTAGTGTCATCGCAAGTGACAGCAGTGTTTTCGGTGAAGAATCCAACCTATTTTTTTTCATCACAAGCTTCATCACCTGTTTCATCAAAAATTAAAACGTATTTCATCATTACTAGTGTCATCGCAAGTTACATCAGTGTTTTCAGTGAAGAATCCAACCTATTTTTTTTCATCACTAGCTTCATCACCTGTTTCATCAGTGCTTTAATCAAAAATTACAACGCATTTCATCATCACTAGTGTCATCGCAAGTTACATCAGTGTTTTCAGTGAAGAATCCAACCTTTTTTTTTCATCACCAGCTTCATCAGTGCTTTCATCAAAGATTACAACGCATTTCATCATCACTAGTGTCATTGCAAGTTACATCAGTGTTTTCAGTGAATAATCCAACCTATTTATTTTCATCACAAGTTTTATCACCTGTTTCATCAAAAATTAAAACACATTTCATCATTACTAGTGTCATCGCAAGTTACATCAGTGTTTTCAGTGAAGAATCCAACCTTTTTTTTTCATCACTAGCTTCATCACCTGTTTCATCACTGCTTTTATCAAAGAAAACAACGCATTTCATCATAACTAGTGTCATCGCAAGTTACATCAGTGTTTTCGGTGAAGAATCCAACCTATTTTTTTTCATCACTAGCTTCATCACCCTGTTTCATCAAAAATTAAAACGCATTTCATCATTACTAGTGTCATCTCAAGGTAAATAAGTGTTTTCAGTGAAGAATCCAGCCTATTTTTTTCATCACAAGCTTCATCACCTATTTCATTAGTGCTTTTGTTAAAGATTTCAACATATTTCATCATCACCAGTTTCATATTAGGTTATTTCAGTGTATTCGGCCAATATTACAAAGCATTTTTTTCATCACGAGCTTTATCACCTGTTTCATCAGTGCTTTCATCAAAGATAACAATGTATTTCATCATCACTAGTGTCATCGCAAGTGAAATCAGTGTTTTCAGTGAAGAATCGAACCTATTTTTTTCATCACTAGTTTCATCACCTGTTTCATCACCTGTTTCATCAGTGCTTTCAACAAAGATTACAACGCATTTCATCATCACTAGTGTCATCGCAAGTTACATCAGTGTTTTCAGTGAAGAATCCAACCTATTTATTTTCATCACAAGCTTCATCACCTAAACGGCGTAGAAACGGCGTAGAAACGGCGTAGAATTTTTGTTTGAAATTTTCAAAATATATTTTTGAATAGTTTTACTATTTTTGTTATTGTTTTTGGGGTGTTATGCCGTGTTTCGCTACCTCCTTCTTTAGCCAACGTTTCGGACAGCGTTACAGTGTCCATCATCAGGGCAGATGAGTTCACTCATCACTCTCAAAAACTGGGCGTATTGTACAGGGTCCGCAGATACTTTAATAGTAGTATACAACTGCTAACCCTGTACAAATCACAAGTGTGCTCCACGCTTGAATTTGGCAGCCACCTTGTTTGGAACCCCAAAATACCTAAAAAAAAACCTTTGACTCTGCAGAAACTGTGGGCGGTCCGTTTAATAGATTCTATCCCACCTAAACAAACGGAACGCAAACTTTAGAGCACAAGCGTCGGGTGGGAATGCTATCCTTCTACCGGTATTTCAATGGAAGATGAACTAGCGTCATTAGCGTCATGATCGTCGGCAACGGTGCATAGATGAGAGCGGGTCGCTTTTTCTACTCGTTCTTGAGTTGAACAGCTCGGCTGTGGAACGATTTGCCGGCCTCTGTGTTTTTTCCTTCCTACAACATGGGTCTCTTCAAGACCAAAATTCACTACTTCCTCCCCTCCAAAAGACCCTCCACACAGCGTCTCAGGTGACATAGGCCCCTAGGGAAATTATTTTCCCCCGGGCCTCCTATGTGGAGTTAATGTTAAAAAAAGTAGGTATCGTGTATAAGAAATCTTTTTTCATTTATAAATTCTTTTTTTATTTCAGAAAGAAACAAGCGCAGACCAGTGAAAAATCACGGGATATATTATAATTGTAGGATTTGTAAAGCTAAGAGTATTTAAAAAAAATATTTTCCTCTGGATCATTGCATTTTCAAAGAAGAAATAAATTAACTTTCAGAATGTTAGGACATTTGAAACATCTGTCAAACATACAAACAAAAGAAATACGCATATCAAATGAAGAATTATTAATTAGCAAAATGATTTTAGTACCTACCTACTTTATCGTTTGTCTGATTTGACTTGTACTTATCAGATCCAACTTGGAAAATGAAAGTTCATTGAAAAAGAATAATTTTAAGCATTACGCTCGAATACAATTTGAAATTTATTCACGCAAATACCAAAACTATGAATCATAAAGATAGAACATTTAAAGGCTTCTGCGACGCGTTTCTAAATATTTTTTTACAAAAATTGAACCAAATGTTTGCACAAACAACGTCTGCATGCAAAAATGTCTACAGATACGTCCCATTTCTCAAAATTTGGTTCAATATGTGTGACAGGAAACGCGTCACAAGAGACCCACCTTAATACACACACAATCACAGCCAAGAAAGTATATGTGAAGTAAGCGTGTAGATATCAGGAGTCAATACTTACGAAAAGCATCTTCGCGTTTTCAAAGTGGTTAGTTCCAGAATTATTGCCTCTTACTCTTTTCTTTTCGTCCTTAAACCCAGAATACAATCAACAACAACAAAAGCATAAAGAAGTATCAAAATCCCTCAAGCCGAATCTTGTATCTTTATTCACGAAGGACTTTAATTGAACATTTAACCCTTATCGATTTTCTAAATTTTTTGCCAAAAGGCATATATTTTGACTGAGGATTCATCGCTATCCGATACAACGACTTCACAGCATGGGGAATAAGTACTTGGGTGATGTTGACATTTTCAATATTAACTTGGCAAGTTTTGTGGACCATCTAAAAAATTTATTTCAACACTATTACTAAACACATCTTGTAAACCAATAAAATAGCTGTATTTCTCTGTTTACATGTGTTTGTATGACTTGTTGTATAACTTTTATCTAATGTAGTTTTATTTGTTTTATTTCCTTAGTTTCAAAGTATCTGTCAAATTAAAATTACACTACAAATCATGTAAAAGCCCTCTGGGCGTCAAATAAATAAATAAAAAAATAAAAATAAATAAAATATCTATTTTATTTTAATGCAAAAACACATGAAAACATAAATTCTTGCTCAGGAGAAACGGTTACATATAATAATATTAATGTACCAAGGCAGAGCAGAGAGAATTCCACTTTGTTCTGGTAACAACGTAGTAACAGAGTGCGCCCCGAAGATAACTGGTGAACATCGCTACTAACTGCACGAGAGTGTAAATTTATTATGTTCTGTTCAACCGTAAAATAAATAAATAAAATAAAGCTGAAAAAGTTTGTAATAATTTTCTTAAAACAATATTTTGTTTTTGTACCTAATTTATGTGGAATTGGTGAAGATTGTCTGACAGTAAAAAAATAAATCTGTTGATTTAAATTATAATTAATGAACATGGCTATATTTTACATGTTCGTACCAATAACGATTACACACAATTCCCACAAATAAAGTAAGCTTTGTTTTGATTTTAATTATAATTCGGGAGGTTTGGGTACAGCCGCCCCGGAAACCATTTATTAGATAACCAACACCTCTGCCAAAGGTCATCCCAAGTGATTTGCAATTTTTGTTTACAAAGCACTTGTTATTGAATAACTCATAATTTTTTTTCAAACAGTATTTAACTGCTCTAATTATTATAGCAAATTCAATGATTTATTTGGAAATATTAGTTTTTTCTCTGAATCCAAAACACGTAGGTAAAAATAATCTGAAAGAGGTAATAATGCTATTATGCCGAGTGACGCTTTATCATTCTTTTATCAACGTTTCGGACAACGTTATAGTGTCCTTAATTAGGGCAAATGTCATCATTGGGGCAACTTTTACGTTAATATTCTTAATGAAATTTAAAAAAAATCAGTAGTGCTTCTGTTTTGTCGGTAGGGTAATAATTCCCCAAATTTGGGCAAAATATGAGATCATTAAAATAATTTACATGAAACTCTATACATTCAGGGGAGCGTTGTACCAAAATTCGCTTGTCGTTTATCGCCCCCGCATAATAAGCATTGCGGGCGGCGGCGAGCGCTGATAAGAAACTGGCATACATAATTATTACGCAGAAAGAAACAAAGTAAATAATTATTATAAAATATTAATTTTGAAATCCATCCCTTTTCCATTCAAACGTTTTGCTCATTTTCCTCTCTGGATTTTGTCACAAGTGCAAATATTTTTTAATAAAATATATATATCGACCAGTAGCGTGGGTGCGTTTTGATTTTTTGATAAGTCACTACTTAAAGGAGTTAGCACCCTCCAAAAATCGTTGAAATTACCCGGTTTGAACGCCATATACAAACGTTCAGTACACAAACTTAAATCGTATTTTTAAAATAGCAAAACGTACAGATTTAGGATCTGGTTTTGTAGAAGAAAAATAAGGAATCCAAAATCTCGATTTTTACGATTTTATTTGGGTATTATGTTTGGGAATATTCCTGTCCGTTTTCCTACATTCCTACCCCCCTACATACGTCCCTACATACTTAGTGAAATTTCAAACCAGTGCAGGGACAACCTTCAACAAGCGAGCAATGTTTTCATGATAAGTGTCTGTGTGCATTCTATTTGAATCTAAAAATGATTAATTACGAGTTTATTAAAAGTCTTCAAATTTTAACTATTGGTGACTTTACAATCTGTGCACAGTGGGAACATTTATGTGATATGCGCAATTTGTATGGACATCATCATCTCAGTCTACAGTGAGTTTATGCTTCCTTAATTTCCTCTTTTCCAGAGAGTTCCTAACAATTATCAGTCCGAGGTACAATTATCTCTTTATCTCAGTATTCTGGGAAGGAAAGAGGGGTAAAAGCGACAGTGACAGAAATAGTTTATAATAATATCTTTTATTCAAATTTCTTGTCGACCGGGATTCCTCTTAATTAATTAAAGCTAATCGTAATAGTACGAATGAAGAATACGCATGAATCACAGTTTAAAAATAAAATTGTAGATACCAAAAATGGCGGACATAAAATGAAAATCGACGTGAAAAGGGGTCTTAAGTTTGCAATAACTTTGACATTTAATACTAATTTTTCATAAGTCTAGGTTCGTCCGCAAATAAAATTAATTTTCCTCAATTTAATCTTTGAATGAAATGAATCGGATGAAAATTCGATAAGCCAATTTCAGCCAACTTGAAAAACGTGGTTTTTGAGAAAAACGCGTTTAAAGTTTTCGCTTGTAACCGGGAGCTCAGTTTTCCGGTCTACCTGCTTGGCGCGCACCGCTCTTAACTATATTTTTATAGATCAAATTTGATGCCATAACTTTGGGAATATATTCTTCACTGGACCAGGTTCCCCCCTTAACACACCATTTATTTACCCTCGGAGTGTTTATTTTATAATTCAGATAATTCACAGGGTTACAATACTATTAAAACAGAAACAATGACACGTGGAGATAGGATGAACAAAACAATGATTTGTGTAGCGTGAATTATAATTCGTTGTTATAATGGGTCACGTTCAGCGATCCATAAAGGTGTCCTAGTTCCGATACTTTTGTATGGAAACAAAACCTCGAAATAAATTGAATGAATTATTGTGCTGATTTTTGTTGGGTAAACAAGCCGTGTTGTGCAAATGCTTTGATAATATACACATGCAAAAAAAAAATGTAGTGCCAATTTTTTGGTAATTTGGCGGCTTTTCTTCGATGTGCTGAAATTTAATTTTCTTAACCAGAAAACCCAAGAACCGCAAGTTTAAAAATTATCTGAAAAAAATCAGCCTAAGATCCTGTTTTCCGGTATTAGAATGGAAGATGCTCTGAGGAACTAGCGTCTTTGATCCCTTCGGCAGCGGTGCATAGCAAACGCCAAACTCACGTCCAACGTCCAACATACGTACACGGTTGACATTATTTGTCACACGCGAACGAGTTGCTTCTACAGCTCGTTCTTGAGTTCATCTGCAAACGCCTAAGAGCTATTGCGGGGCGAATTTACAAAATAAAATATTTTATGCCCATTAGTACGCTAAAAATAATTTATTTGTCACTAGCGGAATCCACTATCAGATACGGAATAACATCTTGGGGAAACTAGTGCAAGACAAATATAGGTTATATTCAAACGATTCAAAACTCTTTGACTAAGCTCTTGGTAAGCAAAAGTGTTTATGCACAAAGAAGGGACATAAAATTACTATATGAATCAGTTAACATATTACCTGTGCGAGGAATATTATGGTTTAAAATTGTATGCCAAAACCTATTGTCGGACTCAATTTACAAAGAAAAAGTAGATCATGAACATGGCACTAGATTTAGTAAAAATGAGGGTTTGTCCGTTCCGAAAATTATAAATAAATACGGCCAACGGACATTCACTTATCTTGTCCCCACCATATTTAATAAGATGCCGATGAATTTCAAAATCGAATCCAATTGCCCCACTGATCTCAAAAGAAAAATTAAAAAATGGCTAATGGGTCAAAACTTTTTGTACTGATATTGTTTGTAATCTTATGTATAAATACTATCTATAATTAATTTAATCTATCAGTAATTTACCTGTGTTATATCTGTCTGTCTGTATATTTTATGCTTTTGTATTGTAGGTACTTAAAAGTTATTCTCCTGGAACTATTTTGCTATTGTGTTTTCTTATAATGTTTTAGTGTTTTATTAATATTGTCAAATTGACCTGCTGACAAACTGCCTTGGCAGTTTAGCGGGTGATTAAAATGAAGAATAAAAAAAAAAAAAATAAAAAAAAACAGCTTGACTGTGACTCAACGATTTAACGACTCAAAGATTGAACTGTTTGCCGGCTACTGTATTTCCTCTCTTCCACTACGAGGGTTACTCCTTTCTCTCCTCCATCCAAAGATGACACAGGGCTCGAGGGAACATTATTATTTTTCTCAGTTTCTCCTGAATGGAGTTAATGCAATTTTTTTAATATATATGTGTATACTCGTATGTATGTTTTTGCATACAATTCGCACACTTTTAAAAATGACAAATAAAAATTTACCTTGCGGTGAAAATGATTCGCTTTGTTATTTTCCTACCTTTACAGGCATCATCGCATTATGTACACGAGTATTGGGGGCAATCACGTGTAATGCCATGTGACCCTCATTTCCCCCTTCCAATTCAGAGAAGCCTAGAAAATCTTTTTTTGTTAGTGTTTTAGCGTACCGTAACGTCTGACGTTCTCTCTCCTATTTGTCTACCTTTATTTCTATGGCTATTAAATAAAGGAGTTATAGATAAAAAAAAAACTATGTCAAACATTTAAATTAACGAAAAAAATTAACTTTACCAAATCTTTCTTTATTTCGGGTAAGTTGTGAGGCCGAAGGGAGGGGGTGGGAAACATAAGAAGGAGGTACCTGTTCAGATCGAGACCCTAAACACGGCTAAATTTATTTTAAGCAAAACTTTGATTCTGAATGCTAGATTTTCACCAGGGAAACACTGGGACTATTCATCACTTGGATAACATCTTACACATATGTATAATTCCTGTTAGTTAGATCATCTCCAAAAAGTTCCCACAAAAAAATTCACACATTAACACGCTAATTATTCAGTTTTCAAACGCTCGCTTGCCACCTATTACATTTTTTTTAATTCAAATTTTCATTTTTCATATATTACAAATATTCATTTTTGTATATTATAAGAACAATCAAGCAAATTCAGTACCTAACATAAGTATATTTAAAATATCTCTAATTCTTGATTCGATTCAAATTATTATGTAAGTACTTCAAATTAATACATTAATTTAAAGAGTTTCGAAAATTTTATTTTGACTTAACAATCATTGTTTTGCAAAATTCATTTTCAAATTTTTGACAGTTTCGCAAGATTTTTTGTGATGATTAAGAAACTATTCAGACTTATCGTCATGTGGTTGTAATAATCCAGAAACCTTGGCGGGAGAAGGTATTTTGAAAGTTTCAAACATTTCCTATGTTTAATATAGCAATACATAGACATTTCACTAATCCCCAAACACAGTTTGATTATTGTATAGATATAAAACTTCGAACGTCACAAATCTATTTCACTATACACGTGGTGTCACAGTGAAACGGAGAAGTTGAATAAGACATTGAGAAACTATGCTTTTCAATTAGTCCAAAGCTATAGCAATTTGAAGAAACGCTTCTCTTTTAAATTGTGGTATTTTTCTAGGATGATACTGAAAGCATCTAATTTGCATAGTATTATAATTACGTATCGCATTTGATGCAAAAGCAGACTCAGATTTCCACAGAAATTTACAAACAGTGTGCGCGAGGAATTAGTTCGTACTTTCGCGAATTCTCAGCCAGTCAGAGAAAATAAACTTTGCTTCTCATTACCGGCAGTCCGTATACCTTCTTCGCCAGACTTCTTGCTTGAAACAGCTTTTGCTTTGCTTTGGTTTTCCACGTGGTAAATCCGGGTAAATGCTTTATTGGCTGAGCGTAGCGAAATCCTGTTAAGTCGGGCTTCTCAAGCGTTTTTATTTTTATCTTTTTGTATAATTTGTTAAATTTGTTAAATAAAATTAATTTGTTAAATAAAAGTTTGTTAAATTTCCGGTTAAAGATGTCGTTCGTTTTAACATGGCACAATAAAAAAAAAACGTTTCTCTGCGTACAAGCGGCTCTTCTGGGGAAAATACTTATGGTAGAAGAAATTAATAATATATAAACACGTTACCTGGTAAGACGGTACAGTTTATAAAAACATAATTTTGTGAAAATCGTGTACTTGTTATTTTGAAAAAAAAAAAATCAGCTTCCGCACTGCGAAAGATTGGCGTCAGCACTCGACGAGACAGTCAATATAGATCGATCGTTGAATTGTCGTGTTAATTAATTATCTAGTTAAGAAAATTCTGATTTTTAATAAAAAAAAATTACTACAGAATCGTTATCTTTGGAATGTGGCGAACAATTTTTAATTTAATTTTTTTTTCATTAGCTCCACACAAAAGGCTCTGATGAAAACAATGATGTGTTGAAGGTCTTTTTAGGGGAAAAGAAGGAGAGGAAGTTCTGGGAAGGTAAATGGTTTGATGGGGTGGGGCTAGTGAGTCCAAGAGCGACGTGCGTGTGAATCCATCCATCCCAATGCGGTACAAGGCAATGAGTCGAGAGTCCGGCTGGAGAGATAAAAAGGTCTCCCTCAACCAGTCTCTCCCGATCCGGCCACGCAATAGATGGGCAAACGCAGGTGCCGCCCAGACCTGAATAAACCTCACCAAATGAACTTGGGCACCCTTCATAAGTCACCAAACGTAGCGAACATCTTATGGAGACATATGCAGGAGGGTTATCCAATAAATAGTTCCTGGGGCGGCGGTACCCACACCGGTTTCCAAAATTGAAAACCAATACGAAAAACCAAAAGGATCAATACGTTTTTTATTTGACCTTCGTCACGACTCACGACCTTTAAGATGTTACCTCTCTTTCAAGGAGATTATTGTTGGGTAATATAATGATAAATAAATTTGCGTTTGTGCTTTTCCTAATATAAGTATAAAATTGTCTGTGCAAAATTTTGCCACCAAATAGTAGACCGACATCGATAATCTTGCCAATTTTGAAGGTTGATCTATGAGAAACATTTTAATTTTACCTTTATTTAGAGCATGGGTCGGCAACCTGCGGCCCGCGGGCTACATGCGGCCCGCGAGGCGTCTCGGTGCGGCCCGCAAGATTCTCGCCGCAACGCACGTGACGGACGATATCATACACAACGGAGTGAAATGGAGCGAGAAAAGGAGCGAAGGGATAGCGGAAGGGGGAGCGATTAGCAAATCAAAGTGATAGGTTTGTAAAGTGATACCACACTTAAAATGGCTTTTAAAGGAAACATTTGGTGGATTACTATGGGGGTTTGCCTTCTGAAGACTACAAGAAGTTAAAATGGTTTGCTGAGCAAATAATTACTATTTTGGTAGTACATAAATTTGTGAGGCTTTAAAGCTTTTTCAATTCTGAATTATCGAGAAAAAAAAACAGTTTTTCGGTTATCGGGTTCACATTTAGACGCAATACTACGCGACTCTATTTCATAAATGCAAGCTAATATAAGAAAACTTGCAAGTCAAATACAACCGCAAAAATTTCATTGATTTTATCAACTACAAAAAATGTTGTAAAAACATACAATAAGCGTTTTATTTTTAAAACTAAAATATTTGTACCTACACAAATATTGTAAGGTTTTTTTTACAATAGCTCCACACAGGAGACCCTGAGGAAAATAATTTCCTCAGGGCTTATGTCGTCTTAGGGGATGCTGTATGGATGGAGGGTCATTTTAAGGAAGGAAAGGATATGAAGTTCTGGGAAGGAAAAAGTGGGTAGGAATCTGGGTGTCAGTGTGTCCAGGAGATATACACTTATAAATCAATCCTTCCAACTGCAGTGCAAGGCGATGAGTCGAGAGAGTCAGGCTGGAAAGGTCAAAGGGCCTCCTTCAGCCAGTCTCTCGATCCGCCACGCAGCAGGTGGGCAGATGCATCCGCTGCCAAGACCTGGACATACCTCACCCCATGAACCATGGGCACCCCTGCTAAATCACCAACTATCATCTATTCTGTAATGACATGTAGCCCAAGTGCGGCCCGCACTAATCCCCACATAAAATATTTGGCCCTTTTACAACAAAAGGTTGCCGACCCATGTTTAGAGCAACCGATATCGTGGTTGCTTTGCTAAAGTAATATTTATAATGAGGTTCACCAATCATCACGGATGTCTGCCTTAGACATATTTTAGAAACCGAGTCATTACTTGGAAATAAATAAATTGACGAAGTGAAATCGATAACTTGAGATTTTAAACTCGTGGTTTAGTCAAGTATTTTTTTGTTGATTGTTTTGTTGGATGTATTCAATGACAGAATTTATTTTAATGAGGTTGTTTATTTGGTTTTGATTTGAAAATTATTTTTTTATGAATAATGGCAGATTAATTAAGTTTTAATTTTTATTTAACATGCTCTGTGTTATAAAATAAGTGCCATTAACAAGCGGCCGAGAATTTAAATTTCATCGAACGATGATCTTGCGATTGTACCCTTGCAACGGTACAGGGCGGTTCCGATGAGAAAGATTAATTATTCTCCATACCAGCATTTTAACATAATGACTCAATATCGATTTAATGAAAACAAATAACTTTGTGTACACCACTATTTAATTAACAATATCAACATGTTTCGAAAACTATGTTTTCTTCGTCAGGATAATAAGTTAATAATTTTTTTTTTATTAACTTATTATCCTGTTGATATTGTTAATTAAATAGTGGTGTACACAAAGTTATTTGTTTTGATTAAATTAATAATGACGCCATAAAGTGAATTTGCGAATTTTGAAGACTCAATATCGATTTTATTTTATTCCAATTTTGCTTTGATAAATTACCCACATTCAAAAATGCTCAAACTCGGGATGATAAAACAATAAAAATTATGTTATTATTGTTTGATCATAAGTATTTATAATTTTTCAATAATGTCTAAACAAAATAAGATGTAATTTTTTAAATAAATGCATTAGTTTGTAAGACCGTAAATAAATAGACAAACTGAAGTATTTTCGTCAAAAAACAAGGGCGCGGATCTTTTTTTATGATTTTATTTGAACTTAAATTAAAATTCTGAAAAGTAGCTTTCCCAAATAATTTATTGATTTATTTTACTGCATAATTATATGATTTGAAATGTTTGTTGCATAATACAAAATTTTGTTTGAAAATTTAACAAATCTGCCAACGACCTACGGTAAAACCTTATTGTACTTAAAATAAACATATTTTCTCAAAATATAAAAAAATAACTTCAATAGATAAAAGAACGGTCTTTCGAAATCAATTTATAATTTTTTGTGGAAAAGAGTCAAAACGTCTAAAATTTGATTTAAAAATGACATATTTCCGTTTTTGTCCGGATATTTCCTCTGAACAGAGCGATTCCAATGAGAAGGATTGATTATTCTCCGTACCCGCAGTTTTAACTAATAACTCAGTATCGATTTTATTTAATTCAAAATTTGCTTTACCTATATTCAAATTAGAAATAAAAATGCTGAAACGCGAGATGAAAACATTTTTTAAATTATGTTTTTGAAATAATTTTTTGGCCATAAATATTTATAATTTTTCAAAAATGTATTATTAAACAATCTGAAATATATTAGTTTATAAGACCGTAAATAAATAAACAACACGAAATATATTCAGTATATAAATAAGAGACACAAGAGACTCAAAGAGAGACATAAAGGATACATTATATATTTAGTTCAACGTATTTTCAACAATAGCAAAACATATTTTTGAATCCGTATCGACGTAAATGTATACTTCAGCAAATTTATTTTATTATACAGCCGACAAATTTGGATCAAAAGGCTAAAATAGGCGATAAATCGGAATCCTTCGGAGTTTGATTTTGAATGATTAATTGGGACGTTCTTCTGATTGTATCCTCAACACAAATATTTGTGGGTGTTCGGCTAACGATAGGGGAAATAAGTCATTTAATCTACTGGGTGCTATTTTAAAGTCAAAAAGTTGGGACAGTCAATAACGTTATTTCTTCGAAATTCGCAAATTCAGTTTGTGGCGTCATTATTAATTAATTTAATGAAAACAAATAACGTTATTAGTTATTATAGACTATACGGGGTTACAAGGTCAAGGCATATCCACCAGTTAAAGATAATGGAGACCCTATAGTTCGAAAGCATAGTATTTACGTATCCCCGTGTAGGTGTGCTCTTTCTGAAACTGAGGCAATGCTAAAATTTCCTTTGGCTACTTTCAAACCATCTAAGCGTTCCTTAATTTTAGGCAATATACCACATTGTGGTCTGCTGGATTCATTACCTTTGACACATTATTACTAAAGACCCCAAAATTTAATACATAATTTCGTATTTAAACCTAAACAGATTTTGAACCGTTTAAAGGTAATTTGTTAATAGGTAATTTGAACAGAAAAAATATAAATATTTAAATAAATTTCAACTTTACTTTTGCCACTAATCTTCCAAAAAATAATTTAATGTTCAATTAAATGGAGACAGTATTAGCGAAACTCAATCGAAAATGTGAAAATAGAAAATCAGAAAAAGATACGGTCACATCTAGGACTCGAACCCAAAACCTTCGCCTTGCCGGGGCGCAACTCTACCAACTGAGCTAATGTGTCCCTATCCGATTCGGTCATATTTAATTGTATTGATGCCCTACCGAATCCCTTGTATTCCTAATTAGCTATTCAGATTCTAAGGAAATAGAAAGTCATTATATGTAATTTTGTAATACCTCGTATATTTGAAACTCTGCACTTGTTGATTGTATTCATTTTTGTTCATATTACATTTAATTGTACTTTTTTTCATTATTAAGGCTTAAACTGCTATTTAGATATTTATATTTACACAATTTAATTTGTTCATCAACATCATACCAATTGAAAATCACCATGTTATTTCATAAAATGTTGTCACTATGTACCTGCTGACAAACTACAAAAGTAGTTTAGCAGGTTTTAAATGTTAATAAATAATAATAAAAAAATAAAAATTTATAAAAAATATCATACTTGGACTAAGAACTACCAAATGATAAAGCTTAGCTGCAAGTCTAGGATGAACATTTTTATTTTTAACTTAATGAGTAAAACCTCAAATTGAAATTTTTAATTAAATGAAAACAATATTAGCGAAACTCAAATGAAAATCGGAAATAGAAAAATCAGAAAAAGATTGTCTTCATTTAATTGAATATTACAATTTCAGGTTTAACCCATTGAGTTAAATTTTTTTAAATATTAATAGGAAGTAAGTAAGGACAAAACAGCAATCGTAAAGTTACACTACGTGCATTGTTTTTAATACTGTGACCTCTGCGTGCAAAATCGTTTCTTCTCCAAGCATGAAATTTCTAATAAAATTGTCTTTCCTGAAGTGACCTGCCATGTAAGTATGTTTTCTGTAGCTGTTTGCATAAAATTAAAAATAGCAGTAGAAGTCAAAATTTGTACAGCGCCCTTGAGATGAGATTTTTAACAAAAACAGCGCTACACAAATTATCCAGTTATCATTATTAATTTTATTTCCTCCATTCGCTATTCAGAAGACTGGCTGACGAATTTAGACTGAATTCAGTAGATATGCGACCCCAGAGGCGTTCGGGTGGTAAAACCTAGTGCGACCTTGTTAATATTTTCTTCTAGTGCTTAGTCCTTCCTCTCAAGTTCCTTGTCTCGCAGCCATAAATCAGATACGTGCTATGAAAAATGTATTAATGATCTGGCCTAGTTTCTGTAATGGGAAATCCCTTTACCGAGAACTTGATTCCAATTTCACGCAACAGTTTTGCTTCGTGATATTCCCACGTACTCTAAGCTGTTGCGAATCCCACGAGACTCGAGCTAATCAATCACGCTGTGTAATGAAGCCCCGAGGATTTGCAAAGGCTTTGGATCGAGTTTTAAGGTTCTATACACTGAGTTACTGCTAAGTTATATGTGCGTAAGTAAGGACGTGAAAATATTTTTCTTTGACGAAACAGTAGCGGACCTACGACATTTTACGCCCGCGCAGAAAGCGTAAATTGCAAACGCAGAATAAATATTCATTTTGAACACCGACGAATATATATAAATATTGTAATTTTATTTCCTCAAACTATAAAAACTAAAAATGAATGATTTTTCATGTAACGCGCTAGATAAAAAAATATGTATAGAAAAAAAATTATGTCACTCCATAAGAGATTTCAATTTAATTTGTACAGAAAAAGGATTTACCATATTTCATACAAATATTAGAAGCATAGAAAAAAACTTTGAAGAATTAATATTATCATTAAAAGAATCAAATTTTTTCCCGGGCCAGATTGTGTTGTCAGAAACACATTCTGCCGGTGAACTGAATTACTCTATTCCAGGGTACTCATACCATGCAACAACAACAAAAATAAACAAAAACTCTGGTATCGGAGTATTTATTTCTAACCAGTATAATATTATCAATATCAGAGAGATAATAAATATTAATAATGTTAACATTTTAAATATTGAATTTAAAGACGAAAATAAATATTATAATGTTTTTGCCATTTATCGTACACATAATTCGATAGTACCACAATTTATAGATGAATTGAAAAACATTTTATTAAATTTAAAAATAAAATAAAAATAATATACTTGTTGGGGATGTGAATTTAAATATTGCAAACGATTACTATTGTAAGGATAAAGAAAACTATCTCAATATGCTGGCTGAATCAAACTATTTATCGTGCATAAATTATTATACAAGAAACGTTCGGGGTCAACGACCTTCGTGTATAGACCACATATTTACAAATATTCCTTACATCGAAAACATAACTTCAGCTGTCGTACATACAACTATCACTGATCATTATTCATGTATATTTCATTATAAATGCAGTAATCCAGCTTTTCCATTACTTAAACAAAATAATGCACCCAAAAAAGTACTTAATATGGATACGTTAAAATATAAATTAGAATCAGAAAACTGGATTAAATTACTACAATGTAATGATGTCAATATCTGCTGTAATTTGTTTGAAGAAAAAATATCTAAATGCATAAACGATTCGACAAAAAATATTAATATTCCCAAATCCAAACTATCTAACTACAAACCTATAAAACCGTGGATTACTCATGGTTTAATAATATCTGTACGACATAAACAAGCCCTTTATAAACTAACTACTCAGCAACCAAATAATAAAAATTTACTAAATCGTTTTAAAGCATATAAAAACAAACTTTCATATATTATAAAAAACAGAAAAGAAAGTTATTATAAACAGAAGCTTGATCAGGCGGAAAATGATAGTAAAAGAGTATGGACGGTTATAAATGAAATAATTGATAAGAAAAAATGCACGAATAACGAAATCAGTGCTATTACTCATGATAACTCGAAAATATGTTGTAAAGAAAACCCTTCAAAAGCTGCAAATATATTTAACACATTTTTTGCAAACGTAGGGAAAAATCTTGCGAATCACATAAATATCAACCCAATTTCCGACTGTAATATTGATGCAGAAAATAAAATAGCAACCTTCCAAGTCACAACAGAGGATGAAATAGTATCTATCATAAACGGTATGAAAGGAGGTTCTGCCCCAGGATTTGATGGAATTACAGTTAACATTTTAAAAAATATTAAAAATCAAATTTCTAAACCATTAAAGCATATAATAAATATAAGTCTCCAAAGCGGAGTGTTTCCACCTATTTACAAACAAACTATCATTTCTCCAATATTTAAATCTGGTAATCCAGAAGAAGTAGGCAACTACCGACCTATATCAGTAATTTCGAATATAGCAAACATTTTTGAAAAGATAGTAAAAAAAAGAATAAATCACTTTATAAAATGTAATAAAATAATTAATGAAAATCAGTTCGGCTTTATGGAATGTAGAAGCACACAGGATGCAATTAACTAGCCTTGTTGACAATTCATTAGATAAATCACTAAAATGCCTTGGAATTTTCATAGATCTCAAAAAAGCGTTTGACAGCATATCACATGACAAACTTATAAGTAAATTAAGAAACATTGGATTAGATGGAGCAGCTCTAGAATGGATAAAAAGCTACCTTTTCGAACGTCCTCAAGTCGTTAAAATCAACGATGTGCTTAGCCAACAAGATACGAGTAATTTTGGCATACCTCAAGGTACAGTCCTGGGACCGTTACTGTTTATCATCTATGTAAATGACATATTCACACAAAGAATAAACGGAAAAATAATATCTTATGCTGACGACACTGTCATAGTAATTGAAGGTGCTGATTGGAATACTGTGAATAATCTAGCAAATATTGATATTAATACGCTGAAAAGCTGGTTCGATAAAAATCTCTTCTCATTAAATACTGAAAAAACAAAATTTATCCCTTTCTCTATCAATAAATGTAAATCAAATCCAGAAATAAAAATTGTAATACATCAGAATAAATGTGGTGGAACTAATTGTAATCAAACATGTTCTACACTTAATTCAACTTCCAATATTAAATATCTTGGTGTATATATAGATCAACATTTTAAATGGAAAACACATATTTGTGAACTTGTCAAAAGAATTAGGAAATGTATATATATATTTATCAGAATTAGAAATATTCTTAGACTAGAAAACCTCAAAAAAGTGTACTATGCAATTGTTCAATCTATATTACAGTACGGTATTATAGGGTGGGGAGGAACTTATGATGTTATTTTAAATCCTCTGAAAATAGTTTAAAGATTGATAATTAAGGTTATCTTGAAAAAACCATCTACATTCTCTACTGAAAGAATCTTTTCAATATTCAAAGTATCTACAACAGACAATATTTATAAAAAATATGCAATTCTACAGACTTTTAAAGAAATACAGCTAAAAAAATTACAATTCAATATATCAGCAAGATTTCAAAACAATATCAAAATCCCTAAATTTAATACCAAGCACATCCAAAATACCTATCTGTACCTAGGTATAAATTATTTCAACAACCTCCCATTAGAACTAAACACTATCGAAAATATACATAAATTCCAAATTAAATTGAAAAATCACCTGAAACAACTGTAAGAGTCCATTTCTACCGTTAATATTTCATTTAAATCTTAAAATTTATTTATTGTTATATCTCGAGTTTTCTTACATATCTTTTGTTATTAGATGCTATATTATTATTTTCTAATAAATTTTACATATACTTGAGCTTGAATTCCCTCACCAAACACAAGAGCCTTGTCTCTTTATGATGAGGAAATGCTATTGTTATGTTCATTTTACAACTCTGTTTAACATGTAAAAAAAATGTATACTTATTGTAAAAACATACAAATATTAAATAAATAAAAAAAAAAAATAAAAAAAAATATATATATATATATATATAAATGATTGTATGTTTGCTTGCTTGCATGTATGTATGTATGTATGAAATTTGTTATTTATGTATTGCTATATTAAGCATACGAGATGTTTGAAACTTTCCAAATACTTCTGGATTATTACAACCATATGACAAAACATTTGAAAAGTTTTTTATCATTACAAATACTCTTACAAAACTGTCAAAAATGTCACAATTTGAGAATGAAATTTTGCAAACCATCACAGCAATTATTGATTCTCTCTCGAAACTCGCGTTCATATAAACTTTTGTATGATTCTTTTTAAGGTGTAATTGTGCCAACCTGTATAAATTGTGGACCATTGGACGGACCCTCAGATCACCACATTTAAAGATAAGGCTTATTCCGTCATTCTTTTGTTCTGTGATAGATAAAAAACGCAATCTTAAGTATAACAGTCCGCTTAAGTTTACCTTCGGGCCTTAACAATTATAATATCAAAATTTTTACTTTAACTATATTAACTGTTTTGTATTGCCTCTGTTGCGCTGTTAGTCGTACGAAAGCATTGTATTTTCAACGTACAGGCACAAAGTTTTAGAAAGTTGTTGATAAATGGCAAAAGTGAAAAGAGATTTTGAAAACCAATTACCGTATCTTTGCAAATATTGAATTGCATCCTAGCGCATGGTAACCTCTTAGGCCTCGGGCCATTTTGTCGGAAGGTCAACATATTTTCATTAATGAAATAAAATCCAAATAAATGGAAATTTTCTGAACGAATCCGAAAACTAAAAAAAACTGTTGTTGAAAGGTGATAAAATAGGCTTTAAAATTTAATAATGCCAAATAAACATATAATTTTGGAAAAATAATTTATTTTTATGCGAACATGAAAAAGTTTTAAAAAACTCTGTTTATTCTAACTAAAATTACTTTCCGCTCTGGTAACGTACTTCACCTGCACCTACAATAGTGCAGATCCGGCCCTGTTGAGTTATCCATTTCACGGGGTTCAAATAAGTCGCACTAACGATTTGGACACATTTCAATTAAGTGAACATTTGAATTGAATTCATTAAAAAAGGATTTAATGTTTGTATAACTGGTTTATCGTCAGGAAAGCCATTGCGAACTAAAATACCCATTTCCTGATTATGTTAACTCCGACATGTGCATTAGTGTGTAAGTTTCTGTTTACAGAATTCCCTTTATCTTAAGCTTGCTGATTTAAACTTAGATTAAACAAACCTACACAAATTCAGTACTATTAATTAGAACATTGGAGATTTGGCTGTTCGTTGTTAATTGGTTTTGAGATTAGTCTTAAGTTAACCAATCATTAGTTATTGTAACTTTCACGGATTTGATTCAAACTATTTAAAGATTCCCTTCCTACTTTCAGAAAGATGAACTTTCCAATAATCTGTATTTTACATTGAAATTGATAAATTAAATTGTTTCTTAAGATGTAGAGCAGGGAGGAGAACATCGCATTTTCAAGAATTCGCGATTCTTTCTGGTTCAATTTCAATTTCGTATGATATTTTGAATAATAAGGAAGAATAAATGATTATTCGTATTGCGTTCCATTCTTAGATTCTATTCGATGGCCTTCGTTTTATTTTACATGAGCTCCACACAGGAGGCCCTGAGGAAAATAGTTTTCCTCAGGGCCTACGTCATCTTTGGGGATGCTGTGTAGAGGGTTTTTTTTAAAGGAAGGAGAGGGGAGTTCTGGGCAGGACAAAAGGTTTGAGGGGTGAGTAGGAATCTGGGGTTCAGTGAGTCCTGGTCATCCGCCTCCAAGACCTGGACAAACCTCACCCCATGAACCCGGGCATCCCTGCTAAATCACCAAACGTTGTCGAGGAGTAATCCGAAGGTCCCGGGATCCAAAACATGGCGTGCGAAAATACATTTTATTTGATTATTTTCACAATTAATTAATAAAGAATAATACATAGTATATTTACGGCACTTTCCATAAGAATATTCTCTATGTATCGCTTTAAATCAACTTGATACTTAGAGTACGTTGCACTCTGAAATACCACCGTCCAGTATTGAAACGTTGCTTTTTAGCCGTGTTTGATGCCCAGATATGAATAGCCAAAGGCTTTCCAACCTTCCTCTCCCCCATCTCCTTTCCATTCCTACTACCTTCAGCCTCAAACGTACTCCAATTGGGAATGTAAAAGTCTCACTGGCTACCTAACGGGAGTAGCTCTTGTGCGGTATTTATATTTAAAAAATCTACTTCTTTTTTTAGTTGTACGTAATTGACGATTTGTCATTTTCTGATGAGATCCTGCAACATTTTTGCTAGCTCGGAGAGCCGACTGAAACAAGATATTCAGTATTAGATTCTTAGAGAAAATAAATAAAAAAATTATAACTTGAAAATTGACAGAAAAAAGATTTTGTGTTAGGGTAACAGAGCTAGATTTTAGATTTGCCTACGATATATGGCTTACATCTTTGATTGAATGGTTTGATTTTACAAGATTTTGGTCGCTGGTGTACAGGTCAGTTAATCCCTTCATTGAAAGATGGCCTTAAAATCGTACCCTTGCAGCTGTACAGGGCAGTTCCGATGAGAAAGTTTTATTATTCTCCATACCATTATTTTTAACCAATAACAATTTAGATTTTATTTCATTAAAATTTTGCATTAATATATACCTATATTCAAATTAGCAATAAAAATGCTCAAACGCCTGATGATAAAATTATTAGACACATGGTCTTTTTAACAGAGTATAATTTTTTTTTTAACAAAGCATAAATTTTTATAATTTTTCAATAATATCTAAGCAAAATAAAAGTGCGAAAAATCTGATATATATAAATATATTAGTTTGTAAGACCTAAAATAAATAAAGTATTTTCGTCGAAAAAACGTGTGTGGATTTTTTAAATGATTTTATTTTAACTAAAATTAAAATACTAAAAAGTAACTTTTTTGATAATTTTTTGATTAATTTAACTGCATTGACATACTTATGCTTTGAAATGTGTGTTGTGGTATTGCAGCATTTTGTTTGAAAATTTAACAAATCTGCCAACGGTCAACGGTATGACCTTATTATGATAAAAAGAAACATATTCTTCCAAAATTTTAAAAATGAATTTGCTAGAAAAAATAACAATCTTTCGGAATCATTTTATTTTTTTTTTTGCAAAAAGAGTTAAATGTCTAAATTTGATTTAAAAGTGACATTTTTGGTTATTCCCTCTTAACAAATGCTTGAAGGTGGTTATTTGTTAATATTACTGGTACGGTAATTATTTTTAAGCTAAAGCTTTCCAACACGACATGGAGATATTAGGTTGAAGATTGCGATAATAACGAGAGATAACATTCTGTAAGAGAGGTTTATTATTTAATTAAGAGAACTGCACCGCCCTAATGGGTGCATTCCATGTGGGTTGTGAAGATGTGCAAATATATCAGATAATGCATGTATAACATGTACGGTGATTCCACGATGGTTGATCTCCCGGAAAGTTGATCCCATTTGATCCCCAAAGGTACATATTTATATTTGTAGGTACCAGCATCTGTAAATGTTAAAAATATATAATATTTAAATAGTTCGGGAGCAAATTTATCAAAAAAAAACATTCATAGGCTCTCGTATGGAATTATATACATAGAGTGTTACATATTAATAATAGGAACATATGGGCGGCCAGTTTCATACCAATTTAAATTTGGATCAAATTGAAAAACCTAACCAAACTGAAAAATCATTTTTGTAATCAAAAGGTATATCAAATATCTGGTACGGATGTGAGCTACATTATTTATTTTTGCTTTAAATTATAAAATATGGACCATTAAAAATTTTTGTGTTTCATGATTTTAGAGGCAACTTGGGCAATTATTTGTGAGTAAATGAAAAACAATAAAAAAATATTTATATCGTCTTTCTCCTTTTTTAAATTAAAGCAATATTTTTTCTCACTTTTCATCCTCGTCGGTTTTAAATTAATAGCGTAATATATTGTTTAAAATAAAATACCAACACATGGTCACCCTATCCCTACATGTGTACTATA
The DNA here is from genome assembly GCA_936435175.1 of Glyphotaelius pellucidus. Taxonomy (NCBI): domain Eukaryota; kingdom Metazoa; phylum Arthropoda; class Insecta; order Trichoptera; family Limnephilidae; genus Glyphotaelius; species Glyphotaelius pellucidus. The sequence goes on along the minus strand of OW386544.1, from coordinate 13,669,612 downwards.
ATGTAATGTATTAGTTTACTTGGTATGTACCCATTATTTGTTTATTGTTCTCTCAATATTTTATTTTGCGTTGTTTTTGTTTTGTTATAAAATGATTAACCTTAACACAGGCTTGTGAGGTTAATAAACGTAAATGTAAACGATAATACCATTTAAAGAAACAGATATACAATATATTCATTCAGAATTGAAACGTTGCTTGAAATGGCTTTAGCCGTGTTTAGTGACCAGATCCGGATAGCCAGGTACTTCCCCACCTTCCTCTTCCCTATCTCCTTCCCCTCCCCACTACCTTCAGCCTCACAACATACCCCGATTGGGGATGCCATAGTCCCACTGGCTCCAGATGGGAGCAGTTGGGACTCTTGTGCGGTATTAACTGTAAAAAAAATAATATATATATATATAAAAAAAAATAAGCAATGGGTAGGTAGTTTACCGCTTATCTGAATTCTTCACACAATGTTCCAATTTTGAAAATGACAAATTTAAAGTATTTTTGAAGAGCAAATTTTAGTTCATTGAACTAGGGTTAAGCAGGACAGAACACAACCAAATAAGCAAAAATGTGACCCCAAACTCATAAACTTATTTTATTTTTATTTTGCATGTGAATTTCATACACAAGTCCCTGTAGAGAGGCTGTAGAGAGTGGAAACGGGGAAGGTGGTTGTGAAGTGCTTGTTTATTCTGATCCGCTACTAAGTAGGGTTGAAGCTATATTAAGCAACGTATCGATTCAGAATGGAGGTTTCTAACCGGGGCGATATTAAAAGTAGGTATCTATCACTCTTGAACGTGCCGCAAATAAGCTTTATTAGTTTGTAAAAATGAAATGTGAATTAACACAAAGGTATTAATTAAAAAATACATTTTGCTGGCGCAGTAATTTGCACCCGTCTATAGGTCCAGTCGAGGATCTTAAGTGCTCGACGGCGTATATAAAGAATCAAGAAAACAATGAAAGTAAGTCGGCTGAGTGTGAGTAATTAAGAGGTGGGAAATATGGTATTGATAGGTAACTCGGCTGAGTGTGAGTAACCATGAGACGGAAAATATGGTAATAATAGGTAACTCGGCTGAGTGTACAGGAGACGGGAAATATGGTAATGATAGGTAACTCGGCTGAGTGTACAGGAGACGGGAAATAGTGTAATGATAGATAACTAGGCTGAGTGTGCAGGAGACGGGAAATATGGTAATGATAAGTAACTCGGCTGAGTGTGAGTAACCAGGAGACGAAAAATATGGTAATAATAGGTAACTCGGCTGAGTGCACAGGAGACGGGAAATATGGTAATGATAGGTAACTCGGTTGAGTGTACAGGAGACGGGAAATATGGTAATGATAGATAACTAGGCTGAGTGTACAGGAGACGGGAAATATGGTAATGATAGGTAACTCGGCTGAGTGTGAGTAACCAGGAGACAAGAAATATGGTAACGATAGGTAACTCGGCTGAGTGTATCCACGGAATCTAGTATGTACCTCGAGATAATACATCGTGTCAATTACAGTCCAGTGACTATTATTCCACCATCCCTAAGTAAATAAAAAAATTTAATTTATTTTATTTTATGCATTTATTTTTCGGATGAAATAATTATTATGGTTTTTACACGTGACAGCTGTTTCGCTATCCGATTTAGATTTTATGGGTAAACTTTGATTGGACCAAAGGAAGCCATAACTGAACCATTAGCATTTTTGCATTCACAAATGTCATCTTGGCCCTCCACGCACATTCCATCGTTGAAATCACCGAACTTGCACAGCCACTTGCACATATCTGCAGAATTTGGGCAAAACGCGGCTTTCTGAAAATCTCTTCTTGAAATTCCTAAAATAAAAAAAATATTTTAAAATCGGTATTTCACAATATTTGTAGACAAATAACGAGAGTTAACTCAGCTGATAATTATAGGTAACTCGGCTGTGTGTGAGTAACCAGGAAATAGGAAATATTGTAACTCGGCTGGGTGTGGATAAAAATATAATAAAATATAAAAAAATAAAAAAAATAAAAAATCGGCATATAATGTGTTGTGTTTCTGTGAGTGATATATTGGTTTTGTGAGTTTTATATTGGTTTTGTGTGTTATTCTTTTCATGTTTTATTCTTTCATGAATTTAAAGGGGTATAAATGGTTATCCTGTGTCACTTCCCATCACCTGTTGTTTTACTCGAGAGAATACATGGTATTAATCACAGTTCAGGGACCATTCCGCCATTCCGCCAACTTAATATTACAGAAAAACTTAAATGTAAAGGGCCAGTATCTATACTAATATTATAAAAGCGAAAGTGCGTGTGTTTGTTTGTTACGCTTTCACGCCTAAACCACTAAACCGATTTTAAAAATTCTTTCACTAATAGAAAGTTACATTATATGCGAGTAATATAGGCTGTGTATGAGGTGTGTAAAAGCAAAGGCAGCAATCTCCAAAATATCGCAAACAAGTTGTAAATGCAGTTTCATAGTGATTCGAATTGAGAACCTAAATTCAATTTGCCAATCTGGTTAGTTACAAACTCAGCTTTCTCCCATCAAAATCAGAGTTTGAAAATATGTATCAAAGGCAAAGATATCAATTATTTTTTGCCTTTTTTTCAAAAAATCGAAAGTGGAGATTGCTGCCTTTGCTTCTACACAACTCATATTTTGGTAAGCTCTCGCATTATGAAATTATAAATATTTATGTATTATATTTATTATAAGTTTATTATCTCTTACAAAAGCGAGTTATTGATAACGTCGAAAAACAAAACAAATAGTTGCCTTGGTAACTATGTTGATATATTTGGGGCGAAATTTTATTTCAGGCGTCGTAGTTAATATCTATCTTTTTTTTTTTTTATATTAACTCCACACAGGAGGCCCTGAGGGAAATAATTTCCCTCAGGGCCTATGTCATCTTTGAAGATGCTGTGTGGAGGGTGCTGTTGAGGAGAGGAAGGAGTGAACATGGGTCTTGAAGAGACCCATATTGTAGGAGGGAGGAAACACAGAAGCCGGCAAATCGTTCCACAGCCGGGCTGTTGAACTCAAGAACGAGTCGTAGAAACGACCCGTTCTCATGTGACTAATGTCAACCGTGTACAAATGTTGAGCGCGTGTTTGGCGTGTTTCCCGACTATGCATCTATATAAATAAAAATGAATCTCCGAAATGTTTGTACGCGCATAATTTCCGAATGACTGTGCCAAATAAGATAATTCTTTTTCTACTACTTGTGAGCTCTGGCATTATGAAATTTGTATAAAGAAATTGCAATAGGTGGCACGCAAGCTGTTTGCAAACTGAATGTACCGGGAATGACTGTATGGAATGCTGGAAGGGGGATGGGGTGGGGGTGGGGGGAGGGTGGAGAGAACTTGGGAGGAGAGTTTGCGGGACGGGGGAAGGGGGGAGTGGAGTGGGGAGAGGGAAGGTAGAGGAGTCGGAGTGGGAACGCGAGAGGGGAAGGGGACGCGGGAGAGGAAGGGGAACGGGACGAATGGAAAAGGACAAGCAGGGAGAAACAATTTCTTTATTAAATGGCATAGTAACGCATACCGGATACCAGCTAGTACTAAATAAAAAGACATTACAATTAATATACGAGTACACACTGATCAAAACGTCGTATTATATCAAATGACAGATGAATATGAAGAGAGACCGGACCACCTCTCCCATACAAGACTTCAGTCGTACACTCATTACAATAATACTATCAGGTAAGAGGGGGTATAATTCTTAAATCTCTTACTGTGCCTGTTTTTTATAATTTCATCTGCCTGGGCTGATCTCAGCATCAGAGTTACTGCCACCATCACGACGAATAGGTAAAATAATTGCATTTTGGAAAAGAAACATAAGACACCAACTTAATATGTGGACGTTATAAGGCGATAATGTATTCATTGTGCATTTATAAAAGAAAATAATATAGGTACTTCGGAAGATTTGCACGTGTAAATTTAAGTAACGATAAATAAACATAATTGATTTCTTAATCGCAATGGGAGATAAATATTATACCGTCATGTATGTTATGCTTGACTAATAATATGAAAAAGCAGTTAAAAACCCTTTCTACAGGTTTTTGCTGCTAATGTTCAGATTCGCCCAGTTTGATTGTTGGCGACCATTTTATAAATTCGAAAGTAACTGGTTCCAAAAATAGCCGGTTCCTCGTATCCACTGGTATCCAGTGACAGCTAACCGTAGTGACAGGGACAGCTACACAGAGTGGAAGATACTCTCAGTATCGCCCTGGTGTAATACCACCGTTCAGAATTGAAACGTTGCTTGAAATGGCTTTAGCCGTGTTTGGTGACCAGATCTGAATAGCCAGGTAGTTCCTACCTTCCTCTTCACCATCTCCTTCCCCTCCCCACTACCTTCAGCCTCACAACATACCCCAAATGGGGATGCCATAGTCTCACTGGCTCCAGACGGGGAGCAGTTGGGACTCTTGTGCGGTATTCATGTAAAAAAAAGCTAACTAGTACCGGGACAAAGAAACCGCGACAGGCAGTGACGTCATATATCATATGTAGAATAGACGCGTGATATTATTATTCACAACTACCAGTTACAATAATAATCATATTTTCGTCAATCTCTCTTGAAATTATAAATCCAATAGTACTTACGCCTGCCAGGCGATGCACCTGACGCTAACTATTAATGTAAGTGGCGCCATCTTCTGGCATTGCTTTAATTCGGTTCTTTTACAATAGTAAATTTGTATACAAACTCCAAGTACGAAAACGGTTTTGCGTAAGGCGTGGCTTCAGAGTTGTTTTTTTAGCCGGATTCTTAAATTTCAACCGTACAGTCGCTAGGCTATTAATACTGTTTAATGATGATTGATGTATATGAACGTATATGTATATGATATCTATGTATATGTACAGCGTATGGTATCTATATGGATAACGCATGTAAATATAACAATGTTTGCTTTTATAGCGGCTTTACCAGCGGCCAAGAATACAAATTTCATCAAAAGATGGTTTCGCGATCGGACGTTTGTATGACATGATTTCGTTCCACTGCAAGCCGCGTATTCCGCGCAACTGACGATGTCTAAGTACGGGTCAGATGAAATTGAGTTGAATTCTCAGTTCCAGCTTTTTTCCGAATAAGTTATTATTTGTAACTATATCGAAGTGCATAAATATTTATAAATAAAATTCATAAACATAGTGGGTGCAAAATAGGTACGTACCTGAATAAACAATATATATTTTTTTTAAAATATTTTTTTTATTATTAAATTTTATTTTAACTGAGTAAAATGCAGTTTGATATAAGAAATGTCTCTTTTGACAAATTTATTCGTTTGCACAATAGGTAGTATTAGTAATTTGGGAGGCCGGTATGGGTACCGCCGCCCCGGGAATTATTGGATTATCAACAACTCTCCCATAATGGTTCGCAATTTTTGGTGACTTAACAGGGGAACCCGGGTTCTTGGTTCGATGTTCTTCAGGATCTCGGCGTCGGATGCGTCTGGCAAACGGATCGGGAGAGACTCGAGGAAAAAATATCCCTCAATGTCATCTTTGGGTTGTGTGATTATTCGTTTTAGGGAAAGGAAGGAGAGAAATTCTGGGAAGAAAAAGTGTATGAGGGGTGGGCAGGAATGTGTGAATCAATTAGTCCAGGAGTGACTAACGTATGGATTCATCCCTCCTACTGCGGTACAAGGCGATGGGTCAAGAGAGTCCAGTTGGGGAGGTCAAAAGGATTCTCTCAACCAGTCCCTCCCGATTGACCGTTTTGCATTTCGTCTATCTGTAACTTTTTGTACGTACTGTTTCCGTTTCACGAAACTGGCCTCGTGAAACCTTTTTATCCACCAGTGTTCGAATGGATCATTCTACGAGCTATCGAAGCAAAATAATCAATAGGATTATGGTACCTTCTTGCAAGAAAGTTTTAAAAGAATTGTTATTGGATAGGGTGATGGTTCTTTAGACAAATTGTAGAATTCCCGACTTGAATTAAAAAAAAAAGTGTTAGATAAAATATATGGTTTATAATTAATTAGGTAAGTATTTAAGTATTTCCTACTCACAAATCTCATGATTTCAGATGAAATTTATAATCACACTTTTTGGACGCGATGCTTACTGTTCATAGAGCTACTAGTTTAATATCAATTCAATTAATATCGTCTTGAATATCCATAAGTATGTTTATATATTGTTGATGCATTTATAATTTGGGAGGATTGGAATTTAACCTTTAATTGGAACCTTGATTTTTTAAGCAACACCTCTGCCATAGGTCACCCCAAGATTTTTAAGAGGTGCCCAGGTTCAAGGGGTGAGGTTTGTCTAGGTCTTGGAGGCGGTTGACCCGGACACACTGGACCCCAGATTCCTACCCACCCTTTAAACCCTTTTCCTTCCCACAACTCTGCTCTCCTCCTTTTCCTAAAAAAAAAACCTCCACACAGCATCCCCAAAGATGACATAGGCCCCGAGGGAAATTATTTTTCTCAGAGCCTCATGTGTAGAGCTCATGTACAAAAAAAAAATTGGGCACCCCAATTGGGCTACGTTTAGTGACTTGGTAGGGGCGCTCGGATTCATAGGGCTTGTCTAGGTTTTTGCGAAGGATGGATTCATACCTTCGTCACTCTTTAACACATTCACACTTACTCACCCTTCATACTTTTTTTCGTTCCCAGACCTTCCTCTCTTTCCTTTCCCTGAAAAGACCCTCCACAAAACAACCCTTAGAATGATTGGCCTTGAGGGAATTTTTTCTTTTTCCTTTCCTCCTTTTTTCCATAAAGAGCCTCCTGTGAAGATAACGTTAAAAAAATAAAATTTAACATTTTGTCGTTTGGGATTGAAGAAAGACATTTCTTGTTCATTTCAAGTAATTTTATTTTGTGTTTTCAATATAATATTACATTCGTTGGAAGTAACATTTTTCAAAATATGTATGTAAATATATATATACAATTTTACTTTTTTTTTGTTATATAAATAATATTAGTTGAGTTTATACATGTATGTATATTTCACACAATATTATATTTAAGGTCATCATTGGTCATATATAACTTATCAGAAAACTAGTGTACGAAATTTAAATGGGATGGAGATGTCAGAAGAGCGTGAGATGGATCGCACGCTAAATGGACTTACAACCATACATCTCGTATAAGAGTGTTGCTATTGCACACGATAGATTTTTTTCCCAAAAAACAAATATTTGACAGACAAGTATGCGCGCAAATAATTTATTATTAAATGAGCCGTTGCTAGAAATCCACCAAATCAATTACAATGCATTTTAAAGCGCATGCACTAATAGTCAAGTACCCACTTGCAAATTTTAACTGCATTTTTTGCTGTCTTACAAAGTATTATTTTGATATATTTTAACTAACCATGGCGGAAGTGTCTTAAAAATGCAATCGGAAGACGAATATTTCATTGTTTCGGAAGGGGATCGGGGGATAAGGGGGGGGGGGGGGGTTCATGATTTTTTTCGTCATACCAGCGTAGTGTTGCGGCCCGCGTGACTTGTACGTATGTGGCCCGAAGAGAAAAAAAGGTTGAGTTGCTATCATTGCTAAACGGATGTATGTAATACATGCAGGTAAGAGTGTGATTTAATTTTCCAAATTAAAATGTTTCAATTTTATACAATTTAATGTTTTGAATTTTCCTTTGATGTATAGATATTATGTCAGCTCTACAAAACAGGACAAATCCTGTTAGATTAATCTATTGCGCATTATAATTTGTTTTTAGGAATTTTTGAATTGTTTCTAGCTTTTTTCTGTAATGAATGAATGATGTTAGGAAGTAATGAATGGTTTTTAATGTTTTTTTGCAATTTCAGTGATAAGGTTTACTAACAAAATAATTATTCAATGAATACCAACAAATAGACACAGGGTGTTAAGAGACGCACTTGACATACTTTATCCCGAGATTCCTGAGTAATAAATTTAAATGAAATTTTGGTCACCAGTGATATTTTTGGTAGTTTTTAATTTTTTTTTCTAATACAATTTTCTTTTGAAAAAAATCTTAAAACGTCACTGGAGACCGAAATTTCATTTACTTTTTTTACTTGAAAACAATGTCAAGATTCGCTGGTTAAAGTAAATCAGGCACGGGCTTTAACCCTCTGCTCCCCGACTGGACATGTATCTTCTATAAAACCTGTAAAACCACGAAAACCAAATCCCTAAAACCATGTACCTTCCATACCAAAAACAATTTTGTCATCACATTATTGGATATTATTTTATAGGTTGGCAATTTTTAGAAGCTTAGTTTAAAAAAAAGAGAAATTATTTTACGTTGAGTCGTCACATGGTTAATCGAGTTATTTTTCGAGAAATTAGAATGAGGAAAAACATTTTTTTCATATGGTTAACCAATAATGTCATTATCTACCAAAAATGTAAGCAATTAATAAACATTTCATTATAATTTAAATAAAAAGAAAATAATAAAAATTGTAAGATAAATTGTTACTTATCCTCCCTGACGGTACAAAAATGTACCGGAGGAATTTTACCTTAAGGAGTTTTCAAAAATTACAAAAAAAATCGGAATGATTTACAAGCTACAAATAACAAATAATCCACAAAAAAAAATTATGAAATTTCTCTTAACCTATGTTCATGGATCAAAGTGTTAACAGCCTGTGAATCGATGGGATTCATTGAATTTTAGTACTTTAAGAGAAATATAAACGCTAGAAATATTTCAATTCTCATGCCTCCAAAATTTAAAATCGAGCGTCTTATTTGCATGAGGCAAGTAAGCGAAAAAGTAGTTTTTATTTTTTTTTGCATAATTTTATAAGAATGAAAAAAGTTAGAACATAAAAAACCTCACAAATAGTCTTAGCCATAAAGGGGTATTTAAAAAAAAAAATGTTTCTTCACAGTTTCTGCAAAAACATTTTTTTTAGTGGTTTACGCTTATGTTTTTTGTTATGTAAATAATAATTTTATTGTTATTCTAATACAAAGAAAAGCTAGTCAAAGCTTCAATTTATCCGTAGCTTTTTTTAAATATTCATACTGTAAACCGATTCGTCGTAAAGATTAATCTAAATAGTATCTAAATAGGATTTCAGTATAGCTTCATCTTTAGCTTTAGCAGTGCCCCGTAATAAAACCTGATGGTGCCCGGGTAACGAATCTATTTTTTTTTCACAAAATTCGTACAGGTTTTTTCAAAGGAACTACTATCAAGTATCCCCTATCCCTAACACTTTGCCCCTTACCCCTGGCCTCCTACCTCCTGCTCCCTGCCGCAATCTCCTCTACCGCCATTACCCTCCATTTTTTTTGTGCTCCTTTTATATATTTTTTATATTAATCTTTCTTTGCACACCATCGAAACCCTCGTCCAACACCAAGAGAGCTGTTAATCATCAGCATTGCATGTACACAGTTCGTCTTGGCCTTCCACGCACATCCCGTCGACGATTTTAAAACTCTCGCACAGCTCCCTGCACAAGTCTTGAGACCTTAGACAAATCGGCGATTGATCCCGTTTCGAAATTCCTGAAAAAACCTTATTTATTAATCAAGTATTTGTTCAGCATCTCCATAAACAATTGTTCACCACAGTGTAAAAACATAGAATAAATTACATAACACAAGAATTGCCTTCCGTAATTTCAAAAAATTTTCAAAAGAAACAAATGTCACTGGCTTAGTACCTTTTGGTTCTAGAGCATTTAGCATGCGGTCTGTCACTCTTAACTTGCCTTAAATTTTATATTTTGTGGCGGCATTTCTTATTTTTTCTTCATTCTATGTGTAAAACAATAAAAATATATTTTTTTAGCTTTTTAGATAATTTAAAAAAAAAGTCTGTGAGAGAACGTTTTATTTTTATTTCTTTTATATATTCAATAAATGAATCAAATTATATTAAAAAAAAAACACGGAGCTCTACAAAATAAACTTGATAACAATCAATAAAAAAAAAAATAGATTTTAGTATTTATGCATTATCGGGAACTCAAAAGTTTACATTCCACCAAATTTTAAATGTTTACTATATCAAAAAGAAACAAAATTTTTAATGAATATTCTTGAAATACTTCTAATTATATATTTTTTTACAAATTTAATGTCATATTCATATTAAGAACAATGATGAAAATTTTAATTTTTCTAAACTCGATTGAAATCTGGCGAGGTACGCGTGACGTCGCGCAAACCTCGATTTTGTCGGTTAACATTAAGTTCAAGCGGGTCGGTGATGAAATCAATAAATCCCAAAATAAATAATTAGCAAGAATTCAATTGGTCCGCCGAGGAAGCGAACACAGTCTGTCAGAATCTGCCGACCAATGATAGGGCGATTAAATATCTTATGCTTTTAATCGCTTATTAATTCTGCGTAAAATTAAATTTATTAAAATTAATGTATTTGGAATCAGCTTTTCTTGATCTGTATCAGAGGTTCCCAAACTGGACTGTACATTTATGAACCGTCAGGGGCCTATTTCGGCTTTCTAGGGTCCACGTCAGTCAGAAAAAAATTCACAGTCCACGAGATTTGAATGGAAGAACCTACACATGAGTCGAGCCTCATTTATGCTAAGTCAACATCAACATTCAGGCGTATCTTGTGCAGATTGTGTATCAGGTATGATATATTTGATAATTCATAACATTGTTTTTTGAGGTATATAAATAGAGTCTACGTTCCTTTTCTCGCCAGAATTATTGTATTGAAAGGAAATTTAGGGTAGCGTTTGGGTGGAAAATTTTCCAGTTCACCAATTTGTCATTGACAAACGTTCAGAATGATGATGTTTTGGCGTACAACATTTAAATGTACTTCACACAGACTTCAAAACTAGGTTTGAAGAAGTATTGTCTGTTAATATCACAATGGATTTGCGATCCGTATGGTGACATTGAAGAATCGAATATCATAAGAAAAACTGCAAGACTTTTAGCTTCCTTAACATTTAAAGGGAGTTCATTGAACATTTGATAAGTATTGATGATGATAAATTTGTCTAAAATCTAAGCCCAAAATCTATGCGGCTTCTTGTAGTCATAGACTAAACGTTGCCCCACAATCTGCATGTTAAAATGTTCATATGTTGTAAGTCATTCGTTTTTTTTTGTTGTTGTATTATTTAATACACGGATCAATGCTAGACCATAGTTCCCAGTACCCCTTATTCTTTACCCCTACCCGCCGCTCGCTTTCAGTTATGCTACTGTGACAGTCCCCTCCAATGCTGTTTCCCCCATTTTTTAGTGCTCCTTTTATAATTTTTCCTATTTTAAACTTTCTTTCCATACCATCAGCATTTTCGCACGTACACAGTTCGTCTTCACCTTCCACGCACACCCCTTCCCCGAAGTCAACAATGTTGCACATCTGCGTGCACACGTCCCGAGACTTTAGGCAAACCGATTCTTCATCCCGCTTTGAAATTCCTGAAAAAAAACCTTCTTTATTATTCACGTATTTATTTCGCATCTCCATAAGCAGCTGTTCACCACGGTGTAAAAACATAGATTAAAGAATAAAATCCTCAATTTTCACCTACTTTCAAGATTTAATTGTACTTCAAACAGAGCTCGAAATTAGATTTGAGAAGAAATACTGATTGTAAATTAGCACTAACAAAAAAGTTAAGGGGAACTTCAGAAAGGGATCTCCACAGTCCTGTCTTCAGAAATAAATACCTGCATTATGAACTATCGCAAGAAAGTTTTTTTATAGCTTTTCCGACTACATACCTCGTGGAAAGGGATAGCCAAATTAAAAGGGGTGTTGAAATTGCCTGATTTTGAGTTGGTATGGAACCATATTCTGTAACCTATAATAATTTCACTGCAGTTCCTTGTGAAAATTTCCTCCTTGTGACTTTAGCTCTAATAAGGCAAGATATTTATAACAAAATTGTATTTGTTCTGGACTTGACAGAAAATAACTAGTTACATTATTTTATGGAGTACTAATTCAAGTGGCAATTGAAAATATCCGCATATATTAAGGTAAAGGTAAGGAACTCAAAAACATTGTAATTTCTCGAGAAGCTTTCCTGAATTCTAATTCAGATATAAAAAGAAGCATGGTTTTTTCAATTTTACCCCATGCTACCGCCTATGCTACTATGTCTCCTTTGCAATCCCTTCCTTTGTCTCTCCCTCGCCCCCCACTTCTCCATCACCGCTCCCCTGCGTGTACTTTCCTACGCGTCCGTTTCCCGCCTCAGTTCCCCTCCTGCGTTTCAAAACATCTATAATAAAACACGCTACATATCTCTACTCAACGTTGTCCATAGATATAAATAAAACATAGTTATTTTGTAGAAATAGTTTTCATCCGCCAAAACGCATACGCGCCGTTAGACAGTGTTAATTTTTAATTAAATATTTTTGTTTGAAATGGTAAAAAAGTGAGGTGACAAAATTGTTTATGATACATTTGTACGATAAAATGAGTGTTTTTTTTACATAATCCGTGATTTTACTACCGGTTTCACATTAAAACATCACGTAAGTCATTTTTACATTTTTTTAATGTTTGCATTCTAAATTTTAATGTATATAAATATTAATATTTAATTTTATGAGCTTTAATTGCGAAGCGGAAATAAACAAAATTTTTATAAATCTGACAGTTCTTTTAAGACAAAAAACTTGCACAAAGGCGATAGGCTGGAGTGGTGAACACTTTTAAACATATAATCTGGCAACATTTTATTATTTTACTTATAAATAAATACTAGGGTAATATAGACTAAACGTTGCCCCACAATCTGCATTTAAAACATAAATTGTTCGTTTAATATTTTAGTTTAAGTTTTTAATATAATATTAAAACCAAGGAAAAATGTAATCTCTTACCGTGACTGATTTTAATGGATTCATCTGCCTGAGCTGAGTTTAGCATCACCACCAGGATTACCGTCGTCACGAAAAGGAAAAACAATTGCATTTTGAAAATAAACGATAAGATATAATTTAGTATTATAGGTATGAGCGTTAGCACACTTCAAAATGTGATTGCATATGATGACTTCATGCAGAATATATGTGCAATGTGAATATGTATTCCTAGGCCGACCAGGGGACCGATTCTTCAATCGATGCCGCTCGCGATTGCCGCCGAAAGAACGTTGGTCGACATTGTTATCTTCGAGTTTCGTCGAAGGTATGTCAGACTTACATGCCAAACGCCAAACGTCAAACAAACAACAAGTGTATCGAATCCAAGTCGAACCTATCGATACCGTCTTGTCTTCGACGAAACTGTCAAAATTTAGTTTATTGCTAACAAAATAGTTTTCCGCACGCTCTTCGAAGGACGGGCATCATATATTTTTCCACATATTATTATTTGATTTTACGGCGATATTGGCTGCAACACAAATTGTGGAGCAAGCTGACGTAGCTGCTTTGAGACCAACAAGGAAGTTTCGCCTGAGGGCCGATTTTTTCCCCAATCTTTTAGGCGAAGACTTCGTCAGGAATTTTAGACTTAAGGCAGTATTCTAGTCTAGAAAAAAAAAAAATTCCTTCGTATTTCCAAAGTTTAAATATTCAAAAATCTCCTTAAAAGGATTTTTCGAAATTCAGATTCTTTTGAAAGTTATAACCATTTTAATGTCGCGATTTAGACGGAATCTAACCAGAATCTGAATAGATCAAAATTTTAAACGCACTTTTCTCAAAATCACTTTTTTCATGACGGTTGACATGATATCTCAAGTTCTACGTAACCAATTTGCTTGAAATTTGGTGTGACCCTTTTTCATACTTTACTCTATGGCGGGAACTAAAACTATAACAAAATTTTAATTTTTACTATTTTTAATAATAATTGGAAAGTCAAAAAAACGGGTACAAAAATGAATTTTTTATTTCAGACAGCCGCCATTTTGCGAAAAATTTTTTTTTGACCTTAATTTAGTTCGGGCCATAACTGCATTTGTTTGGATTAAGACTTAATTTGATTTTTTTTTAGATTACTAAGAGGTTTGCAATCGTGTCAACCAGGTGTGCCATTTTTTTAGACCCCTCCAATTCAACACCATGTAACTTTTTGAATTTTGAAATTTTTCGTTTGATTTTTTTTTTATGTATTCTTTAATAATTAATTTTTTATATATTCTCTAATTCTTTAATATTTAAATTATTATTAAATTAAATTATAATAATAATTATAATTTAATTTAATAATAATTTAATTTGGTTAAATAATGGCCTTTAAAAATATTATGGTTTTTTATTGCACCTGAAAAAATACCTACAATTTATGCTTCTAGACTAGTATACCTCAACAAAGCCTAAAATTAAAGTACGTCAGTTGGTAGTCACTGGGTCTCCGTTCATAATACCTCCAAACCATTCTTTAGCTCTAGATGTCGAAACAGTTGAGCCCAAAAATGTTTTTAAATTAACTTTATAATTTATCTGTTATAATGTCGCTCTGCAGGTGTTAGCAGCATTTCTTTTCCACGGGTGATAGTTACCAGCTGTTTTTGGTTTTGAGTAATGTACCCGCCAGTTACTTTAAAAAAAGTGCGGTAGTAATTTACGAGGTGACACTTGTTTCGTTTTTAACACTTCAATTTCACACCATAAAAACGTTAAAAACATCAGAAACATAGACAATATTCATAGGGCTGTCAATATAATCATCTCTTCAATATTCAAGAATGCGTATAAATGAAACTTTCGACAAAGTTCGCCGGGACGACGTAATTATTTTTCAGTCACAGATGGCGCATAACGAATAACTCTTGATCGCTGTTGGAGAATTGAGCCCCTAGTGCGTATCTATATGTTACACTTCGACGGCTCCAATTAAGACTGCAGTAACTCAAAATTTGGTGTTTTTGAGTTAGTTATATTTTCGGGTTTCGTAAATTTTTATCTACATGCCAAGAAGACTTTTGTTACTCTAACAGTTATACACCGAGAGAAAAAACCATTTAAAAATAGTTGTAAGTCACGATGTCATCAGTTTTCCATGTACTTAAGAAGTAAGTTGAGTTACTGCGCTTTTTATCGGAATTTTTTATTTTTCTATCGTCGTAAGTCAGCCTTACTTCTTTTTTCCCTGGAGAAATATCGATATTATCATTTGAATTGCGTTTGACAGTTGATGTTCAGTCATTGCGGTTTGCATATTGTAGTGATAAAATTGAAAATATAAAGAGAATTGTACCGTGAAAGTGTTACACATGAGAATTTCCAGTAGGACCACCAAAATAATAGCTAATGGTAAAGCATTATTGTCTACAATGCAATCTGGTAAGTGTAAACATATCTCGGACATTACTTAAAATTTTTTCAAGTACTCGGACCCATAATCTTATTTTCACGATATTATAACATTACCAGAGATATGTATGACGTATGGGGCATACCTGACTTATTAATACAAAATTCTAGTTCCTCGAAAATCGGCTCGTGAATTCTTATTTTTTACATATTGTTTGTTCATATTGTAATATAATAATACAGAGTCTACTTCTGATGACTTATTGGGTCCCAATGGAGATCAGCAAGATTTTAGTGGAGTGAACTCTGATGATGGTTGGAAGCCTGATGAATGTAGTAATTCAAGACCTATAGAATTGAGTGTTTGTAGATCAACCTCCCCTGATTTCATGTTGCTTTTTAATGAGGAAACAGGATTATCCTATCGTGCTACTAAAATAACTGCTAATAAGGATACTCTGAGCGCTATACGTATTTCATAAAAATGATTACATTTTAAAATGCTTCAAATTAATAGAAATGTTTTAGTTCGAGATATATTTGGTGATGTAAAATGGAATCGGATTGCAAATCAAACTGCAGCTTTAACTGCAAGAATACTTTGCACGAAGAATCCCGAAAAAAAATATTCGCAGCATTCTGGAAATTGCGAAGTCATGCCATGCAGTGGAATTTTATTTGTCAACACGTGGACTTAGTGCTGAAACAAATTGCGGCTACAAACCGTAACAACTCCAGGCATGGAATTTTGCAAGAATATTATTTAAACATAAATCAGAGTAATAAACAACGTGTTTGCCAAACAATGTTTTTGCAAACATTGGAGATCTCTGAAAGAATGATAGGTACTACATGTGGAAAAATTGACGAAAGAGGTGCAGAATGCTTGATCAGCATGGGATACATCTCACAAGATCTAATAAAATTCTCCCTGAATTCAAAGATTCGGTACACGAACACATACAAGCCTTTCCTGTAGTGGAGTCACACTATACCAGGAAATCATCTAGGAAGCTTTACCTAGAAAGAGATCTGAACATTTTCAAAACGGACAGGCTGCATCTAGATTGGCAGAAAGAAAGAAGCATTGAAATATCTGCTACACTGAGACAGTACTCAGATGCATCAGATTTCCATTATACACTAAAAAAGGACAGCGTCAGGTGTGTGAGAAATTTATAATAGCTACAGAAGAAGAAAAAGTATTGTTTAAAGATGCTTACGAAACACACCAGAAAAATAAAGTTCAGGGAAGGATCTCAAAAAACTCGAATAAAGAGAACGCTGAAATTGATTTGTAGCTAAACAAAGCTGTATTTTTTTTGCAAAAGGTTTTACAAACACCTCTGTCAGTGAGTAGTTTTTATTACAAAAGAAAGAACGCAATGTACATTTTATCATTTATGATATCGGAAAGAAACAGGGCCACTGCTTTATTTGGCATGAATCTGGAATTTTTACATGTCTACTAAAAAAATTAACTTCAGTTTAACAAAAGAGTATACGTAAAGTTATATTCTATTCGGATAATTGCAGTGGACAGAACCAAAACCGAAATGTGTTTTCCATGTTAGAATATACCACACGAACCCTCAAAATTGACGAAACGCATCATTTTATGGAGAAAGGACACACACAATAAATGAGGGTGAT
Source organism: Glyphotaelius pellucidus (assembly GCA_936435175.1). Classification (NCBI taxonomy): domain Eukaryota; kingdom Metazoa; phylum Arthropoda; class Insecta; order Trichoptera; family Limnephilidae; genus Glyphotaelius; species Glyphotaelius pellucidus. The sequence goes on along the minus strand of OW386544.1, from coordinate 13,652,706 downwards.
TTTATGCATGCCACAATAGAAAATCCAAGAAAAGGGAAAATTTTACTTGCCCGTACTTGTCATGCTGATTCGATGTGCGAAAGTGAAGGGTTTACCATATGAAATTAACGAAATGAGCTATGAATACTTTTTGGATTTTAAGTCACTCATTTTGCAAACAAATTGAAAAAAAAAAAAACAATAATTCAGTTGTAAAATGAAATAAAGTACGCGATGTATCTGCGACATACAATAATCCATTGGAGGTGTATATAAGGTATGGTTACGTGGAAGAACCACTAACCATCATTTTAGAAAAATGGACAAGAGGCAGGCGACTGGACAGATTAGTTGAACCTGTTGCTGTGTATAATCAAAAACAAAACATCGATAAACTTAAACATAAAAGATCTGCTAGCATTATGCGTACTGATTCCAAAGACTTACCATAGTTTCTATGTTTCACTAATTTTTTCCATTGAAGAAACTTCCATTGGACATTCTTATGCCAGCGATGATCTGTCTGATGATTCAGAAAGCAAATGAAATTTAATAATGCTCTTTTTCTTCTATAATTTTATGTAATTAATTAAGAATTTCTTATAGTTTATGTATGTAACAGTTTCTAAACAAATATATATATTTTCAGTTGATCGAACTAAAAATGTTTTTTATGCTGTTTTTAAACACTGACACATAATAACTTATGAAAAACTCTCAACTGTGGAATTTTAATGTCCATAAATGGTGTTTTTTTAGTGTCAAAATAAAGCAGCTTATCGCTACTTCTATAATTTGTTTAATTTTTCCCTGTAACAAAGAAGTACCTCAACATACTACCTTGATTGATTTCATATAAACTCCGAGGAAAACAGCAGTAAGTCCAAAAACCCTTTAAATTAGTGCAAATTTGAGGAAAATACTAAAAAAATATTAATCAGTTAGAAAGACTATTAAAAAACCATACTTATTCAATTTAAATAAAATTCAAAACCCTCATCTAAGATTATGCAGAATTTTTTGAACTTTAAAATCGCTCTCCTGCAAAATGACAAAAAGTGAGTTACTGCAGTCTTAATTGGAGCAGTCGACTTGCGCGTATTAGGAACGATCGATAAAAATAAATTTCGTAAATTAGTATTTTTTCTAATCGCTCTTTAAAATGTTTTATGCTTAATTGATTATATTCACTTATAAAATAATAATCAGAGCAATGTTCTGGTTGACACTGATATTAAAAAAAAACTGTTAAAACGTTTAATACAATTAACATCACCGAAGAAAAAATATTGTCATAAGATTAAAATTTACTTAGGAGATGTAGGAACTCTTGTGCGGTATTAACATTAAAAAAAAAACGTTCGTAATCATTTTGTTGTATTGCACTTTAAAACACTGACAATTTACTCACAATTGTAACGCGGAAAATCTTTTCGTTATTTTATTTTTTTATAAGACGGATTACGACTAACCCAAAAATGTTTGAAAATTTTCTACCACCGCCACAGTAAGCCGAAAATGTTGCTTGTGTCGTGATGGAGGACTGAGCCAACCAAAGAATCGAACACGGGACTCTCGGGTGGGACCTAAACGCGATGCCAACTCAGCCAGTGACCGGTCATATTTTATTTATTAACATTATTTATAACAAGTTTAATTCGTAGAACATCATTTTATTTTATTTTTTTTTTAAGAAAAACTCTTTTTTTAAGGTTATCCCCATCAATATAATAAATCATTGAAGATGAAGATAACAATAATAATCTAAACAAAAATATAAAAGAGAAAAAGACACAGAAAAATAGAAAAAGACAATGGTCGCAACTGGGACTCGAGCCCAGACTTCTCGTCTAACCGATCTTTTGACAGAAGGTTTGGAAGAGGACAGGAAAGACAGGAATTTGGGAGGCGGGAATGGGTACCGCCGCCCCGGGAACCTTTATTGGATAACCAACACCTCTGCCAAAGGTCACTCCAAGTGGTTCGCTACGTTCGGTGACTTAGCAGGGGTGCCCGGGCTCATGGGGTGAGGTTTGTCAAGGTCTTGGAGATGGATGACTAGGACACACTGAACCTCAGATTCCTACCCACCCCTTAGACCCTTTTACTTCCCAGAACTCTCCTCTCCTTCCTTTCCTTAAGAAGGCCCTCCATACAGCATCCCCAAAGAGGGAAATTATTTTCCTCAAGGCCTCCGGTGTGGAGCTCATGTAAAAAAAGGTGGCAATAGTGAAATTGGTTAACGCGCACGACCCGGTTAGACGTGAGGTCTGGGTTCGAGTCCCAGTTGCAATCATTGTCTTTTCTATTTTTCTGTGTCTTGTTATCTTTCATATTTTCGTTTAGATTATTGTTGTTAACTTCTTCTTCAATTAATTTTTTTTTATTTATTCAATAATATTGTTATTTAAATTATAAAAAACAGTTTTTTTTAAACAAGTTCTGCTCTATAATTATTATTTCGCGTGATAGCTGTTTCACTGTCTGATGGCATTACCAAACTGTAAGAAATAAATAAATATGTACATATATATTTTTTAAGATTCGACCGGTCAGTGGTTGAGTGGGCATTGCGTTTGGGTGCCACCCGGGCGTCGCGTGTTCGATTCCTTGACTGGCTAAGTCCTCCATAACAACACAAGCAACATTTTCGGCTTTCTGTGGTGGTATTAGTAGATGTTCAAACATTGTTGGATTATTCGTAATCTTGATTTGTATCTTTGTAAATTAAAAATTTTTGTTTCGCTTAATTAAATGAGATAAAATTATGAAAACACTTTTTTGGACGGGAGGTTCCACTGTTCACAGAGCAACTGCTTTGATACATCAATTCATGTCATATCGCCTTGAAAATTCAAATGATTCAGTTTTCATATTTTAACGCATTTGGGGAATAAATGAAAGACATTTCTTATTCGTTCCACATAATTGTAATTCGTCTTTTCTACTTAATATTTATTTATTTATTTATTGACGCTCTGTTGGGCTTTTACATACCAAATAAAAATTTATTTTATAACGGTAGTATAACATAATTAAAAAAAAAAACAGTACAAAATACTTAAATAAATCAGAATACATAATAAATCAGAATATAACAAATGCTAAATCCACATGGATGACTTTAGAGAACTCGTAGGTACAATTCATATACCTATGGGCAACAAAAACATAAAAAAAACAAATTTTTACTTAATTACTCGTTATTTGCATCTAGAATAAAAACAAACAAAAGAAAATCGAAATAAAATAAAATGATTTCTCATTCATTATTTACATCTAAAAAGTGGTGGACTAATATGGCCTTAAATGTGTCGAAGTTTAAATTAAAAATGTCAGCAACATCAGTTAGTTCATTGCCCAACCTATGTATTCACGGCGAAGTTATTGTTGCAAAATAAAATATTCCGCCTGGTGTATTTTGGAGGTTTATGTATAGATAACAAATTTACAGTGTCAGGGCAGTCCAACCTTGAATGAACAATTTTATATAATAAAAGGAAATGAAATATTATCGCCTTTCAGATAATTTCGATGAGTTAAGTTTACTGTGTAAATTGGCATAATTGATTTCAATAATAGGAAAACCAACTTTGAAATTAATAAAACGTAAAAATTTATTTTGAATTTTTTCAATTTTTAAACAATGAGAGTTGAAATGAGGTTACCAAATGTTTGAATTGTATTCAACCTGACTTCTAACCAAAGACGTGTATAGTAATTTTATGGTTTTTATCTTATTAAAGTCTTTAGCCATTCTGAAAATAAATCCAAGCATTTGTAATCCCTTACTGTCGTAGAAAGCATTGTAACGTTTCTCCAAACATGTATTTATATATTTTTTATTTAGTGTAATATAAATATGTAATTTATTAAACACATTTGGAACTTATAACCACCTATGCATAAACCGTGGCGGTCGGTGTGAGTTATAAATTCTGCCGTTATATTAATATTCAACTGAGGCATAGAACAAAAAAAGAAAGTTGGAAGTGCCTTGCCGACGCGTTTTGTGAGCCAATCGGGACATAAATTTTAAATACAAAACTGTGTTTACGAAATTTAAATGGGATGGAGATATCAGTCGAATGTAAGTGGGATAGAGCGCACGTTAAATGGATCAAATGGAACACAAAATTTCTTTTTTAGTCTGTGTGTTGAAGTGATAGTATAATTTAATTTACTAGGCGTTCTTTTAAATAGCATTGTTTCATTTTTATACACTTAAATGTTTTATATTTTTCTTTGGTACAGAGGTATTGTGTCAGCTGTAAGAAACAGGGCAAGTTCTGTAAGATTACGATAAGCAGTTTTTGAATTGCTTCTAACGTTTTTCTCTAATGAATCTTAGTAAGTGTGGTTTTTAATGTCTACTACCATTCTAGTGATTAGGATTATTAATAAAAATGCTAAAACAATGAAAACTATCAAATAGATACAGGGTATTAAGGGACATATCTGACTTACTTTAATCAAAGTTTCCTGATGTATTTGGAATAAAAAATGTCAATGATATTTTGGTGTAAAAGTATATTTTGTGATATTTTATTGTTTACAATTATTTTTTCTCTTTCACACGTCGTCACTCAGTCGAGTAACCGCCCGACTCTGCAGACCGACTCCAAATGTCCAACACCTACTGATTTTGATGTTTTTAGTTGAAAAAAAATAAAAATGTCATCAGAGACCGAAACTTTATTTATTTTTTTTATTCAGCACTTTGAGCTTTAGCAGCAACTCTTAGAAAATTTAAAATAACCTATCAACATAGTACTACCTACCCCAACCCCACTGTCCCATGCCTCCTGCTGCCTTCTGCCTACTGCCTATTCTGCAACCATGATATAGCCACCTCCATCGCTATTTCCCACTCTTCTTTCAGTGTCTCTTTGAAAAATATATTTTAGTCCTCTGTAATTCTTAAAACTTATCTCCAAATTTAATTCTTCTTTGCCTACTCTCCGAACCTTCACCATCACCCCCATTTTTGCATGTACACAGGCCTTCCAAGCACTCTCCGTCCTCGTAGTTAACAGAGCTGCACACATCCTTACATGCGTCCGGAGACTTCAAGCAAATCGTTGATGCATCCCGCTTCGAAATTACTGAAAAAATATTTTTTAATTAGTCATGTACTTATTTTGCATCTCCACAAGCGTTCACGATGTGCATAAAAGCATAGAATGAAAAATACAACGCAAGAAGTGAGTGCCTTCTGTACAGATTGAATGGCAAAAAATGTACTACTGACTTACTTACCACATTTTGGTTCTAGTTTAAAATTTCTTCTTATTAAAGTCTTCTGAAAATGTACATAGAAATTCCATTTATCATGGTGAAACCCAGTTTTATATTTAAATATAGGTCAAAATTAGCCTTGTAATTGGATCACTAAACACGCCGTCAATACACTTCTTGTGTTATTCTTTATTCTATTCTACATTAAAAGAATCTATTTTACTTTTTAGGTAATTTCAAAAAATCTATTCGCGATGGACTGTATTTATTTATTTATTAATTTTTGGGAAATCGAAAATTTATATTTCATCAATCTGTAATTGTGTAGTTGTTCCAAAAAAGGAACCTTCTGACATAAATACTTGTAACTAATTATTTTTTTATTAATTTCGTTTTCATAGTTCAAAAGATAAATTTTTAAAGCCCGCCAAAACGAATAAAATGTAATGAAGTAAAAAGAAAAGTACAGGTGATTGAGCGTTTGTTGATCTGTCTGTATCAGAGGTTCCCAGAATGGTCTATATGTGAACCGCCAGGGGTCAATTTTGACTTGCTGAGGGACCACGTCAGAGAGAAAATAATTCGGGGTATCCACGAAATTTAAATGAAAGTGAGTTGACGCCCATTTATATCAAGTCATCAATAAAATTCAGGCTTTCCGTAAACGACGTATTAGGTACACTTAACACAGATTGTATAGACAATTCTTATAATAGACAAAGAAATGACATTTTCGTTATTTATTTTTGGGGTGTTACGCCGTGTTGCGCTACCTCTTTCTTTAGCCAACGTTTCGGACAGCGTGACATTGTCCACCATCAGGGCAGATGAGTAATTGATATTGGTGAAGTGTGTGCTTATGTATGTAGAAGCGATACCATGTTCCGGATAGGACAAGGTCTATGTAGGCCAGACAGAGCGGACGATCTCCAAAAGAATATCAGAACACTTTCGAGCTTGCAAACTTGGCCACCCTGACAAATCGGCAACAATTATTCTGTAATACCAGCTCGTAGGGGGGTGAAGCTGTCAACACGGTATCACTTCTACATACATAAGCACACACTTCACACAATATCAATTACTCATATGCCCTCATGATGGACTCTGTAAGTTTTGGCGATGAAAATTTAAAAGAAATGACACAATTGATAATTATTCATTAATTTTGTTTATTGCGAAACATAAACAGAGTCTAAGTTCCTTTTCTCGCCAGAATTAATTTATTGAAGTATAAATGCATACGATGACATTGAAGAATCGAATATGGTTAGCAGTTTTGATTGGAAATAAGCACTAACGAAGATCTTTTAGGGATGTTCAGAAAGGTATATATCCACAGTTCTGTTTTCAGATACAAAAAACTACATTACGGAAAAAATTGACGTTGATACTCGTAGGTTAAGTAAAATTAAATATTCGGGAGAAAGGGAGTCGAAAGAAACAACATCCCGCAATTTGTCTTGGGAAAAATTTAGGAACCTTTGATCTATATGAATGTACGTTTTGAAGCCTGTATAATTTCACTGGAGTTATTTATTTTGGATTTATTTTTTGTTACCTCTAATAAGAAAAGTTATAAAACCAAAAAAATAAATGAAATTTCTAACAAAATTGTATGACTTAACAAAAAATCGCTCGTGACTTTATTTTATGGAGTTCTATTTCAGATGATTGTTGAAAATGTCCTTTTATAGTACGACAAGATATTAAAAATACAAAATCACGTTATTTTTTTGCGTTAGTCCTGCGTAAAATGTGGTTCAACGAACTCAAAATTGGTGTATGTAATTTCTCAAGAGTTCATTTATGTTACCACGAAGCACTACATACTACTACACTACTACATTTTTTTCTACTATTATAATATATATTACCTACTAACTAAATTTTGGTCCTCACAACATCGAGACAGCACACGAAAACTAGAAGATTTTCAGCTTTCTTAACATTTAATGGGAGTTTATTGAACATTTTAAAATCTATGTAATAAGTTTTGTTTTGTTTTCCCAATAAATTTGTCTTAGGAAATCTAGCAGCTTCTCGTAGGATAACCATGAACTAGGCTTAAGATAATAACACCTTTTAATATATAATCTGGTAATAATTTAATTTTTTAAATTACAAATGATTCGAGTAAAATTCCAATAAACCAAACGTTGCTTTACGATCTGCCCTTTAAAATTTTCATTGTATCTTTTTTTATTTTTGAGTTATTTAATACACGGATCAATATTTTTATACATGAGCTCCACACAGGAGGCCCTGAGGAAAATAATTTCCCTTAGGGCCTATGTCATCTTTGGGGATGCTGTGTGGAGGGTTTTTTTTAGGGAAAGGAAGAGGAGGAGAGTTCTGGGAAGGAAAGGGGTTTAAGGGGTGTCCTGTCATCCGCCTCCAAGACCTAGACAAACCTCACCCCATGAACATATTAATCCGTTGAAAAATGTAATCTCTTACCGTGTCTGACTTTAATAAATTCATCTGATTGAGCTGAGTTTAGCATCACCACCAATATCATCGTTGTCACGAAAAGATAAAAAAATTGCATTTCGGAAATTAGCCGATGAGATGCAATTTATTATTATGTAAACGTTAGCCCTCTTTGAAATGTGAATTCGTGTGATGACTTCACGCAGTATTTATATTTATGCGGATGTATTCGTAGGCCAACTGCATATCTACACGTTACACGCTTATTAGGTATGTTCGATAAAAACAAATCTAGGAAACCAATATTTTTCCTATCGCACTTACTTAATGTTTTTATGCTTAATTGATTTTATTAACTTATAAAATGACAATTAGAGCATTTTTCTGTATGAATGATATTTAAAAATTGTTTTAAATAACACCACGGGGGGAAAATAGTAGCACGGGTGGAAAATAACACCACGGGGGAAAAATTACTCCACGTGAAAATAACACCATGGGGGGAAATTTATTGCATTGCACTTTAAAACACTGACCATTCTGTCATGATTGTAATGCGTTAATCCTGAAATTTTAAGAATTTATTTTATAAACATTTATTTTCATTTTTTCTTTTCTTTTAAAAAGAAAGACAAACATTACCGGGGTTACGAATAACCCAACAAATTTGAAAATCTCCTACTACCATCACAGTTAGCAGAAAATGTTGCTTGAGTTGTGATAGAGGACTTGGCCAGCTGAGGAATCAAACACGGAACCCCTGGGTGGGACCAAAAGCGATGCCCACTCTACCACTGACCGGTTGAAGTTACATACGTAGATATACATTATAAATTAAGTTTCTTATTATAAACAGTTAAAATAGAAAGAACAATAAAATTATATGGTTAAATGATAAAAAATAAACAAAATATATTTATTTATTGATCAACGCCCTTTTTCAGGGCTTTTACATATGAATGTTAATAAATACAATATTTATTGTACATAGCTGAACTGCCTCAGTAACAATATTTTATATTTGTTTAAAGATAAACTGAAGGTGTCCACGGACTTGGTGTAATTGTTTCCTTCTATAAGTATTCTCGGTAAAGAGGAATACATGTGGTAGTTAGTCCCAGAATTTCTGCACTGAAATAAATCCTGACTTCTTGTATTACGTTGTGGAATCCGGAAGCTTATCAATTCAAGCAATACCGGACTATCAAGTAGAATTTTATATAGAAATACCAAATCAGTGAAAATTCTTCTGTCTGACAATTTGAGCATATTCATATTATTTAACAGAGTGTTGTAGTTCAACATATTTGTTGGAATCCCCATTTTGAAATTTAGAAAACGTAAGAATTTGTTTTGTATTCTTTCAACAGCTTGTGCATGTATTTTATAATGTGGATTCCAGACGGGAGAATTGTACTCAAGTTGACTTCTAACATACGCAAAATATAACAGTTTAAAACACTTTATATTGTTAAAATTTCTAGTTAGCCTAGTTATAAATCCCAACATTTTTAAGCCCTTATTACAGATTTCTGTTATGTGGTTAACAAATGAAAGATTTGATTGAAAAGTAATGCCTAAGTCTTTAATTTACGTTAGTGTCTCAAGAGCATTGTCATCAATGTAGTGATTAAAGATCACTGGATTTTTTATTCGAGAAAATCTAACTATTTTTGACATTTTGAGATATTTAAATAAATTCTATTTTCCTTACACCACATTAACAATTTGTCGATATTATCTTGAAGAATGTTGCAATGATAAATATTTTGAATAATTTAAAATTTTTTTAGGTCATCAGCAAAAAGTAAGATAGATACATTATGAAATATATTTGTAAGATCATTTTATAAACAAGATAAATAAGATTGGGCCAAGGTGTGAACTATAATAAAACAATTTTTTTGAAATAATGTATTCCATTAACATAAACATTTTATTTCATGGCATACTGTGTGGTCACGCAGACACTAATTAAGTATTATTTACGTATACATTTTTCTTTTTGCTTCACTTTTTGTTTTGGAACGATGGCAACCTTTTTTGGTAGCGTTGTACACTTTCGTTTTGAGAGCGCTCACATTTGCTAGCATCCAAAATGGACTCTTGACGCTAGCGACTTGCATCATTATATTTATGGAAATGTGGTTAAGCACCAGATTAATGAGATGAATTATTACTTTTTCCAATGGCCACATTGTAGTGCGGGCAATACTGGTCACGGCGACCGCTTAAAGGAACCTACGACCTACGTCATTCCGGTCCCGACGCTGTCCTCATTAACACGTTGCTAGATTCTAGATTTTACATTTCCACTGCGTTCCTTCCGCTGCCGCGTTATTAATCAATAAATTTGTCTAAATAAATAAAACATAAAAACGTGGCGAAATCTTTAATTTCTTTGAACACCAAGACCCTTCCGCGGAGCCTAAGGTAAGCATCTTCCACAGCATCAGAAGGAAGTCCAGAAAGACAAGATTCTCGCCACAACTGGTGACCCCAGACATTTTTAAAATTGCACGTGTTCTTGAGTGACAGTGTCGGGGCCGGTTTCCTGCGAAATCCGGTGAGTACCTTTCCAATTTTAAATTCCTACCTTTTTTTACAATATTTCGCAGTATTTTGAAATTTAAACACTATTTTCTTCTGGCTTGCAATGTTTAACGAATTATATTCAAAATCACCCTATAATATAATTCAAAATCACCCTATTTTGACTTTTTATCTTTCGTATCTTGGATTAAGTGCGTGTTACCCTCTATTTCAGGCATCGAACATCGTCAGCAACGCGTGATGCTACAACAAGAACATCAACCTCTGGGCCTCTCTTCCTGCAGCATTGCCAGCATCTGCTGCAGACACCTCAGATACCACGTAAATCACGTAATTTTTTAAACCAACATCAATTCATACAACAATACCTTGCATTCCCGCAAAAAATTTTGCAAAATAATATGTCACCATTCACAACAATGTTACATGTATTATGACAAATTGAAAATTTCTTTTTGATCGTTAGCTAAATGATAAATTGCAAAAAGGTTTGCGTCTTGGATATTGCCTAAGTAACTTCTGTAGAATTTACATAGATGCCAACATCTCTAATCTTTAAACGCTTAAAATAATCTCTGCTAAATTTTGAAAAATAATATCTTGAAACATTTGTTCAATCACTGTCTTTGCGTGCTTATTACCGTATAAATGTTGAAATGACCTCGGATGAAGAATCTTCAGCGACCACATCAACCGATCTACGCAAGACTCCGTTTCAAGAAACAATAATTCCGCCACCGAAATTTACCAACATGGAATCACCTGGCGAATCAAGCTCTTCGGCAGCAGTAAATTACGTGACTGTGAGATTACCACCTTGTTGGAGGGAAAATATTTCACTTTGGTTCGTGCAAGCAGAAGCACAATTTGTGAATTCACGCATTAAAGAGGATTTCACGAAGTACAATATCATCATCGCAGCTTTAGATTCACAAACCTTACAGTGTGTGAGCGACATTGTGACACATCCACCGACTTCTGATAGATACGACAATTTGAAAGCAGCTCTTATAGACCGACTCCAAGACTCTGCTGAAAAACGCCTCACACGCCTACTCACAGGAATCCAACTTGAGGATAGGAAGCCAACAGGTCTATTGAGACATATGCTGGAGCTAGCTGGACCTACCCTCGCGGATAGTGCAATCGTGCGTACACTGTGGTTACAACGACTACCACAACATGTGCAAGCAATCCTATCAGCACTACCCGATAATGATATTAATCAACTTGCCACAGCTGCAGACAAAATACTAGATGTCTATCAAGCAACCGATTGCAGCGCCATGGAAGACCGCAGCAAACCATGTACATCTCGTCAGGAACCAGCTGAACATTCCTTACTTCTACAACTGCAGCAACAAATAGCAGCACTTTCGCGTGAAGTATCCCAGCTACGCATAGCCAAAACTGATACCACATCAACCTATAGAGGACGGAGAAACCAGAGCCCCCGTCGAAACCCTGGTCGCTCAAGATCCGGGTCACGCAATCCATCTCCCAATAGGAATCAAGATGGAAAATGTTACTATCATGCAAGATTTGGCGACAAGGCTCATAAATGCTTCAAACCATGTTCTTATGAAAAGAAGCGGCAACGGGAACTCCCAGTAGAGACATGTGAGATCCCTAATACCTCTTGTCGTCTCTTCATCTGGGACCTGCGAACTAGACATAAATACCTAGTGGATACAGGCGCCGACGTTTCTGTCATACCTAGGAACATGACATTTGAGAAAGGTAGCATAACCTCCGACAACTGCCCTACCACATTATATGGGGCAAATGGGAAACCAATAAAAACATACGGTACGAAAACAGTAGAACTCTACTTTGGCCTACGCCGCTCAATGAAATGGCGTTTCATCGTAGCCGACGTTTCCAAACCTATCATTGGCGCAGACTTTCTTCACAACTACAACTTGACAGTCAACTTGAGACGAGCAAAACTTGAAGATCAGTCTACTGGATTAAAAATTAGAGGAGCTTCCTACAGAGGACCTGCATCAGGCATCGCCACAATTTCCTCTTCTCAAAAGTATCTGGACATTTTACAGAAATACCCTACGTTGACAAGGCCTACCATGCAGACACCGGATGCGATTAAACATTCTGTTACTCATTGCATTGAAACCAAAGGACCTCCAGTTTCTGAACGTGCGCGCAGATTAGCGCCAGCACTCCTCGAGGCAGCCAAGCGTGAATTTAAGTACATGATGGAACAAGGGATTTGCCGCCCTTCAAAAAGCAACTGGGCCAGCCCTTTACATATGGTAAAGAAGCCAAACGGCGAATGGCGACCATGCGGCGACTACAGGATCTTAAACTCAAAGACGGTCCCTGATAAATATCCTATACCTCAACTTCAAGACTTCGCCCATAAACTGGCAAAAGCGAAGATTTTTTCAACCATCGACTTAACGCGCGCATACCACCAGATACCCGTTGAACCTGAAGATATCCCTAAAACGGCTATCATCACACCGTTCGGATTGTTTGAATTCACCTCCATGCAATTTGGACTATCAAACGCAGCTCAGAGTTTTCAACGATTTATGCATGCAATAACAAGAGATCTGGATTTCTGTTTTGTTTACTTAGATGACATCCTGATAGCTTCCGCTGACGAAGAGGAACATAAAAAACACCTGAATTTGCTTCTAAAACGACTTGCAGATAGCGGACTTGTCATTAATATCCAGAAATGTCAATTAGGAACCGCAACAGTGAACTTCCTCGGACATGAAATAACCCCAGAGGGGATGACTCCAATCAAGGACAAAGTCAAAGCAGTGACAGAATTCCCACTACCTAAAACCGCGAAAGAACTACGTCGCTTTTTAGGTATGCTGAACTATTACCGCAGGTTCCTACCAAATTCGATCAACACCCAAGCAATTTTATACGACATTATTGCCGGTTACAAAAAGAATGACAAGAGGATACTCAACTGGAACCAGGAGCAGACAAAGGCGTTTGAAGAATGCAAACAACAACTAGCGAACGCAGCTTTACTTGCGCACCCGGATCCAAACGCAAAGCTTGCAATGATGGTTGATGCCAGCGACAAAGCATTGGGCGCCTCATTGCAACAATCAAAAGGAAACACCTGGGAACCACTAGGATTCTTCTCCAAAAAGTTCACCCCTGCTCAACAGAAATACAGCACTTTTGACCGTGAACTTACCGCCGTTTATGAATCCGTGAAATACTTCAGAAATCACATTGAAGGCCGTCATTTCAGCATTTACACAGACCACAAGCCGATCACCTTTGCATTAAACAAAAAACGCGCGTCTAGCTCTCCCCGTCAAGAGAGACAGCTAGATTACATAGCGCAATTTTCAACCGACATCAGGTATGTTTCTGGAAAAGAGAACGTAGTCGCGGACACTCTATCTCGCATCGATGAGATTAACTGTCCCACTGTAATTGACTTCGAGCAAATGAGGTTAGAGCAATGCCAACCTGACGGACAATTTAAGGCAAACGATGGCAGCACCCTTGCTCTACGTCAAATGGTGATCCCTGGCACTGACACTCGATTATGGTGTGATATTTCAACAGGTCATATTAGACCACTTGTTCCACCCAGCATGCGACAACAAGTCATAGCAAGCATACATAATGTTTGCCACCCTGGTATCTTGGGAACTACAAATACGGTTAAACAAAGATTTGTTTGGCCCGACATGGCGAAAGACATCAAGAGTTTCGTTAAACAATGTATACCTTGTCAAAAAGCTAAGGTATCAAAGCATACGGTCGCACCTCTAGCAACGTACATATTACCAGAGGATAGATTCCGTAACATTCACATCGACTTGGTTGGACCACTCCCATTATGCAATGATTACCAATATATACTAACCATGATCGATAGGTTCACTCGATGGCCCGAAGCAATCCCCCTGAAGGATATGTCAGCAGAAACCGTAGCCGCAGCACTGACTACGCATTGGATCGCTCGTCACGGAACACCTGACAGCATCACCACTGACCAAGGACGACAGTTCGAGAGTTGTCTCTTCAAAAAGCTCGCAGAGAAGTTCGGCATCAAACACTCAAGAACCACGGCTTACCATCCTCAAGCGAACGGTATTATAGAAAGATGGCACCGCACTTTGAAAACTTCCCTAATGGCATGTGGAGAACAGAACTGGGTTGAGAACCTTCCACTGATACTTCTCGGTTTGCGAGCAACAGTGCGTGAGGACCTAAAATGCTCCCCGCAGAACTTACGTATGGCAGGACATTAAGGCTCCCCTGCGACTTCTTCTCAGAAACTCCTCGCGAGGAACCTGATACGTATGTAGGACGTCTACAGAGAAAGTTTGAAAGTATCAAATCAACCCCCGCCAGCAATCACAGCGTAAGAAAATTTTTTGTGCACAAAGACCTACCTGTCGCCACTCATGTTTTCCTAAGAACAGACAGCGTAAGAAGACCACTTCAGAACCCATATGAGGGTCCTTACAAGGTAGAGGAACGTGATGACAAAACATTTGTCATCTCAATAAAAGGCAAATTTAAACGCGTCTCCATTGACAGACTCAAGCCTGCTTTTGTTCCGGTTGAAGAAAACGTCACTATTCAACCACCAGTTCCCGTTACACCGATAACCAAAATCACAACGCGTGCAGGTCGACAAGTACATTTTCCAAAGCGATTTGGAACGGAATAACGCACAAAAAGATATTTTTATTTGGCATTTTTCTCATCCATAACTCATGATAGAAATGAAATTATAAATTTCACCTAGCTTTCTATTGCAAACCTTATTCATATAGTATATATTTCTTTAAAATACTGCGAATAACACAATATTAAAATGCAAGGATTTTTGATGGAAATCCGACCTTTAATATTGTAATTTGTCAATTAACATAATCTAAAACTTAGATCATTATTGTGTATTCACAAGTGTGAAACACCTTCAATACGATGGAACAATTCATCATTTTACCGCATAACTCATGTATGTTAAAAAACATAACATATTAATCATGTTATTGCAATTTTAAATCATTACTATTTAGATGATAACTTTTCATCATTCAACTGCATAATTTGTGCACTTCAAAGGTACTACAAACACCACTGTGTTTTATCTAGTGTAAAACATTTAAAAAATGATAACTTCTCATCATACAACCGCATTTATGCGTTTCTACATGTATTACAGCATTATTGTAATAGCAAGTGTGATCAACTTTCCACACAATTAATATAAATCATCATATTATATTATGTACCAAGGTAAACAAACTCTATATACTCGTCAAACTATGTACGTAGTAGGTAACTCTTTACCACATAGCTTAAAACATTGTTATTTATGCATTTTTGTTTTTTAACCATGCTTCCCTGGATGTACACGGCACTTTTATACATCCAGTGAATCATGTGGTTGAAATTAATTTTTAAAAATATATTTTTTCTTTCATGTTTATACAATTACAAGTTAAAACCACTTTGTCTTACGTACGTAAAGGAACATGGTTAATCGACTTACGTCGACAAAAAACACACTTTTACGTACTGAGGACGATGTGTAGCTTATTAGACTTAAAAATCGTCATTTTTTGCTACAGACTAGCATAACCCTTTATTATTTATAATGTTATGATGAACGCCTAACTAAGGCTACAAAAATATAATACTTTGATGAAGAAAACCCTACTATATCTACTTGTATCAATTTAAGTATTTCTTACACTAGATATAGCTTACTATTAAACATACCTTCTACTTTAGTTTTCTATTGCAATACAACCTATGTAAACTTCTACTATAGTTTTCTATTTCAATATAATCTATGTAAATACAACATACCGCTATATTCAGCGTACCATCGAAATGTTTCTCAAGTAAATTACAACTCTTAACCATACATTTGCGATTCTTTAAACATGTATTATGTTATTTTAAGGTTACTTTTAAGTCATACTCTTAAATCATTTTTTATACAATCAATGTACAATAATTTTACAACCGGCGCTACTAATTACGCGCCCTTGGTAAAATAATTACTCTAGCTCTGAACATAGTTCATTGAGGCAACAAAATTCAATGTCCATACATTAATCGAAAAACAATCAACTGGAATCAAAATCTCAAATTCCATGTACCACAACAATCAGCTGGAATCATACCACAGATTCCATGTACCACGCTATATGTACACTAACGCTCTGAACACTTAGTTCGTCGACGCGTCAAGCACTGTAAATAAAATAAAGAGTTCATAGAACTTGACAAGTTTTAAAACATTAGTTAAAACTAACTTGTAAATAACTCACACCTAAGAATTAACTGATTCAAGCAACCGGTAAAATGGTTTATAGAATACAATACTCTAGTAATCTCAACATTACGTTTCATTATTACATACATAATTTTATGGTTTCATGTATTCGAAATAAGATTTTCAGCTTAAATTTATTGTAAACCTGTAATATTTTTCAAGGTGTTCATATAAAAATAACTTGTCATTCTACTCTGCTCGAGTAACTCTCACAATTTTCCGAACACGTTGGAAACTATTCTTGTGTTGACTGAAGGTGCCTCAGTCGAATTAGGATTAGCATCACAACTTCCTTAACCATTTTCCATTTCTTTATGTTATCGTTAGCACTGGAGGGGAGGCTATGGAAATGTGGTTAAGCACCAGATTAATGAGATGAATTATTACTTTTTCCAATGGCCACATTGTAGTGCGGGCAATACTGGTCACGGCGACCGCTTAAAGGAACCTACGACCTACGTCATTCCGGTCCCGACGCTGTCCTCATTAACACGTTGCTAGATTCTAGATTTTACATTTCCACTGCGTTCCTTCCGCTGCCGCGTTATTAATCAGTAAATTTGTCTAAATAAATAAAACATAAAAACGTGGCGAAATCTTTAATTTCTTTGAACACCAAGACCCTTCCGCGGAGCCTAAGGTAAGCATCTTCCACAGCATCAGAAGGAAGTCCAGAAAGACAAGATTCTCGCCACATATTTATTTAACTAAAAATTTAAATCAATGCGATTTGGTTCGAAAACCACCTTAACCTCTCATCTGTGGCTCTGGCCCAGGCGCCCGAGAAAAAATCCTTTTTTTTTACCAGAACTCAACAAGGTAATTTTCGTGCCGTTTCCGAAATGTCATCCCACGTTCGACAAGAAGTGTACAAACGTGAAATCGGTTCAAGTGATTGTTTATTTGCATTCGAGCTCTCAAATTCCGAAAAACTGGCTTACTGGCTTATTTTTACTTTGTATAATTAAGCGACCTGTATCTCTACAAGCAGATTGAATTCTAATATATTACAAATCTTCGTGTTCCTTTACACCGTGGTGTAATGTTAAACGCAATCTGTTTTGGCCGTCGCGGATTTGGCGTGATAGTTCACAAATAACGTACCATCATTTTGGCCCGGTTACGTCGCGTGGAGAGATTTCAAACTCCTTAGAAACCTACAAACATTATCTCTGTATGCAGAACATCGTCGAGGGAGACACACGGACCACTCTCTTCAGTTTCGCCAGCCAGATTTTACAAAAATTAAGACGCAGTCGGCCGCACAACAACCTATAAAATCCATTCGTATATAGATTGCCACCTTCTTTCGATATCACCGGTCCTTGGGGTGAGTTTTGTTGATTTTTTTAAACCAAAATAACCCAGAGGAAAATCTACTTAGAGCAAAATTCGCTTGTTTTTCAAAATACTTAACCTTATTGTTTACCACTTAAATGGAGTTTAATTCAGTTAATATTTTAACTCAAACACCAGCAATGACATAATGTTACCCATGAGTCTTGACAACGGTGGTGATTCACTCTTTGGGAAGGAACATATTTCGGATCAAGTATACAAAATCTGGCACGTTTACATAATATACACAACGTTGCTTTCAAGAATGTGCATTCCCAACTTTATTAAACTCTTTATTATCAGGTCCCATTTCCATCCATTTTCAGAGACTTTGTTCCAGGATTTACCATGAACCATATGGTTGCAGTATCATCAGCATACGAGAATAGTTTTCCCGGAATTAGATAGGTCATTTATATAAATTTGAAACACTAACGGACCGATAACTAATCCTTGTTGAACCCCATGTCTGACATGTTGGTTTACTAATATTAACACAAATTTGTAAGTATTAAAATTATGTTTACCTGCAAAGAGTTTGCTAAATGTGAAAATTTAAAAAATCTTTCTATCGAGTAACTCCTTCAGTGCCCCTTATCCCGATTATTCTGACCAAAATGTCGTGCACAGTTTTTACTTCAAATAACCCCAGGAATCACTGGTTAAAGTACGCCAGGTGCGTGTTCTAATATCCTGTAAAAATATTCTGGCTTAAATGCATAAATTAACCGGTGACCGGACAACTCGGAATGAAACCAACTCAGAACCATCTCATTTAAGTAATTTAGAGTGATTAAAAAAATTGTTTAAATAGGTTACGTTAGGTTAGGGTTATCGGTTAATTTAACATTATTTTTTTCATAGCTTTTAATGACTTTTCAAGGAGGTGTTGAGTTGACTTTATTCTCAATTGGCATGGAACCAAATTAACCACCGTCTTTTTGAAGTTTTTTGACTTGACAGCCTCCATCCTGTACACAAATTCTAATGTGATTTTTTTGTACTGACCATTACATTTTAGCTGGAAAATAATTGTTGTTAACCACAATATTAATATTTCTAAATAAATAAAAAGAAAATACTTAGTTTTAAGTCTCTTTATTGATATTTTATTAGTCTATCGGTTTCGGCACCTCCGTACCATCATCAGGATTTTTATAAAAATAGGTCTGTTAGGAAAAAAAAATACATATAAAAAATGAAATAAAAAAATTATATTTCTGTTTTTATTCAAATAAATTCTGTAGTGCTTTGTTGTCATTGACCTAGTATACCCTTGGTCGAAGTTTGTTGTACATTTTAAATGGTTGCAGTATTTCTCAACCTTTATGGGAAGTTGAAAAACGTCCTCAAAAACATCGTGTGAAAGGTGTACGTGTTCGTTTCAATTGTGATTGATATTGATTTTGATTGTAGACAAGAAGGAAGATTCTAAATAGTGATATATAATAAATTTTTTGTCATGTTTTCAAATAATCTAGACGTTTCTTTTTATCGGTAAGCTGTGTGGACAATCTGGTTGTAAGGATAATGATGTCGAAGTTAATCTCTTTTGAATATTTGAACTGATTCGACGCTTATTTTGTCAATCTCATTTAAGAGAGGGTAAGGTTTTAAAGACGAAAAAAGGCATATTTTCATGATTTTTTTGGAGATTTGGAAGAGGTTGGTTAACTTATTTTATATACACGTTATAGTATAGCTTCTGAAGAATCATTGAAATGATTTTCAATTAAAAAGGTCAATAAATAAGTCCGTCAGAGCGAATCTCCGGAGGCGCCTCGAAAAAAAATTGTTATGCGATGAACTCCATATCTCGTTACCGGATCATTTGAAACAAAAAAGTCTAAATGCTGATGTTTTTCTAGGTTGTCAAAGGGAGTTTTTTTATTTTTATTTTTATTTTTGGCAGCATTTTGAAGTAGAAAACGCGATTTTCGCTAAAAAAATTCGGTGAATTTGTTATTATAAAATGGAAAAAGAATGATAAAAAAACTCCCGTTGACTACCTGTTGGTTTAAGTCTAGAAATAGTGTACAAAATTTTAAAAGGATTGGTCAAGTAGATTTTGAGTTATGATGTTCACGAACATCAAAAATGTTGTTTTGAGAAAATCGATTTAAAGTTTTTTAAACTCAAAATATACTCCAATCGAGCAAGAGGGCCGGTCGCTGGAAACGCTGTATCTGTATCTTAGATTTACTCCAATTTATTTGAAATTTTGACACAATACTCTCGACATGTTGTGAATTCAAAAAAATAAAAAAAATGCAAAAAAAAGTTTTAAAACCTTACCCTCCCCTTTGTATTCCAAACTGCAGAACCTAACTAAAAATCCTGCAAATTTTGGATGTGCTTAAATACTTAAGCACATCCTGTGTCTCAAATACTTGAGAGACAGATGTATATTGTTAGCAATAAAAATGAAGTTATAAAAATGCTAACCAAGGTGCATTATTATTTGGAAAAAAAAAAAAATTCATAGCACATTCTAAAAGCCACAAACTAACAAAATTTTATCAAAACTCAAAAAAAAAAGAAAATTAATCATTGGGTTATTTTATCGGATTAATAAAATTCGTCAAAAAAATATTTACAACAACCGACTGCCAAAAATCAATTATTTCATATTATAAAAAATAATAAATAATAATAACTATATTAATTAGAAAAACTAAAAACACGTGCACACAATTGATTCTAGTGGCCGACAATAATTATGAAAATATATGGACTACAATAAACGAAATAAAATATCTGTTGTATATCCAAAATCACAGAAGGAAAAAATCAATATAATGTCTTAAATGGAAAAACATGCCAACAAACAAGAAATATGAAAAGGACTACAAGAAATACAGGAATAATTTAAATAAGCAAATATTGGAAACTAAAAAAAGATACTACAATAACAAATTCAAAAATTGTTTTAAGGACATTAAAAAAACGTGGAACGAAATAAACAAAGTATTGGGGAGAAAAAACAAATCCAGCTGTGACGCAGTTATATCTAAATACTTCTTGAAGACCAATTCGACAGATGTTGTAACTTGTAACAGAAAATTTTGCGAATTTCTTCGATGAGGGAGTAAACAAGTTACTACACGAATGTGATATTCGTGCGTCTTCGTACTTGCTTGACGATACACCGCACTCTATGTACCTACCCAGAGCTAGCGTTAAACAAATTGAATCTATTATCGGAAGACTGAAAAACTCAAAATTACCAGGATTGGACCAAATACGTATGTATGATATTAAAAAACATGGTAAAATACTGAGCCCAGTCATAACTCATTTTATAAACACTATAATTGATACTTGCCAAATACCCGAAGGATTAAAAACTAGTATTGTTAGACCCATTTTTAAAGGCGGTGATCATTCATTTATAAATAATTACAGACCTATTTCTTTATTACCTGCTTTGGAAAAAAATCTTGAAAAATATATAGCGACATACTTAGATGCATATTTAAATAAATTTGGTATCATTGACGATTGTCAGTATGGATTCCAGAAAAAAAAAGCTGCGACACTTTATTAAAAGATTTTTCTAATTTCATAAACACCCAGCTCAACTCTCAAAAACTTGTACTTGTACTCTTTATTGATTTTTGAAGCCTTTGACACACTATGTCATAAACAAATAATTAACGTTCTACGATCCATTGGCATCCGAGGTAAATTGCTTACTCTCTTAAATAACTACTTATCAAATAGAAAAATGAATGTTAAAATATTGAATGCGATGAGCGAATCTAAATTTATAAGATCTGGTGTCCCACAGGGGTCAATTTTGGGTCCAAAATTATATATAATTTATGTTATAGCTATGTCAAAAATATTTAGTAAAGCGCGTAGATTTATTTTCGCAGATGACACTGCACTTATAGTATCAAATGAAAATCCTCAAATAGCGATTCAAGAATTACAAACCGACTTTAATGAACTGCTAAAATGGGCACATGATGTAGGTTTAGTCATAAATGTAAAAAAAAACAAAATGCATGTATATCAGATCACCAAGTTTGAAAATATGGAATATTCCGAAACTAATCGCACACAACTTTGAATGCATCCATAAAAAAATAACAATAAATTGCCAATGTGAAAATATTGACTTTGTCAATGAGTATACTTATTTAGGATTAAAAGTAGATAACACTTTTAAATGGGATAAGCAAGTTACTAAAATTTGTAACCAGTTAAGAGCTCTAGCGAACAATTTCTATAAATTAAAATTTGTCTTGCCTCATTGCACACTTAAATTGATATATTTTTCATTGGTAGAATCTATTCTTAGATATGGAATTCGAAGCTGGGGAAAAACAAGCATGACTTATATTAAGCATGTACAAAATTTGCAAACCTCTATCATAAAACATATTGTATCACCTAATTTATATAGACAAAGACACAATGTGCAGCTTTTATATTGTGCTGAGGACCTACTCCCAATAAAAGTTATATTCTGGTTACTTACCATTAAGGATAACTGGGGAGATAGTACTTATAAAAAACCACTGGTACATAGTCACAGCACACGACTCACAGAAAAAAAAGGCCTAAATATACCTAAAATATCAAATAAGTATGGAAGCCGAACACTGGAGTACTGTGTACCGGTGATTTTTAATAAAATCAAAAATAGATTTGTTATTGAGGAAAATGAGAGTATAAATATAAAAATTGTGAAGATGTGGATTATGAGTGAAAAATCAGTATATCTGTAAAAAAAATGTTCAAAGATGAAAAAGAAAGATTGATGATGTCATGGTTTCTAATTATTAAGAATATATTACCTTTTTCTTGAATGATAGATACAAAATCTGTTAAATGTTGTATGCCTTTGTAAACATAAAATATTGTTTTTTTTTTTACTTTATTTATTTTCATTAACTGTAAAGTAGGTTGCACCAACCTGTTCATTAGGATTTGATTGTCTCTATTTGCTTTCTTCTTTACAATTTTAAATTTTATAAATATGTTTTTTATTTATTTCAAATGGTAATGGATGTATATTGAGGTAGAACCTGCAGACAAGCAGCCATGTGGCAGCTTCGCGGGATTACCTAAATAAATTGCCAATTCTATCTGTATTTGTTAAGTATGTTTTTGTTGGAAATAAAAAAAAAAAAAAAAAAAAAAAAATGACACCAAAAATGCAGTAACGAGTTATTAACCACTCGGACCCATAAGAATTTTGTAAATATTATAAAAAATCTGGTAAACGCCGTCTAAACATCAACTTCTACTAATAATAAAATAATTTTCACTCTACCAAATACCTACTTAATAAGTTCAACAAAATAACGCAATCTAAAAAAATAAATGATTTAAAGGGGAGTTCTGCTTCCGGTTTCGACAAAATAGATGTAAACATACTAAAAATAATGAAAAAACATCTAATTCATTATCTAATTTTTGGATTCGAAATATTTAATTTTATTGATGCACTTAAAAATTTTATATTTCGGTAATATCAATCAATCATTTTCAATCAATTTGGGAGGCGGGTGTGGGTACCATTTATTGGATAAACAACACTCCTGCCATAGGTAACTTGAGGTGGTTCGTTACTTTTAGTGATTTAGCAGGGGAGCCCGGGTTCATGGGGCGAGGTTTGTCTAGGTATTGGAGGGACGTCCACCACTTACCAATCCTGTTATAAGTAACAGATGGTTACTCTTTCAAGGCTCTCGCAAGATTCTAATTTTTTGTTAAACGAAGCTATTTATTTTGAACGATTTTAGACCTTAAAAGTCCCTGCATATGTTGTTAGTAAGAGGTATACAAATGCTAAACAGGAAAAACAAAATGCAAAAAATAGGTTATTAAGACAAATATGAGTTAAACAAGGCAGAAGGAAACTCATTCGTGAGGCTCCAGTAGGCGGCATTGCATCGTGTAAAAAACCCGCAAGCATCTGTATAAAATAGAGAACACAAAAAATACAATAAATTTCAAATCAATCGGCAAGTACCAACAACAAATGTGAATGGCATTCGGTCTGACCATAAACCACACTTAGGATGAGTTGTTTCAAAAAATTTGACGAATTCGTCAAATATTTGACGTTAATTTTCACGTTCTGTGTAAGTTCTATTCAAGTTCTGTGATGATTTCAGTTTTGTGAAGCAGCTGGCCTATGATGATAAAAAAACAGAACTCGAAAAGAACTTACACAGAACCTGAAAATCAACTTCAAATATTTGATGAACTCATCAAATTTTTTGAAACAACCCGTCCTTAGCTTCCGTGTCCCTAGATATTCGTCTAGATATTGGCGGTGAATGCGGTTGCCCACTCTACGTGGCAGACCGGATCAGGTTGAGGGAAACCTAACCACGTCATCTTCAGCCGGAATGTTTCGACCCATCGGCTTACAACTCAGTGGGAGGGGTGGATTAATGCCTCCGTCACTCCAGGATACATTGACCCCCAGATTCCTCCCCACACCTCATACCCTATTCCTTCCCAAAAATTCCTCTGCTTCCTCTCCCTGAAAAGACCTTCCACCTTAAGATGACAAAGGCCCTGAAGGATTTTTTTTCATCAGTGCCCAGGAGGCCACGTTTTCATCTAATGTTAAAAAATGAAATAAATTTTGTTCGTTTCAAGTAATTGTAATTTGCGTTTTCAATGTAATATGACAGTCGTAGAAACCAATGTAACATTCTTAAAAATATGTATTTATGAAAATATATATATATTTTATTTTTCAGCATAATATATGTCTTATTCTTTATTATAAACATTGGAACTTATTTTCCTAGTCATTTACGGTGGCGGTCGGTGTGAATTACAAATTCTGTCGTTAAATTAACAAGGTTCTATTGAGGCATGGAATAAAGAAAAAAAAAGAAATGCCTTGTTAACGTGCTTTATAAGCCAATCGCCATGTTTTTGTTTAAGAAATTCAAATGGGATTCAATTCGATTTATTATTTTAAAAACATTTCAAAATTACAATTTCAAAGCATTTTTTTGAAGCGAAAATATTTTAGATTAGTAAAACAGATTTAAACTAACAGCAACAAAGTTTGTCTGAATTATGCTTCATTATTATTAAACATATGGATATTCGAAGTGATTCTATTAAACAACAAGACAGCTCTCCGGACTGGCATGACCACTGGCAAGTTAGTTCTGCAAAACGGGAGATAAAACAGTCGATGCTGTCGGTGACGGAGATAACCATCTGGAATATAGAAACTAATGCTTTCCATGACAGTCAAGTTTTCGAACCATCCATGAATCAGTCTGAAGAAATGCTACAATGAACATCCCTTCTGGCCCGTAGATAGTTCATACTGAGCATGCCCAGGAAAGAGTCGGCAGCCGACTAGAGCCAACTAGAGCCACGGGTAGTAGCCGTACTCCCTCAGAAATTACAACGTACAATCTCAGATATTTCTTCTGAACCTTCTCCAACTTGATAGAGACGTCAGCCGAGTGTAAGTGAGGCAGAGTGCGCGTTAAATGGATTAAATGGAATATTGGTTTTCTTTTTTATTCTATGTATTGAAGTGAAAGCGTGATTTAATTTTCTAGGCGTTCTTTTACGTTACAATGTTGCAATTTTACATGCTTTAAAGTTTTGTAATTTCTTTGGTATATATGTATTATGTCAGCTGTACGAAACAGGACAAGTCCTGTAAAATAACGATCAGATGTTTTTGAAATGCTTCTAACTTCTTTTTTTCTCTAATTAATCTTTGTATGTGTGGTTTTTAATGTCTTCTGTCATTTTAATGATTAGGATTGTACGAGACCTCTAGGCCTGTACAAAAACTGTAAATAATAAGCGCCGGCACACAGAGACGCCCGACTATTGCAATGTCTTGAAAGAGATGTTTTCTCGCCTTGACAGCTGTTGAAGTTCCGTGGCACGGTCACTGTAGAATGAATATTTGAATTGTAATGAGAAAGTATCTGGTTACTGAAGCATCTATGCTGAACGGGCATCTTCCGCCGCGTATTGTGAGATGGAATGCCATTGCATTGGAGAATGTAGGCTTCAGTGGAAGCTGGTTGCTAGTAATTGCAACCGGCTGCGCTCCAGATGTTGTATGTTTTCAGGTTGTATCTCTCAGGTTGTATGTTCTCAGGTTGTATGTTCTCAGGTTGTATGTTCTCAGGTTGTATGTTCTCAGGTTGTATGTTCTCAGGTTCTCAGGTTGTATCTCTCAGGTTGTATCTCTCAGGTTTTATCTCTCAGGTTGTATCTCTCAGGCTGTATTCAAGTTGTATTCAAGTTGCATTCAAGTTGCATTCAAGTTGCATCCAAGTTGCACTCAAGTTGCACTCAAGTTGCACTCAAGTTGCACTCAAGTTGCACTCAAGTTGCACTCAAGTTGCACTCAAGTTGCACTCAAGTTGCACTCAAGTTGCACTCAAGTTGCACTCAAGTTGCACTCAAGTTGCACTCAAATTGTACTCAAGTTGTGTTCAAGTTGTACTCAAGTTGTATTCAAGTTGTATTCAAGTTGTACTCAAGTTGTATTCAAGTTGTATTCAAGTTGTATTCAAGTTGTACCTCTCAGGTTGTATGCACTTAATTACTTAACCAGAGATTCCTGGCACATTTGAAGTAAAAAAATAGTAATGATATTTTGGACTGGTGAAATTTTTAGTCGTTTTAAAAATTATATTTTCATAAACAATTTTTTTTCGTCTTTCACTTGTTGTCATTGGTCACTCAGCTGAGCAATCGGCCGACCCACCTGACCGATCCCAAATATCCAATTTTTAGTGGTTTTTGAAGTTTTTAGTTGAAAAAAATATTAAAATTGTCACCGGGGACCGAAAGTTAATTTACATTTTTTACTCCAAAACAATGTTAGGAAAAAATATTAAAGTATGTCAGGCATATGTACCTTTGTCCCTTAATAGCCTGTGAAACGATTGAATTATTTTAATTTTATAACTTTAGCAGTGCCGCTTAGAAAACTTGATGGTTATTGGGAAATGAGTTTAATTTTTTTCACAAAATTCATTATTGTTTTTCCAAAGGAACTATCATCGTTGTACCCCCCTCCTGCTCAGCATTATGCAACAGTGTTACAGCTTTATTCACCACCGTGTGCACCACTTCGTCCGATGCTACTTTAAAAAATATTTTTAATATATCTCCCCATTTAAACTTTCTTTGCATACCCTCTAAACCCTCATCCGATGCCAAGGGAGCTGTGAATCCATCACCAGCATTGTTGCATGTACACAGTTCGTCTTCGCCTTCCACGCACACCCCGTCCTTGAAGTCAACAATGTGGCACATCTGCCTGCACACGTCCCGAGACTTTAGGCAAACCGTCTCTTCATCCCGCTTTGAGATTCCTGGAAAAAACCCTTATTTATTATTCACATATTTATTTAGTATCTCCATAAGCAGCTAGTCATGATGGTATAAAAATATAGAATAAAGAATATATCACTAGAAGAGACATCCGTACAAATTTGAATGGAAACATTTGACGGCCTTCGTGGTTGAGCGGTATGGCTCTTGATTCGCAATCCGAAGGTCGCGGCGTCGAATCCCGCCGTGCGCAAATAAATTTTAATTGATTAAATTGTGTTTTTTCACAATTAATTAATTAATTTATTTATTTATTACCAAAAACAGCATTACACCAATATATTGCAAAAACGGTTATACAAGATGCATAAT
The DNA here is from genome assembly GCA_936435175.1 of Glyphotaelius pellucidus. NCBI lineage: Eukaryota > Metazoa > Arthropoda > Insecta > Trichoptera > Limnephilidae > Glyphotaelius > Glyphotaelius pellucidus. The sequence goes on along the minus strand of OW386544.1, from coordinate 13,625,186 downwards.
CATTACGTTTACAGTTAAAACATTTATTTAATAAGTGCTGTTTCACGCTTAAAATCATTGCAGGAAATGTGGAAAATATCTACATTTCCTGCAAGGAAGTTAATTTACCTAGTAAGTCTTCCCAGGGGCATCACCATTGGTAAGTTAGTTCTGCACCTGGGAAGAATCAAAAGCCTGTGATGGCGACCTCGCGTGAAATTATCCGGGACATAGAATCCTATTTTAGCCAGAATATCTGGTACCGATATAAAACCATTTAGAAGCTTATAAGCCATCAGCAGTAATGCGACATCTCTTCTGGAACTAAGGCTGCAGATACCCAGCATTCCCGAGATAAATGCTGTTGGAAACAGCCATGGGTAAAAACCGAACTCTCTCATATAGAGGTATCGTAAAATTTTTTTTTGTATTTTCTCAACCATTAGTACAAAGACGATGTCCCCAGGTCCTCATATCTGAGATTCACTCTCGAGAATGCTGCGCACTAAGCGAAAGTAAAGCAGCCTTATTACTGTAAGGTTGGTCAAATCCTTTGAATTGAAAACCCAGCATCTTTGTCGCTGATTAAATAAAAATAATATAGAGTTAATATATGCTATGGTCTCACTGGCTACAGTCGGGAGCAGCTGGGACTGTTGTACGGTATTCACAAAAATGTGCCACTGGCTTAGTACATTTTGGTTCTAGTTTAGAACTTCTCTTTCACTTGCCTTATTTTGTATCGCCCATTATCCCATTTCATTTACGTAATCATTTTGAACCTCAGTTTAGCATGGAAAAGTAGGACTAGGTAAATGAGGCCTATGTTTATATTACAAGGCACTTCTTGTGTGATCTCCACACGCTAGATATAACGTAATGCCTTCGTTATGTATACACACACAATTGACTGCATAACTGTGATGTAATGAAGAAATCGTCAGTGCTGCGTTGGTCACGTGGGTTCTAGGTTTTCTTTTAAGGGGTCAAAGACGTGATTGCGTTATATTTGAATATTCATAGGTGTCGCCCTAACAGACGAAGAGAAAAACTTTGGAACGTTTCGAGTGGGAATCAGTATAATATTGACACCTGTCGTTTAAATTTGAAGCTTGCAATGTAGACTGCTTAAAACAAAAGAAGAGTTAATAGACGATAGAGATAGGGCATAGGGTTACGCCCATCAGGGAGATGGTAACGCCAATAACAGACTCGAGGACCGGAACAAAGGAATTTCGGACTTTGGACTGGGCAATAAAACGTTTAATTAATGATCCTGGTGTTCTCACGAAGTATGGGGAGCAATGAACTTTAGATAAACAACCGATACATTGCGGCCAGTGACTCGAATTTTTATGTAAACACTGAGTGCATTACGGAGTTGACAACCATAGAAAACGAGTGGAAATGTTAACTTTAAATATGAAAAAAATGCAAACTTACGTAAATAAAAGAATTATATAATTAGAAATGAGGGTAGGGAACACAAAAAAAAGTTATGACGGAAGAATTTCACTGAATTAGTGTTTATATAAAATTACAAATGATTTAATTGATAGTCCGGTATTACTTGGATTGATAAGCTTCCGAATTCCACTTCGTAATACTGGAAGTCAGGATTTATATTAGTGCAGGAGTCTTGGGACTAACTACCATATGTATTCCTCATTGCCCAGAATACTAATGGAGGGAAACGATTATACCAAGTCGGTGGATATCTTCAATTTATCTTTGAATAAATATAGATTATTTTATTAAGGCAGTTCGGTTATGTACAATAAATACGAAATAATAACCGTACACTATTTGTAAAAGCCCAGGAAGGGGGCGTTTAGTAACAAAATGACTTTATACCATGGGAACTTCAGACAAAGCATATTGTGCGTGGTGACTAACAGTCGCTGATCTGAAGGAAATGAACAAATTGAACGAGAAGGGGCGTGGGTGCAAGTTGACCATAATTATTAAAGCTGTGAAAACAAGGCTGGTGAAAAGAAGAAAAAGAAAAAGGGGCGAATTTCAAAATAAAATTCTATTAAAATTAATATATCGTTGCTCGGAGAGGAGGGTCTAGGATCTAGCATCTCGGAAACATTTAGAGACAAAAAAAAGGGGATTAACAGCCACGTCTGGGGCCAAGGGATCATATGTCACGTAGCAACTTATTAGCGAGAGAAAAAAAAGGGTATTTTGCGCAACATTAGACTAGGAAAATACAGTGGGACAGAGGAACGATCACGTTGAAATGAGCTTAGATAAATGGTTGTCGAGCTCTTGCACTTTATTGTGTAATAATAACAATTTTTCTGACATGGTTTTTGGGTACTTGAGAGATTTTATTGCTTTAAAAGGTGATCAAAAAATACATGTGGCTTATGGATTATTTACTTTAAGAAAAAAACCATTAAAATTAACGACCGAGATATAAAACATGATTAATTGCTTGGACTTATTTAATTTTCGAAATGTAAATAACGATTAGACGAAATTGATGGCTTTTCCTGCAAGAATGAGATGCATTTTAGGCGGGCCTCAGACAAAGCAATAAAATTGACGGATATTCAAGGGTCGGACTTTGGTAGTGAGCAAAAGAAAAACGGAGATTTATATATAAAATTCGAGTAGCTGGTAAGATAGATTTTATGTTGAAAGGCTTGGTGGGAAAACATGTGTAGAGAAAACAAAATTGCGAGTGTTAAAAGCGAAATTGCGCAATCAGGGGTGTCCTCAGAGCGTTGCGAGGAAGATACCATCTCGGATCAGACTTTGACTAATCATAAAGTTATAAAGAAAAGAGGAATACTCTGGGAAGGAGAGAGCAGACAAAGATAGTAATAAGGAAACTTTGGGGAACAGAAAATTGTGAAGATTGGGTGGAAAAGTAGAAGAAGTAGGGGTTAATGACAAAAAAAAGCGTAAATACGGTCTGGAAATGTAATGGATATACATTCGAGGAGAACGTAGGTGCCCAGAGAAAGAGATAATTATAGAAATCTCATAATCAAGTCGGAAGAGTAGAGGTATCTGCGTTTTGCAAACGCCTGTGCAAATTCGAGATCTAGATTCAGTACGTCACGGACGGACACTTTCCAAATTGAAGGAAAACGGGACAAAAAAAACTGTCTCATATGAATAATAATTTTGTATTCTGAAACAAAGGGAAGAAGTGGGCGATCTATAGTACAATCTCTAAGTTCGGATCTGGTAACTATCTTAGGAAGAGTGCGTCCGATGGGTTGTGGCTAATCATTGATTTAGCATTGTAGTGAATTGAATGTTCCGATTCTCGAGTTGATATAGCTTATTATCTCAGATCATTAAAATTGCGATTAAGCTCTTTTGGAGCTGAGGGACCTATTTAAAGCCTTGCAGGAGCTGTTTACTCAGTCGGTTTTCGAGTGCGGGGAGAATCCTGAAGTGTCCTAGTGTGTCGCGAGAATTGTCTTTGTTAGAATTTTTGAGTTTATCAGTTAATTTTCCAGGACTTAGAAAATATCTGAAAAGATACTTACTAATAACTTCAGTGTCTTCAGGACTTAGAAAATTTCTGAAAAGATAATAATAAATTCAGTGCCTTCAGGACTTAGAAAATTTCAAAGAAGTGCTTCATTTACTTTGAAATATCCCTATCTTAAAGCAGTGAAATTCTATAAAAATTTTAATTTAAATTCAGTGAATAAATAAATTGATAACGGGTTTTCAAACTTAGTGAAAAATTAAAATAAACATTTACTTTCTTTATCAGTCCGGTTTAAACAATGGTGGTTTATTGTAGTAACTTATCCGTGTTAAATCCAGTGCTAAATAACAACATCGTTAAATTCAATTTATCAAGTTAACCGTTATTGGAATAATTTATATATTACTAAATTAATATACGGCACCTTAGATAACGTAATCAACTATACTTTTATCGGGTTATAAATATTATACATCAGAGGTGTTTATAAAAGTTATTAAAAATTTTGAAATGTTTAAGTAATAATAAAAAAAATAAAAATCGAATGATCAAGTTAATCACGTTTGATATAGTTTAAAAGAAAATAATAACGTCGTCAGAATTAATATCATAAAATAAATTGTGGCGTGAAGTGTTTATATAAGTTATTAAAAATTTTGAAATGTTTAACCCTTTATAGGTCATAAGCGAAAAACGGATAGTTTTGAGACCTGCAACATTAAGGTCTATATTTCTTTATGTTTACAAGTTATAATCACCCTTATGGGTTGTAATCATTCTCAGGTAATGCACAGAGGTCTTGAATCGAACCAACCGCCCCGAAGTTGGCACATTTTGAGTAAATTTACGAAAATCACGTCCTGGTCAGTTTTCAGACCTGCGTCCATTTAGCGACACGACGGGTGTCAGTTTTACAAGAACACTTATTTTTATGTTATTGTTTCTCGAACATTGAGAGTTATTTTTGAAAACAATGTAAGTACATTTGTAATATGCACAATACTTAATAGTTTTTTGTTTTTTAATTAAAAATTGTATGTGAAACAATCAAGTAAAGTTAATTTATTTAGTGTCATGACTAAAATCTTACCTCAAAAGTTAAAATGTAGGCCCTTTTTCATTTTCATATCATAGACACTGCAAATAATTTTTTAACCCAACAACATTTAATTTCGTATGATAATATTATGTTCTTTTACAATTTATAATTATTTTTTGTAGATATTTTCCCGCCATCGAGTTTTTTGATGATATGTGTCATCCTTGATAAAATGATTTTCGTAAAAATTTCCGATCAAAATTATTGTTTTTGTTTTCATTCAAACCGTAATAATTATTTGAAATACATATCTCAAATTGAAGTAGAATAGTTTTGGAATGTTAAATGTATAAGTAAAAGCCTTTTTTGCAGCACAAAACTAAGTTTTTTCTATGTTTTAGGATGGAAAATAAGAGTGGCGGAAGTTTTAGTGTGAAAGATCTTGAAGACATGGGTGAAGATGCATTCCTATCATTATTTGAGGGAATTACGGAGGACCAAGCTGGGGGTTCGGAGGTTGGAGGAGACTCCGATCTCGAAGATGAGATTTCCCAGGTTCTTTCAAGTCCTCGGGATTCAGTTCCTAGGAGAGCTGCTAAGAATAATTTCGATTCTAATCCTGTCAATGCGGTATCGGACCTTACTTGAAAGGATTGTGGAAGCCGATGGTCTTCAGATGAAGACCTAAACATTCCCGATCAATCACCAGAAGTTATTCCTTATACCTATTATAAATGGCGGAAATTAAGGCATCATGCGCCTCCCGAGTATACTTCTCAGAATTTTTCACAATACGAAGGTTCATATTGAGGTAGATTTGTCTTCACCAATTAATATTTTCTTCAATTTTGTTACGCTATTCTGCAGCACATGATAAACGAAAGTAATAAATACGCCACGCAAAAAAAAATGTTGCTTTTGATTTATCCATAGAGGAATTACATAGGGAAACATTGAAGCAATTTGATAAAGAAAAAAAAACCTGTTACACATCTTCACTTCCGAAACCAATTGTGATAGGATCTTTTACTTCGAGAAAAAGGATTGGTCGTCCTCAAACTACATTAGCTGACGATATCAATTCTAATAATTATCCTGAAAAATGTACACTTCAGGAGTGGTTATTGCAGCACATCGCTGAAAATGGTACGAAGCTCAGTATCATGCAACATTTGCAAAGTAGCTCTTTGCAAACCGTGTTTGCATTTATCTGGTCAAAAAAAGAAACTAACGAAGCCTTAGAATCTTTTAACATTTAATGCCGCACATTTATCTGATCAAAAGAAGAAGTCTTCGAGGCCTGAGAATTGTTTATTATTTTTTGTTTATGATTTTATGTTGAACCATGATGTTTATGTTTTTAAGTCTTCGAGGCCTTAAAACTGTTATTATTTTTAAAAAACTTCTATAAACTTATCAAAGCAGTTATTCTCCTGTAACGCAAATAAATAAAAATACATTTTTTCTCACCAATCTGTCTTCTTGTAACGAAAACAAAATTTTTAGATCATATATTTTTTTTCACCTAAATGGACACCGGTCAGAAAAAAGACCGCTGGAAAATCGAAAATTTCCAAAAGACTAAGCACAAAAAAATAAAAATAAAGTTTTTTCTGTTCATCAAAATGAATATAGAATACATAAATAAAACTATAAAGGGCGTATTGTCAAAAAAATAAGTTGTCCTATAAAGGGTTAAAGTAATAATAAATAATGAAAATTGGACGACCAAATTAATCACGTTTAATATAGCTTAAAATAATAACATCGTCGGATATAATAAATTCAGTTAAATAATTTAATAATAATAAATAAATGTAAAGATTGAATGACCAAATTAATCACGTTTTGAGATAGGTAAAACCTTGTATCGTCCGAAGTAATGAGAGGTTGTTGTTTTAATAATGAAGATTTCAGGTTGGATTCCGATTTTTCAAAGAGCAGAGTAAACCCTGTGGAGCTTTGAATAACAAGTCGAAAAAAACGTGAGTCAGTTTTCCTTTAAAATTTTCCAGGAGCATGATCAGCGAGAGACGAAGAGCAGGGTGGTGCCAACTCGATTTTCAGAGCTCGTCTCTGGATAAAACAGCCTACTTGTTTGTGTGTATATGTGACCGTATTTATGAACTAATATCTATGTATATCTAATATTATTACACTTAATTTTACAGGAGGAAATGGGATAATCAAGATGTAGTTTACTATCAACTTAGGTGGCGTATAGAAAGCCGTGCTCGTGTATATTTTAGCGTGTTTGGGGGAATAAATAAATGAAATCAGGTCGCTCGGGAACCACCGAACAGATAATTAAACTACTTTTCTATAATGTTCGTAAGTTGAACCAAAATCAAGTAACTTAGGTATTTTTAGAAGGTATATAAAATACCTAACTATAGCAATCATATGTTGAATGGGGATAAAACAAACGATTAACTATGTCACTGGGTTAACTCTAATTACAGGGTCGTGTTTACATAACTGGGAGTATGTACCTGTTGGGATAAAAATGCATACCGATCTCTATCCACTATGTTAGTAGGTCAAAGGTTATATAAACAAACAATTAACTATGTCACTGGGTCAGCTATAAATACAAAGTCGTGTTTACATAACTGAGAGTACATACTTGTTGAAATAAAAGTGCATACCGATGCTCATTCACCAGGTTAGTAGGTCGAAGTGTTATATAAACAAACAATTAACTATGTCACTGGGTCAACTATAAATACAAGGTCGTGTTACATAACTGGGAAGTACCCGTTGCTTAGTGGGTTAGTGGTGTCGTAGGTGGTGACGTTTTATCAATGATATCTTAACATTGTATATGTTTTGGATTATTTAAAGAAGGGCGGTTATTCATTATATTAGACAACGGATGTGACAAGTGTCAGGGACGACCAAATGTAGGGTCGGTCGATTAATGAAGTCAATCAATTGAATGATTGATTAATTCTTTTGTGTACCCAATTAAATTAGATTCAAAACCTTATATGAAAAAAAAAAAAAAAAACAATCAAGTTGTTAGTTTTCAAGCATATTCTATACTTAACTATTAGACGGTTGGAAAATCACGGAAAAGCAACTTTGTCGAAGAAAATTTTAAATCTTTGGGGTAATTGCAAGTCGAGCCAAACATGGGAGTTGACCTTTCATGATAAGGGTCTCAAAAGAAAAATTAAACAGAGTTAATGAACTCTAAAATAAAATCATTAAAACAAAACAAATCAATCCTGGAGTTCGGTAGCTCTCCAAAATCAAACTACCAGTATAAGATCTTAATTTATTGGTTATATATTGTTATACTCCAATATTATTAAGTATATATCTGATCATTGGCTGGAAACTCGCAACTTCCTTCACGAAATTCAGGTCCCCAATGCGGTGTACATAATGTCGCATTGTGGATTATAAACCTCACCCAAAGTATGTTTACATATATATCTTTCTATGTACTGTCCATTGAATAGTGCAAATTCGTTTTAAAGCTAAACGCCTAAGGCCTGGGAGGTCGTGTTGCACCTTTTTCTGGACGTGATAAAAGGCCTAGGAAACCTCGTTATCACAAAACACCGTGAGTATATGATTGTACAGAGGACGAAACCGGTTCGACTTCAGTAAAAATTAAATCCAAGGAGGAGTCGGAATCTGGGGGTCATCGGGCTCTTGGTGAGACTTGAAAGTACCGCACGAGGGTGAGGAACCACTGAAACGCGATAACTTAGGTATCAGTCAGTGATAGCATCTGTGACATGTGGGATATTCTTGTTGAACTGGGATCACCTGGTGTACTTGTTGGAGGAAACGGAGCCAGATTATGCCAGAAAAAGGGTTTGTTCCTGATTCGTCCACTGTACAATAACAAGGGTACTAACCAACTAAATCATGATTGTATTTTATAACCTTACAGCTTATAAACTTGGAGCCGAAGGATGTGGATTAAATGATCGGAGTAAACATTGTATTAACCACCACTAACTGATTCATTGTCTTGTATAAGTGTTTTGAAATTGTTTGAAATTTGGGGTACTGGCAGGTCATATGTATGCCATACAAAATGGGTAGGGACTCCATATTGGGGTTTAGGTCATTCAATCGCGTTTGGAAAAGGAAAATAAAAATAAATTAGTTTCGTAATTAAATAATCAATTCAGTCTCTCTCGATTCAACGCTTCACTAGAACCAGGGTTACCACAAACAATAAAATAATTAGATTTCTATATCATGAAACAAAAATCAATCACAACGTATGATGAAGTCTACTTATAAACATTTATACGTGTAATTTTATGTTCATGTCATAAAAGACGTATACAAAGTTAAGTACACATTTTATTCAAATGTAAAGTACTGGGGGATTAAAAGGAGCATCCTATAGTTATCGGAGGGGTCGGGAGAAAATTTCATGAAGGCTTATGTGGATTAGGGGAGGATTTTTCCATCCCCATACTCCGCATATAGAAAGCCTTAAAAGAGTAAATTATTTGATCACAGTCAGAAGAAGGGTTTAGGAAAGCTCCAACTCTTTAGCTATCAAGCATGAAAGAGGGAAAAAGCGAGAATATCACATACATAACAATGTAGCACTGCCCTGTTCATGTGAAACCACTCATTTTATCTAAAATAGTGGGTATTTTGGTGTAACTATTGAATGCTATATAAAATGGGATGTACAAATTATTACTGTTTGTAAACTACTCTAATAATAAATTAATGATAGGCTGAAAAGTAATGCACGCATGTACAGCGCGAACAAAATGACTTCCAGAACCGCGCTAGGTGGAATGTGGAAGTGACATTCCCCCTCTGTACGCATGCGCAGGTTTGAAGTCGTTGAATTCATCCAATATTTTTTGAGAAGCGGAAGTATGGAGAAGTGTTGTAGTGATATATAAATGTGAGTTAAACAGGGTGCTGTTAATTTTTTCCTGGTGAAAAAGTGATTCTTACTTTTTTCATCGTCGTTGAAATTCTGTTTTGGGTGGCTATTTTGTCTTGTTCGTATTCTACCAGCTTGGGTGCATTACTTTCAGCCTACCCTCTGGCTGAATCCACTATCCGTTATGGAATTACTTATTTTTTCTAAACTTTCTAGACTTTCTTGTAAAACCAATGCACGCAGAACTAACATTAAATTAATATACAAATCTCTGAATGTTTTACCTGTTAGAAGATTATTATTGTATAATATATTATCAACGTATTATATTGTCTGATTCCATATAAGGAAAGAGTTTACCATAAATTTTATACAAGATACATGAAAAATTAAGGATTGGTGGTTGCCTAGGTTGAAATAAAAAATAAAGTAAAATAGTGTATTTAAAAATAAAGAAACCGAAGTTATATTGTAACCAAGATATTTTATAAACTACCAATGACAGATGATTTATATTAATGCCCTACTGACACTCTTGTTTTGCTAATCATAGGGTGTTAGTAGGACACACTAAGACGTTTAATTGAATAACCTCATTTACTTACCTACCGTTTGTAATGTAACGCCTATACTAAATTGCAATTTTTATATTTGTACTTGAACTATTCTATTGATTTAACGTAGTTTATCATGTTCGAATGAAAAAAAAACTTTATTCTTTTTATGAAAACAATAAAAAGATTTTTTAAAAATTTTTAGGAAAATGAAAAAAAAATAATAAATGATAAAATATATATATTTTTATTTTTTATTTTAAATTTTTATGAGTAAAACCTCAAACTTTAATATTTAATTAAATGAAGACATTATGAGCGAAACTCAATAGAAAATCTGGAAACAGAAAAATTAGAAAAAGATATTTACACCTCTGGGACTCGAACCCAGGACCTCCCTACTTTACGGGACCCGGAAAGTAGGGAGGTCCTGGGTGGTCCTTGTGTAGCATACCAGAAAGGAACCTTCTAACTTAACCTTCCTCGGTTTTTTGGTCATTATGACCTGAAACTGAAATTTAACTGATCATAAAAGTCGTAATTATTTAATACTAGCTTTTTCCCGCGGCTTCGCTCGCATTTCCCATTACGGGAAATTACTGTAGCGCTTGCACTCATCAATTATCCCCCTCTCCCCCACCCCCACCGCCTCCCGCATTCCATACATTCATTCCCTTACATTCAATTTTTAAACATCTCGCCTGCCACTTAAATTTAATAATGCTATAGCTCAAAGAAAAAAAGAATTATCCATTTTGTTCATTCGTTCGGAATTTATGCGCTTAAAAACATTTCTGATGTTTATTTTTATTTCAATATTTGGAAGTTTGTAAAAATTTTTTGTAAAAAGTTATCATTGTAAAAAAGTGGTTGGATACGAACACGCTCACACTGAACACCGATAAAACTAAATATGTCACATCAAGCATAAATATTGCAGGTCAATCTCAAGAAGATGCCTCTATTAGACTACACACATGCTTAAATTTCGATGAATCTTGTCAGTATCCCTACATTCAGCGCACTACACAGATGAAGTACCTCGGCCTCACCATTGACCCATATCTCAAATGGAATCTTCACACTTAAATAATTGCAAACAAAATAAGAAAAACCATGCACTTTTTCAGAACGATACGAAATTTTCTCGACTTACAACACTTGAAAATGATTTATTTTGCCGTCTGTCAATCTATTATTGAGTATGGTATCATAGCATGGGGAGGTGGTACTGCATCTGCACTAGTCCCAATCATAAAGGCACAGAAAACCATTATAAAATTAATCCTTAAACTTGCTCTAATTACAAACTCAAACTTAATATTTAATATTATGAATGTGTTTGACGTTCGGCAGATATATGCAAAAACCATCCTCACACAAATATACATAAATACCATGAAAAAAGATTAAATACTCGCTGTACTCGAAACAATAACAAAAACTTACTTCAAATTCCATTAACGCACACTACCCTCGGTCAACGAAACTTTAGATACCTTGCAACAAGAATTTACAAAATGCTTCCAATTAGAATAAAAGAATGTGATTCCTAAAAATAACATAAACATTTGAATAAAATATAACGATAGGGCCTTTACCGGTGCACTCACCCAAATTCGAAATTAGTAATGAAGCCAATGTTGTTATTATTGTACCAATGTGGTTTGTTATTATTAATGCAACCAATATATTGTGTGATATAAATGTAGGTATGTTCACAAGTATTATAAACTGACTTAAAATGACTGCCTCAACACAGGCTAGCCTAGTGAGGCAGGTTACGAGAAAAATAAATTTATAATTATAAATTTCTATTCTTGAAGTACCTACTGTTCAAATGTATATTTATTTTCTGTTGTTTATGTTTTGTACTTACAAAACTTATAAACCATTGTAACATGTACTTTCTCTAGTTGTAAATCTTGCAAATCTTCATTGAATAAAGATATATTATTATAATAATTATTATTAATAAAAAATTACATTATTTATTGTTCAGTCTTTACAATCGTTACGAATTGTATTTTTATTGTAGGAACTCTCATCTGACATGTATTCCAAAACAGAAGCTTGTCCAAAAAAACAAAACATATTCTAATATATGATTTTTTTGGAGCAGTAGCCAACCAGGAGGCTGAGTACCTACCAGTCTAGAGCCCACAAATATATCAACATCGTTTCCATGGAAACGATTTTTTTTCTGACGTTAGCAAAAATTCACCTTTGTTAGTGACAGAAAACGTATAACAAATATAATATATTAATATTTATAATTTCTTAATGCCAGAGCTTACCATCGTATTCAGCCTATAGTCTTCGCATATAATTTAGGTTTCTATTACTGAAAGAATTTTTAAAGTATTTTTATTGGTTAATTCGCGAAAGCGTAGCAAACAAACTCGAGCAATTTCGCATTTATAATATTAGTATGGATAATTTATAACGACTTCATTACAATTATTAATTATCCATTAATTTACTTTCAGTATTGTAAAATTATGGATATTAAGGAAATTAAGTTTTTTCTATCTTAGATTCCTCGGGTCAATAATACCCAAATGTGAAAAAAAAACCAACAAAAATCCAAAAAAAAAAACATAATTTTGTTGAGCACAAACCACAACAAAATCGAAATACATGAGCAGAAAAAACCAAAACTGATTAGGGACTATAATGCAACAAAGGGTGCTGTTGATTTTCTGGACAAAATGGTTTCGTCCTATAATTGCAAACGAATGACTTATAGCCATGTTATACTCTGACACTTATACAGACTGAAAACACAAGAGAACATAATTTAGTACAATATATTTAATAAACATGTACTAAAAATAATTGTATTTTGTATTTAATTTAAAACCGTTACTTCATATTTTTAAAATCGGGTCAACATGACCCAAAGGCCTTAAATGTACATAGTATCTAAGGAACCGCGGAAGGTTAAGAGCCAGGTGAAATGCTGTTCTAAATTTTTTTCACTTTTTATTGCATTCGTTGTTTTTGTAATGCCATTTGTGCAACTGATTTTTTCTTGATTCAAATACAGATACAAAAATTCATTCCATATGAGACCCACTTCACTCGTAGTTTTCATAGATATAATAATTACTTTTATTTCTGAAACTCCGCCAAAACGACAAAAATGTGGCAAGATATGCGTGACGTCACTCGTACCTCAATTTTGTAGGTTAACACTAAGTTCAGATGGGTCGGTAGGTAATCAACAAATCCCAAAATAAATAATTAGCAAGAATTCAATTGGTCCGAGGAAGCGGCCTTAACTCTACCAGAATCTTCCGACCAATCCCTGAAACCTAAAATCGTTGCAGCTTCTCGTTGGAAAGCTATGAATAGTATTTTTAATGATAACATTTTTCAAAGTGTGGACCTAGAAACATTTTATTTTTAAAGTTATGGTTTTATTTAAACTTCGCGTATACAATTGGGACTACGTTAGTCAACCTAACTAAGAGCTGGCTAAAATGGTTCTGGCGTGTGAACATTAAAAACACAGCCTCTGAGCTGTCCTGACCTCCTAACGGAGAACTCAAGCACTACGGCTTGCCATTTAGCGGATTCTACCGATAGCTGATGTCACCGCCATCTGTCTCTACAAGTCAGAAGCTTTACGATACACTACAAAATACATGTTAGGGTATTACAGACTAAATGTTGCCCCACAATCTGCATTTTAAAATGTTAATTGTTCGTTTGTTATTTAAGTTAAAATTATTTAAAACACTGATTAATATTAAAATCGAAAAAATGTGATCTCTTACCGTGTCTGATCTTAATGAATTCATCTGCCTGAGCTGAGTTTAGCATCACCGCCAGTATCATTGTCGTCACAAAAAGGTACAACAATTGCATTTTGGAATATTAACAATGAGGTACAATTTATTATTGTATAAACGTTAGCCCTCTTTGAAATGTGAATGCATATTACAACGGATTCATGCATCATGTATTTATGGACGTATGCTCGGGCCGACCAGGTTATCTACTTATTGGACATGCACAAATTAGGTACGATCGATAAAATTAAATTACAGATTTTTTTTTAAACGTTACTTTTATTTGCTTAATTGATTTTATTCACTTATAAAATAACAGTTAGAGCACTGTTTTGGTTAATAATAATTAAAAATTGTTGTAGAAGTTAACACAAATAACACACCAGAGGGAAAAATATACAGATTCAAATTTGTTCGGAGAAGTAGGAACCCTTGTTCAGTATTAACAAAAGCTTGTGGCGCATTAATAATGACACTTATTTTTAATTTTAGTAGGTACTTGGTGTATGCTGCTGGTTGTTAAGTGAAGAACAACAAGGTTGCGTAATAAAAAACCTTTAATGAGTTCCTACAAATTATAATTATTGTAAACACACGAACACGGTCAGTGCAACAGTCTTACGTTAAAAATAGTACTACGGAGTTACACACTGGGTCAAGGTTAATTGCGGATAGAAGAGGCGACTGCTTCGGTGAGTTGAAAGAACACTGAACACTGACTCTGTCGAGATTGCATCCGCTTTTATAGCGTGGGCGACGAAACCAGTAATGTTCTGGAACGCCGTGAAATCGAGGCACGGCGCCAAACGGGAAGACTCCCGAATGTTCTCGTCACCGTGTTCCTAGGTGCGCGAGTAATGCTGGAACTTTTGCAGAGGTGGCAGATGTTATTATTATGTTGTCAGGTAGGTAGGTCCACGGCTCCGTTCCGATGGACTAGGTACCTACTGCTTAGTTGCGTACCGTCTGTGCCAGACGGCTGACGAGAGCTCTAGGAACTTCGATTGCATATATTTTAACACAAGCGCCGCTTCTGGATACATCGATACATTTCGGGGGCGATCCGAAGCGACTACCACATTACTTGAAAATATGTACAGATAAACGTTACGAAACATTTTTTTTAATATACAATAAAAAAGAAAGACAGTAGAACAACATAGTTAAAAGATCAAAAATAGACTGTAATTCAACAAAAAACATTTATATATAATCAAAGATATTGAAATACAAAACAGACATGCTATGTTATCCGCGCGACTATCAGCAGACTACTACCCAATGGGGGTAGTTTGCATACGAAAATAATTTGTACATTTCGTTAATTTTTTTAAATTGTGCAGTAGTATTGGTTAACAATATAGTTTGAATACGGAAAGAATTCGTTCATTTAGTTTAAAGTTCGTTTAGTTTATTTGTAAATTATTCGTTCATTTAGTTTATTCGTTAATTGGTTAACAATATCGGCAACACCAGGAAACATAGTCTCACCCAGTAAAACTGCGGATAGCACATCTCTTATATTTCAATATCTTTGGTTATAATACAACAGTATGCGTATGTATGAAATAAAAATGTAAAGAACCCACACAAGAATTGCTAGTTCGTGGGTATACTTGTGTTGTTTTAAGGCAGTTAAAATTTATTCATACATCATATTTGTAGAAAATTAATATAAAATAAAATCCGATTTAACAGAAATACAATTAAAAAACAAGTTAATGTAAGATTAAGAAAATGTTAAGTTATAGCGGGTAAGGCGTTACAACGGGTTCAGGCATACATACAAAATAAATATTATTATACTTTTTTAACAACTTTTTAAATTTTTTTAGTACGTAGTCAAGTCGAATATAACTCCTCAATCTGGTCCCCCCATTTTAAAATGCATTCAGATTCAATCGAGAAAATTCAACACAAATTTCTAAGACAAAATAATTTTAAACTCAGTATTCCCATTGAAAACATAAACTATAATTACTTGATGAAAGAATTAAATTTATTAAGACTCTTAGATCGAAGAATTATATCCGAATTAATATTTATGTTCAAAATTGTAAATGGTACAATAGACAGTCTTGATTTAAATAACCTTATTGAATTTCATATAATCGCGAGAGCCACTCATTCCAAAATCCTGTTTAAATGCTACAATAACCGGACTGAGTATACAAAACACTCGCTTGTACGAGTACCTAGATTACATGAAGTTACTTATAGATATGCAGATGTGGCAGATCTATTTAACTGCTCGGAAGTTAGGTACAAGAAAACTATACTATCAAATATTTTCTATGTATTAATTTTATTTGCACTATAGAATTTTATACGTAATGTTTTGCACAGAGAAACCTCAAGAACATTATTTACTCTAGGGCTAAAGAGATTTTATTTTTTTGTGAAAATAACTTTTCGAGAAAACACAAATTTTAGGATTTGCAGGCAATCAATTTGCAATCAACTGTTTACTAGTATGGAGTGAATTTTTTTTGAGAATTTCGAAATCGGCATAGATGAGAAAGAAGCTCCATACATTAACAATTTCATTACATTAAAAAAAATTCCAACAATTTCTGTATTATATAATTTTCACGATTTTACCCAAGTATTTATAGCTCATAAACGCGAAATAAAACACAGATAAAATTTATGTTTTACCCTTTATTTTACAGTTAATACATGTATAAATGTATAGAATGGAACAAATAGTGGAAAGAAAAAATGTAAACATAATATTTACCGCAGTGAAAAACTTGAAAATTGCTAATGTTGTTATGAGCGGTATTCGGTGTCAAAAAGATGCATAAGGTTTCGTGACTCTAACATTGTCTTTATTAAGTTATCTTGTCTCAAGGGTTCGCAGACAGCTGAGGCTTCTGTTACAATTTTTACATTTCCTCTGTGGCTTGAGTGGGCAAGGAAAATTCTTTATCAAGACATCGTCAATTATCGTGTGATCGGTAATGGCTTGTAAAATTGTCTCGTCCCTTACAAATTCGATGAGCGGTAACTCGGTCAATTTTAACTGGATTTCTTTTTGACAAGTTTTTATTGCGGAATCTGGAATCATCAATCTCATAAATCAGTCAATAGTTTTACATATTTTCAATAGATACATCTGATCTGAACTTAAATCCTGTAGATTTCTCACACTTTGCAATGAACATTTAATAACTTTAAATTCCACTACAAGAAGTTGTTCACCCTTATTTAAGGATTTTCCAATAATTCCAGTTAAACTTCCCGAATTTCGAAGTTTGTTTCAACTACATCAACAAAACCACGACTGGACCGCAGTCCAGTAGTGGTTTTGTCGATGTAGTTAAAAAGTAGTCGCAAAATGAGCTCATTTGCGTGTAACTGACAGACAATTCACTGTCAAGACCGTTTGAGACGTGATTCAAGATACCGGATCATATCTCCCACAGTCGCCCGTACAACTGCAGTTCCATAGCAACTAATTGCAACAAATTATATCGACGATTTTTACTCCTATACGCAATGCAAGATGTATCGTTCTTAATTATTAGAAATTAATCATTCGAAATTGAGCCAACATCTTATAATACAGCGGAAACAATATCTGCCTAACGTTCTGGCCACACAGGGAAGGCTTTCACCGCAGCATGGTCAGCATGATGCTGAATATTTTTTAGTTGTGCTTCATTTGGTATTATTTCTTGTGAATTTTTGTTTTTTAAGAAAGACAAACATTCCCGGGTTACGAATAATCCAACAATGTTTGAAAATCTCCTACTACCACCACAGTAAGCGGAAAAGGTTGCTTGTGTCGTAATGGAGGACTTAGTCGAGGAATTGAACGCCCACTCAGCCACTGACCGGTCATAATTGAAGCCGAAGTACATTTTTGAGAGTCTGAAGTTTAAACTTTAAGAAGGAATAGCTTCAGTTAATTTGTTTTTACACCCAAACACTGTTTTCAAACTCATCACGATGACGTTTTCTTGTCAACGAATTGAGTCGTTTAATTTCTAAATCCGCTATATCAACTTTTACTGATTTGGAGAAAACCGCAAAAAACTGTCACATCTCTGGCGTAAATACATAATTTAATTTAAATTTTTTATATAATGAATTGGAGTAATATAAATTCGAAAAGTGTTCATTTTTCATTGTGTATTTAGCTATATTTAAATAATTTCGATAAAATGGATGTAGCGGATTTTGATTCTCACTTCGTGATTTACTTATGATATAGAAGGCTTTTGAAACTCAACTGACCCGGCGCGCGTGTTTCTAAACCCGCCCCTTGGCAAAATAACTGCTCATGATTGGTTGAATTCCGATATAGCGGGTTTTGATAGTAGCTTTTTGAATGATATAGAGGGTTTTGTTTCTCACTCGCAGTTTTAACATGGTTTTTGATCGTGATAAGGGAAGTTTTGAAACTCAGTTTAAGGTTCATCTTGTTCCAAAAATGTGAACAAGATGTCATACTCAGGTCAATTTGGCAAAAAATCGGATATAGCGGGTATTGAAATTATAGAACTCAATTTATGTTTTTTGTAGTGTCTTTGTTCAGACCTCTGAACACAATTTTTACTAGACTGCTCCACCCTACTCTTCCCAGGACTTTTAGTAGGATAAAAACACTCTTGCCATAGGTCACCTCGAGTGGTTCGTTACGTTTGGTGATTTAGCAGGAATGCCCGGGTTCATCGGGCGAGGCTTGTCTAGGTCTTGGCGATGAATGCATTTACCCACTTTTTACGTGGCAGGATCGGCAGAGACTGGTTGAGGGAGACCTGACCAAGACCTTTCCAGCCGGACTCTTTTGACCCATTGGCTTAAACCGCAGTGCGGAGGGATGGATACATGGATGGTCACTGCAGGAAACATTGATCCCCAGATTCCTACCCACACCTAAACGCTATTCCTACCCAAAACTTCTCCTCCTTCCTTTGCCTGAAAAGACCCTCCACATAGCACATCTAAAGATGACATAAACCCTGAAGAAATGTTTTTTTTATCAGTACACAGGAGGCCCTGTGTGCAGCTACGTAAAAAAATGAAATGCGTTTTGTTTGTTTCAAGAATTGTAATCTGCATTTTCAAAGTAATATTACAGTCGTAGGAAGTAATGTAACATTCTTCAAATTATTTATTTATCTAAATATAATTTTTCTTTTTCAGCATAATAAAGGTTGTTTATTATTAATTACATACATTTGGAACTTAAATGGACTAAATCGATTAGTTTTCTTTTTTAGTCTGTGTAGTAAGGGGATAGTACGATTTAATTTACTAAGCGTTTTTTTACATAACAATGTTTCAGTTTTACATGCTTAAATGTTTTGAATTTTTCTATGGTACCTCCGAGTATGTATATATTTATCGTGTCAGCTGTACGAAACAGGTCAAGTCCTATACAATTAGGATAAGTCGTTTTTGAATGCTTCTAACGTTTTTCTCGAACGGATCTTTGTTTGTGTGGTTTTTAATGTCTTCTGCCATTTCAGTGATTAGGATAATTGATAAAATGATTATACAATGAATACCATTTAATAGATACGGGGTGTTATGGGACACATCCGACTTACTTAACCAGGGATTCCTGACATATTTGGAGTTAAAAATGTTTATGATATTTTGATCTCCGGCGACATTTATGGTTGTTTATAATTTATTTTATCGAAAAAAAAATATTTTTCCTCTCTCATATGTCGTCATTGATCACTCAGCTGAGTAATCGCCCGATCCCCCAAACCAACCCTAAATGTCCAATATTTTCTGATTTTTGAAGTTTTTAGTTGAAAAAAATAATTGAGCGCTCGCGCCTTTAAAACTCACACGAGCACCTGCGTGTAGGGCATTTTGCTCACATTTTATAAATAGCCAAAAAGTACATAAATTATAGCATATTTGTTTTTATAATTACTAATATATAAAATAAATTCAAAACAAAACAATTAAATTAAATCAAAACAAAGGTTTATTTTGAATAAATGACATTAATTTTATTACACTATAATATTTTAAAATCAAATAAAGGAACTAAATTGGCATTTTTTAATTGCATTTTTTAATTGCACAAAAAATAACTTCAATTAAAAAAAGGTTTAAATTTTATATTTACAAAGTAAAAGCGTGTTCTGTAGATAACTGGAACTAAAACGTTCTAGAATTAACTAAAGAATAATACTTACGTTGTCACTCGCGTGATGAGCAAAATGCCGCGTGACGAGACCCGGACAAAAAACCACTTCTACTGAGCGACTTGTACACCCTAAGACAAAAAACCGTTATGCTCGGGACGGGGGAGGAATAAAACTCAGCTATTGGGCGAACGAGGTAGGCATGCACATTGTTGCATAAATGGCGCGAATTTTAAATTCACCGTGAGGGAAATGCTCATAGTGCGAGGGCTCGCAGGTTAAAAATGTCACCGAAGTCCGAAATTTCATTATCATTTTTTAATCCAAACCAATATCAGGAAAAAATGGTTAAAGTATATCAGGCATGTACCCATGTCCCTTGAAAACCTGTGGGATGATATTATTCATTGAATTTTATCACTCTAGCAGTGCCTCATAGAAAACTTGATGATGACCGTAAAATGCTTCTATTTTTTTCTCAAAATTCATATTTGTTTATCCAAAGGATCTACTATCAAAATTCCCCCCACCCCTGCCCCCCCCCGATTACTAACCTTCCTGCAATTCTGTTACCCCTATCTGCACCGCAATTCCCCCCGCTTCGCTCAATGCTCCTTCTATAACTGGACCAAGTGGGTTTTTTTTTTTAGACTTTGGAAACTTTTTCTTCTTCTTTCTTTGCAAATCTTCCAAACCCTCATCCGACACCAAGGGAGCATCATCAGCATTGTTGCATGTACACAGTTCATCTTCGCCTTCTACGCACACTCCGTCCTTAAAGTTAACAATGTGGCACATCTGCCTGCACACGTCCCGTGACTTTAGGCAAACCGACTCTTCATCCCGCTTTGAAATTCCTAGAAAAAAATATCATTTATTATTCACGTTTTTATTTGGCATCTCCATAAGCAGCTGTTCATGATGGTATAAACATATAGAATAAAAAAATGTATCACTAGAAAAGACTACCATACAAATTTGAATGGAAACATTTAACGGCTTTCGTGGTTGAGTGATATGGCTCTTGAATCGCAATCCGAAGATCGCGGCAGAATCCCGGCGTGCGCAAATAAATTTTATTTGATTAATTTGTATCATTTCACAAATAATTCATTTAAAATTAATATATAGTATATTTGCGGCACGTTCCAGAGTGAAAGATACTCTCAGTATAGCCCTGGTGTAAGACCACCATTGAGAATAGAAACGTTGATTGAAATAGCCGTGTTTGGTGACCATATCAGATTAGCCAGCTACTTCCTCTTCCCCATCTCATTCGATGGAGATGGATCGATGCTATAGTCTTACTGGATATAGTCGGGAGCAGCTGGGACTGTTGTGCGGTATTCACAAAAAAATGTGCCACTGGCTTAGTACCTTTTGGTTCTATTTTAGAACTTCTTACATTCGTCTGAAATTGTACATCACTCATTATTCCATTTGAATTTCGTTATCATTTTGAAACTAAGCATGGAAATATAGGACTAATTGAGGCTTGTATCTACGTATGACGGAACAATCACATAAGTCAAACCTGCTTATTTTTCAGGAGGCAGTTTAAGTGTCTCATGGAAAAAATATAAGGGCACAAAAATTAAAAAAAAATGTATACATTATTATGATTTAAGCATCTTACTGGGTGTTTACATATTTTTTAATTGTAGTGAACAATTCAAGAGATGTATGACTTATGTATTAAGGAGCATTACAAATGATGACAAAATCAATGACTTATGTGTTTGGATACAACACTTAAAAAAATGTTTTAGCCATACATTCACTGAAATAAATAAATAAAGACTCGATAAAAATAATGTATATTAATATGAAAACCTATAACTTCAGATTAAATTAGGAATGTAAATATTAGTCAACCAGCATCAGTGAGACATGGCGTTCCACAAGGAACAGTTATCGGACCGTTGTTGTTCCTAATCTATATAAATGATCTACGTAATATTAGCATTCCGGGAAAACTATTCTCGTACGCGGACGATACTGCAATCACAGTTCATGGTAAATCTTGGGATGATGTCTCTGAAAATGCAAATAAGTGCACATCCATTGTCAAAGAATGGCTCAATCAAAACCTTCTAACTCTGAACTGTGAAAAAACTCTATATTCCATTTTATAATACCAAAAAGGCGGCACCCTTAACTCACTTAAATATAAGGTTTCACAAAAATACTTGCAATCCTGTATTATGCTCTAGCTGTACAGAAATGAATACGGGAAATACAGTTAAATACGTAGGAATTATAATAGACAGCCAACTCAAATGGACAGATCACATACAAAAGCTTGTTAATAAACTTAGGTATTTAACTTATATTTTTAAACGTTTAAAATACATAGTTGACATCAAAAGAATAAAATTGGTGTATCATGCATTGGTGCAATCATCAGTATCTTATGGAATAATTGGATGGGGGTGTGTGTATAATACACACATTAAGCCAGTAGAAATAACTCAAAAATTAATACTAAAAATAATGTTGCATAAAGATATGAACTACCCCTCCGTGCAATTGTTCCATGAGGCTGAATTGTTAGATATAAGAAAAATTTACTGTATACAATGTTTAAAATATATATTTACACGAAATATTATTTTTACAAAAAATGAAAAGCATTTGAGCAATAGGTTAAATAATGTATTTGAAGTTCCACTGTGTAAAACTAGGCTTGCGCAAAGACATGCATATTTTATTACACCAAAAATATATAATGCTTTCTATAAGGCTACAGAAATTGATTGTAAAAATATATCAACTTACAGCAAGTATGAAAATGTTTTAAAGTCTTGGATAAATACCATCGACACAAACATATACTTGCTGTAACATCTGACCTGCTTAACTTAACAAATTTTTTATTAATCTTTATGAACATGTCTTTTGAATATGTATTTCAGTAAACACTGAATCTATTTTTTATGTATTTAATTTTTTTTTTTAAACCTCTACAAAGATATTGTATCTTTATGAGTAATTTTCTGTCTTAAAAACACTCAAGTATACCCACGAACTGGCGACGCCTATGTGGGATTTTTTTGGATAATCTGCTAATCTATTTGTATTATTATCTATTTTTTTAAAAAACTGTTTATATAAAAAGTTTGTATTACAAAATTTTACCAATTGTACCAAAAAAATTGTTTATAAATAAAAAAAAAATAAAAAAAATAAACTTAAAACACTAATAAATTTTATCTTCATCCACATTTACAAAACGGAACGATAAAAAATCGGATGATTCGTTGCAACTTGGAGAGGGCGGTTTGAGGGGCTGGGTATAAATTAAACAAAACGTGCCGGGTCCTTCGACCAAGTATATCTAGGTCAATGGCCGGGTCCAACTTTTAATCATGTCGGACAAGTTTAGTGTCAAAAGATACATGTATCCTCCACAATCGAATTTAAACAGAACAACTGCAACGTCCGATTTTTAAACTAAAGTGGGAACGGGCCCTGAAACCTAAAATCGTTGCGGCTTCTCGTAGGATAGCGATGAATAGTACTTATGATACTAACAATTCTCAACATATAATCTGGTAATATTTAATTTTATAATAAATAGGTATGTAAACTAAACATTACCCCTCAATCCGAATTTTAAAATGTTCATCGTTCGTTTGTTATTTTAGTTTAAATTATTTAACACACTAATTAATATTAAAACTGGGAAAAAAGTAATATCTTACCGTGTCTGATATTAATGATTTCATCTGCCTGAGCCGAGTTTAGCATCACTACCAGTATCACCGTCGTCCCATAGAAGCAAAACAATTGCATTTTGGAATATTACCGATGAGGTAAAATTTATTATTGTGTAATGTTATATACAGCCCTCTTTGAAATGTGAATGCATATTACGACGGATGCATGCAGTATTTATATCCGTACGTATTTTCGGGCCGACCAGGAGCGTATCTACATGTTGCACATACACAAATTAGGTACGATCGATAAAATTAAATTACAGATTTTTTTCCTATCGCAGCTGTGTTACGTTCATACGCTTAATTGATTTTATTCACTTATAAAATAACCATTAGAGCTGGTCTGGTTGATAATGATATTTAAAAATAGTTGTAGCAGATAACACCAATAACACCAACAAGGGAAATGTATACAGATTCAAATTTAGTAAGGGGAAGTAGGAAGTCTTGGGTGGTATTCAATAGTGGCTGAGTGTGTGCTAGAGTGCTTATATTTAAAAAATGCCTTTATTAATGTTGTAGTAGGCGTAAATAATATATATAAAAAAACGGTTTTTGTATGAAGGGAATCCGTGCGACGCACGGCCAAACTGAAATTTCCTGAAAATTTTCATACAAAAAAATCGATTTTCGGAAAACAAAAATTTTTTTTGGTCTACATCATTCAGGATTTTTTTTTAAATATTAACACTCTAGTAACCAAAAAGTCACGAGCCACCACTGGTGGTAATAACATAAAAAAGTTCATGTTAACGCTTTGTTAATTCTCTTAAGTCTTATTAAGTCTATTCTCTCATAATTGTGACGCATTAATCCTGATATTTTTACTAACAATTTTTTCGTTACAATGTAGATACACGTTAAAAATAAGTTTTTTTTTTTAAATTAAATAAAAAGAACAATAGAATTATATAGACAATAGATTAAAAAAAATGTAGTTGGACAAAAATATATAAATATAATATAAGGCTATTTATATGTATGAAGTAAAAAATAAAAATAAAACAGTTCGTGGGTATTCTAGTGTATTTTTAAGGCAATTAAAATTATTATAAAAAAATCCGTCTCTAAAGGAATACATTAAAAATCGAAAAATCTCGTTAATGGTCAACATTTAAAATGGCCAAAACTTCACTTTGCTACCGGCTTAAGTACCTACTTAAGCATGATTTATCTGTAAATTCTGTTCAGATAGACAAATGCACAAGGTTTTCAGTAACAAACATCCTCATACTGTAAAATTTTTAATTCTATCAAATACCCAACAATATGCAGTTTCAAAACCAGTGATTTCGAATGATTGAATACGATTTACTTAACATTCAATTACATAAAATTTACAATTACAATAAACATTCAATTACATAACATTCCTTTACAGAAGATTTTCTTAATATTTCATTACATACGATTTACTTTAAAATAACATTAAAAAATGCAATTAAAATTTCATTAAAAACGATTTACTTAACCTTCCATTACATACGATTAACCTAATATTTCATTAGATACGATTTACTAAATATTCCGTTACACAATTTACTTAACTTTTCATTGCATGTGAATTACTTAATATTTCATTACATGCGATATACTTAACATTTCATTACAAACAATTTACTTAACTTTTCATTACGTACTTTTTTTATTAAAGCTTATAGTCCAAGAATTTTTTTCATTGGAAACTTTACACATTTTCCTAATTACCCGTTTAGAATTTATAGACAAATCATTCTTTGACGGTCTCCGTGGACAAGGAGTAAGTATCTCGACTAGCAATCCGGAAGACGCGGATTCAAATCCATGCACAGCGTAAGTAAATTTTATTTTCATTTGTGCTATTAAATGATTTATTCAATTAAAAATCCTTAAGGTTCTATATATAAGGTTAAATAATATTAATTGGTGTAAGATAAGACCACAATACAGAATTGAAACATTGCTTGAAATGGCTTTGATCGTGTTTGGTGACCAGATGAAAAAAAACCCGTTACCTCAATAGTTTTCTCTTCCCATCTCCTTTCCCTTCCTTCTACCTTTAGCCTCACAACATACCCCAAATGGGAAAGCATCTAGTCGGCTCCAGGTGACTGGGAGCAGTTGGGAATCTCGTGCGATATTCACATTAAAAATGATTGTTATTTAGTGCGCTAGCAGTCTACAAAGTTGAGTACTGCCAGTTGAAGTTTTGTTGGAAAATATTTATTGTAAACATATTACTAGTTCTGTTGTCATTTCAACATGTTATGAAGTGCGATGTTGTACATTTGATATTGTTTCGGAAATTCCCACCCTTTACGGAAAGTTGTAAAACGTCCTCAGTAATATCATGTTTTCACCCCTTAAAGCTTCTAGGGGTGTTCGTGTTCGTATCGTTAACTAGTTCCCTCGTTAAAAGTTACCATTAACAACCTTACGTCGCATTGGGTTCAGAGTTTTGCGACTGCTTGTTTTTTCAGACGCCTCTCAAAATAATTGCTGGGATACCTGGGTAGAGATTTCCTTAAATCCGTAACGTCACGTTTCCAGAAAAAAAATTACGATTCATGTCTCAAAACTTGGAATCTGATGTAAATAAATTAAATTCTTATATATACAAGGCGTACCACTGCACAATGCCAAACAGCTATACCATATTAATTAAGAGTAGTACCGCGAAACTTCAGGTCTCTTGGCGTTTTTCAAACAGTATCTTCATATTTACATAGATTAATAGATGTTTTTTGCATTAAGTAAGCTAACAGCTATGACGCGACAATACTTCCAGACTTGCTATTGTCTAACAAACACAAAATTAAAGGCAGCAAATAAGGAATACTCTCGTTTTCAGTACATTTTTAATTCGGTTCCACGCCAACTGAAAATAAAGTTAACGCAACACCTCCTTGAAAAATCATTAAAAGCTATGAAAAAATTTATTTTAAATTAGCCGATAACCCTAACCTAACATATTTATTATTTGTTTAAAATTAAACAATTTGTTTTACAAATTTTTTTTATCACTCTAAATGACTTATCTGAGATGGTTCTGAGTTGGTTTCATTCCGAGTTGTCCGGTCACTTCTTAATTCATAGACAGACAAAGGAAGACATTCAAATAATTTGTGCGTGTGGACGAAATAAACAACACAAAATAAGTAACACTGGCGGCATTTTAGTTTTCAAAAGTTCCGTCGAATACTGCCTCAAGGCCTTTGAGGTGTCAAGTGATCGCCCTATAATAAAGCAACGTTAGTTGTTGGTAAAGGGGGTATTTGTATGTTGTTTTACGGCAAGAATGTAGATAAACAGAGTGATTAGACTATTTTAAAAAGTAAACTTTACTTAGCGACATCACTGACTTTGTAATTTGGCTGTTGCGTGCCGAGACCTCGTACTTAAGAAGGCCTATTTTTTAAAGCTTTTATTTTAGACAAAGGATTATTATATTTTCACTTATTTTACTAAAAGTATACGAACTAAATACACTTTACATACATTACAATAGAAAATTATTCCGTATCATTATTTTGTTTATTAAGAATAAAAATAAATATTTTTTTAATGGTTTAAAGAATTACACCGTAAACAATAAAACTACGAAAGGATTCGCTAGTATTTTTTGCCACAGAGTCTCAAAGATCCTAAAAATGATTTGATTTGCTATAAACCGATGTGTTGTACACGCCACGGAATGATACCCCGGTACATATGACGAATGACGTCACCCGGCTGAGGTCTGCCTCAAATTTAACAAAAAAAAATCTTGTATTTAGATCGGATGTTTGTTGTTAGTGCCCGGGTTCGTGGGTAGAGATTTGTCTTGGCGGCGGATGCGTTTGCCCGCCTACTGCGTGGCGGGTCGGATCGGTAGAGACTGGTTGAGGTAGACCCTTTGACCTTTCCAGCCAGACTGTCTTGACTCGTAGTTGGAGGAATGGATCCATACGTCCGTCACTCCTGGTCACACCGACTCCCAGATTCCTATAAATCGTTTATACCTTTTTCTTTCCAGAACTTCCTCCCCATAGACGTGGGCCCCGAGGGAAATTGTTTTCCTCGAGCCTCTTCATGTGGAGTTAATGTAAGAAATGATATCTGTTGGAATACCTAAATATTTTAAAGTGACCTATTAAATCATGCTACAATACTACAGTATTTTGCAGTGGCATATCCTCTACTTTTAATTATTAAGCTTGCGTCTACGTGGTTGAATTTCAGAACCCAGCTTCGAGTGAATGTCTGACGCCACGCCATACGTGCCGCGCCACAAATAAAATCTGTGTACGTGGAATTTCAAACAAAGTTACCGTTGTAATTCGGTTTTGAATTAAAAAAATCGTCACAAGAAGTCGCCACCCCCGTTGGCAGGACGCAAAGGGATGTGCCCCCCGTAGGTATAAGTTCTACGAATTTGTGCATCTGGAATATCTCTCCGGATACGGAAAGATTGACGGTAATACCCAGTTGTATCAAGCGGCTGTGTATTACATATGACGTCATTGCCCGTCCCGGTTACCCTGTCCCGGTGAGCAGCGATCACTGGCTGACAGTGGAAACGAGGAACGGGCTAATTTTGGAACAAGTTCCTATTGGATTTATAAACTGGCGAGGACGAACCAAATGCCGCCCGCAGGGCCTTACAATAAAAACCGGGGGAGCGGGTTTTTAACTGCTAGTCCTCTACTTTTAATGCTTAGTGTAGTTCTTGAGAATGTAAAGAAGACACGGAAAGGACATGCTTGTGTTGTAATATAAGTAATTGTTGGATTAAACCAACATTTTCCCCGTACTATTTTTTTATCACGTAGCGATATGTAACGTGTTAAGATATGAATTATGCAAATTAAATTAAGCCCCTGCAGAAGTTATACTACTTTAAAGACACATTGTCAACAGCTCTATTGCGTTCAATTTAAACAAATTCTTTGTGATAGGGGTGACAGCATTTAAATCTAGAAATTTTATTTTATATTAAATATATATTTTTTTACATTAGCTAGGAGGCGAGGCCTTGAGGTAAATAATTCGCCTCAGGGATGGGATGCTGTGTGGAGGATATTTTTAGGAAAAGAAGGAGAGGAAGGAAAAAAAGTATCAGGGGTGGATAGGAATCTGGAGGTCAGTGTATTCAGGAGTGACGGACGTATGAATCCATCCCTCACAGACAACCCTCATCCCATGAACCCGGGCACCCCTGCTGAGTAACCAAACGTAGCGAACCAATTGGGGTGACCTGTGGTAGAGGTGTTGGTTATCCAATAAATGGTTCCCGGGGCGTCGGTACCTGTGGTAGAGGTGTTGGTTATCCAATAAATGGTTCCCGGGGCGTCGGTACCCGTACCCGCCTCCCAAATGAATGCAATACTATTTTGTGGCACCATTTTTATGTAAATAATTTTTAAAACACTTTGTTTTAACCAATTTTTTTATTTATTTACTTAACATGTTTCAGGTACGATTGTCCCGACTTTAGGAAACAATTAATATACTAAAATGAAATTACAGGTCTGGTGTGGACGTGCATAATGCAATTTGTTAGATAATTATTTATATAATTCATATCTAATAGAACCAAACCCCTCAAGTTATCTAAATAAAGTAAAATATTAATATTGAAAATAATAAAGCCATATTATTAAAATAATAATCGGTTCTATTGGCGTTCTGCGTAATTGTAGTTCAATGATCTCAAATTTGCTTTGAATTTAAGGCTTTTTCAAAATTGGATGAGATTTATAAAAAATCTGATATGAAGTACCTACCCACCTTTAATTTTTTTTAACCGAGATAATTTTTATTATTTTAAATTGGATCTGATTTGCCACTGCATTAACTAACGCACAGGACTTACTCCAGTCAGTGATTCCTGACATTATTTGGAGTAAAAAATGTTAAAGAAATTTCGGTCTCCGGTGACATCTTTGATTGTTTTTGTTTCAACTAAAAACATAAAATTAAAAATAGCGGATATTGGGCTGCCAGGGGCGGGTGAGGGATTGGTTGGTTACTGGGCTGAGCGACCAGTAACGACATGTGGAAGAAATGTAATAAGTTTAATTTTTAAGTCGACGCTTCCCGGCTCAAAAAGAAGAAGATGGAAAGATATGCAATTACGATTGTTGGACAGAGCGCGCGAATATTTTCAATTATAAAATTGAAGCGAAAATTGTGAAAATGCTTAATAAAACATGACTCGTTTAAAATAGAGCAAAAATCTCGTAGCGGTTGTCTAAAACAACTTGTTAAATAATAGAGACAGGCTTTAAAATAAAAATTTTTGGAGCAAACTTTGCGATTTTTTTCTATCGAGGGAATTTCATATAATTTGCGTTTGGGCGTAGGGGTTGTATAGATATTATCTTCAAAAATAATATATTTTTTTAAGAGTTTAAAAACTTCAAATGTTCAAAGGAGATATGCAAGAAATCGGTAGAAATTCGGGCAGTGGAGGCTTAAGAAAAAAAAATAAAAAAGGACATCTAAAAATCACCGGAGACCAAAATTTCACAAACATTTTTTACTCCAAATAATGTCAGGAATCAATGGATAAAGTAAGTTAATTACGTCCCTTAACACCCTGTAAACTTTACGGCAGCATTTGGCCACAGATTTCATCAAAACGTTAAAATGGTTTTGTTAGTGTCATTTGCCAGCTAGATATTTTGTTGGTCGTGGTTAGTGTTAACAAAAATAGTTTTCAAATTATGAAAACTTTTATAAAACCCTTGTGTGAGCTTTCAAACAGTTTTGAGCGAGAATATTCAAACACAACTTTTACAACTCACCAACTACACCGAGTATTCTTTTGTTCTATTGAAATGCCAGCAGTGGGATCTCAATTTTAATATGTTCGACAACAACTACCAGGATTTGAGAAGTAATTCTCATTCAAAATATTTAAGCATGTTTACGGGTTTTAAAAAATTTACACCACATCATTTAAAAAAATGTAATTATTTGAACGATTCTTTTAATATGTACAGGTTATCCGTAGGTAAAGTGCACAAACTACGGGAGATGTTTCTACATGATGGTAGAAATAATAGACAAATAACTTTTATCGAAATTCCAGTTTTTTTTCCCATTTATTTTTTTCCTTACATGAATATTTTTTTCAATACAAACAATTCGAATACTTTACCCGAAAACTACCTTTAAATGCTGGAGTTTCGAAAAAAGTTATTTATCTTTTTTAATTGTTATTTTTTCCATACAAACGAATCAACTTTTTTACCCGCAAACCGTCTTTCAACATCGGAATTTTGAAAAAAGTTATATATAATTTTTACTTGTACTATTGTGTATAATCACCTTCCGTTTTGTGCAGTTTACCCCAGGACATCTTGATCTTGTTCTAAAATCTACTACAGTGCTTTTTGTATGGTTTCACTCTTTGTGTTAATACAATGTAGATAACACAAGGTGTCCGAGGGTAAAGTGCACTAACTTTATGAAGTAATTCAACACGATAGTACGAGTAAAAAATATGTATAACTTTTTTCGAAATTCCAAGATTTTAAGTTAGTTTTTTTAGCAAAAACGTTTTTTGTTTGTATGTAAAAAACATATCTGAAATAATGCAATTTCGAAAAAAGTTATTCGTTTTTTTTTTTACTTCTACCATCGGTTTGATTTATTCAGTCTTTTATTGAATAAATCAAAACAAAAAAAAAATCCTTAGAAATCATAAGCTTTGTAATCAGATGCTTAAATATCTACGCTTAAAAATATCCATGCGTAAGAGGAATATAAACGCTACAAATATTTCTAATCTCATGCCATACAAAATTTAAAATCGCGCGTCGTATTTTCACGAGGCAAGTAAGCGAAAAAGGGGTTTTTATTTATTTTGTGCATAATTTTATAAGAATGAAAAAAGTTAGAATATAAAAAACCTCAAAAATAGTCTTAGCCATAAAGGGGTATTTTAAAAAAATGTTTTCTTATGTTACTTCATAGTTGAGTCATGAAAAAACATTTTTTTAGTGGTTTATGTTTATATTTTTTGTTTTGTAAATAATTATTTTATTGTAATTCCTATACATAGAAAAGCTTCGATTTATCAGTAGCATATTTTTTGATGTTCATACTATAAACCGATTTGTCGTAAAGATGAATCTAAATAGTATCTAATTAGGATTTCACGTACAGCTTCATCTTAAGATGAAGTGATAGATGATACGTGAAACATTTTTTTTATCGCATACGAGGAATATTATACAATTTGCCTAAATAAACGTCACAATCCCAGTGAAAATTATTTTTCAAAGTGTCTTTCAGCAGGCAGATATCATGATGTTGAAAAGAAAATGTGAGCAAAAAAGTTCAAATCAACATGATGATTTCACATTTGAACAAAGAATCTTTACTGAATGATAACCAATTTTAGCCATCTAGTCAAAGTAAGGCTCACTTAAAGAATATAGTGTGAAACATCAGATCTTCGATAATCAACGGAAAAGAAACAAACTAACAAATTTTACAGACATACGAAATGCCAAATGGTCGAGTTAAAACCGTAGCTTTTCTTCCCACTGGTGAATTCATAGAGCATCATAGTTGATCAAATACTGATTGTTCTGTAACCAGATTTCAAACAAAAAAAAAATAGATACATATTTTTTTAAACAAATAAAGGGTCATTTTAAACAAATACTCGTACACACACAAAACACAACGTCTCCATCAACACGCTTTATTAATCTGTGAAAACTCCAGCCTGAAATCTTAAATTTTTTGCGACATATTTAAAAATAATTAATTCGCTTTATTTACAGTCGTAATATAAATTGCACTAACATGATTTTCGTCACACATCCAATGCTTTAGAAATAACATAAAATAGACTACTTAGAAAGGACGGTTGAGAAATACCGGGCTATTCAAATCTGACCATCAAATGCGACCATCGTTGTGTTTCACCAAGAATATACCACTCGTGCCGTGTATATTATAAAAACACTCTTCTTCAAGCTCTAAAAAAAACAATTCCAAAGAAATGAACAAAACATTTTATAATCATCAAGAAACTTTTACAGTCATTTACAT
Source organism: Glyphotaelius pellucidus (assembly GCA_936435175.1). Classification (NCBI taxonomy): domain Eukaryota; kingdom Metazoa; phylum Arthropoda; class Insecta; order Trichoptera; family Limnephilidae; genus Glyphotaelius; species Glyphotaelius pellucidus. The sequence continues at coordinate 13,592,613 of OW386544.1, read as the reverse complement.
CAAGAAACTTTTACAGCCCAGTCACATCATCATAAAGATGGTCTACGTGCTCGAGGGATAAGGCTCTCGATTAGCGATCTGGAGGTCGGGAGTTCAAATCCTGGCGTGCGCAAGTAAATTTTATTTGATTGTTTTGTGTTATTTTACAATTTAATCATTTAAAAATAATATAAGATATATTTCCAGAGTGAAAGATACTCTCAGTATCGCCCTGGTGTAAGACCAGCATTCAGAATTGAAAAATTGCTTAAAATTGCTGTTGGTGACCAGATATGAATAATCAGGTACTTCCCCACTTTCCTCTTTCTCATCTGATTCCCCTTCTCACTACCTTCAGCCTAACAATTGGGGATGCCTTAGTCTTACTGACTGAGTGGCTGAGTTGGGTCTTTTGTGCGGTATTCACATTAAAACTAGTATGTTTCGCCTCCAGGCATCCCTTACATCCCAGGCGTTACATCAGCCATACTAGCCTCTCCTCGCACAGTCTCTGGAGTTGGTTCTCCTAACTGTAACTGGGGCTGCCATAGAGGTGAAAAAAATAACATGTAGTAATTTGAATCAGGGTTACGACCACAGACACACAACATAAAGCTAAAAACATCAATGAGACACATATACATAACACAAGAAGTGCCTTGTGAACGTGTTTCGTGATTTAAATATTTGCCTAATCGAGGCTTAAATCTACAATTCAAAATCGTGATTACGAAATTCAAATGATGTGTACAATCACATCAAGGGGTGGGGAACCTTTTTACCGACGAGCGCCATTTGAATTTTTTAGTATCACCTACTATTTTTATATATCCAATATTGCCTCCCTCCCTCCCTCATTCACTCACTCGTGAATCAAGATTGAAAGCATGAATGAATTAATCAGTGGGATTTCCACCTAATACCAATCGGGCAAAGCCGCGGGTAAAAGCTAGTAGGTAGATAAAACATAAACATGTGATTGAACTGCATAATGACGATAATTTGTAAAATTTATTATCAATATTTATTATAAATATGTCGTTCTTTTCTCTTAATCCTCATTTCCTTTAGAGCGGGGTCGTCAAGACTATTTAAAAAAAATGCAGTCTATTTAAAAAAGGGGGGAAAAGGGGGACACACATTTTAAATTTTCACATAACTTATCAGGTTTATTTTCGAGATAATAAAATAATGTGGAAAAATCGGTGGAATTTTTTTCTAAACTCTAGTTGAAGCAAACATAAAATTTTTTTTAAACAAAGATTGTATTTCATAAAACATGTATTGCATCAATATTACGTTAAATCTGTTCTGTCAAAAATAATTGCAGATTAAAATTTAATTTCCGTGTTTAAAACTTTCTGGTTTTTATGTAGGGAAAACAGGACGAGCGTAGCTATCCCGTCGACGAATCAGGGGCAAATGATAAATATTTTTGCAGCTTAATACATATTTCATCTCTGCACGCATGCGCAGGCATTGCGTTCACAAAATAAATTCTTGCGGTTCATTTTGAATTGGTTTATGGAGAACGTTTTAAAATATTATGATAAATTTGAGGACAATGCTTTTTCTTATTTTTGACGCAGTAATTTTCTTTGGCCTTCCGTGCGTGCGACGCACGAAGTTCGCGGGTCGCAGATTCCCCATCTCTGGGATAAATGAATCATTTTTTCTATTCAGACTTGTACGAAAGGAACTTCTAGTTTTCTTCTTTATTGTACCTATGTTGACACACAATTTTAAATTTTACATACAGCTAATAAACAACGAGTAATGTAGGGTAAGTGATGTTTATCAGCTATTTTTTTTAAAGGTGCTTCACGTAGAAGGCATTGAGGAAAACAATTTCCCTTTCATTATTTTTCGTTATGTTTGTTGACTTAGAAGGCATGAGCCCGGGTACCCCTTCTAAGTCACCAAACGTAGCGAACTACTTTGGACGACCTACTGCAGAGGTGTTTTTTTTATCTAGTAAAGGGTTCTCGGGGAAATTTTTTTAACACGTTTACTAGTAAGAGGGTTTGTGTATAAAATAATAGAAGTGATTGTTTCCCAAGAAAGCAAAAACAAAAATAAAAATAATTGATCTTGTTAGCTAATATTACAGGAAAGCTATTTTTATTCCCGGTGAACAATAATACTATACAAGTTATGCTATTGGTTAGAATCGATAATTTCCTCTGCAATGCTATATTTGTTTACAAAACTTCAACTGGAAAACAGTGGAAAGGTATCAACACGGGAGATGAAAGAACAAGGTTAGGTTTTGGTTTTAAATGCTTGTAAATTTTGTTTCATTATATTATTCCTTGTTATTTTAGCCATAATGTATACAGTAGTTCTAAACAGTAAACCTCGCGTCAAAAGACGTCTTTTTAATTTTGTCTTCTATACATGTATATATTTGTAAATCAAAATATGCTTGCTTGGGGATATATATTTGAGATGTCTACGTATTGCTATACTAAGCATAAGAAATGTTTGAAACTTTCAAAATATCTTTTTAAGCCCCCGTGAAGCCTTTTGGATTATTACAACCACATAACAATACATCTGAAAAGTTTTTTAATCATTACAAAAACTCTTGCGAAACTGTCAAAATTTGCGGATGACATTTTGCAAAACAATGATTGTAAAATCAAAATTCATTTTCGAAACTCTTTAAATTAATGAATTTATCTTAAACACTCGCCAAATGCTTTGAATCGAATCAAGAATTATAGATATTTTAAATAGATGGGCACCTATTAGGTACCAAGTTTGATGGATTGTTCTTATAATATTATAAAAAAACATTTAAAATTTTAATTTTAATAAAAAAATTGTATTAGGTGGCATGCGAGCCGTTTGAAAATTGAATGCACTGGGAATGAATATATGGGACGCGGGAGGAGGGTTGACGGAGGGGAGCGGGAGAGAGGAGAGGGAAGGCGGAGAAGGTGGAAGGGGAACGCGGGAAAGGAAGGAGACGCGGGAGAGGAAGGAGACGCGGGAGAGGAACGGGGACGCACGGGACAGGACATGCAGGGAGAAACAATTTATTTCTTTGAATATGGCATTGTAACGCTTGCCGGGAACTAGCTAGTATTTAATAATAATCAAAACCAAAATTTCCTCTGTAAACACAAGATGTGTAAGGAGATACCTATGCACTTAAATATAATTTTCAAACTTGGTAACAATATAATAATAAATAAACCCTACAATTATCCCACTCCTGATACTCTGCATTCGTCTCATTCTCTGAAAGTTTAGTTTTCTGAAGGTTTCACTTCTACCGCGTATGAACTGCACACATGATTGTTTTGAGGTGAAAACTTCCTTAGCAACGTTATGATTTGAAACTCAATGAAACGAAAAAATGACACTAAAAAGAGACAAACACATTCATCTGTAGGATTGGGGTATTGTGCCGTGTTGCGCCACCTCTTATGCTTTGGACGGCGTGACAGTGTCTATCATCAGGGCAGATGTGAAACGTTAGCTAAAGAAGGAGGTGGCGCAACACGGCATATTGCCCCCAAAAAATCACGATAATAATGAGGGAGAGTATATTTGCTGCACGTTTGAGAATTCTAGATACTGAAATAATCTAGCACGCATGACTTTAGCCGTGTTTATTGACTGGATCTGAAGAGCCATGTACTTCTCAACCTTCTTCTACCCCATTTTATTTCTTTCAGCGCTCCGTTCAAACTCAAAACATACTCCACTGGCTCCGGACGATCGGAGCTCTAGTGCTGTACAAAAAAGATTCCAATAGCAAAGTGAAGATTTTCATCGTTTATCCACCGTTTCTGAATTTATAAAATCTTCTGAGTATATTAACTCTTCATTAAACCGTTAACAACTGCAGTTTGTCTTGGAAGATTGCCAATAGTGGTTAGTTTGTTATTCATTCATTTATTCAGAGTGAGCACTTAGAAAATGAGATTCCTGTATTATTTGATGGTGTTCGCAACTATGACCGTAGTTTGGAGTGCAGAGCAGTACGAAATCGATCTTGATCGTACGATTGAAAGTGGACATGGTATGAGACTTTATTTTAAATTTCATTTTTTTTCTAATTATATTTAAAAATAAAATATAGTCATTTTATTTCCATAATGTTGGACCAACACACAGATAAATTGAAAAAATACACACAAAACGAACTGCCGAAAATCGTATTTACGCACAGCGATGGAGGCGCGCGCAGCAAATGCATATCTTTCGTTGGCTCCGCGCGTCGCCGTCGCTTTTATAGTATTGAAGTTTTGTCGTAACTGGACTACAGCCGGCACGTTTCCATGCCATATCCCCTTTTATAATCTATCGTTTTAACATACATAAATAATGATTGATTATTTTATTTTTAGTGATCTATTTCCGTGCTGGGACTAGGCATAAGCGCTTTGAGGACATCTGCCCCTGGATTCCTGGATACTGCACTATCACCTGCAAGACGAAGGGCTATTCCACCGGCTACTGCAGCGGAACTAACTGCATTTGCAAAAACGATCAATAAACCTCATCATCACGGCGCTTCGTCCCCGGGTGGGATTTGGCATCTTCCACAAATGCTTTCCTATGGCTCCTGCCCCTTGATGAAATCACCCTTCACGCAGTCTGTCCACCTCTTCATCGCCCTGCCTCCGAGTCACTACTACTACATTTAGTCATAACATTCGGCGACATCTAGGGTTCTTTCCACACGACTAGCCTATGGCAGTCTTTGGCGCTTACAGAACCTTACAATGTCCTCGTGATCCAAAGATATTGAAATGTACTTAAGAGATGTGCTATCCTCAGTTTTTAATGGGTGGGATTGTGTTTCTGGTGTCGCCGATATTGTTAACCAATACTACTGTAAACCTTAAAAAAATCCACCAAATGAACAAATTCTTTCCTTATTCAAACTATATTGTTAACCAATAACTGTACCTGTACACCTTCAAAAAATCAACGACTTTCCATATTCAAACCACTCCCATTCGGAAGTAATCCCGCCGACAGTCGGGCGGACACCATAGAATATCTCTTGTATTTGAATATCTTTGTGGCGATCCATACAATTCTCATGTTCTGATTCATCTTTATCCTTTAACTTCCGTTTTCTAGGGTTCCATGACAGTTGATCCACTGACAATGTTGGCTCCCCGGCATACATTTTATTATTATTACGTTGTAATGTTCTTATTGAGGTCACATTGTAAATGTTTTTGTGTTTTAATTATAAGTTAATACCTATTTTAGAATATTACAAGAGGAAAATTATATCTGGAGAAAGCACAAGGCAAATATTAATATTTATTAGGTTGCAAAATTGTATCTACGTTCTTCTTTCCCATTTAGGGGCCATCTCATGATTTTTTGACCCCCCCCCGTCCCTGTCACACATCTTCACATTTGTGAGACCCCCTCCCCCCTAGTGTGACGTTACATATTTTCCAATTTTACATTTAAAATTCAGATTTTTACATGTGACGTCACAGAGCTGATGACCCCCCCCCATACCCCTTGTCACACAATGTCACACTTCTCTACACCCCTGCCCCCTTAAGGTGTGACGTAATTTATGGATGGCCCCTTATATACACATGCAGTCGGTTTAGGGAACCTAAGGTGTACCTACTTACACAAAATATAACTGAGTGACCCCGATGGGGTGTGCCAAGAGAATGTATCGCCAAATAACAAAATAATAAAACATATTTTCATTCAAATGCACCAAGGATTAAAATACTTGTCTGTGTACTGTATATACCAGCGTATAAGTACGAACAATTGACAATGTATGTAAATTCGTTTGACATTCATACCAACTTAATAAAAGGTATTTTTGAAGTTGATTTTTACGTTTGCAATTGGTTAATGACGCGCAAAAAAATATAATTTTGTGTTAAAAATCATTTCGGCGGGCCAGTTGTCGGCGAATTAACTGTCGGGTCACCATTTTCTAGTGCAGCTCCAGTCGACAAACTTCGCAACCCAGAGGCAGATCGGGAGAGAAGTGGATTGACTGCATAGAGGAGAATGGTGAAATACGCGGGTAGAAGATTTGTGGAGGAGGCAAATCCCAAACTGAGTTAAAGGACCGTTATGATGATGACACCATATTTGCCCTGAATTCGCACAGTTTTTAGAACTGAAGTTATATTGAATGCAGCAAAGTGTCTAAATTTTAAAATGATAAATATGTTTCCTAATTAAGAAATCAACCAAATAAAACTTTTAAATTTCTTTTACACGTTCCACAAAATTTTCTATAGATTTAAAAAAAAAAACATTTTTTGTCTGCGAGAGGTCTCAACCTTTTTTATTTGCAGCTAGATGATGGCGCCGGTGTCGAAGAATTCATTTCATATTATGGTATGATTATAGTTATGACGAGGAAATATGTAAGCGTGTTCTATGTTCATATATTCTATATGGTTCCATGATAAAAAAAGAACAGTAAAACATCAGAACATTGAAGAAAAGTTAAAAAAAATAACAAATAAACCAAAAAAAACTTATCAGGAACAGCTACTCGGTCTTTTTCTTACAAAACTAAAATTTGGATTTGAAGTCCAAATATCCAACCCGACTGAATAATTATTTTTTAGTTAAAAGGTAAATAAATACAAAACAAAATGAAGCATTTTATATTTGTTTCAACTCCCATGGATATTTCTGACGGCTCCGATTAAACGTTTCTATTTGCTCGGAGGCGTTGCAGTTTTCCCCGACAACGGGGCTAGCAAAAATTTTATTTTTATTTTTAATTTTTTTTTAAATTTATTTTACACAATTTACAAACATAAGACAAAAAGTCCCGATAAACTGCTTTTTAGCAGTTTATCGGGTTCTTTACTTTTAAAAATCTTATTATAATGAGTTGATAGTTATATTTTTACAATTTTTTAAAATAAAAATTAAATATTTTACAGATATAGGTATAGAGATAAGAAAAACCATGAAAACATAAATAACAATTTTAAAATCTTTAGAATAATATGTCATTGTCAGCTAATACAAATTAATTCTTTCAGTAAGTTCATCAATTGTTAGTTTTGGGCGCATTTTTTTAATTTCTGCAAGTAACACATTTAAACAACTGAGAATCATGTAATTTAACGTTCTTCGTCCATATTTATTTGAATGCTTAGGTACAATTAGTCCTACATTAAAGTTAAAGCGAGTATTATGGTTGTGTTCCAGCGTGTTTATATATAAAGGGTTAATTATGTGATGAAATATTATTTTGTACCACAGAATTGCTCTCACTGAAAGAATTTTGAGACTCTGATAAAATGCGGAATATTATGCCTTTCTTTGTATATATTTTTTTCAGCTAATAAATTAACCAATTAATTTTGCACTAATTAAACATGGTCGATATTTGTTTAACAGGAAAATCCCCAAGCTGTTACTCCATACCTTATAACAGATTCACCTAGAGGTAAATAAATTATTCGAAGTGTGCAGATAGGAACAAAATTTTTTAGTTCATACAATCTGCTTACAATTGATCTACATTCATTCATAAATATTTAAAATTGTATGTTTTTCTGAGTTAACACTATTTTTACTGATTGTATTTTATTTCTTAATGTTCACTTGTTTGTAAATTGAAAAAAAATGTCAATTTTTAGAAATAAAAATTTAGAAATGAATCTAAATGCCGAAAAAGTCGCAAACAACCCCGTCTTTCCCGACGTAAAACCATGCACAATGTGATAAAAAAATCTTTGAATGTATTACCTGATAATGTAGAATTATTGATTTCTGTCACAAAAAACAAATAATAAGTAAATAAATAAAAAGGAAACACTTTGTTTTACGTCACTTTATTGATATTTCTTCCGTCTACCGGTTTCGGTACCTCCGTTACCGTTATCCCGCTCGCTCCTCCCCCACTACCCTCCCACAACTGACGCACTGTCCCATTCTAATTTACTGTCTCTTTCTTTTACAATTTGTATATATATATGTATATTTCCCTGTATTTGTCAGTATTTTATATTCAGTCCAGATGATGGTACGGAGGTACCGAAACCGGTAGACGGAAGAAATATCAATAAAGTGACGTAAAACAAAGTGTTTCCTTTTTATTTATTTAAAATGTCAAGTCACAATGTGTTTGCTTCTTTTGAAAAAATAAATAATAAGTAACTTGTTAGCTACTCAAACTTTTCAACTATCTCCAAAATCTATAAATCGACGGTTCCGAAGAAAAATGTCGGATGTGCGATTTTACAATAGGACTTTTAAAAGTAACGTTTCTGCATTTTTTATTATTTTTGAGAACGAGAAATAAAGAGAGAAATAGAGAGCATATAATAATAAAAATGTTTTTCTTTACATGTCATTGAAAATTCAGAAAACGCAGACTTTTAAATCATTAAAAGGAAGTTAAAATAAGCCAACAAGATGATTTCAATTTTTATCAGATTCGACATTGTTCTTCGGGACAATCGAAATTTAATATTATGGATCGAAATTTAATATCGTTCCTCTGTGATGCCTGTCAATTATACATAACTTGTGCAGACACATAAAAATAACGGAATATTACATTAATAAATCTAGTTATTTGTTAGTAAATAACTCCTTTAAAACGCAAAAGCGCAGATCCTTTATAAATAAAGAAATCCGAATTTACTTTTCAAGATTAACTCAAAAGAATTTCAAACATTGAATTTATTAAATAATATTATTTTATTATCATTAATGTATTTATTTAGATGAGACGTGAAGAAAAAAATAGGGTTCGATTTAGTCCGTCCAGAGAGACCGATCTGGCCTCCAACGTTCTAATGCAGATCGACTGAAAACTACAAAATCTGGTCTATCATACGTTTCGATTATTATTGCCAGGAAATTTATCTCTTTCTCACTTTCTTTCAATCATTTCACATATCCATACATCGCAAATCCGAGTTTTAGAGTTCATTCAACCGAAATTAGATTATTGCCTTAATTAATCACCTAAACTTTCACCGCTGAGAAATAAAGACAAAATGGGAATAAACGCATTATATTTGTACGTAGATATTATTATTCAAAATTCCTCAAACGTCTTCACTGTAACGGCTAAACTTCCAGGAAATGAGCCGTGTCACGTATCACGCAATACGAGATAGAGCACATGTGTTCCGGCCGCGGGACCTCTTTCCCACTCCTTCATTCTTCCCGGGGCGGATGTCACACGATAACATGATGTACGAGTTTCTGCCCTTATTCCTAAACTTTAAAACTTCCCAAGACTTTCACTCTCCCGCTTCCGGCGTAATTCGCACCCTCGGCGTCTAGACGCGCAGGAGTCGGCAGTGCGCATGCGACTGGACCTAATACTACCCTCTGTTTTGATTGTTGGTACCAGTCCCAACGTTTGGGAGAACCAGAGAACAGTCTTTCTACGCGAGCCACGTCGAAAGCACGCCTGTCTCTTGTATTTTCAACATACTGAAATAACGAAATCGAAAAGGTTCTCTAAATATCTTTAGATAAATGCGCAAAAAATTATCAAATAATCTTCTAAACCTTGTTTTATTGTCCCAAGAGATAATATAAACTAACTTTTATAAATTTATTAAGATGTAAGTAGCTTGCTTAGTTTATTTCACGTGAAAGTTTTTAGAATGTGTGAGTAGTTGTAGAGTTACAAGTATTGAGTGTTTTGTGACAATTTCGTAGTTTAAAACAATAACTTTACACAACAAAATCTAACCAAAAGTTTAAAGTAAACTTTCGCCGAGTTGTAAAACATTTGTGGTCATACTTCGCCAACAAGATTTTGGGTAAGTTCCAATTTAAATTATTCTCAAATTGTACTAACCAAGGCTTTCAGGAAGCCACTGAATTAATTTGCGAATATTACTGTATCATGTTGTATTATTTAAACCTACATTATGACGTTTGGTTTTTGCCCCAGAGTGTTTTGAAATTTAAATAATGGCAAAAATTTACATTTTGAAATCATAAAAGAGAAATTTTATTTGTAATTCGCCACCGCTGAGGTCAATTAAAACGCGGGAGGTTTCTGCTGCACCAGGCCACAAGGGTCCCTTCAAAGGACCTAAAAAGGTTATTAGTCCACCCTTATAAATACCAAAGGCTGCCGCGCAGGCTTTGCTTTGCCGGGCATTAGGGGGAATGAACTAATGAATAGTCGGGATATTTGTATTATGAAGTCTTCGCAGCGAACATTTCACAATTCATATTATTATTTTAAATACTTTCGCTAACTGGTTAATTAATTTACTTTCTTGCAGGTCTGTTATACCTTCTCGAGGTTCATCAGGGCTTAATACGCTAATACTAATAAGTTCTGATGAAGTTGGACTCGGTAGACGGCAGACAAATTAATGACTGGTGGTTTAAAGTTAAAACAAAGTTTTTGTGATTTATTATATTTATACAACTAAGTATTTGTATACTTTCTACAATATTCATGAACTACATGAACTTGAACTGAAATATATGAACTGCGTGCTTGTCATGCTTTGAAATTAGTAATTATTGTGGCAATTTAACCGCTTTTTATGCCCGTAATAAATTGATTCCGGATTGTGTGGAGAGCATCTAAGATAATGTTCCATTCAGGATTACATCTTGTTACATCAGTTGGACAAGTTTTTAACTGAATTTTTTTTCAAAAATGACCTTTGATGGCAAAATTATTTCTTTTGCTCATTCCTATAACCAAAATAATTTTCAGAACCATAATATGTTGTATATCCGTAGATTCTTGTATAAAGAAATTCTAAAAACAAGCTCCATTTATTTTATAAGGTTCTTACATCACTTACACTCTCTATTTTGTTTGTATCTGACAGTTGATCGGTGTTACGAGGCGCATTATAGTTCGTCACTTTGGTTGGATAGGGATCTAACTTCGCCTCACCGTGTTCTGAGGTTTCAAAGTTTGCAAAGACGAACCTTCTTAATATGTTTAACAATTTTTGAACTTGAGGTTCAATTTTGTGAAGTATTTTAGTTTATCGTACTTTAATGAAAAGTATTTAAATAGGACATGGCCCTAGTTTAGAATTGCATGAGGAAAATATAATTAAAACCTTACGCAATGAATTATTATTGCCTAGCTGGTAGCATATGGTTCTATTTGCATGTCAAGGTATGTCCTAAATTGGTAAGTTTAGGTATATCCTATTTAAATATTTTTCTTTAAAATATGTTCTTTTAAAATATTTAAGACAATATTTAACCTCAAAATCAGAAATTGGCAAATTGATAATGAGAAATCGTCTTTGCAAATTTGACACCTCACATCTCAGAATAAGGTAAAGTGAAGTTAGAACCCCATCCAAATGTGACGACGTAGCTATGGCATTCACATGGTGTTCGACCTTAAGAGGGGGAGGAGGAGGGGCGTTCGATCGGGGAGAGACAAAGGAGGGACGGGGGTTTGAAAAATTATTAGAACGTTTTTTGGGAACTCTACTTACCACCATTTATTTTTACATCACACTGATAAAATAGGTGTTGCAAACAATGTTGTTGTGTTTTCCAGGAATGTAATCTGTGAGTACTAATCTCTTTTTTTCCACTGGAATACTGAGGCCGATGGAAGAGTTTCAACTCCCTGAAGTAATTATTTTCCTAATCAAAAAACCTTTAATCAATGTTCTTAATTAATAAGCCCACTTTACTGTATTACCTGAGCAGTTAATGATTAATTAATCACCTTGCATTTAATTATTGATTGGCAACACTGTTTAATGATTCTAGGCAAGAGTACTTCTGGAATCGCCGTCGTTCATACGGGGCATACGACCGACATTTCATAATGTCAGATAAATTATTGACTTTTAAAATCGATGATTGTGATAAAGGACGATTGCGCCGCGCAGAAGTTCTATTAATTTAAGTTCCAAAATGAGTGGTCCTTTATTTTTTTTTGAGGAAGGGTGCGCTGAATAGTATTGATGCGTGGCTCTACGCGGGTTTTTCCTAATCGAAGCCATCTGCTGCTTGAAGTGATTTGGATTATAAATGTTAATCGTGCGGATGCATATTTATTGCATTGGCTCTCTCATGAACCGTTTATTTGCGGGCCCCTTGACGGAAGGTGTCCTTGATAAATTCCATCTATGAGCAAATTGGAATATGGAAGCATTATCTGGAACCCACACTGTTTAAAATATTCAAAAATCATTGAATCTGTACAAAAAATCCTAAGACTGTTATTATTTAAACTTAGATTAAATGCCTCACTCCTATATTACGAGAAACGACTCCAACAATTTCATTTTGCAACCCTGGAAAAAAGAAGACTGAATTAATATGTTTATGCAAAATTATTCATGACAAGCTTCAAACCACTCATTGTCTAAGCAATATTCATATTTAAGTTCCTAATAGACGTAATTTAAGGAGTCATAAAATATTCCATCTTGAATTATTTAATAACAATATTTCATACTTCAATCCACTGTCTCAAATGTGTCGCCTATATAATACCATTGAATGTGACCATATAGATATCTACGCAAACAATCTCACATATTTAAAAAAAAATTATCAAACTCCTACCATGACACTTCGTGGAGAACAGTTATGTGGCTGCTTTATTGTCATACCCTTTTTTTCTTTCTTTCTTTTTTCTCTTTCTCTGCTGGTAATGTATTATTTTTTACACTACTATGTTTTATATTTCATTTTGATTATCATTATTTCTGTTATCACTACAAGCATTTCCGTCTAGTAACAACTAAATATTGTTTTTTCATGCTGTGAACATTTCTAATTGGAATGTTAATATCTATGTACATCCCAACGGCAATTCTATTATTGTAATAATTATTATCACTCGGCAATTTTTCAAACAATAAATAAATTTTGGATACCAGTCAGTAAAATTTAGCTTTAGTAATGTTTTAATGTTGTTCAGCCATAAAATAAATAAATAAACTAGATCGGGAACTTCAACACAATTTTCGTGAACGGGCTTATATTTGGAGTACAGATGCTGCGGAGAATTTTCAAGGTCCTCCAGTTCCTGTCTTCCTGTCTTCCTGTCTTCCAGTCTTCCGGTGCGTTCCTCATCATTTTCGAAGTGTTTAGATTATCTTAGATTGTGCATAGTCCACAAGTATGTTCTACCATAACATCCATGACGTTTATCATTATTTTTTTTTGTATTTCAAAACCAAAACTTGTATCGAATAATATGCTTCTTTTTTAAAATATATTTTGTATCCAGTAGCCATTCTTTTATTTTATAGTAGAATTTGCAACCCCTCTTCACAGCAGAAACCTGAGATGGTCTCATATAAATAACCCACGGCGTTATTACATTACATTTAGCGCCCAACAAATATTCACATTACATTTGCCGCCCACCGTAATACTATTTGCATATTATTCCCATTACAGTTGAACTCCCTCCTTACATACGCCCTTCCATATGCATATAAAGAGAAAATTGATAAAAAATGAATTAGATGGATGTCTAGTAGTTGAGTTAACAGTTGAACCCTTGCCCGGAAAAATGTTGTATCCAATAATATTCGATAACAATCGGAACACCGAGAAAATTTATTATTTTTTTAAAATTATTCCAATTGTTCCGAGAAAAATTAAAAAAAAAAACGAAATGAGTTATGTATGTTTCATAACATTTAATATTAAAAATGCATAAAATATACAATTTACAGCGTTTATACAATATTTAATTATACAGCGTTCTTCCACAAACCAAACTTTAAAATGTTGCCACAGGCCTAAAGAAATTTTCGTTACCACAATCCCTACCTTAAAAGATGCATATTACTGTGCGCAACATTATTCCATCAATAACTCAACATCGATAGTTTTGTTAGATACAACATTATTCCGGGCAGTTATGGAACTCGTATCTTAAAAGTACTTTCTCTTACTTAAATAAATCGGAACGAAATTTCTTCATAAATCATACATTTTTTAAATAGTTACATAAATACCCTTTTAATTATAACCCGAAGGTATATTTTATTAAGAAGGAATTATATAATTCGTCCAACGAGTGATCGATACTCTCAGTATCGCCCTGGTGTAAGACCAACGTTCAGAATTGAAACAAAAACAAAAAAAACGAAACACCATTTCAAGCACGAAATGGTTTTAGATAAAAATGTGCAGGTACTTCCCTACCTTCGTCTTCCCCATTTCCTTCTCCTCCTCACTACCTTCAGCCTCACCTTTACCCTAATAGGGATACCAGTCTTACAGACTCCAGATGTTTCTGAGTAGTTGGGTCTCTTGTGCGGCACTCACATTTAAAAAGATACTATCTCAATGACAATTATTATTTTTTCAAACTTTCTTCAGACAGGTGGGTAACGTATAATATTGAAAAGCTCAGTCAGAGATGGCCACCTAGTCAAAGTAAGGTTTGCTTGAAAAATAAAGTGGATGCAGTAGATCTTGAAGACGAAAATCAGTCAGTTATCTAGTCAAAGCCAGTCGTCAGTCAAAGTAAATCTTGCTTCAATAAAAAAGTAGATGCAACCGACTTTTGAAACCGGAAACGGAACGCACAAAAAAAATTACAGATAGATGCAATGCTAAACGGTCGAGTTGAGAAAGGACTTCATTACACTCACACAATAATATAAAATATTATGATCTCAACAACATCAACAACATCTCATTCCAGTGACTGAAATCTGGAAAATTGGAATCCCTGATGTTGCCATGCTCTTTCTAACCTTTCCAATATTATGTAAGTGGTTTAGCCTAACACGAAGATATTTATTACAGGCTAAATGAATTGCTAGTATGAAATGTAAATCTATTATAAATTTTAAAATGAAATCCTTGGAAATCCAATTGTGCAAAAACCGTCTTATTTTCAAAGAATAAATTATTTGGTTCGTGTCAAGTTCGTGTTATGTCCTAAAACTCTTGAATGGTACTGTCTAGCGACATGAACTTCACGCAGAATTTTCTGTCCGAAATTTATACGCATTTTTTTTTAGCTCTCAACCGTTTTTCCAAACTTTTCTATCTTTGAAATATTAATTTGTTGTTTAAATATTGATTGTTTCTGGGTGTGCGACTATACGATTTCGACCACCCGCAGCCCCGCATCGCATGCGGTTTGTCGTCTATGCCTGTAGCATGCGTCTTTAACGATTCCATTGAGGCAACGTCATTTTGATAAAACACGTATTTGTAAATAGTACAGCAGTTGCATTTTTCTTCTTCTTCAATGTGCCTTATCAGGTCCCCCCGACGTTGGCGATGACTCTGGCATTTTTAATAATAGATGTGAATCGTTGATTAAAATAAATAAATAAATAAAATCATAAATAAACAAATGGAAAATTAAAAAAAAAAATACCAGTGAGCAGTTCTTATGCGGTGAAGTGAAACCTTCCGAAAACTGAAGTAGACAAAAGTGGGGAGGCTGCGTAGCACCGCACGAAGAGAAGACCTATTATTCTATCTCATTCTCTCGCAGGCTAAATCCTATAGATGTATGTGTTTGTCTCTTTTTAGTGTCACTTTTTCGTTTCATCGAGTTTCTAATCACAACGGTTCTAAAGACGTTTTCGCTTCAAAGCAGTGAAATCGTATTACTCGCTAACTTCTTCAGCTTATCATTTTTTTATCCCGTTTTCTTTATTATTATTTCTTAACTATTAATTTTATTATTCTACAGCTCGGGTGAATTATGATAATTTTCAGTAAGAAAGGTAGTTTTTTTCAATCTTCCACTCCATGTCGCAAGATATCTACAAGCTGCACTTATCCGCTGACTTTTTGATAACGGCGACATTATTCGATACGTTTCAACAAGTCGGCGACATTGTTCAATACGTTTCAACATTAAGCATGCGTCCCGGCAACAATCAACAAGTAGCACGCGGCAAAGATGCTTACTTCTTGTTGCTTTGTGTTCCATCAACTGAAAGACTGTGTGACAAAAACTTGTAGCATGCGTCATTGCCGCATGCTACAGGTTGCCTAAAAGGAGTCTTGAAACTCGGGCGAGTTCGATTACCATCAGTCAACAATAATAAACAAAATCTTCTCTCACGAACGTTGGAAAATACAATATCTGAATTAATTTACGTAAACTACTTTTTTTTGTCGGAAAATGTGTTCCGAATTCCTACAAGAACTTTTAAATTTTATGAACAGTATGAAGTTAGTTTTTACCGAGGGTAATATCTCTGTGGATTCATTTTATATCGAAAAATGATTTCAATATTCCGTAAAATATTCCAAAGTGTTGAATTTATTATTTTTACGGTTTTAAAACTTTTAGCTCAATGCTGTGCGCATGCTTAAAGTTACCACGAATGGCCCTTAACTTTTATAATATACCCAGCTGGTTCGTGAGGAAGAATCCAATGCTTTACGAATTCACTTTGTAACCCTAAAGAAATTTTATTTTAAAAGTACAAAAATACGATACGAATTCAAAAGCACGTACAGTTTTCTAGATATAAAGATATTTTTTCTTCTTCTTCGGGTAACAAAGGTTAGATGAGTTGAAAAATGTTCTTCAGTAATTTAGCGGCATCCGGCGTTGCGTCATACAGTAATCGTCATACAAACGCTGTGCCTTCAGAGAAATGATAAAATATAAGTTTGAGTGTACACACTCGAGCCGAATCTGCGAGCCGAGCTACGAGTTATAGGAAAAGGATGAAGCAACCGCAAACGACGCGAAACGCCGCTGGCTGCAGATTTGTTCCTTTTCTCATTATTTGTAGCTCGACTGGCGCTTATGTTCGCTAATGTATATGCAGCATACGATAGTTAAATAATATATTGTACAACTGGTACATTTTGACGTACGTTGCTTTTATATGAGATACCAAATTCTTTCATAAAGTATCACAAATAATTATGTTCAATGGAGTTTCATAAGACCCAGTTGTTTCGCAAAAATTCAAATGTTACGTCATTATCAAATGACCATTCAGCGCCGTTTTGTTTTTCAGATAGTTGAAATTTTAAGTCCGTTCCAGCTTTTGAACAAATTGTGATCAGCTGAAGAGGATATCACTAATTTGTTTAACTATCTTATTATAAGCTTGTCAGCTTATTATAAGTTTGTCAGATTATAAAAAATTGATAGAAAGCACGCAGTCAAATGTCAAAAAAAAATAAATATTGACGATAATGTTAGGTACATTTGAATTTCACAGGAGGTCCTGAGGAAAAAAATTTCCCATAGGGCCTATGTCGTCTTGAGGATGCTATGTGGAGGGTATTTTTAAGAAAGGGAAGGATAGAAAGTTCTGGGAAGAAAAAGGGTATGAGGGGTGGGTAAGAATCTGGGGGTCAGTCCAGGAGTGACGGAAGTATGAATCCATCCCTCTAACTACAGTGCAGCAGTGTTGAAAGGTCAAAAGGCCTCCCTCAACCAGTATTTCTCGATCCGACCCGCCATCCAGAAGGCAGAAGCATCCAGAAGGCAAACGCATCCGCCGCCAAGACCTGGAAAAACCTCATCCCATGAACCCGGGCACCTCGGCTGAGTCACCAAACGTAGCGAACCACTTGGGGTGACCTATATCCGAGGTGTTGGTTATCCAATAAATGGTTCCCGGAGCCGCGGTACCCACATCCGCCTCCCAAATTGTATGTTAGTATTTGAAATATTCCAGAAATTATTCATTCCAACTGAAGCTTTCTACGGCGTGAAATATGAAATTCAAACCATTTTATCATTTTGAACCTTAAGGCTGGGACTAAAAACCTGACATCGGACGCCCTATTCACACCTCCGTTTAAAAAACGGAACGGTAAAAATTATCGGATGTCGGATGAACTGTTTCTGCGAACTATAACTGTAACACTTTAGGGCCTGTTCCCAAATCCATTTAAACATTGGACGACCAAAAACCGGACGTCAGACGCCCCATTTCCTGCACACTTCCGTTTAAAAAAAGGAACGATAAAATCGGATGATATCGCAAACGCTGCATGCATGCTTCCTTGCCTCTGGGAGCGAGTAGGTTGAGGGATCGGGGAGTTGTGGGGTTCACGCCTGAACGACAAGGCGGCAAGTGTGAACAGCTTCATACATATGAGCGAGTGAGTTCCGACACGATTTTTAAACGGACGCGTTGTGCTGGCTATCCATCCGACAAAATGTGCCGAACCCGGCGTTAAATCGTGTTGAATAAGTGTGAACAGCGTCATATATCTTTTAGAGCCACTAGGGCATCTGATTTTTAAATGGAACAATTTTCGATTTTTAAACAAAAGTGGGAAAGAGCCCTTACCGTTAACAAAAAACATGATTTGCGAGTGGCGAGCGGCGAGCTGACGCGACGTCTGAATATAGCCTTAGCGTTCACACTGCCTGGTTACAATGTCTGCAACGATTACGGTTACAGTTCGCATGTGAGTATGTGGCTTTAGATAACTCTCCTTGGTAAGTAGGTAGGCCTGGTGAGGCATCCGGCCCCTGAGAACAATAGGTCAAAAGCGAGTCTTTTCTTACATGATGTTACATGAAGTCGTTGAAATTGTATTATAAAGTCTGAAAAGTTGATCTTTACAGAGTCTACAAGTGTCAATCCCAGTTGGGAAATTAGGGGTTTGATTTCCGTCGAAACAACGCTTTTACTATTGTTACGTTTTTTGATGACGTACAGGGTTCACAAATAATCAAAACAACTCAAATGTCAGCGACACAATTTATTTGAATTAAATTATTACAGCTTTATTTAATTATCACTGATTGATTTATTTACACAGATTTATTTGTAAAGGTTTTATTTATTAACACGTATTTATTTACACCATTTTTACTACACTCGGTAGGCGCTGCGATGTTAATTTGATAGCTGCGTTGTACTGAAAACGATAGCTGCGTCGAACTCAACTCCCTCGTTGGAACGTCGCCGCTTTTAAATAGCTGGTGGTACCTTTTTGGTCCAACGAAATTGTCTTAAGATCGAACACTCAAAGCATTTCCAGTACCTATGTTTACAAGATCGTGTGTTCTAGAATATTCCGCTAGATTCTGGTGATTTCTGGTATGTACTAGTTAGTTCGCGATGTTCTTCCCGTTACACTATTAATGATCTTATGGTTGATGTTGTACAGAAAATTAGTCAATACTGACTGGATTCACATAATGAATTTCTCATAACAGATCGGAGTGAAGAGAGGACTGGACAGTAGTGCTGTCTAGTACTCCTTTTATAATATAAAAGGAGACTACTGCTGACGTCACACGAATTTCATGAATTTTTACCACCCCCCGTCCCCTGTCAAACCGTCATATTTATGAGACCCCCTCCCCCGAGTGTGACGTCACATATTTTGCAATTTTACATCTAAAAATAATCATAACAGTAGATTTGGTAATATATTAAAAATAAAAGTAAATAAAATAAAAAATAAAAATAAAGAAAAAAAATCATTTTGATAAGTTTGAGCTAAAATACAAATTACCTGTTTACGGTGGAACAAAATTTGTTATTTATACATTAAAATTACTATCCAAAAAATGCATTTTTAACGATGTTTTATTTTATTTTTCATTGTATTTGTAAAATAATTTTTTTAATGTTTTTCATTTACAAATAATTGCCAAAGTTGCCTCTAAAATCATAAAACACTAAAATGGCCTATATCTTATAATTTAAAGCATAAATAAATAAAGTAGCTCACATTTGTACTAGATATCTAATTTACCTTTTGATTACAAAAATAATTTTTCCGTTTGGTTGGGTATTTTGATCTCAAATCCAAATTTAAGATTTGTATGAAGCTGGCCAAAATGGGCCGCGCATACGTTCCTCTTAATGTGTGACGTAATTTATGGATGGCTCCTCACTGTATGAGAAGGCATTAAATTAACGAAGTTTGATCCCTTATTACTTTGTATCTCTTTCCAGTCGCAGTCCTAGCATGAAATCGTCTGAATTCGTAATATCGTAAAGTTTCCTGAACTTAATAAACCATTGTTTTGTTACCTGTGTCACTTCCCAGTCTCTCTCTTGATGTATCCTCCCTAGACGTATACTTGGAAGGTTGGCAACCACAAGCAGTTCTCCCAACAATATTAACTATTCCAAATGCGCTTGGTAATTGAAAACCTGACATCACCTCGCTGCATTTCTCATTAAACATTTCCAAGTAAACCAATGAAGGTTAACACAAGTGCAATCTTTTGAAAGATGATGTTCAAATATTGAAAGAGTTCCACAAAACATAAAAAAAAACAAAAAGAGAAGAATATACTCTCAGCATCCACCATTGAGAACTTTTTTTTTCATATGATTTTTTTAAATTTTTACGCTAGTATACAGTGTATGTAGGTTTAGAATTATTACTTGAAATGGCCTTAGCCGTGTTTGGTGAATAGATATAAATAGCCAGGTACATTTTCCACATCTCCTTCCACTTCCCAGTACCTTCAGCATCACAATACTACCTTCTACCTTCATACCAAAATTGGGGATGCCATAGTCTCACTGGCTCGAGACTGTTGGGAGCAGTTGGGACTCTTGTGTTATATTCAGATAAAAAAGTTTTCTTATAAGCAAATAGGAGTCTTTAGCGGTTTTTTGCTAAGCCGACTGCACGTATAAGTATGTCGTATTTTGTTATTGCCTTTGGAGAGTCGAAATTATTGTTAGCAAAAATATTCTTCCAGCGGATTTTCACCCGAGATGCCTTCAGATACAAGTATATCGACTTTAGCTGTACAGCCGTACACTAGCGTGGGCCGCGACTGTATGGCGAAAAAAAAAAGTTCTTATTTCCTTAAGCGCTAGTTATAAAAAGTTGTCTTTGCATCTAAAACATCAAAATAATTTAGTTTAAAAAAAATCATAAAATATCCTAAAGTTCCGCAAAACCTCTAAAGTTTGAGAAAATATCGAAATATTTCAATTTTTTCAGCCTTTGCACATAATATTCTGAAATAGTTTAAAGATATTAATTTATGAGATCTTATTAAATAAAGTCTGTAGCTACGATGTATAAAACCATCATTTATTATTTTTGTAGTAGTATGGAACTAAACCACGTCCGCCCGCAGTCCCCAAACCCGCCCTCGCTTGAGCAGCGCGCCATATTGACCGTTCCTTAGTCGACCAAGGACCCTCCGTTTCGTGATATTTTTTTGTAGTTAACTAAAAGTATTATCAAAATATGGGAAAAAGCTTCTATGTAAATGGAACTGACTTCTGAAGTTAGGTTAAGTTCTTCTAATTCTTCTTCCGTTACATTTTCCAAAATGAGAGGATTCACGATTGGCGTATCTTGCCAAGATATCAAATCAAAGTAGGATTGTGCATCAAAATTCAATGGGGGTACTTTAAATGTTCGATTTTCTGTCCGGAATAACTCTCTGGCTAAACGCTTTATTCCAAGTTTTTTTATGGTAGGTGATTCATCGGTTATCATTGACAAGAGTAAATTTTCAGTATGAGCGAAGTATGCCCTTTGCTGTACAGGATTAACTATTGCTTTTAAATTCACCCGGAAGATAGCGCGAATATTTAATCGTGCTAAAAATACGTCTTGCACCTTTTTGCACGACCCATGTAGTTTTATATCAAACTACGTAGGAGAGTATGCCCTCAAGATAAACGTGGCTAACATAACGAAAAAATATGATGGCATTGCGCTTCCAAGCGCCCTTGAGGTGATTTTTCACAAAAACGGCGCTCTACAAATTGTAAAATTTTTTTTTTTTTTTTTCTTAAAAAGAAAGACAAACATTCCCGGGTTACGAATAACCCAACAATGTTTGAAAATCTCCTACTACCACCACAGAAGTTGCTTGTGTTGTGATGGAGGACTTGGCCGGCCGAGGAATCGAACACGGGACGCCCGGGTGGGACCCAAACGCGATGCCCACTCAACCACCGACCAGTCAAATTATTATTATATAATCGTGGGATTTGACTCGCTGTAGTAATCACTCCTGGGTTCTTCTGGCAATATCAAGATGACAACGTCCGCTGGAAACTACTTTCAAACTATCAAGCAAATATTTTTGATCGGTGCTTAAATCTTGGTGTTGAATACTCAACATAAATTTAAAAAAAATATTGTACCGGTAAATTATGCCAATTATGAAGAGTCGAACCTACGGGGCCGGAAAAATCATGAAGTCCAGTGGTTGTACCATCCGACTTCATAATCAAATGGCGTAGAAGCAGCTCGTTGCAATGAAAAATGCAGATCAGCCACTGTGCCGGTCCATTCAAGTATTTCTCCATAGTTTGAATCACATCAACAGTTATTCCTGGGTTAAAATTTGTGCCGTCACACCCAATTGCTTTAAAATGGTAGAGTGAAATGTTTTGACCAGCAAAATATTCCATTATTAGTTTAGCTGTGTTTACGGAAGTGCTGACCTAGGCATAATACGCGTCAAGAAAATTGGTTCCTCGATTATTGATACGTGTTCTTCGAGTACTGTGCTTTCATAGTATTTGTGTCTTTTTTATATTAGCTAAGGTCTTATCCTTTCGACCATTAAAAAATAATCTACTTACTTTATTCACATAGCTTTGATGAGTACAGATCTGGTACGCGGACGTCCGCGACGCAGTCTATTTTTGTCTATAACTTTATTATCCTGCGTGATTACGTTGAAATTATTTAAATGGCAGAAGCGATTGCTGATCCAGCTCGATCCGATATCCTGAACCTGTCAAAGATCTTGGAGAGAACTTTAAAAGATGAAGAATTGCTAGTTGTCGGAAAGGCGGTGTTATTAGTCTTAAGTAGCCGACTTGATTTTGCGACCGGAGAAGATAATTTTGATGTTAAGGTGGAAGATAATGCTAAGCAATGATTCAAAGTACCCACAAATTCAAAAGCTTTTTCTTCTCATCCTGTTCATTTAATTTGGTAAGATCTTATCATTTTCTCTTCATAGGCTTTAGCAATTGTTTCGTAGTCGGTATATCAACACTGCCGATGAACATCTTTCTCTCACCTCTTTGGTCTTCCAAAAACTCTTTTTCCTTAGGGGAAACTTTCATTTATTGTCTGTAATTTGCATTAATAAATTGCATGCATTGTCTTTCCATTTACAATATCAATAACCAACAGTAGGTAGCTTGTGATTTTAAATGGAGAGACTCTTCTTTGGAAGGAAACTGTATTTCTTCTACCCTTTTCTGACTTCAACAAGTTTATATACTTATGTTGATATGCCTTAATAATTTTTGTAATTCTTTCTTTCGAAATGGTTGGCAAAAAAGCTTAATCCCATATTTTTAAAGTACTTTTAGTTACCTATAAAACAATATCACGAAACGGAGGGTCCTTGGTCGACAAAGGAACGGTCAATATGGCGCGCTGCTCAAGCGAGGGCGGGTTTGGGGACTGCGGCCGGACGTGGTTTAGTGCCATACCACTACAAAAAAATAAATGGTGTTTTTATACAACGAAGCTATAGACTTTATTTAACAAGAGCTCATAATTGAAAATCTTTAAACTATTTCAGAATATTTTGTGCAAAGGCTGAAAAAATGGAAATATTTCGATATTTTCTCAAACTTCAGAGGTCTTGCGGAACCTTAGGATATTTTTGATTTTTTTTAAACTAAATTTTTTGATGTTTTAGATGCAAAGACAACTTTTTATTACTAGCGCCAAAAGAAATTCGGAAGAAAAAAAAATCGGCCCACTCTACCGTACACCCTCTTTGCAAACTTACTTAAAGAAAAATACTTCTAAAGGATCAACTGTTGGAAGGATCAATTGTCGGGGGGATCAACTGTCGGCCGGACCAACTGTCGGCCGGACCAACTGTCGGAAGGATCAACTGTCGGAAGAATCAAGTCTCGGCGGACCAACTCATGGAAGTACCTCTGCCAAGTGACACGATACGTTTGGTGACTTAGTAAGGGTGCCCGGGTTTATGGGATGAGGTTTGTTTCACCAACTACATAACAAGCTAAATAGGAAGAGACTGCTTGTAGAAAACCTTTTGTTCTCTCCCGAACATTGCCTTGCATCGCTGTGAGAGGGATGGATTTATACATCCATCATTCCTGGATACACCGAGCCCCAGATTCCTGACCTCTCAATACTTTCCTAAAAAGACTCACCAAACAGCAGTCCCAACGACTATGAGAAAAAATATTTTCCTCAGGGCCTCCTGTGTGGAGCTAATGTAAAAAAGGTTATTATACTGCTATTATGCATAAATATTTAGTTCTCTTTCATAAAATGAATAGGTCGGTATTAAATCGACGGTGAAGAATTGCTTAGACAGGTTTAACGTTCCCGGTCGCTTCCATTAGTTCAATGTACCGGAAAGGCCAAGAGATGGTTAAGCCTGTTTTAAAATTGAGGTTCAGGCAGCCGAATATAATCTCCATCATTTCTTTTCCACGACTAAATCAATGCTTAACCACCCTACACCGGAACAATATGTTCATCTAGTCATAAATAAAAGAAAGACAAATAAAATATTTATTCGCAAATACCTAATCGGATACCGAAGCAGTTTCTCTATTTTTTAGGGAAATCAATAGTTTGTGAAAATTCACAGCAAATAGTTTTAAAATTACTTATTTTACGTATAATAATAATGAATAATTCTGTTAACAATAAACCTCACGTCCAAAAAAGTACGTTTCCATTGTCTCTTATTTAACAATCAAAACCAATTTTTTTTCTGAAATCGTTATCTAATTGAAATCATATTATATTTTATATAACGTTGTTTCTTTTCAAATAATGAATTATATATTTGTTCAAAGAAACGTCGCATCTCAATGACAATTATTTTTTCAAACTTTTTTCGGGCAGCAAGATACCATGATAATTCAGTCAAAGTTAACCACATAGTATAGATATCCAACTGGTCAAAGTTAGCCACCTGGTCAAAATAAGCCATCCTGTCAAAGTTAGCAACCTAGTCAAAGTTAGCCACCTGGTCAAAGTTAGCCATTCTGTCAATGTTAGCAACCTAGTCAAAGTTAGTCACCTATTTAAACTTAGCCATCTAGTCAAAGTTATCCATCTAGTCAAAGTTAGCCACCTAAGTTAAACTTAGCCATCCAGTCAAAGTTAGCCACCTAGTCAAAGTTAGCCATCTGGTCAAAGTAGGGCTTGCTTGAATAATAAAAAGGATTTAGCAGAATTTTGAAAATGCATTTAAGTTAAATATCAATTCAAAGTTATCCACCTAACCAATGTTTGCCGTGTAGTTAAATTAAGCTTGCTTGAATCATTTTTTTAATGTGAATATCCTAAAGAGTCCCAACTGCTCCCAACCATCTGAAGCCAGTGAGACTATGGTTTTCCCAAATGGGGTATGTTGTGAGGCTGAATTTCGTAGGGAGTGGAAGGAGCAGGGTGAAGAGGAAGGTGAGGAAGTACCTGGCTATTCAGATCTGATACAAAACACGACTATAGTCATTTCAAGCAATGTTTCAATTTTGGATGGTGGTCTTACACCATGGCGATACTAAGAAGTACTGGTTCCACCCTGGAAATGGATGCAGCAGATTTACAAAACGGGAAACGGAACTCAAAAACAAATTACCAGACAGATGAAATGCCAAAGAGGAATTCACTACGATCAGTCATAAAAATAGTAAATTAGCCAATTTAAACTTTCCACTGTTACACAGTAAATGTAACAAAATGAGGGAAATAACATACGAAAATTATAAAAGTAAAAAAATTACAAGCGTGTTATTTCAAAGATTCCTGAAGCATAATTTTTGGAAGTTAATATACCAACATTTGTACAAGTTAATCAGTCATTACATGATTTACCGGAACATTCCTTATTATACAATTCCCGTGTTTATTCAGAACACAATATAATTAAGGACATCTTCTTCAAATAGTAAACTATTGCTTGAAATAATGTTATCAGGCAGAGTTTTGATTACAATTATTCGTTTTATTTGATCATCGTAATATAAGACTTCGGCGTTGTTCGTGCCTGTAAGATGAATGTTCTATAGAATTTGTAATTATGGAAGTTCTTTCAACAGTATCGAAAGCATTTTTATGATCAAAAAATACATTTATTAAAACCTCATATATTGTGTACTGTGCAAAGTGTTGGCTACTAAAATTAAATAAATAGTGGATTAAATTGAATTTATTATTTCCTTATTCCGGAATGCGGAGAGTTATACAAATAGTTACAGCGGATAATATGTCACATCTATCTACATATTGTGTGGCGTGCATTGTTCTACGACAAAAGTTGTAGTTTTTCAAATTCATGTAGGAAAATATTTTATATTCTACATTCCACTAATTATTGCGGAAAATTGAGCCTTTATGGACTGCATGCCATCTTTAAATAAAAAAATACTCCCCTATATCACAGAAAAAATTGTGTTTTTTGACCACATCCTCAGAAATGAAAAATTTCCACTTGAAATAGAGGGAAAGAATGAAAGAAAACGCGAAATTGGAAAACGTCAAGTTTAGTGTCGTGGTCAAAGATCTCGGGAGAATTGTATGGGGATTAATGTCCTTTTCCTCTTTCGTGCTACGGAAGACTGTCGTGATACTTAAAGAGATAGCTTGGGACCACAACTGACGACCTACGTGGTAGAGCTTTGTCTCTCAAAGTCACGGGCTTAAAACCCAGTGAGGTCAAATAAAACTATGTTTTTAATAAAAAGAAATATTATTTTTGTAGTTTAGGGGAACGATGACATACTTTTCGAAAAATATTTATTAAAAAAAAAGTACTGTGAATACGAGGTTATTAGTAATAAAACACTTGTCTAAGACCAATTAGCTATCATAAATGATAATTAAAAAAATACTTGGTTCTCATTTAAAAAACTATTAAAACAAAAAATTTCTCAAATATGCCATCTTACCAACAATACCCATTGATGAGATGGCGTAGACTAAACCTAGGATACAAAATTTTCAAAAATATTGACTAAATTTTAGAAGAGTTGAAATATACGCCACAAATAACATGTTTTGCTGTTCTGGGAAGGCCAATACTTTTAGCATGGCTCCATTTCTTACAAATTTGGCATTGAAGCCACCATTCTCTAGCTCGTGAAATATGTGGAATAAATATATGAAGACATAAAAAAAGTTGTTAAATTAATTTATGTTCAACTAATACTTTTTTATTCGATATAATGTGAATTCATAAATCCTTCAACATTCAATAAAAATCCTCAAAATATTTCTCATGAAAGATGATATTGCATGCAAGGCGTGTACCGTCTAAAAAACTTGTACCATAATGAAAATGTTTTAACATTTTTTTAAAACTATTGCGAAAAAACGCAAATCACTTAGCTCTAATATAATCACTTAATATTCATAAGTATTGACTAACCTTATTCCATGCAAGGCCGGGGCACCAGGTCGATTCAAAACTTCACACAATATAATTTCAAAAGTGATTTTACAACGATGATGCACGGCAAAACATTGCAGACTGACTGACTAGTTTGCAGCTAACCTAACGCTCCAAGCTCATATCAATCTGATAATGGAATTGGTGAAGCTATATTGTAGCTAGTTGTTCATAATGAATATTTAACTGGACGTAACGGCCATTCCAAATGATGCTCTGACTTGTTCTATCGCAGGGAAACTGGTCACTGAAGATGCCCACTCATCATCGGCAAACTTTGCGCCCGTTCGGGGATTAGACCCAAAAGAGCATCAGTTGGCTCTATCTTATAGTGGGTACAGCTTTACTGAACTTTATTGATTCATATCAAAACTACAAATGTGACAACCCATACTAACGATATCTGTTGGAAGAGATTGAAACTGCATTCACATTCATAAGCACTACTTTTCATATTTTATTATCTACTTTATTCGCACGTATTTATAAAGTGAGAAAACTATCTGTATCGACTTAAAGTAATTCAAATCGAAATGCGACTGCAATGATCTGAATAATCATAATAAAATTATAATTAATTAGGAAATTGTAAACTTAAATGTACAATTTATTAAAATAAAAAAAATTATAGTTAACCTCAGGTGCGCTTTACACTAAATAACCTAATCTAATCAAACAAACTAATTTTGGTTTTTAGTGCATCGGTGCATCAGTGCAGGTATAAAATGATGTGGAATATACCTGCGTATACCTGCCTGAATATCATTTATGTTTAATGAAATTTAAATTTTTCCCAACTTTAACTGTATAGAAATCATTTTCTTGATGAAAACTTCTGGTATTTTCATCGATTTAGAAAGAATAGGGTAGTTTTCCAGACAACATATTCTATATTGAATCCTATTTACTGAGTTTTAATAAAATTGGGTTAGACACTTCGGAATCAATCAAGCGGACTTAGAAATCCATCAAACAATGATCATATCCTCAATCTATTTCAGTTTTTCATTGATATCCAATCACTGGAATCGTGCATTCCATCGTCTAACGGAGGTACCAGCCATCCGTGACAATTTCTGCCAGCTCTCTCATCCAATCACACTTCCACCCCACACTAGGGGCGTTTGAAAAGTAATCCGCCTAGCGAAGAACCGACGCCACCAGTATGAAAACAATTTTGTTTTTCGTAAAACCTATCCTTCAAAACCGACCACTGTAATTTTTTTAACCAGCTATGTCATTTAGTTTGTGTTTGTCAGTCATTGAAAGTGAACAGTTTTGTATTTTTACAAAAATACAGAAAATCAAATATCGCGCATTGATTAGTTATGTACTTGTTTATGAAAAAGAAAACGAACGTTGAGATCAACACCGAATTATACAGAATTGTACGATGTTTATGGGGATTCTGCACCTTCGATATCAACAACAAAATATTGGACAGCTAAATATAAATGATATCGCAAGAGAATGATTGTCCAGGCCATCCGAAAGAGGTCACTACGCCACAATGGTCGATAAAATCCATGGAATGATAATCGATGATCGACAATTGACTAAGTGGATAGTTGAAGCTTTGGACAACTCAACCAAATGGGTGCTCTATATTTTGCATGAATATTTGGGAATGAGGAAGCTCTCTGCCAGATTGTTCTTGTGCCGATTTTTTCTTAGTTGACAACAAAAGCGATCGTCTGCTATTTCGAAGGAGTTTTTGGGGATGTTCAACCGCCATGTTGCGCGGTGACTTTTAAAAAAAAAATTAAGATTTTTGTAACCATAAACGAAACATGGTTCCATCACAATACATCAGAAAAACAATTGAAACAATGAACCGTTCCATCACAATACATCAGAAAAACAATTGAAACAATGAACCGCGCGAATCGAAGTCAAAGAAATCCAAGGTAGGTCTTTCGGCCAATAAAGCCATGGCCACAATTTCTTGAGATGCGAATGGTGTCTCCCTGTAAAAAGGCAAAACAATCAAAAGGGTATATTATGCAGAATGGTTGGACCGATTTGACGCCAATTTGTAGCAAAATTGGTGGCAATTTGCCAAAGAAATAATGCTCTTCCAAGTGCGCAGTCGCGATGACAAAACTCTACGTTTGAGCTACGAATTTGTTCTCCAGATTTAGAGAATATGGTGGATAAGTTGCTCCTGCGACAATGGTTTGGTGGTAAGAGATTTGAGGTGAATGAGGAGGTCATTGCTGAAAAAGAGGCCTACAGGCTTTGAGAAATCGTATCATTCGGAAGCACCGAAAAATTGGAAAATCCTTGGTTGAAGTGTACAGTGCTAAAAAGAGACTACGTGAAATAAATTTTTCTACGAAAGCCGATTACTTTTCAACCGCCCCTCGTATATATTACATATAACTCATACGTCTATATCTACATCCAGTCCTTTGCCATCCATCCCCCCGTATTTCTCTTCCTCGTCTATTTTGATCTCTACTTTGTCGGCGGGAATATTTCCAGAGCGGTGGAGAGTCGAACCACTCGAAGCGACCCTATGTAGATGGAGAGGGACTTGGAAAATGCTCCAGTGCCCTTGGTCCTAGATTCTTCTTTTACCATTATTTGTCCCGTCTTTTAAAGGCTTTGAGAGTTAATGGGTCATATTTTAGATTGATAAATAAATGTAACGGGGCATTGAAAAAATGCTGACTCGAGTGAGGCGACTTTTTTGAAAGCAAATAATGTCTTTGAAAGATTAAGAATCAATTTTATTGCCCAAAAGGCAGCAAAATCCTATAATAACTCGATCGTTTCGCATTTCATCTGTCTATAAATTTATTTGTGTGTCATTTCCGGTTGAAGATGGTGGCCGCACTCTGCAAGAGTTCACTTGAGCATGAAATCTACTACGAGATGTCAAATCGGCCTACCTGCTTGAATAAAGTTTGAAAAAATAATTGTCATGGAGATAGTGATGTTTATTCAGACAAATTGTCTTATTTCTTAAATGAAATTTTAAAAATATATTTATATTTACGATTTAGGTATTAAATTCCTATAAAATATTTGGTTTTGACTTCTTTACAACGTGTAAAATGAAGTCGCTTCCGTTGTCTGTACGCTTAGATATTTTAAACTACGCAACGGATTTTCATGCGGTTTTCACCAATAGTGATTCATGAGCAAGGTTTTTAGGTATATAATTTGTCAAGGTTTTGTGTAAATTGGTTGAAGTATATAAATCGGGCGGGCAAGCGAGCGGTGTAGATTTGATATCTATGCAAATTTACAGATGACGTTGGCTATAAAGGCTGGTTGTGTTTCGTTAACCACAGCAATGTGTGTCCGTGTCTGCTTATTATATAAAATAAAATAAGAAACACACTTTTTGGACGGGAGGTCTACTACAGTAGATGTGAATAATGTTAATTACAAGAGCATTAAACCACAAATAAATAACTAGGTGGGAACGAGTCAATTATTAATATTGTTTATAAATTTCCGTAATTATTAATAAACGATAATTTTAAAACTAAAAGTATTTTTCACATTTCATCACTTTCGGTGGAAAAAATCTGATTAAAATTTTTTTACAACAAAAATACCAGACGATACTTATTGCACTGCGAAATGAAAAAAAGTGGCGCGAAACTCCTCCCAAGCACTCATAAGTTGAGTACTTCTCGCGGCCACGGAAAGGTTTATTTTGAAGCACTGACTGTAATACTGACTTTAGTTTCAGGATAACATGCAGCGCCATTTGGCTTTTCCCTCGTATGATAGAAGAAGAATCTTTAATATTTTTATTTTATAAT
The DNA here is from genome assembly GCA_936435175.1 of Glyphotaelius pellucidus. Taxonomy (NCBI): domain Eukaryota; kingdom Metazoa; phylum Arthropoda; class Insecta; order Trichoptera; family Limnephilidae; genus Glyphotaelius; species Glyphotaelius pellucidus. The sequence continues at coordinate 13,561,578 of OW386544.1, read as the reverse complement.
TTTCTGACTTTCTGCTAATTTGACGTCCTTGAAAGAAGGATGAAAACACTGTTCTATAAAAAACTTTTTACGGACTCGCGAATGTTAGACAATTATTCTCACTCAATTTAAACGTACTTAGGTACCTAAAATCGTATTCGCAAAGTTTCATTGTTCATCAATCTGTGTATAATTTCCTAACGATTTATACAATCGAAAGCCGTATTGTGCGTGCTGGATCATGTCGGTTTGGTTTATATTCGAGGCTTCTCTCAAAGTGTTAATGACAGAAGCTTGATAGCGTCAAGACTTTAAGTGTATTCGGTCACCTAATACCTGTTTTCTTAAGTCTTGCTAGGTCAAGATAGATTAAGAACATTCAGAAAATTTGTGGCGATTCATCTTATACATAAAAATCAATTTTTGTTTGTTTATTTGTTTTTTTGTTTTTTCGTATGTTACGCGCTGTAATAGTAAGCCTTTCTTTCATCCGATTGCGATGAAACTTTGGTGATTTGTTGTGTGCACGCCCGCGAAGGTTAAAGGCTATTAATGGTATGCTCTGGCGTTATGAACTTTTTATAAATAAAAATGAGTGTGTTTCATATATTTTTGCGGCAGGGAGGGAAGGTATGAGGGGAAGGGTAATGAAGAAGGTAGGATTAGCGGGAGGCGTGACGATGGAGGGGAAGGTGTGGAAGGCGGAAGGGGAACGCGGAGACGCGGGAGGGGATCGGGAAGGCATGGGAAAGGAAAGGCGGGGAGAAACAATTTATTTCTTTGCATTGCAACGCATGCTGGGTACCAGCTAGTTCTTATAATATTTTTGCCTTTGAATTACAAACACATAATACAGGGACGCTGGAAAAGAAAATGGCTAAATCGCCATACAGCTGACATTAAAGATGAACCTACGCAATAAGCTACAATAGTGTTTGTTTATTTCTGCAACAAATCAATATAGCTTATTATGTATGTTTATATGCTCTCTGGCGCTTCAACCATTTTTCCTTTCCAGCGTCGATATTAATGGATAGACGACGCCGCGTAACGCGTGACACTCGTGACGACGAGTCAGTTCCAGAAATGTTTTTTGAAATATTGGCATACAGAGTTCTCGGCCAAAATGGCCCTTTTCTCTGACACCATGGATTTATAATAATGGTTGTTGGAAAAAATAGAAGTAAGTTGAGTTTTAATTTTTTTTGCAAGGGAACATGGCTGCAATATTTAAACTTTATTGAGGAGAGATTTGAACTTCACGAAAGATTTGTTTGGATTTCTTGTGTTTCGTTTTTATGTTAACATCGTACCTTATCATAGGTGGGAATACCTGCATAAAATGTTTCCGCAAGACGAGAGGAACTACAGTCCCGGTGGAGTTGAGAAACCCTTAAATTACAGCACTGTGAAATAACTCAATTCATAACAAAATTTGTGCACGCCGGGATTTGAACCCGTGACCTTCGGATTGCCAGTAGAGATTATTACCCCTTCACCACGGAGGCCGTGAGAGATAAGAATAAATTAAATACTTCATTACATTTATATAATATGTGGAAGGTTTGTAAATTGATGTCTCGCAACATTCAACATAGCAAATAACATAAAAAAATGAAATCCAAAATAATCTACAACCAAATACTATATAGATTACACATTGTTTGCTATAACAAATGAATAAAATAGATTTTTTTTGACTAATTTTTTAATTTCCATGGCAAAGTTTGTACAAGTTAAAGGTTGCAAAAAAACTGAGTTTCTGTTATTACGTACTAGGTTCTACATTTGATTTAGATAAGATTTTAATTCTAGATAGCCATTGAATATATCGATCACGGAAATTTGAAATTCTGTAAAGGACAAAATGTTCATTGTTCTGGATAGATCATTTTATCAAAAAAATCATATTTCCTGTTTTTGTAGACCCAAGATTAACATTTTTTTTCCTAAAAACACACGGACGACGCAGAGCGAAGAGAAAAAAATGGATAAAAATTACATATTTAATTAATTCTTTAATTAACTATTGACCTTAACAGCATTTCAAATTTGGTATGTCGCCATCCAAATTGATCGAAATGAAAATTTAATAATTACGAAGAAACGCAGTTCTGTATTAATAATATTTTTATTACTCCGGAATGTGTGGAGATTAATACTTGTCACACATCCCATAAAGTACATACGTTCAGGTAAGAACACTCGCAGATTGCTTTAATAGCGGCAACTTAAGACAATACAATAAATACCCTAAAATATAGAAGTGAAGAAGTCGTGTACATAAATATGCAACGCGCGACCTCGGTGTGTTGGACGGACCTACTGTAGAATTTGCCCTTACAAATACTCTAAAATAAAGTGAAAATCTTAACGACGACGTTAAGTGAAGAAGGCGTGTAGACAAATATACACCGCCCGGCCCAGCGTATTGTACGAAACTACGGTCGAATTCGCCGTACCAGGCCTGGAAATTTGATCTTTTCGCGAGGTTTATTTTAGTTAATTCTGATAAACGTATTACTAAAATTTGAGAAGTTGCTAAACGAATCCCTCCTAAAGTTATTAATTCATCGTCTACAAAAATAAAATATGATGCTTACCGCTTTATTTATATTTGAACAACGTTTTATAAAACTTTAAAACCGTTGTACGTAAAATATTTTAATGGTTAGGTACTGTTTTTATCAATCTAAACTATAAACAACTTATATCCGTTTGAATCAATTAAAATGTGGGTCTTGAGCAACCCCCCTCCCCCCCACGTACTGTGCCGCCTTAAAAAAATCAATATGTATAAGGGAGAAAAAAAAACGGTAATGGTTTGTAGCATTATTTGAGATTGGTAGGTTCAATAACTTTCTCCAGTGCTCTTCTATGTTGAAATCTAGACTCTGGCGGGATTCCATAATGGGGTCATTTCCGGGGTTGTGTATTGTGTAATGTGTATCTTCTTCCTTAAGAGGAAACCCGGTCCCCCAGAAATTTTGAACAATCGGTATTTTACCAAACAGTTGCTGTCACTGTTGCTCTTACTCCTCCGAATACTGAGCGAATGTAACAACTGCGCTGATAATATCTCAATAAAATGATCAAAATCAAAGTTTTATATTTCCCAATTTTTTCCTTTAAAACTAGACCCCTTTTAAGATCTTTTGACCAACCGTATATGAAGATAGTAAGTTACCTCTGTTTGTTTTGATTTAAAAATCATTGTGTAGTTTGTATACTGAACGTCTGTTGATGGCGTTAAAACCGCGCAATTTTAACGATTTTTGGAGTGTTACAACTCCTATAATGATTTTTTCTGGTAATTTATCACAAAAAACATTTTCCTTGTTGTGTAAAATGGTGTTTGGAAAAATAAGTGTTTAGCTTGGGGCGTACAAATATATAGTCTGGTACGATTTTCAGTTACGAATCAGTATTCATCTTTTTTTTATAATTTGTTTTGTTGAATTTTTCACAAACAAGTATATGCGAGTGCATTTTTTTGATTAAAAGCTTTACGTGTGACCAAAAAATACTCGTAAAAATGTGTAAATAATCTGCGAGAAAATACCGTTCTATGTAGGTACCTATTCCACAAAGTATTATCGAACGCTTCATTATCAACCCTTAAGCACGTTCCTGGCTTATCCACGTCGAGGTTTTTTCCATCGATCCCCAATTAAAATATATATTGCAGCTGGGGTATTTTGAAATAAAACTGAAAACTGGCTTACCTGCATTGTAAATGGCGCTGATTTTAAAACACGTGCTAGCCCTGAGGTTATCGCTTTAAAAATACAAGTATAATATTTGAGCCATAGAAAAAAGGGAGATGGGTGGTGACTAAACCATTATCATTATGAAACCGCGCCCAAAAGTGTTAGCGTCACAGTTCACACCCTGTTGGAAATCGCATCGCATCGCATCGCCTTTTTTCTGCCGTAAACCAAACACACTGGAAGATACTCTCAGTATCGCACTGCTGAAAGACCATCATTCAGCATTCAAACGTTGCTTGAAATGGCAAAAGCTTTGCTTGGTGACCAGATTTGAATATCCAGGTATTTCCCCACCTTTTACGTGCCAATCTTTTTCCTCTCTCCATATCCTATGACCTTACAACACACCCCAATTTGGGATGCCATTGTCTCACTAACTCCAGATGGTTAGGAGCAGATGAGACCCTAGTGCGGTATACAAATTTAAAAAATCTTTTACTTTGCAGGAATAAGGAACTTCATCCAGTCAATTAGTCATCTCCGAAAAATCGAAATTTGAGTTGAGTATGCAGTTATATGTGAAATGTACTTTCTATCTGGTACAATACTCAGATTACTCATAAACACCCCTAAATAAATTATAATGCAGAAAAACTTCTAGTGAAACAAAATGATGATGTCTTCTGGGTCACTCGATCAGTCGATCTGGCCCGCCACGCAGTAGGTGGGCAAATGCATTTGCCACCTTTACAATCCTTACCCCTTGAGCAGCACTTAGGGTGACTAATGGCAGGAGTGTTGGTTGTCCAATCAATGGTTCCCCGGGCAGCTGTACCCATACCCCCCTCTTAAAATGATTATCCTCACAATGACACAGAAGACGCCAATGTCTGGTAAGACGGCTAACACTGAAATTGGCTGACGTGACGTCAACGCCGCCAAATTCCCGAACAACACCAAACGTGTGGTTTTGGCAGCAAATCAAAAATACCACATTTTAAAAAGACATAAAAAAATGTATTCTTCTACATAAAATGAAATGAAAATGCCTCCATCGTGTATCGTAATTGATTTCGAGAATGAAAAACAACAGCGAAAATATTCTTTTTATGATTAAATTTCTACATGGACCATGGGTGAACACCAGCCACAACATACAGAATACATGTTATATGGTTGATTACGTATGATACCATCACACGTTTTCAACGTCGGATGAAAATGCGTCCACGTTTGATGATGTGATATGTGATCTGATTAGGTTTTGCAAGTTTGCATTTTGATATCGTTGACCGGTTTGATATGGATTGAAAAAATTCTAAGCTGGTATAACGAAATAAAAGCTCTGTGTATTTTTATTATTGTTCTCTAGATTTTATGTCCGGGTTAAATCTTCCTCACAGGAAAAACTTAATCCTTCCACACACTTTTCCACAAATGCTAATCTAGTCAATTCACGCGATGTAATTGCATTGTATGTATACTAAATACAAAACTATACAAGAACAACACGTCAACCTACCAGAGACCATATGGGAAAATACTTCACCGACTCCAGATATTTTCATATCAGAGGGTTCGGCTCGATAGAACTCCTAACTGAACCGATAAATCCTACCGATCCCTCAATATAAATATTTAAAAAATCTTTCGTAATAATATGATTATAATTTGTTAACAATAAAGAATTTAGCAATGATTTCGTCGACCAAAATAGTTTGGCAGAGTGATTTACTAAACAACCCATCATCATTTTGGTTGGACAGGATTCTAACTTCACTTTACGTTGTTCTGGGATAAAAGGCTCAAAGTTTGCAAAGATGATTTTTCATAATCTATTTACCGATCTCTGACTTTGAGGTTGAATATCAAAAGCATTTTAGTTTCACATATTTTAAACGAAAATATTTAAATAGGACGAATATATTTTGGACCATACCTAAACATGCAGAGAGATTCATATGCAACCAGCTAAGGCGTAAAAATTTATTGCATACGGTTCTTACTACATTTTTAATGCTTTTCCAAGATAGGGCCACGTTTTAATTATTATTATTTTCAAAATATGTTAAACTAAAATATTTTACACGAGATTGAATCTCAAAATCAGAAATTGTTAAATAGATTCTGATTCATCTTTACAAAGTTTGACACAGCAGAACAAGAGTTCTAATTCTTAAAAATGATTTATTCATGTGGATTAAAGACGAAATCAAAATAAAATCCAACTAAAGTGACTACTGCGCCTCGTAAAATCGATCAATTTTCAGAAATGGCAATTGCAAAAGGTTGCACAAACTTGTAAAAAAAAAATGTTTGGGGGACCCGAAAGTAATGAGAATCCGTCTGTAGAGGGGAGAAGTAGAGGGGGAACGGATTTTGAAGGCGAAGGGTCAAGAGAGTCTGGCTAGAGAAGTCAAAAGGCCTCCCTCAACCAGTCTCTCTCGATCTGGCCCGCCACGCAGCAGGTGGATAGTCGCATCTGCCGCCAAGACCCGAAAAAACCTCACCCCATGAACCCGAGCACCCCTGCTCAGTCACCAACGTATGAACCACTTGAGATGACCTACGGCAGAGGTGTTGGTGATCCAATAAATGGTTCCCGGAGCGGCGGTACCAATAACCGCCACCCAAATTGCAATGCAAGCTTTACAAATTTGATGTTAAAATTTGGTCAAACAAGTATCTACAGAAATACAGAACGGACGAAAATTATTTTGGTTTCGGAATAAAGAAATGATTTTGCATTCAAACGTTATTTTTGAAAAAAAAAAAGAGTCAGAACCTTGTCCAACTGAAATGACGCCATGTTGCACCCTACAAGAGCTAAAATTGGATAGGTCTTTACAAAACTTAAGTAGAATGTGTACAATAGCGCTTATATTTCCAGGTAACTTTACGTTACAAACGTTTGTTCATGTTCCACTGGAGGCAACCATTTTGTGTGTTTTGTTGAACTGTAAACCAGCTTCTGTGCACAGCTGGCTAAGACCTCACAAAGCAGTAATATAAAGTTAATAGCAGTATATTTCGGTTCACACGACCGCTTTCACAAATCAAGTGTACGCAGACTTAACTGAAACTCGTCCCTAAGAGGAAACAAGATTTTATCAGTTCCATTTCTCCAACATTTCAAATCGTTTTTAAATATATCTATTGAATTTCACTTTTGCTTCATTGATCGCATGAATTTTAGAAGTAGAGTTAAATCCATATTTAAATATGTGATATATACGCATTTTTCTGAAATTCGAAGAAATTAAGCACTTAATAAATGTCACCAATTTACACCAAGTAAATAGCTCGCGATTTGGACCGGTTGGTTGCGTGCTTGATTCCGATCCCTGGGTAGGAAGGTTCTCAGTCAAACCAAAAAAAAGAAGTGTGCAGTTCAAACGCGGTAGAAGTGAAACCTTCAGAAATCTAAACTTCGAGAGAATGAGACGAATGCAGAGTATCAGGATTAGGATAATTGTAGGACCTACTATTATTTATTATAATATTGTTACCAAGCTTAAAAATTATTTTACATTTTATTCTACGAAGCACCGCACAAAGGGGAGGCCGATAGACTACGAAGCACCGTACAAAGAGGGCACTTATTAGTCTCATTTTCTCGCAGGCTAAGTCCTGCATCTGTTTATCTCTTTTTAGTGTCGCTCGTTTCCGTTTCATCGAGTTTCAAATCACAACGGTGCTAAAAAAGTTTTCATTTCAAAAATACATTCAATTTGAGAGGCGGGTATGGGTACCGCCAACCTGATACCTTTTATTGGAGAACCAACACCGCTGCCATAGGTCACCCTAAGTGATTCGCTACGTTTGGTGACTTAGCAGGGGTGCCCGGGTTCACGGGTCAGTTCTAGCTTTGTCTAGGTCTCGGTGGCGAATGCGTTTGACCACCTACAGCATGGCGGGCCGGATCGGAAGATACAGGTTGAGGGAGACCTAACCAAGAACTCTCCAGTCAGACTCTCTCAACCCATTACCTTGCACCGCAGCAGGAGGGATGGGATGGATTCATACATCCGACTCTCCTATTCACATTGACCCCCTCAAACCCTTTTCCTTCCCAGAATTTCCTTTCCTCCTTTTCCTTATAAAGACCTTCCGCCCAGCACCCCCAAAGAAGACGTAGGCCCTGAGGGGAATTATTTTCCTCAAGGCCGCCTGTGTGGAGCTAATGTAAAAAAATATATAGAATCCTACATACTAAACTCATTTACTATATAAAAATATAGAATCCTACATACTAAACTCATTTACTTACTCACTGGCTAATCAGATTATTTCGCGCCACGCCGATTCAACGTTGGTTTTGTAAAGACTGTTTTAAGCCTGGTTTAAGGCCGTTTTAACCATACAAAAGCCGTGGCAATAAGTGAAGTTTATCACTGTTACATTCGCTCCACGTTAATAAGTAAGGGGGTATATCTTTAATATGATGAAGTGCGAGCTTTCGTTTTTAACAATAATGTGTGTACGTGTGTATACTCTTATATCATACGTAAATAATTCAACATTCTGGAATGCACTAGTTAAATTATTTATTTATTATGCCAATAATAAATTGTTAATTATCGAGGATCTTTGAATTCTTTTTTTACAGATCTTATTTTTTTATATATTGTTTAGTTTGATACAATCAATTACTAAACACTGACATAATTATGAACCATTTGTATATAAATAAACATAAATAAAATTAAAAATAAAGCTAGCGATCAGATAACTTGAAGAGTGTTGCTTACCAAAAGGACTCGATATAAATCTGTGTTGGTGACAAAAACCACACATTTGAAATATATTTTAACTTAGCGATCGCTCAGTTTGAAGGTGCACTCAAACAGCAAGAAACTGCATTGTTACTGACCCCATTCCTTGCACATTACCGCGAAGCAAAACTGCTAAACGTTCGCCCTGTTTTCTGTCACAATGCGCCATGAAAAGTGGCGTTTTGTCTTCTGCCCGTTTAAAGATTCCTCGTAGATAAATGCACATAAATCTGCACTCGCACTTTTCTCTCCTGATTTCTTCCCCTCTAGAAAAACTAAGTTGTTATATCCGGACCCCGTGGAGAAGTAATGGAGAAAGGAGGGGGTGATGTGGAAGAGATTGTGCAGCTTTTGCTGCAGAGCAAACACTTGGATGCTTTCGAATTTATTTGAAGTTCGTTCTTTTCAAAATTCGCAAATTCACTTTGTGGCGTCATTATTAATTTAATGAAAACAAATAACTTTGTGTACACCACTATTTAATTAGCAATATCAACATGTTTCGAAAACTATGTTTTCTTCGTCAGGATATTATCCTGACGAAGAAAACATAGAACTTATTAAGTTAATAAAAAATAACAAAAGACAAACAAGTATAGACAAATTAGAACATAGACAAAATATTAGAATGGAGAGGTGATTAATTAGTTAAAATATCAATTAGATAATTTAGAAATTTTAGAAATTAGGAAAAGTGTTAATATATTATAAATAACCAAACGTTTTTTAAAAATAGCCATCTTTTAAATTTATTTTCGTATTAATACTTATATTTATTATAATTTATCTCATTATTTAGACTTCCTGTTTTGTTTTAAAAGATTTTTTATTATGTTAATGTAATTTTTTACCCATCCTAAAATAATTTTTATATTTTACTTTATATAATTATTGTTTTTTTATGAAATTTTAAGTAATTAATCACCTCTCCTTTCTAATATTTTGTCTTTATTCTAATTTGTCTATACTTGTTTGTCTTTTGTTATTTTTTATTAACTTATTATCCTGACGAAGAAAACATAGTTTTCGAAACATATTGATATTGTTAATTATAATTATAGTGGTGTACACAAAGTTATTTGTTTTCATTAAATTATTTTCTTCATATGTCAGATGGCAAGTGGTTCTAAGCAAAAGGTTCCCAAGTATATGTCTTGTAATAATTGAAAAATCAAATATTATTAATTGTTTTGGTGTTTAATTCGTAGAACTCCATTTATGTTTTATAAATTTAATTGAATTTAAATTTGATAATGTTATTATCAAGTTCCGCAAGTACTTTTTTTTTGCTGTATCGGTTTACAAGACCATTTTCAAACTGTGGTTGAACCACATTGAGACAACGTATTTTTACGAATCTAAATGTCAATTTTCGAAGGTGCCTAAATTGATTTATTGCCGGTTAAACCAATTTGCTGAGAATTCAGTAGACCCTCCATTATGTGGGAGATCTGTTTTCCCCCACCAAGTGTTAGGTTTCATTAACTGTTTAATAATGACTTTACTGCTATGACTCATTTAAGTGATTTATGTTGTTCATTTTTTTTGTAAACATACTAAGGAGCGCGGAATAAATAATTTTCCATACCTTTTCCGTTTTTTAGATTCCTATAAATAGTCGTTTCAATGTGGTTCAACCATAGTTTGAAAATGGTATTGTAAACCAAAACAGTTCTTACAAAAATATTTACTAAAATACTTGCAGAACTTGATAATAACATTATTAAATTTAGTTTTAATTCAATTTTAAAAAAAATGTTAAAAATCAAAATTTATGAAAAAAGTTTAAAAAGTGGCATCGTTTTCGAAATTAATTGGTACGCAAAAATTCATGAATTTTTCTGTATGTTATTATCTAAGCATGACGCATATTTACAGCACGCGTTGTTTCTGCAGCCACTCAGGAATTACCCAGGAGTTAACACCACCTGTTAATTGCACGCTCTCAGTTCCGCCCTAGTGTAATACCACCATTCAGATTTGAAACATATCTTGAAATAGCTTTAGCCGTGTTCGGTGATCAGATACGAATAGCCAGAAACTCTCCCACCTCCATCTTTCCCATCCCCTTCCCCTTCCCACTACCTTCAGCCTTACAACATAACCAGGAATGAAACATAAAGTTTCAATAAAATTCTAGAAATCATAGGAATAAGAGGAAGCCTTCTAAAACTCTTTGAAAATTACTTGAGCAACAGGTGCATGAAAATAAAGCTACTAAACACCTTAAGTAAAAAAAGAAGAATTTTAGCAGGCGTTCCTTAAGGTTCCATATTAGGTCCTATTCTATATATCATTTATGTATCTTTTATTAAGTACATTTTTAAACATGTAAAATACTTCGTATACGCGGATGATACTGCATTGGTAATTTCATGCAGTGATTTGCAAATATGTATTGAACTCTATACTTGCAGAAAGATTACATTGAACTTTTGAAATGGTCTCATGACTCTGGTTTACTCATAAATGCAAAAAAAAAACTAAATTGTTACATATAAGATCACCCAATGCCAAGGCAAATATTATTAAACCTGAAATAAAAAACACATACTTCAGATTGCTTACACGTCGGTATCTCTGCTTTGTGTATATGTGAAAATATTGAACTAGTCAAATAATGTTTATTTAGGTGTAATTATTGATTGCTTTTTCAAATGGGATTTACAAATGAATAAAGTCTGTGAACGACTCAGATCTGTTGTAAGCAGATTATATAAATTAAAATTTTATGTTCCAATTTGCACACTTCGAATTATTTATTTATCATTAGCTGAATCTATTATAAGATATGGAATTACAGCTTGGGGACTTTCCTGTAAAACAAATGTAAATCGTGTTCAATCAGTTCAAAATTCATTGGTTAAATTATTAGCTCATAAAAGTTTATATGAACAAAGGCATAATGTTCCGTACTTTTACCAAAATCTCAAAATTCTCTCAGTAAGAACAATTCTGTGGTATAAAATTATATTTCCGCATATGAATAGCCCCATATACATAATTAAACTGTACCACACCTACAATACTCGTTTTACGTTAAATGAAGGACTAATTGTACCCAAGCATTTAAACAAATATGGACAAAGAACGCTGGACTATATGATACTTAATTGCTTAAATATGTTACCTGCTGAAATTAAAAAATGTACAAATGGTAAAACAAATATTTTGTTGAGAAATTGGCTTGCCGAAAGAAATAATTTGTATTAGACCAACACAAAAATTCTAACTGCATTAAATTATGTAAAATAAGTTTATATATATTTCCAAAGTAAAAGCACCCATCGACAAACTGCTAAAAATTAGTTTATTGGGACTTTTCTTTTTTCTGTATAATATTTTATGTCATATTGTATTACTTTGTATTTATAATAAATAAATTAAACCTTGAAAAAAAAAATGACTCCAAGCGGTTGGGGGCAGTTAGGACTCTTTGGGTATTCCCTTAAAAAGAGTCCCAATTGGGGTATTCCACTATATCTGAGTAACTACCTACTCTTTCAATAATAATAATAATATATATTTTTTTTATACAATTTTTAAAACTTTAATTACAAACTCTTGATTGAAAGAAAGAATTAACCAATATAAAAAATTAACAAATTTAAAAAAAATCTTCAATCAGGTAAATTTTTAAGGAATTAACTTGTCGGTTAAAAGTAAAAATTTTATTGACGGGTGGCGTAAAAGCTAGTTTATACTTTAGGACTGGCATGCAAAACGGAAGACAATGGAAGACATTTTGTGAAGTATTCCTTGGATTTCACTTCGAATCGATAAGACCTAAATGTTGAATTCTATATGCTATGTTTTACCTGATAAGTTTTACCGTTACTCACACTACTTGACGAGTCGTGCTAATCGAACGTTAACTCAGAGATATCACTAGATTTGAAAAGCAATCTACGTGACTGTTAATACCTAGCATTCATCCTGTACCTTTTCCGAAATTGTAATTTCTACCTTGTACGATCTAAATACAATCATTTATCATAGAGTTCAGTTGTTCACTTGGAAAGTAAACGTCATCCTGTTAACATCTGTTCTGAGATTAGGGAGCCGTGTTTACGTGATTATGTTGGACCATGTCGAAACAGTTAAAAAAACCATCGTGAGCTTGCGAGTTTTGTGGTTAATGTGATGAACCGGCAAAATTTAGGCAAGCGAAGGAAGAAAATAGGGTAAGTTGACATTTCTTGACTTACCCATTTTTACCGCACTGCGGGCACTTCGTTAAGTCCCCAACAGTGACAATAAATTCAATTCAACATAAATTAGCCTCCACTCAAAAAAAAAAAAAAAAATTGTGTCAACAGAATTTTTACTCCACAAATAGTTTTAATACCAGTATAACTATTATTTCTTCAAACACAACAAAATTATTTTGTGGCACCATTTTAATTAAAAATTAATAAAATACTTAGTTTTTTCCACTTTTATTATGCAAATAATAAACTTACAAATTAAACTTTCAATATTAAGGATATAGATTCAAAAATGAAAAAAATCCGGTATCTATAAATTAAAGTGTGATTGTGGTTTCTTTTATACATGTAAAACTGTGAGAAACTTTGAATTAAGGATTGATGAACATATGAAATAAACAATAACAGTTTTTCGGAGACATTTGTTGGAGACTAGTCGCACTTTTGATTTCAAGTGGAATCGAATTGTTATATTGTAATTTTAATAGCATTCAGTTGGATAAATTAGAGATATTAGAGATCAGAAAGAGCGTGAATGCGAATTTGAATATAACCAAAAATTGTTTTTAAATGACCCAATATTAAACCTGTTCCCTTCGTAAATTGTTCCCTATTGCCCCTCTTTCCTCTACCCACTCTTACCTTTCCATTGACTATGTCTATTATTTATAATTATGTTGTCTATGTCTATGACCATTGTCTTTATTTAATATTTACAATTAGTTTTAAGTAAACCCTGAAGAAGCTCATGGAACATTTTGGTTTTATAAACAATAAAAATGGTAAAAACTAAGTAATTTATAAAGTTTTAACAATTATAATTGTTTTGATGTGTTTTGTACGTTGCACCTCCTACTGTAAGTTCCTTTGAAAATTCCACCAGTTTCATAATGTCTGTTTAAAATACTACAAAGGCTATTTATGAACGGACGACGAGCGGGTCGCGGTTCCCATTCCCATTTTTCATGGATGCGGTTCAAATATCCACGTACCCCTTTGAAAATGCTTCAATTCGATTTTGACATCGAAATTGTATTTGAAATTATTGGTTTATATAATGATCCTCCTTGCAATCGGAATAAAACCAATTTTATGTGTTTCGGTTCCATTTCCATTCAAATAGGAATTTATTATTCCATTCAGGCAACCGTTGAAAGCCGTAATTTTACAATAGAAAATTCAGAAAATGACGTAACTTCAACATGATATCGACTGCTCCAATTAAAACTGCAGTAACTCACTTTTTGTCATTTTGCAGGAGAGCGATTTTAAAGTTCAAAAAATTCTGCATAATCTTAGATGAGGGTTTTGAATTTTATTTAAATTGAATAAGTATGGTTTTTTAATAGTCTTTCTAACTGATTAATATTTTTTTAGTATTTTCCTCAAATTTGCAGTAATTTAAAGGGTTTTTGGACTTACTGCTGTTTTCCTCGGAGTTTATATAAAATCAATAGGTAGTATGTTGAGGTACTTCTTTGTTACAGGGAAAAATTAAACAAATTATAGAAGTAGCGATAAGCTGCTTTATTTTGACACTAAAAAAACATCATTTATGGACATTAAAATTCCATAGTTGAGAGTTTTTCATAAGTTATTATGTGTCAGTGTTTAAAAACTGCATAAAAAACATTTTTAGTTCGATCAACTGAAAAAATTATATATTTGTTTAGAAACTGTTACATACATAAACTATAAGAAATTCTTAAGTAATTACACAAAATTATAGAAGAAAAAGAGCATTATTAAATTTCATTTGCTTTCTGAATCATCAGACAGATCATCGCTGGCATAAGAATGTCCAATGGAAGTTTCTTCAATGGAAAAAATTAGTGAAAGATAGAAAATGTGGTAAGTCTTTGGAATCAGTACGCATAATGCTAGCAGATCTTTTATGTTTAAGTTTATTGATGTTTTGTTTTTGATTATACCCAGCAACAGGTTCAACTAATCTGTCCAGTCGCCTGCCTCTTGTCCGTTTTTCTAAAATGATGGTTAGTGGTTCTTCCACGTAACCATACCTTATATACACCTCCAATGGATTATTGTATGTCGCAGATACATCGCGTACTTTATTTCATTTCACAACTGAATTATCGTTTTTTTTTTTTTCAATTTGTTTGCAAAATGAGTGACTTAAAATCCAAAAAGTATTCATAGCTCATTCCGTTAATTTCATATGGTAAACCCTTCACTTTCGCACATCGAATCAGCATGACCCATTGTACAGGCAAGTTTTCAAAATTTTCCCTTTTCTTGGATTTTCTATTGTGGCATGCATAAAATCACCCTCATTTATTGTGTGTGTCCTTTCTCCAAAAAATGATGCGTTTCGTCAATTTTGAGGGTTCGTGTGGTATATTCTAACATGGAAAACACATTTCGGTTTCGGTTCTGTCCACTGCAATTATCCGAATAGAATATAACTTTACGTATACTCTTTTGTTGAACTGAAGTTAATTTTTAGCTACAAATCAATTTCAGCGTTCTCTTTATTCGAGTTTTTTGAGATCCTTCCCTGAACTTTATTTTTCTGGTGTGTTTCGTAAGCATCTTTAAACAATACTTTTTCTTCTTCTGTAGCTATTATAAATTTCTCACACACCTGAAGCTGTCCTTTTTTAGTGTATAATGGAAATCAGATGCATCTGAGTACTGTCTCAGTGTAGCAGATATTTCAATGCTTCTATCTTTCTGCCAATCTAGATGCAGCCTGTCCGTTTTGAAAATGTTCAGATCTCTTTGTAGGTAAAGCTTCTTAGATGATTTCCTGGTATAGTGTGACTCCACTACAGGAAAGGCTTGGATGTGTTCGTGTACCGAATCTTTGAATTCAGGGAGAATTTTATTAGATCTTGTGAGATGTATCCCATGCTGATCAAGTATTCTGCACCTCTTTCGTCAATTTTTCCACATGTAGTACCTATCATTCTTTCAGAGATCTCCAATGTTTGCAAAAACATTGTTTGGCAAACACGTTGTTTATTACTCTGATTTATGTTTAAATAATATTCTTGCAAAATTCCATGCCTGGAGTTGTTACGGTTTGTAGCCGCAATTTGTTTCGGCACTAATTCCACGTGTTGACAAATAAAATTCCACTACATGGCATGACTTTGTAATTTCCAGAATGCTGCGAATATTTTTTTCCGGGATTCTTCGTGCAAAGTATTCTTGCAGTTAAAGCTGCAGTTTGATTTGCAATCCGATTCCATTTTACATCACCAAATATATCTCGAACTAAAACATTTCTATTAATTTGAAGCATTTTAAAATGTGATCATTTTTATGAAATACGTATAGCGCTCAGAGTATCCATATTAACAGTTGTTTTAGTAGCACGATAGAATAATCCTGTTTCCTCATTAAAAAGCAACATGAAATCAGGGGAGGTTGATCTACAAACACTCAATTCTATAGGTCTTGAATTACTACATTCATCAGGCTTCCAACCATCATCAGAGTTCACTCCACTAAAATCTTGCTGATCTCCATTGGGACCCAATAAGTCATCAGAAGTAGACTCTGTATTATTATATTACAATATGAACAAACAATATGTAAAAAATAAGAATTCACGAGCCGATTTTCGAGGAACTAGAATTTTGTATTAATAAGTCAGGTATGCCCCATACGTCATACATATCTCTGGTAATGTTATAATACCGTGAAAATAAGCTTATGGGTCCGAGTACTTGAAAAAATTTTAAGTAATGTCCGAGATATGTGTACACTTACCAGATTGCATTGTAGACAATAATGCTTTACCATTAGCTATTATTTTGGTGGTCCTACTGGAAATTCTCATGTGTAACGCTTTCACGGTACAATTCTCTTTATATTTTCAATTTTATAACTACAATACGCAAACCGCAATGACTGAACATCAACTGTCAAACGCAATTCAAATGATAATATCGATATTTCTCCATGGAAAAAAGAAGTAAGGCTGACTTACGACGATAGAAAAATAAAAAATTCCGATAAAAAGCGCAGTAACTCAACTTACTTCTTTAGTACATGGAAAACTGATGACATCGTGACTTACAACTATTTTTAAATGGTTTTTTCTCTCGGTGTATAACTGTTAGAGTAACAAAAGTCTTCGTGGCATGTAGATAAAAATTTACGAAACCCGAAAATATAACTAACTCAAAAACACCAAATTATGAGTTACTGCAGTTTTAATTGGAGCCGTCGATATGCACACCGTGCAGAACTTTGCAGGGGAAAAACGTGAGAATAACCGTGTTGCGCACACATTGCTTGTGGAAGTCAACTAGAATTGAATTTATTATGGGTTAGTGTTATCATACATTTCAGAAATTCCATCCAATATTTGCGTCATCAGAAAATTTTATGAAACTGCTCCAAGCCGAAAATTATAATATGAGAAAGAAGATTTTGAACTTTTGATATACGTATAAAGGTCTCATGACAAGAGGGTTTAAATTAAAAATAATTCTAGAGCTATTTTGGCCGCAAATCCAAAATTAAGTTTTATTTGAAAAAGACCGCGCTGTCGTTCCTTTTAAATTCATGAAACTATTCTATGCTCACATAAATTTTTGTTTTTGAATCTTTATTTTTTTTTTAACTTGAAGCCCGGCTGGGCTTTTACATGTTATTTTTTAAAAATTTATTACAAAGAACATATTAATAAGCATAACAAAATCAGAGCAAAAAAAAAATCAAAAACCAAATAGAAAACAAAATCAAAAACAACATCTGAAACAAAAACAAAGTAAAAACGAAATAAAATCAAAATAAAATACTCCACCACGCAAGATGGAATATATAATACAGGGTTTGGCAGCATAACTTCCTTTTTTAAAATGCGCGCCATTCAGTCGGTTGATGTTGTAGCGGAGTGTTAGTGATATCGTTCGAGAAGCGGAACTATAATGTTTTGACCCGACACGGTTTAGTCGCCATCATGCGTTGGAACGGCGAGGAGTGTGCGTTTGCGGTTGAGGCCTAATTTTCGAACGGATGTTCTGTGATCATGTTTTGTTCCCAAAGTGCCTCATCTCTTTGGGGCGATTTGGAGTGGCTGGCCCGCTTTCCCGATTTGTTCCCTTGTGATTTTTTTTCTATGGGGTTTTTTCAAATCCCGTGTTTATGTGAACCGTCCAAGGACCCTACAAGATTTGAAGACCAACGTACAGGAAGAAATTGCCAGGATAACGCCTGATATGCTGGCTAGAGTCATGACAAACGCCAGAAATCAGTTTACTCATTGTATGGAGAATGGGGGACGTCACCTACTTGATTTGATCTTCAAAAACTACATAATACAAAACTTTAGGAATGTGCCTACATAATAAAAAAACCAATAGAAAATTTCTGATTCATATAATGGGTTTTATGAAGTTTTCATAAAAGGAAGTTATGCTGTACTAGGAAAAGTACAATACGATTGGTAAGGTAAGTCGAAGCAGAGCTACGTAGTTTGTTTATAAATTATATTAAATTTGTTGTTCTTCTTTCCGATATAAATTTTGTAATCACTTGTTTATATTTGGTTATTGAATATTAAATTTTTTTCATTCTTCAAGTAGAAAAAAGTATATAAAATACATAGTAAAAATATAAAATTAGTAATATACAACTTAACAAGTACTCGGTTAACGTATTTGCATTCTAGTAGGAAAATGTATACAAAATCTTATATAAAAAAACCAATATTTGTTTGTTTGTTCGTATTTTGCGCGCTGCTATACCGTTCATCCGATTGCTATGAAACTTTGGTGATTTGTTGTGTGCACGCCCGCGAAGGTCAAAGGCTATATATAATGGTAAGCTCTGGCGGTTTAAAATTTGTATAAATGAAAATGTGTTTTTTTTTTTTGCCGGCAACCCGGGCGTTTATTAAAATATATTTTACCGTGTATTAAAATATATTTTTTGTGTATTTCATATATTTTCACGGCAGGGAGAAAGGGCAGGAAGGGGAGGGGAACGGGGGAGGTGGGGTTCGTGGGAGGGGGGGGGGGGGAAAGCGGGGAAGATGAAAGGGAAACGCGGGAGGGGAAGGGGACTCGGGAAGTTAACGGGGACACACAGGAAAGAATATGCATGGATAATCAATTTATTTCTTTAATAAAATAATAAAAATAATAGTGAATACATTGAATTATACTAATACAATAGTGGTTTGGTCATAAGAATAGAAATTATGAACAAAACATAAGATCTGACTCACACAACGATCACAAACCAAAAAAGACGTTTTGCCGGCAAAATCACGCGCATGGCGCGTGTGCCAGTATTAGCCAGTATTCCAAATGCAATATTTCCAGTTCTTTGGCAGCACAGCTAAAGTCATTTTTTAGTCAGAATAGAAAATGTAGTATTTTTCAACTTTCAAGTAAAACAACGATTAACGGTTGGGAAGCATCTTTTATTACAGTTAGGTTGTAAAACAATAATTTAAATGCAGTTACAATAAAATTGTATACAAGGCGCGTTATCTTGAGATCCAAGATATTTCTGGTCCTTTTTAAGAATCCGAATTTTTTTAGCTATTTTCTTTGTAACATATTCTAAGTGTTTGTTAAATTTTAGATATATTAAATCTGTCTTCTAAATCCTTAAAAATATTGTAAAATGCCATATTTTGAGATATAACACCTCAAGGGAAAGGAATATTATTCCTTTTAATCAATTTAATTTTAAAAAACAGATTCACATTCCCATGTTACGCGTTACGAATAACCTTACAATATTTGAAAATCTCCTTCTACCACTACAGAAAGCGGAAAGTTGCTTGTGTCGTGATGAATGACTTAGCCAACTGAGGAATCGAACTCGCGACGCTTGGGACGCGACCCAAACGCAATGCCAACTCAGCCGTAATAAGGTGGTTGATTTAACAATTTAATATATTCATTATCAACATCAAAATACAGCTTGTATTTTTTGTTACAACTATTTTTGTTAAGCTTATATAGATAACTTTGTTCGTAATAACTTATTTTTGTAAATTTTACCTTCTTAACAGATAATTTTTTTTCGTATTTATAAAAAGTTATTCATATCTACTTTAAGTACCTACTTCCCAAGGATAGCTACATTCAGAGAAATGTTTTTTTTTCTCTCTAATGTTATAAAAATGTGTAATGTAATGAAGAAATATTCTAAAGTTTTATTATATTGTCTGACTAAATATGCGTTCTTCACAATAAAAATAAGTGGTACGAGATTTTGCTGGTGCTCTGACTTTTGAGAATGAAAAATCAAGGCTCGAAATTTGTGAGTTCTTTCACAGATAAAAATCAATGTTGTGACGAAATGACAAGCTAGAATAATATTAAGTTAAATTATTTTCTTGTCAAGCAAATAAAATTTATTTAAGGCAGTATTCTAGACTAGAAAAAAAAAAAAAAACATATTTTTTTTCTTCATATTTCCAAAGTCTAAATATTCAAAAATATCTCCTTTAAAGGATTTTTCGAAATTCGCATTATTTTAAATTAAAATCATTTTAATGTTGCGGTTTAGACGGAATCTAACCAGAATCTAAACAAAACAAAAATTAAAACGCTTTTTTCACAAAACTACTTTTTTTCGAGACGGTTGACACGATATCTCAAGTTCTAAGCAACCAAATTTGCTTGAAATTTGGTGTGAGCTTTTTCTACACATTACTTTATTGCCCCTACCAGAATTAGAACAAAATTTCAATTTTTACTATTTTTTAAAAAAATTCGAAAAGTCAAAAAAACTGGTAAAAAAATGTATTTTTATTTCAGACAACCGCCATTTTGCGAAAAAAAAAATTACTTTTCCGAGGTACGGGCCATAGCAGCATTCGTCTGAATTAGAATATTTTTTTTTTCTGATTACTATGAGGGTTGCAATCGTGTCAACCAGGGCGAGCCATTTTTTGAGACCCCCCACTTCAGCTGTAACTTTTTGAATTTTGAATTTTTTCGTTTGATTTTTTTTGCTGGTGTATTTTTTAATGCTTAATAAATATTTGGTAAAGGAATGACTAGTAAAAATATTATTGTTTTTTTATAGCACCTGAAAAAAGACCTAAAATTCATGCTTCTAGACTAGAATACCCCCTTAAGTATTCTAGGAGTATTTTTTTACGTTTGAAATGCCATTAAATCAAGGTGCGATGGCACATTGGCGTTATGAAATTATTTCCTATACTATTGATCCAACTGCGATGAAACTTTGGTGAGTTGTTGTGTGCATGTCCTTGAAGGTTTCTATCGGTGAACTCTGTCGTTATAAAATTTGTATGAAAATTTTGCAATAGGTGGGCGCGAGTTGTTTGAAAAATGAGTGTATTTGTATAATTTAGCGGTAGGGAGGGTAGGCGGGAGGAGAGGATTCTGGGAGGGGGGAAGGGAAGGAAGGAGGGGGGATTAGAGGGAGAGGGTGAGGTGGGGAAAGTGAAAAGAAAATGCCTTTGGAGACGCGGGAGAGGGAGGCGGGACGGGTGGAAGCGGAAAAGGAGTAAGGTGGAGGAGGAACGCGGGAGGGAAGAGGGGACGAATGGGAAAGGACACGCAGAGACAAACAATATCTTTATTTAAGTGATATTTCAACTATGCATGCCAGGAATTCGCTAGTAATTAATAAAAAATCCCGAAATTTCATAATTTTTTTCAAGTTGCGGCGGGATACTTTGGATTCATAAAGGTGCACATTTTAATTATTTTAGCTTAATTTTTAGATTTTTATCTAAATTCTAGTGTTTTCTCTTTCAAACACCGTTTAGATAATATTTATAACCATTATAGTGAGGAAGATACAACAATTTCCATAAGACTCGTAAGAGTTGTTCCGAAAACCAAACAAATTAGCCTTAAGACTAAAAAAAACAAAATAAATAAAAAAATGGTTTGATTGAGAATTGAAGCTTTCTACCCAGGAACTGTAGTCAACCATGCTATCAACTGAGCCCAATGCCGATAAGATGAGACCGATATTACGGGATTATACCGGTACAGCTGTCTCGCGTAATAATAATTACACATCAGATCCTTTTTACTATTTTGAATTAGAATTTTCGCGGAATCCACTAATTAACAACTTTTTTCGTCCTCTGATGCCCGAGCTGAATATTCATTAAAAAATATTTTTTTCATTCGAAAGCAAACCTTTTCGTATTAGTTAGCGTGAACCGACGATCTATTTTAATAATCTAGAATGATATAAACCCACCTGCTTTACGAAATGAACATGATGTAAAGAGGTTAATCCATTTTAATTGCTACTTTCACGTTAAGTCCCCGTCACTGCACTAATGTGATTTTCGTGTTACACGAATTTATAATTAATGACAAGCTTTTGAAATACACCGAAACATTCTAAACATAAATCCCTTTAAATAATTGCAGCACAACAAATATTTCAATAATGGAATTTTAAACTTGAACGTTTCATGCTACAATACATGCTGCGGTAAATAAATGTTATGTCCGTCAAATATCTTTATATAACAACTAGCTTTTCCCCGCGGCTTCGCTCGCATGGTATTACGGGAAATTACTGTAGCGCTTGCACTAATCAATTATCCACCCTCCCCCCTACCCCCACCTCCACCCGCATTCCATACATTCATTCCGTTACATTCAGTTTTCAAACATCTCGCCTGCCACCTAAATTTCATAATGCTATAGCTCAAAGAAAAAAAGAATATCCAATTTTGTTCATTCGTTTGGAATTTATGCGCTTACAAACATTTCGGATGTTTTTTTATTTAAATATTTGAAAGTTTGTAAATATAATTAAAAATTACACTATTTATTATTCAGTCTTTAAAATCGTTACGAATTATATTTTTAATGTAGTAACTCACACCTGACATTTATTCCACAACCGAAGCTTGTCCAAAAAAATCAAAACATATTCTAATATTTGAATTTTCTGGAGCAGTAGCCGACCAGGGGCTGAGTACCTACCAGCTTAGAGCCCACAAATATATCAACATCGTTTTCATGGAAACGATTTTTTTTCTGACGTTAGCAAAAACTCGCTTTTGTTAGCGACAGAAAACGTATAAATATATACGTCACAAATATATCAACGTGCTGTTTAGATGTATAATATTTCGTGTTTGGCAAACATTTATAATTTTAAGAGTTTTAATATAATATAATAATTAAAAATGCTAACGTAAGTGACATTGTTTTTGTAATATGCATAACACACTGATACACTTATCGAAAAAAAGATACAACAAAATGTTCAGATCGAAAATAAAGATTTTTTTAGGTTATCTATGTTCTTTAGATTCGCCAGTTGCCCGCTTGTACTACGAGTTTCCAAACACCGTTCATATGGAGAGATTGTCTTGATTGAGGCAATATTTTAATTATTATTGTAACCAAGGACCTACGTTTAGTGTGAGGGAGAAGGTTAGAGAGAGCGAGAAGAAAGGAAAATAAAAAAGTATTATCGATTGTCCAATGCCTCTTCTTCATCAACTGAGACAATTCCAGAAAATACTTTGTCTTCGAAATTCGCTCATTGCACCATTCCATTTCATACGATGAATATTCATATCCATACTAATATTATAAATGCGAAACTGCTCGAGTTTGTTTACTACACTTTCACGCATTAACCAATAAAAAGACTTTAAAAATTCTTTCACCAATAGAAAGCTAAATTATATGCAAAGACTATAAGCTGTATATGATGGTAAGCTCTGGTGTTATGAAATTATAAATATATGTAAAGAAAAAGTATTGTTGTGGTGTCGGTTAAAATGAGAATTGTCACTTGTTTTATTATTCTATGATTTTATTTGTAAACTGTCAGTTTGTTAGAAGAAACCATAAAAAGAAAGTGATATAATAAACATAAATGTCGTTTCTTCGTTACACAACTTAGCAACACAAGTGTTTTATTTATCAATTAAATTAAAGAATCAAACATCTATATTATAAAACGACATTTATGTTTATTATATCACATTCTTTTTATGGTTTCTTCTAACAAACTGACACTTTACAAATAAAATCATAGAATAATAAAACAAGTGACAATTCTCATTTTAACCGACACCACAACAATACTTTTTCTTTACATATATTATATTTGTTATACGTTTTCTGTCGCTAACAAAAGCGAGTTTTTGCTAACGTCAGAAAACAAAGTCACAGCACCAGCAAAGTCTCGTACCACTTCTTTTTATTGTGAAGAACGCATATTTATTCAGACAATATAATAAAACTTAAGAATATTTCTTCATTACATTACACATTTTTATAACATTAGAGAGAGAAAAAACATTTCTCTGAATGTAGTTATCCTTGGGAAGTAGGTACTGAAAGTAGATATGAATAACTTTTTATAAATACGAAAAAAAAATTATCTGTTAAGAAGGTAAAATTTACAAAAATAAGTTATTACGAACAAAGTATCTATAAAAGCTTAACAAAAATATCTGTAACAAAAAAACGTGGAATTTTTTCATATTTTAATGAAAATACAAAATTACACTGTTTCAATTTGTGTTCAGGAATTATTGTTTGTTCATTATATTATATTTTCCTTGCCAAAGTTGACAATTTCTGAGTTGCTTCTCTATTGAAATAGGATCGGAGCTCATTAATTATTCATAAAAAAATTGTATCACAGATTCAAAATCGGAATTTTTTTATTTGTATCCATTAGAAGATTTGGCATCTTAGATTTTTTTCAATTTTTACTTTGATTGAAAAACTTCGGTCACTATCTGAAATAGGTACGTATATAATTATATAATTTTAATTTTTCGCTTATTTCAGCGTCATGTTTTGCGACATGATTCATATAATTTACAGCCATATCGCAGTTGCTTAGATGCAAAGCCTTTGTTTTCTACAGTTCTGCTGAAGCGCTCCGGTAGCAGAACGCAAAGGAGGTGACTGGGAACTGGGGCAGCACATAGCGCATCCCGCTTTTCTCTTTGTGCTAACTTCCTTGTGCGGTGTTACTCCCTAGTTCTTAGTACTGGCAACAGTAGCTTCTGCGGTCCGTGGACCGCACAGTTCACAAACTGCAGTTAATTTTTTATGTGTTAAATATTAACAGAGGAAAACAATTTCCCTCAGGTCTAGGACCTAATACAGGACCCCAAATAGGACATAGGATGTTATCTTTGGGGATGCTGTGTGGAAGGTCTTTTTAAAGAGAGGAAGGTGTGAACATGAGCCTCTTTAAGACTTAATACGAAATATTTCTTCATCAGAAGTGAAGATAAGATTTTTTTTTTTATTGAAACAATATTCCTGTATAGGGTGTAACAGTACCCAAAATATTTTAACCGGCGATTCCTGAGCATATTTGGAATAAAAATGTCGATGTCATTTTGCTGCCCAGAGACATTATTTTTAATTAAAAACAATAAAAATACTTTTCCATCTCACGTCGCAACTGAGTAATCCGGTTTAACCTAGCGGGTCTCGTGATAAGCACTCCGTTTCGTTCCAACACACGAAAAAGCGCGCCTATCATGTTATCCCTTCGCAACGTGTAAGAATGCGACCAGTGACGACGTGAGGAAAAAAATATCATCGGAAAACAAAATGATATCTAGTTTTAGTACTCCAAATAAGCTCGCTGTTACACCCTGTAAATTCAATCAGACGAGACACATTGTTGCGATCGAAAGATCAATTATTTCTCTCAGGGCAGAGAAAAATAAATTGAAAACGATGTTTGTGATTTATTTTTTTATGAAATAAATGACTACTTATTAATTGAAAGAGCAATACTCAATAGAAAAAGAAATCGATTATCTTGTGTATTTTTTTCCATTACTTTATTGCCAGGTACTTCCCCACCTGCCTTTTTTCCTGTCTCTAACCCCTTCTCACTCTTCCAGCCTCATAACATAATTGGGGATGTCGTGGATTTATAGGTTCCGGACAATTGGTTCTTTTGTGAGATATTCACAAGAAAAAAAAAACAAAATGTTCGTAAAATTTTTCTTACTTTTTTTTGAGTTTTTTTACATTACGTTATTTACAATGTCGCAGGATTAAAATATAAAGTACCTTACAGATTTGAATTTATTTAGTGTAATGGTCAAATATTTTAAAACCGCTTTACATTTTGATCACGTAAGCTTTGTTTTTTAAACACAAAAAACAAGCTCCAAAACAAAACCATTCAACGATTCTATTATGACATCGTTATAAGGCTTGCACGTTTTTTGCAAATGAATGCATAGGTTTTATTCTATATCCGTGGTTTTATTTGTGGACAGTTGAACAGGCTTTCAAATGTAGTTTTCTCAGGCAGAGTTAAATATCGTCGTAATTTGCTTCTTATTTCTACACAATAATACTGATAAGTGTCAGTGATTCTTCTTCTATAATCGGACCTTTTCAATATAGCGTTAGCAGCATATTAAAATATTGGTGCCGTATACGTTTAGTTTGCTCATACGCCGCCAGAGGCTCTACTTTCGTCTATGGCGGCCAAGAGGAAAACTACTCCAATTGCTTCGGTCGGTAAAGAAGGGATTAACTGTATCAACGGCCAACAGCCAACCACTGGGATTCGAACTGCGATTTTTGAATGTTAAGGTGAGACAATATATTTCACTATAAACTTTTAATTAGCGTTTTGTTATTGCTAACAGTTTATTTATTTTAAAAAGTAGTATTTATAAATCTGTGAAATCGAAATAAAAAGTGCAATAATTTTATTTATTTATGCGCTCATGTTTGCTTGTTTAGTCGAAAATGTATATCTGAAGAAATAATTGAGCCCTTGCCCGGAAAAGGGTTGTATTGAAAAATGGAAAAAAAGAAACCAGTTATATTAGTTTTATAACATTTATTATTGTATTTATATTAAAAATGTTGTATATAAAAATTTCACCCACAAAATTATACCACAAAATGTTTATATTTTACTGTTCGTGCAATGCAAAACGCAATATTTTGTTCTAACATAAATTTACAAATATCATTACAAAAAATATTGGACAATACAGAATCCACAGATCCGAATATTATAAAGCACGAACTCAGGCGTCATTCAAATAAATGAGATTTGCTTTGACAGCTAAAAACTACAAATTTTTTGTTAAACTTAAAGATATCTCTTATTAAAATCGGGCAAATTCAACATAAATTTAAAAATTTTGTGGCCAGAAGACAAGTCATTTAATGACATTCTTGCATAAAATGATAATCCAGAGGAGATGTTGATATCTCGTAGAAAAAGTCAAAAAACTTAATTTTATAATTTTTTACTTTCAACCCGTACAAGCTTCGACATTTTAAAAAATCAACCACCTCGACCAAATCCTCGGAACGGAAACTCTTGCCTTATTTGAAACTTAAGGTTTCCCATGATATACTTCATACTAATTATATTCAAAGTTCTGGCGAGGGAAAACTTTTATACTGAAGTTTTAAAAATCAACGTTCTAGCATCAAACTACAAAGACTGTTCATTATGATACCCACGCCGCAGCTGTATTATTAAAATGGTAAGTTTTTTAACATTTTATAACCTTTCCAACAAATATCGTTTTACAAAAACTCTGTTACGTGTGACATAAATCAATTGTTGTATATAAATCTGTATTTTTGTCACGCTTCCATTCTGATAAGTTCTGATGAGTGTGAGATTAACTTGTAAGTTTGAAAGCCACGAAATGACCGATACAGCATGAAAGAGATATTTTGGAAGATGCAACATGGCAAAGACAAACGAAAGAGACAACAAGAAAGAAGAACATGAAAAAGACAAAATTAAAGACAGAAAATTAAAAATACAAAATCAAAGAGAAAACATCATGAAGACAACTGAAAGAGAAAACTTGAAAGAGACAAGACGAAAGTGACAATATTAAAAATGCAGCACGACAAAGACAACAAGAAAGAGACAACTACGCATAAGAAACAATTTGGCAAATGCAAGACAAGAGAGACAACATGGGAGAGACAACATGAAAGAGACAATATGAAAGATATTATGATAGATTTCAGACATCTCAGGAATAAAACCAGTATAATCACTATAAACAGAGCATTACACTAATCTATCAAATTCAATAATCTCCATACAAACACAGTAAAATAGTAAGCGAAAGATACTTAGTAAAGTATTGTAAATAGTAATTACTATCTCAGTACTCTAAAAATCAAACTACTTTCCTAATTGACTTAATACGATTGCAATCTCTTTGACTGCGGTCTAAGAAAATGGTTTTCTTCTCCATGGTTTCAGCTTGGTAGGAAAAACCCATTTCGATAATGAGATTCGATTTACGAAGAACTGTTAACGTAGGTATACCCTTTTAGATATTTTATTATTGTTGAACATATCTATTCGATTTAATTTGATGACGGTCGCGGTTCGCCTTGCAAAATATTAAAAAAATGCGATATTTTGATGATAAAGGTTTTATCTCTCTCTGTCGTGCCCCAAAAAGGTTAAAAATCGTGATTTCTTTTGCCTTTGAAACAGTACGTCCTATAGATACAGCAAATATTCGGCCACTATTTGACTTATTTTTTTTTTAATATTTGATACTCGACCGAATACTATCTATCATTCGGCCAAATGCCGAATACCTAAAACTGAAAATAAAAACGCATTTTAATTAAGAGTGTCAATTTAATAAGAGAATATTACGTTATTGATTTTTAAAATCAACCTGAGGCAAATCATAAACAACACAGCAAGCTGAAAGATAATTTTAACACAAATCATTAGGTTTGGATATCGTTTTGAATTTGCAGACCACCAGTTGTATGGGATTGCCTTGCGATCGAGATACGAGCACTTTACAATTAAAAGTCTATCTCAATTGCAATTGCACTTTACTCCGTCCTCTCAGTTCAAATATTTGCAATAGCGACTTTTTCAAAACAGTTCTTTTATGTATTTCTCCAAACGTCGTATCATTCTCATTTTTCTAACTAAGTTGCGAAAAATCATTATCAGATTCGGTTACTACTTTGGTCATCACAACTAATTTTTAGAGCTTCTAAAAGAAATGCTTGTCTTGCTCTTTTCTTCTGAACGGTTCCCATTAAACTAGTTCTGAACGTCGGATCAAGAAAAGTGGCACCTAAGTATTCGGCGACCGAATATTCGTTGATTCAGCCGATAGCGCTGCCGAATATTCGGTATTCAGCCAAATCACTATTTGTTACGTCTCTAGAAGGTACATATACACGGCGTTATAAGTATTCTGATATTAAAAATAACTTTTTATTACATATACATCGAAGGTCTCGAAGAAAAATGTCGGATGTGCTTTTTTGTAGTTTTGCAGTAGAGCTGTTTAAAGTTTCGTTTTTGAATTTCAATGTTTTTGAGATCTACAAATAAGGTGTTGTTTTGATATTTTGCAAAAACCATTTGTTTAATTGGAAATTTATATTATGGCAGCACATTACATCATTCTTCAAGTTTTCCATAAAAATCATTTCCGACGTTTTTTGACGGACAGAGCTGTCGGATGTTTGAATACGTCATTTTTCTACGGAGATGGCAGTTTGTATCGGACGTGAAAATCCAACTTACTTCTTTGAAATTTAAATGTAAATCTTTGTCAGATTTAAGCCCCGAGACAAATCATTTAATTAATTTCAGTACTATTTTCTTAAATATTTTTTTTTATCACTTAATTTATCTTTTTTAGACTTCATTATGAAAAAAACATCAAACGCAGTTAAATTGATATTTTAAAGCTCCGTGGCTCATGATTGAAATTACGCAGCAAGCCAAAGAATATTACATTGATCTAAAATTTTATGCTGCAAAATTTTAAGCTGCAAAATTTTATGCTGCTAAATTTTATGTTACATTTTATAATGTAGAACTCATGAATTTCTGCTGCTTTACGCACAATTTTCTGCTTTATAGTCTTCATAGTAAAAAGGATAGTTTTGGCATAAGTTGTCTTGTGTTGAATTTGTGTAGGTACTAACCTATTTAAAGATCGACCAGTCTTAATGTATATATTTCATTATGGCAACATTCAGATTTATATTAAGAACCAACACATTCAATATTCCTCCAGAATTACGCATTTAAATTAAATTAAAGGAAGAGAAAGCGACAGGGGGAAATTAAGAGGTCTTCCTTTAATAATATAATGGCGAGAATGTATTTAATATACGACCTTAATGGGGCCTATAAGTCTAATTAATTTATTATAATTTCAAACGTTTTGAATTTTCAAATTAAATTCATTTTAATATGGCGAGAGAAAAGATTACATTAGATTCTCTCCAATTTCATTTTATACTTGTGGAGACCTATGAAAAATTACGGGGTTTTATAATTGTGGGATTTATGAAGCTGAATGCATTTATAAAATATTTATCTAAGGATCATAATCTTTCAAAATCGAATATAACCAAATATTATTTTCTTTTAGTTACCAACGTTTTAACGCTTGTGTAAATTCACACAACCCAGTTCCCAGTTTTTTTTAAACAATATTTACATGGAGGAGGCCCTGAGGAAAATGATTTCACTCAGTGCTTCCGACATTGTTGGGGATGCAGCATTCCCAAATTATTGGGTCTTTTTGGGGAAAGGAAGGAGATGAAGTTCTGGGAAGGAAAAGGTATAAGGAGTGAATCGGAATCTGGGGGCCAATGTGTTCAGGAGTGACGTATGAATTCATCCCTCCCACTGCAGTGCAAGGCAATGGGTCGAAAGAGTCCAGCTGGGAAGGTCAAAAGGTCTCCCTCAACTAGTCTCTCCCGATCCGGACCGCCACTCAGTAGGTGAGTAAAAGCCAAGACCTAGGCAAACCAGACAAGTACAAATTTATTTTTATATTTTCATTTGTTTGTTAGATAAAAATCAAGAGCTTACATTAATTACATATTTACGTAAGATATATTATTAATATTATACATGAACACATGGGCACACGTAAAATATTATGTACTAGCTGGTACACGGCATGCGTTACAATGACATTCAAAGAAATTAATTGATTCTCCCTGCATGTCCTTTCCCATACGTCCACGTTCACCTCCCGAGTCCCCTTCCCCTCCTACGTTCCCCTTCCACCTTCCCCGCCTTCCCCGTACCTTGTCATCCCTCCCGCGAACCCCACCTCCCCTATTCCTCCACTCTCCCTTTCGTCCCTGCCACTAAAATATATGAAATACACACATTTTCATTCATACAAATTTCATAACCTCAGAGCTTACCATGTAGCCTATAACTTTCGCGGGTGTGCGCACAACAAATCACCAAAGCTTCATGGCAATCGGATGAACGGCATGGTAAACATTCTTTCTTACGCGCATCGTGGTATGGTGAGCGAAACCCTTTTCGAAACACACTCGCCGAGCTATTAAAGCACACAGACGTAGATACATTGTATTATTAATGTTTTTTTCGATTTTTCGTAAAAACATATTTTCTCTTTTTCTTAACATATTTCTCGCGTTCGATAAATTGATTTATTTATCTTTAAATATATAAATATATATTTTTAACCTTGGCACAAAACTGTAGATTTGCATACAAATCAAATCAACACCACCCGCTTGCCAGCCCGCTCGTCCACCACATACAGACATTTTCTTCTATATATTTCAACCAATTTACACATTATCTTGACAAATTATATACTTAAACCTTCAGCATGCGAATCTGTTCAGTAGTTTTGAGTTTATCGCGAACAGACAGACAGACGCGGCGGAGGACTTTGTTTTATAATATGTAGAGATATTTTACAAAGTATTATATTTAAGGTCATCATTGGTCGTGTATACCTTATCAGAAAAGAGGAGTTCATGCGCCTTATAAGGGAACCACGATTTTTACTTAGGTTGTATGATAAAAATTATTATAAATAATTTTATGCAATAGTTAAATGTATCATTGAGAAACATCTAAAATATGAACTCTGTGTTTAGTATATTTACAGAGTTATTGATTATAGATCTGGCAAATCAGCATCTGCAAAGTTAGGTTCGAAAAGCTGAATATTTGGTTATCGCTACATATTTAATTTAAATGCTCAATCAAAATTTTGAAATAATTTTTTTTTTAAACATAAAAATATTATTATATATTTATATATATATTTTTTTTTACAATATTTTAGGAAAGAATGTTTCCTCACTGGGGTACCCCGTTCTAAAGTTACATTGTACAAGTTTTTGTGTTTGAATTATACGTTAATATCTATTTTAAAATATTACAAGAGGACAATTATAAG
Organism: Glyphotaelius pellucidus; assembly: GCA_936435175.1. Classification (NCBI taxonomy): domain Eukaryota; kingdom Metazoa; phylum Arthropoda; class Insecta; order Trichoptera; family Limnephilidae; genus Glyphotaelius; species Glyphotaelius pellucidus. Next base: position 13,529,735 of record OW386544.1, on the reverse strand, counting down.
GAAAGCACAATACGAGCATTAATCTTTATATAATAAACACCAATATCATTTGCTCATCTGCCCTGATGATGGACACTGTAACGTTGTCCGAAACGTTGGCTAAAGAAGGAGGTAGTGAAACACGGCATAACACCCCAAAAATAAATAACAAAAATACTTTTGGCCGTGAAAACCTAAAAACATTAAATTCAATGCTTTAAAAACGTAGTGTATAAGATTTCTAATGGGAACTCTAAGAATATTTTTCAAAATTACCCTTTGCTATGAGGACTGGTTTTACAGTGAAATCGCATGAGCTTCCCCATCCGATGAGACCATATTATTGTAAATGAGATTGGGCTAATGTGCATAATAATTTTTAATTAGCTGTTCTTTATCTAAAATGTTTCTTAGTGTTTTGAAAAAGTAGGTTTTTTTTTTTAAATTTGTTGCTCACATTGATTGGGTCAAACATATAAAATTTATTTACGTATATTCTCGCATAAATTTATGTCACCGCAGATTTCCTTCAATAAAACACAATGTTCTTCAGTTTCAAAAGGCTGTGTTCTTTCGCGTTTAGTTTTATGATATACAAGGCTTCGGGTTGCGCTATCTCGCGGTAGAGAATTCCTGAATTTCTTAGCTTGAAGTCATCATTTTCAGGCGATAAGATCTTATTGCTGTGCGGTTTGGCACCAAGTCGGGAGGTGGAATCATCATTATGGCAGGAGGCAATTTGTTTTCGGTGACTGTTGGAATTTCTTGGCTCAGACTTATGTACACAACAACCGAGAAATAGTGTACCTATAAAACTTATTCAGAAATAAGTAGGCCCGTTAAAAGTCATGTATCGTGATTCTCTTAGCTCCATCGATCGAGGGGTTGAGAATATTATTAAAAATCTATGAAGAATACGCAAATGACCACAACGTGATGTACAACCACAAGAAGACGGAACTTATCGCATTCCACCATGGAAAAAATCCCCCCGTATGAGGAAACTTAAGGGGGTATCTAGACTAGAAGCATGAATTGTTGGTGTATTTCAAGTGCAATAAAAAAAAAACCAATGATATTTTTGTAGCCATTATTTTACTTAATATTTTTTAAACATTGAAGAATACATTAAAAAAAAATCAATCGAAAAATTTAAAAATTTAAAAGTTACAGGGTGTTGAAGTGGGAGGTCTCAAAAATATGGAGCGCCCTGGTTGACACGATTGCAACTCTCCTAGTAATCCGAAAAAAAATACCAAATTAATTTTTAATCCCAACAAATGCTGCTATGGCATGAACCTCGGAGAAGTCATAAATTTTTTTTTCGCAAAATGGCGGCTGTCTGAAATGAAAAAAACACTTTTTTACCAGATTTTTTGACCTTTCCAAATTTTTTTAGAATATTAAAAAATAAAATGTTGATATAGTTCTGGTTCATGCGATAAAGTAATATATAGAGAAGGCTCACACCAAATTTCAAGTAAATTGGTCTAGTAGAACTTGAGATATCGTGTCAACCGTCTCGGAAAAAGTGATTTTGAGAAAAATACGTTCAAAATTTTGTTCTATTTAGATTTTGGTAGGATTTCGACTAAACCGCGAAATTAAAATGGTTATAACTTTAAAAATAATGCGAATTTCGAAAAATCCTTTCAAGAAAATATTTTTGAATATTTATCCTTTGGAAATATGAATATCTATACTAGAATACCCCCTTAATGAGGAAAACATATACACATCTGCTAAGAATGTTAAGTACCTGGGGCACATCATTACTTATTACCTCTTGAATAATGATGATGACGTTGAACGACAGAGAAGTATTAGTGTACTGTCTTACATGATTGCCCGAAGATTCTTCCAATGTAAAAAAAAAAAATTTAATGCATTTTGCTCTGGTTGAAACACCAAATCTTGATGGAACGACTCAGGATTCAACATTATAATGTAAGCAGAATTATATTTGGATACAGAAGATACCGCAGGCGCATTGATACTGTTTACAGAGCATCCATGCAGAATCCATCGACAATGTTTGCAGGACTGCACGGATTCGCCGGTCTGATGAGGCACCGGGTCACTGGAGCCATGATGCGGCTAATGGCCTTTGACAACACTGTGCAACGCAGCCTTCCAGGACCAAGCGCCACTCCTGAATGAGCACTGGGCCCGAGCTCCCCTCAGACCGCTCCCCAGAAGCGTATTTCGTAAAGTTTTTCAGTTTTTATACATCAAAAAACTACGCATTTTAGTTTTCAAAAATACAAATCTAAAATGCCACACACGGGCGCCTCCTTTTCTGGTACGCTAATTAAGTATACGCTTAATTTTTACGGACTTTCGGTACATAACTCTTTACGTAAGCGAAATTGCTATTTCAATGATGAATTATAATTTTCTTACATATTTCAAAGGATTCTACAAGGACGAATTTGTTAATCGTTTCCAAAATATGTAATTTTTAATGCCTCGATGTAAAATTTCAGATCTACATTTTTGTTTTTTATATATCACTAAATGCCGTTATTTGAATGAATTCCGAAATACCCCTAATGGGTGATTTTATAATAAAATAATAAATTTGGTAAAATTAAGGGATTTAATTTACATTTTTCAAATGAATTTTCAAATGTCGAGGAATTTTGTTGGTGTTTGTAAAACGGTTCTAGTATGGTTCTACCAAACAAAGGTTGGTACGTTGGTCCGTTGAAGGTCGGTAGCAAGTTTTCAATGAACATTTTATGAACAAGGTCTTTTGCACGCATTATAAATTGCCTAAGAAAAAATATTTTATCAAATTAGGTACGCTGAATACGGAAATGTTATAAAAAAAACATATTTGGTGTTTTTAACTCGGGATGCTCATTTCTGACATGGTCGTTTTTTTAAACAAAACATTAACTGAAAAATACGATCTTAGAAAAATTAGAAGCATTTTTTTTTAAATTACAAAATTCTTACGTAATTGTCATCTGTCACAATTTGAGAATGGCATTTTGCAAGCCACCGATCGTTTCAATTTTCGAATAAACTCTTTAATTTAATGAATTTAATTGAAGTACTACCTAAGTTACTCACCCAAATCAAACACTTTCAATTTAATCAGGAATTTTAGGTATTTAAATAGGTATGTTATATTTATGTGAGTTACAAATTTGATCAATATTTAAAAATGAATGTTTTTTTGTTTGTCATTTATTCGTTCCTAAAATATTCATCCGATTGCAATTAAACTGTTGTGATTTGATGTGCGCATATACGCGATAATTTCTGTACATAATAGTGAGCTCTGGCGATATGAAATTATCTTCTATAATATTCTTCCGATTGCGATGAAATTTTGGTGAATTGTTGTGCGCTCGCCCAGGGAGAGGGGATGGGGAAGACGGAGAAGGTGGAGAAGAAACGCGGGAGAAGAAGAGGACGTGGAAGTAGAAGAGGAGGCGGAGGGGGAACGGGGACGAATGCGAAAGGACACGCAGGGAGAAACTATTTCTTCATCTAAGTGGCATTGCGACGCATGCCGGGAACTCGCTAGTATATTAATAAGAATAATAGATAAAGCACGTCTTATTACTGAGTTCACCGCAGCTGTGGTACAGTTTCAAAGGTCACTCTGAGTTATCATGGACGCCTACAAAAGTCACAATGCGTGAGATCAGGAGATGCTAGGCCAGGACTTTAGACAGCACTTTATTTAATTTTTGGATTGTTTGGGATATCAATACATTGATCATTAGTTTGTTTATTAATTTCAATAATTCGAGAGTAACACAATTTCGGGAATTGCCAGGACAAGTGAACCCAAATCTCATTGATGAATAAAAAATCTGGGCTCCTATCATTTTGCTATTAATTAAAATGTAAACATTTTTTACACTCTAATTCACCTTTCAAAAGTTCCAAAGTAACCTAGCTGTGAACACCGAAGAATGAACATTTCTAACAGTATCAAATTCAATTTGGGAGGCGAGAATGGGTACCGTCGCCCCGAAAACCTTTATTAGATAACCAACACCTCTGCCATAGGGCACCCCAAGCGGTTCGTTAAGTTTGGTGATTTAGCAGGGGTGCCCGGATTCATGGGGTGAGGTTTGTCTAGGTCTTGGAGGTGGATGACCAGGAAACACTGAACCCCTCCCATTGAACTCCTAACCACCCCTTATGCCCTTTTCTTTTCCAGAACTCTCCTCCCCTTCCTTTCCTTAAAAAACCCTCTACACAGCATCCCCAAAGATGACATAGGCCTTGAGGGAAATTGTTTTCCTCAGGGCCCCCCGTGTGGATCTCATGTAAAAAAAATCTAATTCATACATCAATTAATTAAAAAATAAATTTAGTGGTTCATATGCATGATTTTTGCAACGATACCCAACTAATTCGAGTTCATGAGAAAATTTAAAAAATGCAAACATTGCTTCCCTAGCTGCATTTTTTCCTCCACCGCCCCCTTGTAGCCATTCACCGGGGCCATGCAGACATTTACCGCCCTCTTGTAGGCATTCACAACCCTCTTGTAGACTCTCACCACTCCTTTGTAGCCATTCACTACCCCCGTATGCCCTCGAGGCCACCACTACCTCCCTGGAATTCTCCTACCCCCCTTCTTCCAAGGAGGCTGTTATTGAAAACCATTACGATAAAAATTTTATTTTATGCAATTTTTTAAAACAAACAAACAAATTACAAGGTTAAAAAACAATTCGTAATGTTTTTCATAATCCTCTTCACTGGTGGTTTCTGTGTTGAGATGGACAAGATTTTAATTGTAAACTGACTAGTTGAAAACTCCAGCATGTAGAGTTTTTAGATATTAGATATAGACAGTAATTTTCCTCTGATTTTATACGTTAAGTTAGTGTGGAAAATTTCATCAAGAAGTTTCAAAATTCTGCTTTAAGGAGCGGAAAAAGGAAGTGGAGCGATTTTTCGAAATTTCATTACACAGTGTTTTGAAGGTCATCGTGTTTCCTCTGGTTTCAGGTTAAACGTGCAAAATTTTATTAATCTCAGTATAAAACTGTAGGCTTAAAAAAAACTATATTCTTCTTTATATAAGTATTAGCAGGGGTACCCGGCTTCGCTCAGGGAGCTGATATGAGATTGAACTGACGTTCAAACCCACGACGGATCTTGCTTTATATGGCCCTACCATTGGGTACCCCCTCCATACAAAGAAGGCTTCGAATGGTCCACAATGTTCCCGAACATTCTGCAACATTCCAGAGTGTTCTAGAATGTTTCACAATGATCTGCGATGTTTCGGGATGTTCCCAAACGTTCCAGATTATTCCCAAATATTCCAGAATGTTCCAGGTTATTTTTTTACATGAGCTCCACACAGGAGACCCTGAGGAAAATAATTTCCCTCGGGGCCTATGTCATGTTTGGGGATGCTGTGTTGAGGGTTTATTTAAGAAAAAAAAGGGGAGGAGAGTTTTGGGAAGGAAAGGGGTTTAAGGGGTGGGTAGGAATCTGGGGTTCAGTGTGTCCTGGTCATCCGCCTTCAAGACCTAGACAAACCTCACCCCATGAACCCGGGCACCCCTGCTTAATCACTAAACGTAGCGAACCACTTGGGGTGACCTATGGCAGAGGTGTTGGTTATCCAATAAAGGTTCCTGGGGTGGCGGTACTCATTCCAGCCTCCCAAATTGAGATGTTCTGGAATGTTTTGGAATGCTGTCAAATACTCTCGAATGTTCTGGACTGTTCTAGAAATTTCTAGATAGTAAAACTTCCAGCCCTTATATCTTCAAAAGGCCGCCCTTCAGGTAAAAACGGGAACCTTCTTCATGGATGGGGGATAGAGGGCTACCACACCGTATAACTTCCTTGATCGTACCGGGACTAGTTTCTGAGTTTTCGTGAGACGCACACTTTCTTTTATTATATATATAACGCTTTTTTTTATAACGCCCAGAGGGCTTTTACATGATTCGTAGTGTAATTTTAATTTGACAGATATTTTGAAACTAAGGAATATGATTATAATTTCTTGTTTCTGAACACCATACTACATAAACGTAACCATACTACATACAGGTAACTAACTACAACGAGAAAAGTTTGTAACTAGACCTAGAATGTATTGTTTTAAAAAAGCTAGTTGCTTTAACCTTTGAATCATTTTAATGCTGCTATTTATTTCGTTTTAAACTCTGGCACTTCACTATATTTATTAGTCAAACTAAGTTTTGCATCATTCAAATTTAACGCTGGCAGGACTATGACGCTTGTCGTCAAGCGCATAAATACTTTTGCGTGACAAAAATCGTGTAGTGACGACTATTAAAAGGGCTTGTTAAAAGCGTTCACAGCGCCATTCGTGTCGTTATATTCGTGTATTATTGCCCGCGTCGTATACATTCCTGTGTGCAAAATACGCCTTCACGTGGCGTACTCGACCCGCACAAGCACCCCCTATCTTCCACGACAAGTGAGCATTCGCTGAAAAATGGGGAAAAGAGCAATTGATATAATATAATAATATTTTTCTACTGCTTTTAATTTCAAAGGCGCTTTTAGTTGCGTTCAAAAAATTCAATTAATATAACATTATTATAAATAGATTGATACTAAAAAAAAAATTAAACAAAAAACAAATTTAAATTTTTTTTTTTACATTAGCTCCACACAGGAGGCCCCGAGAAAAATAATTTCCGTCAGGACCTATGTCATCTTATGACATGCTGTGGTGCTGATGGAGGTTTTTTTTAAGGAAAGGAAGAAGATGAAGTTCTGTCAAGGCAATAGCTATGAGGTGTGGGAAGGTAGTGTGTACAGGAGTGACAAATTCATCCCTTCAACTGCGGTGTAAGCGATAGGTCTTGGGTTTCTGGCTGGAGAGGTAAAAGACCTCCTCAACCAGTCTCTATCGATCCGGCTCGCCACGCAGCACGTTGGTAGACACATCGGCCGCTGTGACTCGCATCGGCTCGCGAGCTGCATGCGGCTCCTTGCATAGGCGCCTGCGGCTCTTCGGCTTTTCAGACATCAATTGCAATTTCACCTCTACTCAACCAGCGTTATGAGATGGAGTCGCCGAACGATTATTTTTTTGCATTCCGAACACAAAACTGGTTTTAATTTAATAAGGAATCTACGCGCGAGTCTGTTTATAGAAACATTTAAACGGGCAGAAGTGTGATATTACAGTAAGAATGTAGATAACACAAAGCAAATTGTAATTATCATTCCACTACATTTTTTACTGATATATTTGTTTTCCTGTTTCTTTGTTAAATTGGATCTTCTCACTTGACAAACTGCCGACCCCTGACCTAGACAAACCTATAAAAACTTTGTAACAATATATGTATGAACAATGCACGCCACGTGTTTACATTATAATATATTCATTCATTAGTAGGAACCCTTTATCTGTAAGAAACATTAATGTAACAATATTGTTCTTTCGATTCCTTTATTATTTTGTGTTATTTTTATTACTCTGTAAAATTATTAACCTCAAGCTTAAAATTATTAACCTAAGATCGTCCTAGTGAGGTTAAAAATTGAATTGTTATATTTTTATGAAAAGAAAAATAATTAAATAAAAATACAAAACCAATCTGGAAAAAAAAAATATATACGTAGATACTTAACCGATTAATCACTTCATCACAATCAGTTCCAATTTTAAAAATGACACTTCTATTCAAAGCAAAAACGAGTTCCAGAGTGACGGACAAATTTACAACCCAGATTAGTAATTTTAGGATTCAAATCCATTAGTTCCGGTTCGAAACCCGGCGTGTTCAAAATACATTGTATTGTCTTTGTTTTGGACTACTATTCAAAATAGACACATTGTTTGAAATGGCTTTTCATGGTTAAGAGATCAGACCTGAATAGCCAGGCACTTTCCATCCATCATATTCCTTGTCTCTTTCCCATCCCTAGTAACTTCAATCTCACAACTTCCCCTTATTGGTGATGCCATAGACCTACTGACTGAGGGTAGTTGAAATCTGACCTCGTTCGTTTGTGCCATACTCACATCAAAAAAAGCTTTTCGACAGAAATCTTTGAAATGCTGGAATCTACGAAAAACTGCCCGATCTAGTTATGACAAGCTGTGGAAAATTTTTTTTTACACAATTAGGCATCATTAATTGACTGATCGTGGCAAATTCCCGTTTTAACTCGACCGTTTGACATTCTTTCTGTCTGTAAATTTGTTTTCACGTTCTATTTCCGTTTTAAGATGGTGGCCTTCTTGGATTTCTCATTCCTTTATTATGCCGGAGTTCGCATGAACGTGATTCCTTCAACGAGCTGTCAAATCGGAATACTCAATATAATGGTACCTACTCAATATTATGATAGATTTGAAAAATTGAGCTAGTGACGTTCCTTCAGACAAATTTTATACATAATTCATTATTTGAAACAAAACAAAACTAACGTAAAATATACGGTTTATAAATAAGTGGGTAGGTATTTAAGCACCTACTTAACAAATCATGCGATTTTAGAAGAAATTTTGGTTTTTATTTATTAAATTAAAAATGAGAAAATTAGAAATTTACCTTTTTAGCAAAACATTTGAATATTTTGTAGCCTACAATGGAATAAAAGGTTATGGTGAGTGTTATTTTCTTTTATTTATTTATTTGACGTCCAGAGAGCTTTTACGTGATTTGTAGTGTAATTTTAATTTGACAGATACTTTGAAGCTTAGGAAATAAAAATAAATACAAATAAAACTACATTAGATAAAAGTCGTACAACAAGTCATAAAAACAGATAAACAAAAACAGAAAAATACAGCTATTTTACAAGATGTGTTTGGTAATTGGGTTGAAATAAATGTTTTAGATGATCCACAAAACTCGCCAAATTGATATTGAAAATGTCAATATCACCCAAGTACTTATTTCCCACGCATATGAGTGCTGCTGTAGAATATTGTATTTTGTCGTGTTGTAACTGTGGGTGTTCGTAAGTTAATGAGTGTTGATTGTTAGCTGGTATATAAGTTGCCTGTAGCAAAACGAGCGTCAGTGATGGGTGCCGATTCATCCGATGGTAGATCATTGGAGATTTGCGGTGATTTATTTCCACCGATTTCTGGCAAAACGGGCGACGTCAAATGGCCTTTCTCGGTGACTTTCGCGGTGATTGATGCGCTGCGACATTTACCGTTTGGCCTAACCCTAACCCAACCTAACAACAGAGATTGATAACCTAGGGATATGAGAATGAAAATATTTGAAGACGCTTTTTTACAAATTTACATAAGAGATGTGCTTTCACAGTTTTTACATTCCTATTCCCATACATCCGCAGATATTGTTATCCAATATTACTACCTTAAAAAATTCAACTAAATGAACGAATTCTTTCCGTATTCAAACTACGCCCATTAGACGGTAGTCTGCCGACAGTCGGGGGGCCATCATAGCATATCTGTTGCATTTCAATCTTTGCTTTTTCATATGGAAAAAAAAGTTTATTTTTTTTACATTAGCCCCACACAGGAGGCCCAGAGGAAAATAATTTCCCTCAGGATCTATGTCATCTTAGGGGATGCTGTGTGGAGGGTCTTTTAAGGAAGGAAAGTATATGAAGTTCTGGGAAGGAAAAAGGTATGAGTGGTGGAATCTGAAGATCAGTGTGTCCAGGAGTGACGAACGTATGAATTTTTTTTATTTATTTTTTTATATTAACTCCACACAGGAGGCCCTGAGGGAAATAATTTCCCTCAGGGCCTATGTCATCTGTGAAGATGCTGTGTGGAGGGTGCTGTTGAGGAGAGGAAGGAGTGAACATGGGTCTTGAAGAGACCCATATTGTAGGAGGGAGGAAACACAGAAGCCGGCAAATCGTTCCACAGCCGGGCTGTTGAACTCAAGAACGAGTCGTAGAAACGACCCGTTCTCATGTGACTAATGTCAACCGTGTACAAATGTTGAGCGCGTGTTTGGCGTGTTTCCCGACTATGCACCGGTGCCGAGGGGATCAGTGACGCTAGTTCCTCGGAGCATCTTCCATTGTAATACCGGTAGAACAAGGACAGCATTCCCACCTGACGCCTGTGCTCTAAAGATTGCAGTCCATTTGTTAAGTTAGGAGAATCTATCAAACGGACCGCCCGTTTCTGCACAGAGTCGAGGGTTTTTTTCAGGTATTTTGGGACTCCAGACCAGAGGTGGCTGCCAAATTCAACCGTGGGGCGCACTTGCGATTTGTACAGGGTTAGCAGTTGTGTACTATTAAAGTATCTGCGGGCCCTGTACAGTACGCCCAGTTTCTGAGAGGCTAACTTAACTCTGGCCTCGATGGAGCCCCCGTACCTGAGCTGGTCACTTAGAGTTACACCAAGCATATCAATGGAAGGCCTGTTCGGGAGATTGCTTCCGTTGAAGGAGACTAGATTATCATTCCGATCCCTTTTAGACGTAATCAGGCATGATTGGGTCTTTGAAACATTAAATTCGATGAATCCATCCCTCCAACAACGGTGCAAGGCGATGGATCGAGAGAGTATGGCTGGAAAGGTTAAAAGGCCTCTGACCAGATACCGGTCTCCCTCGATCCGGCCCGCCACGCAGTGGGTGGGCAAACGCGTCCACCGCCAAGACCTGGACAAACCTCACATCATGAACCCGGGCAGCCCTGCTAATTCACCAAATGTAGCAATCCACTTGGGGTTACTTATGACAGAGGTGTTGGTTATCCAATCAATGGTTCCCGGGAAGGCGGTACCCAAACCCGCCACCCAAATTGAAAAGATATATTTCACTTTGTTTCATAGTGAGAATCGTCATCGTTAGAAGCCATCGGTCATTAAATAAATGTTTCTTTAAGATTGATTTATTACATTTAAAAATTTACTCTGAATGGCTAAATTCCCAAGCTTCTTCCTTCTTACCTTTCCTATCTTCGGACAGTAAGACTCTTGAGCTGGTAGTACTAAGAGACTTAAAAATATTAAACTTTGCAAAACTTATTATCCTCTTTAATGTGGAGAGTTTTATCTCTGGAAATTATGTTACGACTCTTGCATTGTGTAAGAAAAGACAATATTTGTAAAATTCATTAAACTCTACAACCATTGGAGGTTCATCAAATCATCACATCCAAACTTTTTATCTCCGGCCAGTTGGACTCTTGCATAATGTAAAAAAGACATACAAAATACAACATGTTGCAAAATAAATCGTCCTCTTTAACCCTTGGAGAATTCCTCCTCCGGATAGTTAGACTCTTGCGTAGAGTAAAAAAGGCATACAAAATACGACATGTTGCAAAATTCATCACCTCTACAATCCTTGCAGAGTTCTATCGCCGGAGAGTTAAATTCTTGCGTAGTGTAATAAAAGACATACAAAATACAACATGTTGCCAAATTCTTCACCTTTATAACCATTGGAGAGTTCTCTTTCTGGACAGTGAGACTCTTGCGTAGTGTAAAAAAGACATACCAAATACAACATTCTGAAACATTCATCATCCTCTTTTAAAGAGGTATTTATTCTAAGAAAAAAATACCAACATTTTGCAAAACTACTAACAAACTTTTGCAAATCTTTCACTTTCTATTTCCAGGGATACGCATTATGCTTTAATACCATAACACGTTCCACGGACACAAATAGTTTGTCTTGAATTCCAAACATTACCTGAGCACACGGTTCATGGATTAAAAGCGAAAATTATTTGTCATTTTGCCAAGCTTCCCGCGGTCATGCGATGCGACAGGCCGAAGTCGTGAACGGATGAATAGCTAATGCAATTTGCCACAATAACGAAAATAACACGTTGAAGTAATATTTTAAGCAAACATAAACACATAGAGTTATATTATGTACCATCGGAGTTATATTATGGGGGGCGGCTTGTTCTAAACTCCTTCGCATTAATCGGCAATCAAGGCCATTATGTATATTTGACGTTATCGGCCTGTTTTAGCGTTTGATGAAAAAGTGATAATAAGGGAAAGTTGCCACGCAAATAATATAAAAATATTAGATACAATTAATTTAATCGTCATGAATATGTGTTATTTTCAACTAGAATGTGACACAATGACATTCTGTAGCGATAGTAACTAGGAGTGAATATGTCAGCACATGTGTCTATATTTGCAAATTTATTTTTATAGTAGTTACATTTCCTTTGCATAAATTCATTTTGATTGGAATTGGTGTTGCATCTGTCAAAATAGAAAAGGGTATTTCGTCTACCATATCAAATAGGCGCGTGGAAATTTATTTTGTTTAGCGACTCCGGGCAATCAACTTTTGAATTAATAATTTTGTACAGGAGCATCTGTCAAGCCGTAGTTTCGTGATTCGAAAATGTTTCCCGATTTCGTTGTAAGAGTTGTATACGTTAAATGATTTAAAGTTGAGTGATTTACAATTACAACGCCTCAATACAAAATCATGCAACTATTTTCCCTCAATCAGTAATAGTAGTAAGGCGTCGTTCGCAGTACGCAAATAATATATGTACTCATGCATAGTATACAATACAACATTTCCCCTCCTAAGGGAGTTTGGGAATTTATTCAATTTCAAATTCAAAACCACTCTACGATATATATATATAAAAAAATCGTAAATTCCGAAAAACGGGTTTAGCTTTTATCACTTTGCTATTTTATACAGTTAACAGCTGACTATTTTGAAAGAGCTATGGGCAAAACCACTTTAAAAAATACATTAAAGAAAATGTTAGTACCTATGTAGATACTTTAATATGGTAGATATTCTGAATCGTAACGTATCTTGAAATGGCTGTGTTTCGTGCCCAGATCTGAATAGCAGGTACTTCTCAACTTTCCTCCTCACCGTCTCCACTCCCTTCAACCGTAAAATGTACCTCAGATGCGGATACCATAATATGCCATAGTCCCACTGGTTCCTGACAGCAAACAGTTAGTATTTTCTTGCGGTATTCACATAATAAATTATTTTCACCAGCGTAAATGACGCATCCAAACCATAATCATTACCTAACTATTAGCTTTCGTCCTGATAAACGTGGAAATCTTGTCTAAGCTATATCTCTATCCAAACTACAAGCTTTTAGCAAAAAGAAACCGGTCAGTGGTTGAGTGGGCATCGCGTTTGGGTCCCACCCGGGCGTCCCGTGTTCGATTCCTCGGCTGACTAAGTCCTATATCACAACACAAGCAACATTTTCGGTTTTCTGTGGTGGTAGTAGGAGATTTTCAAACATTGTTGTGTCCACATCTGCCCTGATGTGGACACAACATTGATTTGAACTTGCCTATTGATTTGAGATTTATTGTATTTTTTATGTTCTTCATTTTATGCAGGTGCTTGCAGGTTTTTTTACACGATGCAATGCAGCCTCACGGAGTCTCATGAATGAGTTTTTTTTTTCATTTTGCCCTGTTTAATTCATATTTGCTTTACTAACATATTTTTGCATTTTGTTTTTCCTGTTAAGCACTTGCATACTGCTTACTAACAACGTATGCAGGGACACTGGAGGTCTAGATTCGTTCAAAAATAAATAAATGTAGCTTCGTTTAACAAAAAAAATTAGTATCTTGCGAGAGCCTTGAAGGAGTAACCATATGTTACTTATACCAGGGCGGGTATGTGGTGGATATCCTCCAATGCCCTGATGATGGACACTGTAACGCTGTCCGAAACGTTGGCTAAAGGAGAAGGTGGCATAACACCCCAAAAACAAATAACGAAAATTGTCGGGATATTCGTTAACTGAGAATGTTTGTCTTTCTTTTTAAAAATTTTTAAAAAACAAAATAAAATAAAAAAATTAAGAAACGTGTTAATTAATTATATGTTTTTCCAAAAAAAAAAAAATTACGGCGAAACCTTGAAATATACCTACCCAAATTTAATTATATATGTAGCAAAAAATCTGTTGATTTTTAATTGTACTTTGTACTCAAATAAAAACGTCGGGTTCAGTTGCCTGCACATTTGTAGTACGTAGTGGAGTTTATGATTTTGATCAGAAGATAACTCCGTGCCAAGTGTTTCACCTTCGAGGCTGTCAAGGTTTCCGAGCCCACCTTTGAGGTTCTCCAGATGTGAGTGTTGTGGATTGGGGTGAGACGACAGAGGATTGGAGGCGTGGATCGACCTTTATAACTTCCACAGGTTAGCGCTGAATAATCGATTATAAGTGTAATTGATGAAGATGTCAATGTTTCTGGATTTTTACAGAATATCAACACCGCAATAAATAATTCGTCATCATCACGACACATTAAACATACTAATTTTGGTTGTTCGTGAGTGATTAAGTAAGTAAGGTGAAATATTCCTGCATAATGCGTAACATTAATCAAGGTCAATTAAATTTAATTACTTATCACACCAGACAACCAATATTTAATAGTTCTTTGTTTTGAAGTGTTTTATTTCACGTGTATATTTGTTACTGCATTTTTACTACCCGCTTCCGGTTGACACATCCACTAGCATTGTGTCATTCACTAGCCAATTTCAAGCAGCGACAGTGACAGCAACAGTTTGGTAAAATAACCATTATCAAAATTTCTCGGCTACCGTGTTTCCTCTTAAGGCGCCGTATCCCCGCTCAAAAAGAAGAAGATGGAGAGATATGTATGAGATATGTTACGAAATGTTGGAGAGAGCGCGCTAATATATATATATATTTTTTTAAATTTTTTTTTATTTAATATAGATATATAGTTTAACAGCGGGTTAATATAAATTACATATTGGTTCAGATATTCTTTAAAATTGCAGTCTCACCAAAGAAGAAGCTAGTTCTTGTGCTTGATGAGCGAGTTACACTAATTATGACAGAAATAGAATAACATTATGCAATAGGTTATATAACATTATATAATGGGAACAATTGAAACTTCTGATTATGTGAAGATGTACATACAATGGGATATGGTTACATACTAAAATATTGTGCACTTAGAGAAATTCGAAAAATCTAAATTATATAGAAATAAATATAGATTGACAATAAATAGAAAGAAAGAGAAAAACAGGTAATTATTTAATTAATTATTCCTGATGAAGTGTTGCTTCAGTTTGAGTTTCAGTTTATTGATGTCTTTGATTTTTTTTATTTCAATCGGAAGATTGTTGAAATACTTTATTCCTAAATAGATGTAATTGTTTTGCATTAGTTTGGTATTAAATTTTGGTATTTTGATGTTGTCTTGATATCTTTTTGATTGGTGGGTTTCAAATTTTTTGACGATATTATCTTTGTAAATTTGGATAATTGCATTTTTATTGAAGATATTCTCTACTCGAGGCACCGTGAAATCTGCGAAAAGTGTTTCTGTTGGATATGTGGAGGGTTTCTTTAGGATTACTTTAATGATTAGCTTCTGGATCACTTTGATCGGGGTAAGAATATTGTTGTATGAACCCCCCCCATCCAATAATTCCATATTGAATTAATGACTGGATTAGTGCATAGTATACTCTTTTTAGATTGTTGGGTTTTAAAATATTTCTTAATCTTATGAATATATATATACACTTTCTGATACGCTTAACCAATTCACAGATATGGCTCTTCCACTTCATATGTTGTTCTATTATCACTCCGAGATATATTTAATTTCTGAAACTGATTTCAACGTTGAACAGCCTTGGATACATGTGATTTTGTTGCATTTGTTATTGTGGATAATTATTTTAGTGTTGGGGAGTGTTTTTATTTAAAACAATAAAATTGAAGCGAAATTTGTGACAATGTTTAATAAAGCACGACTCATTTAAAAAAGAGCAAACATCTTGTGGGGAACGTTTAAAATAGCATTTAAAGAAACACTGTGAATTTTTTCATACATATAACTTCTAAAATAAGTGAAATGAACATGTTTAAAATAATTTTCGGAGCATACCTTGTGATTTTTTTCTACCAAGGGAATTTCATATAATTTGCGTTTCGGCGTGGGGAACGTACAGATATTATCATCAAAAATAACATTTATATTTTCTTCAAAAACTTCAAATGTTTAAGGAAGATATGTCAGAGACACTATACCCTAAAATACAGTGTAAAAAATTATGCTATGCGCGGCCCCGGTGAATTGTACGAACCCATCGCCTTAACAAATAATTTGGGAATCTTTCTGTTGGGTATTTTGGGCGTACATGAAGAAAGCGTGTACACAAACATACGCCGCGTGGCTAAGCGTAGTGGATGCACCTATGAACGATTTTGCCCAAGCAGGCCTAAAAATGTTATCTTTAACGGGGTTTATTTCTATTATTTCTGATAAACGCAATACTAAAATCTCACATGTTTCTAAACAAATCCCTCCGAATGTTATTAATTCTCATCTAGAAAAATAAAATCTGGTGCTCACCGCTAAATTTATAGTTGAAAAACGTTTTATAAAATTTTCTAACCATTTTACTAAAATATTTTAATGGTAAGGTACTGTTTTATAT
This sequence comes from Glyphotaelius pellucidus, assembly GCA_936435175.1. Classification (NCBI taxonomy): domain Eukaryota; kingdom Metazoa; phylum Arthropoda; class Insecta; order Trichoptera; family Limnephilidae; genus Glyphotaelius; species Glyphotaelius pellucidus. The sequence goes on along the minus strand of OW386544.1, from coordinate 13,513,350 downwards.
TAATCTTACTAATATTATAAACTCGAAAGTTTGTAAGGATGTATGTATCTTTGTTACTCTTTCACGCAAAAATTACTGAATGGATTTTAATGAAACTTTACAATAATATAGCTCATACATCAGAGTAACACAAGGGCTATTATAATGGTAAGCTCTGGCGTTATGAAATTTGTATAAATGAAAATGTGTGTATTTCATATATTTTAGCGGCAGGGAGGAAAGGCAGGGGGAAGGGGAACGGGGGAAGGGAAACGGGGGAAGTGGGGTTTACGAAGAGGGTAGAGATGAGGGAGGCGGAAGGCGGGGAAGGTGGAAGGGAACGGGCACAAGGGGGAAAGGAATGAGGCGAAAGGAAATGTTGGGAGAATCAATTTATTTCTTTGAATAGCATTTCAACGCATGCCGGGGACCAGCTAGTCTTACATATAAAAGTCTTTCATACATGGGTATCGGTCTGAAAAAAGGGTATGATAGTTACAAATTCGTCGGAATTAATTAAAATGTGAACCTTAAGCAATCCACAAAATTAGTAGGTGACAAAATTCACCTTTTTGATACAAATGTATTATTATCAAATGAATGTCGAGTGTTATGTTTCAAATGCTACGCAACACCACAAAGTGATTGCTTTCTAGGAAATTAAATTATTTTATTCATTCCGCATGGAAAACGAGCTACGGTTTCGGGTTAATATATTTAAATTATATCTGTTTGAAATCCGAAACACTTATTAAGATTGAATGACTCTTAGAAAAGGTAATTCCCAGTTGACTTAGGGGATGACGAACTGTTTATTAAAGACATTATTTTAGAAATAAGTTATTAGAAGTAGTTGAACTAATAAATTACTGGAAATTATTACTCAGGGCTAAATTATGCGTCCTAAATAGATCCGAATTCAGGACAGATAATATCTCACAAAGATCAAACCACTGAAGAAATCGAGCGAAGAATGGCAAATAGATGGAAGAAATACTGGTCTTTGAAAGAAGTCTTGAAATCCAAGGAGCTAAGTATGCAAATAAAAACGAAAGTCTTTAACACATGTATATTTCTAGTCATCACCTATGAATGTGAAACTTGGGCACTCACCAAACTCCACAGAGAAAAGTTGGAACGCTGCCAGAGAGCAATGGCGAGAAGTTTGACAGGAATAAAGAAACAGGACAGAGTGAGATGTAGCATAATAAGGGAGAAAACTAAAGTTGCTGATAAAGTTACCCAAAAAGACCAAAAAAGTGGAGATGGACAGGTCACATGATCCGCGATCCACAAGAGAAATGGTGCAAAAATGTCACTGACTGGTATCCCAGAGACGGCAAGAGAAGTAGAGAACGTCAAAAAATAAGATGGGAAGAGGACCTAAAACTCACTGCTGGACATCACTGGAGAAGAGTGGCGCGTGACAGGTCTCAGTGGAAAATGTTAGACGGGGCCTATGCCAAGAGACAAACTGAGCTTCGGGATTTATTATAACAAACAGAACATGTCTAGTTTTCATACCTAATAGAAGTCCAGGTTAATTCAAAAGGCTTCTTATTATTATTAAATTACGCGTTTTACTTCTGTATAAAAGTTTTAAAGTTTTTTAATTTTTTTTAGTGAGACCATCCCATCTCTAATTGGGGTACATGAAGTCGAAGATATTGGAGTGGGGAAGGAGATTGGAAAAAAGGAGGTGGGGAAATACCTGCCGGTTCAGATCTGGTCACCAGACATGGCTAAAGCCATTTCAACCAACGTTTAACTGAGAGTAAACTTCTCTGGTATATATTCAGAGTACGTATACGATACACAATACGATACTGAGTGTATACACTCTGGAACGCGCCTCAAATATACTTTACATTATTTTTAATTAATTAATTATGAAACTTTACAATAATATAGCTCATACATCAGAGTAACACAAGGGCTATTATAATGGTAAGCTCTGGCGTTATGAAATTTGTATAAATGAAAATGTGTGTATTTCATATATTTTAGCGGCAGGGAGGAAAGGCAGGGGGAAGGGGAACGGGGGAAGGGAAACGGGGGAAGTGGGGTTTACGAAGAGGGTAGAGATGAGGGAGGCGGAAGGCGGGGAAGGTGGAAGGGAACGGGCACAAGGGGGAAAGGAATGAGGCGAAAGGAAATGTTGGGAGAATCAATTTATTTCTTTGAATAGCATTTCAACGCATGCCGGGGACCAGCTAGTCTTACATATAAAAGTCTTTCATACATGGGTATCGGTCTGAAAAAAGGGTATGATAGTTACAAATTCGTCGGAATTAATTAAAATGTGAACCTTAAGCAATCCACAAAATTAGTAGGTGACAAAATTCACCTTTTTGATACAAATGTATTATTATCAAATGAATGTCGAGTGTTATGTTTCAAATGCTACGCAACACCACAAAGTGATTGCTTTCTAGGAAATTAAATTATTTTATTCATTCCGCATGGAAAACGAGCTACGGTTTCGGGTTAATATATTTAAATTATATCTGTTTGAAATCCGAAACACTTATTAAGATTGAATGACTCTTAGAAAAGGTAATTCCCAGTTGACTTAGGGGATGACGAACTGTTTATTAAAGACATTATTTTAGAAATAAGTTATTAGAAGTAGTTGAACTAATAAATTACTGGAAATTATTACTCAGGGCTAAATTATGCGTCCTAAATAGATCCGAATTCAGGACAGATAATATCTCACAAAGATCAAACCACTGAAGAAATCGAGCGAAGAATGGCAAATAGATGGAAGAAATACTGGTCTTTGAAAGAAGTCTTGAAATCCAAGGAGCTAAGTATGCAAATAAAAACGAAAGTCTTTAACACATGTATATTTCTAGTCATCACCTATGAATGTGAAACTTGGGCACTCACCAAACTCCACAGAGAAAAGTTGGAACGCTGCCAGAGAGCAATGGCGAGAAGTTTGACAGGAATAAAGAAACAGGACAGAGTGAGATGTAGCATAATAAGGGAGAAAACTAAAGTTGCTGATAAAGTTACCCAAAAAGACCAAAAAAGTGGAGATGGACAGGTCACATGATCCGCGATCCACAAGAGAAATGGTGCAAAAATGTCACTGACTGGTATCCCAGAGACGGCAAGAGAAGTAGAGAACGTCAAAAAATAAGATGGGAAGAGGACCTAAAACTCACTGCTGGACATCACTGGAGAAGAGTGGCGCGTGACAGGTCTCAGTGGAAAATGTTAGACGGGGCCTATGCCAAGAGACAAACTGAGCTTCGGGATTTATTATAACAAACAGAACATGTCTAGTTTTCATACCTAATAGAAGTCCAGGTTAATTCAAAAGGCTTCTTATTATTATTAAATTACGCGTTTTACTTCTGTATAAAAGTTTTAAAGTTTTTTAATTTTTTTTAGTGAGACCATCCCATCTCTAATTGGGGTACATGAAGTCGAAGATATTGGAGTGGGGAAGGAGATTGGAAAAAAGGAGGTGGGGAAATACCTGCCGGTTCAGATCTGGTCACCAGACATGGCTAAAGCCATTTCAACCAACGTTTAACTGAGAGTAAACTTCTCTGGTATATATTCAGAGTACGTATACGATACACAATACGATACTGAGTGTATACACTCTGGAACGCGCCTCAAATATACTTTACATTATTTTTAATTAATTAATTATGAAACTTTACAATAATATAGCTCATACATCAGAGTAACACAAGGGCTATTATAATGGTAAGCTCTGGCGTTATGAAATTTGTATAAATGAAAATGTGTGTATTTCATATATTTTAGCGGCAGGGAGGAAAGGCAGGGGGAAGGGGAACGGGGGAAGGGAAACGGGGGAAGTGGGGTTTACGAAGAGGGTAGAGATGAGGGAGGCGGAAGGCGGGGAAGGTGGAAGGGAACGGGCACAAGGGGGAAAGGAATGAGGCGAAAGGAAATGTTGGGAGAATCAATTTATTTCTTTGAATAGCATTTCAACGCATGCCGGGGACCAGCTAGTCTTACATATAAAAGTCTTTCATACATGGGTATCGGTCTGAAAAAAGGGTATGATAGTTACAAATTCGTCGGAATTAATTAAAATGTGAACCTTAAGCAATCCACAAAATTAGTAGGTGACAAAATTCACCTTTTTGATACAAATGTATTATTATCAAATGAATGTCGAGTGTTATGTTTCAAATGCTACGCAACACCACAAAGTGATTGCTTTCTAGGAAATTAAATTATTTTATTCATTCCGCATGGAAAACGAGCTACGGTTTCGGGTTAATATATTTAAATTATATAATATATATATAACACAAATAATATAATAAAATTTAATTATGCACGCCGGGATTTGAACCAACGATCTTCTAGAACCTTACCCCTCGACCATGGATACTGTCAGTTTACTAACACTTGAAATATATATTTCTTCTTTTGAAAGGTCGAATATTTTTTTAAAAAAAGTATCAGCTCACAAATCCCCCAATTATCATACCATCCCGTGATTTTTCACCGATCTGCGCCTATTCCACATAACGGAGATAACACATATGTCGCAACCGAATACTACGACACGAGATTGCGGACTGTAAATCCCTTTTGTAAACGAAATAGACCATATATCGTGTTTTGAAGGCAGATCAAAGGAGAATCGGTTTGAAGGGAATCTCCTACCTTTAACGGCTTCTGAAGGCTGCTGCTCAGTGTCGTTTCTGTTATCACATATATATTGCACAACATAGATTTTATGCACGACACTATTATATTTTATAAAAAGAAACGAAACTGCGATTATTTGCGACTACTTGCGATATTTTACGAGAACGAGTTGTGATCCATATCACTTCCGAAATGCAACTGATAACAAGTGGGTAATGTGCACTTGGGTGTCAATATTGTTCATCATGTAGGTAAGCACATCTTTTTTTCCTGGTGGAGACTTTGAGGAAAGGAAGAAGAGAATGGATTACATGATGGAAGGAATAGAGGAATATGGATTAAGTTTTGTTTTCAAAAACTGTTTCAGAACCAAACATTCCGCCGACCTTGAGGAAATGATATTTTCTCAACAACTATATACGAAAGAAAGCAACGAAAACGAAAACAAATAACTAATTAACCTAGGAATTGAACAAGACAAAAAAAATTAAAACTATTTAATCGATGGGTAGCCTATACAATTTGACCACGGGCCGCTTAAAAATGCCCTGAGGGGTTCTTACAGTAGCGACACGAACCACTCCATCGGCGCCGGGGAATAATTCAACCACCCTCCCCACAGGCCATCGCATTGGGGTTGCTTGCGAATCATCTATCATGACTAGATCGTCAGCTTTTAAATTAGGAGTTGACGTTGCCCACTTGTTTCGTTGTTGAAGAGTATGTAGATATTCTTTCCGCCAGCGATTCCAAAAATGTTGGGACATCTGTTTCAATAATTGCCAACGCGATAAACGATTCATTGGTACATCCATAAAATTTTCTTCAACAACAGAAACAAGAGGAGCCCCAATTAAAAAATGTGCAGGAGTTAACGGGTTCAATTCGGATGGATCCGACGACAGCGCTCCAATTGGTCGCGAATTTAAAATGGCTTCGATACGAGTCAGAACAGTAGTTAATTCTTCGAAGGTGAGGATTTGATCTCCCACAACCCTTTTCAAATGGTGTTTAGTTGACTTAATACCAGCCTCCGACATTCCATTGAAATGGGGTGCGGAGGGCGGAGAAAAATGCCAAGTAATTGAACGAGCGACAGTTGCGTCAACAAGTTTGTCAGTGTTTTCAGATTCACGTATGAATTTAGAAAGGCCAGTATGATATCTGTTAGTTCCAGTAAAATTGGTGGCGCAATCGCTATAGATATTTTGGCATATACCGCGTCTAGAGATGAATCTATCTAATGCTGCCACAAACGCTTCAGTAGATAGATCTGAAACTAATTCAAGATGAACGGCTTTGGTCGATAAACAAACGTAAAGACATAAATAGGCCTTATAAGTTTTTGCGCCGCGACGTCTACTTTCACGCACCAAAAAAGGACCTCCGTAATCTGTTCCGACATTTAAAAATGGACGACCTTCTCGAAAACGGGAAGCGGGTAAGTTACCCATCAACGGGAAACTACCACGCGGGTGATTTTTAAAACAAGAAATGCATTTACTCAATCGATGTCGAATTACGTTCCTAGCCGAAATTATCCAATATTTTAATGATATTATGGATTGGAGTGCACGAGGACCTGGATGAAGGTACATGCTATGGTAATAATCAATTATTAAAGTTGTCAAATGACATTGCTTCGGCAAAATAATAGGATGTCGAGCATTTTCTGAAATCTGTGCAAGGCGAATTCGACCACCGACTCTCAAAACACCATTTGCGTCAATAAATGGAGCGAGTTTCTGAAGCTGCGTTGAACATATATAATGGGAAGAGATATTGTTCATATCTTGTTGAAAATAAATTGCTTGAACAAGCTTAATGCAACATTGCAAGGCTAAATTATTTTCTTTTAACGAAAGTGGGGATAAACCATTGAAATTGATAATCGATTCCGAACGTAATCTATTGATAAATCGACGGCACCAACATATAACACGCAGTAATTTCGATAATGATGAAAATTTCAATAAAAACTCTTCGTCAGACGTTGACACATTCGTCGATAGAGAAATTAAATTTTTCGACTTATACTCTGGTAACTGGTCCACGGAGATATTTGGAGGCCTAACAAATAACCATTCCTCCAAAGGTGTTGATATAAAGTTAGGTCCTTTCCACCATAACGAAGCGCCAGCGATTTCACTGGGAAAAACTCCTCGCGAACCCAAGTCAGCAGGATTTTCTTGCGATGAAATGTGATACCAATGTTCATAAGGTATATTTTGTATTATTGTTTCAACACGATTTGCGATAAAAGTTTGCAATAGAAAAGAAGGTGTCTTCAACCATGCCAATACAATAGTTGAATCGGTGAACGCGACAGTCTTTTCAATTTGAAGTCTATCTTTATATACTTCTTGACAATAAGTCAACAAATTTGCCAATAAAACTGCTCCCAACAATTCCAGTCGCGGGATCGATGTTATCTTTACGGGGGCAACACGGGATTTTGCTAATAAAATATGGCTGGATATTTTTGTGTTATTAATCACAACCAAATAAACAATTCCACAATATCCTCTTTCCGAGGCGTCCGCAAACCCAACAAGGATGCACCGACTGGTCGGAGAAGTTGCGAGATATCGATCAATTTTTAAATTGGCAAGTGATGGAAGCTCTTTTATATATTTCTTCCATTTCAAATTCATGTCCGAAGGGATTTCTTCGTCCCATCCAATTTGAATTTTCCATAAGTTTTGCATATAGCATTTAGCAATAAAAACGACAGGATTAATAAAACCTAATGGATCATATAGACGTGCAATTGTCGATAAAATTATACGTTTGGTACAGTGGTCACTAAAAACATTATGAATTTTATATGTAAATTGATCAAGCGACGGTATCCATTGAATACCTAAAATATTAAGGTTTTTCTTGTCAGTATCCGACTCAAAACTTAAGGGTACTTCCCGATAGCTGACAGGAATGTCTTCCAGTATTTCAGGATGGTTACTAGACCATTTTCTCAATTCAAAACAACCTTTTTGAAGTAATGCAATTAATTCCACTATACAATGTCGAGCGCTTTCCAAAGTTTGCGCACCACTGATAATATCATCTACATAAGTATCTTCCATCAATGTCCTAGCAGCCGTTGGAAAATTCAGTTTTCCATCATTGGCTAATTTATGAAGTGTGCGAATCGATAAGTATGGTGCGCATGACGTGCCATATGTTACTGTTTGTAATTCAAATTCTTTTACGGGATGATCCGATGATTCCCTCCACAAAATATGTTGATAACGGCGAGATTTCTCATCCACAAGTATTTGCCTATACATTTGACGGATGTCAGCTGTAAAAACAACTTTGTGTATTCTAAAATTACACATTAATTCGACAATGTCTCTTTGTAATTTGGGACCGACCAAAAGTATGTCGTTTAATGACGTACCCGAAGACGATTTGGTACTGGCATCAAAAACGACCCTTAAACGAGTTGTAGAACTGGTTTTTTTGATTATTCCATGATGGGGTATGAAATAATTACCAATAATTGGCGATTGAGGTGGCACTTCCATCATGTGCCCTAATATTGAGTATTCTCTCATGAACGAAATATATTGGGATTTGAGATCAGAATCTCTATTCAGTCTCCTTTCTAAATGCTTGAAGCGTGACAAAGCTATGTCATATGACTTTCCCAATTTTTCCGGGCTTTCCTTAAATGGCAACGATACGACGTATCTCCCGTCTTGGTTACGGTAGGTACTTTCAGTGTATAATTTTTCACAACGAATTTCATCAGGCGATTGAATTTTCTTCAAAAGTGGAACATTTTCAATTTCCCAAAAGCATTTAAGCTTTTCATCAATATTTTCCTCCATTGACGTGAAGAATGAATTTATACAATGATTTGATGGTCCAACATTTCCCATCAAAATCCAACCCAATTTAGTTTCTATGGCTATGGGCTCATTTTCTTTGCCCATCACTTTTCCTGAGCATAATAATGACGCAAAAATATCACTTCCAAGCAGTATGTCAATGGCTGATGGTATGTAAAATGTTGGATCTCCCAATTTGAGACCTACGATGTGTTCCCAATGATGATCGACGATACGATTTGATGGCATATTCGAACAAATGTTATTTAAAACAACGAAATCTGTCAAAATACCAGATTCCTTCGAATCGACAGGACGAAATTGTGTTTTTATTAATCCGTTAGAATTAATTGTAGGAGTATTTCCAATACCTCTCACGGTGAGTGGTTTTTTCTTAAAACGAGTAAAACCCAATTTTTTGACACAATTTTCCGATATGAAGTTTCCTTGACTGGCGCTATCTAGAATAACACGCATTTTCTGGAACACTCCAGTTTTATCTAAAACTTCCACATAAGCTGTAGACAAAAGAACCGTTTTGTTGGTTTTATTGTAGAATGTTGTCAACGCCAAAGGCTCCGACGAATTTTCTTGCTGGTCTGAATTTTCCACGATTTTTTTTGGAAAATGTAGTAATGTGTGATGTCTTGATTTACATTCTCTACAGGTGAAACGCGACTGACAATTTTTTGCGTTGTGTTTTCCTTGCACTAAACAATTGAGAAATAAATTATTTTCATTTGCACACAAGTACCTATCCTTTGGAGTAAGGCGTAAGAATTTTTCACACTTGTGCAGTGAGTGTGGCGATTTACACAGAATACACTTGATTTCAATGTTTGATACAAACGCATTAATATTATTGCTTGATCGATGTTTCGCATTATACGATTTAGATTGACCTTTATGAGCCTGTAACTGGTTTTCAGGAAAAACTCCAAGTGCCATTTCTTTTGCTAAGCACTGTCCATCTAAGTACTTCAACAAGTGGTCAAACGTTGGAATATTCTCCGAACTGTGTTGAATTTCAAAATCAATACGTAATTCTTTTGTTAATTTACGCAATACAATATGTAACAAAAGAAAGCTCCATTGTCGAACTGGGAAATTTAAAGCTTCTAACGCAGCAATATTTTCTTTCAAAATGGAAATAAATTGCCGAAGATTATCCTGAGCTTTTACAGGTTGAATCGATAAAATTAATTCAACATGTCGATCAGCGATCAAGCGTATGTTTTCATATCTTTCCTTTAAAATTTTATATGCTACAAAATAATTTTCTTCAGAAATCGGTAAATGTTTAACGTGTGTCAATGCCTCACCTGATAGACTACTTATTAAATAATGCATTTTTTGAACAGAATTTAAAGCATTATTAGAATCGATCAACGAATTAAAGGTATTTATGTAATTTGTCCAATCTGTTGATATTCCAGAAAAAATAATCAATTTTAATTTTGGCAACGAAACATTATTATTGGCCATTAAATGATCCGATTCATTTTTCGAAACTTCCGGAAATAATTGAGAATAATATGATTGAATCTCGTAATACATGTTTTGGATTTCAGTATACTTTTCCTGTAATACTTTAATTTCCGCGTCATCCTTCTTATTTGATTCAATTGAAATATGTGAAGCGACGAAATTTTCTCTAATGTTAGATATATCGGCAAAACGAGCTTTGAAAATATTTTTGTCAATAGAATTTGAAGATGTGACGGCTTTGATAGCCGACGAACGAACACTTTCCATATCTAATAGCGCCAATTTGTATTTAATATTAATTGCCGCCATTATGAATATTTTTTAAACCAAACAGAATAATAACACTAACTAAATGTCAACGCAACTTCTAAACAAAATGTTTGCTGTGATAACAGCTGTCAAATGCGACAACAATCCACGATTTGCTTTACCGACGCGACAATGCGTGTAGGTACACCAACTACCTACCACGTAGCGGTGATACGTACAAGGTACCCCAATATCTACGAATTCAAAATGTTAAGCCGCCTCAAACAATACTAATTTAAATTTAATCAATATTCACGATTGAATGTATAATTCTGAAACAGCTCTATAAAAATCGGAAAAGGGTCAACGAATGGAATGATCTGTACTTCAAAACACAATGTCTAACAACCAACATTTATCCGGCTCGAAGGACCAAAAAAATGTCGCAACCGAATACTACGACACGAGATTGCGGACTGTAAATCCCTTTTGTAAACGAAATAGACCATATATCGTGTTTTGAAGGCAGATCGAAGGAGAATCGGTTTGAAGGGAATCTCCTACCTTTAACGGCTTCTGAAGGCTGCTGCTCAGTGTCGTTTCTGTTATCACATATATATTGCACAACATAGATTTTATGCACGACACTATTATATTTTATAAAAAGAAACGAAACTGCGATTATTTGCGACTACTTGCGATATTTTACGAGAACGAGTTGTGATCCATATCACTTCCGAAATGCAACTGATAACAAGTGGGTAATGTGCACTTGGGTGTCAATATTGTTCATCATGTAGGTAAGCACATCTTCTTTTCCTGGTGGAGACTTTGAGGAAAGGAAGAAGAGAATGGATTACATGATGGAAGGAATAGAGGAATATGGATTAAGTTTTGTTTTCAAAAACTGTTTCAGAACCAAACAACATATATATGCATTATGAAGATAATGAAATAAATAAAACTCCTACATTTACATTTAAAGTAATAAATCAAAATGGACCCACCAATCCTTATTTCGTTACAATTCCAAAAACTCATTTAAACCTGCGTATAAATTTTCATCACGAGCTTAAAATTATTTGCATGCAGTAAATAATAAAACTTATCCCTTTAAATAGATAAACCAATAACACTGCTTTAACCACGAATTGAACTAGTCAAAACCGTTTTAATAATTATTTTAACACAAACGCCTAACGATTAGTGTTTTCCAAATACATTTTTCAGGCTAATAAGTTTTAAAAGTATTGAACCTAACTTGCGGTAAAAGGAGATCTGTGGTGGTTTTGAGTTAAGGCCCCATCCCAAAAGGGTCAGATAGATTTTGTCCGGCAATATAATATTATATAGCTGTGCATATAATATCGACTTCCGTTTAAGGTTTATTATTTGAGGGGGTGGTTTTGAATAGAAATGAGCTGCTTTATGTCACGCACGTTCCATCAAATGAAAGGGATTTTACTGAAAATCCAGTTATAGAATATGAATCACGTTACAATTTGGGACTAACGAAAATTGAAGATTACGGATTTTTCATTTTACCTTAAATCCATATATTTTAACGCACCTTTTGCCAGTTCACGCGTAGTATAAGAACTGTCAAAGCGTGGATTTAATCATTTGACAGCCTCCGTGGTTGGTTGGTTTTGACATGACCCTTGGCTATGGATCTAAAGGTCGCAGATTCATATCCCGACATGCGCAAGTTGGTAAATTTTATTAAATTATTTTGGTAATTTCACAATTTATTAATTTAAAATTATGTATATCGTATTTGTTGCACGTTCCAGATTGGTAAATACTTTCAGTATCGCCCTGGTTACAGACCACTATTCAGAATTAAAGAGTTGCTTGAAATGGCTTTGTGACCAGATATTTTTTAAAACAGTTAGGTACTTCCCAATCTTTTTCTTCCCTATCTTCTCCTCGTCTCTACTTTCAGCCTCACAATAACAATAACAATTGAGGATACGGTATATCCTCACTGGCTCTAGGTGGCTAGGAGCAGTTGAGGCTCTTGTGCGGTACTCACATTAAAAAACAATAACGCGCGTTCTTAAAGATACAGTTTACAAAGCTTTAGATACCCTTGAATCCTTAGAAACCTTGGAAACACCATAAAATCAATTTCAATCAATCAATAAAGCTGCGAAAGTTTGTCTAATAAAAGCTTTTTGTTCAAAACGTTGAAAGAAGGAGGAAGCAAAACATGGCATTTTCTTCTCCAAAGCGTTCCCTTATCTCAGTTGGAATTTAAAAAAATTAACATAATAGTCAGTGGTCGTGAGAATATTCAAATTATATCCGCATTGAGCTTATAAAACAAATATACCCGATAAAATGTACTTACATTGTTATTTATCAAAAACTCAGAATCAGAATATACACATCAATAAGGAGCTACAGCCAGGGTTACTTAACGATGCCGCATTGACCGTTGACATTCAACACCGCATACAGGTAAACGTAATAACTACATTTTGACGCATAAGTACCTACCTGAAAAATAGTCAGTGAACCCTTTAGTGACCAGATCTGAATAGCTAGGCACGTCTCAACCTTCTTCTTCCTCCGTAAACTTCCTTCAACATCATAACATATTCTTTACGATTTGAAGGCGGGTATGGGTACCACCGCTCTGGAAACCACGTATTGGATAACCGTCACCCCTGCCATAGGTCAACCCAAGTGTTTCGCTATGTTTGGTGACTTAATGGGGGAGTAGGGTTCGTGGAGAGCGGTTTATCCAGATTTTGGCGGCTGATGCGTCTGCCCCAAGACTAGTTGAGGGAAACCTTTTGACGTCTCCAGCACGACTCTCTCGGAATATTGCTTTGCGCCGCAGCGGGAGGGATGGATTCGTATGTCCGTCATTCCTGGACATTTTGATATCCAGATTCCTAGCTACTCTTCATAACTGAACTCTTCCTGAACTTCTTCTCCTTTCTTTCACTAAAAAACCCCCTACACAGCATCCCCAAAGATGACGCAAGCCCTGAGGGATTTTTTTCTTAGGGTCTCCTGTGTGGAGCTAATGTAAAAAACAAACAAAAGAGAGATTCTCATAGTTCCACTGGCTTCAGATAATGACATAAAAAAGGACGCGTTTTTCTTTTTCTAGTGCAATGAATGTGTGATGTTTTTTTTTTAATTTTTGCTAGTTAACGGGTTTTAATTTTGGTACACAAACTAATTTTTACTAGAAAACATTTCATTGTTTTAATGATTTACATTTTGACAGTACGTTTATTTTTCTTGCAAAAACAATTTTTAACCATATTTTTATGCTTAAGAATTTAATCGTTGTGCAGCAATCTCTTTTTATTGGAATTTAATTTAGCTTTTCTCTCATTTTTAATTTTTTATAAATTTTTTCATCTTAGGACGGTTTGTTTCAAAAAAATTGAAAAATTCATCAAATTTGAAAATTAATTTCACATTTTGTGTAAGTGCTATTCAAGTTCCGTTATTATATCGTTGTAGGCCAGCTGCTTCATAAAACTGAAAATCACAGAACTTGAATGAAACACAGAACGTGAAAATTAACTTAAAAAAATTATGAATTTTCAATTTTTTACGAGAAAAACTCTCTTTTTATAACTTTTGAAGGTTATTCCCATCAACGTAATATATCATTGAAGAAGAAGATAACACTTTTAAATCTAAATGAAAATATGAAAGAAAACAAGACACAGAAAAACAGAAAAAGACAATGGTCGCAACTGGGACTCGAACCCAGACCTCTCGTCTAACCGGGACGTGCGCATTTTCCAATTTCGCTATTGCCACCTTCTGTCAAACCGTCATATTTGTCAATCTCATATTTCAAATATTTAGAATCAACAATATTATTTTTAGCTAGTTCTTTTTCCATATTATAGGCAACTTCTCTTTTTATTGGAAACAATCATTCTAAGAATTGGTTTGTAACCTGAATAGCGTCTCGGATAAATGTATCCGAATTTATTCTTATGGAACTATTGACTTTATGAAAGTCTAAATGAATATTCAATTTTTTACGAGAAAAACTCTCTTTTTATAACTTTTGAAGGTTATTCCCATCAACGTAATATATCATTGAAGAAGAAGATAACACTTTTAAATCTAAATGAAAATATGAAAGAAAACAAGACACAGAAAAACAGAAAAAGACAATGGTCGCAACTGGGTCTTGTTTTCTTTCATATTTTCATTTAGATTTAAAAGTGTTATCTTCTTCTTCAATGATAAATTATGAATTGTTTAAATTTTTGGAAACAACCCATCCACTGTATGTATATCTCAAAGCACTGTTTGAATAATCTCTAGTTTGGTCAAGTTTCTTTCATTGACCAAATCGTAGAGCAGTAATCTAAATGTGGAGCAACTATAGTTTAACGAATGAGCTCTCTTTAGTGTTTTCATTTAGTTTTTTATTTCTAAAAAGTCTTTTCTTCTAAGGAAATTTACTTTTAAAACCTGCTTTTCTCTTCCTTCGTATGGGAGAAAGTTATTTTTTAATCCAATATTACATCTATATATTTGAACTACTTTAATTTTTCAATTTTTTTATCAACAATTGTCGAATTTAAACCAACGTAATGCGTTTTGTTGCCTATTTTCGTATAATTTGTTTTACTTTCGTTCGGTGTCAAAATTTTATTTTCGCCATTTTGACACGTTTTGTGGGTCTTTTTATTTTATTTATTGCATCTACGTACTCTTCACACGAAATGCAGATTAACGTATCAACTGGGAGGAGTCTAATTTTAATATGTTTTATGCTTTTAATTATATCGTTTATAAATTATAAATAAAATTGGGCCAAATACCGACCCTTGCGGATACCCCGGTTGTTTTCTATCTGTTTTTTTATTTTTTATTTTTAAATATGTTTATTCAGTTTTAATTTTACAATATTTTATTTTACAAATCTTACGAAACTGATCAATCAGTTTGATTGTAAGAAATCTCTCATTTTTTCTAATTATTTAATACAGTATACTTTTCAGTTTTACATAGTATATACTAAATATAATACTTAATATTAAAATACTAATCATTACAACAAACTAATTATTATAATGTTTTAATGTTTATGAATTGTGTTGTAGTAAAAATATTTTACACAGTACAAACATACGGTGAGAAAATAAATAGATAGGAACTATTTTATTTGATTTCACGTTCTTCGGAGGTAGAAAGATTTAACTTTTGTTTTTATTTTTGAATAAGATGTCTCATTTTTGATATTTTCAGGTAATGCGTTAAATATTTCCGGAATTTTATGACTTTTTGTTCTATCTCCGTATACATTTTGAGATTTATTGACAATAAACATTTGTGCTTCTCTATGCCTAGTAGGGTAGTTGTGGTTTACAGGTTTTTTTAATTCTGTATTCCAGAATTCATCTAGCGTTAATTGGTAATTTACCTTACTGTGTATAGAGAGGACATTACACAAGGAGAACATTTTTTTATAATCACCTTCACATAACTGGACCTTTTTTTGCATGATATCAATTTTAGGAAACGGATTTGTAATTGTTCTATTTTATTTAAGTATGTTTTGTACGTTAATCCGTAACTATTTATTCCGTATCCTATAATTGATTCTGCTAATGCGTTGTATTTACAGTATAATATGTTTTTATTAACAAAGTTCTGATACTGAGCTTTCAACTTTTGTTACCTGTCTTCTTTTTTGGAGATATTCTTTGAATAGGTTTAGAGCTATGTATGTCAGAAAGATCTACATCTTTAATTTTTCTATAAGGATTTTTCCTTTTCATCGCTCTTCTGAAATCAAAGACGCTGTAGAGTGTTTTTTTAATGTTTCTTTTTTCTTTGTATCAATCATTATGTGTGCCGCCTGTTTGCAAGACTTGTTCCGGAATCCTGATTACTCAGCACACAATATGTTGTAATTTTCCAAATTCTCAACGATTTGTTTCTATTACAAATTGGGATCTGTAATTAATTTAATAACAAAAATATCCTCCACAAAAAAAAACTTTCATCTTTATAATTTAATACGCAGCATAAGACATTATTTTCGCGGAAGGTATACAAAAGAAACACACAATTTATTAAATAAATAAGTTCTATTTATTTATTTTTCACATAATTTAATGTAACCAAATATAAAACGAGGTCTCGATAGCAAAACATAAACACAGGCAGACAAACATAAGAATGGAGGCAGTGTTGGGTGGCTGCTCCTGGTAAAAAATCCCGCCCCCGTTCCCGCCCTTCGAATCAGCTCTCAAATATTGATATCTGTTTTTCCCGAAACGTCAGATCCCAGCCGATACAATTTCGCAAAGAAATACAGAACGCAATGGTTACTTCGGGGTTAATGTTCTCGGTAGTTAGGAGCTGCTTTGAATAGGCTTTTTGTAGTAATGATGAACTCAACATGTATTTATTAGTTTATAATGTTTTTACCGCACGAGTGTTTTTGTCTACACGCTTTGAACCTGTAATACAATATTTTTGTATGCTTCATAGGTTGTCGGTTTTTGCTTAAAAAGCTTAGATTTTTCGGTTTTTGCTTTAAAAACAATGATTTTTCGGGTTTTGCTTAAAAAGCAGAATTTGAAACATTAATTTAGAGAGGTCACGTTAGAGTAGCGTACTGCGGTGGAGAATGGACGAATGCACTAATTTCTTTAAAGTGTTCACCGCTACACTAGAAAAAGCGTATCATAACATTGGAGGTTATCCACCACTTACCCGCCTTGGTATAAGTAACTGATGGTTACTCTTTCAAGGCTCTCGCAAGGACTCTAATTTTTTTCGAAAGAATGAAGCTACATTTAGTTTTGAACGAATCTAGACCTCCAATGTCCCTGCATACAGTGTTAGTAAGCAGTATGCAAGTGCTTACATGATAAACTTGATACAATGGTGTTAGTAAAACATATATAAAGGCATGGAAAGATGATAAAAAACAAGATGAAGGACGCTCGCGGGGGATTGTATCTTGCGTATGCTGCAAGCACCTGCAAGAAAGGGAAGATACAAACATGTTTTAGATACAAATAAATGGCTCTGCAGTCTGAAAGGGTTCCCTCTCTCGTCGTCTGGCAGTACCAGCAAGAATGTTTGTGGCGGTCGGTCAAACCTTAACGAGACAGGGCTGCCGCGCCCCTTAGCCAGTTCCTCGAAGAAAGTAACTGGGAAATAGGGGCAAAATGCCCAAAGACCCTAAGGATTGAAGCGTCGAGTTGCCGGAGGCAGGGCGGAAGGTCGCCGAGGTCGCCCGGCCAAACCTCATGCGCGTATCATAACAGTTTGTCACCGCCGTGACAGCCATAATGCATGCGGTGGGAACGCTATTTGATACGCTCACAATAAACGCTCTCTAGGAAACCAACGCCATCTGATTTATGTAGACTAAACAATCTTTTAGTGTCGCGGGCCCTATACAATATGCCCAGTTTTTGAGAGACTAACTTTACTCTGGCTTCGATGGAGCCCCCTTCGATGAAATCTGTGGGTCAGTGTATCCTAGAGTGACGGACATATTAATCCATTCCTCCCACTGCGGTGCAAGCCGATTGGAGAAAGTCAAGAAACTCCGGCTGGATGGGTCAAAAGGCATGCCTCAACCAGGCTCTCCCAATCCGGCCAACCACGCAGTAGATGTGGGCAAATGCATCTACCACCAAGACCCGTGAAACACAAACCTACAAACCTCACCCCATGAACTCAGGCACCTCTGTTAAGTTACCAAACGCAACGAATCACTTGTGGTGACCTATAGCATGTTTTTTGGTTATCCAATAAATGATAGGGCAGCATACCTGCCTACCAAATTATAAAGCTGTTTATATATTAAATTATTAATGATATACTGCTTAGTCATACAAATTTTAAAGTAAAGATTTTTCGGGTTTTCGCAGTTCTCAAGTGATCACCCAAGACGCAACCTAAACTATAAAAACAGCAATGTAAAAAGTTAATTTAGATGTTTTAAAATTTATGGTTAGCTCAAACTTTCCGCTTTTTTGTATAATGTGCCCATTAATCTTACCTATACAATATAAACGTTTATCAAGTTTTTAACGATATTAATATTAAAATGTGATGTGATGGACACATTTAGTATGACAATAAAAGGAGACGACGTATAATTTTTTTTTATTCAAAATTCCCCAGCATAATTCTACTGATAGTAGAAATTCTGACTGGCATTCACGAAACTGTTTAAACAATTGCCGTAAGTAAAAAGATTTATGTTTTTGGGTTATTAGGGCATGTAGAAACGTTGCCATACAGTCGAAGAGTCAACCACAAAACATTATCTCTAGAGCCAAGCGTGTTTTATACATTTTGAATAAGGACGTACACGACAGAAAAACCAGCGAATCCTCAACTTGTTTTGAAAAGAAAAATTTGAAAAACAAAAAAATAAATATATATATATAACCTTACATATACGGGATATTAGAGTCGAATCTGACTGATTGATATGACTGATGGGTACAAGATACGTATCTGACTTATCATTATTTATCCAGTGATTCCAGACATTATTTATAGAGGACATAATTATTTGCAACAAAAAATGTCCCTCTTACAATTTGGTGTCCAGCGATTTTTTTGTTTTTCTTTTAAAAAAAAAAAATCTTGTCACAAGGTCACGCAGTAGAGTTACAGCCCAATCCTCACCTCAGGGTCGGTCCTAACTCTCTTTTTATACACTGATTTTTGAAAAAAAAGTCACTGGATAAGAAAGTTTCTCATACATTTCTTACTCCGTAACCTTGGATTAACTAGTTAAAGTAGGTCCGGTACATGTCTTAACACTCTGTATATATTATCGTGATAAATTTTTGGGTTCCTATGCAGTGTTGCGATTCCTTATTTTTTAACACAATGTTTCGACAGGGTTTCAGTGTCCTTAGATATACGAGTTTATTTTTTAAATTGAAATACCAATGTCACCTACGTATTAGCGATGAGTAGGTTCAGCCGGAATGGGTTCTTGAACTCGAGTCCTTTGCGGGAAGTGGTTCCCACTCCTACTCCTTTTTCAAACCAACCACTCCCAGAGACACTCCAACGAATGTCTCTTCCCAGTGCTTGACACCCGCATGCGAACTCGCACCCGATTGTGAAGCTCGAACCCGCACCGCAGCGCGGACTCGGGCCCAAACGCGGAACTCGGAGCCGGACCGAGAACCTGCCTCTACCGGCCGGCGCGACAGTCTCGAGTCCGCGTGCGGGTCCTTGCGCGCTGTCGGGTCCGAGTTCTTCTGCGGGTTCTATCCGGAGCCGCTTCCGAGTTCTTGTCCGAACTCGTGCGTCCCGGCTCCGTGCGCCGCAACAGCGCCCAGTACCTACTCAGTCTCCAACCAAGAACTCGAACCCGGGACCCGCTCCTAGAACTCGAGTCCTTTTAAAACGAAGCACTCCTCAGAGGCCTCCGGCAAAATGCAGAATTTACCCACCTCTACTACGTATACTAAATACCTTATATTTTTAGTATTAATTGGTCACCAACACGTCAGTTCATTTGGATAGGGTTCTAACTTCACTTCAACATGTTCTGAGATATGAGGTGTCAAAGTTCGAAAAGACGGTTTCTCATAATCTATTTACCAATTTCCGATTTTGAGATTGAATCTTGTGTAAAGTATTTGAATTGAATATATTTAAAATAAAAATATTTAAATAGAACGTACGCTTACCATATTAGTACATAAATAAACATGCAAATAGAACCATATGCAACCAGCTAGGGCATAATAATTCATTGCACAAGGTTTTAATTACATTTCTCTAATGCAATTCTAAGCTAGGGCCACGTCCCATTTAAATATTTTCAATTAAAACATGTTAAACTAAAATATTTGAACTAAAATTGTTATTTAGTTTAGGGAAATTTGTCTTTGGAAACTTTTAAACCTTAGAAAATGGTAAGGCGTAGTTAGAACCCTATGCAAATGAAGTGAAGAACCATAATGCGCCGTACACAATAACCGTAATTACGATCAATTGTTAGATACAAACAAAATAAAGAGTGTAAGTGATGTTAGAACCTTGTAAAATAAATTTAATTTAAAATGCTTGATTTGAGAAATTTGTCAAACATAATATATTTAGGAAAATACAACTCAGACGGTTCTGAAATTTATGTTGGGTATAGAAATGAGCAAGAGAAATGCTTTGGCAATCAAAGATAATTTTGAAAAAAAAGTCAGTTAGACCAAAGATATTATTTATTATTTAGTAGGACTGTGCTTCCTGGTGTTGCCGATATTTTGTACCAATACTACTGCACACTTTAAAAAATCAACTAAATGAACGAATTTTTTCCGCATTCAAACTGTAATGTTAACCAATACTAAATACCTACTGCACACATTAAAAAAATCGACTAAATTCCGTATTCATACTAGCACCATTAGATCGTAATCCGCCGACAGTCGGCAGATATCATAGCATATATCCTAATATTTCAATGTCTTTGGTTAGAACTCTATCCCACTTTGTGAACAAGCAATCTGAAGGGCCCACTTTGTGAACAAGCAATCTGAAGATCTGTCAGGTACATCTGATACACCCTAAATAATTTTAATACCGTTATTCTATTAAAAATATGTTTTTTGGTTGTCATCTTCGATAATTTACTTAATATAAAAAGTACACAACTGCTAACCCTGTACAAATCGCAAGTGCGCCCCACGGTTGAATTTGGCAGCCACCTCTGGTCTGGAGCCCCAACATATCTGAAAAAACCCTTGACTCTATGCAGAAACGGGCGGTGCGTTTGATAGACTCTCCTAACCTAACAAACGGATTGCAATCTTTAGAGTACAGGCGCCAGGTGGGAATGCTGCCCTTGTTCTACCGGTATTACAATGGAAGATGTCATTGATCCCCTTGGCACCGGTGCGTAGTTGGGAAACACGCCGAACGCGCACTCAACATTTGTATACGGTTGACATTAGTCACATGAGAACGGGTCGTTTCTACGACTCGTTCTTGAGTTCAACAGCTCGGCTGTGGAACGATTTGCCGGCCTCTGTGTTTCCTCCCTCCTACTCCTTCCTCTCCTCAAAAACACCCTCCACACAGCATCTTCAAAGATGACATAGGCCCTGAGGGAAATTATTTTCCTCAGAGCCTCCTGTGTGGAGTTAATATAAAAAAAAAAAATTGCAAATAAATACTTACTCATTGTACTTCAAATGTCATGACGTCTTTACGCTTAAAAATACAAAATCCTTATGAAACAACTTATTCGGATTCAGATATTCTTTTTTTCTCCTCTCTGCGTCTAAAAGGCATTTGTGTAATCAGAAACGCATTGTTGGTCTGGTGAAAGGGAAACGTTTGAAGAAAATGTTTTGTCAGGCTGCCTGAGCTAAAACGTACTGCCGCGACATTTCAAGATAAAATGTATTGTCGCGATTTTTCTAGATTACTGATTTTTCAAAGCATAAAGTTTTTACTTCTATAATGTTGTTAAATAACTTTCTGGCATCATTTTAAATAAATTATAATAAATTAATTTGTTTTAGCCACATCTTTAAGAATATGTTTATTAAGTTGTTTTTATTGACTGCTTTTCAAATGGGATATACAAATAAATCTGTGAACGATTGAGATCTATTATTATTAGATTACATAAATTAAAATTCTATGTTCCAATATGCACACTTAGAATAATTTACTTATCATTAGCTGAATCTATTTTAAGGTATGGAATTACAGCTTGGGGACTTTCCCTTAAAGCAAATGTAAATCATTTTCAATCAGATCAAAATTCTTTAGTTAAATTATAAGCTCATAAAAATTTGTATCAACAAAAGCACAAAGTTCCATACTTTTACCAGAATCGCAAAAATTTTCCCAGTAAGAGCAAATTTGTGGTATAAAATTATATAGCCCTATATATATATAAATAGATTTGACCACACTTACAATACTCGTTTTACGTTACGAAAGACTAGTCGTACCTTAGCATATAAACAAATATGGACAAAGAACGGTGGACTACATGATACCTAATTGCTTAAATATGTTACCTGCCAAAATAAAAAAGTGTACAATTGTAAAAACAAATATTATGTTGAAAAATTCACTCGCTGAAAATGAAAGCTTGCATTAAACACAAACAAAACTGCAGAGTAAATAAGTATTATTTTCATCTTCATAGTACAAGGCTGCTGGCCCAGACGGAATACCCCCTAATATAATTGCTTGTATGTCAAAAACTATTTGTCATCCGCTGAGCTATATATTTAATCTTAGCATAACGACTAGTTGTTTCCCCAATTTTTGGAAACTCACGCGTGTAAGTCCAATTTTCAAAGCTGGAGACAAGGCTGATATCAAGAATTACAGACCTGTAGCTATATTGTCAACTATACCAAAAATATTTGAAATGATTATTTATAAGAAATTACATCACCAAATTGTGCCATTTCTAGGAGAAAACCAACACGGTTTCATGCCGAGAAAATCCACGGTTTCAAATTTGTTAACGTTTTCGCGATTGGTGGCCGTTGGATTGGATTCGAGACATCAAACAGATGTAGTGTATACGGATTTTGCCAAAGCAGTTGATCATGACATTTTACTACTTAAAATGTACAAAATTGGTTTCGATCAACAAACACTTATATTCTTCGCGTCCTATTTAAAATCTAGAAGACAATATGTAATAATAAATGGACATGAGTCCAAACAATTCCCGGCATTATCAGGTATTCCCCAAGGGTCAAACCTTGGTCCTCTGTTATTCCTTATACTTATAGATGACATTCAGGTATGTATAAAATATTGCAAATGTCTTCTATTTGCGGATGACCTGAAACTTTTGATGGAAATAATCTGTCACCAGGACTGCTTAAAAATGCAATCTGACCTTGATGCTATAGCAGAATGGTCAGATAAAAACAAATTAGAATTCAATATTAAAAAATGTGTAACAATGACGTATACCCGCTCCCAGAAGCCCGTAGTTTTTGAGTACACCATTAAAGGGAAAACGTTATGTCGAGTCAATAGCTTTAAAGATCTTGGTATCGTCTTTGATCCCAAACTGACATTTTCCGATCACATATCACGGCTCACTCCAGCATGCTACAAACTCCTGGGTTTTGTCATCAGAATATGTAAGCAATTTGATGACCCAGATGCAATGATAGCCATGTTCGATGGCGTCATAAGAAGTAAGCTGGAGTATGCTAGTGGTGTGTGGACTCCGCACCAGACTAAATATATTAATATGCTGGAACAAATCCAGAAAAAATTCCTTAGGTACGTCTATATGCGAATGCACGGAACTTATCCGAGGTTCATGCACCATATGGAGTTACTTGAGGCAACAAATAGATTTAGTTTGGAAACTAGACGTTATGCAAATCTTGCAATTCTTAGTTTTAACATAATCCATAACTATATTGACAGCCCATTCCTCTTGGAATGCTACGGTTTATACGTGCCTGAAAACTTCAGTCGTAGTCGTCGACACGACTTATTCAAAATACCATACGGCAGAACAGATGTTCTAGCACAGCATAGCATAACAAGAGGAATGGTACTGTTGAACGAAATATCAAAAACACTAGATGTATACAACTCTTCTTTAGATAGCCTTAAGATTTTTTTGTATAATGATCATCTTCTTAGGTGTTAAGCTTAAATGAGAAAATTGTACGGTTATTGGATTATTTATCTGTTGTACAATTAAAAAAAAAAAAAAAAAAAAAAAAAAAAAAAAAAAAAAAAAAAAAGCACCCGTTGACACACTACTTAAAAGCAGTTTTTTGGGACTTTTCTTTTCTTGTAATATGTATTTTTTTCCTATTATATTGTTTTATTAAAAATAAATGTACAATTTTACCTTTGCTACAAGTATGAAATGCGATAAAGCTTAAAAAAATATATATATATAAAATATAATCATAATCTTTTGAGTGAAAGGAGTGAACGTGGGTCTTGAAGATTCCCATGTTGTAGAAGAGTGGAAACACTTAGACCGGCAAATCGTTCCACAGTGAAGCTGCTGAACTTAAGAACGATTCGTAGAAATGACCCGTACTTTTGGGTTATGCATGTTTACCGATTGTGTACCAGTGCCGAAGGAATCAATGATGCTAGTTTCTCGTAGCATCTTCTATTGAAATACGGTAGAACAATGGCATCATTCCGACCTGACGCCTGTGTTCTAAAGATTGAAATCCGTTCTGCACAGAGTCAAGGTTTTTTTTCAGGTATTTTTGGGCTCCAGACCAGAGATGGCTGCCAAATTCAACCAAGGGGCGCACTTTTTTGTGCAGGGTTAGCAGTTGTGCACTATTAAGTATCTGCTGGCCCTGACCAGTATGCCCAGTTTTTGAGAGGCCTACTTAACACTGGCATCGATGGAGCCTCCGTACATTAACTGATCATTTAGAATTACACCTAGCAATGGAAGGCATGTTGGGAAGATCGATTCCGTTGAAGGAGACAAGGTTTTTATTTGGGTCTGACGTAAATAAACGTGATTGGGTCTCGCAAACATTAAATTTCACAATGTCGTTCTTACCCCAAGAAGGTAACCATCCATTCTCTGCTTCGAAGCTCTCCGAGCCGTTGGACTTTGTGTACCCCTAGTAAAAAAAACTGTTATGAACTGTGCTGTCATCCACGTAAAACTGAATTGGTGCACTTGTCAAAAGATCATTGATGTACAACCAAAACAACGTTGGACCCCAGTATTTATCGAATGCAAGGATAATAATTATTCTTTAGCATTTATCGAACTGAAACCGTCCCTTAAACTGTTGGCAATGAGGCTGAAAGTTCGTAAAAAGTTTGTTGACTAGTCCTCGATGCTGGCATGTGCGATCGATTGTATCTCATCGTGACGTTCCAGGCACCGCCCCCAAACATGCGTCACGTACGTGAAAAGATCATCGCACGAGCGGTTCAACCAAAATCCGTAATGGCGATCGTTGACATTTTTGTTATTCTCGAGGTATATGAGCAGTTTGCCGCTGGTCACACGTTCTATCACCTTTGCCAGAACTGATGTGATCGCTATAGGGCGGTAAAAACCTTCATCAAATCTCATCAAAATGACCGACGACCATAAGATAAATAAATTAAAGTTGATACATCCATATACAATCGACAAAATCTAGCGTTTCCGTGAAGTCCGCGGAGCATTTAACATTTTTCACCCTTATTTGCCTTGCAGCCTTTTCTGTTGAATATCCGCTTTGCCGAGCGAAACGGTTAACCTCGCCCACGGCCATCGCCCACCCACACCCCTTCTGCTCCCTCCCTCCACCCTCCGCGGATGATAACATATCGTTCCATTACCACCCTAACCGGCAAAAGGGATGCTTTCAGGTTTCAGGAATTAAGCCCCATTTTCCATGCATTAGCTACTGTAGAAACGAGAGTGTTATTATTACTCCATTGGCATTATTTAAAACATGAATATAATGTTCATCACTAGAGTAGAAAGTAACGTTCACGAAAATATGTTTTTAACTTGGGCGTAAAATTAAACGTTCACGAAAATGCGATTATATTTTTGGGCAAAAGCGGACGTTCACAAAATATAAATAGGGGGGAAACGTGAACGCTTGTAAAGATATTTTGACTGTCTAGAATTTGGTTGCAAAAAGCTTTTCCTGAAAACCCTTTTTTTTACTTAAGAAAATAGTGAAATATAAGGTCACGAGTAAACAGTCGATTGACCCTGAGGAAATAGTGGAAGATAAGGCCAATCAGACGTGCGTAAATAGTAAATTGATCTTAAATAAATAGTGAAAGATAAGGCCAATCAGACGAGTAAATAGTCGATTGACCTTAAGGAAATTGTGAAAGATAAGGCCAATCAGACGTGTAAATAGTAAATTGACATTAAATAAATAGTGAAAGATAAGGCCAATCAGACGTTTGAAGAGTCGATTGACCTTAAAGAAATAGTGAATAAGGCCAATCAGACGTTAAATAGTCGTTGGACTTTAGAGAGATAGTGAGAGTTGAGGCCAATCGGACATGTAAATAGTCGATTGACCCTAGAGAAAAAATGCGTGTAGGCGGTAATTGTACAAACACTGCATCGAGTGAATCCCCAAGCGAACTTTCACCGGAACACGAAAAATAAGATCATTTATCGTCACCGTGGTCGTCCATGTTTTTCATCCAGATTTGGTTGATTTATTTGTTGGCTCGCCAACAGGACACATCGCATAATTAATACAGTAGTTTACATTTCAATATGATCAAATTGATTATTCTTTTTGTAGCTAAGCACACAATTAATCTCATCATTATTTGTGTAACGATAAGTTTCATTAAGTAATAATAAATTAAATTACAAGTAGGTACATAAAACAGAGAGAATTGATATGAAATATTGGTAAATACATATATATACGTACATTTATACATACTTATGTGTACGCATATATGTACACACACGCACACACACAAGCACACACACACGCACACACACACGCACACACACGCATACACACGTGTACATACACACACACACACACACACACATATACCTATAAACACATATTTCCAAGTGAGGCTCAAAAACATGTATGCATGCGATAAGCATCGATCCAATCCAGGTTTCAGGGTTTCTTGTGAATCCTTATATACACTCACTATTGCACTGTTGTATGATCATTTTGTGCACAGCTGTTTAAACAATTTTTAATCATGTTTTTGCTTTATATGCCCATTGTTTGTTTTTTCTAGGTACAATAATAAAATATATAAAACTATATTACAGGCTGCGCCTTAGTGGGTTCCCATTATTCTTATTATTTCATGATATTGAATACATCAAATGTAAAATTTGGGAAAAATAAAGAGAAAAAAAAAAATATATTACTTAAATATGGAATAAATATCAAATCGATCATACATTGATGATGCACTTTGCACGACACGATGCACTTTGATAATAATTGAATCGTATTTTGCCCTTTGCTCTGGTAATTTTCGATAATTAACGGCGCATTTAAGCTTGATGATGTAATGATGGCGGTCGGCGGTGTAGCGTTAGCGGTATGCGGTTTATCTGAACTCGAAAGCAAACTGATCAAGTTTCTCCAAAATACGTTTGCAAGTGGCTCGAAGCTATACCCTGAGCGGTACCTCGCAATTCAAATGCCAGGAAAAAACGAAAAAATGTCAACTTTAACGTAATATTTTGCAGGTTAATTTTATGCTATCTTATGTAATTTTTACTGAAACACATTCCTTGAATAATAAACTATACATAAAAACAATATTACTTGTATTTATTCAATGAATTTATACTTTTTACTACTTTTCAAATGCCACGGAAAAAACGAAAAACGTTTTGACTTTTACGTAATATTTTGCAGGTTAATTTTATGCTATCTTATGTAATCTTTACTAAAACACATTCCTTGAATACTAAACTATACATAAAAACAATATTACTTGCGTTTATTCGATGAATTTATACGTTTTACGATCATTTCATCGCCCGCGACGCGAGACTTGACAGCCGCCATTTTGACAGGCTAGCGGCGGGAAAAAGTTTCAAGCCGTGTCATTAACAATTTCAAAGAAAATATATCGCTGCTCTAGGTGGGTTCACGGTATCTTATACTTTATGAACAAGAATGCCCCAAGCGATTCTGACCTTCTTCTTCACACGTTTTCTTTATACATAATGGTTAAAATCGCATAACAAAATTATTTTTTAGTGATTATTTTGGCCTGCGCCGATGGTACGCCGGCGGACGAACGGCAAGGGGCAGGTTAACAGATTTTGGTTCGGATCATCAAAAAAAAAGATTTGCACAAACAAACAGTAAACAAACAGAAAACTTTGTACTCACCGAAAGTTCAATTAGAAGTGCGTCTTTCCTTTTCTAAAATTATAAATTTTATTAGATAGCATTGCTTGATTTTTCCGAACAAGGTTTCGGTTGGTTCAAATCAATTTCAGCAAAGCTTCGCTAAAATTAATGGAAGTATACAACAATTCATACCGAATGCTTTTTGGGTTGTCCTGGTACTGCAGTGTCACCGAGATGTTTGAAGAAGGGCTCGTTCCCGGATTCCGAACACTAATCAAAAAACGGATTACCAACTACAGAACACGCGATGGCACCAGTGATGGCTTCACTCCACTTCTGGCAGGGTCCAATTATAAGCGATGGAGCCAATTACTGATGTCATAGATTTCAAATTTTTTTTTTTACTTTATTCAAATTTTCTTCTCTTGTTTCTGTGTTATTATTATCATTTTAATTTGTTTTCTTTTACCGTGTTTTATCTTACAATGTTTTTATTTTTACTTTGATACATTTTATCTATAATTTTATTATTTATATTATTTATATAATACTTATTTCTAAATGTTGCAAAGTTACATTCACACGTAACCATGTGAAAATACTGCATGATTACACCATTTCTGGATCGCAGTTAACAAATAAAGATTATATACGTGACCTCGGTGTTATTTTGGACTCTAAACTTACATTTGAAAAACACTTTGATAACATTGTCACCAAAGCAACAAAAAGTCTAGGTTTTGTACTGAGAACATGCAAATTTTTCAAAAACACTAAGATTTTTCTGACTCTCTACAATTCACATGTTCGTCCTCACCTAGAATACTGTTCACAAGTTTGGAACCCGCGCTATATTGTTTATGTTAACAGGTTAGAAAGAGTTCAGGAGCGATTTCTCAAATTCCTGAATTTTAAATCATTCAACATATACAACTCTTAGGACGAAATCGAGAAACATTTTCGAATCACGAAACTACTCAACAGGAGGCTTGTCGCTGATCAGATGCTCCTGTACAAAATCATTAACTCTAAAGTTGACTGCCCGGAGTTGCTAAACAAAATAAATTTCCACGCGCCGATTCGATATAGTAGACAAAATACCCTTTTCTATATTGACAGATGCAACACCAATTCCAATCAAAATGAATTTATGCAAAGGACATGTAACTTCTATAACAATAAATTTGCAAATATAGACGCACGTGCTGACATATTCACTGCTAGTTACTGTCGTTACAAAAATTCATTGTATAACATTCTAGGTGCGAATAACACATATTCATGATTATTAAATTAATTGTATCTAATATTTTTATATTACTTGCGTGGCAACTTTCCCTTAACTTTCCTTTAACCCTCTCCTCCTCCTACCCTTCCCAACCCAAATACCTAATTTGCAGTCTATTACAGTTATAATCATACTTATTTTATTGTTGTGTATTGGTTTATTAATTGTTGAATTTGGATTTGTATTATTATTATTTTTTTAAATTGCTGCTTAGTTCTGTTTTTTTTTTTTTTCATCTTTCTTAAATATTTTAGTTTACATTCAGTTAGTCTTTATAAATACCTATCTGTGAACATTAATAATTGGTCTGTTTTTTATTATTCTCTTATGTATATTATATTACTAAGACTGTTTATGTTCCTTAAATAAATAAACAAATAAACAAATAATATGAAACCCGTGAGACTGCACCACCCTCCTTGAGAACAAGAAAAAAAAATAGTCAAAACATCTCGTTCCTGAATGAATAATCTACAATGGTAGTTTTTCAATGTTTCATTGTAAAATTTTCAAGCCAAAGTTCTACGCGTTCGGTGAGGGTTACTATAAATTTCGTGCGGCTTTCGTATTTTGCTTTATATGAATATTAGTTAAGTATCTATTAGGATGACCTTCAAGAAACAAGTAAGAATGAAAATAAGACAGTCCAACCAGGAAGTTTTTCACGAGAGGGCAGTCAATTTGACACGTTACCTAAATGTATGTAATTATTTATAAGATGTTATTTTTTTACGTTGGCCCTAAGAACAAATTCCCCCAGAGCCTACGTCATCTCTGAGAATGCTGGGCAGGGGGTCTTTTTAGGGAAAGAAAGGAGAGGAATTTCTGGGAAGGAACAAGGTATGAAGGGTGAATCTGAGGATCAATGTATCTAGGAGTGAAGGACTGATGCAAGGCAATGAGTCGAGAGACTCCGGCTGGGGAGGTCAAAAATTCTCCCCCAACCAGTCTCTACCTGCACGGTCCGCCAGGCAGTAGACGGTCGGCGTAGTTCAGGGGTAATGCTCTTGAATCGCAATTCGAAGGTCGCGGGATCGAATCCCGGTGTGGGCAAATAAATTTTATTTGATTATTTTGTGTTATTTTACAATTAATTAATTAAAAATAATATGTAGTATATTTGCGGCACGTTCTAGGGTGGAAGATACTCTCAGTAACGCCCTGGTGTAAGACCAACTTTCAGAATTGAAGTGTTGCTTGAAATGGCTTTTGGTGACCAGATCTAAATAGCCAGGCATTTCTCCACCTTCCCTTCCTCTTCCCCATCTCCTTTCCCTCCCAGCTACCTTCACTCTCACAACATACCCCAATTTGGGATGCAATAGTCTCACTGGCTACAGACGGGACCAGCTAGGACTGTTGAGAGATATTCACATTAAAGAGGTAATCAAACTCATCCGCTGAAAAAACCTAGACAAACTCCATGAACTCGGTCACCCCTGCTAAGTCACCAAACGTAGCGAATCACTTGGGGTGATCTAATGAATGGTTTGTGGGGCGGCGGTACCCGCACATTCCTCTCAAACTGATAAAAGTACTTTTGACTTGAGCAAAGTTTTTGCGAACACCCAATCCCAAAGTCGATGTCTTCAAGGAGACCAGTGAAACAATTCGTTTTTATTTATTTCAAAATCGGTTCGTTCAACCACGAAACATTAAATTATTTTACGAAAGACTTTTTAATGTCTCAACGACGCAATTTATTCCCGAGGTTTCTGCTTTATTTAAATTTCGCTATCCGCCTTCATTTTCGAATCAAAAGCAATATATCTCGACTTCGAATAACGTCGTAACTTCGCAGTTTAACTCGGAACGGTATTTAATCAAACGTTTGATGAAATTGAAATCTTTAGAAATACATTATTCATTTTTCTACAGTAGTGATGTCAATCAAAACTTCCGGCTCTAAAATACTGAAATAACGGAATAAGGTTTCAGTCAATTGTGTAGACGTGTCCAAATATATTTTTAATTTTAAATTTACAATTTTTTAAAAGAAAAATTATCTTTTTATAACTTTTGAAGGATATTCACATCAGTGTAATATGTCATTGAAGAAAATTATAACAATAATATTCTCATCGAAAATATAAAAATGGAAAATTGAAATGGAAAAAAATTGTTAAAGATTTTGTTAATTCTAAAATTTGAAATATGAGATTGACAAATGTGACGGTTTGACAGAAGATGGCAATGGCGGAATTGGTATTGGCGAGAGGTTTTGGGTTCTATCTAATTACGACCATTATCTTTTTTTATTTTTCTGTGTCTTGTTCTCTTTTATTTGAAGTTAGAATTATTATTGTTACCTTCTTCTTATATTTACAATTTATTATATCCGCGTTACATTAAACATAGTTATTATTATATTAGATTTGTATTTTAAGTGGTTTTTGATTTTTGAAGAGAAACTTTTTTAGCACCGTTGCGATTTGAAACTCGATGAAACGAAAATTACACTAAACATATACATCTACAGGATTTACCCTGCGAGAGAATGAAATAGAATGAAACGGTACCTACGAAGCGTCGCGCTGCCCGCATTGGCCGTTTTGATTATGAGCTCACTTTTCAAGGCCTGTTGGTTGAGATTGTGTGAGTGAAGTGTCACTTCCACGTTGTCGAGTTGTAAGGCTCTTGACTTGCAATGCGAAGGTCGCGGGATCGAATCTCAGCGGGCGAAAATTAATTTTATTTGGTTAATTCGTGTTATTTGACAATTAAATTATTAAAAATAATATTTGGTATATTTGCGACACGTTCCAAAGTGAAAATACTCTCCGTATTGCCTTGGTGTAAGACCACCATTCATAATTGGAACGTTGCTTGAAATGGCTTAGCCGTGTTTTGTGTTTGGTGACCAGATCTGATTAGCTAGGTACTTCCCCTCTTCCTTCTTCTTCCCCATCTCCTTCCCCTCAACTACCTTCAATCTCACACTACTCAACACTGCCTTCAATCTCACGACAAATCCCAATTTGGGGATGCCATAGAATCACTGCCTCCATACGGGAGCAGTTGTGTGCGGTATTCACATAAAAAAAAATTGTGTGCATTTCACACGTGGTAGAAGTGAAAACTTCAGTAAACTAAAGTAGTTAAGAGTGGGCTATCACAACGGCGCTAAAGAAGTTTTCAATTCAATAAAAAAAAATGCTGCTGAATTGTAAAATATAATAAAATTATTACTGAGATGTAATTGTGGTTTTCAAATTTATAATGTTCTGTAGATGTTTTTGTCGCAAGTCAACGCAAAGAATTATACAAATTCTTGCGTACTTGTTATTTGTCAATGCATTTAGTGCTCAGTATCATGTAAAGCAAAAATAATGAGTTTAATTCTAGCAAATTATTAAAGATTCTTGTTGTTAGTCATCCGACCAAGATTTTTAATGAAAAAAAACAACCTGAGGCCAAGAAAAATTCATTTCTTTCATTTGTTCTATTCAAAATAATATTCAGAGCACATCTTCTTTGTTTAGGTTTTCGTTTTCAAGATAATAACGTAAAATACGCGAATACACCAAATTACGACAAGCATTTAAAAAGAGGGCTAAAGAAATAATCACAAAAACGCTGGAGGAATTATAAAGAATCTTAATGTTGGTTTTGCGCAATTTTATACCTTAAAGGGTTAACCACGGATGTCTCAGTTGTTCCCAACCGCATGGAGTCAAGAAGACTTTGGCAACCCTAATTGGGGTATGTTGTGAGGCTAAAGGTAGTGGGAAGGAGAAGGAGATGTGGAAGTATCTGACTATTCAGATCTGATCACAAAACACGGCTAAAGCAATTTCAAGCCACATTTCATTTCTGAATGGTGAAATAACCCAATTCAATCAATAAAATGTATATGTGCGCGCCGGTATTTGAGCCCGTCACCTTCAGATTGCTAGTCGAGAACCGTACCTTTCGACCACGGAGGCATTATATGTTCTAAGTTTTACTAATATTGTTTCACATTTATGCCTTAAATCTATAATTTAATGAAGACACTATGAGCGAAACTTAATCGAAAATCTGGAAACAGAAAAATCAGAAAAAGATATTACATAATCTAGGTCACAAAGAAAATCGTTAAAGAACTTTGTTCATTTCAAAAAGATAACTGCCAAAAATACGGAAAAATTAGTTAAGGGTAATATTGTATTCAGAATTTGAAATGCGAGATCGTCAAAAATGATTGAGTATAGGTCCCAATGACTGAGTTAGTTAAGGCGATATGTCCGGTAAGACAAGAGATCCTCGGTTCAAGTCATAGTTACGACCGTTACCTTTTAATTGCTCTGTCTCTTGTTCTCTGTTTCATGTTTCATTTAGATTTACTCACATTATCTTTTACTTCAAAGATATAAAACTATTTTATTTCTAATTAGTTGATTAACCCATAATCGTTTGAATACTGAATACTATAATAGTTTTTTTCTTAATCTCATCTTAGTGCTTTAATTTTCCTGGAGGTTAAATATAAAAAATATATTTTTGGCAACCTACTAAGAAATTACAGCAACATTTACAATCACTTTGAGTGTACAAAGTATTTTAAATTAAAGTATAATATTTTCAGCGACCTCTGAACCGAAATACTTCAAATAAAGTTCACTTTAAATTGCTTTGTCGCCCAACATAATTATTTGGGAAATTTATATTATACAGTTGTTTGAAGTGTCCTTAGATTTACAGTCAAGTACAAAAAAGGCTTAGCTACTGTACATTAAAAATTAACAGCAAGATGAGCAAAAAGAAAAGAAATGGAATGAGAATCAAAGCACAAAAAGCTTTTCGCTGAACCGTCTAATAACGAACTTCCAAAAAGATTTATTTTAAATTAATCTGAAGGAAAAAAATGACGTCGTATAATTAAAAAAAGTCGCGCTTTAAATTGCTTTAGTGAAAACACGCTTCTATTCGTATTTGATTGTGTAACAGCTTCATTTTACGTGCTATTTGATCAAATTTATTTAAACAGTTAATTAACTCCATGTTATTTCAGAAGTGCCTCTATATAGAGAAAAATTTAACTTGCGTCTTCAATGGAGCCAGTTGAAATCGCCAGATACCTCAAATTATTTTGTTTATTTATTAAATACCTTTTACCTAGCGTCGTGGGGGTGGCTCAAAATGAACCGCCATATTTTAAATTGCTTGTGGTTTTATAACTATGCATGCGACGTTGCCGTTTTTCTCAGTAGCTGGAGCGTTTTTTTATGATAAAATTGTCGAACGACGATCGTTCTGCAAGTTACATGTGCCTAAAGCTGAGAAAAGTAAATATTACTGTTTTGGGCTGACTGCATTCATAATGATGATTCGAATTAACTTTTTGTTATTTTTAGTGGAAGATAGTCTCAGTTTTGCCCTGGTGTAATGAAACGTTGTTTGAAAACGTTGTCTTTAGCCTTCTTTGTTGAAGAGATCTGAAAACTCAGGTACTTCGACAACTTACTCTCCCCCATCACCTTCCCCTCCTCACTTACCTTTATCCTCACAATGTACCCCAATTTGGGATGCCTTAGTCTCACTGGCTCCAGGCGGTCGGGAACAGTTGGGATGCGGTGCGGTATTCACTTTAAAAAAATTAATTGTATTGTAGCAGACAATATTGTACAAATTATTCAGAGAGCAACACCATTTGATAATTGTGGTTTCTTGTGTCAAAATTAATCTATCAAACTTCTTGGTATTTATTCAGATGAACATTTTATTTGAACGAGTGAAAAATGGCAGCAGGGAAGACATAATACGATTTAGTTTATCTAAGATAATTAAAATTCATTGGAAGAGAAGACTCCCAACAGAGTTTTATAAAATCCTGGCAAATGCTTTGTAGTCTTCAGATAAAAAAATATTACCACAATCAAAAGCTGGTTGAAAAGACTAAGAATAGTGTTCAACACAGACTGAATAATAAACGGTAAAACCCACAGACCAAGCATTGAATAGACCTAAACTACCGAATATTTTCCATTTTTTAAAATCTGTACAATATTTTACAAAACCTTCTGGAAAAAATACCTGGAAACATTATGGTAAGGAACAATGTAAACTACAAGGTGGCGCAAAATTAATCACCCTATCGGAAGATGTTATAATTTTAGCAAATGGCGTCGTACGTCAATCATATTTGACATTTGTGACCTAGACAACTGCAGTATACAAACAGACAAGCAATGGAGCGCTATAATTCGCAAGAGCGTGGAATAACTGTGGATTAATTGCCATCCTCAATCTCAACAACGAAGAGGACGATTTTGTGTCGAAAGTCATCATGGGCGACGAGGTGCATTTCCACTTAAGCGGTTATGTCAATAAGTAAAACCTTCGTTTCTGGGGCACTGAAAATCTACTTGTGATGCACGAAGAGCCATTACATCCACTCAAAGCCACTGTGTGGTGCGGCGTTCACGCGGGAGGAGTGATTGGGCCGTATTTTTTTGAGGACGCAATTGGCAATTCGGTCACTGTTCCTGGCGAACGCTTCAGGGACATT
This sequence comes from Glyphotaelius pellucidus, assembly GCA_936435175.1. Lineage (NCBI taxonomy): Eukaryota > Metazoa > Arthropoda > Insecta > Trichoptera > Limnephilidae > Glyphotaelius > Glyphotaelius pellucidus. Next base: position 13,477,581 of record OW386544.1, on the reverse strand, counting down.
AATAAATGACTTCTTACTGCCGGAATTGGATGAGCGGAGCTTGGTGAATATGTGGTTTTAACAAGACGGTACAACCGCACACACAGCTCGAATTACAATGGATATTGTGAAGGAAGCGTTTCCTGGTCACGTAATTTCCCGTTTTGGCGATTTGGCATGGCCAGCAAGATCGCCCGATTGAACCATCCCAGACTTGTTTCTTTGGGGCTAGTTGAAATCGCGGGTTTATGCCAATGCGTCTCAGACAATCGCAGCCCTTAAGGAGAATATTCGGCAGGAATGCTAACAGTTATCACCGGAAATTTTGCAGAAAGTCATTGAAAAAGCGATAAAACGGGCGCAAATGTGTAAATACTGGCGGCAGCCACTTGACGGGTATCATCTTTTCCACTTAGCAAAAAAAAATTATAGATCCAAATAAAGATTTCCATCACTCAAAATCACATCACTTTTTTATTTTGTAAAAAAGTTATTAAAAAAAAAATTGAATGATTAATTTTGCGCCACCCTCCATTATGGAGAGAGCACAAAAATACGTTATTCCCAATAGTGATAGAAAACGAGCATAAATTTGAACTAAACTTTCCTAACGGGAGCAGAGAGGACGGACCACCAAACATTTCGGTCTTGGCACACACTTCTTGCCTCATTCACATTAATACATCGACTCTTGCACACTCTTCTAATATTCTGACTCTTCAAGTATCTGATTCACTTCATCGTACCATATCTCACTGCCATACATCAGGATAGGAACCAGCACTCTGATGTAGACTGCTAGCTTCGTTTCTTTGGACAGTTTTTTGTTAGCGCCATCGGCGTTCAGTCTTCCGTTAAAATGTTGTTACTTGTATTTATCCTTCTTTCGACATATCTGTCTGCCTTCCCGTCTCTAGTAAACATACTTCCCAAATACACAAACTTAGCCTCCTGCTCTAAGTATTCATCATCCACAACTATATTGTACGCTGTTTTCGTACTCTCTCTTTCAAACACCGTGACTTTAGACTTAACTATCCAAAATCTTCGTGAAAATCAGTAAATTTGTTTATTAAGTATAATAATGTGACGGCCGGCGTGGTCTAGCGGTAAGGCTCTTGACTCGCAATCCGAAAGAAACGAGATCGAATCCCAACGTGGTCAAAAAGATTTTGTTTGATTTATTTGTGTTATTTCACAATTAATTAATTAAAAATAATATATAGAATTATTGCGGCGCATTCCAGAGTTAAAGATACTCTTGTAGTTGTATAGCCTTGTTATAAGACCACCATTCAGAATCGCAACGTTATTTAAAATGGCTTTAACTGTGTTTGATGACCAGACCCGAATGCTTGTCATAGTCTCACTGGCTCCAAATGAGAACAGTTGGGACTCTTGTGCGGTATTCACAGGAAAAGACTACTATAATAAAATGTCGATTTTTGCATCACTAATTTTGCAGAAAATTACTGAAAAATGTAAAACTTATCGCCTTTCAAATATTGCCACGTCCAGACAAATAAAATTCCTGAGTGGATTGGTACTTACCCATACTTATCTGTGGTACTTACCTGTGATAAAGGTCAGAACGTAAAATCCTGACTTTAGCGATTCAATTTTCCAATAGATTACCTTCCCTGCTGTTATCAAACTTTTCAAAATATCTACATCAGTTTTTAAAAAGAATGTGTTCCTAATTATCTCTATGTATACAAAAAATCAAAATATGCTTGTTTGGGTATATAGGAGTACATGAAATGTCTATGCGTTGCTCAATCATTGCATGCCCGCGATGGTTTCTATATATAATAGTGAGTTCTGGCATCATGAAATCATGTGTTGCTAAACATTCATCCGATTGCGATGAAACTTTGGGGATTTGATGAGCGAATGCCCGCTATGGTTTCTATATATGATAGTGAGCTCTGGCGTCATGAAATTATGCGTTGCTTACCATTCATCTGATTGCGATGAAACTTTATTGAATTGTTGCGAGCACGCCCGCGAAGGTTTCTACATGTATACTGGAGAGCTCTGGCATTATGAAATTTGTATAAAAAAATTGCAATAGTAGGCACGCGAGCTGTTTGAAAACTGAATGTACCGGGACTGAATGTATGGAATGCGGGAGGGAGGAGGGGAACTCAGGAGGGGGAGGGGGAAACGGGAGAGGGGAGTGTGGTGAGGGAAGGTGGAGATGGGCGGAAGGGAAACGGAACGAATGGGAAAAGACACGCAGGGAGAAACAATTTTTTTTATTAAAAGGCATAGCAACACATGCCTGAAACTCGCTAGTCTTATTTTAAAATACACATTTTTTTACATCCTACATCCTATAGTTAGTTGATTTCGAAATAAAATGGTTTTAGAACTACCCCAGTGCAGTCGGGATTGCAAAATTATTGACACGATTAGCAGTAATTGCACATTCAATAGCTTCCACAGTTTATAGTTGAGTGCAGATGAGTGGAATAATCCTTTGTGAACATACTCTGATGAACACAAGTTAACGTAGATTTACACAAATGTATCTACATAGAACAAGTGGCGCGCGGTGTTGTGTTAAAATAAAATTTATACTAATTCTAGTAGCCTTTAGTGGACACGGAGTAATTTTGGAAATTTAAGCGATAATTTAGACTAAAAAAAGTATCATTATTTGGCTTGTGGCTTCCTCTTAAAGTGAAATGACATAAACACTGCACTATACAAATTAATATAATATTATCGTTATTAGGAATTTTTACCTGTCACGTCCTTAATCAGTATTCTATTTGATGCGGAAGACACTCCCGTTTGACGGACGTGCCTACTGAAGACCTTGCCCCAAAAATCACTTTTTCCCAGCGATATGGGTGGATTAAAACATTATCAAATTCGGTTAGTTTTCAAATACCAACTTTATGTTTATTTTTTTATTGCTTAAATTATAAAATTGTTACAGTAATAATATGGCAAAAACATATAGTGAAAAACGCAGTTTCAAGAATTTCTACAAGAAAGTTAGCTCTTGAGCTTGGTGTAGGAGTTATTCCATAAATTATATAATAGAGTGTTAATAAATATAATCTTAAGTACAAGAATGTTGTAAGTAAAAAAAAAATATAAAATGGCATGAAATGAAGTTATAGCATTTTGATCGGTGATATTATTGTTTTTAATTTTTTAAGAATAATGATTTGACTTTCTTCTTCAATTAATGTTATTTTATTTTCATTTTTTTTATTTTTACATGAGCTCCAACACGAGGCCCTGACGAAAATTCTTCGTAATTGTGTTAAATTCAATTTTCTAACCATGCATTTTTTTTCTTTTCAGGTAAGTAACAGACTTTTCAACAAATAACTATTATTGGCCGCTTTTCATTTAATATCGGATTGATATGTATCTCTGTAGTCAACAACGATTAAACAATAACGCCAAAATATTTATTCATTTACGACGACGAGGGTTTTCAAGTATTCAATTGTTTATAATAGACAGTGTTTCCGCAAAATGAACTTTATGCACATTTAATATAAGTTACGTCCTAAAATATTTTGCATAACCAAAAGTTCCCCGAAAACATAATATTTACTGAAATACCCGCCTACTTCGTTATAAACCATATATTTTATACGACATTTTTTTATTTATTTCATGTAAGGAATTATACAATTATTTGTATAAAACACGTCGCTATAGCATAGTCAAGTTTTTTTTTCAAATATTCTTCAAGCAGATCATGCAAACTCTGGCGGGATAAAATGACAGTATCTAACACGACCAGCAACTTGACATGTAAACGGAACAAATAAACAAATTTACAGGCAGATGAATTGCTAAATGGTCGAGTTAAAGCAGGATTTCGGTGCACTCAATTATAAACAAAAAAAACATCAATTTTAAACAAAAACTCATCAATTATAAACAAAAAATTATCAATTACAAACAAAAAAATCGCTCTACGCATAGCACGCCACTGAAATGAACATACCCGGCGACTTGGTTCTGTACCAACTTATTATGGCGGTCGCCCTTTCATATGGGCAAAGCAGGAATTTTCAATAAGCCGCAGTGACGTCATAGCCGTCTAACAGGGAAATTGGTAACTGCGGAGGGAAAGCGTTCGCGCGATCTTTCCCTTTCGCAAAATCAAAATCGACCCGGCGAATGAAAAGGAACGCTGTCGAAGTTAAAATTCAATAAGAATCTCGAAACATTACCTCTGAGAGATTCTAATCACTCTTCTGAATTTTCAGAATTAATAATAATATTTTGAATTTCTTGCCATTTTATTTGGAAGTTGATCAAATGGCTTTTTGGGTTTCTTGTAAAATTTATGTAGAATTTTGAAAACAGTTTCAAACAGGTTTCATAGTAATTTAATTATATTTAATTTAATTTTACGATGACCTTTGTAGTAAGCACTTGACTACGATCCGGATGTCGCGGGTTCATATCACGAAGAAATTAGTAAATTTAATTTGGTTAACCTCCTCGGACCCACTGTCTCCTGTGGGCGACATAAAAAAGTGATGTGATTCCTGGAGTACTATTAATTCAAACTAGTTACTAGAGACCCAGCGTCTTCTACAAGAGACACACTTTTCTAGAAAATGTATGTTGTTTAAAATATAATGCATAAAAAAAATGTATAACATACATTTACGGCATGTTACAGAGTAGAAGATACTCTTAGTATCGTCCTGGAAAAATACCAACATTCAGCAGTGAAATGATGCTTGAAATGCCTTTAACGATGTTTGGTGACCAGATCTGAATAGCCAGCACTTTGCCACTTTCCTTTTCTATCTTCTTCACCTCCCCCTTGCTTTTAGCCTCTCAACACACCACTACTTGGGATGTCGTATCTCACTGGCTCCTGACACCTTGATGTACCTTCAAAAATATTTCAACATTTCATTTATTTTTGAAGTGACACTTCTTTAGCACCATCGTGATTTGAAACTCGGATGAAACGGAGACGGCACTAAAAAGAGACAAACACATACATCTATAAGATTTAGAATGCGAGAGAATGAGATAGAATGAAACCTTACCACATTGGCCGCTTTGATTATGAGGTCACTTTCAAGGCCCCATTGGTTGATATTGTGTGCGTTGGTTAAGTTTCACTTCAACCGCGTGTGAACTGCACTCGTTTTTTTTTTATATCGTCGTGTATGATACTAATTTTAGAAACATAAAATAACAATAAATGTTTAAATATTTTAATATAGGTATTTTCATGGTCAAAGGTCAAAAACAAATAATTTGGGAAAGACATATTTTATTTATTTCTTTTTACGATTAATCATATTTTCAATTGCGATCATACGTTCCCTTGCAAATAATTTTTAACAAACTCTTAATTATATCATTTTTTCAACAACCAATTAATATAAACTCACGATGAAAGAGAAGGGAGCCTTTTTGGCCCGGAGCTTTGTATACCATTATATCAATAGTCAAAAGTACCAATGCTTCGGAGAGTACATTTATGATGTACCATATTTGTCAAGTCATCTCTTCCTTTTAACTTTAATGTAGGTGACACACACAGCTATAAAAGCTCGAGAAGATATCTCGAGATATCGCGAGCGCTTATGTGTTGTACCGTCACACGACGCTATCAAATATTTCTTCCTATGGTAGGAGAGGGGCTCATATGGATTAGGGAGCTGCCACGCAATGCCATTTTTTTTTGTACTGAATCTGTCAATTTGACAGCCCGTTTAGGCAGCTCCGTAATTAAAATGACCCCCTCTCGAGGGGGTCGCATAACTTTTTGCAAATCGCATCAGGAGCGGTTACGGCGTAAGATATGTATTGTCTATGGTTTATCTGCGCATAAACTACGTAGGTGTGACAGGTCTGAAGGGATTATATGGAGAGCGTTATTTGGCGTGCGATGATCTTTTATCTTTTATAGCTGTGTGTGGCACTTCTTTAATGCTCACTTGCCTTAGCGCCTATTAACAAAGATATTCAACAACTTTTGCTGCAATCATAAATACTTAGCCTAAAATATTTTCAGAATTTTAACATAACATTTTTTCTAACCCTTCTTAAACTTGAAAAATCAATAATATTTTTTAATTTAAATTTATATACATGAGATATATTCACGAGCAATTACATTATCAGGTTTCAATCGGATTAAACACAAATCATTAAACATTAACATGCAACACTAAAAACTGCACAAACATGTATATAATATATAAACTTTACGAGGGAAAAAAGCTTTTGTAAAGGGAAAAAATTAGGAATTAAAAATTATAATTTACATGTATGGAAACTTGCAGCGACTTTCCAACTAATAAAAATGTCAGCTGCTTGTTTACATGTACCTTCTTTCCAAGAATCAAAAAGCGTATAACGTTCGGTTTAAATAATCGAGTGCCAACTACTGAATGTTTGAGGGTCGTCGGATATTTTGGCGCCCAGAGCCAGCAGACTTTATGCGGGTAGCCCGTACCTTTGGTAAATGGCGTGCATTTCTCTCGACCAAAGATACTGTGTGTAGGTGTAGTGTTTCGAGTTTGGGAAAGAATAGATTGTGCATTGAATATTAGAAAATGGCCATTTTATTTTTATCTACTCACTAACGGGGCCAACCCAATAAAAATAAAACGTTTCCAACATTGAATTTTGAACTTTGTGGCTATCCGATATATATATATAATTAAATAAAACTGTGAAGGATGTTAAGTGCCGTTCTTGACTTACTTTAACCAGTGATTCCTGACATTATTTGGAGTAAAAAATGTAAATAAAAGTTTGGTCTCCGGAGACATTTTCGACTTTTTTTCAACCAACTTTTCATCTACATTTTTACTCCAAATAATTTCAGGAATCACTTGTCAAACCAAGTAAAGCACATCCCTAAACACTCTGCATAATTATATATTTTTCAACACCGACCGGTTTTAGAACAACAAGCATTTCATCAGGGCAAAATATACTAACTCAGCATGAATAATATTACAAAACTACTGGTGAACGTAATATATTACGTAACGAAATGGGGGTCACTACGCATTAGAAGAGTGGGGAAGGAAATTTAACAGGCGGAGAAAGGGAACTTATCTAAGACGGGGCTGTAAGATAGTATTTTTTGTTTGTTTGTAAGAGACTCATTATTATTAAGAATTTGCATTTATGGACTGCACGCTACTGCTCTTGTCTTTTTAATGTACAATGTTGATGATTTCAATGACAAAAAAATAAAATAAAAGTATATTTCATTTCTTTAAATTTGCATTGAGAAATCTACAGCCATTACTATTTCAACGTTATCAGTGAAACAGCTGCCGTTCGCGTGCTGGAAAATTATTTATTAAATATCTCATTTACTTTCGAAGCTTGGAAAGGTGAAACCGATAGACATCATTAATAAATTGACAACTTTGGGGTTTAAAGCACTAGGAAATCGAATCAAAGATAAATAAGGCATTGAAATGGAAGTCGAATTTAAAATTAAATGAAGTCTTTCAAAGAAATTGATTCAATTACCGGAAGTTGCGGAGTTTTCCGATTTAACGGCGAAACAAGGAAGAATTCTTGGAAATTAATGAGTATTTTGAGAAACATGTAATGGTTTTGGTCGAGGAATTGTGAATTGTTTCATGCTTATCTTTTCATCCCTTATAAATTAAAGCCAATATTGATGGGGAGTACTTCCCTTTGATACATTTTATGTATCAAAGGGAAGGGTTTTTTAAAAATTACTAGTTTAGAGAAAATCCACGAAAGTGACAGAGGTCCCAAAATAGTTACATTTTGCATTTATACAAAAGGTGTTCAAAATGCAGAGAACGATATAATTTACTTTATGGTCTTATAAATCTTGTAAAATGATAAATTGGGCATTGCACCATCCACCCGGACTTGTTAAGGAAAAATCTTAAAACTTATAAACTACTACTAGTTAAATAACGACGAATTTTACAATCGTGTAGTTTCTCGCGTGTAAAAATGACTACTTCATTGTTTGAAATGGCTTTAGCCGTGTTTGGTGTCCAGATCTGAATAGCCAGTTACTTTCTAAACTTCATATTTCGCATCTCCATTCCTTTCCCACAACTTTCAGCCTCACATCATTCTTCAAATGGGAATGACACATTTTTTTTTTGTGAATTGTACCGTCTTACCAGATAACGTGTAAAATATAATATAATTTCACATAAAAGTAGAATATAATCTGCCATAATTAGATTTTATGCTAAAAATAGCTACTTACATTCAGAGAAATGATTGTTTTGATCGTGCTTATCGGCTATTGTTGCGCGCGACGGGTCATAACGGCCACCAACTTTAACCGGAACCGGAACATACCAAATAAATTTACAGAAAGATGAAATATAAACGCTCGAGTTGTGATAGTTAAAACGGGACTTCTCTACACTCAGTCAAATATCCATTTGCCGGTCAAAAAGATTTAAATTTATGTTATTTAAAAATCTCAGGTTTACTTAAGCGATTTTTAAATGTGTAATGAAATGTTATTGCAAAAGCTCAGTGAGTGTAATAATTATTATTGTTATGAACTTTCGTAATCCTGCGCTTGGCCTTCTGCTGTCTTCCTAGAATTACCTTAACCGCTTAGAGCTGCTGTGTAACCGATCTAGGGCTCAGTTGAAGATCATAAAACCATCTTCTAAAAGCTTTCAACCATCGTGGTGGAGATAATGAAACATCCCAGAAAGCTTAATCGGATCCCGGAGAAAATGTTCAAGTGTTTACCGGGAGCTTAATTTTAATGAAGAATGGAAACACGTTTGTAACGGCTTCTGGTTAACATTCCTGCTAAGAGGGTTTATTGTTATTCGAGGAAGTAATTATTACGATTTGATAGAAAGGGATAATCACTTATATCAAAGTTATGGTTTATCTTAATTTTTGACACAGGTTTCATCGGAACGATTTTTACGATTTAAAGAGAGGAAAACTATACCGTTATCGATCATCGCGTTTCTTGTGACAGGTTCTTGGTAAGGCACTAGACCATTGTATTAAACTTTTTTTTGTCTTTTTTTCATTTTTGAAAAATGCATTTGTCAAAAATGCTCTCCCCAAATTTTTAAAATAAATTTTGTAAAATTGACGGAGACACAGCATTTTATGTGAAGCCGGTTGGAACAGTTTGTTTGTTGAATAATCCTTCAGCAAAACTTTGAACGCGTTTTTCTCGAAACTACATTTTTCAACCTGGTTGAAAATATATTGGTAATTCAATTTTTTACGAGCAAACCTCTCTTTTTATAACTTTTGAAGGTTATTATAATATATCATTGAAAAAGAAGATAACACTTTTAAATCTAAATGAAAATATGAAAGAAAACAAGACACAGAAAAACAGAAAAAAACAATGGTCGCAACTGGGACTCGAACCCAGGCCTCTCGTCTAACCGGGACGTGCGCGTTTTCCAATTTCGCTATTGCCACCTTCTGTCGAACCGTCATATTTGTCAATCTCATATTTCAAATATTTAGAATCATCAATATTATTTTCAACCAGTTCTTTTTCCATATTATAGGCAACTACTCTTTTTATTGGAAACAATCATTCGTTTGATAGATTCTCCCACCTTAACGGATTGCAATATTTAGAGCACAGGCGTCGGGTGGGAATGCTATCCATGTTCTACTAGTATTTCAATGGAAGATGCTCTGAGGAACTAGCGTCATTGATCCCTTCGGCACCGGTGCATAGTCGGGAGACACGCCAAACGCGCGTCCAACATATGTACACAGTTGATATTTGTCACATGAGAACGGGTCGTTTTTTCGACTCGTTCTTGAGTTCAACAGCTCGGCTATGGAACGATTTGCCGACATCTGTGTTTCCTCCCTCCTACAACATGGGTTTCTTCAAGGCCAATGTTCATTCCTTCCTCTCCTCAAAAAGACCCACCACACAGCATCCCAGATGACATAGGCCCTGAGGGAAATTATTTTCCTCAGGGCCTCCTGTGTGGAGTTAATGTAAAACAAAACACGTTTTTATTTACTTGCTAGGTAAAGCTTAATGAGAAATATAATACGCCAGAAATGTAAAAAGTTTTGCGATTTCAAGAGCCATACGAAAGCTGACACATGGCCAACTTTGAGTTTTTTTTTTTCTAGCGCCCCCAATTGTTTTTACATACTATTTGTGGCGAACCTGAAACAGCTATTGTCACGGGGCGGGGGGGGGGGACTTTTTTTTTCTGCCCACGCCCTAACTATGCCATTTCATCGTCCCCTAGTTTTCCTCGACGTCCCAACGCCCCCTGGTTTTCTCTGGGTCTTCTCCCGCTCCCCTGAAAGTTTCAAATGCCCACAAGGGGGTGTTATCGCCCACATTGAAAACCTATGATCTAAACTGTATTAGAAAGAAAAAACTATACGCTTTATATTCAAATCTAAAAGTTAGCCACAAAATGGTTAAAATATACGATATACAATACGAAACCAAAGTTTCCGACCGTAAATTGTAAAAAAAAGATGAAAATTTGTGAATTTTTTAATTATTTTTTTTTCATGAAACGATAAAAAATTTTGTTGAAAATATTGTTGATGATTCACTTGCCTTATAAAATATGTGCATTCTTATTTTTTTGGTATCCGTAATTTTATTAAGATGAGCTATTTTTGAATTTTTTTAAAGTTTGCATTAAAAATTTTAATATTTAAAAAATTAAAAGGTTTTTTATAATTATAAAATTTGAAAACGTATTTTATCACTATTCGGAAATAGTTTTTAGTCTTCGAATACGTTCCAAAACGGAAATATTTTTACCTATTGACAAAATACGTCCAAATTTTAAAGGGTCAAAATGATTCTCAGCAGCTTTATCAACAAGTGACAACACCTGTATTTAGAACTCTAAAACTTAAGTACATTTTTCTTAATGTACTAGTATTAATAAAATATTTTTTCCTGTCTAGTCTGTTAAAAATTACAATACACTGTTTATTTATTTCCCTTTTAAATTCGTTTGTCGATGCAAAAATTATTTTCTTTAAATTAACCTCATTGGGAATAATATATTTTGTTAAAATCGTAGGAAATAATGAATGTTCAATATTATTGTTATTATTTTGAAGTATGTAATTACTTAAATAAAAAGAAAACAATATTAAATTTTCCATTACTATCTAAACGTAAGCGATATTCGATTTTCCGAACAGTTTCCCGAAAACATAACATTATGTATGTAAATGCGTTCCTATCGTAAACAAAGAAAACAAAACAGTATCGTTTTATATTTCAAAATTTGAAGTAACGTGGTAAACTCTCTGCACTGTTATTTTTATATTATTATCATCTCGTTTCATCATCGCGTTCCAGGATTATCACATTACCCTGAGGTTCTAAGACTTTTAATTCTATTTATTTTTAATTTTGCAATTAATCGATATGATTATTTTTTCGAAAATCGCAGTGGTTTAAACAAAGTTAATTATTTTCATAAAATAAAATAACTTAACACAAACGTAAATCGAAAACAGAAGTATAATTACAAACTTTAAAAAAAACTTAAATAACATAATTTTTACTAATCCGTGCAAAACAGAAAAAAAAGAGTGTGCAATTCACACGCGGTAGAAGTGAAACCTTCGAAAAACTAAAGTAGACCAGTGCGCTCAAAGAGCAGACCGACAGACTACGAAGCACCGCACAAAGAGGAGAACGATTAGGGGGCATCCATTAATTACGCTAGCTGTTTTTTTTTTTTCAAATTAGACCCCCCCCCCCCCTCTTGATGAGATTAAGTGATATTTGGTGGGACCCCCCTACCCGTCACGTGAGACTTACACTACGATAATAGCCATTAGATTTTTTCAGCCGGCAAAATGAGACACTTCAAAAGAAGTGAAACAATTTAATTTTTGATTGGTGAGATTTTACTGAACCCCCCCCCTCCATTTTGAGCTCATGTAATTAATGAATGACCCCTTATACTATCTCATTCTCTCGCAGGCTAAATCCTGTAGATGTTTCCTGTAGACGTGTGTCTCTTTTTAGCGTCGCTAGTTTTTGCTACATCGAATTTTATAGTTTTATATTTTAACGGTGCTAAAGAAGTTTTCACTTCAAAACGTAGTAACAAAAAAAAAAGTTTTTTTTAAATCATTTAAGATGTAGTTAGGTACAGAAAATAGCGATAATAGAAGTTGCAATTTAGAAAGACGAAGGTACATAATAAAATAAATTGATAAACGCATACTAAAAATTAATTCTTTCATCAAGTAATTATAGTTTATGTTTAAAGGGAATAGCGAGTTTAAAATTAATAATTCTTGGGAATTTATATTGAATTTTTTCGATTGAAACCGAATGTATTTAAAAATGGGGGGACCAGATCGAGGAGTTATATTTGACTATATACAAACTAAGGATGTATACAAAATGTTTAATGTTGATTTTCCTTAAACCTCTGGAATTTCGATGAATGAAGCCAAGCATTGTCATTCCCTTATTATTGATTGTTATTAGCGGATTTAATTATTTTAAATATTGTTAAATCGTCTGGAAACATCGTTTTTAAACTAATATGATAACTGTTGAAAGTCCTTGAAACGCCATACATGTTCATACATACATACCTACAGTTCATAACAATTATATTTACTTACGTAGTTATACGAAAGCTGTCCGTAAAATAAAGTCTCCGATGTGCTGCGGTCGCGAGGAACGATTTTACGAGCGATCCGGCAACACTGGCGTGTAGCCCCATGCCAAATCTCTACTATGCTTAGTCTCGGCGTAGCAGCCGTACGCGATGGAGCTTCCACTCGCCGTACCCACCAGTTGTGATTTACGCACTGTAATTCGTTTTTAAACTTCAGCGACTTCGTCGAATGACGAAATTGTTCTTTTATCTCTGGTATCGTATTTTTACCCAGGTTTAGTTCAGTTCAGTAACAATAGAGTCCAACGATTCCTTGCCATCGATGTCGTAGCACTCAAGAAATACGCGGGCTGCTTCGACCCATTGTTGTTTGTGATCTTCGGCGAGCATTTTTGGGACCCAGCTTGCCCAGACCCTATAGTATCCCAAACGTTCTGCCAAAATCTTGTAAATAGTGGTCTTACAGATATCACCGGCAAGCTTTTCATCAAAGACGTCTGTACGTCCGTTTTTAAATTCTTTGCAGCGAGGGCACGCGTTTTTTGCGCTCGTACACCATTTTCCTTCACGTTTGACTTAGCTGAGAAAAATTTTTTACTGGGGTTTTGTTCTTTGCACATGAAAAACGAATTACAAACACCTGGTAGGTGCAGCGAGTGGAAGCTCTATTGCAAACGTCTAATCAGAGAGGGTAGCAGAGTGGGGGGGGGACAAACTATACGCTTGTGTTGCCGGATTGCGCACAAAATCGTTCCTCGCGGCCGCAGCCCGTTGGAGATCTCATTTTACGGACAGCTCTCGTAATAGAAACTAAATAATCACATGATGTGCCTATTTCTCAAAAAATTTCAACACGTTTATTGTTAATGATTTAATCGATCAGATGACAAATTTAAAGCGTGATAAAGATGTGCTAAATTAAGCGGGGTTAACCTTTTTTAGGTATTTTTTGCCTTCCTCTGAATACCAAATTGGCATATTTGTTTATTAATGTTGCTAAACTCAAAATACAACTGTCCACATACCCAGCTGTCGTAAATCAAAACACACATGGTTATGGCGGGCTGCCATTTTGTAATTTACGTGACAACTTTTTCCAGGAGGTTCCTATTAAAAGTGCAATGCAATACATTCCATAAATGACAATGTAACAAAAACAATTTACATAAAAATATTTATTTCGGTTGTGATTTCATTGGTCTGTTTGTAACTCTGGTTTCAGGAACTGTAATGCAAATTGTCAGGAAAAGGAATTACATATAAAAAGTCATTCATATGATTGTTTGCACACAAAAAACCAATTCCAGCAGTGTAATTGCCCGAATATAGATAAAGTGTACCAATATACATACCTTGGTCTTACAATAGATGTCAACTTTAACTGGTCAAATCATATTGAAAATGTATGTAATAGATTAAGATCCATATTAGGAAAATTTTACCACCTAAAAATTTTTGTTAATAAAAATATATTATACTGTATATACAACGCATTCGCAGAATCACTTATAGGATACGGAATAAATAGTTACGGATTAACGTACAAAACATACTTAAATAAAATAGAACAATTACAAATCCGTTTCCTAAAATTGATATCAGGCAAAAAAAAGGTCCAGTTATGTGAAGGTGATTATAAAAAAAATGTTCTCCTTATGTAATGTCCTCTCTATACACAGTAAGGTAAATTACCAATTAACTCTAGATGAATTCTGGAATACAGAATTCAAAAAACCTGTAAACCACAACTACCCTACTAGGCATAGAGAAGCACAAATGTTTATTGTCAATAAATCTCCAAATGTATACGGAGATAGAACAAAAAGTCATAAAATTCCGGAAATATTTAACGCATTACCTGAAAATATCAAAAATGAGACATCTTATTCAAAAATCAAAACAAAAGTTAAATCTTTCTACCTCCGAAGAACATGAAATCAAATAAAATAGTTCCTATCTATTTATTTTCTCACCGTATGTTTGTACTGTGTAAAATATTTTTACTACAACACAATTCATAAACATTAAAACATCATAATAATTAGTTTGTCGTAATAATTAGTATTTTAATATTTGCCTATTTTGAAGAAATAATTAAGTATTATATTTAGTTATTATATTTACTATGTAAAACTGAAAATTATACTGTTTTAAATAATTAGAAAAAAATGAGAGATTTCTTACAATCAAACTGATTGATCAGTTTCGTAAGATTTGTAAAATAAAACATTGTAAAATTAAAACTGAATAAACATATTTAAAAAAAAAAAGAACTTTTGATTTGAATTTAGTTTAATTTTCAAACTTGGAAATATTTTGTTTCGAGAATTCTGACAAGCGATATGTTTCCTTTCAATAATATAACATTTTTAACAGAACACTATTTTTGCTATTTTCTAAGTTGGAAATGATTTGTCGAGATTTCAGACTATTTCGATGAGATATAAATCGATAAAATTGGTTCCACTTGTTAAACCTCCAATAATGAGTATAATTTTCCATCGCTCTAACGCCGAACGACCGGAAAAACCCGAATCCGTTTCACGCAAACGGATTCGGATGCGCGTGGTAATAATAAAATACGCTTCGACGAGATGTTTATGCATGTATTTATTTTATTTTATTTTAAAATTGAATATATTTACAGTGGTTACACATTCTGTACTAACATACGCAAATTGCATCAAAATATCAAGAAGATCTGACCTATATGTTTGCTATTTATAGACCTACATTCTTTAAAAATCTCACACCTTTCCTAAATTCCATACAAAAACTTCTGGAGGAAATTTTAAACACCCAACAACTCATCTTAGCAGGAGATCTGAACATGAACATTCTCAATTGCAATCCGAAAACTAACTACTGAATATCTAAGTCTTTTAAGTCATTTTGGCCTTAAATCAACTATAAATTCTGCCACAAGAGCCTCCCTCGAGTCCAATTCTTGCATTGATCATATTTTTGCTAAAACCAAAAATATAACAATTTCATCCATACAACAGTCACAGATCACTTCACTACTTTACTCGGCATTCAAACGAACATCGTAAAAAATACGAAAATGCCTACAAACACCACACAAAACGTTATAGACTTCAAATCACTTAGGACAGAAATAAGTCATGAATCCTGGACTACAACTCTACAAGAAAAAGACCCGAACAAAGCTCTAAATGCATTCCTAATAACTCTAGAAACGTACACTACCAAACACACCACACTAAAAACTCACAAAAACGACGCTCACAAAATATTGAAAATTAAACGATGGATCACAGCAGGGCTAGTAAAGAGTATTCACAAACGAAACACGATGCACATGAGAGTAAATAAAAACCCATACGACAGTAAACTAAATCATGAATACTTATTTTATAGAAATCTCTGTAACAAATTGATTAAGCAGGCTAAATTCAAATTTTACAGGAATGAAATAGATAATGCCAGAAAGGATCCAAAAAAACTTGTAAAGTCAATAATATTAATAAATTGTCAATTAATGGAGAAATCCTGGAAACTAGCTGATTATATGAATTCTCATTTTTCCAACGTAGGCCCAGATCTAGCAAACAAAATCCTCATCAATACACTCTTTTAATATATATAAACTTATTTCTTCAAAATTCGCAAATTTTTTTTGGCTTCATTATTAATTTAATGAAAACAAATAACTTTGTGTACACCACTATTTAATTAACAATATCAACATGTTTCGAAAACTATGTTTTCTTCGTCAGGATAATAAGTTAATATAATTTGTTTGTCTTTTGTTATTTTTTATTAACTTATTATTCTGTGAGGTGAGTATGTCTTTCAAATGTAGTGTGAATTAATGTTTAACGTAATAGGTTCTTGAAGAAATGCTTGTATTACAAAGTTTTAAAGATATTTATTTTATTATTCGGTCAGAAAAAAATATCACGTGGATAACATTCTGAACTTCGTAAAGTGCTCAGCAAGTTATGGAAGTGGCCGGAAAGTGCTGTCACATAAAAGCTTTCAACCTAGTGGGGAAAGAGAGATGTTTAACATACGATGTGTCACTACCAGCTACTGATGCATGTAATGAGTGAGTTTTATTTGAAATCTTTAAAACACCATTAAAATGAAAAACGACGTGTTAACTCAATTATGGCCCCGAGGTTTATTTTTATTTTATACACAATGTGCAGTCGCTTAAGGGAGAAAAGTTGTACCGAATCACATAAAATATATCTAAGTAACCCCAAAGGAATGTGCAGAGAGGATGTACCGCCAAAAAACAAATGTATAAAACATATTCTCATCACAATCATCATCCTTATATTAATACGTGAAGCAAAAACTTTGTACCTCTTTTTACGAAAATTGCGCGGACGGAGGAGTATGAAATTTCGCACACTTATAGTTTATATAGAGAAGGAGTGCAGAATGCTAATATTTTTTTTTTAAATTATGCATAAAAAATATATGTCTTCAATAAAAAAAAACATTTCAATTATGGTCGAATTTCGACCATTGGGCGACTACTAGTTTAAATTACTTGTAAAATTAATTTGAGAGTACCCACGCGTGATACCCGTTCTAATGCACTTAACTTTGTTACCAATTCGACTAATAATTATTTTGAAAACTCTCCAATACAAAGACTTCATATACTCGGAAATAAATGTACTTCAATTGACGTTTATCGACATCAATCGATTTCTAAATTTAAACTCAGTATATCAGAACATTTAAAATAAAGCTATAAATATCATGCACTATATAGCACCTTTATCGATATATTATTGTAGCTATGTTTCGATAAACACGTACCAAATATGTATAACAAAGATTGCTAATTATAAACATAAATAATGACAATCTTATCTTATTTCTCTTTATAATTAAAATAACTATCTCACATTAATTTACGTGATCATAATATATTCTATTTTACCTGCTTTGTGTCATATCTAGTGTTATCTATGTTTTGTTTCTTATATCTTATGTTATCTTTTTTTTTTTCTTACAGTTATATTATGTTATATTATATTTTGTTATTTCCTATACTTTACCAAAAACATGTACTGCACTTTATGTAAAAGCCCTATGGGCGTTTAAATAAATAAATAAATAAATAAAAATAAATGCATCAAGGAAAAATCTACTCCTTTGTTTGCGCGCTGGTATATTCAGCCCGTAAATACAAAAAATCCACACTGTGTTTAAATTCGTTTGATACTCATTTACGTTTGAAATTTGTAAATAACGCACATAAAATTATAATTTTATAGTGAATATCATTTCGGGGATCAATTGTCGGCGGATCAACAATCATAATATGTACCGACGTAAGAATTGTAAATATAGACACAAAATCAATATAAAAAATACATCATTGAAGAAGAAGATAACACTTATAATCTAAATGAAAATATGAAAGAAAACAAGACACAGAAAAACAGAAAAAAAACAATGGTCGCAACTGGGACTCGAACCCAGACCTCTCGTCTAACCGGGACGTGCGCGTTTTCCAATTTCGCTATTGCCACCTTCTGTCAAACCGTCATATTTGTCAATCTCATATTTCAAATATTTAGAATCAACAATATTATCTTCAACTAGTTCTTTTTTCCGTATTATAGGCAACTACTCTTTTTATTGGAAACAATCATTCGATTTAAGAATTGGTTTGTAGCGAACCTATTAACCTGAATAGCGTCTCGGATAAATGTATCCGAATTTATTCATATGGAACTATTGACTTTATGAAAGTCTAAATGAATATTCAATTTTTTATGAGAAAAACTCTCTTTTTATAACTTTTGAAGGTTATTCCCATCAACGTAATATATCATTGAAGAAGAACAATTTTGTTTTTTTCTGTTTTTCTGTGTCTTGTTTTCTTTCATATTTTCATTTAGATTATAAGTGTTATCTTCTTCTTCAATGATATATTACGTTGATGGGAATAACCTTCAAAAGTTATAAAAAGAGAGTTTTTCTCATAAAAAAAAAAAAAAAATACAATTTAACTGAATCGTAAAATAGACATTTCAAAGAAAATAGAAATAAATAACTCAAATAGCATTAAAAAGAACCCTAAATGTTTTATAAGACCTCCCTTTTGAACAAATTCATGTAATCTAAAAACAATAAAAATAAAAATCGCTCGCCTCATTCAAATATCTAATGTTGTACACAGAATGTAAAAAGGAATGTAGAATTATTTGACTTTATTTTGGTACTCAATGCGTTATATATTTTAGAAGCGATGCACCACAAAACCATCGTTGAGCGAATGTGGTTCTAGTTTTGAGGACCACGCAACCCAGGTTTGATGAAAAGCGGGTGTGTGCTCGTCCTGATAAAGCAGATTCCCCGCTCCCGCAAGGAATCCGTAGACAACAATATCTGTGATACTTATCAATTGAAGGCATCGGTGAACTTGCTCTGCTTTTCTTATTTTCCATTTTACCATATACACGAGCTTTCCACTTTGCCATATACATGAGCTTTCCTAGTTCGAGGTTCGAGTTCTTAGCTTGGTGAGCGACGTGTCCAAAATATCTAAGTATTTACAGTTTATTTACATGTTCATATATTTTTTGAAGTTAAATTAATGCAATAATAATATTAGTTCAATGAATAATATCTCGTTACAACATAATTTCTATTATCATATCTATTACATACTTTAAAGAAAGAATGATTTGCACTATAAATAATTTATATATTGTAGTGTTTCTTAAATATCTCGCTAGGAGAACCCGTGCTGAGGTAATCACGTGTTTTTGATACAGGATTGTATTAAAGAATAATATTTAAAATGATAAGAAAGATAAAAAAATACATGACAAATATATATATATATATTTTTTAAATCCAACCAACTTAACTTATTTTTATTAACTCCACACAGGAGGCCCTAAGAAAAATAATTTTCCTCGGGGCCTATTTCTTCATTGGGGGTGTTGTGTGGAGAGTTTTTTGAGGAGAGGAAGAAGTGGTGGAAGGAGTGGCAAGATAGAGGCCAGCAAATCGTTTCACATCCGAGCCGTTGACTTAAGAACGAGTAGTAGAAGCAGTCTGTTTTCACCTAAAATGTCAACCGTTATATATTGGACCCGCGTTTGGCGTATTTCCCGACTGCTCACCGGTGCCGAAGGGATCAATGTCGCGAGTTCCTCGGAGAAACTTCCATTGTAATACCGGTAGGAAGCATAGCATATCTACCGGTACGAACAGCATGCCTGTGTTCTAAATAGTACCATCTGTTGAGATAGGAGAATTTATCAAACGGACCGCCCGGGCGCCCGTTTGTGCATAGAGTGGAGGGTTTTTTCAGATATTTTGGGGATTCAGACCAGAGATGCCAAATTCAATAGTGGGGCGCACTTGCAATTTGTACAGGGTCAGCAGTTGTGTACTATTAAATTATATGTGGGCCCTGTACAGTGCGCCCAGCTTTTAACTTGATTCTGGCTTCGATGGAGCCCCTTGCCGTCACTTAGAGTGACACCAAGCCTATCAATGCAAGATTAGTAGTTAGGAAGATTGCTTCTGTTGGAGGAGACTGGATTGTCATTTCGATCCATTTTGGACGAAATCAGGCACGATTGGATCTTTGAAACATTGAATTCGATTTGGTTATTCGTACCATAAGAGGAAATTCTCTTGACGCGCGACGTATCGGTACATTCGAGGTCCTGCACGCTGTTGGAGTGTGGGTATTTTTGGGAATTGTTAAACAAAATACAATTTGGACTGCAATATCATACGCGTAACATACGACAAAAGAGTATTGATTTGCAACAAAAACAAATATAGTAATTATAAATGTTAATGTTTTTTATTAATTATGTTAGATTTGGTGTTAATGTTATTAAAAAAAATCTGTATTTTCCTTTTTTGTTTTTATCCAGGCCGGAACATTACATTTACATACAGGAACATATATATACATGTTCTGTAAGGATTGTTTAAATTATGTAAGGTATGTGTTTAATTGCGTAGAGCTTACTTTAAATATCTATGCCTTTGCGTGAGTAGGTAATTTATTTAAATGGGATACTACAGGTGTAGTTTATTGAAGACCTGGCTGTGACTGTAGATTGGGACTGTAAGAAATTTGGAGATTGGATTTGAAAAGATGAAGGAATGCGGAAATAAAGTTGTCTAAAATGTCATAATTGTTGATGGTCTATTTTGGATTCCAAGATCATTGATCGTTCGTGGGGCTCGTGACTCGCAATCCGAAGGTCGTGGGAAAGAATCCCGGCGTGCCCAAATAAATTTTATGTGATAAATTTGTGTTATTTCAAGATCGAGGTGCGCAAATTCCCGGCGTGCGCAAATAAATTTTATGTCATTAATTTGTGTTATTTCACAATCAATTCATTTAAAATAGTTTATTTCAGAATGGAAAATATTCTCAGTATCGCCCTGGTGTAAGACCACCATTCAGAATCGAAAGTTGCTGAAATTGTTTTAGCCATGTTTGGTAACCATATTTAAAAAGCCAAGTAGTTCCCCACCTTCCTCTTCATGCTTCATTGGATGCCATAGTCTCACAGGTTCCAGACAGGAGGAGCTAGGACCGTTGTGAGGTTTTGATATAAAAAAAAATAATTTCCGTTCGTTTTGTTATAATTCGTAATCGTTCCGTTTTGTTTCAAAGACGAAATCATTTTTAAAGATCTGATGATTAATGCACAACGTAAAATAGTTAAAACGCGAAAAATAAAGCTTAAAATTCAACATCCAATTTCTCCGCCCGCCGTTTGACAGTCAAAGTTCCGCGGCTTTGCCATTTACAATCACAAATTGTATTCCCTTTGGTCAAAAGCTGGTTGTCAAAACCGTTAACACATTTGTGAATTTATAAACTTTGAATTGCACCAACCTATAGTTTGCGCTTGAAAATTGTTTTGGCGCTGGCAAAGTTTGCAATCACTTATATCCTATATGTATGATATTGATTGTGTATCGTATTGACTACGAAAGTAAACTTTGGTGTGTAAAATGCAATTCGATATGGCACCTTGTGCGGGGAATTGTAACTCGTGACAAGTCTGCGGTTAGTCGCTTTATGAACGTCGATGTTATTTAAAATTTCTCTATTTTTTTTACAAATTAATATTCCTCAAGTCTCTAGTTGTCGAGAGTAAATCGGACGGTCGTAATTATATAAAGTAATTGAAAAAGTCACGCTTCAGATGATGAATTTTCACCAAGCAACGGATATTAACGCGCAATACGATAGACTTCCAATTTTAATTATTTATAAATTTTAATAATATTTTATAAATTTTTCATAAATGGCGTATAGGTTAGGTTACATACATATAGTATTTTTGTTTTATAGTTCTCAGTTTTGAAGAAGAGCTTTTTGCATTTAAATGAGTTTATTGAAAAAAGTTATGTCGTGTCATTTACAAAAAAACATATGTTACAATGGAATGATTTTAGATTTTCACGGCCAAAAATATTTTCGTTATTTGTGTTTGGGGTATTATGGCGTGTTCCGCTACCTCCTTCTTTGGCCAACGTTTCGGACATCGTTACAGTGTCCATCATCAGGGCAGATATGTAATTGAACAACAAATATACAAGACCTGCTGAGGTCTGCAACCGGCCATTACTTAGGATTTTTTTCTGAAGTCCTGGGAAGACCCAAAGCTCAAAGAGCACGCCAGTTTACGGAGGCATTTAAAATTAAAAAAAAATAATAATATTAAGAGACGGCGGAGCCAAGCTCAATAGTTCTTGGTAACCGGTAATTGACGCCTACACCAAAGCTAAACGCAGAAAACCATTTTGAAGTATATTGTAATATCAGGTCGTAGAAGAGTAGAGCTGGCAACGGTATCGCTTCTTATAGATACTTCACCACTATCAATTATACAACATATTCTGATGGACCTAAACAACAGATTCAGACGCGGACGACTAAACGAGCAGTGGGTATTCCAAACTTCTAGACCCCTCACATTATAACTTATTTTTATATATCTACTAGCTTTTCCCCGCGGCTTCGCTCGCATGGTATTACGGGAAATTACTGTAGCGCTTGCACTTATCAATTATCTCCCCCCCCACCCCTATCCCCTCCCGCATTCCATATATTCATTCCCTTACATTCAGTTTTCAAATATCTCGCCTACCATCTAAATTTCATAATGTTATAGCTCAAAGAAAAAAAGAATTACTTTTCCAATATTGTTCATACGTTCGGAATTTATGCGCTTACAAACATTTCAGATGTTTATTTTTATTTAAATATTTAAAAAAAAAATACTCTATTTATCATTCAGTCTTTATAATCGTTACGAATAATATTTTTAATATAGGAACTCTCATCTGACATTTATTCCAAGCTTGTCCAAAAAAAAAAAAAACGAATTCTTATATTTGAATTTTCTGCAGGAGTATCTGACCAGTAGACTGAGTACCTACCAGCATAGAACCCAAAAATATATCAACATTGTTTCCATGGAAAAGATTTTTTTCTGACGTTAGCAAAAACTCGCTTTTGTTAGCGACAGAAAACGTATAACAAATATAATATATTAATATTTATAATTTCATAACGTCAGAGCTTACCATCATATACAACCTGTAGTCTGCGCATATAATTTAGCTTTATATTGGTGAAAGAATTATTAAAGTCTTTATATTGTGTTATGCGTGAAAAGGTCATAAACAAACTCGAGCAGTTTCGCATTTATAATATTAGTATGGATTTATATGATATTGTATAAAATGTATGTTTATTCCAAAATCCCATAAATTATGTAACTCACATAAAACAGACATACACACAATGCAGGACTTCATATAGTGAAGGCCATTTAGTTTCATGTTGACTGCCGGCCGAATCTTCCCGGAAGAGGATTTTCATGGTTTCCTTATTCCCGAAGGCAAATGCGGAAGAACTCTATATTTAAAGGACATGACTGTCTATTTTTCTTTCCTAACATAACACAAGCAGACACGTACGTATATATGCCCCCTGGCTGCTGATACTTATGTTGATGCTATGCAAAATATGCAATTTTAGAAGGGTTTTTAGAAAACAATTTTTCCGTACCGACGAAACACAAGACCTCAGGTTACATTTTAAAATACTCACATGAGGTAAAAATTGCGATGCGCAAATGACGCCGTCCTATTTATATAAAGAACATTAACTTTAAATTCAGTAAAGTTAAGTGATTCACCTCTTCAAGGCATTTACAAACAACTTCCGAAACGTTGACTAAAGAAGGAGGTGGCGCGACAAGGCCAAATACCCTAATAACAAATAACGAAAATATATAATGTTACAATGTTTTTTTTTTTTTTTACATGAGCTCCACACAGGAGGTCCTGAGGAAAATAATTTCCATCAGGGCCTATGTCATCTTTGGGGATGCTGTGTGGAGGGTTTTTTTAAGGAAAGGAAGGGGGCGAGAGTTATGGGAAGGAAAAGGGTTTAAGGGGTGGGTAGATTTGGGGTTCAGTGTGTCCTGATCATCCGCCTTCAAGACCTAGACAAACCTCACCCCATGAACCCGGGCATCCCTGCTAAATCACCAAACGTAGCGAACCACTTGGGATGACCTATGGCAGAGGTGTTGGTTATCCAATAAAGGTTCCCGGGGCGGCGGTACCTATTCCCGCCTCCTAAATTGTATTTATTATAATATATACCCCCATAATTAAGCTAAGCTCGTGTATTTTTTATTTTTTTTTATTGAATATAATGGTACAGAGGTTACATGTTTTTTTATAAATTAAATAAAGTTTTTCTTTAAAAAATTCATTAATTAATAAGTATTACACCTTTTTTTAGAGCAGAGCTCGAGTAAAAAAGGCGGAGAAAACGAATGTAAAGCACAATTTAACAAAGGAAAAAACAGTAATTTTTATTATGTGTAATTATGGAATTTGTGTTTTTATAATACTTTTGTTTTTTTTTGCTTTGTTTATACGTTATAATAATAATAATTAATTCCGGGAAAGGGAGAACTTAGTGCATCTTAAAGTATATAGAAACAGGGGAGAAAGAACAAAAAAACAAAAACAAAAATACATGGAACAAAAAAGACGTCATTTGTGTGTAGCATTACTTGTGTTTCCTGTCCTTTAATCCTGCAGCTCAAATTCTTACGAAGGTTACAAAACCAGGAACTCATCCCTCCGTTAGCGTATTGGAAGCACTGCAATATCTGGGTAGGCCAAACATCATGCGATATGCGTTATTATATTGCACGCGAAGCCTTTCCATGTTGCTCTTCTCAAAGTAGACCGTGTCCTTCTCTATTATTTCTATCTATTAAATACTTATGTATATGTACGTATATGTGTGTACTTAGATTAGTTTATATTATTACTATCCTGAAGCTTAGTTATAATCGAAACTACTTGAATATTGTGTGTTATAAACGAAGTGGTTTAAAACGAAGTAATTTTTCATTTCAATTGTAATGTCAAGCCACAGAGATATTGCTTTCTTCGATAATGAATCGTATAACTTGAGATGGGTCGTGTTAAGACTCTCAATAAAAGTAGGAAATAAATTATATCTATTTTGAAAAAAAAAACAGTATAAAAATAAATTCAAAACATTGCAGAAGCGATACACATTTTATATCTAAATATCCTGCAAGGCAGTTAATTAAGGGGACCCAGTGGTCTAGAATTATTTTTTTTTCTCTAGAATTATTATTTTTTTTCTTAAGTACTTATAATACTTTAAAAATATACTGTAATTTTTTTGTAATGGTATTGACGACATTTAAAGTTCTACAGCCCATTTAGCAGATCAGCCCAGAAGCAGGTAAAAGGGCCGGGCGAAACTTCAAACTCTTATATTTAAAAAGTACTTTTTTCTGCATGGTGCGAGGCAAAAAAAAAACTACTCGGCCTATTCGTCTCAAATTTTACTATATTATTTTGTACACCAGTACCTATCGCAGGAACTAAAACAAAGTTTTTAAGTTGAATACTTCTATTTTTTTTACAAACAGAATACGATGAAAAAACAGTCTGTTTTCTTTATTTAAATTTCAACAACGCGCCATTTTGTCATTTTAAAAAAAAAAATTTTAATTCTAGTTCCTGCGATAACTACACTCATACTGATCATAAATATTTTTTGTATTTGTTTACGGATAAGTGAAAGAGCCAAAACTGGACCCACAACCAAGGTCCGTACTTATGAGGAGGTCAACTTCAGCGCAGTTCCTTAACTACTTTGAATTTTTTTTTTAATAATAATATTTTTGTATACTATTAAAGTCATTTAATATATCTTTAATGTTTGTATGGCATTGTTCACTATTTACATTAAAAAAAATCCTAAAAACTCAACGAATTTATGGGGTCTAAACCACCGGGTCTCCTTAAGTAAGTCTTCCCAGGGGCATTGGTAAGTTAGTCCTGCACTTAAAAAGAATCATAGGTCTGTGTTGGCGACCTTGCGATTGTAACTTATTTTTGTTTTTACTTATTATTTTACTTTTTGTTACTTATTTCCCTTAGCGCCCTTGAGGAGGTTTTTCACAAAAACGGTAATACAAATCATCTGAATATTATTATTATTAGTTAGTTATCTGCTTGTACAACAATTTGTTATTTCTATTAATGGTTTCTACGCATTCTGTGTATATTAAATAAATAAATGTTGAAACTTATTTCAATCACTGCGGAAATGTGAAAAACACCGTCAAAATTTCATATCGGAGCAAGAAGTCTTTTGAAGTTGGATAATTGGTTTCCAAGGATTCGTTTGGTAACGAAAAAGCTCTTTTATTTCTAAAGGTTTCCATTCATCGTTGAAGGTATCGTAAAAAAGATACCGTCGATGTACAGAGTGGTCAAAATATATGAAATGATGTAAAAGATAAATTATTCCAGTTTTTGTCGCTCCACAGATACACAAAGTAAACGGCTGCGCCATTATTTTTGTGAAAAGATATAATTTCAAATTTAAAGTTTTTCGTAAGCGTTTTTCAACAGATTTGAATTATTAAGGGCTTTGATGGAATGCATTTTTGGAGTAAAAATATTTAGTATTCGATTTGTACAAAATATTTTATCTTATTAAGACTGTGAATATTTTGAAGGTACTTTAAGAGTAGGTTCAGCTAAAACTACGTGATCATCTAAGTATTTTACATGACTTTTATCTATTTATTTATTAGCAAAAACAGCATTACACCAATATATTGCAAAAACGGTTGTACAAGATACATAATCATTACGTTTACAGTTAAAACATTTATTTAATAAGTGCTATTTCACGCTTAAAATCATTGCAGGAAATGTGGAAAATATCCACATTTCCTGCAAGGCAGTTAATTAACCTAGTAAGTCTTCCCAGGGGCATCACCATTGGTAAGTTAGTTCTGCACCTGGGAAGAATCAAAAGCCTGTGATGGCGACCTCGCGTGAAATTATCCGGGACATAGAATCCTATTTCAGCCAGAATATCTGATACCGATATAAAACCATTTAGAAGCTTATATGCCATCAGCAGTAATGCGACATCTCTTCTGGAACTAAGGCTGCAGATACCCAGCATTCCAGAGATAAATGCTGTTGGAAACAGCCATGGGTAAAAACCGAACTCTCTCATATAGAGGTATCGTAAATTTTTTTTTTGTATATTCTCAACCATTAGTACATATACGATGTCCTCAGGTCCCCATATCTGAGATCCACTCTCGAGAATGCTACGCACTAAGCTGAAGTAAAGCAGCCTTATTACTGTAAGGTTGGTCAAATCCTTAGAATTGTGTATGACAAAACCCAGCATCTTTGTCGCTGATTTACAGATCTTTTCAATGTGAGCGTGAAATGTTAAGCGAGCGTCATACACAATTCCTACGGACTTAAGGGGTTATACGCAGTTAGAAGGCCGAAAAAGACGTTTTTTATAATTGTTTTGTGAAAAGTTATTTTATTTTATAAAAACCAAAATAATTGATACATTTAGTGGCAACATCTAAGTTTATAATGGCACTAATGGTTTGTAAAAATATTTATCTGTGTGCTCCTGTAGACGATCTCCTGAAGGTTTTCCAAAATAGGTGTTCGGCGGTGACCACGATTTCTCCGGTTTAGTTCATTCGAAATAAAAAAAAACCTAAAAAATTCTTTTAGTGAATAGATAAAACTAAATATTGACAGAAGAAATTATCGAAATTTTGATTTTTGATTAAATGGCGGCTTCGTAAAAAAAAAAACGAATTTTCGACCAAAATTGCCAAGTAAAATTTAACAAAAAAAATGGAATTAATCATTCGAAATCGCCATCCTTCGATTAGTACCTGAAAATTATATCTTAAAAGGTTGTGTTAAAATTTAAAACCGACCGGTTAAGCCGTTTTCTAGAAATCTTGGTCACCGACTTGAAAAAACATAGTTTTCAAAAAGACGCGTTTAAAGTTTCGGAAGAAATTTGAAAT
Organism: Glyphotaelius pellucidus; assembly: GCA_936435175.1. Lineage (NCBI taxonomy): Eukaryota > Metazoa > Arthropoda > Insecta > Trichoptera > Limnephilidae > Glyphotaelius > Glyphotaelius pellucidus. Next base: position 13,449,572 of record OW386544.1, on the reverse strand, counting down.
GATGTTCACTTATTTCGTATAAGAAATAACTCGATTTAGTCTTCAGGTATAAAATGAACCCTCCATACGATCATTTATGCCTAGGAATACAAAAAAAGAAAAGAGCGGCTGCTACTCCGGTCTGTACTTCGCCTACTTTCCAACAGTCCGAGATGTCTTTAACAAATATGTGTATATCTCGGAAAATACTTATCGGATCGATTTGAAATTTGAGGGAATATCATCAGTTAAAAATATACATTCCGGAAATACAAAAAAATATATTTTTTGAAAATTTTTACTGCCTTTAACCCCTTAAGAAGTCGGTTGGGAAGGTTGGAAGGTCGAAGATCTGGTAACAAACCATAGCTAAAACATTTTAAGTGTTAATCGTTTTGATTCTCTTGCATTCTTTAATCAAGGGGATACTGAGCGTCATCCACTTGGGGATGAGATAGGATTTTTAATTATGATATTGCTGAATTTTGTCTTATTCTCATTTGGTGACCTTTCCTATTGGAAAATCTATGATGAATTGTTCGTGTACTTTCCATCTTTGGAAATATTGCATGAACACTTCTATTAATTACGTAGGTTAAGATGTATCTTCCAGTACCTGCCCTTCTTTGAAAATATTGTATTTACGGTTCCATGCAAACTGAGAATAAAGTCAATTCAACATTTCTTTGAAAATTCATTAAAAGCTACGAAAAAAATAGCCCATAACCCTAGCCTAATGTAACCTATTTAACCAATTTTTTAATTAAAAAAAATTTATCACTCTTTATGACATTTCTGATGTGGTTCTGAGTTGGTTTTTTTTTAATTTTTTTATTGAACGACAATATCAAGTAAAGTAAAAATACAATATAAGGAAAATTAAAAACTTAAAGTGTGAAGTAGTTTGTTCTCAGTCCTCCTCACTAGGTATTCCTGTTCCGAGGCGGACTGAAAGTTGTTGTATGGGTGTTAGTCATAAATTCCTCCTCATCTAGTTTGTTTCCACAAAATAGAAATAGACAAGCTAAAAAGTGTTCATGTTTTTTATCTGTAAGTTGCGTTGGTGTTATTTTATAATTTTTATGATTTCCTCATCTTCATGTTTAGTTAGCCATAATTTGATATCTTTTTTGAACTTTAGTATCTCCATGGTGTTTTTGATTTCGATTGGAAGGGCATTATATAATTTTGTAGCATAGAAATGATGATTTTTCTGACCAAAAGTTGTATTTAATTTTGGAATGTTTGGTAGATTTGACGATTATGTCATTGTAGTATAGGTGTGTTGGTCATCGAGGTACTCTTTTTTTTCTTTAAATTTAAGTAGTGCATTTTTTGCGTACAGTTTTATAATGCTGAACACATTGAATTTTTAAAAAATTTCTTTTGATGGAGTTAATAAAGATCCTTTAGGATTATTTTTATTATTGCTTTTTGCGTTTTGACGAGCTGCTTCATGTGAATGAATGAATGTGAATGAACGAGCTGCTTCATGTGAATGTTACATTCTGAGTTGCCTGGTCACCTGTATTTACACTACTTTTAGGGAAGACTTGGTATCAAAGCTAAGATGTGTCTTCCTGCACCTTCCCCTCTTTGAATAAACATTCCTACAAGCTATGTAGGTATCGAAGTTAACGCTAAAGCTTTGAATGCATGAACACACCTACTTGTTACGTAGGAATCAAAGCTAAGATGTGTCTCCCTGTACCCTCCCTTCTTTGGAAATATTGCATGAACAATGAACACTCCTACCAGTTAAGTAGGTATCAAAGCTAAGATGTATCTTTCTGTACTTCCCTTTTTTGGAAATATTGCACTAACCCTCCTACTCATTTTGACCCCACGTGTTCGAGGTACCTACCTAATCGAGAGAGATCACTTTTCTCGAAATGTTCCGTGGTCATAAAATCTTTTCCTCCCATTTCCCACTGCCGCGCCTAAGGAAGTGGGCGTTATGAAAAAATATAAATCATTTACGCCGTATAAAAAAATACCGCAGAGATATTAAACGAAAATGCGGAATGGATTAGAACAGACTTCGTGAAAATCACTTTATAAAGATGACAGCTTTGGAAAAAAGCGTCCAATGATTCTAAAAAAAAATGTAGGTTTTAATAAATACTTAATGGATACACGACAGCACTCGTGAGCGGATTTTTCACATAAACAACGCTTTACAAAACATCCAAAGAATTCAATTTATAAAAAAGGATAGGCTGTAAAACTATTGAATAAAATTAAATCAGAAATACTTATTAATTACGGTTGTGCCTCTGTCTGTGACTCTGGTTCAATAAACTTTGGAACTTTTCTTTTGAAATTAAGTTTCATTTTTAAAATCTGTTATTTTTTTTAATCTATTTTTAGATTCTTTCAAATTTTTTCACATAAAAAACACCACGCTTTATATATCAAATCCAAAATTATGATTCCAAAACTCTCAACTGCAATTTAAAAAAAAAATAATGAAACCTTAGGATTTTTTTTACATGAAACGAAAAAAATTGAGTTGACGATAACGTTAAAAGAAACGAAATAATACATTAAAAATATTTTTTTCATAGCTTTTAATGACTTTTCAAGGAGGTGTTGAGTTGACTTTATTCTCAGTTGGCATGGAACCAATAAAACACGTTGTTATGTGTGCATGTAAGTTTAGTTATGGGAAGCCTAAAATCTCGGAAAGTTCTCATAAGACAATAGTGTACATTTTCAGGGTATGTACTAATACCCTGCAGATAATAAGAGAGGGTGTTATTATAAATTGTTTAGATACTATCATATTTACATCTTAACTCTAGTAAAAATATTGCTTTTCATATTGAATGTATTTGTTTGGAGAATTAAAAAAAATTCTAAAACTTATTTTATATGATTTGTCAAGAATTCATACCATCCCATTTAGATGAGACACTAAGGATAAAAATGGTTTCACTTTTTTAGCTGCAAATGGTCCATTTTGCCCTCCAACTCTCCCAACACTGTAATGCCGAATGACCGGAAACAACCATTCCCCGCTCACTGCTAGTTGCGTGATATAGTGGAACATGTTTTGACGAGATATTAATACACAATAGCGCCTATATTCGGTGATTTTTCACGGGTCTGCGCTAGTATTAATGTATTTTACACATACTAGTTATTAAAAAATCGTTATTCTCATTAGTTACAGAAAACATTTCAACCATAATGGGAGATTATGGAAGATATGACAAGGAAGCGTGCCGACTGCCGCCAAACTGTACACACTAAGCCAATGAGAGTTACGCGTCTTTTATTAGATAACCAACACCTCTGCCATATGACACCCCGACTGGTTCATTACGTTTGGTGACTAACCCGGTGCCCGGGTTCATGGGATGAGTTTTGTCCGGGTCTCGGCGGCGGGTGTGTCTGCCCACCAACTGCGAGGCAGACCTGGCTGAGGGAGACCTTTGGATCTCTCCAGCAAGACTATCTCGAACGCTGCCTTGCACCACACTTTGATTCATACCTTCGTCACTACTCATACATTTTTCCTTCCCAGAACTTCCTCTCATTTCTCTACCTTAAAAGACCCTCCACACAGCATCCCAAAAGATGAGACAGGCTCTGAGGGAAATTATTTTCTTCAGAGACTCCTGCCTGGAGCAAATATAAAAAAAATATTAAAAATGGTTGGCGCCGCTGTGTCAGTATTGTATATGCGGTTTCATTCTTGTTTTATCCTAATTTCTAATTGTCCGTTTTTCGATAATCTATCATTATAAAAGTATGATTGAGAAGTACTTTATTCCAAGAAATTTTGGTTTAAATTTGATACTATTGACGAAGACTAAAAGAGTTTTGTTTCTTATATTTTGTGAATTTGGAGCATTCCCTTCAGAGTGTTTACGGAAAAAAATGTTAAGATACCAACGTGTAGTTTTATTTCTTCTCGGAGACGCAGACGTGTAGAGACGAAGCTCGGACACTAAATTCCCAATCTAATAAGGGATGAAAAAGAGCCTTCGGGCGTGTAATTTATAAACTTTGTGACAATCTTGTCGTAAACTTGCCCCTAATTGACGTTGATATATATTGTGATTACGGCGATGGAATTGGTGATTTGAAGAAATCCAGAGTGGTATCCGTATTAAATTATGACATTGGTTCACGCGTAATCTTCACATGAAATATGAAACCCGAAATAATATCCTTTTACATATTATTAAAAACAAATTGTTTGGCTCTTACCGTTCTAGGATGTTCTGAGTCATCTTTTCAAAGTGTACAGATAAAGAAAATAGTAGGAATTCTCAGTCAAATATTGTTTAACCCCTCAGGTTAATTTGTTCGGTTTTGGAAACAATTCGTATAGGTCACACAGAAATCGTTGTGTCTTCCTTACTGTAATGATTATAAATATGAACTAAATGGTGTTACAAAGAGAAAATAACACGCCCTATGTTCAAATCAAAGAAATACCACAAACTTATTAATATGTACAACTTTATGAATCCAAAGTTTTCCGCCGCAATTTGAAAAAAAAATTTAAAACCTTGGGTTTTTTTTTTAATGTAATAATTATTTTTAAATGAAACGACAAAAAGGTCAGTTGACAATAATACATTTGCCCAACAAAATATGTATTCGTTTTTACTTATTTTCGTTATCAGTGATTTTATTTGAAAAAGGAAGGTTGAGCCATTTTTATTTATTTTTTTTTTTTTATGTTTGAATTAAAAATTTTATATTTCAAAAATTACATGATTATTTCGAATAAGGAACTCCAGTGAAAAACATTATGGCTTTAAAAAAATATGTTCATATAGACCAATAAACGCTGATTGTGAATATATAAGTTTTATTAAATAATATTTAACGTAGAATTTAAAAAAAATGTATTAAAAAGTCCATTTTAAAAGGCGTCATTAAAACACACTGTCAAGTTGGTATTATTGAATTTGTGAGGCGTGACGTCACCGCGTCCATAATTCTCCAGTCACCGTCATATTTGCATTGAAAATATGACAAGCCATCCAACATGCCGTGTTATTGGTTTATAGAGATTTAGACATATAATAGTTATTGTTTTAAATGAAACATTATTTAGGCCTAAATAATTCAGAACCTATTAAAAATAGAGTATCTCTCTTAGTTTATCTATATTATTTTAAATATTCAAAAACCTTAACTGTCTAAAAACATCCTGCATTGCCTGATTTTCAAAATGGCCGGCGAAAAACAGCTGTTTGAGCACTACAGGCCGCCGCGCAGAAAAGTAAAGACCGAAAGTAAGAAAACGGTTTACAGCGCAGTTCACTGTGAGACTTTTCTGCGCGGCGGCCTAAAGTGACGTCACTCTCCGAACTCTACTGTGGGGACGTCTAATATGCCTACATATAATATTAAATAATGCAGACCTTGGAACAATAATAAACTATTTATTAGGTGCGGTCACAGATGTATTATTGCATTTGGTACAAAACAATAACAGTAGCGATGAGATGTTGACATTTTACCTAGTGTTTTTCTATATTAAAAAGCAGTTAATCTTGAATAAAGAACGCCTCGACTTCTGACACTCTTATTGATTTTCCATACAAAATGACAACACCTGTTGAAGATAACTGAAAATTTTGGCCATGATGACGTCACACGATTCACACTGATTTCGGGGGATCTTGAAAAATTAAAACTTTGTTAATTATTTTAACTATTAAAACTAACTATAAATATAACTATAAAAATAGATTTCGGGGGATCTTGAAAAATTAAAACTTTGATAATTATTTTAACCATTAAAACTAACTATAAAAATAAAAATTAGGTTATTTAAGTAAGAAGGTCTTTCTTTATTCACTAATAAAAATTTAAAAAAATTGGACTGGAGTTCTTTATTATAAAATTTGAAAGCGTATTTCATCACCTTTCAAAAACACTTTTTGGTATTCGGATGTATTCAGAAATATTTCATTTATATTTTATTGTAAAGCCGAAGTATTTTGACCTTCCGACGAAATTGGCTCGAGGACTGAGTGGTTAAGTTACATTTCATATAAACAAACTTACAAACATATCTAATGTAAAAAAAACTGCCACAGGAACCATTTGTTGATTGACTTAACATTTTAAGTATTTCAATTTGTGAGGCTGCAATGGGTACCGCCGTCCTGGAAATAATTTACTGGATAACCAACATTCCTGCCATAGGTCAACAAAAGCAGTTCACTACGTTTGGTTACAAATTTTAGAAAATGCAAATCAGACTACAATCTGGTCAAAGTTAGCAATCTGGCCATCTGATCAAATAAAGGCTTGCTTAGATAATTAGATATTGCAGCAGATTTTTAAAACCGCAAATGTAACATACAAACAATTTATAGTTGAAGTGCCACACGGTCGAGTTAGAATAATCGTTTCGACCAGTCAAAGAAAAAGTAAAAAGACATAAAATGTGGAGAAGGGTTAGTTAACAACTGAGCCACATATATATGAAGGTCTAGATATTAGGTGTGTTGATAAATTAACTCTTATGATTATGATCAATTATGGTTAAAGCTTTGTCTGGTGGCGTGATTGATCAATCGCTAAAATAAAACCTGTTGCTCCAAATACGGGAATGCCGTTACTCTCCATACTCCATTACCGATCAAGAGTTATTCGTTATGCTCCATCTATGAACCTTCGTCTCGACGAACTTTGTCGAATGTTTCTTTTATGTATATTCTTGAATATCGAAGGATGGAAGCAGTGAGACTATGGCATCCCAAATTGGGGTATGTTGTGAGGCTGAAAGACGTGGGGAGGGGAAGGAGATAGGGAAGAGGAAGGGGTAAGTACTTGGCTATTCAGATCTGGTCACCAAACACGGCTAAATCCATTTCAAGCAATGTTTCAATTCTGGATGGTGGTCTTACACCAGGGCGATATTGAGAGTATCTTCCACTCTGGAAAGTTACGCAAATATACGATATATATATATATATTATTTTAAATGAATAAATTGTGAATAACACAAATTAATCAAATAAACTTTATTTGCCACGCCGGGATCCGATCCCGCGACCTTCGGAATGCGAGTCAAGAGCCTTAGCGCTGGACTACGCTGGCCGTCATTATATTGGCAGCCCTGTAAATATCTGTGCTTCCGATGTTTTGACTTTTCCAAAGTGTTTGATTGTTTGACTTTTTTGTTTGACAGTTTGACTTTTCCATTTGAAATTATGACCGCACTCTGATATTAATCTAGCGAAACGTTTTTGTTGGTCTCAAAGCATTTGCTTCAGGTTGCTCTACATTATATATTGGAGTGAATATCACTGGAAAATCAGTCATTATATGAAATCTTAAAACAACTTTCTAAAAACATACGATGCCTGTCCGAAGAGCGCGCGGGAAACGATCTTAGGTTAAATTACAATGTACCTACTAGATTTTGACAGTTTTGTCACAGTCGTTCAACCTACTCATTCGTGGGGAATGACTTCTGACGTTTGGCGTCTAAAAATGTACCTTCAACGAGACTCGAGAATAGCAAAGTCAACCGAAGTATGTACTTTTGACGGCGTTTGCGAGTGACCCGGATTGAAGAAAACGATCTAGAGTTGGGACTAAACAACTCCCACTAGATTTTTTGGTCGACGTATCTATAAATCACAAGTGAAGGGAAGAGCTTACGTCATAGGCAAAAACATGAGTATTTAACAATCACGCTATAAATTATTACTTATCGAAGCAATTGGGGTCAAGCCTTCTTCTCTGTTACCAGGAGAGCATAAAAGAATTGGGGTAAAGTTTCACCCTGCGAGCGTTTCGTCTACCCGGATAGCAGACGCCAGCCTATGATTATGTATGTAATTTAATCTGGTGGGCAAAGGCAGTGTTCCGATAATCGACGCTACTGGAACCGTGACTTGGCGATTATTATTGAAACACACAGGAAACTCAACTAAGCCGAGTTTGTGATCTATCTCGACAATGCACACGTGATTTAATTAATTTTATGCATCAATTTGAATAGAATTATAAAATTAATTAAAAATTCATAATCATGGAACTATAACTACATAGGTGATTTTTATTAATAAATATTTATAATCCAATTTAGTCATCATTTATTATTAAACTAGCCCCGCTGACAACTGTGACGGCAGCTGTGATCGAGGGGTAGAGCTCTTGACTCACAATCCGAAGGTCGCGGGATCGAATCCCGGCATGCGCAAATAAATTTTATTTGATTGATTTTTGTTATTCAAAATTAATTCATTTAAAAGTAAAATATTATATTATATTTCCGGCACGTTCCAGAGTGAAAGATACTCCCAGTTTCGCTCTGGTGTAAGACCAACACTCAGAATTGAAATGTTGCTTGAAATGGCTTTAGCCGTGTGACCAGATCTGAATATCAAGATACTTCCCCACCTTCCTCTTTCCCATCTCCGTGCCCTTCCAACAACCTTCAACCTTACAACATACTCCAATTGGGAATGCCATAGTCTCACTGGCTTTAGACGGATTCAGGTGGTACTCTTGTAAGGTATTCACATTAAAAAAAAGCGCAGACCCGTGAAAATCGATGATTATTTTTTCAATTTCAAAAAGATAAACAAAAAAATACATTTAAATAATTTTCTGTTAAATTATTTTTAATGTAGATAGGTATCTACTCTATCGCTTGTCTTGAATTATTCTTTAAAAAGCGGTTCCAAATTTGAAAATGATATTAATAAATGAAAACAAATAACTTTGTGTACCTACACCACTATTTAATCAACAATATCGACATGTTTCAAAAACTATGTTTTCTTCGTCAGGATAATAAGTTAATAAAAATAACAAAAGACAAACAAGTATAGACAAATGATAACATAGACAAAATATTAGAAAGGAGATGTGATTAATTACTTAAAACATCGTAAAAAACAATTTTATAAAATAAAATATAAAAATTATTTTAGGAACCTTTATTGGATAACCAACACCTCTGCCATAGGTCACCCCAAGTGGTTCGCTACGTTTGGCGATTTAGCAGGGGTGCCCGGGTTCATGGGGTGAAGTTTGTCTAGGACTTGGAGGCGGATGACCAGGACACACTGAACCCCAGATTCCTACCCACCCCTTAAACCTTTTTCCTTCCCAGAACTCTCCTTCCCTTCTTTTCCTTAAAAAAAACCCTCCACAGAGCATCCCCAAAGATGACATAGGCCCTGAGGAAAATTATTTTCCTCAGGGCCTCCTGTGTGGAGCTCATGTAAAAAAAAATTATTTTATCTTTCTAATATTTTGTCTATGTTCTCATTTGTCTATACTTGTTTGTCTTTTGTTATTTGTATTAACTTATTATCCTGACGAAGAAAACAAAGTTTTTGAAACATGTCGATATTGTTGATTAAATAGTGGTATACACAAGGTTATTTGTTTTCATTTATTCCATATATTCATTCCCTTACATTCAGTTTTCAAACATCTCGCCTACCACCTAAATTTCATAATGCTATAATAGCTCAAAGAAAAAAAGAATTACTTTTCCAATATTGTTCATCCGTTCGGAATTTATGCGCTTACAAACATTTCGGATGTTTATTTTTATTTAAATATTTGAATGTTCGTAAATATAATATAAAATACTCTATTTATCATTCAGTCTTTATAATCGTAACGAATAATATTTTTAATATAGGAACTCTCATCTGACATTTATTCCAAGCTTGTACAAAAAAAAAAACTAATTCTAATATTTGAATTTTCTGCAGTAGTAGCTGACCAGGGGGCTGAGTACCTACCAGCATAGAGCCCAAAAATATATCAACATTGTTTCCATGGAAAAGATTTTTTTCTGGCGTTAGCAAAAACTCGCTTTTGTTAGCGACAGAAAACGTATAACAAATATAATATATTAATATTTATAATTTCATAACGCCAGAGCTTACCATCATGTACAACCTGTAGTCTGCGCATATAATTTATCTTTCTATTGGTGAAAGCATTATTAAAGTCTTTATACTGTGTTATGAGTGAAAAGGTCATAAACAAACTCGAGTAGTTTCGCATTTATAATATTAGTATGGATGATGACGCCACAAAGTGAATTTGCGAAGTTTGAAGATGAAAATGATATGTTCAAACCAAATTTGAGTCCATTTTTTCTGCTAGTTCCACAAAGGAAGCCGTGAGGAAAAGAATCTCTCAGGGCCTATGTCTTACCTATGTCTCTTTGGTGTTATTGTGTGGAGGGCCTTTTAATGTAAAGGAAAGAGAGGAAGTTCTAGAAAGGAAAAATATTGATGGGTGGGTAGATATCTGGGGATCAGGAGTGACGGACGTATGAATCCATCCCTCCCACTGCAATGTAAGTCTATGGGTCAAGAGAGTCCGACTAGAGAGGACAAAAGGTCTCCCTCAACCAGTCTCTCCCGATCCGGCCCGCCACGCAGTGGGTGGGTAAACGGTGGGGCATCCGCCACCAATACCTAGACAAACCTCACCCCATGAATCCGGGAACCCCTGCTAAATCACTAAACGTGGCGAAAGATTGAATCAGATTGAAGATGGACAAACTACCAAGCACAGATAACCTAAATTTAGAACTGTTTCAAATTCTTACCAAAATATATTTTAAAGTTTAGTTTTTTTTTTTTTTTTTTCATGGCTTTTCACCCCAATCGAGTGTTCTGGCCAGTGTCAAGTGAATAATTTTATGAGTGTAATTTTGTGAGTGTAATTTTGGGTTAATATTTACAAATTTAGTTTCAATAACAAGAACCTATCTACATTATATAATAATACTATACAAATAATAATAATACGCTAAATTCTTACAATACGAGATGATTATAATTACATTTAACAACGAGGAAGCAACAGGAAATTGATAAGTATGTTGATATAATTTATTATGGATAAAAAATTAAATAAATAAATACATGGAACTAAACTTACAGTTACTAATTGATGCTGTTAATATTCAGGAAATTAGCCAAGACTTTATAAACGCGTTTATTTACAGAAGATAACAGACATGCAATGTTATAGGGGGGCAATATGCCTGAACTGATTAGGTGAGGGATGAAATTTTTGTATGAATTATTTAAAGGGCAACTGAAAAAAATATGATTGAGGTCCTCTTCACCAAGACGACATTCACACATCGCAGAATTCTTAACATGAATTTTTGTCAGGTGAACATTGTGGCAGCAATGCCCTATCCGCATGCGGCAAATGGAGGATGTAGAGAATTTGTTTAAAGAGAGTCTAGAAAACCACGGTTTTGAAGGAATCGTTGGCTGTATTGTGAAAAAGTTGTACCCTTTTGTTTTACTAGATTCAACCCAATGATTCTGCCATGTGGAAATCATGTTTTCTTTTAATTTTATGAGAACGTCATCGGGGTTTAAAAATTTATATAAAATATCACCGGAAATAATAGCATCTTTCGCCAATGAATCGGCCTTTTCATTTCCAGGGATACCGCAGTGACTAGGTATCCAAGCCAACACGGTTTCTTTGCCAGAGTCGGTTAATTTATGAATTAAGGTGCGGATTCCAACACAAAGATCGTCTTCTGGGTAATGGAAGGGTGAAGAGTTTAATTTTTGAAGTGCACTTAGGGAATCGGAGAGAATTAAGAAGTTTCCTATGTGATCATCGTCAATGTATTTGAGGGATTCAAAAATGGCTATACATTCAGCAGTGAAAACGGAAGCCTCTTTTGGAAGTTTAATTTTTTTATTGACTTGATCTGATGGACAATGGAATGCCGCTCCCACATGGTTTGATAAGTGAGATTTGGAACCATCTGTGTAAATAATTTTCCAGTCGGAATATTTCGAATTTAAAATTTGGATAAGCTTTCTTGGAGCTTCGTGGTTGTTAGTTATGCCGAGAGAAAGAAGAATATTTGGTTTACGTAAATGAATACGAAAGGGGTTAGCATATAAAGGAAGTCTATCAGATGGATTTAAGAGGGGTTTATATGCACTGTACGTATGGAGACTTTTAACAAGAAGAGGGATTGATTTGTTCCTCCAATATGGAAGTGATTGCACTTGAGCAGAGAGTGAGGAAATTTTGTCCATCAATGGGTGATTGGAGAGCCTAAAGCATTTAAATAAAAACTTGTCAGCCAAGAACTGTCTTCTGAAATGAAGAGGAGCCTCCACAGCCTCCACTTGTAAAGCGTTAATTGGGGAAGAACGCATTGCTCCGATAATCAATCTTAAGCTTTGAAATTGGATACGGTCCAACCTCGCGAGGTTCTTTTTAGAAGTGGGTTCGATGAGGAATGACGCGTAATCCAAATGACTCCTAACATATGCATTATAAAAAAGTTTTTGGGTGAATGGGTGACTTCCCGACCAGACCCTTGAAACGGCACGTAAAGTGTTGAGGCCAGCTTGACATTTGTTAATTATAAAATTAACATACGGGTTCCATGTTAACTTAGATGTTAACTCCATGTTAACGTTAACTTACCCCAAGGAATCTTATCTGTGCCTGGATAGGGAGAATTGAATTATTTATTTGGACTGTTACACGCGGAGTAACACGTTTTCTGGAAAAAACGATAACATTACTTTTGGACGGAGAAATTTCTAAGCCGTGATTCATTAACCAGATGTCAAGGTTTTTCATGCAAATGTTAATCACTTCCTCCAGAATAGTAATAATTCGTCCTGAAATATATATAAAAAGATCATCTGCATACTGAAGTATTTTACAAGATGGATGCATACTCCGATGCAGGTCAAAGGTATATATATTAAAAAGGATAGGACTAAGGACGGAGCCCTGAGGCAAACCCTTGTTTACTATTCTTTCCAGCGGAGGAGAATCCAGCACCTGGATTTGAATTTTCCTGGTAAGAAGGAGGTTAATTATAAAACTGGAAAGCTTACGAGGGATGCCAATTTTTAATAATTTACTAAATAAAACATCTAATAAAACATTGTCAAAAGCTCCGCACACATCAAGGCAAACACCGACAAGAAATTCATTATCAGCCAGGGCCAACTGGATATCAGAAGTCAGGATGGACACACTTTCGATCGTACTTTTTCGTTTTCGAAATCCAAACTGAGAGCTGGGAAGAATTTTTTCATTTTCTACATACCAGTCTAGGCGTCTTTTGATCATATGTTCAGCTATTTTAATTAAGGAAGATGACAAAGCAATAGGTCTGTAAGAAAGTCCAGAGTTAGGGTCTTTCTGGGGTTTCAGAATGGGAACAATTATTTGTGTTTTCCAGGATGATGGAATTTTGCCGAGTCAAAGATCAGATTTATAACTGAAAGAAAATAGTTTAGTGTGGTAACATCGCAGTTTTTAATAAAGCTATATGGAATTCCATCTACACCAGGGAATGAGTCTGTGAGATCGTTTAAGACCTCCCTAAGCTCTGTTAAATTGAAGTGGGTGTCCATCCAACCCCGTGTTTTAAATGAGTACGTGAATTCAGTTTCATTCCAATTACTCGCAGTTTGTGGAGCTAGTTTATCAGCAAATTCCTTCACCCACTCCGAAGAGAGTGGCCGAGTCACCGTTGGGATGTGAGACCCCTTAAATCGACGAATTGAATTCCAAACTACTGAAAGAGGAACTTCGGGAGATAACGATGAGCAAAATTTTTTCCAGCCTTGACGTTTTTTGTTTTTTAGAAGACGTTTGGTTTTAGCTTCAATCTGTTTATACTGAAGGAAATTCTCCATATTCATATTTGTTGAATAAATTTTCGCATATTTTTTCCTCATATCTACTGCATCTGAGCATTCAATGTCCCACCAAGGAGCTGGGGGAGGTTTCCCTTTGTTACGTGTCGTTTTAATGGGGATAAATTTTTCTGCGGCCGTAATGACTGCAGACACCAATAAATCGTAACATTCCGCAACATTTTCTGTAGTTGGAGAGGGTAGACTTTGCACGGAGAACTTTGCATGATTTGAATAATCATTCCAGTTGGCATTGGCAGTTAAGAACTTCGGTTTTCGACTACTGCACTTGACATTTTTGTTGGGGTGATAAATATTTGAGAATTCTATGAGGATAGGGTAATGATCACTCCCATGCGGGTCATCCAAAACCTCCCATAACAGGGATGCGGCTATGCTGGAATTGCAAATAGTAAGATCAACCATGCTGGGCCGTTGACCAGGTACCTGAAGACGCGTAGGAGAGCCATCATTGATGATACAAAAATCTAGTTCATCGAGTAGATCAACAATATCTCTGCCCATTCTGTCACAATTGTGAGCTCCCCATAATCCGTGATGGGCATTAAAATCTCCCAGAATAAGAGAAGGGGGATTGACCTTTGAAAACATTGCTTTCAGAACTGATTTTGAAGGTTTGTTAGATGGTGATATATACAAAGAAATGATTGTAGTGTCAAAAACCTTTGCGGCCGTTCTTGAATAGGACAACCAATTGGTTTTACATCTACTGGGGTGAAGGGTAATGATTTTTTAATGAAAAGGGCGGAGCCGCCCTTCCCATCTTGACGGTCGTCTCGAAGACAGTGGTATCCCCTGACTCTGAAATCAGAATCCGGTTCCAGCCATGTCTCCGAGACGACAGCCACTGCAATAGAGTTCGAATTTAATATATTTGAAAATTCTTCAGTTTTCTTTTTAATACTATGACAATTCCACTGAAGAATCCTCATCAGAGGAGCCATTTCTGGTTGAGTTAATAATATTGGTAATTTGTTTAGCAACGTGGGACGGTATTTGGATGTTGTTTTTATTTAAAGTTTGTAAAATATGTAAAAATGAGGTGATTAGTGTAGCGTTAAGGTCTATATTATAATTGTGTTCTTTACTAGATGACTTTGGGTAAGCATTGAAATTTGAACTGGAAGGGAGTTGTCCATTGGGGAACCACAGAAGGGATTCGTGATTGGCATTATTTTTTTTTGTTGGTAATCTAGGTGTCACGACCTTTTGAACGGTTTTTCTAAATGAAGAAGAAGTAGGTTGAGAAGTGGTGGAATTTTTTGAATTTTTGGAAGTTACTTCAGAATAAGATGGAATGGATTTGTTAAACATTCTTGATGCTTCCGCATAAGAAATGCTTTTCTCGGCCATTGTATGTTTTATATTGCGCTGTCTCGACAGTTCAGGGCAAGTTTTGCTAATGGACATGTGAGTTCCGGAGCAGTTTAAGCATTTATAATTTTCCTCGGTTTTATCACAGGAATCGCCACTATGAGACGAACTGCACTTGAAGCAACGAGGTTCAGATCTGCAGAGGTTCTTAGTGTGTCCAAATCTGCAGCACTTGTAGCACTGCACAGTTGGGAACACATAGAGCTCTACTGGAAGAGAGACGTTAAACATGCTAACATTTTGCGGAAGATCTTTGCTGTCAAAGGTTATAAAGTTTAGTTAAAAACCAACAAACAAAGTTCCACTAGTACCAGAAAGAGGTCGTATGTGAGGTCCTCTTGCTAGTATGTTCTGTTTTTTTCGTTTTCATGCAAGTCGAGTGAGAAGGAAGAAGACGATCATCGCTGACTTGCGTACGAGCTCTCTCTGGAACTAGTTTATTAATATGTATATTTACATTTAATAAGTATTTTTACATTGTATAAGAGAATTTTCATAAATTATATTTTAGAAGTGAAACTTCCTTAGGGCCGTTAGTGACTTGAAATCCGGGTGAAACGGAAATGCGTCACAACTCAGTTCTAAAAAATTTCTCGGTTCTAATATAATGCGGTAAGTTCGCGCCTCGGCGCGTGCCTTCGATAGCATTGTGGGCAAGGCGCCTGACAAGTCTCAGCGGCCAGAGAGACAGAGGGTTCGAATCCTACGAAATCCAAAAAAAGACATTTTTATTTTGTGAAATCAATATCCAATCATCAAACCACTTTAAAAAAACAAGCAAAAGAAAAAAAAGCCACATATAGCGACTTTCTTGTTTCACTTCTACCGCGTGTGAATTACACACTCTGCTTTTTTTTAATTAATTTATAAAGACGATCTAAGCCTTTGTTGAAATGAAGGTTCTATGTAACATGACCAGATCCAGTATTTTCTAACCTTAATCGACCTTAATCATATTATTTCTCTCTCCAACTTCTTTAACCATCACAAAAAAGAACTCCAATAAGTCACATCTACTGGCACTGTATAGTTGTAATTATTCTTGTGCTTTATCGCACAAAAAACAAGAGTTTTAACTGTCTAGAAACTGGAAAATAAACGATTTCAAAATGTTATATTAATTTAACGAAAGCTTGCTTATTTCAAATCGGAATTTCCAACAGTTGTTGGATGTAGTTTGTAAAATAAAGTGTTGTACATTTAATCTGACTCCTAAAACCATCTGTTGAAAGTTGAAACCATTGAAATAGCAAAAGTTAGAAACAAACCATGGCAATATTTCTGCCATTGACGTGTAGATTAAATTAGTTAGTGTAGTGAAAATGGTTTATAATTTGTTTTTGAGTAGTATATACAATTAGCATAATGTATTAAACGGACTTCAAAAAATGTATCATTATTATATAACGTTATTCCTCGATTAACAACATCAACAACCCAAAAAAAGAGGCCACATAAAAGGCATTGGTCTGAAAAGCTTCATTTGTTCTGTCAAAACAAATATTGTTCTCTCAAAAATTAAAAAAAAACTAGTCACATGAGACAGTACTTATGTACGTACATTTGGCTACAATATTAGGTCATTTTTACAAATACCAAATACAACAGTCTCTTCGTCTTGGGATTTTTTTTACATAAGCTCCACACAAGAGGCCCTGCGGAAAATAATTTCCCCCAAGGCCTATGTCATCTAAAGAGATGCTGTGTGGACGGTTTTTTTAAAGAAAGGAAGAAAAGGAATTTCTGGGAAGGAAATAGGTATGAGGGGAGGGTAGGAATCTGAGGGTCAGTGTATCTAGGAGTAACGGACATATGAATTCATCTCTTCAACTGCGATGCAAGGCGATAGGTCGAGGAATTCTGGCTGGAGAAGTCAAAAGACCTCCTCAATCGGTCTCTCTCGAACCGGCCCGTCAAGCAGCAAGTGGGGAGACACATCGGCCACCAAGATCTAAAAAAACCTTAACCCATGAACCCGGGCATCCCTGCTAAGTCAACAAACGTAGCGGATGACTTGGGGTGACCTATGGCAGAGGTGTTGGTTATCCAATAAATGGCTGTTGTTTCCAATCCTACTGATCAACTGTTGAGCAGAAATTTTTGTTCAACACTCCTCAAATACACAAAAACACTCTTTCCAGTGCGAAGCAACGGGTGAATTGAGCTTTTCTCCACAAATCTCTTAGCTGATCGGAGACTCACATTGATTGATCGGAAAGTTGGAAAATCCAAAACACACTCGCGTCCAGGCAATTGACCAGTGGAGCAACACGCCATTTCATCACAAATAGAAAATTTTGCGCAAGCCACCGTAGTACAACACTTAATTAATGTTTTTGTATGCTTTTTTAAATATTATAACTGATTTGTTTTTAAAGAAACATTTCGTTTGTAACGCAAACACCGATCATATATTATATTACAATGGTGTGATAATCTCTTTACTTATGGGCAGCCGCTATACTGGATTTGATTTGTGCCTAAATCCACTTTTGGGAGTTTCTCCAGAAGCGCCGAAATTCGGCTTTCATGTGAATTAAATTTCGAAATTTTCATTTATTTTATTTTCATTTCGTCCCATAAACAAACGTCTATTCCATTTGGCGCTCTCTCTCTTTCATTTTGCATCTCCCTCGGGCAGGAAATCGTCATTTTTATATTCCCGACCCTTGAAAAGATACCTGGTAAATTGAAATATTTCGTTTGAAATGTTTTCACTTGAAAAGTCAGGCTTGTGCCGACAAAGAATGTTGTTTGTGAGAACGGTTTGAGGATTAATTTCAGAAGTTACTATTGTTGTCTTTGATAAGGGATAATATCCGTTATCGCAAAGATACTTAATTGTTTGAGAAAATTACTGATATTACGAAGTGATTTTGTTAAAATTTGATATCTTTGATTTATAATCAAAATATTATCCTTCTTAAGCTCCCATTTCTAGAGGAAGTTAGTAGGATATCCCGAAGTTCGTCGAGCATACAATAAGTTTGATGTAACGAATTGTTGCAAATCGATAGCTCTTTGAAATATCCTCTTTGATTATAATTGTGACGTTATTGTTGAGATCCAGAAAGTGTAGATATCAGTTGCGGTAACTTCATTTACTTTACTGTGATGAATGAGAAATTGAACAAAGCTTGCGAATTTAACTATGATAGTATCGAAATTCAAATAGGACAGGTAGCACGGCTATCGAACCATTGTTGTAATTCCAATATCATAGGATGGTGTTATTGTTTAGGAAAAAGATAAATATCCAACCTCTCGGGCAGCTAAGAGTCTCTACGAATGCAGAGGGCGTGGACTCAAATCAACAAATATCATTTATTTAAACTGAGTTTTTATATATTTCACAATCGTTATGGATACCGCAAAGAGTCCCAGTTGCTCACAATTGTCTAGAGCCAGTGAGATTATGGCATTTCCAATTGGGATATGTTGTGAGGCTGAAGGCAGAGGGAGGGAAGGAGAAAGATATAGAGGAGAGAAAGGTTGGGAAATATCTGGTTATTCAGATATGGTCACCAAACAAAGCTAGAGCTATTTGAACAGGTCCAGTGCCGGGTGTGCCCGACGTACACGCCAAAATTTTCAAATATTTTTTATTTTGGAATGCGATTTTAACCATTATGAATAAAAAAAAACGTATAAAGGTCAGAATCGCTTGGGGTATTTTTGTTCTTGACGTATGAGGTATCCTAAACACACCTAGCCACTCGGAATAATTTGTATTAAATTCTCTATGGCTCTATGGCGTCCAGCCATCATTTTTCCCGGGATTTGAGCTGTCAAACTAAAAGCGACGCAAGATCGTGAAAAAGATCGATAAACCTACAAATTTATCAAATAAACGCAAGTAATGTTGTTTTTATGCATAGTTTGTTGTTCAAGGAATATGTTTCAATAAATATAATATACGATAGCACAAAATAAACTCACAAAAGATTACGTCAAAATCAAAATTTCGCGAAATTTACGTCGTTTCCTCCTTGGCATTTAGGAGGAAACGACGCAACTTTTCGATTCTGTATGGTGAAAATACTGAAAGCATCCACCACTTTGGAACGTGCTGCAAAAATATAATAAGTTATATTTTAAATGAATATGTTGTGAAATAACACACTTAACCAAAAAATGCTTTGTTCATGCCGGGATTTGAAGCAGCAACCTCTGGATTCGTAACCAAGGATTTATTTACAGCAGATATTTAAGGTATTGCCTTGATGAAAGAAACCATCCAGAAACGAAAAGTCGCGACGTTTGAAATGGCTTTAGACGTATTTGGTTTTTAGGTTTGACGTGTTTGATGACCAGATTTGAATATACAGGTAATTACCAACCTTACTCTTCCAAAGCTCATTTCTTTTCCCACTCCTTTTAGCCTCACAGCCTCGTTGCCTCGATGCCACAGCCTCGTTGGCTTAAAATACAAAAGAATATCTTTTTAACTGGGCGGTGGGCAAAATAAGGTTGGGAACCTATGATTTAGATGATAAAATGGCTAGTGGAAGAAATAATTATTTATAATTATATGTTCCCGCTCTCCCATAATTGACTTGGTTTTTATTTCAGTGAAAACTCAATTATCGAAGCGTAGTCATAAAAAAAGGCCGTGTATATAAATGAATTATCTTTTAATATCTCCATACGGTAGCTTTTGATAATACAGATGAACAATGAAGTTATTAAATCTGGACCGGTTATGTCTCTTTTACGAGTAGATCTTGTCTAAGTCGTTATTCTTCCGTCTGAAAAGATTTTAACATTTATATTCATTCTGAAGTCATCACTATAAAGAAATTTGATGGCTCAAACACATTTTTATGCAATTTTTATTTTTGAAGCGAAAATTTCTTCAGCACCGTTATGATTTGAAACTCGATGAAACGAAAAAGCGACACTAAAAAGAGACAAATACATACATCTCTAGGACTTAGCCTGCGAGAAAATGAGATAGACTAATCGGCGTCCTCTTTGTGTGGTGCTTCGTAGTCTCCCCACTCTTGACTACTTTAGTTTTATGGAGATTTCACTTCTACCGCCCGTAAATTGCACACACGTTTTTGAAGTGAAAATTTCTTTACCACCGTTGTGATTTGAAACTCGATGAAACGGAAACGAGTGACACTAAAAAGAGACACACAGATACATCTGTAGGATTTAGTCTGCGAGAGAATGAGATAGCAATAAAATATTTATTTATTCCACGGGTACTCGGTTCCAATATAAAACGATAAATCCACATAAGTCCCGCGCAAGTCTACTTTGGTGTAGTGGTATAAAGCTCGAACTGACGAACCACTGCAGACATTTAACGGACCAAGGATCGAATCCCGCGAAATACAAAAAAAAAAAATTGTAAAATCAACATCTAATTTTCAAACCATTCTTAAATGAACACGCAAAAGAAAACACAAAAAGCGACATCTAGCGACTCCGAAAAAGATAACACAAATACTAATAAGATGACCAAATGTATAGGAAATGGTGCACTGGAATTCGACAACAAAAATATGGAAAAAATCATGCTTCACATTGATAAAAAAGTGCTTCGTAGTCTCCCCACTCTTGTCTACTTTAGTTTTCCGAAGGTTTCTCTTCGAATTACACACTCTGATTGTTTTTATATAATTTTAATTTTTTTATTCTATGACTTGCAATAGCAATGGTAGTATATATATTTTATATTATTAATTGTACTTTGAATCGGAATGGCTGAGTCAATTTAATGTAAAAAAAAAACAATAAAATTTATTATTTCAGGACACAGATGATAAATAGAGACGTTGGTCAATTTACTTTAAAATCTTTTATGGTAGTTTCTTCTCGCTGCGTCTTTTTCAACTAGACGTCAGTAACGTAACGTTATAATAAAGAAAAATATTATTTGAATATATAATAATAAACCGGTACTTATATAAACTATAATAATAGATTATATATTTATACACAGGGTGTAGCAACACGTACCTGAAAGATTTTAACCAGCGATTCGTGAGCATATTTGGAGTACAAAAAGTGGAGGTCGTTTTTCTGTTTGCTGATATACTTTTTCTATTAATCCATCCAAACCGAAAATATTTTGACTGGTACTGAACACAGCAACTGAATTCATTTTTATGCTAACTAGTCCTGGTTTATTGATTGATTTTACCCTAATCAAAAAAGCGTAAGATGACAACGCATACTACTTTTTACGTAAAAAAAAAACATACTTTCGGGAGCTCTAAATTATGGCGCATGGGAGGGAAGGCTTACCAACATGGCCGCTTTAAATTAGAGCGGCTCGGAGGTAATGATTTAAAAAAAAAAAAAAAAATTTATCGCACGTCGCCACTGATCCCACTCCTACACGTCGCGTCGGGATCACATGATAAGCGCTCTATTTCGTGTGTTCGAAAGATAATTGAAAAAAAATATCACCGGATAGCAATCTCCGGTTAAAAACCTTCGGCTGTGCCGTTACACCCTGTATGTAAGTACAGTTAAGGGGTATTCTAGTCTAGAAGCCCTCATTTCGGGCGTTTTTTTGACGGTCGATAAAGAAAAATTAATTAATATTTTAACCATACATCTTTTTTATAATGTATTTAATTATATTTTTAAAATTACAAAAAAAATCGTGAAGGTATACACTGTTGAAGTAGAGGGGGAAAAGAAGAGCGTGTCCATATTGTCGATTTCCACCCTTCTGGTCATCCGAAAAATTAAAAAAAAGTAGATTCTTTATCAGTACAAATGTCATTATGTGTGCAAGAATTTTTTTTTAAATCTAGAAAAATGGCGGCTACTTAAAAAAAGTTATGGTTTTCACTTATTTTTTGACTTCCGAATTTTTAAAAATATATGAAAATTTCAAGAAAACCGGTTTATTAAAATTTAAGATTTTTTGAAAAACGTTACCAAAAAAGTTGTTTCGAGAAAAAGGGGCTTAAAGTTTTGTTCTAATTAGATTCTAGTTAGATTTCGTTCGAAAAATGATTATAACTTAGAAAATTCCTTTTAAGGAGATATTCTTGAATATTTAAACTATCGAACAACGAAAAAAAAATTTTTTCTAGACTAGAATACTCCCTTAATATTTTCTCAATACATGTTGTTGCTCACACGTCGTATGTTATCAGTCTTGAAATGAATGTTTACAAAAACAGAACTGATGAATGAACAAATGAATGTGCAAAATTTGAACCTTAGAGTTATTTGCGGTAATTAATTAACGCTTTTAATCATTCTTTTCTGTTGCACAAGGTATAATTTTCTGTCACACGGATGTCGCTTCCCCGGGTGCCTGATTCGAATAAATATGCGGTTCGTTCATTCGTTAAAAAGGCTTTGACGTGCCGCGCAGGCTGTGTTATATTTAGCCGATGATCGGTCTTTGAGTGGTTTGGTTTAGTAATAGCTAGGGCCTGCCGCCAAACAGACGCGCGCAGATATTGGACCCGGTGAGGCGTGAACTGTCCCGACTGGATATGCCCCACACACTGAATAGAAAATTCCTAGAATTGTGATCTATAAATTTAAACTGAAAGAGTTCCTTGGTGGATCGTGGCGCCATATTCTGAAAAATACAATCTGTTGCTGAGAGCATTGTGCTGACGTCGGCAGCCGGCTGGCCACCGTATGGGTGGTATTGTGATTAATTAAATGCTTTTTAATTAAATTTATTAATTTATTTAATTCATATTATGTATATTTCTAATCTGTAAACATCACCTGCCATTATGTCCCTTTATTATACAGGGACATTTCTGGCGTAGCGAGTGAAATAATACTCAAAATGTATATTTTTTTTGCATGAAATAAAAAAAAAAACAAGATCATCAATAAAACAAGATTAAAATAAATTGATTAAGGTAGGAACTTTGTAACAAAACAGTAACAAAAAGTGAGTAAAACTATCAAAAGTCTATACTTACATATGAACATAATATCTATCATTCTAAAGTCTATACTAATTATTTAAAAAAAAACTGCTGAAAACTTCATTTTAGGTAGACTTGCTTGCTCTATACCCAAGTAATTGGAAAAAAATGTGTCGTTAGTTGGGTGTTTTTGTTACAACTTGTTTAAAATGTCGGCGTATTGAGGAAAGAGCGAGCTAGCGAATTGACAAATGAACGTCGACAGATCATTTTGTCGTTTAGATTCTGTCTATCTGTGAAGTTGTAGATGCTGTTGTGCTAGGTACCCAATTAAAAAAAAACTTCATTTGAAGTTAGGGAAAAATTGATTTCACTTTCACGCCCAAAACATGTTTCTATCGGATAATCCCTTCGGTGGCCCCGTACAACCTGCTCGCTTATAACGGGGTGGTTTAGAGTTGGGGTGGTTAAGGCCTCGTAAGTACTTCCGCTATCACTGGGCACGGTACAGTTATTACCTCAATGGGAAACTTGAACAACGCGCCATGTTGAACATCTGCTACGTTAACCGGAATTACCGTGGGGAGTATGGAGTGCAACAACCATCGAGAGGATCGGCGTGTTCTCTTGTTTTCAGGAGTGTGTGAAGTAATATTTCGAAAATTACTTCGTTCGGAGTTAAAAGAAAAGAATATTAAAAATGGAACTGCGAAATTTGTAGGCTGGCAACATCAATTTAACTGTCAAATCCATACTAATATTTTAAATGCGACACTGCTCGAGTTTGTTTGTTACGCTTTCACGCATAAAACAATAAAACGATTTTAAAAATTCTTTCACCATTAAAAAGCTAAATTATATGCGAGGACTATAGGCTGTTTATAATGGTAAGCTCTGGCGTTATGAAAATATAAATATTAATACATTATATTATATTTGTTGTACGTTTTCTGTCGCTAACAAAAGCGAGTTATTGCAAACGTCAGAAAACAAATCGTTGCCATGGAAACGATGTTGATATATTTGTGGGCTCTTTGCTGATAGGTACTCAGCCCCATACCTACTGGTCGGCTGCTGCTCCAGAAAATTCAAATATTAGAATATGTTTTGTTTTTTTGGACAAGCTTATGTTTTGGAATAAATGTCAGATGAGAGTTCCTACATTAAAAATGTAATTCGTAACGATTATAAAGACTATAATAAATAGTGTTATTTTTTATTGTATTTAAAAACTTCCACATATTTAAATAAAAATAAATCTCCGAAATGTTTGTAAGCGCATAAATTCCGAACGAATGCACCAAAACGAAAGAAAATTTTTTTAAATCGATGAAGCACTACTGTTGTTAATGGCTCCAAGCCAACTGAGAATAAAGTCAACTCAACACCTCCTTGAAAATTCATTAAAAGCTTTCAAAAAAATAATTTTAAATTAGCCGATAACCCTAACCTAACGTAACCTATTAAACCAATTTCTTACATTTATTTTGTCACTTTAAATGACGATGGTTTGAGTTGGTTTCATTCCGAGTTGTCCAGTCACCGTTGTTAACTGCCTACTTAAAGACATAGATTTGATTAAATGGTGTTTTACAAAGTGATTTGTTTTCATTCAATCTTAAATTTGAAATTAATAGTAGGTAGAAAGGAGGAATCACTAATGGTGAATTAAGTAAGTAACACTACTTTTAGATCTATATATATTTACAAAGATAATGTTGAAGTGTGGGGGAATTGCAAAAATTCAACTTGTCAAATGTCAATGCGCTGATGCTTTTGCTTTTTGTTCTTAAGAGGAACGTATGCGCGGCCCATTTCAGCCGGTTTCATACAAATCTTAATTCCGGATTTGAGATCAAAATAACCAACCAAAATGAAAAATAATTTTTGTAACCAAAAATTGTAACAAATATTTAGTACGGATGTGAGCCTCTTTTATTTATTTTTGTTTTAAATTATAAGATATAGGCCATTAAAGATTTTAGTGTTTCATGATTTTAGAGGCAACTTGGGCAATTGTTTGTGAGTAAATTAAAAACAACAAAAAAAATATTTAATAATATTTTTTATAGAAATATAATGAAATATAAAATAAAAAATAAAAATTAATAAAAAAAATCATTTTGATAGGTGTAAAGTTAAAATATAAATTACCTATTTATGGCGGATCAAAATTTGTCGTATGTATATTTAAATTACTACCCAAAGAATGCATTATTAACAGTGTTTAATTTTTTATTTTATTTTTCATTATATTTTTATGATAAATATTGTAAAATCATTTTTTTATTGTTTTTAATTTACTCACAAATAATTGCCAAAATTGCCTCTAAAATCATAAATCATTCAAATCTTTAATGGCCTACATCTTATTATTTAAGGCAAAAATAAATAAAGTAGCTCACATTCGTACTAGATATTTGATATACCCCTTGATAACAAAACTAATTTTTCAGTTTGGTTGGGTATTTTGATTGCAAATCCGGAATTAAGATTTGTATGAAACCGGCCGAAACGGGCTGAACATACGTTCCTCTTAAACATATAATGCTGCCACTTTTTCTTACACACTAAATAAGAACTGTCGAAAGTGGACAAACGTGAACGTACACCCCTCCAAAGGAAACATGTAATCATTATCGTACATCTCCCTCACAAGTGTTAAGAAAATTAAACGCAATTCCCGTCGCAAAAAGTGGTACTTTGGAGAAAACAGTCAAACTTGTTTTGTGTCTCACCATTATTTTATGTGTAAGAAAGAACTGCAGCATTAAAGCGGTAAGAAACGTATGTTAATTGCCTTTTTTTCGCCGTCACGGTGCCGTAACCGTGAATCGTCACGTTACTTATAAAAGCGCATATTAGCTTTAAACACTCTGAAATCGCATTATTTTACAAATGTTAGAAAATGAACAGTGCCTGATGAACGTTTATTTACGACCTCATTGCGAGGGTAAATTTATCTTATGTTTGAAGTGTTTGCGTTTCTCTATGCAAATAAGTTGCTTCACCGCTTTTGTAAACAAACCTATGTGGAAAGGAAACTATCAAGCATACTAAT
Organism: Glyphotaelius pellucidus; assembly: GCA_936435175.1. Lineage (NCBI taxonomy): Eukaryota > Metazoa > Arthropoda > Insecta > Trichoptera > Limnephilidae > Glyphotaelius > Glyphotaelius pellucidus. Next base: position 13,423,602 of record OW386544.1, on the reverse strand, counting down.
CACGTAAACAATAGCAAATATTGAATGAATTGAATCGTGGAAATCACGGGATATTATGGTTTCGATTTTCAAAAATACAATTAAAATAGTTTTCCGTGGAAATATTAAATTTCGGGTTGGTACCTACTTTATTGCTTGTCCAAATTGTTATTCACACAATCAGTTCCAATTTTGAAAATTACACTTTAATTCAAACTAAAATTTGAGTTCATCGAGCGTGAATAATTTTACGCAGAGATAACGCACATAACAGACATAAGCGAAATTGTAGTATATTTTGTTTGCCCCTAGAATAATCTCGGGATATTATTATTTTTATTTTGATAAAGACAATCAAAATAATTTTGTCTTAAAATATCGTATTGTAGGTAGGTACTAATAATAATATTAATATGTTAATGATTTATATAGTGCCGTTTTTGTGAAAAATCACCTCAATGGCGCTGTACTAACCTACTTTATTTAATTCTTTACACAATCAATTCCAATTTTGAAAATAATATCTACTTCAAATCGAACAAAATTTGAGATTTGAAAGTGAATAAATTCACGCACGGATGACCCACCTCACAGACAACCACAATTATGTAGAATGTTTGCCCCCAAGATTCGTATAAAATGTTATTTAATACATTTTCTACGAACCTTGGTTTGCCCCATATCTAGATACAATTTTGAAAAAGATTATTAAAATTATTTTCATTTAAAATATAATATTACAGGTAGGTAACTACTCTATCGCTTCTTTGAATTACACTTCACACAATCAGTTCCAATAAGGAACTCCAGAAAAATATTATGGCTTTAAACAAATATGTTCATATAGACCAATATACGCTGATTCTGAATATATAAGTTTTATTACATAATGTTTAAAGTAGAGTTTTTAAAAATATATTAAAAAGTCCATTTTAAAACGTGTCATTAAAACACCCTATTGCTGGATTTTGACGGCGTGACGTCACCGCGCCGCATCACCTGGTTCAAAGTTGTAAAGAAATCAATAGAAATGTAAGACGCAAGCCGTTCGGCATTCCGCTTTATTGGTTTATAGAGAATTGGACATGTAATAGTTTTTGTTTTTATTGAATCATTATTTAGGCCTAAATAATACAATATTAAAAATAAAGTATCTATTAGTTTATCTATATTATTTAAAATATTCAAAAACTTTAACTGTACAAAAAACGATCGTACTGCCCAGTAATGTCTATGAAAACGCTCCAATGCTGAAATTCAAAATGGCGGGAGTCGAACAGCTGATTCCAGTTCCTTACAAGATTCATACTTCGGTTAGTCATGATGACGTCACACTAGATTCGGTGGTTTTCGGGGATCTTGAAAATTTAAAACTTTGACATTTATTTTAACTATTAAAACTAACTACAAAAATAAAAATAAATATGCAGTTATTTAAGTTAGAAGGTTCATAAAAAAAAATAAAAAAAATTGGACTGGAATTCTCTATAATAATAATTACACTTAATTTCTTTTTTAAATTGACTTCATTGAACGTGATTAATTTAACGCACATAACAATCAACGACGTTCATATTTTTGACCCGTGAAAAATCACGGGATTTTAATATCCCAGTTTTGGTTAAGACAGCGTGGAAAGTGGAAAATGGAAAATATGAGTAAAAATTTAATTAAAACTAATCTCCTTTTTCAAAACAATATGAAACATTTCAGATAAAGAACAGGTTATTAAAATTTATTATGCATTCGCCCAATCTCATCTACAATAATGTGGTCTTATCGGATGGGGAAGCTCATGCGATTCTACTACAAAACCAGTCCTCATAGCACAAAGGGAAATTTCGAAAATTAGAGTCTCCATCAGAACTCCTTACAGATTACGTTTTGAAAACACTGAATTTAATGTCACTGAAACAATTATATACAAAAGATTTTCTAATGTATGCATTAAAAATCAGAATAACTTTACACAGACAAACTCGGGCCGATTCAAAAGATCCACAGTACAACATACATTCCACCAACGTATAACTAAAACGACTTTTGGACAAACAAATATGCAATATTTGTCTATGAAACTATTTAATATACCCCCTCTTGCAATAAAAACCGTTAAAAAATAAACAACTTCAAAAGAAGAATTAAAATACGGATTATGGACCTGGGAAGGAAGAACATAAATATAATTTTGCAAAGATTAAAGCCTGTACTATGCTTTCTTTTGAATATAACTTTATAATTTTCCTCTTATAATATTTAAAAAAGGTATTAACTTATAATTAAAACACAAAAACCTTAGAACGGGGTACCCTAGTAAGGACACATTTCTTTCCTAAAACATTGTAAAAAAAGTACGTATTCATAAACCAAAAAAATCAGAGTGTGAAATCAGAGATTCACACGCGGTAGAAGTGAAACTAGAAAGTCACCAGATGTCGCTTTATTTTCTTTTGCCTGTTTTTTAAAGAGGTTTGAAAATTGGATATTAATTTAAGAAAAATATTTTTTTTATTTTTTTGGATTTCGTAGATTCGAACTCCGTTCGCTGGATGTCTGTCTTTCTGGCCGGTGGATTTGTCAGGCACCTAAGCCGCTGCGCTACGGAGGTTCAAGCTGAGGTGCGAATTTAGCTCATTATATTAGAACCGAAGACCCATCAAATAATAAATTTTAGTGACGCACTTCCGTTTCAACTGAATTTCAAGTCACTAACGGGCCTATAGAAGTTTCACTTAAAAAAAAAAAACAAAAAAAAATAAATTAATTTTCTCTTAAAATATTATCTTACAGGTAGGTATCTACTTTATCGCTTGTCTGTATTATTTTTTACACAATCAGTTCCAATTTTTAAAAAGATAAAAAGATGAGGAAGACTTGTACCACATTTTATTAATGCAAGTACATGTACTTGGGACATTTACAAAGAGATTGGTTTACAATATTCATACAAAAAAAAAAATCGGAAAGCAATGCCTTTCCCGCAATTAAAGTAAGACCGGTGTGAAAGGCAGAACAACCCTTCCCGCCTAAAGTGTTTTATGCAGCGAAGGGGTTAATTTAGCCCCCGGTGGTGCTAACTGCTGTGCTGCGCCACTGCGATGAAGCGCGGTTAGTAGACTATCGAGCCCCTAGTCATAATTACAACAGCTAATTATCTTCCGGTTGCCTTTAAGCTCACACCGTAGGTAAAACCTACTACCCTTTTCAAGCACAGCCTGTTACGGGTACAGTTATATTGAGGTATGGAACATAGCTTACGTATACGTATATTTATACAAGGTGTTATGGGGTTACAGGGGTTTTGAAGGTTAGAAAAAAAATCCTATTTTCTCAATTTTTTTAAATATAATAAATAGAATATTTTATTTAAAATTTAAAGCTTGTGAAAAGGCAATATTTAAACATATATTTTATAAAATTTTCATCCAAAAAGTTGAGATATTCAGCTGGTGGATAGTTTCATTTGAAATTGAAAAACAAAGAAAAGTCTTGCTTTAAAGATTTTTAAAAAAATTATGCACTACTTACTGAAAATTGTACCACGAAATGTACTGATTTGCTTACAACCCCGCCAAAAATTCAATTTTCAATTGAATCCTTAGAATCAAAACTTGCTTTTCTTCATTCTCCGTAATGGCAGAGACTTTCAAAATATGTCCCATCACTTTAAAATCCACTCATATTCCATTGAAAAAAATCAGTGTGCAATTCACACGCAGTGTAAGTGAAACCTTTAGAAAACTAAGCTTCGAGAAAATGAGACGAATACAGAGTCTCAGGTGTAGGATAATTGTAGGGTTTATTTATAATAATATTGTTACTAAGTTAAAAAATTATTTAATTCTACGAAGCACCACACAAAGAGGAGGCCGATAGGCTACAAAGCACCGCACAAAGAGGACACCGATCACCGGAATTCTCATTCTCTCGCAAGCTAAATTCTGGAGATGTATTGTTTCATCGAGTTTCAAATCACAACGTTGCTAAAGAAGTTTTCACTTCAAAAAACGTGGAGACCAAACAGTCGAATGGAAAATAAAATTCTTAGAATTATTCTAAACATCCATGTGAATTTTCAAAATACCCTGGACGGATATAAAAATTAAAAAAGATTTATGTAACATACAGTAGAGAAAGAGTCTGAAAATATATTGTCGGGTCACCATATACAGGGTGCGGCAGAGAGGACGGACGTTTTTGAGATGAGTAGTACTCTCCCCCTCCGTCTACGAGAGAGGTGGGGGGGGGAGGTGGGTGCCGCTTGACTCGTGAGTTCCTAGCATTGTTTTATCAGTTGTCGTCATGGAGCCGTGGACGGTGGAGCACCGCGTTTTTGCCTATGATTGTTTCGTCCGAAATAATGAGTCAGTCACCATCGTACAGCGTGAGTTTCGTCGCCACTTCAACATTCATCGGGATAGAGCTGTTCCCTCTCGAAACACCATCCTTCGTTGGGTTGAATCACTTCGCAGGCGTGGTGAACTGATCAACAGAAGACCAAGAGGAGCTCCGCGAACAGTTCGAACTCCTGAAAATGTTGAACGCGTTCGACAAGCCTTTCTTCACAGTCCGACTCGATCTGCCTGAAAACATACTGCTGCACTTCGCCTCAGTGATCGTTCGGTAAGGCAAATTTCGCATATGGATCTCCGCTTTCACCCCTATAAATTGGCCATTGTGCAACAGTTACAGCCCGGAGATTATGCACAACGAATGAACTTCGCACGTGAGATGGAAGCACTGATCGATCAAAATGAGAACCTCATTTTGTTGATGAGTGACGAAGCCCACTTTCACCTAAACAACATGGTTAACAAGCAGAATTTTCGTTATTGGGCTAATGAAAATCCGCAACAGTTACACGAAAGACCGCTGCACAGCCCAAATGCGCTGTATCGCAAACTTGCATCATTGGCCCTTACTTCTTCGAAAACGGTAATGGTCGTGCTGTTACCGTGAACTCAGAGCGCTCCGTCGAAATGATCACCAACTTCTTTTTCCCTGAATTACGACGGCGACGTGTTCCAATTCGACGTGTGTGGTTCCAGCAGGATGTGGCGACCGCCCACACAGCCAGAACATCAATGGACGTTATTCGCCCTCTCTTCCCTGGTCGCCTTATTTCCAGGTTTGGCGATGTTCATTGGCCTCCTCGGTCCCCAGATTTATCCATATGCGATTTTTTCTTATGGGGACACCTCAAGGCTAGAGTATACGAGAACAAGCCCCGAACTCTGGACGAATTGAAGAACGCAATTCGCGTGGAAGTCGCCCAAGTTGAGAGAGCGATGTTGGAGAGAGTCTACGCGAACTTCCAAGAACGCCTCCAGCACTGCATCAACGATTTCGGCCACCACATGCCTGATGTGATTTTCCACACTTGACTGTCTCAAATGCTATTTCCTTGCGAACCTGATTCCATCAATAAATTTGTTTTTGAGTAAAAATGAACTATTCTATGATTTTTTTTTAAAACCGTCCGTCCTCTGCCGCACTCTGTATATACATACCTTTATTATTTTGATTATTTTTGCATTTATTTCCGCATATTTATATTTTATAAGTTTCGTGCTGAATCTAAGTATCGTCCACCACAAGCTGTTCTAGGCAAAATGCCCTTATTACAGTCAACCTTCGATAGGAGAGGTCACCAGAAGAAGAAAAGTGGCGGGATAGGGATGGATCGAGGAAAGGAATAAATTAACGCTGCTGCAAGAAGGACGTTAATCCTCATCTGTTAATGACAAATAATAATACCTACATAATTTATCCCTGATGCTGGCATTGAAGAAGTCACCTCTTATCATAGTAAGATAATTCCAAACAAACCCTTATTGCTCGCACTGTTGGTGTGAAGGGTGTGATGGTCCCACCCCGCTGCAAGGTTTTTTCACCCTTTCCTTTTCTCTCTTCGTCGTTGAGATCTCCGATCGGAAGGTTCAGCTACGCCGTTTTCCTGATCTCATTTTCCCAACCCCTGTGATGCGAAACACAGTAAAACAAGGTTGTCCTGGGAAATCTTACAATAAACCCTTTACTTCACGTTGTGATTGATTTTTGCTTCGAAGCCTCCAGATTATTTGGAGTAGGAATTTAATGTATTTACTCTTTTTCGTGGTAACTTTCGACTCTTTAAAAGGCGTGGAAGAATTTTTTCTGTTGTTTTCTCAAACGCATGAAGGATACGCCCTGTCTAACTGCCCTACACTACCGATGCCTATGGCCCTAACTGTATACTCCCTGTAGAGTCCCCGTTCCCCGCTATAGTGATCCCTTTGGCACCTACTCTATTAAGGCTGGTTAAGCCATCCTCTTGTCCAATTTTGCGCTAGTAAAATTTAACTGTACGTCTAAAGGTCAGTTAGTAAATCACGAAGAAGGAACCTAGCTCACGTAATGGTCGATCCTGTGGACAATCAAATGGCAATACAAGTTCATTATTTACTTTAATTTAAATGTACGTACCTAGAAGTGCCTCTCTATGGCCGAATAGGCTGCTCCCGCGTCTCCCAATCTGAAATACCTATCCTATGCATAACCGTTAGAAATATTGTTATTGTTAGTAGCACCAATTTACGGCAGAACTAGGGAATCTTAAGGAAGTGATAAAAGGAAAGGAAGGAGAATTTCTTTGCAAACTAGTATTGGCTCCTCCGCTAACCAAGTTGACCGAGTGGGCAGTTCTCCGGACACAACTATCCCGCCAATGCATGTCTGAGCTATACCCCGGTATCTGGCGGATCTCTTGGACGATCACCCTGACATACCCGGACTCACTCATGCCAGAGGAAGAACAGCAGGCTTTCAAACCGTTCCCAGTCAACTCCAATACGCATTACGCCTCCAGATTACTACTTTACTGGCTCTAAAAGGGGTATTTCCATTTCGTCCCTTGTCATGACTCTATCCGCGGGCAAGTGGCGCGAAGCTGTGAGGCAGACCTTTAAAGCCGACCGTCTTCGTCTTTCCACCTCCAATAGTTGACATAAGGCGCACTTTGTGGGCCTTACGTTTACTTTTGGGTTGACACAGATGAGAGAATGCAACAACGTTACAGAATTTTCCCGCAAGATGCCTTGTTAACGGTCTCCTCCACTCAACCCTGCAGGCTTCCCGTGATGTCTAAGGTCAAACGCCTCCGTCAGCGAATCGTGTCCATGACATACAATTCGGCATCCCTGGTACATAACCTTTCGCGCCCGTTCGCTCGACACGATCCCGCGAAAGGGAATGACCTCCGACATAGCGCGTGACCCGCCCAGTCTGTGGCTGGTACCTCCCCTCCTCGTAACATGGTAATGAGGGAAAACCCTTACCTTTCCGACATACATATCTCACTTATGTATGTCTCGGTACCATCGTATACATTCCACAAACGTGAAAATTTAATTCACGCAATACAACAGGTAGAAATTTCGCAGATAAACAGGTTGATATAATGTTATACATGCATAGAATCGTGAATCTGGTTCTCACGCCCTCTTCCTGTCGAAGTCTGCGCCAAACCGTCAGCCAACAACTACAATTGGGTAATAATAATAATTGGACAATTTGTAGAGCTCGTAGAACCCTTTTTTCTGCTCCGCTCCTAGCATCCAGCTGTTAGGCGACGGTTCGGGTGGCTGGACCCTGGTGATAACGGCGAAGAGAAAAAACCCCTGACCGACACGCACACTTATAGTAAACAATAGTTCAATTGGCTGCTTCATTCTTGCGGTCAGCATGTCCTGTAATTTAAATTATGGAGTTGTAATTCGACTTACCGAGAGTGATTGATAACTGTACCCTTTATCCTAGCGGGAATACACGCTCGTTGTGATTTTGGATCTGCACCTGTTATAACCTGTGGGAAAACAAAGAAACCCTTTCCACCTCCCTACGACCATTCCCCCCCCACACCTATTATGTAATGTCCCGAAATCTATACTCTGTTATCTGTAGTTATCATTATTAGTTATAGCTTCCGTCAAGCGGTATATTTATTATTAAAGCCCAAATTAATCCACGTAAAGTTTATACGATTTTTCCACTATCTGTTTTCACTGAAGTTAATTAACCGTTGCTACGAGCTGGTTAGAACCAAAACTTCCAGACTTAACCGTATTCTTCCGCCGAATTCCACTGACTGCCCTGTTATCAAAAAAAACTGCTTATTTAAAACGAAAATCTCCCATCAATCAAAATAAGTTCATGCAATTTTGAGTCGTATTTATCCGCTCGCCACCCACTACTCTCGCTTCCCGTCCGTTCCTCCCTTATGCGTTTGTCACAGTTCCAACCCTTGAAATCGGGGTTCCAGCTATCTCGGTCTAGCAAAATAAAACAGGGGTGGACCACGCGCTCGACTCAAACTTGTCATAGGACATTTTCTCCCACTCAAAATAAATGTATTACACCGCACTACCCCTGCATACATTCTGGAATAATTTATTATTATTATCATTATTTTATAACCTAACGCGAAGGAATTTTATCCTACGCATTATTCTACGAACAATATGTATTCTCCCTTGTTTTTCCGTATTTGTGAGTGTTTAGGCCTTATACTCTGACAAACCCTCTCTTTAAACAAATAGCAACGCCCGTAAGGCTTTTCCCAGTATTAAACTCACATTTTTATTGATTTCGATTTTCATTGATGGCCATTTATCACCACCATGGCCTAATCTGTCCCTGTTATTTGCATCTCTACTAAGTAACCTCCCACATCTCATCGTCTCGTTCTTTCGAGAAAAGTGATAACTGTCAGAATGATTTGTTAATCTCTCCAAAAATCACACTCGAATTTGTAAATAAATTTAGAATTAGACAGGCCGTTAAATTTTATGCATTTGGCTAATTACCTTTTCCACTATTTTGTACGTAACCTAGAGTGGTGATTTCGGCTTAATGACCTCTTCTAAGAGCCAAAATCGTGTTACCTGTCAATCTCTTAGAACGTCACTTATGTACAAGAGATTGTAAACCTTCCCCATGTCGCTCCTAATAACTGAAACGCAAAAGTTCATAATTAACCCAAAATCTACTTCCTGAACGATCTTTTTCAAAATCTCAATAGAGTCTCGGTCCCGAATTTCAACAGTTATCAATTTCTTATTTTTGGTCATCATGAAGTGAGTTATGATCAAATTCATAAGGGTCTGCATTCCATACCATGGACTTCGTGAGAACCAGAACCAGATAAACGCCTTTAGCTCCGCCTCTCTCTCGCTATTCGTTGTGTTCAAAATAATTGTTAATTTATCATTTCCAATTTGTCCAACGTTTTACATCTCCGATAGTCTAGCACCTCCCACGCGATAATTAACCCGTATTTTATTACAGACTCCTTCAATTTCGTTTTCAAACACACCCAACAGAGGTCAGTAATATGATCGAATTTAAATATTTAAAAAAAAATTCCTCGTCTACTTGTTCAAACAACACTGAACCATCACAGCCTCCCTATATAAATTTTTTTCAGCGTCAAAACACGCCGTGTTTAGTCGATGGAAAAATTTGTAAACATAGGTTTTAAGGTTTTCCTCCTTCACCTTCTTTTCAAAATGTTTTGTTCCCTCTATACTTCCCCTCCCTACGACATCTTCTCCTCTCCTCTCTCAAACAACAATTCAACATCCACGCAAATCTTCTACTGTCTCCCCCCCCCCTCGATGATCCACTGTACTTATTTTCCTTCCCCCTTTTTTTTTTTTTTTTTTTTTTCCGAACTTGTTTACTATATGTTTTCCCCAATTCGGCCCCGTCCTGGTTCCTTATCAAGTGTCTTAATCTCTGTTTCTTTGTACTCACGAACTACTATATATCTTCACTCGTCCCAAAAAACTGACAGCTGCCCGTTAACAACCGTTATTACCTATTGCATTTTGTTGGTCCACGCGACCGCACTCCGTCCTTGGGTGTTTGGCTGATTTCTGTTATAAAATAGAGGACGACTATCTTAAGAGGCGACCGGGTGACGTCTCCTTTAAAACTGAACTGTAGTTGCTTATCATTTAAACTTGTAAATACGTTTTCACTTATTTTAAATTAAGGACACTTGTCAATAACACTGCACTTGCACTTTAAGTTAACGACCCCGAGGTACGCAAATGTATTTTAATTTTTCGAAGAAAACTCCTTCATTAAGGTTTTTTCTTTGCGATGGCATTATTTATCTTTATTAACCTATTATTAACTATTATTTTATTATATATATACTCTTATATATACTCTATTATTTTTATTTTCTTATTTTTATTAAGTATACTTAAGTCTCGATGAGGTGAACATCGTTCACAAAACGTGTTAAGTGTGTATCAAATAACAGCGATGTATACAAAGGTATTTGTGTTTTAATAAAATAAATGTATTTTACTAAACGAGTTTGTCCGAAATCGTTAAAATTGCCCGCTCCGGACACCATTAATAAATGCCCTGTACGCAACTTAGACAATGTATCCTTTCAATACCGAAACGTATTAACATAAAGCGCATTCTGAAAAATTACATTCTAACTCTGCCAGTAGTAAAATCGAGGGTACAAAACCTCAATATTTAGCCACTCATCCTAGCGAAACATTTATTATAACCTCGACGTGTCTCCCCTTAATGCAGATCGACCCACCATTACGGCTCCCATCTTGTAGACGCTATTGAAAAAAAGGGTCCCAAATTCCGATGCCGACCTTTTTTTTTTTTGTCGTCTTTTTGTCATTCGAGATGAATGATGAATGCGTTTTTATTTGTTTGTTTAAATAACTTTCGCCAACTGAAGGTCTCCCCTAAAACGAGACAAACCTTATCGTAAATTTAACAAATACTGAGGTTTGATGGCACCATGGAATGTCCCTTTTAACTGATAAGGCAGGCCGACTGTCAATCTTAAAATTCAAACCTTTAAGTAGGTACGTAATCATATATTTTTTCTTTTAACCTCGCGCCTAATTTTGAATTCAAATTTTCGGATACGTTTGTTCTGTAAAATGGTTTATCTGATCAATATGTATAAATACAACTATTCTCTCTGCAAAGAAATTTTATTTTTTTTCTAAACTATTCACTTATCTTTTCGTATCAATAATTGAATATTAAAAATCTATTGATATTTCAATTTTTCCATTATAGAGCCAATGTCTTCTCCTCACTTTGTAAAACCTTTTATACGTTATATAAGTCCGATAAGTCGGAGGTTGATTAAAATTTTTCCTACCTTCCCCGTCTCTATCTGATTTTATTGTCTTCACGCCTAATGTCACTAGTAACGCCACGGTTTACGTAACTAAAGTTTATTCTATATGTTTTTATTCCACAGATTCTGTCTCTTTAAACGCTTCAGTTAAGACTATAATTTCGTTTAAAAACCCTGTAACATTATTTTGAAATCACTGTTTTTTTTTCTTTATACGCGAATTATTTTTTTTTTGTTCATTTCGTAACGGCTCGATCTGCTTCAACGTAACTATCATCCTCTATCAACCAAAAATCTAAAAGCTATACCTTATCGTCATAAATTTTTTTCCTCGACGAATATATCCGACTTAGCAGTTGTACTCGAGTACCGGTCATAAATCTCCGTTTTTTCGGTTCGTTTACCTTTTTTTTTTTTTGCTTGCATCTTTTCTACCCTCGCCTGCAATGGCCTACATCTTAGTCTGCCGAGGTCAAAATTCCTTAATAATATTTTGTTTACAATTTTTTTCTTACCCTACGTATTTTAAACTCTTGGTGTAATAAATTATACTAATGGTTTGTTTACATTTTTTTCTTCATTTCTAAATACAAGCTGTCTTCCGTTAGTATATCATATTTCAGTTTTAAATTTCTTGTTTTATCCTGTGCTAGAAAAGTACCGCTATCGTTTTGTAATTTCTGTTTATTCTTCGTTTCATATTATTTTATCAATGTCTTGTAATGGATTATTATTATTAGTATTTTTTATTTTGTTTATTAAGCTAACCGCGTTTGAAGTGACGTAACATAAAACTGCTCTATACAATTATAATAACATTATTTTTTTCTATTTTCGCAAGTTTTATTCCCACGAAAGTATCCATCAATACGTTCAAAACACGTCGAAATCCTTCCAACTTGTACTACCTTTTACTCCTGGCTCGCGGCAACAGTTGTGTTGGTCCCACCCCGCTGCAAGGTTTTTTCACCCTTTCCTTTTCTCTCTTCGTCGTTGAGATCTCCGATCGGAAGGTTCAGCTACGCCGTTTTCCTGATCTCATTTTCCCAACCCCTGTGATGCGAAACACAGTAAAACAAGGTTGTCCTGGGAAATCTTACAATAAACCCTTTACTTCACGTTGTGATTGATTTTTGCTTCGAAGCCTCCAGATTATTTGGAGTAGGAATTTAATGTATTTACTCTTTTTCGTGGTAACTTTCGACTCTTTAAAAGGCGTGGAAGAATTTTTTCTGTTGTTTTCTCAAACGCATGAAGGATACGCCCTGTCTAACTGCCCTACACTACCGATGCCTATGGCCCTAACTGTATACTCCCTGTAGAGTCCCCGTTCCCCGCTATAGTGATCCCTTTGGCACCTACTCTATTAAGGCTGGTTAAGCCATCCTCTTGTCCAATTTTGCGCTAGTAAAATTTAACTGTACGTCTAAAGGTCAGTTAGTAAATCACGAAGAAGGAACCTAGCTCACGTAATGGTCGATCCTGTGGACAATCAAATGGCAATACAAGTTCATTATTTACTTTAATTTAAATGTACGTACCTAGAAGTGCCTCTCTATGGCCGAATAGGCTGCTCCCGCGTCTCCCAATCTGAAATACCTATCCTATGCATAACCGTTAGAAATATTGTTATTGTTAGTAGCACCAATTTACGGCAGAACTAGGGAATCTTAAGGAAGTGATAAAAGGAAAGGAAGGAGAATTTCTTTGCAAACTAGTATTGGCTCCTCCGCTAACCAAGTTGACCGAGTGGGCAGTTCTCCGGACACAACTATCCCGCCAATGCATGTCTGAGCTATACCCCGGTATCTGGCGGATCTCTTGGACGATCACCCTGACATACCCGGACTCACTCATGCCAGAGGAAGAACAGCAGGCTTTCAAACCGTTCCCAGTCAACTCCAATACGCATTACGCCTCCAGATTACTACTTTACTGGCTCTAAAAGGGGTATTTCCATTTCGTCCCTTGTCATGACTCTATCCGCGGGCAAGTGGCGCGAAGCTGTGAGGCAGACCTTTAAAGCCGACCGTCTTCGTCTTTCCACCTCCAATAGTTGACATAAGGCGCACTTTGTGGGCCTTACGTTTACTTTTGGGTTGACACAGATGAGAGAATGCAACAACGTTACAGAATTTTCCCGCAAGATGCCTTGTTAACGGTCTCCTCCACTCAACCCTGCAGGCTTCCCGTGATGTCTAAGGTCAAACGCCTCCGTCAGCGAATCGTGTCCATGACATACAATTCGGCATCCCTGGTACATAACCTTTCGCGCCCGTTCGCTCGACACGATCCCGCGAAAGGGAATGACCTCCGACATAGCGCGTGACCCGCCCAGTCTGTGGCTGGTACCTCCCCTCCTCGTAACATGGTAATGAGGGAAAACCCTTACCTTTCCGACATACATATCTCACTTATGTATGTCTCGGTACCATCGTATACATTCCACAAACGTGAAAATTTAATTCACGCAATACAACAGGTAGAAATTTCGCAGATAAACAGGTTGATATAATGTTATACATGCATAGAATCGTGAATCTGGTTCTCACGCCCTCTTCCTGTCGAAGTCTGCGCCAAACCGTCAGCCAACAACTACAATTGGGTAATAATAATAATTGGACAATTTGTAGAGCTCGTAGAACCCTTTTTTCTGCTCCGCTCCTAGCATCCAGCTGTTAGGCGACGGTTCGGGTGGCTGGACCCTGGTGATAACGGCGAAGAGAAAAAACCCCTGACCGACACGCACACTTATAGTAAACAATAGTTCAATTGGCTGCTTCATTCTTGCGGTCAGCATGTCCTGTAATTTAAATTATGGAGTTGTAATTCGACTTACCGAGAGTGATTGATAACTGTACCCTTTATCCTAGCGGGAATACACGCTCGTTGTGATTTTGGATCTGCACCTGTTATAACCTGTGGGAAAACAAAGAAACCCTTTCCACCTCCCTACGACCATTCCCCCCCCACACCTATTATGTAATGTCCCGAAATCTATACTCTGTTATCTGTAGTTATCATTATTAGTTATAGCTTCCGTCAAGCGGTATATTTATTATTAAAGCCCAAATTAATCCACGTAAAGTTTATACGATTTTTCCACTATCTGTTTTCACTGAAGTTAATTAACCGTTGCTACGAGCTGGTTAGAACCAAAACTTCCAGACTTAACCGTATTCTTCCGCCGAATTCCACTGACTGCCCTGTTATCAAAAAAAACTGCTTATTTAAAACGAAAATCTCCCATCAATCAAAATAAGTTCATGCAATTTTGAGTCGTATTTATCCGCTCGCCACCCACTACTCTCGCTTCCCGTCCGTTCCTCCCTTATGCGTTTGTCACAGTTCCAACCCTTGAAATCGGGGTTCCAGCTATCTCGGTCTAGCAAAATAAAACAGGGGTGGACCACGCGCTCGACTCAAACTTGTCATAGGACATTTTCTCCCACTCAAAATAAATGTATTACACCGCACTACCCCTGCATACATTCTGGAATAATTTATTATTATTATCATTATTTTATAACCTAACGCGAAGGAATTTTATCCTACGCATTATTCTACGAACAATATGTATTCTCCCTTGTTTTTCCGTATTTGTGAGTGTTTAGGCCTTATACTCTGACAAACCCTCTCTTTAAACAAATAGCAACGCCCGTAAGGCTTTTCCCAGTATTAAACTCACATTTTTATTGATTTCGATTTTCATTGATGGCCATTTATCACCACCATGGCCTAATCTGTCCCTGTTATTTGCATCTCTACTAAGTAACCTCCCACATCTCATCGTCTCGTTCTTTCGAGAAAAGTGATAACTGTCAGAATGATTTGTTAATCTCTCCAAAAATCACACTCGAATTTGTAAATAAATTTAGAATTAGACAGGCCGTTAAATTTTATGCATTTGGCTAATTACCTTTTCCACTATTTTGTACGTAACCTAGAGTGGTGATTTCGGCTTAATGACCTCTTCTAAGAGCCAAAATCGTGTTACCTGTCAATCTCTTAGAACGTCACTTATGTACAAGAGATTGTAAACCTTCCCCATGTCGCTCCTAATAACTGAAACGCAAAAGTTCATAATTAACCCAAAATCTACTTCCTGAACGATCTTTTTCAAAATCTCAATAGAGTCTCGGTCCCGAATTTCAACAGTTATCAATTTCTTATTTTTGGTCATCATGAAGTGAGTTATGATCAAATTCATAAGGGTCTGCATTCCATACCATGGACTTCGTGAGAACCAGAACCAGATAAACGCCTTTAGCTCCGCCTCTCTCTCGCTATTCGTTGTGTTCAAAATAATTGTTAATTTATCATTTCCAATTTGTCCAACGTTTTACATCTCCGATAGTCTAGCACCTCCCACGCGATAATTAACCCGTATTTTATTACAGACTCCTTCAATTTCGTTTTCAAACACACCCAACAGAGGTCAGTAATATGATCGAATTTAAATATTTAAAAAAAATTCCTCGTCTACTTGTTCAAACAACACTGAACCATCACAAGGGAAGATTGAATTGTCTAAATTTATGGGCTTAGATAATAATAGAAACAAGAAAGACGACGTGTAAGTAAAACTGAGAAGGCCGTGAACCATTATTTATATGAATTCACGAGTATTATTAAGGTTCCTACCATTAGAATTTGACCACTCAGTGTCAGGATGAAATTACGCAGGCGTGAATCACAAACCAATAATTAATACTGCCAGGATTATACACTGTAGACCGTGTGGTCGCATATATTTTCTGCAAATCAATTGGTGAACTGTAATAAATAATAACTATAAACTTTTTAAGTTGACAGAACTACGTGGGAGTGGTAAACAATATTGGATAACTGAAAGGACTGCTTTACCCCTAATCTTCTGATACTATGTATTATGGTGAATCGATGTAATGATGTCGAGGGACGGAGCTGGCGGTAATCACTGCACGAGCACAAAACAGATTCGAATTTAACGCACTGGGAGATCACTATAGTTCATCATTGCACAGGCTCGTTTTACAGACTGATTGTACTTAATTTATCGTTGTGAATGTCACAATGCGCTGTCAGATAGGGACAGATATTTGGTAAATCGGATGGGTGGAGGAATGCAGGAACATGCGTATAGTTGCTCAACAGGCAAAATTAGAGTTATTACAAGCTAGAAGTTAAAAACCCGCTCCGCAGATTTTTGCTGCTAGGCCTTGCGAGCGGCTTTTGGTTCGGCTTCGCTCAGTTAGTGTTGGTGACCATTTTATAAATCCAATAGGAACTGGTTCCAAAATTAGCCCGTTCATCGTTTCCACTGTCAACCAGTGATGGCTAGTCACCGGGACAAAGTAACCGGGACGGGCAATGACGTCATATGTAATATCCAGCCGCTTGATACAACTGAGTATTACCGTCAATCTTTCCGTATCCGGAGAGATACTCCAGATTCACAAATTAGTAGAACTTATACCTAGAGTGGGGCACGTCCCTATGCGTCCTGCCGACGGAAGTGGTGACAACTTGTGACGAATTCTTGAATTCAAAACCGAATTACTATGGTAGCTTTGTTTGAAATTCTACGTACACAGATGTTATTTGTGGCGCGGCGCGTGTGGCGTGTATCCGATGTGCATCCGATATGCACTCGAAGCCGAGTTTTGAAATTTAACCACGCAGACGCAAGCCTATTAACACTATTCGATTAGTTAAATTAGGCAAGTATAAAAACAGTTTTTTTTAGGTCAATTTAGTTAGGTTAGGTGTGTAATTCCGTTAGATGTAATAAATTGAAGTGTAATAATTCTCCTCGTGTGTAATTCTGTTCGTTTGACAATTCTGACGGTGAAATATTGGTATGTAAAATTCAAGTATGTATTTTCGCCATGTATCCCTCAAAAACATACTTATACCCAAGCAAATAGGTGAAACTGCTTTAGGTAAGGGTGTCTATAAAATACCCTTTGGATGTCGGCTTACCCCCAAAAAGGGACCAGTGGATTAATGACATCTTGATAGGAGTAATCTCCACTTCTCGCCTCCCGCTGATGTTTCTGAGATGACCGGGGGCTGATGAAGATATAAATAATTTGCTGAGATTGCTTCGAGGCAATATTACCACGGGATGTGATTTGAGTTGGAAGTTGGAACCCATCTCAGTACAAATTGTGATAATTATTCAAGTTTTTCGGGAAATTCGTTACATTATTCGTGATGTTTCAAGCCAGACAAAAAGAGTGATACTCATGTAACCCATTGAATGCCGAGCTTCTTTATTTCTGGTATGTTTTTAGGTTTTCACGGCCAAAAAGTATTTTTGTTTTTGTTTTTGGGGTGTTATGCCGTGTTTCGCTACCTCCTTCTTTAGCCAACGTTTCGGACAGCGTTACAGTGTCCATCATCAGGGCAGATGACGTCATCTGCCCTGATGATGGACACTGTAACGCTGTCCGAAACGTTGGCTAAAGAAGGAGGTAGCGAAACACGGCATAACACCCCAAAAACAAAAACAAAAATTCTTTATTTCTGTTCACATACTCGTAATTATCCATCTCTTATAATGTGAAAAATTATAGATTGTTTATGTGTTCACTGCGTGACCTTATGGCCCGCTGCAGAATCTCATATTTATTATTTATTATATGTTATGGTTGTTTTATTATCTTTTAAAATCGGTTTTATCGCAAAACTGTACTACAAAACATAAAATGAAGACAAGTTTTTGCAACCTCAGAAAAGCTAAAAAAATTATCCAATTCTTCAAAAATTTACGACACATCTTATCAACTAGATATCCAAAGAGCTATCTACTATCTATATTATGCTTTATGCTACTCTCATTTGGAATAAGGAATAATAGGATGGTCAACAGCATGGTCACAAGCAGCGTCAAATCATGGAAAACAACTAAAGATAATTCATCATAAAAATCATACTAAAGGTCCCCTAAAGACGTCAACAACAGAAAAAGATGTTCCAAGTCTACAAAAAATCTGTGCTAAAAACATTTTGGTTCATCATCTCAAAAAAGACACAGAGGCAAACAAACACTTCAAATAATCATAAAATCAGAGATAAGCAAATAGACACACTAAATGTTTGTACTTAACAAGCGTGGTCTGTCTATACATACTGTGGATGCTGCGCTTCCCTCATTTTCAAGGTTAAACATAGGTTAATAGTTAATATTATTATGTATTTATTCCGAATTAAAAAGACTTGGATTTATTTTTTTCTAGCCGTAAACCGCACTAGATACTGCAATAACGATGCCGCCACCGTCCCAACTTCAGAGACCAACACTAACACGACACACGGAGCAGGTCGAAATACATATGCAATATGCATACATTATCAATGCTCGCACGTCGCGTAATCTCACCAACACTAACAAAACAGTGGATGCTCTGGGTAGCTATTCCTGAGCAACGATCAATCGTTACCCGCCATGCGCCAGCTACGACTGGTCTACCCCACTCGTTGTTGTGTCGAATGACTTTTGGCGTTTGGCGTCTAAGAATGTTCCGGTCGAACAGGCTCAAGAATAACCACGTCGACCAATGTACGTACTTTCGACGGCGATTGCGAACGACGAGGGCTTGGAGAATAGCTACCCAGATTATTCCGCGTCCGCGGAGCAGAAAAGAGTGTGATATTTTTGATATTCACGCATGCGCTTTTAGTCAAGCCTGCGATGGTTGAAGTAAGACTGAATACGGATTCCATAGAAGCATCCAACGCACAGAAGACGACTTTATGCTTACATGCATAGTGCACAGAATAGCTTATCCGAAGCGAGCGGACTTAGTACCATTAGAGATTTGTTTTCCTGACCACCTTTCGAGTTATTTGTTGTCAGAAATGTCAACTAAAAAGGAGGTGGCGCAACACGGCATTAAACCCCAAAAATAAATCAAGATAATACTACATACTAAAACAAATCTATATCATAAATAATATCCAAAAGAAATAACTACATCAAGGACATCTTGACACTAACGGAAAAATAACTTACTAGTATATTAAAAACGTCGTCATAGATGTTATTGAAAAAACACAATCCACGAAGCTGTACCACGGAAGTCGCTGACAACTTATCCAGAACATAATTCCCCTCAGCACAAAATCTGGTGAGGAAGACTTTGAAGATAATCTTCATCTTGACTGGTCAGTGGTTGAGTGGGCATCGCGTCTGGATTCCACCGGGTGTCCCAGACATGAAATCGAAACATGACTCCATATACTGGATGGTTACCAAACTTACATAACCAAGTATTGTTTAGGTACATTAACTCACACCACCATCTGCCAGAAACTTATGGAACTTACAAATAATTACAAACCATTGTCCTATAAGAAACATTTAATGGATATTTAATTTGTAATAATAAATATTGAGGTCAATAATCGAGAAAAAAGCTATTTTATCTTTTAATTTGGACCAAATTACACGCAGTAAGTTAAATTTTATCAAAATCAGTTAAGTCGTTTCGGAGTTTCGGATTTTTATATATATTAGAGATTTCATGTTTTAATTTTAACATTTATTTATCTAAAATTAAAATAAGCGCTAAAAAGGCTTAAATAAAATACCTAACAAATAAATTTGTTAGAATCTTGTAATCATTCAACAATATCATTGGCAAAAACATGGTAAAGTTAGTTGAAGACAATATTGTTAATTCTGAATTTGAAACATGAAATCAACAAAAATGTTATAACCATCCAAAATTGTTCGAATAAAATTAAATAAATAAACATTGGAGAGCCAACGAGGTAATCACATCCATACTAATATTATAAATGCGAAACTGCTCGAGTTTGTTTATGACCTTTTCACGCATAACACAATATAAAGACTTTAAAAATTCATTCACCAATAGAAAGCTAAATTATATGCGCAGACTATATTTTGTATATGATGGTAAGCTCTGGCGTAATGAAATTATAAATATTAATATATTATATTTGTTATACGTTTTCTGTCGCTAACTAAAGCAAATTTTTGCTAACGTCAGAAAAAAATCGTTTCCATGGAAACGATTGCTACTGCTTCAGAAAATTCAAATATTAGAATATGTTTTATTTTTTTGGACAAGCTTCTGTTTTGGAATAAATGTCAGTTCCTACATTAAAAATATAATTCGTAACGATTATAAAGACTGAATAAATGAACTGAATAAATAGTAATTTTTTATTATATTCACAAAGTTTCAAATATTTAATTAAAAATAAA
Organism: Glyphotaelius pellucidus; assembly: GCA_936435175.1. Taxonomy (NCBI): domain Eukaryota; kingdom Metazoa; phylum Arthropoda; class Insecta; order Trichoptera; family Limnephilidae; genus Glyphotaelius; species Glyphotaelius pellucidus. The sequence continues at coordinate 13,403,233 of OW386544.1, read as the reverse complement.
CATCCGAAATGTTTGTAAGCGCATAAATTCCGAACGAATGAACAAAATTGGATAATTCTTTTTTTCTTTGAGCTATAGCTTTATGAAATTCAGGTGGCAGGCGAGATGTTTGAAAACTGAATGTAAGGGAATGAATGTATGGAATTCGGGAGGGGGGGGGGGTGGGGAGGAGGGGGTATAATTGATAAGTTCAACCGCTACAGTAATTTCCCCTAATACCATGCGAGCGAAGCCGCGGGGAAAAGCTAGTTAATTTATAAATGCAAAGGCATTTTATAAAACAGCTATCTTTTCAATCTGTTTGAAAAATGTAGTGCAAATCAAAGTGTCTTCGAAAAACTTGACTCCAATAATGTTACTCTTTTCCCTGCTTTGTTACATGAAACCTGTTTTCAGTTTATTATTTTTGCATTTTCCTTCTTCATTCTTTCATCAACGTATTTAAAAAGCTGTTTCTTTCTTCTTTCTAACATCATGTGTACTTTTTGCAAAACAAAATGTAATCTTACCGGAAAACACAACTACTATCTTTTTTTTTTCGAAGTTCAATAAATTTAATAGAATTTAGAAGCTTTTTCTATTACTTGACTATCATTGTACGATCTAGGAGGTTGACTATCACCAAGACAATCTTCATCGTGCAGGTTGCAGCTCAGAACTAATGTGCTCTGTACTTGTGGCAGTCACGTAGATTTAGAAACCATGAAATCAAATGTCTTCTTCTGCCACAAATTCTAATCTTTAAAATTGTCTCTAAAAACTGTCACCTCACCTTTTTCTCGTTCATACAATAAAGAAAAAAATTGAAGTTGCTTTTAATTCCCGAACAATAACCTAAAAATAAACCAACATTTTGAACGGATTTCTTGCATCCCTAAAGACGGTCATTTCTTTGATACGTTTACAACACGTGCATTAGATATTTATGTTATAAAAAAACATAATGTTCAAGAAATACTCTGATAAATAGCCCTTAAAATTGAAAACTATAATAGTGTAATCTCAATTCTGACAGATTTACTAAAACTATGGTCTATTTACGAATCGATCAAAAAATCTGCTGAAGGTAGCATCTGTGGAAAAACCATAATTTTTATTTATGTATTTTTTTTTTTACTGTACTACTGTCAAATTGGTATCTTGAATTGTCTTTTGTTAAATTTTAATTTTTTTATGTGACACTTCTTATAAAAAAACGCCCCTACCTTTACAGTGTAAGGGCAAGGGCGCAGAGACAGGAAAAAACAGATGTCGGTAACTCGTTTCACATACGAGCGGACTTACACAAAAACGAGTCGAGTTTCGCGTAAGTGCAGACTCCATTGAAATGCCTATAGAACACCCTTAGCACATACATTGCGTCAGTGCATAATATATAACAACGGATTGTCAATCAGACGGACCGCCTTCCTTCTCACAGAATCGAGTAGATGTATCAAGCATTTTGGGGCTCCAGCCCAGAGGTGGCTCCCGAATTCAAATGTTGGAAGTAGTTTAAATTTGTACAGGGTTAGCAGCTGATTATTGAAGAATCCGCTAGCCCTGTACAGGACGATTATTTATAAATTGACAAAGATAACATCTGTAAACGATTATCTATAAATTGACAAAGATTGTAGCTATATTTTTTTACGGTAGTATTACATAGTACCTACTTTTACTTTACTTTTACATAGTACCTACTGTTTTTTAATTTTTGGTTATTCTATAACATGTATCTATGTTTGTGGTTACTCTGTATGACTAGGGTATTTTGAGAATGCGCCTATACATGTAGTATTAATTTGTTGAAAATTTAATTGTAAACCACAAAATGCATTTAAAAATTACTTGAAGAATACATTTTGAATGCCTGCGGCATTGAAGCGCTTTCAGATGTTTACTAAAACTCGCATCCACAGCTTTACCTCCCTCATGAGGGTACTCGCTAGACTCACTGAAAGTTAAACAACTTCTATATTTGAGCATCATTTAACTTAGGTTAGATCCATTATCGAGGAATGGCAGCCAAGAAAGTTTCGACGATCGAAAATGAAGCATGAACGAATCGATCATTTCATTTCATTTGTTTGCTTTTTAACTATCCTGATAACTAATAATTAAAAAGCTTTCAGATCCGGTATTTAGATATCACTCAGAGTAAAATATAGAACTTTATTCATTTGCTTATGTAACAAAAATAATTTACGCAAAGACAATAATTTAATTTCAATGAGAAACAAATATTTATTTTTTTTATTATTTATTGATTTAGTTTATACGACAAGAGTATAGACTAACTAGCTTTTTTACCCGTGACTTCGCTCGCATGGTATTAGGGGTAAATTACTTTAGCGCTTGCACTTATCAATTATCCCCCCCCTCCCCCTTCCCGCATTCAATACATTCATTCTCGGTACATTGAGTTTTCAAAAAGCTCGCGTTCCACCTAAATTTCATAATGCCAGAGCTCATAGTATTAAAAAAATATATTCTACAATTTGGTTCAGTCATTCGGAAGTCTTAACTTCGCGTAGGTACAAACATTTCGAAGATTCATTTTTATTTACATAGATAGATCGATATTAACTACGACCCCTGAAATAAAAAAAAAATACATCAAGATAGACCGATATTAACTACGACCCCTGAAATAAATAAAAAATACATCAAAATCGTTTCCACTGCAACGCTTTTATTCTGACGTTAGAAATAACTCGCTTTTGTTTTTCCAACAGAAGGAACTCATATAGAAATTGTCTAAAACTAAATTATAATAATGTATTAAAAGATTGTGTGCGTATTTTAGTACATGTTTTTATAAATATTATACCTTTAAAACACACTTCATTATTTCATATTAAAATCACGGACGCCTTTTCGAAGACGCTGTATCAAATGTAAGTATTACAAGTTTTGCATGACGTCTGGTTTCTGTGTTTTTTTTTAAAATAAGGTCACAGAAAGTCACGCAGGAGGTCCTGAAAAAGTAAATCCCTTCAGGGTCTATGTTATCTTTGGGAATGCTGAGTAGAAAGGTTTTATAGGAGGGAAGGAGAGGATGTTCTACATAATAATATATTTTCAATAAGAAAAATTGCTGGGTTATGAAGCCAAAATCTCAGTTCATCACCAAAATGTATGACCCAAGACCGTTACGAGAAATATTGGTACCAAATTTATCCGTGTATGTATCGGTATTGTATTTGAGAAATCTTCTTAGCCTTTTGGAGCAAGGATTATGAAAAGCCTTTATCTCGTTGAGCATAAGAATCAGGGGCCAGCCTTTGGTATTTCTCCATATTTAATTTAAGCCCTTTGAAAAGGGTCTCACGGAATTAGGGCGCACTTGACAACTCTGACTGGACATAGAATAAAACGATTGTCGTGATTTGCAGGGCACGAGTTCAAAAACTTAAGCAGAAAAATATTTTTAAATAACTTTTTTCAGATTTGATTTGAAATTTTCACAGCCAAAATAATTATCAAGGTATGGTGTTTTGCGCTACCTCGTTAGCCAATTCATTAGTTTCGGAGAGCGTCACAGTGTCCATCATCGGGGCAGTGGGTAATCGATTGTTGTGAAGTGTATGATTATTTATGGTGCAATATCGCATTCATCGCCAGTCTCTGAAAGCTGGTATTACAGTATTATTTAAAATGTTTTTTACGTTTAATTTTGATGTCGCCGTCTATTACCGAATACCAAGAACTATGGAGCTATCTACATAACTATCGTCGTGTTTATTAATATAAATAGGATTTTTATGAATTGCAATTGCCTTTATAATTAGGCGTGTTCCATGCATTTTGTGAGCATTTTTATATGAGCACCGTACAATGGTCCCGACTTCCAGAAGCCATTGGGAGTGTGGCAACCCCAATTTCCGGTATTTATGAGGCTTTTAGATTAGGCCATTAGGAGAAGGAAATGAGAAAGTCGAATATTGGGATATACCTATCTATTCTGATCTAGTATTTTTTTCTATATTAAAATGAAAAAATGCATAGGTTCATATGAACTACGTGGAAACTATTTTTGTTATTGTTTTTGGGGTGTTATGCCGTGTTTCGCTACCTCCTTCTCCTCCTTCACATCCGGAACAGCTGAGTTTATGGATTTCCGGATGTGACAAGGTCTATGTAGGCCAGACAGAGCGAACGATCTCCAAAAGGATTTCGGAACACTTTCGTGCTTATAAACTTGGCCACCCTGACAAATCGGCAATCGCCGAGCACTTAATCGAAACCGGCCATTACTTTGGATTTGTTCCTGAAGTCCTGGGAAGACCCAAAACTTACAGAGCACGCCTAATTACGGAGGCAATTGAAATCCATAAAAACCCCATCAATATTAACAGAGACGACGGAGCTAAGCTCAATAGTTCTTGGTATCCAGTAATTGACGGCTACACCAAAGCTAAACGCAAAAAAACATGTTGAATTTTTTCTAACACCAGCTCGTAGAGAAATGGAGCTGGCAGCACGGTATCGCTTCGACACACATAAGTAAACACTCTCACCAATATCATTTACTCATCTGCCCTGATGATGGACACTGTAACGCTGTCCGAAACGTTGGCTAAAGAAGGAGGTAGCGAAACACAGCATAACACCCCAAAAACAATAACAAAAATACTTTTTGGTCGTGAAAACTTAAAAACATACCTACGTGGAAACTAGGTTTATGACCACAATTTGTGAAAAAACTGTTAAAATTTTTAAACATTTTTTTTTTACTTCTAAGCAGTTAATCTGTGACGACTTGCAGGCATTTTTTTTTATTTTGCGAAATCTGGCATCGTAAAATTAAGGAACTTAGATTTTTTGTCTGGGATCATCTCTTTCAGATTTTATCGTCATTTCCAATATAAGCTATGGAACTTAGAAAAATATATTTTACCATATACAGTCATAAAAAATACGTGTTGCAATATTGTTCTTTCAATTTAGTAAGATATTAATTGAAATCAAGAAAATATATTTCACACTACTATACTTTCTTGTATTTTTTACATAAGTATATTCTATTGAAACTAGAAAAAAATGCAAAGATTTATTGAAATTAGTTATAAAACATTCATAGTTACAAAAAAGTCAATCCAGAATACAGCTTTTAAATCGAACAATCTCTGGAAATATATACAAACAATATTACAGAAATAAACATGGACGACAAATACGACAACAATACACAAGATATCGTAAATCTTTTCTCAAATTTCTTTAAACATGTTTATGATGATGAAAGACTAAAAGAGAAAATCCTTCATACACATTTAAAAAATCGCACATTTAAAAGATTGCCACATAATGGAAGAATTTAATTATAGTTGTGTAGAACTTAATACAAAATCTAATAGAACTTTATTAGTAAATGTAAAATATATATATACATATGTCTGTACCATTTTCTACCACTAGTGGCGTACCGCCCGGTAGTCACCTTGGCCCAGTTTTATTTCTTGTTTTTATAAACAACATAGTCAAAGTAAAGATATCAGTATTTTCTGGCCCTTTTAAATTACTAGTATATGAAGAAAGAAGCCTCTTAAACCACTTTCAACTTTTTAAATCTAATGTATCCATGCTAAATAACTGGTGCTCGCAAATCAATTAATTTTTAAATGTAAAAAAAAAACAAAACTTTCACCTTTTCCAGTAAATAACCATTTCTATTATTCAACTATTTAATAAATTTAGAGTGAGCGATAGAAATGCAAGACTTTGGTAAAATAATGTATGAAAAACTAGATTGTAAGGCTTTTTTCCAACAAATTGTCAAGAAGGGTATGAAAACATTAGGATTTATAAAAAGAACAATTAAAACTTTGAATCGTTGCAAGTTGTTATGATATAATTTTATTCAATTTCATTTTATCACAACAACACTAGACAAGTACCTCATTTTAAAATTATTTTCTATTTTTAATCTACCGGTGTTTTTAAAATTGTTCAAAACAAGCGATCTCATCATTTTCGAATATAGTATTCGAATAATGCTTGTTCTACGAAAAAAAAGCCAACCACTTCTTGGGAAACGGTCTTCGGAGGCAGATCGTTTTTCGACGGTCAAAACGTGATTATTTTGATTTACTATAATGTAGAATCGTGCCCTGTGATTAATATATTGATCTTATAATCTAATCGAATAGTAATCTTGCAATTTACCAGTGTACTTGCAGTGTAATTAAAAGCACACGCGCACAGCGATCCTTTTATTTAAAAGTCAGCTTTACGGACGGGAGCTATAAACGATTTGGAACACGGTTTCAATTGCAATAATTGTTTTAATGCACGCGCATCATTTAAATGCACACGCGTACCCCGATCGTCTTTATTAAAAGAAACTCGTCAGCTTTAAAATCATTCGCGGGCCAGATCGTACGTGTATTTTGGGACCTCCCGTATGATCAATCTTGCTTTGTAAAATGCAGTCATCATTTTGTGAGGAGACCAGACTCGCCAGGACTTAAAATTGTCCGTTGGATGGAGTGGTCTCTTCAAGAACACGACCAGACCACAATCCAGGCAGATGGGAGGTACCAGGCATCAATCTAGTCGGATGGAGCCCTTCACCATATTAGCTAGATAGGTTATAAAATGGTCGATCCAAGGGGTAAGCCTCTTCATGTTTTAATGTTACTCTATTTTTAACTGTTCCATATAATTTTAAATACATGTGCCAATATTAATTTAATTGTTAATATTTAATTTAATGAACAAAATTATGTTGTAAACATTTTACATAAATATAGTTTTGTTCAATATTCAATACGAATACTGTTTAATCATTGAAATCGTTTTTTTAACAATAAAGTATGTTTGTTTTCCCACGGCCCTAAGCAAGGAAATTGTGTTCTCCGCTGTTAACTCTGGTTTTAACACCAGTGGCGCCCTTTTAAACAAAAGCTAACAGCTAAAAACAGCTTAACCATAACTGCATAACAGTTTTATACAATACGCTCACTGCATATTAAAACTGTTCCCTAATATTAACTAATTTTAAATGCATAAGTTATTTGTTATTTAACACGCCCACCACGGCCTTTCTTACCGTAACAAAGTCATACAACTGTTTTATATAAACATTAAATTCGATTGTTATCAACTCCTTCCTGTATTTCATAAATCTACATGCACTTAGACTAGACAATCTAACTAGATAAACTTAAACCAATTTGGGAGGCGGGAATGGGTACCACCGCCACGGGAACCTTTATTGGATAACCAAAACCTCTGCCATAGGTCACCCCAAGTGGTTCGCTACGTTTGGTAATTTAGCAGGGGTGCCCGGGTTCATGAGGTGAGGTTTGTCTAGGTCTTGGAGGCGGATGACCAGGACACACTGAACCCCAGATTTGTACCCATCCCTTAAACCCTTTTCCTTCCTAGAATTCTCTTCCATTTCCTTTCCATAAAAAAACCCTCCACGCAGCATCCCCAAAGATGACATAGGCCCTGAGGAAGATTATTTTCCTCAGGGCCTCCAGTGTGAAGCTCATGTAAAATAAAAAAAAATAAACATTTAAATAAATATAATATACACATCTCATTCCAACTATAGTTGCATTCCCCAAAACAATGTTTTCACAGTCTTGGTAACAAAAACGATAATATGTGTTTGACAATATTATAAACATGGCAAACTTCAAACGTCGTATGTGATACTATTTTAATCTAGTTTATAAACATTTGTGAACAACAATTTCACACATTTTTATTTATATTAACATTGATTTGATAATTTTTTTTAAATATTCTTATTATACTTATTTATATTACATTTTTGACTCTTATATTTTAGTCACCTATATCTTATTAAGGGGCTATTTCACCAAACTCTTAAAATGTTGATGTAACTACGGGTCACATAACTTTACAGGCAGGAGAATCGGGTTAATAAACCGCGCAATAAACGTGCGCATTTCACCACAGAAAATCCGGTCCCCAGTAGCTATTAGTGTCTACAGCCACGCCTGTCTGTTTAAACACCATAAATAAAACAATACACAGTTTCGATTTAGTTCGTACAATCATTCGTTTAATTGTTCTCTAGACTATGTCCGGGTTAAATCTTCCCCACAGGAAAAATTTAACCCTTCCACACACTTTTCCACAAATAATCATCTAGTCAATCCACGCGATGTAATTGCATTGTATAAGTATAATAAATTCGAAACTATACAAGAACAACACGTCAACCTACCAGAGACCATATGGGAAAATACTTCACCGACTCCAGATATTTTCGTATCAGAGGGTTCGGCTCAATAGAACTCCTAACTGAACCGATAAATCCTACTGATCCCTCAATATAAATATTTAAAAAATCTTTCGTAATCCTACATGTGTTTAATATGACTGATTTTTGCATCTTTATATAAAGATTCTTTGATAAATCTAATAAGCCTAAATTTTTAATTAATGCCAATTATTATTATTCGTTTATTATTATTGTACCAACAAAATCCCCGGCAGTCATCAGGTAGGACTCAGTTGCGAAGTATCGCAAGGTCAATAATAATTGTTGGTGGAGCATTTTTTTTATTTTTTTTTATTAGTATCCATAGCAAAATTTGTACATAATATATTTATAAATTGTATTATATTAAGGTAAGGTATTATAAAGTTTTTTTTTTCATAGTCCTCCTCACTAGGGTTCCCTGTTCTGAGGCATATCATATTTAAATATTAATATTTATTATTATTATATGATATTAATATTTACCAGGAATAATGAAATCATATTTCATTATTCCTGGAAACAATGAAATATGATTATGGTACATCTGGTTGGTTTTAAGTTGGAAAATGTCATTTTGTCTGGGTGTGTACAATGCCCTCAGAAATGCAATACGCTCTTATGTTTGTTAAAATAAGATGCAAGTACAATAATTCTGTATTATTCTTCAATATCTATATTAAAATAACAAACCGTTGGTCCTTTGAGCGGTTTTGTCGTTGACCTGGTAATGGATTACATTTGCGACATTTTTTGAGAGTAAATCTCGATTTGAAGTCCACTTCCTTCAATAATTTAAATCTTCAATTAAATCCACAATTAAAACTGGATTCGTGAAAAATTCGGATCTCCGAAACATCAACTGTCAGATGATTGTGTTATATAGATGTTGTGATATTGGTAGACAACTTTGCTGATTAATCATGAAAAACAAAGTTTTCTACCAAATTTTGGTAAAAACTTTGTTATCATGTACCCGATAAACGTTACTGGCTAGTCAGAGTACCCATTAGTAAAGATAAACTTTATATACCCACATAAGCATCTTTGAAGGATCGTGAAATCGAAAAAATGCTTTATCCTGTCGGTAGTGATCGTGAGCAAGATGGTGAAATACCCCCTAACTCTTATATTGTATGTTACCTGTATTTTATTTTCATTGTATTTTTTCAAAAAAATATTTAGTTATTAAAAATATTTGTTTGTTGTTTGACCCCAAAACACTGAACAATATTCAAATATATCACAAAGTATAAAGCCTTACCTGATTTCGTGATTGTATTTTATTTTATCTGGATATCTTTCCGTAAATTGCCATCAGCCTTATAGCAGGCGCCAGTAACCTAGTTGGATACATCATTTTAATGCTTGTACCGGGGGTATTCGGTTGTTCAAAGTAACCGTCCAAACATAATAAATTACGTATAATAATAGCAGGGTAAAGTTACCCTCTGGGCTACCCATTAAAAACATTATCTATGGGGGTGATTAGCGGTGTCGACGAAAAATCTTGATAATCCAAACACTACTGACTTTTTTCAATAGAATTATTTTTAACGGTTTAACCTGACCTAACCTTTCTAGAAATAGAGGAGTACTGAAATGTCTTTATTTATTGAAAGAATTATACAAATTAACGTAGAAGGCAAACTATTTAAGTCCGACAATCTATTTGGTTTTAATACAAATCTAAACATTAAAATTCATAAAAACTGTTTATACGTGAACCAAGAAATTCCCTGCAACTGCCCAAAATTGAATGAAATACAAGCAATAAAATACCTTGAAGTAATTATTGACCAAAACTTAAATTGAAACTCCTAAGTGGAAAATGTGAGCAACAAATTAAAAAAAAAACTAACCTACTTTTTCAAAACAATAAGAAACATTTTAGATAAAGAACAGCTAATTAAAATTTATTGTGCATTAGCCAAATCTCATCTACAATATGGTCTTATCGGATAAGGAAGCCCATGCGATTCCATTATAAAACCAGTCCTCATAGCACAGATTACACTTAGAGCCTCCATTAGAACTCCTACAGACTACGTTTTTAAAATACTACATTTAATGTCACTGAAACAATTATATGCAAAAGATAAACTAATTTACGCATTCAAAAACCAGGATAGCTTTACACAGAAAAAATCGGGCCGATTCGCAAGTTCCACATTACAACATGCATTCCACCAACCAACAACTAAACCGACTTTTGGACAAAGAAATATGCAATACTTCTCTATAAAATTATTTAATATACTCCCTCTTGCAATAAAAACTGTTAAAAAAAAAACGATTTCAAAAAAAGAATTAAAATATGGATAAGGACATGGAAAGAAAGAACATAGATACATTTTTGTTATGTTATGCCGTGTTTCACTACCTCCTTCTTTAGCCAACGTTTCGGACAGCGTTACAGTGTCCATCATCAGGGCAGATGAGTGATGATGGACACTGTAACGCTGTCCAAAACGTTGGCTAAAGAATAAGGTAGCGAAACACGGCATAACATCCCAAAAATAAATAACAAAAATACTTTTGGCCGTGAAAACCTAAAATCATACCTAAACATAGATACAACTTTGCAACCAAATAAAGATTAATGCTTGTTTTATGCTTTCTATTAGATATAACTTTGAAATTTTCGTCTTGTAATATTTGAAATAGATATTAACCCATAATTCAAACACAAAACTTTTAATCGATTTTCTGGCAAATTAATTTTTAAATCTAGTTAAGTCCGTGAAAATCACAACTCAAAATTTACTTGACTAATCTTTTTGAAATTTTGTACACTATTTCAACAGATAGTGACGAAGAGTTTTTTTACCATTTTTTTCCATTTTATAACAACAAATTAACCGAAAATTTTAGCAAAAATCACATTTTTGACTTCAACGTGAAAAAAAAAAAAAAAAAAAAAAAACGCTTCTTCACTACCTGTAAAAACATATCACCTTAAAAACACACTTCGATTTTTTTTGTGATCAAATGATCCGTTAACGAGTTAAGATGTTCACCGCATAACACCTTTTTTTCGAGGCGCCTCCGGAGACTCGCTCTCACTTATTTATTAATATTTTTAATTAATGTTTTTTTCAAAGATACGTCAGATGTCATACTATAAAGTGTATATAAAAGAAATAAGCCAAAATTATTCATATCTACAAAAAAAATCATGAAAATATACCTTTTTTCGCCTATAACCCCCCCCCCCCCCCCTCCTCCCTAAGTAAAGCCTTCGATCGGATATTTATTTATTGTACTGCTTTGGAAAAAACTAAAAGAAAACTGTTTCCAAATTAATCGTAAAAAGTAAAACAACATATTTTAATGAAACATTTAAAAACTATTTCAGCAATTCCAAAAAAACATGGGATCAAATTAACAAATTATTGGGACGTAAAACAAAAACAAACTGCGATGAAACTATTTCAAAGTATATGCTAAATAATAATGGGCAAACAGAGGAAATAGTTGCAAATAGATTCGCAGAGTACTTTTCAAACAGTATTAGCTCGATGTTACACAAATGCGACTACAAAGCGTCTAATACAGCTCCCGTTGAGCTGCCGCATAGTATGTACCTGCACAGAGCTACTTGTGAAGATATACGAAAGATTATCAGTCAACTGAATAATTCCAAGTCACCGGGGATTGACAATATTCGAATGTTCGATATTAAAAAACATTTAACCATTCTATGTCCGGTAATTACCCATCTAATTAATAAAATCTTGTCTCAGACAGTTATACCGGATGAGCTCAAATGTAGTATTATTAGGCCAATATACAAAGGGGGAAAACATTCCGAGATAGAAAATTACAGACCAATAAGTATACTGCCAGCTATTGAAAAAATTCTAGAAAAATACATCCGTAAATTTAATAAAATACCTAGAAAGTTTCTCCATTATTGATCCCAACCAATACGGATTTCAAAAAAAGAAAAGTACAGAAATGTTACTGCAGGACTTTTCGAATTACACAAATCAAGAACTGAATGATAAAAAACATATTCTGGTTTTATTCATAGACAACTCTAAAGCGTTTGATACTATTGATCCGACAAAACTATTACAGATATTGGAGGCGATTGGAATTAGGGGAAAATTACTAGAACTACTCAAAAACTATTTAAACAATCGACAAATTAAAGTGAAACTCTTTCAAACTTACAGCAAAGCTAAATTTATGTCAACAGGAGTCCCGCAAGGGTCAATCCTCGGTCCAACATTATACATAATATTTGTTTCACTCATGAATAAAATCTTCACATTTGTTAAACATTACGTTTATGCTGATGATACGGCACTAGTTATTTCGCATGAAGAATTAGAAATTGCAATAAAACTCATGCAGCACGATTTCTTATCCTTACAGAAATGGTCACATGATGCGGGTCTTATAATAAATTAAAAAAAAAACTAAATTAACGCATATACGATCTCCACATGCCAAATATACCATCACACCTGTAATAAAGTCGCATACATTTGAGTGCATACACAATTCGTCACAGTCCTGCAAATGCGGAACCATTGAACTTGTACAAACATATGTATATTTGGGGATAACTGTAGATATGCACATGAAATGGGATACCCACATAAGCAACATCTGCAAACGCCTAAGAGCTATTGCGGGGCGAATTTACAAAATAAAATATTTTATGCCCATTAGTACGCTAAAAATAATTTATTTGTCACTAGCGGAATCCACTATCAGATACGGAATAACATCTTGGGGAAACTCGTGCAAGACAAATATAGGTTATATTCAAACGATTCAAAACTCTTTGACTAAGCTCTTGGTAAGCAAAAGTGTTTATGCACAAAGAAGGGACATAAAATTACTTTATGAATCAGTTAACATATTACCTGTGCGAGGAATATTATGGTTTAAAATTGTATGCCAAAACCTATTGTCGGACTCAATTTACAAAGAAAAAGTAGATCATGAACATGGCACTAGATTTAGTAAAAATGAGGGTTTGTCCGTTCCGAAAATTATAAATAAATACGGCCAACGGACATTCACTTATCTTGTCCCCACCATATTTAATAAGATGCCGATGAATTTCAAAATCGAATCCAATTGCCCCACTGATCTCAAAAGAAAAATTAAAAAATGGCTAATGGGTCAAAACTTTTTGTACTGATATTGTTTGTAATCTTATGTATAAATACTATCTATAATTAATTTAATCTATCAGTAATTTACCTGTGTTATATCTGTCTGTCTGTATATTTTATGCTTTTGTATTGTAGGTACTTAAAAGTTATTCTTCTGGAACTATTTTGCTATTGTGTTTTCTTATAATATTTTATGTTTTAGTGTTTTATTAATATTGTCAAATTGACCTGCTGACAAACTGCCTTGGCAGTTTAGCGGGTGATTAAAATGAAGAATAAAAAAAAAAAAAAGGTGCTAGGTTCAATAATTAACATTCTGGCAGTCTGGCAACATCAACAAGAGAACCAAGTTATCTGGAAAAATAAAATGTTACCACCAGTGAATGTGAAATGCGACGGGAATCAGACGGGAGAAGCTCGTACTGTATATTGCTCCAGAGGTCTCCAATTGTATATTGCACTCTCTATATAAACGCAGGCTGACTCTCTATATAAACGATTTAAGCGATAAACTCACCCCGGCAAACGTAGGCTGTCACCTGGGAAACACTAACTTGCGTAAATAATATTGCGTATGTAGACGACATGGTCATTTTGTCACCAAGCATTAAAACAATGAGAAAGCTATTGAAGATGAGTCTTTCAATTTCTATATCCGCTATATCAACTTCCACTGATTCGGAGAAAACTGCAAAAAACTGTCACATCTCTAGAGTAAATAAAAAATTGCATTTTATTATTTTATTTAATGAATTCAAAAAGTGTTCATTTTTCAATGTATGTCTAGAAATATTTAAGTTATTTGGATAAATAAAATTGATATAGCGGATTATGATACTCATTTCGTGATTTATGTGGAATACGGAGGCATTTGAAACTCAACTGACCTGAAGGGCGTGTTTCTACACCCGCCATCTTGGCAAAATAACTTCTCGTGATTGGTTGAATTCCGATAAAGATAGCGCGTTTTAATGGTAACTTCTTGAATGATATAGCGGGTTTTGTTTCTCTCTCGCAGTTTCAACATGGTTTTTGGTCGTGATAAGGGAGGTTTTGAAATTCAATTTTAGGTTAGTCTTGTTTCTCGCAAAAATGTGAACAAGATGTCATACTCAAATCATTTTGCCTAAAAATCGAATATAGCGGGTATTGAAATTACAGGACTCATATGTGAACTACAACCCAACTAAATCTGTGTTGCTGGTTGCTAGTATTCAAGTCGAGCGCAGGTATTATAAATACCCGTCAGCCTAAACGACACAAAAATAGCTGAAAATTTTGAGGTCAAATATTGAGTACATATCGTAACAGCGGACCTCAATGATGATACGGATATTGAGCGACAGAGAAGATCACTTTGCATTAGGGCAGATCTGATTTCTCGAAGATTCAACAAGTGTAGTCCAGGTGCAATAAGGCAACTTTTTAACACACACTGCAAGAGCCTACATACCTCGAAACTGTGCACCAACTTCAACAAATCATTTCTAAAAATAATGGAAGTATAATAAGACAATTTTTGTCTTAGTACTGCAGTGCCACTGAGATGTTTGAAGAAGGGCGCGTTCCCGGATTCCGAGTACTAATAAAAAAAAAGGATCACCAACTGCAGAACGTGACTAGCCTCGAGCGTAAACGCTATTGTGATGGCAGCACTCCACTTTTGGCAGGGGCTCATTTACAAGCGCAATTCCTGAAGTCATAGATTTAAAAAAAATTACTTTATTCAAATTTTCTTCTTTTGTTTCTGAATTATTATTATTATTTCATATTGTCTTAAATATTTTAAATTTTTATTTAGATATATTCTATGTATAATACGAAACTCGTGGGACTGCACGAGATCTGAATTGAATCAACGTTTTAGCGGTTACCGTATTTATATGAAAAATAGTTGGTAATATCTAATAGAATGTATGAATTTATAGAAGGCGGAATAATAAAATATTGAGGATTGTCGGTCGTAAAGTAGAGATATTTTTCACGACAGTTATGTGGGAGGGTTCTCAATTTATTGAAATTCTGGACCAAACCTGAAGCGACCTACAGTTGAATAGGTGAATCCAGTTGAATCTCTTAAATGTAACCCTTGCAACCCCTCGATATTAAGTGCTTTGTTAAATTCTAGAAACTTTAAAAATATCTGGGTCTGTATAAATCTTACCACGGATGATCCGGAAACATACGCGTGTGTACTGTATAGGTGTTACATTAATTACCAAATTTAAATTTTTTTTTTATTATTATTAACATCATATTATACTGGCCCAGATACGTGTAACATCACGGGATAGTAAGGATTGTCTGAGTACCCGCCAAATACATACAATTTTGATTATTAAGTTCAAAGCAGTTAAAATAATTTTCTTTTAAAAAAATTTTTAAATTATGAAAGTCAAGGCAAAGTTTTAGAGTTCAACGAACCGTAGTTACAGACAGAAACACAACAAAAATTAGTATTTTTGTTACTGTCCTTATAAATTGCACTTTCCGTACGAGTAAGAATGGAATGTAGGATGAGCGGGATTGTACTAGAATAAAATAACTAAAAGGAAGGTACCTTAATATTTTAAAATATGTTTTTAAATTGTGTGGCTCAGGACTTAAGGACCTAGGACCTTAGGACCTGAAAATTTGTGCGTTATTTACGGTGAAACTCGCTGGAGCATTTTAAATGTAAGAAATACCAGCAATCAAAATCCAGCAGTGGTGTTGCATGAAACGGCTCGAGAATCGTATATCCAGATACTTTCCAACCTTCCAGTTTACCGCCTCGCTCCCCTTTCTCCAGGAATTTCTCAGGAGCCTCCTTCCAACGTCCAACGTCTGGCTCCGTACGATCGCAAAATCCTGTAAAACTAATTATTATCTATCTCATTTAAACAGGTACATAAATAAACAGAATTTAAACTGAAAGAGGAGACCCAAATAAACGGAAAAAAACCACGAAACATCCCGCATGAAGAAACCGAGAAAGAGCATAAAGAACGTACGCGTACCGTGTTCAGACCGCCTCAAAACACGTATACCTCATACCACTTACAACAGAGAAGTAGTAACTTCTACATCTGGGATACAAGGATCATAAAAACATTACATAAAACTTTTGTAGAAATACTGAAATTGATAATGGCACTACATTCCATTACGTTTCTAATTATCCTCGTATTATTTCTGTTTAATGCATTATTTTTTATGGTTAAATTCATTATCATGTTCGTAGTTAATTATTATGTTCATTTAGTGTTTAGTTTAGGGTTTACAAAGATATGTTAAACCATTCAAGTCTCGAGCCTATTTCGTCAGAAGGTCCAAATATGTAAGTTTTGCAATAACACACAAATGAATTTAATATTTTTGTGGGCATCCGAAAACCAAAAACTGTTTTAGAAAGGCTTCCAAATTTTACATTTAGTTTGGTTTTGATTTAAAATTAAATCAATTTAAAATTAAATCATTTCAACGGGAGGCGAGTATGGCTACCGCCGCCCGGGAACCATTGATTGGATAACCAACAATCCTGCCGTACGCCACCATAAATGGTTTGCCACGTTTGGGGTGTCCGGGTTAATGGGGTGAAGTTTGTCAAAGTCTCAGTGGTAATTGCGTTTGCCCATCTTCAGTCACCGGATTCAGGGAGACCTAACCTAACCCTCTCGACCCATCGCCTTGCTCTGCAGTGGATCTGTTCATACGTCTGTCACTCTTGTACACATTCACCGCAGATCCTACCCACTTCTCATACCTGTTTCCTTTCCAGAACTTCATCTCCTCCCTTTTCCTAAAAAGATCCTCTACACAGCAAAAGTGACATAGGCCCTGAGGGAATTTATTATCCTGTGTGGAACTAATTTTAAATATAAGCCTCTGAGAGGCTGACTTAAGCCTCGATTACATTAAGCGAGTTTACAAGCTAGTAGCCGGAAAGTTTAAAAGCGGGTGAATCAGCGAGTGAAATTGTCGTGATGACACACAAAACTGTCTACTCGCTCAGTAGCGACAGTAGTAGTTAAAATAACGACTCTCGCGCGAACCAATTTGGTCGACATTTTGTAAAAAACTTGAGCTCGCAGCTAGCGTCACACGCTAGCCAGTAGCAATAATTACGGCTCCCGCGCGAACTAATTCTGACAGTTACGAAATTAGCTGTTGGTAGGCCGCCATCTTGAGCGAGTAGCGAGTAAAGTTGACCACCTTTCAACTTTTTTCGTAGATTGTCCACAATCTGCTAGTTAGCAAGCAATACAACAAGCAACACATAGTGAATTTCCCGGATAGTAAGTAGCTTGTAAATTCGCTCAATGTCATGGAGGCTTTAACTCTGGCTTCGATGGAACGTTTTTGAACGCAAGGTGTGCGGTTCGCGTGCCAGCAATACTAAAATGGAATGTATGGAGTAGTAACGCAAAAAAATGGATACCTCACGTAATATCTCAGGTAGCCTCTAAATTTACGATTATGGAAAGTGCCGCATTTTAAATTAATCACAAATAAAACTACACAAAAATAAGGGATTTAGCCAAGAATCTTATGTGGTACGACTGCAGGGCCTTTTTCATACAAAAAATATTATTTTGGATTTTAGGCCGAAATACCCAAACAAATTGAATATTATTTTTTTCAATCAAGAGTTTTAGCAAAGTACTTGTACGGATATGTGCTATTTTATTTAATTGGGCTTAAATTATAAAATATATGCCATCAAAGGATTCGATTTTTCCTGATTTTAATGTCAACTTTGGTAGCTATGTGAGTTAATGATTATAATAATTTTTAAAAATCTCTATTTACCACGTAAATATGATAAATTACATATAAAAAAAACAATAAAAATGATGAAAAAAGCATTTTGGTGGGTGTAAATTCAAATTAAAAAACGATCGATTTATGAAGGAACACAAATTTCTCGTAGGTAAATAATTTTTTTTACTCAAAGAAACGTCTTTTTTATGATGTTAATTTTTCATTATCACAGTAGGTAGGGCAAGATTTTTTTTCAATAATTATCAATAACTTGCAAATAATTACCAAAGTTGCCTCTAAAATCATGATAAATTGATTTCTTTAATGGCCTATATTTTACAATTTGAAACCCAAATAAATAAAGTTGCTCATATCTTCACAATACTGCTAGGCCTTTTAAAACAGTTTTTCTTAACCTGTGGTCCACGGACCCCTGTGGGTCCGCGAATAAATATATGGTGGTCCGCAATCTCATCTCTGGACCATTTAGAAAAAGTCTCGCAATCGATACGCTTACTTAGCACGGCGAGAGTGCGACAACGACGAGTTCTTTAGGGAGCTTTCTGTAGGCGGCATCAATAAACCCCCAGAACCAAACTCCTGACTTACTATTCGCTCATTCAACCGGTGCTGACCTATGCTATTCCCGTGTGGAGTAGCATCTCACAATCTGAATTTACAAAACTACAGACACTACAGAATCTCTGCATTAAAATCACATACAACACTAGAATCAGAACAAATTTGAAAAGACTACATGCGAGAGAAGACATTCCGACCTTATTTGAATACACTCACAGACTGACAGACCGATTTTACAAATCTTTAAGACACAGTAAAAATAAACTCATACAGGAAATCGGTCAATACAATTCTCCCAGCGACTTCACATTCAAATACGTACACAGACTACCCAAGCACATTCTGATGGACCTTGACCACATCTGGCATGAACCAGATTCAGACGCCGACGAGTGAGTGAGCAGTAGGTATTCCAAAACACCAGACCCTTTCCCCGTAACTTATGTTTATATATCTATGTATATATTTATATAATATCGTATAGTATGTATGTATATGTATGTTTATCCCCTATAGTCCCATAAAGTATATATCTACATAAAAACAGACATACACCCCACACACACACAATGTAGGATATCGTACACCTATATCACTGAAGGCCGAGCGGGTTCATGTTGACCGCCGGCCGAATCTTCCTGGATGAGGTTTTTCATGGTTTCCTCATTCCCGAAGGCAAATGCGGAAGAACTCTAAATAAAAGGACATGACCGCCTCCTTCCCACTCCCAACATAACACAAACACACACGTATGTATTTATGCTTTCCAGCTTGCGGGCGATGAAGAGTAAATGATAAGCAAAAAAAGATGCAATTTTAGTAGGGTTTTTAGGTAACAATTTTTCCCTACCGATTAAAGTCAGGACCTTAAGTCTAATAAACAAGTAAAATTTTTAAATACCCACATGAGGTAAAGATTGCGAGGCGCAAATGACGCCGTTCTATTTGTATAAAGAACATTAACATTAAATTCAGTAAATTTAAATGATTCACCTCTTCAAGGAATATAAGAATCTAGTAAATAAAAAAATAAAAAAAGCATCAATAAACATGTTGCTCACTTCAATGGCTTTGGTTGGCTCACGATGGCAGCGTATATCTTTAGTGCCCTTAACGAGCTGAACTTGGGTCTATAAGGGAGAGATAACAAAATCTTCCAAGTTGAAGATAAAATTGAAACGATGCTAAAAAAGCTTGACCTGTGGACAAATCGTACAATAAAAAAAAAAAAACTATAATCAGCGTTTTTGGAACCCTCTGGTGGAGCAATGTTGGCAACACAAATACAATACGAAATGATTAAACACCTCCGCGCTTTAAGGTCTTCGTTTCGGGATTATTTTCCAGTACCCGACAAAAATTAAAATTGAATATTAGACCCTTTCAACACGGATGTTGTTGGAAAACCAATTATTAGAAATATATTGTGGTTCAGCTTTGAAACATAATTTCAAAAAATCCTCTTTATCAAGTTTTTGGGTTAATGTAAAGATAAATTATAAGGAAATATCAGAGGAAGCACTGAAACATTTACTGCTTTTCTCAACCACGAACCTCTGTGAAAAGTACTCTCTGCTCCTGTATATACTAAAAACAAATACAGAAATAGATTACAAATAGAATCCGATTTGAGATTACAATTTAGCAGTCACATCAAACCGAATATCACTAACTTAGTTGCAAAAAAAACAACCCCAACCTTCACATTAATTAATGTTAATGTTGGCGTTGCTGTTATACATGTTAATTATTAACGTATTTAATGGAAACGCTGATTTAAAAAATATTAGTCAATTTGGTTGGGTATTTTGGCCTCGTATCCAAAATTATGAAAAAGGGAACACAGCCGTCCCTCCTAATATTTTTGCTATGGAGTCCGTCAACCATGAACATTACTAAATCAAATAACATTTTATGAAAATGAACAATCTATTGAAATCATTAAATTTATTGGTGGAATTAAACAAAAAATAAACTAATTGAATGTTTCACCTGCCTCATTTATTTATTGGATAAAGCCAATAGGTTTAATCTCACCAACATAAATCTTCCAATACTAATCCGTTATTGGTTTCGTTTATCGTATTATTTTAATATCGTCTCGAAGCCATCACTCTCTGGTCGACAGTAGAGCGAGCTTGTGGCAATAACTCAACGAAGAATGTACGTGATATAACTTACATGGAGTATACTCGTATGAGTAAAGTAAAATAGAATGATGCCACTTATCTTCCAGAGTTTCATGAACATACTTGTACCGGCAGTTACTCAAAACAAAGACTTATAAATTAAACGTACATGTTCTTGAGTGAATACTTCCGCTTTGGGCTATGATTTCACTCCACGTAGCAATTCCGTATAAAATATTTAATACTTTTAAAATCTTTTTGATTTATTAGATATTTGGGGTGGTGTTTGAGATATTTTTATACGAATGATATTTTTTGTGGTAAAATTTATTCTAGGTAAACATGTTTTCCTTTGCAAGAAAAGTGTTCTTGACAAACTTTAACAATTTGATATTTGATTTATTTTGTATCTTAACACCTTAGCGACCTTTCATTCCAGCGACCAAATTCTTAAGAAAGAATTACGAATTCTTCAAATCGGATGTCACCCTATTACAGATAATTTATATTTTCTATCGATTTTTAGGTTTGAAAATCTAACAATCAACCACTTAAGATTTCTTGGCTTCTACGAAGAGAATGTCAGAATTATGATGTTCATTATGAGGTGTCAGGCACACGGGTTCCATCGAAGCTAGAATTAAGTCGGCCTCTCATAGTTTTTTTTTTACATTAGTTCCACACAGAAAGAGGCCATGAGAAAAAAAAATCCCTGAGGGCCTGTCTCATCTTTGAGAATGCTGTGAGAAGGATCTTTTTACTTAAAGAAAGAAGCTAAAGTTCTGGGAAGGAGAAAGGTATGAGAGGAGGGTGAAAATCTGGGGTGTCTAGAAGTCTATCCAATGCGTCTAGAAGTGACGGACGCATGAATCGGTGCAAGGCGATGAGTTCAAAGAATTTGGTTAGAGAGGTATCTCTCAACCAATCTCTCCCGATCTGGCCCAACATGCAGAAGGTTTGCAAATGCACTGCCCACCAAGACCTAGATAAACCCACCCTACGAACCCGAGCACCCCTGCTAAATCACCAATAATCGTGAACCATTTGGGGTGATCTATGGCAGAGGTGTTGGTTATCCAATAAATGATTCCCGGGATGATAGTACCCATATCCGCCCCCCAAATTGTAGTCTTGTAACTGGGCAAGTAAAATAACATAAATATAATATTATACTCTGACTTTTTTTGGTTACCATGTTGTATTTTCTCATAAATGAATTGATAATAATTAAAAAAAACATTATTAACACTTAATTTAATGAAAAACAATTACTTTGTGTAACAACCACTATTTAATTAACAATATCAACATGTTTCGAAAACTATGTTTTCTTCGTCAGGATAATAAGTTAATAAAAAATAACAAAAGACAAACAAGTATAGACTAATTAGAACATAGACAAAATATTAGAAAGGAGAGGTTAAGAGATTAAGTACCTAAAATATATCATAATTCACAAAGTAATTGTTTTTCATTAAATTAATGATGACGCCACAAAGTAAATTTGCCTATTTTGAAGAAATAAAAAACTATTAACACTATTTGCATAACTATTTATATAAAATATTCTTGCATTTTAAAGTTCAGTTATTGCAACATCAAGTTTTTGTGTGGAAAGTGAAGTTTGTGTGTGATTTTATGTTGTAATGTTTATTTTGATGTTATCAAAATCGTCCATACAACAGTTCGCTTTTGTGCTCTGTTTTAGACGCTGACAATACCAGAAGACGCCACTGAAGAAGAAAGAATAAAAACAATAAAATCGGTCAATATTTTCTTTCACTACCGAGGGGTGTTTTTTTATCTAAAAAATATATTCCCTCAGAAACACAGGACTTGTAAAGAAAATTCATGTCCTTGTTAAATTTAATTTTCTGTAACGCGCTGAGAGTAAAACGATACTAGAATAATGGGTAGGTATCTCCGAAAAGATAAACAACTGGTTTATGTTGTTTGCATAAATGTTTTTTTTAGGTTGATTAAATTACGCATTTTTTATCTTAGTGAAAATTAGTTTTATCTTTATTATATTCAACGCAGACTGCAAAATTTTAGAGCAAAACTTTAAACGCGTGTTTCTCGAAACCACTTTTTTCGAGACGGTTGACACGATATCTCAAGTTCTACGTAACCAATTTGCTTGAAATTTGCTGTGAGCTTTTTCTACACATTGCTCTATCGCCCCTGCAATTATTACAAAATTTAATTTTTTGCTATTTTTTAAAAATTCCGAAAAGACAAAAAAATGGTAAAAAATTGTCTTTTTATTTCAGACAGCCGTCATTTTGCGAAAACATTTTTTTTACTTCTCCGAGGTACGGACCATAGCAGCATTTGTCTGGATTAAGAATTAATTTGGGTTTTTTTTCTTTTGATTACTAGGAGGGTTGCAATCGTGTCAACCAGGGCGCGCCATTTTTTGAGACCCCCACTTCAACACCCTGAAGTAATTGCTTACACAACAACTGAAGCTCACGAATTTTAATCGACTTAATAAAAGTTGGATGAAAAATTAAGTACAAGTAGTTTTAAAATAATTTATATCATGTTAAGAAATTTAATAAATTAGTTTTGTATATAAGCAAGGAATCGTGAATAATTTCTAAGTATAGTAATATTTCGTAGTGGGTATAAGCTTTGATTGCTCGAGTAATTGGCGAGTTTTTTGCTGCATTAGTATTGTTGGCTTCTATGTGAAGAAACGAAGTATGCCCGTAACGCTTCATTGAAACATTCAAACCAATGACGGATGGAAATTCGATTAAAGTGATAAATCTGTAAAAAATTAGTATAAAATAATATTTCTTTACCCGATTTCTTTTGTATACATATATTTCTTAATACTTTTTTTAGTTCTTAAAGTATACACTTATAAACGTACATTAAATGAATATATAATCATGTATGTATACTTGCAGCATTTCAGTGTTTTAAACTAGTTGAAATACCTACGACAGCTGACATAACAGTTCGTAGAAAAAGCAATTGCAAGCCATAGGCAATCACACACATTTTTGACACAACAGAAATATCTCAGAGACATCTCAAAAAAATATATCAGAAATATCTCAAAGATACAGAATCGCGTGTTGATTTCTTTATGTCATTTAGTAGGTAGTCTAAAAAAAATGTTTGGATGTACATAATTTTTTTGCACAAACACAACACAATATAGCGGATTACAAGTACAATTTGTGCTTGCTGATGTAATAGAGCTTAACGAGTATTTATTTCATAGTGCAACCGGCTAAATAATTTTGATATTATGGTAAAATATTCATTCATAGTGCACCATGAAAATAAAGTTGAAAGAGCGTTAGCTAATGAAAAATTAAAACAACTGGACCTTGAAAAATATTAAAATCCTGGAGATTCTCTTCTGGGAAAAAATATACTTAACTTTTTTATTAGAATTACGATTTTTTTTATAAAAGACGTTATTGCTATTAGCCGATAAACAGTATTTATTCTCAGTCAATAAGGACGATTTCCCCGGGCTACTATGACCGGATTAAAATTTTTAACCTCGACACGAATAGGGTTTTTTTTATCAACACAATCGGTGATTACATTACAATCGCTAACACATCCGCAATCGACTAAAATTTTTGTCAGTAGTTGTCATCGATTAAATTATATTATTTCTGAAGGACTCTAAATTTATATTCTTTAATTTTAAAAGAAAGACAAATATTCCCGGGCTACGAATAACTCAAAATGTTGCTTGTGTTGTGATGGAGGACTTAGTCAGCCGAGGAATCCAACACGTGACGCCCGGGTGGGACCCAAACGCGATGTCCACTCAGCCACTGGCCGGTCTGATATTATTATAACTCAGTATTATTACCTGAAGGAGTACATTTTTGATTGTTGTAAACGGAAGTGTCGCCCTCTGTTATTTTCAAAAAGAACCGTTGAAGTTTTTAAACCGAAGAGAAAATGATATAAAGTAAATTCACAAAATATTTAATGTCCTAATTTTATAAACTTTTTTACGGTTTTCCGACCATTTTTCAATAAATTTTCCGAGCACATATTTTTCCCATTTTTCAACGACCGTCACATTTGGCGTTGTCACACTTCGACGATCAGAGCCATTTTTTACTTTTGGACATTTAACGGACTCAAACGCTGTTGACCATTATAACCGTTATGAAATTTATGATTTACGATGGCTGATCGAACAATCTAACGTGTATTTTGACAAATCCCTAAAGGATCGGGAATCTCAAAAAAGGACAATTTGGAACGTAGGTCCCCGCCCCGGAAACCAATTATAAGATAACCAACACCTCTGCCACAGGCACTTAAAGTGGTTCGCTGCGTTTGGTGACTTAGAAGGGGTGCCCGGGTTCAAGGCCCACTGCAAGGCGGGCCTGAGCGGGAGAGACTGGTTAACGAAAGCCTTTTTGACCTCTCCAGTCGGACTCTTTTAACCCATCGCCTTGCACTACAGTTGTAGGGATAGATTCATGCGTCCGTCACTCTTGAACACATTGAACCAGATTCCTACCCACGCCTCATTCTCCTTTTCCTTCGCAGAACTTCCTCTCCTAACTTTTCTTACACAGTATACTCAAAGATGACATAGGCCCTGAGCGAACTTTTTTCCTCACGACCTTTCGTGTGGAGCTAATGTAAAAAGAAACCTAATAATTAAAATTAAAATATGAGATTTTTTTTACGATTTATTTCTGCTAAATTACGTTTTTTTTTAAATTTACGCTTATTTAATTTACGATTAGTCTCTCTTTAGTTGAATGTTTTATAAAGAAAACGTTAATGAGTTCATATCTGGAATACCACAAATAAGGTTAGGTTATGATTTGATTAAGAATAATAAAAAAACATGATATTTATGGATGAACTCCTTTGTTTTGAGCTTTTATGGCCTATCTCCCTCTTCCCTTCGCGCACAGATTTCGAAACGTTAAACTTTTCACATCAAGTTTACCAAAAACAATCTCCGAACACCATTTCCGATAAAATGCCACAGGCATCTCGGATTCAGCTAAATGTTCAGAAAGTGTATACATCATGTAAATATTTTCATCAAGAATATAAACAAACCCATTAGAATTTACAAATACAACTAAAAGATAGCGTTGGAGAAATCCATCTGTCAGTGATAATGGCAGTTCTAGTTTCTTGACGCGTGTGGTTAGTCTGTCGTGAGGGCACCTGCTTGGGGCAATACTGAGGGCTCGTAATGAGTTTGTCGACCTCTTAAGATGATCCAGCCCCACGAACCACTGGTGATTAAAAGCCGTGTGAACCGCCACCGTCTTTAGGGTCACTGGCATTAGGACCTCAAGAATATAAACCGTTTCAGCTTTTAAACAAGTGATCAGGCACAAAACACTACAGCCATGTTGTTTCCATCATAGTTTGATAAGATAGATAAAACGGACCGAGAAGCAACGTTCAATGAAAATCATTATTTATTTATTTATTCATCATCATCGTATTCTTCCCCTTATCCTATTCGGGTTCGGTCTTAACCCATTGCATCGACAAGGCTCCTCCATACATTCCTGTCTAGTGCTGATTGTTCGGCCTCCGTCCATGGCACTCCCATCCTCTCCTCACACATCTGGACTTGCCTCGCCCAAGTTTGTCTGGGGCGGCCCACTGGATGTCTAATTTCTGGAATTGCACACAGTATTTTCCTCCCAATTCGGTCAACAAACATTCGTAGTAGGTGCCCAAGCCACCTCAGTTGCGATTTTCCACGAAGAGTAGCAATGGTTCAATGTATAAATCGTCTTATATGATCTCATATGATCTATTTCTATATGATCTCATATCTCTATTTCTTATATGATCTCAATTCGTAACTCCTGCCACTCTTCTCAAATAACTCATTTTGGCAGCTTATACTCTAGAGCGTGTTCATTCATTTGTCGGGCGGTATATTGTTATGAATACTGCCATCTTTGTCTTGATACTAAGTTTGGCTTTCCTTATGATCGAGTTGTAGAGAGGGCGCAACACATCGCTAGCCACATCAATTCATCGATCAATTTCTCCGTTTTTCCGTTCATCGCTAGAGAATTCGCCGAGGTATTTGAATCTGTCCACTTGTTTTAGCTGAGTCCCATTAGTGTGTACGTTATACTGAGTTTAGGAGCCTCTTTCTTTAACCATCACCTCTGTTAATTTATTCATTTTTATGAATTAAATTACATTTGTGATGTACTGTGCCTGTCTCACTAGGAACTAAAATAACAAAAACAATATTTTATTTTATATATAAGTCAAAAGACAATCAGCGACGTACCATCAGAAATACAGACTTTTAAATAGGTTTTAATAAAATCGCTGAAGCTTCATCTTTTTTTTTTTTTTTATAGTTAATACAGCACAAGAGTCCCAACTGCTCCCGTCTGGAGCCAGTGAGACTATGGCATCCCCAATCGGGGTATGTTGTGAGGCTGAAGGTAGTGGGGAGGGGAAGGAGATAGGGAAGAGGAAGGTGGGGAAGTACCTGGCTATTCAGATCTGGTCACTAAACACGGCTAAAGCCATTTTCAAGCAACGTTTCAATTCTGAATGGTGGTCTTACACCAGGGCGATACTGATAGTATCTTCCACTCTGGAACGTGCCGCAAATATACTACATATTATTTTAAATGAATAAATTGTGAAATAACACAAATATCAAATAAAATTTATTTGCGCACGCCGGGTTCGAACCCGCGACCTTCGGATTGTGAGTCCAGAGTCTTACCTCGGGACCACGGAGGCCGTCAAACTACCTTAGTTGATGATCCAAGACTAAGGATGGGTTGTTTCAAAAAATTTGATGGATTCATCAAATATTTGAAGTTGATTTTCACGTTCTGTGTAAGTTCTATCCAAGTTCTGTTATTACATCGTTGTAGGACAGTTGCTTCACAAAACTGAAATAATCACAGAACTTGAATAGAACTTACACAAAACGTGAAAATCAAATTCAAATATTTGATGAATCCATCAATTTTTTTGAAACAACCCGTCCTTAGTGTCTGATTTATATTTCAAATTCTTTGTATTCTGTCTAATGGCCAGTGGAAGCGCATTGTACAACTTTGTTGCTACGTATCTAAATTTTTTTTGGCGAAAAGTTGTTTCAGTGAAAGGGATAAATAAGAGACTATGGCCTTTGATTCTAGTATGGACATTGTCAAAAGCAGTTCTGTGTTTGAAGAGATATGCTAGTATCTTTTTGGCGTAAAGTTGCCGAATGTACAAAACACAAATACTCATAAAGATTGAATCTGAACTGCTTGAGCTCTGTAGTTTTAGAATAATCTTTATAATTAGTTTCTGAGCTTTAAAAATCGGATCAATGGCGGCATGGTTTGCCCCAGGTTATAATGCGGTATCAGTTAAAGAGCACATTATTTTGAGTTGATTCAAGTGGCGGAAGTATACTTATTTTCTAAGTTTGTTTGCTGTCGTGATAATATGTTCTTTCCACCTTAAATTACTGTTAAAAATAATAGTTTTTGATTTAATTATATTCTTACTGGCGCTGATCGATTTGTTAGTCAATCAGAAAGTTTAAAATGCTCATTATTCATCGATATTAATGTGTTTTTGTTATTGTTTTTGGGGTGTTATGCCGTGTTTCGCTACCTCCTTCTTTAGCCAACGTTTCGGACAGCGTTACAGTGTCCATCATCAGGGCAGATGAGCAGAAGTGCACTCAGTGCACTCAGTAGTAGGGCACTCATCTGCCCTGATGATGGACACTGTAACGCTGTCCGAAACGTTGGCTAAAGAAGGAGGTAGCGAAACACGGCATAACACCCCAAAAACAATAACAAAAATACTTTTTGGCCGTGAAAACCTAAAAACGATATTAATGTGGGTTTCGTTAGCAATCAGAACAATGCGTAATTGATTACCGACAAGGATGGTTATTTTCTGTATGTCGCACCTCTATTATCTAACCTCAAACATTAAACAACGATAAGCAAGACTTATGTTTTTGGGAATTTTTTGTCGAACCTGCGTCTTGAAACTAATGTAATTGTGCCAGAGAGAGAATTTAAGCACAAAAAATACCTTAGTCGTAAAAAATTTGCATTTCATAATAATTTACCAGCTTTTACGACCATAACTAAACTTTTCTCTATGGTTAAGCCTAAACGGGGTACACTTGATCCTCTGATTGTGGTCTTCGTGTTCTCACATTCTCCTGCGTGATAAACATTTCTAATTCCTCGGGTTTCCAAATCCGAGGCTCGGTTCTACCAGGATAAATTATGGACTTGCGGTAGAATTTGGAACAACAAAAAAATTTGCGCTGTGCAAATGCTCAGCGGAAAAGTGATAAATTTGTTTTACGGCATCCGCACATTCTATTTCTAATGAATATCTTTTAAAAAAATCCTTAGGTTAAATATGTTGAAGATACTTTGAATGAATATCTTTTATCTTTCGTTAACATTTTTGGGTAATTTTTTACCGGCTGTACGTTATCAATGTTTTTTGTATAGCTATTACTCCATTGAATATATGAGATTTTTCCGTACCATATCTACTGCATCAACAATATCGGAAAGCATATTGAGTTCGGTTAATTTAATTTTCCCCAAAGAAACACACGTACTTGCAATGTATTTAAAAAATGTTATTAACAAAACTAAAAGCAGTGTTTTTACAATAAAATACCCGTTTTCTAATGCAGGTGTGCTCAAATGTGGTGACCCGACAATTGATCCCGGAGAGTCGGCCCCGAAATTATAATTATTATAAAATCATAATTTAACGAGCATTATTTACTAATTTCAAACCTAAATCGACTTCAAAAACACTTTTATCAAGGAGTTGGTATGGATATCGAACGAATTTATTTACATAGTCGTTTTTTGTACTCGTACGCCTGTATATACAGTATACATCATACAGATAAGTGATTTTCCTTGATGAATTTGAATGAAAATAAATTTTACACTTTTGATGTTCGGCGGTACATCCTCTCCATTTGCGTAAGTAGGTATACCGTACTTTCCTAAACCGACTGCATATTGCTTGTAAGTAACAGAATAGTAGTACTGCATACTGTATGTAAGTAGTAGAATACTATATCAACTGTCATGAAACCCTAAAAGGTAAACAACGATAAATAATAATAAAAGATAAACCTTAAAAGTTGTGTATGGCCGGTCAGTGGCAGAATCGGCATCGCTTCTGATTCCTACCCAGGAATTGTGAGCTCAATTCCTCTCCTAGCTTAGTTCCCCATAACGATACAAACAATATTTTATGCTTACTATGAATAAAGTAAAAGATTTTCAAATGTTTTCAGGTTATTCGTAAACCGTGAATGTTAGTATTTAAAAAAAAATTAAATAAATTTAACTAAAAATTACTTAAATTTTTATTTTTATGCGAATACCGCACAATATTCCCAACTGTTCCCATTTGGAACCATTGAAACTGCGGCATCCCCAATCGGGGTATGTTGTGAGGGTTACGTGACAATTCGTTCCCCCGGAGTACTTATATACCAATGTGCAGTCGCTTGAGGGAAAATACGTCAAACATAATTACACAAATATAATAAAATGACCCCGTAGGGATGTGCAGAGAGGATTTACCACCGAATAACAAAAGAATAAAACATATTTTCGTTCAAATGCGTCAACGAAAAATCTGCTTCTCTATTTACTGTATGTACCGCAAAAGTAAAAATAAATCGACAGTGTCTAAATTCCTTTGATATTCATACCAACTTTTATTGAGAGTATTTTTGAAGTCGAACCGAATATCTTTTACGTTTGATATTGGTAAATAATGCACAAAAAATTATAATCTTATAGCAAATATGTTGTGAGGGTGAAAGTAGTGGGGAGGGGAAGGACCTGGATGTTAATATGTGTAACACGGCTGAAGCCGTTTCAAGCAACGTTTTAATTCTGAATGGTGGTCTATCCGATACTGACAGTACCTTCTACTCTGAAACGTACCGCAAATATACTGTTTTATTTATAAACTTTCTTATTTATTTAGTTCTGAAATAACACAAATTATTCAGATGATTTAAATAATTCTTTAATATTATTTTACTTAGGAAGATAGATATAAAAGTTAAAATTTAATTTGAAATTTGTCTGAAATAATACTTTCAAGCTAAACAAACCGAAAACTTTTATAATAAACTAACATGCTCAAACTTCATCTTATTAATGACTATCTGAAATAATAATGTTGTGTATGTCCCCATCATATGTCCATTTAATACATACAGCTATATGTTTCATGTAATGCGTATCATTCCCGCAATGAGTTTATTAACTCCTGGGAGTACAATGCTTTATATAATATACTATATTCTGTATTGTATACTTTTGATAAATGAATAAATAAATAATCTGGTAATAAAAAAATAATTAGAACCTTCACAATGAAGCAATAAAATGAGTTTTCAATTATTTTTATTGATAACATTAAAATAATAATATTTTAACTTTGAAATATTCGAGGTCACGTCATGTGGAACAGCAACTAAAATTTGAGTGGGCGCTTTTAGTATTCTCATGTTTACGTAACCGCGATGATGCAAAAAAGACAAAAGATAAGACGCACAATGTACGTACGTTTGTTTCCTCCAAAGTACCACTTTTTTCGTTTGGAGGAAACAGACAAACTTACACGTGTCTCATCGTTTTGTCACCACCATTTAATGTGTTTAGAGCTGCATGATTATTGTAACGTACGTAATGATAACGAACGTACGTTTATTTTTTCTTTGTACCATTTTGTGAGGCGGGCATGGGTACCGCCGCCTCAGGAACCATTTATTTGATAACCAACACCGTTGCCATTGGTCAACCCAAGTGGTTCGCTACGTTTGATGACTGGAGCAGGGGTGCCCGTATTCATGGGTTGAGGTTTTTCCGTATGTGTCTGCCAATTGCAAGCCGGATCGAGAGAAACTGGTTGAGGGAGGCCTTTTGATCTTTTCCGCCGAACTCTCTGGACCCATCGCCTTGCACCGCAATTGGAGGGATGGATTTATACATCTGTCACTCCTGAACACACTGATCCCCGAGTCCTACCCACCCCTCATACCTTTTTCCTTCCCAGAACTTTCAATCCTTCCCATCCTCAAAAAGACCCTACCCATAGCATCCCCTAAGATGTCACAGGCCCTGAGGTAATGTATTTTCTCAGGGCCTCCTGTGCGAAGCTAATGTAAAAAAAATCGCCGTTCCGTAAACGTGGGAATCCTAAAAGCGCCTAATAAGTATCTGAAATAAAATGGATAATCTAAATCTATAAAAATAAATGGCCTCTGAAAGTTCCTAAGGCTTTGCTTTCCATGATAGCTTCATCATAACAATGTTTTTTTCATAAGGTAGCTTCACCACCGTCATCATTATATCGCAGTTCTATTAAAAATAATGATAGATAACATTTTGAAATATGGTTTTGAAAATACCATTAGATTCTTTTTGACAGAAGATTACGGATTGAAATATTATCCTTATATGAGTATGATATTTCATCCCCCATTTCTTCGCGAGGGACGGGTTTTCAATACCATTCAAAGTCAGGTTTCTTTTTAGATCTTGACGGCTTAAAGATATTAAATACTGATTTTTTTTATTTATTTCAGTTTGGATTCGTGCAACCCAAAAGAGGATTACGAGCAAATTTAAAACGTGAGTGAATTCTATTTATTTTATGTTACATTGTTTACTCCCAGAATTACATTCCAATAACAAATGTTCATTACAAAAAAAAATAAGAAAAATATTGTGTGGTAGAATATATCCTTATTGTTTATAATGGAAAAAATATCATTGGACAGCAAAATTATTATTGTACATTTTTTACTACAAACTTGCTATGGAATTGCACGTATTAGTGCTACTTAAAATAATTCAAAATCTACTCTTTCACAGATGGCGTTGGTTTAATCAAAATGAAAACAAGAAAAAAACATTTTGCAAGTAATGCTTTAAAATATTAGCTTATTATTTTTTAAATATGAGCTCCACACAGGAGGCTCTGAGGAAAACAATTTCCCTCAGGGCCTATGTCATCTTTGGGGATGCTGTGGGATGGGTTGTTTTTTTTAGTAAAAGGAGAAGGGGAGAGTTCTGGGAAGGAAAAGGGTTTAAGGGGTGGGTAGGAATCTGGGATTCAGTGTGTCCTGGTCATCCGCCTCCAAGACGTAGACAAACCTCACCCCTTGAACCCAGGCGCCCCTGCTAAATCACCAAACGTGGGGTGACCTATGGTAGAGTTGTTGGTTATCCAATAAAGGTTCCCGGGGCGGCGGTACTCACTCCCGCCTCACAAATTTAATTATTTATTTAATCTGTTAGCCTTTCTTGAAAGATTTGAGTTTGTTTATGGGCTAAGTTATTTATTCATGTTCATATTAAGTATGTATTGATTCATCTTAATATTCTGAAGCACAACTAGTAAAAAAGGTTTTTTTTTCATAAAATAGTTAAACTCGCGCCATCTATGAGAGAGTAGATTATGAAATCTTTTGAATATCACTTTTATATCCTTCGGGTATTGCTGTTACACCCTGATGTAAACGCTTTAGTGTTCTAATTAATATTGTGAAATTAACCTGCTGACAAACTGCTCTCGCAATTTAGCGAGTGCTCATAATGAAGAATAAAAAATAAAATTTCTTATTTTCTTCAATACGGGCAGCCATTTTTGTAATATTGAGCAAAACAAGATTTTTTGTGATTCAAATAAAATTTCTTAACCATTAATTGTATTTAGTAAAAATAACGATTTTGTGACATTTAAATTTTAAGTGCTTCAACCCATTTCAACAAGCATAAATGCCCTGGGTAGGCTATTCCCGAGCAACGATCAATCGTTACTCGCCATGCGCCAGCTGCGAGCGAAAAATTCCTCGTTGTCGCGACCAACTTTTTCGAATGTTTCATATTTACGTATTCTTGAACGGCGAGCGGTCGCAAGGATGATTATATTGGTAGCCCTGTAAATGTTGTCTATGTTCCTGATGTTTTTGAGATTTCTATGATGTAACTTTGAAATGTCAAACGTCAAACAGTGAAACGGTAAGTTTGTTGGGTCGGTTGATAATTTTCGAAATGGCCATATAACTAATAATCAAAAGCAACTGCTCATAGAACTAGTTCGTTCTGATCAACAATAATGAGCGGAAAATTAGCCATTGTAATATGTAACCTTAAAACGACTTTATAACAATATTCGACGTCTTGCGGGTGCGAAAGTTCGCGCGGGAAAACGATAATACTAGATGTTGACAGCCAATTGCATAGACACGCAAATAAACAACCACTCGCTTCTCCGTTTTTTACTGGTCTACCCCACTCGTTGTTGTGGCGAATGACTTTTGGCGTTTGGCGTCTAAAAATGTTCCGTCGACTGGCTCAAGAATAACCACGTCGACCAATGTACGTACTTTCGACGGCGATTGCGAGCGACGAGGGCTTGGAGAATAGCTACCCTGTAATCAACCATTCATTTGGTTCAGAATATTTATATATTAACGCCATATTTAGGGACTTTTGGTTGAGAAAAGGAAATAAAATTATACAATTCTGCAACCAACGTATTTTTCTCGTATTTCTTTTCTTTTTTTTAATAACTGAATCGGCCAACAACCTTTTTTATTTATTAAATGATAAGCTGAAGATGTCCTATAACTTGGCATATTTATTCTCTACTCCATTATTTATATTCTGGGCAATACGGTTAATCTCAACTCTAAACTCCATTAAACTCTATTAACGGAATCTGAAAGTTAATCAATGCAGGCAATAAAATGCACCATTAAGAATTTTATATAGAAATATCAAGTCAGTGAAAATTCTTCTGTCTGACAATTATTTATTCTTGGAAATACCCTCCACATAGAATTCCAAAACGAGATAGAGAAGTTATGTTTCTCAAATTTTCAGCATAATCAAATCAACTAACATGTGCCATATATCAACAAAATTTATTTTATTGGCTTTTACAAATTGTAATGTGGGATCCAGATGAGAGAATTGTACTCAATTTGTCTTCCAACAGAGGCAAAATATAGCAGTTAAATACACTTAATATTGTTGAATTTTTTTTTAAATCATCTTGTTTCTCGCATAATGTGCATTAAACTTTTTATTTTAATTACAATAGACCTTCTGGAATGTAAAAAAAACCCATACCAAAATGTCTTTTCAGCAAAATTTCGT
Source organism: Glyphotaelius pellucidus (assembly GCA_936435175.1). Lineage (NCBI taxonomy): Eukaryota > Metazoa > Arthropoda > Insecta > Trichoptera > Limnephilidae > Glyphotaelius > Glyphotaelius pellucidus. The sequence continues at coordinate 13,368,228 of OW386544.1, read as the reverse complement.
CTTCCTTTCTAGATTCCACTGAAATGATGACTTTTTTACTTTCATAACATGTAAATACAAATCCGGAAACCGCTTTTCCTAAAACTTTTCCAATCTCGTGCCCAGCTTGACCGCAGCCTCGAACATTGAGAGTTCAAGTGTTTCCGATGAAATAGACTTTATTTAATGAGCATGTTTGTAGATTTTTATCTCGAAACCGCCAAGTTTTAACTTAATTAAGCAAAGATTTTTACCCGGAAAATGTAAAAAACAAACATCCTTGTTTTCCAATGTAATATAAATGTCCTCCATAACACGTTTTAATTCCTGTTGATATATTAAACGCTATTTCCTCGTACTTAAAAGACGTATTTATTTTAAAAGATAGACAAACAATCCCAGGTTACGAATACCCTGAAAATATTTGAAAATCTCCCATTAACTCCACATTTAGGAATTAAACTCAGAACCTTATCCCTGTTGGAGCTCTGCTCTAACAATTGGGCTAAGTTGACCCTGTCCCCTTCGGTCACATTTAACTGAATTATACTTCAATAAGGAACTCCAGAACTCAGAACCTTATCCCTGCCGGAGCCCTGCTCTAACCACTGAGCTAAGTTGACCCTGTCCCCTTCGGTCACATTTAACTGAATTATACTTCAATAAGGAACTCCAGTGAAAAATATTATGGCTTTAAAAAATATGTTCATATAGACCAATAAACTCTGATTCTGAATATAAAAGTTTTATTAAATGATATTAAACGCAGAGTTTAAAAAAAATATTAAAAAGTCAATTTTTAATCGTGTCATTAACACACTGTCAAGTTGGTGTTATTGTATATTTAGTGCTGACGTCACTGCTCTCTATAATTCTCAGAACACTTTCTTTTCTTCAGCTCAACTCCGAACTCGAAAATGGCGGACGTGGAACAGCTGACTCGGCGCTGTTTTTTTGAGTTGCCTACATATAATATTAATAATGCAGATCGTGGAACACTAATGAACTGTTTATCGGTGTTTAACTGTGCTCGGGACTATGTTGGCGCTACCCGTTGTTTTAAGTGCCAACAATATGGACATATCAGTAAATCATGCACGCAGGAGCATTCCACTTGTCGCCACTGTGCAGCTACTGGTCACGATGTGGAGAATTGCCCCAAGAAAGCACAAGCTGCTGTATGTGCAACCTGCACGAGATTTAAAAAACCTGCTGCACATGTTACTGGGGATCGGCTGTGCCCTGCACAAATAGCTGCTATCGAAGCTCAAGTTAGATTTACTGACTATGGCTATTAACAACATTCTCTCTCTTGGTCAGATTAATCTTCAGAGGTCTCGATTGGCCACGCTTGAGGCTGTGAAGGTTATGACTGAGAAAAAAATTGACATATTACTCATTCAGGAGCAATACACCTGGTTAGGTAGAACGCCTATTCAATATCCGGGTGCGGTACTCGAAATTGGCACAGCACCGGGGGCGGGAGTCCTTGTTAACATTTCGTTAATCAGTCCCCTCCTTCTGGTGGGACTGTCAAACGAATACCAAACTTGTGTTTCACTTAATTTTGGAAATACTGAAATTATTTTAATTTCAGTCTATTTCAAATATAATAATCCAGTAGGACCTCATATCTTGAGCCTGACGCGCGCGCTAAACGTGCTTAAAGGACATAACATAGTTATTGGAGGAGACTTTAATGCTCGCTCACCAATGTGGTTTGACACTTTTGAAGCACGGACGGAACGCTCAGACGCCGTCGAAGACCTTATTGCGGCGCAAGGTCTTTCTTTAATAAATGAATCTGGTAGTATTTTTACTTTCAGTAACACACATGGCGAGAGCAATATTGATTTAACTCTTTGCTCTGGATCAATTGCGGCCAAGATTTCTAAATGGAAGGTCCACGAATGTGCTATTAATTCTGATCACAGATTAATAACATATACAGTGGGTGTCAAGAAGACCGAAGTTCCGAGATCCTCCTGGAACTTCAGAACCACTCGGGCGAATTGGGATAACTTTGGGGATGCTCTGCGTGATACTTTAAGGGGTTTTCATGACGTAGCAGCAAGAGATCCGGACAATTTGGGGAATTTTTTCAATGCAGCCGTAGTATCAGCTGCTGAATCGGCTCTGGGAAGAACAAACCCAAAGACGATTATTAGGTCTCCGTGGTGGTCGACTGAGCTGACTTTGCTCAAGGGTGCCTTTAAGAGGGCTTACAGAGCTTTAGGTGTCTCTAGACGGGTTGGATGTACGGAGGAGGAGACATGCACCCTTAGGAGACAACTTAGTAGCTCTCGTAGAGCTTTCAGATCGGCTGTACTTTTGGCAAAACGAGCTGCTTGGCATAATTGGGTTAAAGAAGTTGGTAACTCTAACCCATGGGATATTCGTAGCGCCATTGAAAAAACGGGTAAAGGTTCTGATCGGTTTTTATCTAGTGTTATCGACAATGATAACGGGAATGTTGAGAGTATTAACGTGGCGACTACTCTCAATACACTTCTGGGAAAGCTAGTTCCCTTAGATTCAGTCATTGGGGAAAGCGACCACCACCAACAGATTAGAAATCAATCACGGATTCCTCCAATCCTCTCCCAGGAGGAAAGAATTTCTAAAGTAACTAGAGCTGAAGTAGAAATTATAATTAAGGGTTTGGGTCCTAGGAAGGCACCAGGGCATGACAAACTGAATAGTATAATCGTGAGGTATGTATGGATCCATGCCAAGGAAGAACTCTTTCAGGTTATGGAAACGTGTATGAGAAGGGGAGTTTTCCCTTCTGTATGGAAGAAAGGCGTGCTCAGGATCATACCTAAAGGGAACGACAAAGAAAGAACTGATGTTAAAGCTTATCGACCAATAACACTTCTTCCTGTATTGGGGAAAATATTGGAAAAACTTATTCAAAATCGTCTACGAGAAACATTGACACCATCATACGTACATCAATATGGATTCGTCCCAGGTAAGTCCACGGAGCACGCCATTATGACTGCGCTTGACTGGGTGAAGGTCTGCACAAAGAGGTACGTAATCGGTATCTTCTTAGATATAACTGGTGCCTTCGATAATGCATGGTGGGCGATGATTTTGACTAAATTAAAAAATCGTAATTGTCCAAGAAAAATTTTTCAAATATCTTGCGATTATTTTAAAGATAGAAAAATTATAATTTGCTTTGGTGATTGCATCATTGAAAGAGATGTGGACATGGGTTGTCCTCAGGGTTCGGTCCTTGGACCGGACTTCTGGAATATTTTATTCGATGACTCCTCCAGGTTACCCTTACCTGAAGGCACTATTGCGATTGATTACGCAGACGACAAATTGTATTTGGTCTCTGGGAACAGTAGAAAAGAAGTTGAAAATAAAGCTGAAGAAGGTTTGAATATGATTCTTAACTGGGGAAAGGAAAACAGACTGACTTTTGCTCCCCATAAGACCGTGGGTCTCCTTATGAAAGGCTCCCTCAGTAGAGGTAGAAACCCTTTCATAAAAATGGGAGATACCGCAATCCGTTTCGTTGAGAGTACTAAATATCTAGGCGTTACATTAGACAGATCGTCCTCGTTCTTGACTCACGTTAAAAGCGTTTCTAGTAAGGCCCAGGCTCTCTTCTTAAAACTGAGAAGAGTCTCAACTGCTGAATGGGGTTTACGTTTCCCTGCGCTCCGTCTATTATACACATGCATATATGTGGCACAAGTTTCATATGGTGCCTGTGTATGGGAACATCGACTGGGTAATTCACTCATTCATTCAGCGCTTAAGAGGAGCCAGCGAATCCCTTTACTGGCGCTTTCAGGAGCCTACAGAACAGTATCATCGGATGCTTTGCCGATTTTGGCCGGCATTTTGCCAATAGATTTAGAAATTAGGGAAGTTTTGACAAAGAAGTGTCTGAAAAGAGGAAGACCTGTAAACCACCTTGGTATTGAATTAATACCTGGTGGAGCAGTGCCTCTCCCTGAACTTCTAAAGATGATGAGAAAAAGAACGCTGAGTGAATGGCAGATGAGATGGGATAGATCGAATATGGGAAGATGGACCTTCTCCTTCTTTCCATCAGTTAAAATCAGAATGGAAGGGGCATATCTTTTAATGGACCACCACATCACCCAATTGCTTTCTGGGCATGGAGAGTTTAGAGGTAGACTTCACAGACTGACTCTATCATCCCATCCCAATTGCGCTTGTGGTGATACTGACCAAACAGCCGAGCACATTTTGTGGCACTGTGAGATTTTGACGGATGCTCGAGATGAAATGATTGATGGTTTGCAGGTTATTACGAGACCTGTTTGGAATACAGATCTCGTTTCGAATAAGGTAAACTTTGAGTGCCTGAGGAAATTCACGAAAGTCTGGGTTGAGAGATGGCCTGTTCTTAGAGTCGCTGACTAGCTGTAAAATTACTTAGGTACCAGGTGTATTTTGCTTTTGAATCCACGGACACTCTTTATGATTCCTTTACTGCTTGGATTTATTTGTTATGTAATATGTATTTTGTGTTTCTGTTATTTGTTATTTTATTATTAGTTATTTGTTATATTTTTCAATTGTATTTTACATATTTGCGTTATGTTTATTCTTTATTTATATATAAATATATAATAGTTAATTGTATACAATAGTTAATTCTTTTGCAATATTTTATTTATCTATTTTGTTCACTATATTTTCAAAAAAATTATATAGTTGTCTTGCGATTTGTTCTATTAATAATTACTTTAATACCTGTTACTTAGGTCATGTTCCTTGTTTTGTTATATTTGTCTTTAACTTTTTCATTGTTTTACTGGATGAACTGAACTCCAACTTTTATTTTTTATTATTTTATTTCCCTATCCCCGTATGGGGGTGTGATGGACCTCGTTCCTGCTTCATATTTACTTACATTATCTGTTTTGCAGGTCCCTCTCAAATCTTTGCGCCTCCCCCAATGACATGTGTAGGCTTGAGGCTTGATCAGGCGACCTTGACTGTCCTTTGTCCTGCCTCCGACTACTCAATGCTGAATTTTCTTTTAGTCTTCGGGTATTTTACCCCAAATATTCAGTTAACATTCTTTGAGGCTTCACTGAGTGGTTGGCTAAGGGACACGGAAGCTAAGTGTGGTTTATGGTCAGACCGAATGCCATTCACATTTTTTGTTGGTTCTTGCCTAATGATTTGAGAATTATTGTATTTTTTATGTTCTCCATTTTATACAGGTGCTTGCAGGTTTTTTTTTACACGATGCAATGCCGCCTCACGGAGTCTCATGAATGAGTTTATTTTTTTTTTTCTCATTTTGCCCTGTTTAATTCATATTTGCTTTACTAACATATTTTTTGCATTTTGTTTCCTGTTAAGCACTTGCATACTGCTTACTAACAACGTATGCAGGGACACTGGAGGTCTAGATTCGTTCAAAAATAAATAAATGTAGCTTCGTTTAACAAAAAAAAATTAGTATCTTGCGAGAGCCTTGAAGGAGTAACCATATGTTACTTATACCAGGGCGGGTATGTGGTGGATAACCTCCAATGTTTATCGGTGCGTTCACAGATGTATTATTGCACATTGGTACAATAAAATAATAGTAGCGATGAGATGTTGACATTTTACCTAATGTTTTTCTACATAAAAAAGCAGTTAATCTTGAATAAAAAATGCTTCGACTTCTGACACCTCCTTTGATTCTTCTATACATCTGTTGAAAATAAATGAAACTTTTGAAGAGTGATGCCGTCACACGATTCACACTAGAAAGGGGGTTTTCGTGGGATCTTGAAAAATTAAGACTTAGACATTTATTTTAACTATAAAAACTAACTATAAAAATAAATATGCAGTTATTTTAGTTAAGAAGGGACATTATTTATTTAAAAAAAAAAAAAAAAAAATTGGACTGGAGTTCCTTATCAAGAGCTAAATACCAACATTATATTTTATTTTTTAAAAGTATATTTTTAATGGCTGAAGAAAAGAAAACTTTTGGTATTTTATAAAACGGAACCCTTTAAAATGTACCAATCATAGATCTCAACAAAAAAGCGCTGCGCTGCGGATGTAAAATTTTTCTCTACTTTGAAGATAGACTAAAGTATTCCGCTAAACTCTTTTGCAAAACAGAACTGTAACCTTTGAATATTTTTTAATGCAATTTTTTTGATATTTTATTTCGTCAAGTGGGCAGTAAAAAAGACTCGCGGCCCGGTCGTGTTAGGCCCGCGAGCCGCGGGTCGCTCAACACTGGGTAAGATCGTTAAATTCTATTAATTAACCTATGATCTAAGTTTATGTTACATAGCTGTAGAAAATGTAATAGCACGTCTATTTTAAGTGTTACTCGTTTCATCAGGAATATAACTAACCTTACTATTACAAGTTACAGGGAAATTTAAGTCGCCAAATATAATAAAATCTGCGATTATTTTTTTCCACATCGTCTAGTTTGTTTGGCAGGTTTTCAATCAAAACAATTAATTTAAATGGAAAGTGATTACAAAGGAAAAAAAACAATATAAAAATCTGACATTAAAAGTTTCCTTCTTTCCAAAAAGCTTTGTTTTTTCACAGTAATTAATTTAATAAACAAAAACGTTGTCGTTTCCGTTCTCAACATTAAGTTAAGAATTCAGTTGAAGAGCTGAAAGCCCAGCATATTTTTTTACCGGTGTTTGTTTTAGTTTGCAATTAGTTGAAAGAAATGGACTTCCAGGAATTGGAAAAAGGACTTCGTTTAAATTTCATTAGAATTGAACGTTTAATTGAAAACAAATTAATTAAACCTTAATGGTTGTAATGAGAAAACAGGGTTTCCGTGGTTGATTAACATTTATTTTAGAAGCAATATTACAATGACTTTAAAGTACAAATAAAATAAACTTGAATTCTGTTTAACATTACTAACATTTTTATGATTACTTTTGTTGAACATCAAATCAACGATCAGCGCCAATTTGGAATTTTATATCTAGACATGCCCAGATGGTAAGTTAACATTTTTGATTTGATGTATGTAGGTTGATTTAGAAGCATAAAACAAGGAATGAAAACGTGCAAATCTAGCTTATTATTCAATAGTGATCAAGTGCTAACCCTATCTCAACCATGGGCTCACCAAATGAATTTTGGGAGCCATCGCTGGGTTGGAGCCCAAAATACCTGATATACCTGCCTTATTCTGGGCAAAGGAGGGTGGTCTGATTGAGAATCCGTTGTTATTAGGATTACCATCTCTAATGTACAGACGCAATAAAGGCATGTTGAGTCTGTTCCACAGGTTTTTTAATAGAGTCTGCTCTAAATAGCTAGCAGCATTGATCCCCGGTGTACCGGTGCACGTGCGTGAAACGCGACGCACACGAGCGGAACACCCGTTCACCGCTGATGTTGGCTTCAAGAAAACGGATTTTAAACTCGTTTTTGTTTAGAACAGCTTGTGTAGCTCGTTTTTATAATCCTTTATATAATCCGGATCTCTTCAAGACCCGCATTAATAAAGCTCCTACCTTAACCCGCCTCACAACTCTGCGTAACCTGGTGGAGAAATAGTTACTCTGTCTTTACAGTGTAAATACAGGGGAAGTTAATTTTATTTTCATAAATTCATTTTGATTGGAATTGGTGTTGCATCTATCAATGTAGCAAAGTGTTCCGCCTATTAAATCGAAGTGGACCAGCAAGACAGTTGTTGTTGATAGCTGAAAATAGTTTGATCAAAAGCTGAATCGCACCGGGAAGGGGATGCATTATAATTATGCAAGAATGGGGTCTATAAACTCCCCAGGCTCTCTAAGATCAATGCTCAGAGCTTTATTACTGATTCATGAATCTAACCTTGTGCGAAAACAAATATCACAAACAATGGCAATCCGAAACATATTCGATACAATTTGGGAGGCGGGAATGGGTACCGCCGCCCCGGGAACCTTTATTGGATTACCAACACCTCTGCCATAGGTCACCCCAAGTGGTTCGCTACGTTTGGTGATTTAGCAGGGGTGCCCGGGTTCATGGGGTGAGGTTTGTCCAGATCTTGGAGGCGGATGACCTGGACACACTGAACCCCAAATTTCTACCCACCCCTTTAACCCTTTTCCTTCCCAGAACTCTCCTATCCCTCCTTTCCTTAAAAAACCCTCCACACAGGCCACATACATAGGCCCTGAGGGAAATTATTTTCCTCAGGGTCTCCTGTGTGGAGCTCACGTAAAAAAAAAATATATATATCTCAATGAAAATCATTTCCACTAACCTTAATGGTTGGTTTCTGCAGCATCAGAGGCCTCCGGAATATTCCATCCACACATGGAACAATTTCAGTAATTTTTGTAACTTGAAACTTGCACAATCCGTTGTCAAAGTTTACACAACCAGAGGTAAATTCAAAATGAATTAGCAAAATTCAAATCTCATCATATAAATTGTTATTCACTGATCACAATTAAACATTATTAAAAAAAGTTCGAACTGCATTATTTATTACAAAAAGGACAAGCGAGAGACATCTATGAATCTTGCCGTCGATAGTGATAATTAGCAGTTATTGGAACCACATTGTAGTGTTGCCAATAATTCAAAGAGGGCGCGCCAAACACCATCATTGTGATATGAATTAATTAATAATTATTATTTTTGAACAAGAAAACATATTATAATGCATTATGCAGACAAGTGAAATCTACAACTATTCTAAAGAATACTGTAATACCAGCTCTTAGTGGAGTGAAGCTGGCAACACGGTATTGCTTCCAAGTAGATAAGCACATATTTCACCACTAACAATTACACATCTGCCCTGATGATGGACACTGTAACGCTGTCCGAAACGTCGGCTGAAGAAGGAGGTAGAGCAACACGGCATAACACCCCAAAAACAAATAACGAAAATACTTTTGGCCGTGAAAATCTAAAAACTTATCCCATAACTAGGGGAGTTTAATTAAACTGTTTCAAAATGTCGCTGATTGCCGAATTAATAGTCATCAATGTGATGAATTTTTACACACCCCAGTCTAAGCATCCAAGGAATATGGGGCCATCCGTAAAATTATTTTCAAATAGGTATGTTTTTAGGTTTTCACGGCCAAAAAGTATTTGAGTGTCACTCATCTGCCCTGATGATGGACACTGTAACGCTGTCCGAAACGTTGGCTAAAGAAGGAGGTAGCGAAACACGGCATAACACCCCAAAAACAATAACAAAAATATTTTCAAATATGCCAAATATCACCCACTCGAAAGAACTAATGTATACATTTATTATTCAGGATACCGAGGAATAGGAAAAAAACAAGTATTTTTCTCCGTTTTTCCATAAATTTCCCGGAAAATAAATATAATATTGAAAAATGTTTTCAAAAAAATTTTCACCACAGTAAACTTCAAACAAAATTCAAATATTTTTAATGATGTGTTTTCGGGTTATAGCGCTGTAAATCTAGGAAGAACCTTAAAGAAAAAAACCTTTTTTATTTAAAACTCGTTAAATTTGTTTTATAAAATGTTTTTGATTCCACTAAAATTGAGCTTGTTTTTGAGTTAGTGTCTGCTTTTGTATTAAATTATATTTCAAACCTTTTTTAACATGATTATTTTTAGGTCATTACTTGAACATTCCACCTGAAAAAAACACCTGATATTACAAGGTATCTATTGGGGTTAAAATGAATAAATTATAAAAATAATATCATCGGGAGCAGTGTGGCATAAAATAAATTAATTTATTCAATTGTAAATTTTTTTTTTTTATTTCTATGGCAATGTCAAACTACCTACTAAGGTTCTTTGAAATTTGTCCTTCACTTTGCAATACCTACACATACAAGTTTAAGGAAGGTTATTCTACAAAATTTTAACAATTCTTCAAATTTTTAAGTTACACTTCATGGGTCGGTTTTTTTACAAAAGAAGAATATAATTCCCCTCAGGGCCTACGACATATTTAGGGATGCTGTGTAGAGAGTATTTTTAGGAAAAGAAGGAAAGAATGTTTTGGGAAGGAAAAAGGAGTGAGGGGTGGGTAGGAAACTGGGGGTGAATGTGTCCAGGAGTGACGAACAATCCTTCCCATTGCGATGCAAAGTGATTTTCCGAGAAGTCAAAGGGCCTCCCTCAACCTTAAGGTACCGCCAAGACCCGGACAAACCATACCCCCACGAACCCGGGTACGCCTAGGTCACCAAATGTAGCGAACTACTTGGGATGACTTGTTGGATGGCAGTGTTGGTTATCCAAAAAATGTTTCCCGGGACGGCGGTACCTATACCCGCCTCCCAAATTGTAAACAAAATTTAAAACAGGTTGATTCACAGTATTAGAATAATAACAGAATTTTAATGTTTTCACAGAGCTTGAATATAAATTTTGAAATTTGACGAATTGTTTAAATTTTGTGAAAAATAACACGTTGTGGTGTCGCGAAACTGCGACTCCACTGTTAATTGGCGGTAAATGCTGCAAAGCAAAACCTATGCAGCCCTCGAAGGACCAGTCCCGAAACTACGTGAAATCGCTGTTATACGGGACGATTAGCATACACTCGCAAAACCCGATGGATAGTCAGTTGATAGTTCAGATCTGGGCTTTGGGAAAATTAGATAAGCCCAGATTGGAATAAGAAAAATAGGACTCACCGTTGCAGATGGGGCCTCGCTGATCTCCAGTTTTGGTGTACACTTCTCACTGTTTAAAATTCGCAATATTCTTATAACAAGAGGTTACAATACATGCGCCCTGTCTGAGATGTTATTTTGTACTTAGCAGCAAATCACACTGTCACCTCTCCAAAGTTTAGTACTTTTTTGCAACAATTTTTATGGTGACATTTAGGAGGGAAAGATTAGGTAGGTGGGATAAATTCAGGATTTTGACATATCTACCCATCAAGTCCGCGAATGCAATACCCAACCAATCCCATATAAAATTGCGCGAACACGTTGTTTAAAGGAAAACTACATAAGCCGATTTCTTTCAAAAAAATAATTTTGTATTTTTTGTCTGTGAATTAGATTTTTATTTATTTAGGTATAACATCTGATAAGTGACTTCAATTTAAAATGGTTCTAGAATATGATGTACAGTTTGTCAAAGGAGAGTGAGGGCGTTATTAAAATTATGATTATTAAAATTGCAATACTAAACATAAAACTCGTGGTGATGTAAAGCTGTCTAACCCACATTTCTATATAAAATTAAAGAGGCATTTAAGTGAAAAAAATATTTTTTCATTGCAGTACAGATACTCGCTGATCTCAAAATTAGAATTGCATATAGGTATAATGTTATTATACCTTTGAAGTTTTATGTTAACATAATGAAGAATAACGATATTGTAATAAAATATAAAGCACAGTTTAGAAATTGCTTCTATTTATTTAATACTTACTTAATTTTGATCATGTCTCTAATTTTAGATCTTAATATATTTAACTAATTCAGATCAAAATTAAACTCACTATTGGTGATTCTTCTTTTCTATCTACTGTAGAATTAAAATTTATGTTAAATTAAATCACTTTTTAAAACACCATTTAACCAAATTTATGTCATTAAGTAGGTACCTTAACAATAGTGCTTCATTTTTATGTATATTATATAAGAACAATTAAATATTATAAGAACAATCAATCAAATTTATTACCTAAGATATTTAAAATATCTTTAATTCTTGATTCTATTGAAATTATCATGCAAGTATTTCAAATTAATTTATTAATTTAAAGAGTTTTGAAAATTGAATTCTGATTTGACAATCATTGTTTTGCAAAATTTCATTCACAAATTTTTAACAGTTTCGCAAGAATTTTTGTGATGATTGAAAAACTTTTCAGATGTATTGTCGTGTGGTTGAAATAATCCAAAAACCTTGGCGGGGATTTTAAGAAGGTATTTTGAAAGTTTCAAACATCTCCTGTGCTTAATATAGCAATACACAATACACTAATCCCAAAACACATTTTGATTTATATATGATATATAAATATATATATGCACAAAGATTTAGATATTAAGGTTATATCCTTTAAGAACTGTTGTGTGCCGGTTTTAAGGTTATACACAAAAATGACTCCGTGGACAGCCAGCTCGGGGCCGCAGTCCAGGGCGTGGTTTTGGAAAGTCCAATGGTGACTAGCTCTCTCGGTATTGAACTGAAACTCCTCAAGGTGTTTACCGGGGGTCCCTTAGGTCGCCCCACAGGTTATTTCGTGATGCCCGTTCGGGCATTGAAAAGACAGAGGGTTCGAGACACAGGATTTATTGGGCTAAAAGGCAAAACATAATGGGGACATACACACAAGAGGGATGTAGTTAATAACATGGGCCCCAATATTAAAGTAACGCTCTCTCTATCTCAAGATACTGGCCCCAGCCTCACGGGCGCGTAATACATTAATACAGCACAGATTAAGGGAAGTTGTAATTAGTCAGCTTACTGTGGAAGTGGTGAGAAGCGATGCAGGCTGGACTCGACACCAAACGGCCAGGCCAGCAAGCGGTCACAATACATCGCGACACAATAGTGGCCGAAAGCCGCCGTGTAGAGAACAACACGGCCTACGGATCCAAAGGGCGGGGGAGACTGACGGCGAGCTCGGAGCTCGGCGTTTGCCTATCGCGCATTTAGGTGGCTCGAAACGGAGCCCTGCGCATATCGATCTGCGCGTAGGTTTCGCGCCATTTATTGACCTTCTTTGAAATCGATACCTAACAGTACTTACATCAATACGTACGAGTTCATAAAGACGACCTCTACACATTTGAATCATTTGAATCATTAAAGACATTTTCCATTTAACGATCCAATGTAAAGTGAAATATGTCTTTATTAAAGTCATCCTTGGCTCAAATGAAGTGGAGATCCAAGCCAGAAAACCACAAAGCCTTTCGAGACCCATAAAGTTCTGTCAAAACGGGAGAATTAATAACTTTCAAGGCAACCGCGGAGTTAACCCTTGGAATGGCTACGAAATGATCCAGTAATTTCAATGCATTTACATGTACTATCTATAACAAATTCACACTTTTGGATGGAATGAATTTAGCCAATTTTCTGTATGATGTTAATTTTGGTACAAGGATGAGGCTTCAGCACGATTATTTAGTTCATAGAAAAAAAACAAACAGATAAGTACCCCTTTTTACATAGATTCTTGCAATCCTTTTTTTACGTTAACTCCACAAAGGAGTCCCTTAGGAAAATAATTTCCCTTAGGGCCTATGTTGATTTTGGAGATGCTTTATGGAAGGTCTTTTTGAGAAGAGGAAGGAGTGTACATGGGTCTTGAAGAGACCTGTGTTGTAGAAAGGAGGAAACACAGAGGCCGGCAAATCATTCCACAGCAGAGTTGTTGAACTCAAGAATGAGTCATAGAAGCGACCCGTTCTCATGTAGTAAAAGACAACCGTGAACATGTGTTGGGCGTGTTTCCCGACTAAACACACCGGTGCGGAGGGAATCATTGACGCTAGTTCCTCGGAGCATCTTTCATTGTATTACCGATAGAACAGGGACAACATACCTACCTTATGCCTGTGCTCTAAAGATTGCAACCCGCTTTTTAAGATAGGAGAATCTATCAAACAGACTGCCCGTTTCTGCACAGTCGAGATTTTTCAGGAATTTAGGGGCTCCAAACCATAGGTCACTGCCAATTTGTGGCGCAAGTCAAAATTGTGGCGCTACTTGCGATTTGCACAGAGTCATTAAAGTATACTACTACTTATTATTAAAGTATAGTTTCATTAAAGTAAGTAGAGCGCCCTTGAGATGTTTTTTTTTCAGAAAAAACGGCGCTATACAAATCATCCAAATATGATTATCATTATCTGCGTGCCCTGTTCAGCACGACCAGCTACTGAGAGGCTTGTTTGACTCTGGCTTCGATGGAGCCCCCATGCATGATCTCCCTTAGAGTTACGCCAAGCATATCAAAGGAAGGCCTGTTCGGAAGATTGCCTCCGTTAAATCACACATAAATAAATAGCCGCCGAAAATGCGATAACTTTGCCAGCTCTCAGTTAAGAGCCATTAACCAGCGGCCGAGAATTAAAATTTCGTCAAACGTTGATCTTGCGATCGTACCCTTGCAACTGTACAGGGCGGTTCCGATGAGAAAGATTAATTATTCTCCATACCAGAATTTTAACCTTATAACTCAATATCGATTTTATTTCATTCAAAATTTGCTGTGATAATACCTACATTCAAAAATGCTCAAACTCGTGACGATAAAACTATGTACTTTTTAACTCGTTATGATAAAATTATGTAATTTTGATCCTGAGAATTTATAATTTTTCAATAATGTCTAAGCAAAATAAGAACGTAATTTTTTTTTAAATATGTTAGTTTATAAGACCGTAAATAAATAAACAAACTGAAGTATTTTCGTCAAAAAACAAGGACATATAATGGCATTCGCAATAATTAAACACTTTTTTGTCAGATTGATGAATGTTTCGATGGGTTAGTGGTAAAGAGGCGTGGAACATTGGAAATTTCTGAAATCTTCGATCAGGTTCCTCAACATTGTGTAAACAATGCTCCATTTTCGATAGTAGTTCCTTATCACATTGTTTTCTAGTGTCTACAACTCTCGAACAAAATGAAAATCAAAGTTAATATAAAACGTTGAAGGATCACCAGCCAAAAAAGGGCTTATTTGATTTTAGATTTTCACAGCCAAAAGTATTATTGGGGTGTTACGCCGTGTTGCACTACCTTCTTTTTGAGCCAATCAACAAAGGTGCAGTGTCCATCAACAGGGCAGATGTGTGAATGGACACTGTGATGGACAAGCTGCCAATTTTTGCAGACAATAATCATTGGCATTTGGAGCACATAGTCTTTGTTTTTCTATATTTGGTTATTTGATATTTTTATTTATTTATTTATTTATTGTTTCTTTACATTGCACGTAAAAATATTTACAAAACAATTTGCAACCTCACTAGGACAAGCCTGTGTTGAGGTTAACAATTCTACAAATTAACAAAATAACACAAAATTATACAGATATTGAAAGAACAATATTGTTGCATTTCTTACAGGTTGAGATTATTACTAAACTGTTGGCGCTAGGTAGTACATTCATGTAAACATGTAGACTTTTGTAGGGTGACCATAGTTTTGAGGACTGATTTAAAGTAAAAAATAAAAGTTTTTTTGTTTTGTTTTAACGATAAAGTTGTAAATAATAAATATATATATATAATATAATATGCTTTAAATTTGACAGGAAAATGTTAATACTAATTTGGCTTATTATTACTATAAACATAATCATTTAGCTAATAATTTAGAAAGGACAAAGTTGAAAAAATCAATTGGCAATCCTCGGCTAACATAAATAATTTAACAATCTTTTTAAACGTGCTCAAGGAATTAGATGACTTGATATTTTCTGGAAGGCTGTTAAAAATAAGCGGAGCCTGATAAAAATAATTTCTTTGGCCAAAAGAAGTTTTAGTTTGAATTGCAACAAAGTTCAGACCAGAGCCAATTATAGTAGTACGAATTTGCCGTGTTCTTTCTGCCATATTAATATTATTAAAAAATTTACATAGCGTTTGTGTAATATATAACTGTTTTACATTCATGACATTGCATTCCTTGTAAAGTAAATGAGTTGGATATCTAAATTTTTTCTTGAACATAACTTTAAGAATCAATTTTTTGGGCAATATTAAGTGGTTCTATGTAGGTCTTTTGGCAGGATCCCCAGCACATTATATTATTAGAAAGCATAGACTGGATTATTGCAAAATAAACCGATAATAAATAAAATAAACAAATAAATAAAATAAACAAATCAATTTTTCTTTGTCTAGTATATGTCTGAGTCTGAGTTGAAGATATAGGTAAGTCTATGGTATTTACCAACACATTGATATGATCTTTCCATCTTAAAAATTTATTTATTATTACACCAAGGTATTTAATGTTAACTACATTTTCTAAAGGATTGCAGTTACAGGTTTGCGAGCAACTGTGTATGATCAAATTATGAGTGGCAAGAGGCTGACTTTTGCATGAAATGCTAAAAGTGATATATTTTGTTTTTTGTTTGTTCAAAGTTAAAATATTATCATTTAACCAATTATTTACCACTCTTAAACCTGTATTACATTTGTCAAAAGTTTCATCCCAAGTTTTACCCTAAAATATTAAGGCAGTGTCATCTGCAAAACTAACAATGTTACCAGGAATATTTAAATGGCATAACTAAATCATTTATATAAATTAAAAACAATATTGGCCCAAGCACACTACCTTGCGGGACCCCAATATTTACGAGATATACATGACTTCTTTTTTTTTCGGTGGTTAGATAGCTCCAGAAGATGAATCATGGTCATCAGCATCATGAATCCGCTTTAGTCGCTTTAGTCGCGCGGGGTGTTACACACCCCAAACGCACTCTTTAAGCACAACTAAACCCAATGGAGTACCGTTTGCGACTGATTTACGAGGGTCACGCATTTACACGAAGTTGCTAAGAAAACTAGACCGTTAAATTCAAATTTGAAAAAGTTATAGGCTTTCGAACACGATCTGGGGTGTCTGGTACCCCACGCGATTAAGTAAGGGTTAAAAAGGCGTTTCCCTGTGTGTTCAAGAGGCTTTGTTCATTTGTATATAAGCGGTTTTGCAGTTCTGACTCTCATCTAAAATTTAATATTTTTTAAAGATTGCATATTTTCAAAAAGAAATTATGAGTGATGATATAATCAAGTGATGAAATTCAATAGTGATCAAATCATATTTATTACCAGTTTTGGCCAGTTTCTCAGTACTTTTCTGCTTTGATTGAAAGACCCTAGTTATTTATAGATCACAGGGAATGTTTATAGCTATTTCGTTAATATAAAAATATGATTTATGATAACACACGTCCTTGTTACTCGTTAGCTAGTTTTGTCTGGCAGCTCCAGCAATAAGAATATAAGAATGACTTGCCCGTCTCCCTTCGGCTATCTTCGACACACGTCGTAACGTCACACGGGAACAATTACAGAACCTATAGCCTGACATCTGACAATATTTATTGTCTAGCTAATGTACGGTTGAAATTTAAGAACCCGAATTCGAATACATCTCTGACGCCCCGCCTTATGTAAAACCATCTTTGTACTTGAAGTTTGTTAAAAAGCTACATTTGTAGTAGAACCGAATATAAGCAGGCAGCCAATAATGCCAAAGGATGGCACCACTTACGTTAACACGTAGCATGAAGAACGTCGGTTGGAAGGCGAAAGTACCATTGGATTTGTAATTTTGTGAATCTCTCCGCGTATGAAGATATTGATGATAAAATTATTATTATCGTAACTGGGAGTTGTGAATAATAACACCACGCGTCTATATATTATATATGACGTCATTGTCTTTTGCGGTTACTTTGTCTCGAGACTAGCTGTCACTGGATTGCCTGAGATTATTTTTCTGAAGAACCGGCTATTTTTGGAACCAGTTCCTAACGATTTTTTTAAAAATGATCATCTAAACTTAAACCGGACGAAAACGAAATAAAAGCCACCCGCAGGTCCTAGCAGTAAAAACCTGCAGAGCGGATTTTTAACTGCTATTAGACTAATGTTATGATAAATTACACTAACCTTGCGTAAACGATTGATAGCATTACGTACCCAATATAAAAAAAACCCAAAGGTCGTGTAACAACAGGAGCAACATTGCAATTTAAAACTTTATTCTCTGAATGCTTGACATTTTTTAAAGATAATTTTGAATATTTTTCGCCCAAATTTAAAAAAAAACTCATACCTCCGAATTTTAAAATGGAGACATACAAACGATTATAGATCTATGTAGCCAATAAATTCAGCTATCTTTTGTCGATTATTACAAAAAATTTATAAAAAAATCCAGCAAAGCAATCGAGGTGTTCTGAATAGTGCCATATTGTGACAAAAAGCGCTCCAGTGGATAAAAGACAAATAAAATTAAAACAAAAGTGACGAAATGATGAAAAATGTCATAGAGTTAGTTTCCTAGTAACAATATGAAACACATCCATGTTAATTATTTTCAAATTTCATTTTATAAAAAAGGTTTATATTTTGATATCTTGCTGAATCCTGACATTTACATATTAAACCCTGACCCAGAGCATGTATTTATAATACTTTTCAGTAGAAGTGCCCGATTCGGGTAAAGAGGATTACAGTTCAAAGCGTCGGAAAATGATCAAGCTTATTTGTCACATATTCAAAAGCTTTTATCTGTCACTATCGGCGCCCGGCAGCGCTAGCAATTCCCAAAATTCTAATTTGCCACGAGAATAACCTCACATAACGCATTGACTTAAATTAAAATGAAGTATATTTCAAAATAATCTATTCATTTTCTGATAAGTTTTTAGATTTTCACGGCCAAAAGTATTTTCGTTATTTGTTATTGGGGTGTTATGCCGTGTTGCGCAACCTCCTTCTTTAGCCAACATTTCGGACAGCGTTACAGTGTCCATCATCAGGGCAGATGTGTAATTGTGTACTTGTTAGTGGTGAATTGTGTGCTTAAGTACTTGGAAGCAATACCGTGTTGCCAGCTCCACTCCGAGCTGGTATTACAGTATACTTTAGAATAGTTGTAGATTTCACTTGTCTCCGTAATCCAGTGTGGAACCGGTTCCAATAAACCTGTTCCTCGAAACCTGTCCTAGTGATCTCTAGTCACCGGTAGAAAGTAGCCGAGACAGGCAATGGCGTAGGAACTTGTTCCGAAGTAGCTTGTCCCTCGAATCCATTGTCGACTAGTGATCGCTAGTCACCGATACAAAGTACGATGTAACTGCAAATGCAATAAATCAAAATATTTACACTAGCGTTGGGCACTTTCGCAAGCGAGCTGCCGACGTAAATGGCGCCATGTTATGACGAATTCTGGATTGAAAAAAAAGGCGAATTACAGTGGTCAAAGCAGATGGAGCCAGTGTAAAAAAAAAATAATAAATAATAGTAATAAAATAAAAATAAATGGAATACTACGAGCTGGTATTACAGTGTACTTCGCATTGATTTTCTGCGTTTAGCTTTAGTGTTACCGTCAATTACCGGATACCAAGTACTGTTACTAATACTATGACTCCGTTATCTCTATTAAGACCCCGCAACCGCTCTTGAAAAGAAGAATATGGAGAGATATGTAATTACGAATGTTGGAGAGAGTGCGCTTATATTTAAATCGATAAAATTGAAGCGAAAATTACGAAAAAGCTTAATAAAACATGATTCGTTTAAAATAGAGCAAAAATCTCGTGGAACGTATCTTAAGCATCATTTAAAGAAACATTGTGAATTTTTTCACAAATATAACTTCTTCTTCTTCTTCTTTCGTATGGTGGGGGGGTCAGAGGGGGACATCTAAGTCTGCGAGCCAGTCTAGGGCCTCAGGCGTTGCCCTGTGGACCTCATCAATCCCGCCGGGGAATGAATGGAGCAGGCATTCGTTGACCACATGTTCAGTGGTCTGCACCTCACCGCATTCACACATCTCCGACTCTTTAAGGCCCCATTTATACATCATATGGGCACAACGGCTATGGGAGCACCTTATTCTATTGATAGCGGACCAGAGTTTGCGAGGCAATGAGAACCCAGGCTGTCTCTCAGTGGGGTCTTTTACGAGATGAGCATTTTTCACCAATATAACTTGTAAAATAATAGAAATAGACTTGTTTTAAATCATTTTTTATATCGAGGGAATTTCATATAATTTGCGTTTCGGCATGGAACGTATCTAGATATTATGTTCAAAAATAACATCTTTTTTAAGAGCTTAAAAACTTTAAATATTTAAGGGAGATATGTAAGAAATCGGTCGAAATTCGAATAGCTTTTTTTTCCTATCTTCTTCCCCTCTCAACAACAACATACCTCAATTGGGAATGCCTTAGTCTCACTGGCTCCAGACGGGAGCAGTTGGGACTCTTGTGCGATATTCAAATAAAAAATAATAATTAAATGCGCTTATGTACACCGCAGTAGAAAAGAGCATTGTGTCGTGTTGTTATTGTGGGTATGTGTATGTTTATAAGTTGCCCGAGTTCGGAACAGTCTAATTTGGAGTTAAGTATTTAAAATAAGAAAATTTAAGCATTTAACGTCTCTGTTCATATAATGTTATTATAAATTCATTTTCAAAAATTATTGAGAAAATCGTAAAAAATCGTCTCACCCTCTACCATAAAGTCATAAAATTTTATCTAATAACCAGTTCGGCTTTCGACCAGGTCTAGGAACAGACAATGCTATTGCTAAGCTGGCGGACATTATTTCAAATAATATTGACCGGGGAAATAAATCCATCGCTCTTTTCTTAGATCTTGCCAAAGCTTTCGATACCATCTCCCATAAAATACTTCTTAAAAACTACAGGCTATAGGTATTCAGGGACAACTCTACAAATCGATGGGTAGTTACTTAGCCAACAGATACCAAAAAGTCAAAATTAATGATACTGTTAGTGATCCGGCCCTTGTAGAATTTGGTGTTCCCCAAGGGAGTACGTTAGGACCTATTTTGTTCAGTATTTATATAAATGATCTATGTAACAGCAATTTTTCCAATCACGTTATAACATTTGCAGATGATACTGTCTTAATATTTGAAGGTAAAACATGGAATGATGTACACTGCAAAGCAGAAGATGGAATAAGACAGCTAAAACTCTGGTTAGACTATAATCTGTTGACACTCAACTCGGAAAAAACCAAATTTATACGATGTAGTGCGACAGAAGCGGGCCAACCCAAGGAAGCATATAATATTTTTATACACAAATGCAGTGACTTAACTACCTGTAATTGCTATAAATTAGAATGCAAAGGTTAGAAAGCTTACATACATGTTTATAACGATCAGAAATATCTTACGTAAAAAAGAATTGAAACTCATCTATGATGCTATGTGTGGGTCACTTCTAGACTATGCATCCCTAGGTTGGGGTGGGTGTGCAAAAACGGTTTTGGACAAATTAGCAAAAGCTCAAAAATCGCTACTAAGGGTAATCCTCAAAAAACCATTTAGATGTCACAGCGATGCACTATTTGAAGAGTTCTGGATGTTAGACAACTATACATGAGAAAATTAATTTTAAACACCCATAAACAACGCCACCTATACCCATCTATTACCACTCTCACGACACCCGACACTCACGGAGAAATCCAATTGTACCACTCACAACCAAAACATCTCTTGCTCAAAGACACTTCTCATTCTTAGGTCCAAAACTATACAACTTAATGCCTGATGCTTGGAAAAACGAAAGCACAAGGGTTCTTCGCAGATTGATCACTACTTGGTTTCATCAATTAGGGAGAAAGGAGAGTGAACTTTTACTACACAAAAAATGAAATCAAACACAAACCAAAATCAATAACAAAAATTCCGACAAAAAATAAACTGTGCAAAAGATACCTTTTATATTCTAATTGTTTATATTAGGTGCATGTATGTACGTACCTATTACTTTTAAATTAGAATTCTACAAGGCAGCAGTTAATCTTATGTTTAAATTGGATATTTTATTTTATTCTACCACTTCTCTTTTTTTATTTCATATTTATACAAAATGTATATGTAAGCTTATTATTTTGTAATGCAAACGCCATTTATAAGTAAACTTATTTTATTATTATTTTGATAACTATGCAAAGCATACAACAGTAATAATCATACCTTAATTGTTTATTTTTTTTTTATTGTTTCTGTTCTCTTTATAGTTCTCATTAAAAGGACTACATTATGAAATGCAAACACCAGTTCCCTTTATGTTTAAGTGTAAAAATATTTTTATTCCTTTTATTTATTATTATTATCATTTTAATAACTGTTGTATGCCATGCATATACAAGTGAACTATATGTTTAAACCCTTTTTTTTCAAGAACCTTTACATATAAACCTTTTTTTAAAGTAATATGTTAATACGCTTTTAACTTTCCAATTTAATGTTTTATTCTTTCTCTTCTTTTCATTTCTTCAATTTTCCCTCTTTTTGTATAAATCATGGTCCATATATATTCACATTTATCCTAATTTGACTGTCCTAAATCGGGAATCATCCTAGTTGGACAGTCAAAACATTTTATAAATAATGTACATAAATGTGTAAATATTTTACTAAATAAAAATGAAATAAATAAATATACTTATTTAATTACGGATGTCGCCCAAAATATTATCTTTTCTCTTAGTTCGATTAAAACGTGCACTAAACAAATTCGACGTGCAATATGTTACTAATTCAGATCCCTGCGTGGGCCATTATATTAAATATCTCATATGTGCCATCATACGGGTATGGGTACAACCGCCCCGGGAACCTTTTATTCGATAACCAACACCACTTCCATAGGTCACCTCGAGTGGTTTGCTACATTTGGTGAACTAGCAGGGGTTTCCGGATTCATGGGATGAGGTTTGTCTAGGTCTTCGCGGTGAATGCGTTTGCTCACCTACTGCGTGGCGGGCCGGATCGGGAGAGACTGGTTAAGGGAGACCTAACCTAGACCTCTCCAGCCGGACTCTCTCGACCCATCGGCTTTGCAGTGGAAGGGATAGATTCATAAGTCCATTACTCCTGGACATGTAGACCCACAGATTCAAACCCGCCCCACAATATTTTCCTTCCCAGAATTTCCTCTCCCTAAAAAGATCCTCCACACGGCATCCCCAAAGATAACATAGGCCCTAAGTGAATTTTTTTCCAAGGACCTCCTGTGTAGAGCTAAAAAAAATCCTATTCATGTGTACATTCAATTTTTTTATATTATATTCTTTCTTTAAATTCTTTATATTACATAACATATCATGTTATGGCTGTGAACCTAGTATGATAGTGGTTGAGCTCAAATAATTATCTAACATGTAAAAAGTGCAATGAAAACTAAAATAAATAACTAAAAACATGTCTTCTTTGATTTAAAATAATTGTTTTTTTTTATAATTGAAATCAACCAACACCTCTGCCATAGGTCAGGTTTGGTGATTTAGCAGGAGTGCTCGGGTTCATGGGGTGAGGCTTGTCTAGGTCTTGAAGGTGGATGACCAGGACACACTGAACCCCAGATTTCTACCCACCCCATATACCCTTTTCCTTCCCAGAACTCTCCTCTCCTTCCTTTCCTTAAACAAACCCTCCACACAGCATCCCCAAAGATGACATAGGCTCTGAGGAAAATTTTATTCCTCAGGGCCTCCTGCATGGAGCCCATGTAAAAAAATAATCAAAAAACACATTCAAGCGTGAGTTTTGTTGCAATATTAGAAATAAATGAAAAACTAAATAAAAATAGCAACAAATACAAAACATACTAATTTCGGTATCTGTGGTGATTTGCATGGTGATTGACATCGACGTTGTCGAAACGTTGTCTAAAAAAGGAGGTAGCGCATCACGGCGTAAAACCCCAATAATAAATCACGATAATAGACCGTGAGAATTCAAAATTATAGCTGTGCTTATTTTGTTTAAATTTTTGTCAGATCTACATCTGAATCACTAAAGATTTTTAAACTTATATTGTTAGCGGTCCCATAAGGGCCCACCTACCTGTTGCCGTTGGCCAGCTCAAGTCGTCGGCAGGCAGGAAAGTCTCACCTCCGCAGGGTCGTAGGTGGCTAGGTTTACAAGGGTACATAGTTATTTGCCAAAAGCCCGCCCTCGTGATCCCAATCAAATAAAACAGGTAGTAGGTGAAACACAGTTGTATTGTCAGGAATTCACATCTACATCATCTTGCAAGAACACTACATAAATCACAAAAACAAACACAATGCCTACGTAATTATCTCCTATCGGGAGAAGCCCTCTCTCAAGTCTCTCTGGGGACGCGGTGTTTTTAACCGGGGATTCTACTTGACGGAACCGTGACGTCATCATGCCCGAAGTGCGTATCGTAACAATATCTTACTGACGGTATTCATTTGAAGGATAAATTATTTTTAATATGCCTAATTATATTTTGATAGTCAATGATCCCGAAGAAAATATGTTATAAATAATTTTAGCTATATAAATTATAATATCAAGGGATTTTTCACGAGTCTGTGCTAGTCTTTTCGTAATTTAAGGGGTTAGGCCACCCTAGAGGCCGAAAAAATAGGCTATTTTGAGATTTTTTTTCCAGAAATACTACAAAAAAATCGAGATTCCAATATAAAACATTTATTATACATATTAGTGACTGTACATAAAAATTTTTTGAAGCGATTAATTTCAAAATGGCGGCTGTACAGCGTTTTTCCGATGCCGTCTCAGTTTTTTTAGGGTCCACGGCCGGACACACAACTCCTGTAATTTGACAATGTATTTTTGAAGATATATTCAACATTTCAAGCAAATCGGTTGAAAATTGTCTGAGTTACGTTTCCGGCAAACTTAAAAAATGCTGTTTTGAGATACACGCGTTTGAAGTTTTGAGTAGTAGTAATAATTTTGCAATACCTTCAATCTGCGATGCCCGAACCATACAGTTGGCTTTCTAGATTATCGTCCTGCTCTTGGTTTTCTTTTCTGCTTGATATTAAAGCGATCCTTGTGTCTTTTACCCGTTCAGACAGCGATCTCTCTGAAAGCTTTATGCGCTGTTTGTCGATTACTTGGGTACTAAGTACTAAACTGAGTACCATGTAATAAAATTCTAAAATTGAGTACTTAGAGATTTTTTCCGACTATAATCTTTTGGGACATCATTTTTGAGGTCTAAGGGGACAATTTAAAAAAATAAAAATAAAAACGATTTTTCGAAAATCCTAGGGTGGCCTAACCCCTTAAAATCAGTATTTGGTTACTAGATCTGACTAGAACGGTACATATTATTCCTGCAGTTCTTCCCTCCAGTTCCCCACTCCCTTCAGCCTCATCACATGTCCCAATTGGGAATGACATAGATCCAATTGTACGGTCCCTTGATTGTCTCTGGATGGTCTACCGTCAGTTGTAAGTTGAACTTGAATGGTTGACTGCCTTCGTTTTATAATTCAATGGAATGCGCACAGAGATTTTGAGGTTTGAGAGGTTATACGTTATAATAAAAATACTTATATTTTTATACTGTATATTGTTGTGATGGCGTAAAAAATTTCAGTTGCGAGCTCTTGGGCTCTAGAATGTGGAATGAAGCAGGAATTTATAACGAAAAGATCACAATAATATTAGAGAGAGTTGACATAAAGAGCATATACAAATGATAAAATAGACAAAAGTTGTATAGAAAAGACAGTCGAAAGGTGACACAGACGTTAAATTTAAAGTAAAAGATATATATATATATATATATATAGATGGAAGTTAGAAAAAATGAATTCAGTATGAAATTAAGTTAAATATTAAACATAAGACAACACAACACTCACACCACTGGCTCTAGGGAATCGGGACTGTAAATGACGAACATTATGGCTAGAAACGTCCATAATTTTTAAAGAATTGGATATTTAGAAAACATATTCCTTTCGTGTAGGGAATAAGTATGAAAACTGACACTTCCTTTTTAATGCCATGTACACAATAAAAATAATATCATTAATTTTTTACTTTCGATGATAAATAATGAAAAATTTAATTAGTAATCATTCACTTTAACATTTTTTGATTTTATCCATAGAATCAAGTACAAATATCCATACTAATATTATAAATGCGAAACTGCTCGAGTTTGTTTATGACCTTTTCACGCATAACACAATATAAAGACTTTAATAATTCTTTCACCAATATAAAGCTAAATTATATGCCCAGACTACAGGTTGTATATGATGGTAAGCTCCGGCGTTATGAAATTATAAATATTAATCCATACTAATATTATAAATGCAAAACTGCTCGAGTTTGTTTATGACCTTTTCACGCATAACACAATATAAAGACTTTAATAATTCTTTCACCAATATAAAGCTAAATTATATGCGCAGACTACAGGTTGTATATGATGGTAAGCTCCGGCGTTATGAAATTATAAATATTTATATATTATATTTGTTATACGTTTTCTGTCGCTAACAAAAGCGAGTTTTTGCTAACGTCAGAAAAAAATCTTTTCCATGGAAACAATGTTGATATATTTTTGGGCTCTATGCTGGTAGATACTCAGTCTACTGGTCAGCTACTACTGCAGAAAATTCAAATATTAGAATTCGTTTTTTTTTTGGACAAGCTTGCAATAAATGTCAGATGAGAGTTCCTATATTAAAAATATAATTCGTAAAGATTATAAAGACTGAATTTTAAATAGAGTATTTTTTATTATATTAACGAACTTCCAAATATTTTAATAAAAATAAACATCCGAAATGTTTGTAAGCGCATAAATTCCGAACGAATGAACAAAATTGGATAAGTAATTCTTTTTTTCTTTGAGCTTTAGCATTATGAAATTTAGGTGGTAGGCGAGATGTTTGAAAACTGAATGTAAGGGAATGAATATATGGAATGCGGGAGGGGATGGGGGTGGGGGTGAGGGGGGGGGGGAGATAATTGAAAAGTGCAAGCGCTACAGTAATTTCCCGTAATACCATGCGAGCGAAGCCGCGGGGAAAAGCTAGTTTAAAATAAATCGTTAAAAATAATTATTTCTCTTACAAACCCGAACAAATAACATACAGAAAAAAATGCTTTATAATGTAAGGACGCCCCGGTCAGATCTATCCTTCAAAGGCTCTAATGGAATATGATGTTTGTAGCTGGTAATGTCCTTCCGAGGCTTGAGGGGTTTATATAATAAGTAACGTCCTGGTGTAATACCACCATTGAAAATTAAAATCTTGCTTGAAATGGCTTTTGCCGTGTTTGGTAACCGAATCTGAATAGGAACTTATACATCTTCCTCGTCTCCATCTCCTTCCCCTCTCCACTACTTTAGCCTTACATCGTACCCAAGCTGGGGATGCCGTAGTCTCACTGGCTCCGGGCGGTTGGGAGCAGTTGTGACTCGTGTGCGGTATTTACGTTATGCGGTATTACGTTATTATTTATTTATATTATGTTAGAAGCAACAAGGAAGTAATTTTAAGGGCGAAGCATCCCCCTTATCAAAGTTTGTACCTACTTACAGTATTTATGGCTTAATGAGAAAAGCGTACATGGGGTGAAATATTTCGTTAACCCGGAAATTACGAAAGAACTTTTGTAAGATTTGTAATTAATTAGCTAGAATAGAAATTTTTTAAACATCCTGATGGCAAAATTAAAGTTCAAGTTAAAATGTTGGTTGTTTTGTGATCTGTTAAATGTTCAATTATTACACCAAGATATAATCACACTTTTAAGTGCAATATGGGTTAAATTTGTAGCTAATATTTATTGCATTACCTAAATGAAACTCTCCTACTTGCATCAAAATGAACCCCGCAGGAAAGTGCGGTTGATCTAAATTATGATTAATTTTCTCTCTTTTTATTGCTTAGTCGTCACACTCTCTTTTCCCTAGTTTTAGCAGTTTTTGGAACACTGCTGTATTATTTATCAGATGCGGTCACGAATGTATTTTTGCACTTCGGTATAATACAATAACAGTAGCGACGAGATGTCGAAATTTTAATTAGTATTCTTATTAAAAGCATAAAAGACGTCTCGTTTCTCGACGCCTCCATACAAAATACAGTGCATGTTGAAACAAAATGTTGGCTCTGTATGACTGGTGACAATACTCAGGTACAGCATAGATTTGAGGTGTGTTGGGGAGACCTAAAAAAAAATTTACTGCAAAAATTATTTTAATTATAAAAACTGGCAATAACAATAAAAATATACTCTGGTATTACAGTTAGAACATCATTCAGATAAAAAAAGGACTAGAGTTTATTGAGATATTTATGCTGCGAGGTTAAAATAAGAGCAGGAGGAAAATTGATGGAGAAAAGGATGATTGATATTAATATTACAATCACCAAACACGGTTACATCAATTTCGTGCAATGTTTCAGTCATTGACAGTTTTTTTATCATTCGGCAAACACATTCAAAAGCAGTGTGTGTCCCTCTATCATGCAAACTTAAATAAGAAATACATAAATTATTTAAGCAAATCCATCACTTCACGGTTCAAAGGATCCCGATCATTGTGTCGCCCGTTCTCTATGCAAATCATTGACACACGATAATTAATCCGTGTGGACATTCCCCGACAAGAGAAAGCAAGCTGAGATACTTGTATGCCGTTCCATTATTCCAGAGTCAGGTCATGTAGCGAGTAGCGAGACCAGCCATTGTCCGAGACTGGAGACTGGAGTCGCCGGCTGGCTGGAAAATTACCGTAGTTACGTGGTGTTACGTGTGCCGCATTCCCTCCCCTGCCTACCCCCGCGGGTGGCTGAACTTTGACGCAAACATGAACCTTGATAATTATTATACTGCAGGCTTATAACATTTCCCACGGGACCGGATTGTGAAGGGTGCTAGGAGACACCAATATTCTAAATAAAATTAGTACGGAAAAGAATAAAATCTAGTTACATTTAAAAAAAAAGTTTGGAATGCGAACATATCGATTATGTAGTGCAGGGCTAGCCGACCCGCTGCCTATTTTATTCGTTCCGCGATCAGCGTACGCCCATCCTAAATGTTTTGTTGCGCGTTTGTCTTATTTCCGCTGCGTGCGCCGTTTTGAAAATAACAAAAAGGTTTCGCGAGAAACTTGAGTCCGTATGAATTGTTTTGAAACATTCGTCAAAAAGAACATGTTCTTTATAATATTTGGAGGATAAAAATGACAAGATTTTATAATTTCAAAACGAATCTGCCAATCTCTTAAATTTCCAGATTAAAAAAGGTTTTCTTTGGAAACTGACTTGACAAATGATAGCAATTAAGAGTCAAGTTTCCAAATAGCGCTAAACATCAGTTTGATCGTGGAACAAGCAATACTACAAACAATTTATTTAAAAATTATATGGGGGTAGTTAGAAAAATGTCTAATGTTACATGTGAATGAAAATTTTTAATCGTAAACTTTTTAATTCTTCGTTAAATACATACTGGAACTTTACGTAAAACGTTCGAAAATGCCTTCACTGGAATCATAGTAGCGCCTATTACAGACACTTTTTTTTAATATTCTTCCGTAATCTCAAAATAAACACAATACAAATTATTTTCAATCAATAAAATACACTTAATCGTTTTTAGATTTTTGTTGTAATTCTCCCAAGCTTTATAAATTCTTTTATTCTTTTCCTCCATAGAAATATTGTATGGCAAAATAATTGGCCCGCGAGGTGCGATGTTATTTCATCAAAGTCAGCAGTCGGGAGAAAGACTTCGAGGCGAATGCGCGCATATTTTGTTTCGATTTCATCCGCGGCTACGAAATTATTATCGATGTATTTTGTACAAGACACTAATGGGGAGACAGGTACAATCAACCGGCCAATCGAAATTAAACAATTATTTTTAGATAATAAATAAATTGTGATCAGTCTTACTGTCTCCAATTTTAAAACTTTATTGACATTGTGCGTAGGCCATAGAAATGAGACCCAACCACCCATTGGCGAAAAACTAATGTCAAAAAAATACATTATTTCGATGCGTACAATAATTTTATAGTTTTTAATCAATTCCTATCGCAGTCGGTACAAGGGGGTTTGGAGGTGGGTAGAAATTGAATGCATAGTTTGCATAATTTTGCATATTTATCTACATATTTGCTTCGAAATAGGAATTAGGATGTTTGGAGGTGGACTATACTTGAATCTAATGTTAAAATCTTTCAACATCCATCTCGGATTTCTTGAAGTCTCTACTGATTTGGTTCAAAATTTTTATTAGGGAGTTTGGAGGTGCACTGTCGAATCTAGCAACCAAATGTATAATTTCGGCATCTATCTCGATTTTCTCTAATTCTCTACCGATTTAGTTCAAAATCGGTATTAGGAAGTTTGGACATGCACTGATCTTGGATCTAATGTCAAAATGTATAAATTCCGCATCCATCTTGAATTTCTTAAGTTCTCGGCCGATTTGGTTAAAAATCGGGATTGTACATTCAATTTTTTTATATTATATTCTTTCTTTAAATTCTTTATATTACATAACATATCATGTTATGGCTGTGAACCTAGTATGATAGTGGTTGAGCTCAAATAATTATCTAACATGTAAAAAGTGCAATGAAAACTAAAATAAATAACTAAAAACATGTCTTCTTTGATTTAAAATAATTGTTTTTTTTTATAATTGAAATCAACCAACACCTCTGCCATAGGTCAGGTTTGGTGATTTAGCAGGAGTGCTCGGGTTCATGGGGTGAGGCTTGTCTAGGTCTTGAAGGTGGATGACCAGGACACACTGAACCCCAGATTTCTACCCACCCCATATACCCTTTTCCTTCCCAGAACTCTCCTCTCCTTCCTTTCCTTAAACAAACCCTCCACACAGCATCCCCAAAGATGACATAGGCTCTGAGGAAAATTTTATTCCTCAGGGCCTCCTGCATGGAGCCCATGTAAAAAAATAATCAAAAAACACATTCAAGCGTGAGTTTTGTTGCAATATTAGAAATAAATGAAAAACTAAATAAAAATAGCAACAAATACAAAACATACTAATTTCGGTATCTGTGGTGATTTGCATGGTGATTGACATCGACGTTGTCGAAACGTTGTCTAAAAAAGGAGGTAGTGCATCACGGCGTAAAACCCCAATAATAAATCACGATAATAGACCGTGAGAATTCAAAATTATAGCTGTGCTTATTTTGTTTAAATTTTTGTCAGATCTACATCTGAATCACTAAAGATTTTTAAACTTATATTGTTAGCGGTCCCATAAGGGCCCACCTACCTGTTGCCGTTGGCCAGCTCAAGTCGTCGGCAGGCAGGAAAGTCTCACCTCCGCAGGGTCGTAGGTGGCTAGGTTTACAAGGGTACATAGTTATTTGCCAAAAGCCCGCCCTCGTGATCCCAATCAAATAAAACAGGTAGTAGGTGAAACACAGTTGTATTGTCAGGAATTCACATCTACATCATCTTGCAAGAACACTACATAAATCACAAAAACAAACACAATGCCTACGTAATTATCTCCTATCGGGAGAAGCCCTCTCTCAAGTCTCTCTGGGGACGCGGTGTTTTTAACCGGGGATTCTACTTGACGGAACCGTGACGTCATCATGCCCGAAGTGCGTATCGTAACAATATCTTACTGACGGTATTCATTTGAAGGATAAATTATTTTTAATATGCCTAATTATATTTTGATAGTCAATGATCCCGAAGAAAATATGTTATAAATAATTTTAGCTATATAAATTATAATATCAAGGGATTTTTCACGAGTCTGTGCTAGTCTTTTCGTAATTTAAGGGGTTAGGCCACCCTAGAGGCCGAAAAAATAGGCTATTTTGAGATTTTTTTTCCAGAAATACTACAAAAAAATCGAGATTCCAATATAAAACATTTATTATACATATTAGTGACTGTACATAAAAATTTTTTGAAGCGATTAATTTCAAAATGGCGGCTGTACAGCGTTTTTCCGATGCCGTCTCAGTTTTTTTAGGGTCCACGGCCGGACACACAACTCCTGTAATTTGACAATGTATTTTTGAAGATATATTCAACATTTCAAGCAAATCGGTTGAAAATTGTCTGAGTTACGTTTCCGGCAAACTTAAAAAATGCTGTTTTGAGATACACGCGTTTGAAGTTTTGAGTAGTAGTAATAATTTTGCAATACCTTCAATCTGCGATGCCCGAACCATACAGTTGGCTTTCTAGATTATCGTCCTGCTCTTGGTTTTCTTTTCTGCTTGATATTAAAGCGATCCTTGTGTCTTTTACCCGTTCAGACAGCGATCTCTCTGAAAGCTTTATGCGCTGTTTGTCGATTACTTGGGTACTAAGTACTAAACTGAGTACCATGTAATAAAATTCTAAAATTGAGTACTTAGAGATTTTTTCCGACTATAATCTTTTGGGACATCATTTTTGAGGTCTAAGGGGACAATTTAAAAAAATAAAAATAAAAACGATTTTTCGAAAATCCTAGGGTGGCCTAACCCCTTAAAATCAGTATTTGGTTACTAGATCTGACTAGAACGGTACATATTATTCCTGCAGTTCTTCCCTCCAGTTCCCCACTCCCTTCAGCCTCATCACATGTCCCAATTGGGAATGACATAGATCCAATTGTACGGTCCCTTGATTGTCTCTGGATGGTCTACCGTCAGTTGTAAGTTGAACTTGAATGGTTGACTGCCTTCGTTTTATAATTCAATGGAATGCGCACAGAGATTTTGAGGTTTGAGAGGTTATACGTTATAATAAAAATACTTATATTTTTATACTGTATATTGTTGTGATGGCGTAAAAAATTTCAGTTGCGAGCTCTTGGGCTCTAGAATGTGGAATGAAGCAGGAATTTATAACGAAAAGATCACAATAATATTAGAGAGAGTTGACATAAAGAGCATATACAAATGATAAAATAGACAAAAGTTGTATAGAAAAGACAGTCGAAAGGTGACACAGACGTTAAATTTAAAGTAAAAGATATATATATATATATATATATAGATGGAAGTTAGAAAAAATGAATTCAGTATGAAATTAAGTTAAATATTAAACATAAGACAACACAACACTCACACCACTGGCTCTAGGGAATCGGGACTGTAAATGACGAACATTATGGCTAGAAACGTCCATAATTTTTAAAGAATTGGATATTTAGAAAACATATTCCTTTCGTGTAGGGAATAAGTATGAAAACTGACACTTCCTTTTTAATGCCATGTACACAATAAAAATAATATCATTAATTTTTTACTTTCGATGATAAATAATGAAAAATTTAATTAGTAATCATTCACTTTAACATTTTTTGATTTTATCCATAGAATCAAGTACAAATATCCATACTAATATTATAAATGCGAAACTGCTCGAGTTTGTTTATGACCTTTTCACGCATAACACAATATAAAGACTTTAATAATTCTTTCACCAATATAAAGCTAAATTATATGCCCAGACTACAGGTTGTATATGATGGTAAGCTCCGGCGTTATGAAATTATAAATATTAATCCATACTAATATTATAAATGCAAAACTGCTCGAGTTTGTTTATGACCTTTTCACGCATAACACAATATAAAGACTTTAATAATTCTTTCACCAATATAAAGCTAAATTATATGCGCAGACTACAGGTTGTATATGATGGTAAGCTCCGGCGTTATGAAATTATAAATATTTATATATTATATTTGTTATACGTTTTCTGTCGCTAACAAAAGCGAGTTTTTGCTAACGTCAGAAAAAAATCTTTTCCATGGAAACAATGTTGATATATTTTTGGGCTCTATGCTGGTAGATACTCAGTCTACTGGTCAGCTACTACTGCAGAAAATTCAAATATTAGAATTCGTTTTTTTTTTGGACAAGCTTGCAATAAATGTCAGATGAGAGTTCCTATATTAAAAATATAATTCGTAAAGATTATAAAGACTGAATTTTAAATAGAGTATTTTTTATTATATTAACGAACTTCCAAATATTTTAATAAAAATAAACATCCGAAATGTTTGTAAGCGCATAAATTCCGAACGAATGAACAAAATTGGATAAGTAATTCTTTTTTTCTTTGAGCTTTAGCATTATGAAATTTAGGTGGTAGGCGAGATGTTTGAAAACTGAATGTAAGGGAATGAATATATGGAATGCGGGAGGGGATGGGGGTGGGGGTGAGGGGGGGGGGGAGATAATTGAAAAGTGCAAGCGCTACAGTAATTTCCCGTAATACCATGCGAGCGAAGCCGCGGGGAAAAGCTAGTTTAAAATAAATCGTTAAAAATAATTATTTCTCTTACAAACCCGAACAAATAACATACAGAAAAAAATGCTTTATAATGTAAGGACGCCCCGGTCAGATCTATCCTTCAAAGGCTCTAATGGAATATGATGTTTGTAGCTGGTAATGTCCTTCCGAGGCTTGAGGGGTTTATATAATAAGTAACGTCCTGGTGTAATACCACCATTGAAAATTAAAATCTTGCTTGAAATGGCTTTTGCCGTGTTTGGTAACCGAATCTGAATAGGAACTTATACATCTTCCTCGTCTCCATCTCCTTCCCCTCTCCACTACTTTAGCCTTACATCGTACCCAAGCTGGGGATGCCGTAGTCTCACTGGCTCCGGGCGGTTGGGAGCAGTTGTGACTCGTGTGCGGTATTTACGTTATGCGGTATTACGTTATTATTTATTTATATTATGTTAGAAGCAACAAGGAAGTAATTTTAAGGGCGAAGCATCCCCCTTATCAAAGTTTGTACCTACTTACAGTATTTATGGCTTAATGAGAAAAGCGTACATGGGGTGAAATATTTCGTTAACCCGGAAATTACGAAAGAACTTTTGTAAGATTTGTAATTAATTAGCTAGAATAGAAATTTTTTAAACATCCTGATGGCAAAATTAAAGTTCAAGTTAAAATGTTGGTTGTTTTGTGATCTGTTAAATGTTCAATTATTACACCAAGATATAATCACACTTTTAAGTGCAATATGGGTTAAATTTGTAGCTAATATTTATTGCATTACCTAAATGAAACTCTCCTACTTGCATCAAAATGAACCCCGCAGGAAAGTGCGGTTGATCTAAATTATGATTAATTTTCTCTCTTTTTATTGCTTAGTCGTCACACTCTCTTTTCCCTAGTTTTAGCAGTTTTTGGAACACTGCTGTATTATTTATCAGATGCGGTCACGAATGTATTTTTGCACTTCGGTATAATACAATAACAGTAGCGACGAGATGTCGAAATTTTAATTAGTATTCTTATTAAAAGCATAAAAGACGTCTCGTTTCTCGACGCCTCCATACAAAATACAGTGCATGTTGAAACAAAATGTTGGCTCTGTATGACTGGTGACAATACTCAGGTACAGCATAGATTTGAGGTGTGTTGGGGAGACCTAAAAAAAAATTTACTGCAAAAATTATTTTAATTATAAAAACTGGCAATAACAATAAAAATATACTCTGGTATTACAGTTAGAACATCATTCAGATAAAAAAAGGACTAGAGTTTATTGAGATATTTATGCTGCGAGGTTAAAATAAGAGCAGGAGGAAAATTGATGGAGAAAAGGATGATTGATATTAATATTACAATCACCAAACACGGTTACATCAATTTCGTGCAATGTTTCAGTCATTGACAGTTTTTTTATCATTCGGCAAACACATTCAAAAGCAGTGTGTGTCCCTCTATCATGCAAACTTAAATAAGAAATACATAAATTATTTAAGCAAATCCATCACTTCACGGTTCAAAGGATCCCGATCATTGTGTCGCCCGTTCTCTATGCAAATCATTGACACACGATAATTAATCCGTGTGGACATTCCCCGACAAGAGAAAGCAAGCTGAGATACTTGTATGCCGTTCCATTATTCCAGAGTCAGGTCATGTAGCGAGTAGCGAGACCAGCCATTGTCCGAGACTGGAGACTGGAGTCGCCGGCTGGCTGGAAAATTACCGTAGTTACGTGGTGTTACGTGTGCCGCATTCCCTCCCCTGCCTACCCCCGCGGGTGGCTGAACTTTGACGCAAACATGAACCTTGATAATTATTATACTGCAGGCTTATAACATTTCCCACGGGACCGGATTGTGAAGGGTGCTAGGAGACACCAATATTCTAAATAAAATTAGTACGGAAAAGAATAAAATCTAGTTACATTTAAAAAAAAAGTTTGGAATGCGAACATATCGATTATGTAGTGCAGGGCTAGCCGACCCGCTGCCTATTTTATTCGTTCCGCGATCAGCGTACGCCCATCCTAAATGTTTTGTTGCGCGTTTGTCTTATTTCCGCTGCGTGCGCCGTTTTGAAAATAACAAAAAGGTTTCGCGAGAAACTTGAGTCCGTATGAATTGTTTTGAAACATTCGTCAAAAAGAACATGTTCTTTATAATATTTGGAGGATAAAAATGACAAGATTTTATAATTTCAAAACGAATCTGCCAATCTCTTAAATTTCCAGATTAAAAAAGGTTTTCTTTGGAAACTGACTTGACAAATGATAGCAATTAAGAGTCAAGTTTCCAAATAGCGCTAAACATCAGTTTGATCGTGGAACAAGCAATACTACAAACAATTTATTTAAAAATTATATGGGGGTAGTTAGAAAAATGTCTAATGTTACATGTGAATGAAAATTTTTAATCGTAAACTTTTTAATTCTTCGTTAAATACATACTGGAACTTTACGTAAAACGTTCGAAAATGCCTTCACTGGAATCATAGTAGCGCCTATTACAGACACTTTTTTTTAATATTCTTCCGTAATCTCAAAATAAACACAATACAAATTATTTTCAATCAATAAAATACACTTAATCGTTTTTAGATTTTTGTTGTAATTCTCCCAAGCTTTATAAATTCTTTTATTCTTTTCCTCCATAGAAATATTGTATGGCAAAATAATTGGCCCGCGAGGTGCGATGTTATTTCATCAAAGTCAGCAGTCGGGAGAAAGACTTCGAGGCGAATGCGCGCATATTTTGTTTCGATTTCATCCGCGGCTACGAAATTATTATCGATGTATTTTGTACAAGACACTAATGGGGAGACAGGTACAATCAACCGGCCAATCGAAATTAAACAATTATTTTTAGATAATAAATAAATTGTGATCAGTCTTACTGTCTCCAATTTTAAAACTTTATTGACATTGTGCGTAGGCCATAGAAATGAGACCCAACCACCCATTGGCGAAAAACTAATGTCAAAAAAATACATTATTTCGATGCGTACAATAATTTTATAGTTTTTAATCAATTCCTATCGCAGTCGGTACAAGGGGGTTTGGAGGTGGGTAGAAATTGAATGCATAGTTTGCATAATTTTGCATATTTATCTACATATTTGCTTCGAAATAGGAATTAGGATGTTTGGAGGTGGACTATACTTGAATCTAATGTTAAAATCTTTCAACATCCATCTCGGATTTCTTGAAGTCTCTACTGATTTGGTTCAAAATTTTTATTAGGGAGTTTGGAGGTGCACTGTCGAATCTAGCAACCAAATGTATAATTTCGGCATCTATCTCGATTTTCTCTAATTCTCTACCGATTTAGTTCAAAATCGGTATTAGGAAGTTTGGACATGCACTGATCTTGGATCTAATGTCAAAATGTATAAATTCCGCATCCATCTTGAATTTCTTAAGTTCTCGGCCGATTTGGTTAAAAATCGGGATTGAGAAGTTGGGAGGTGCATCAGTTCAAAATTTTACCATCCATCTTGAGTTTCTCGATTTCTCTACCGATTTGGTTCAAAACCGGAATTTTGAAGTTTGATTGGCCATCACATGTTCTAAAAGCTATGGAAGATAGGAAAAAATGATGAGAAGCATTAGGGGTAATGATTAGTATGGCAGGGGATAGTCGGATAAGATTGTCATACCAGGCTTTTGATTAATGATATTTTTTGTACATTTGTTGATATTCTGAAAATTATGTACCTGAATAATTTCTATAAATGCATTGAATCCGAAACATCTAAAACTAAAATTAATTAATTTTGGCATTTTAAATTATTTTTGTGGATGTTTAGTTATTATCAACAGATGGAGTTAGGGTGATGTTCTTGCAAAATGACAGTCTTATGAATAATCACTCTGTTTTGTTCGCATAATACATACGCAATTTTACGGATAATATTGTGAAATCATTATAACAATGGTATGTAGGAATTTATTTTTATCTCGCATATTATGTTTTCATTTTTTACATGCAACTTGCGTATCGTACGAATAACAGAGTGTTTTACACAAAACACAAAACAAAATCAATAGCTTCCTAAATCACAAATAAAGTCAAGGCACTTTTCGAGCCAATTATTAAACTGAATACATATTAAAAAAATTGTATACTTAGATATCATTTAGTTTATTTTATTTCAATATTTATCAACTTCTTTATTTGTGAATACGTTTTTTTTCTTTATGTGCTTTATTGTACTTTTCTATGCTTTAGCTAATATCGTGAAATATATTCCTACATAACTACGAAAAAAATCATCTAAATGAACTTTCAAAAACAATACAGCCTTTTGTTATTTCTATCGCACATATTTAAAAATATTTGTCGTGAGTTTATCCTCAGATTTCCTTTTATTCACACCCATTGTTTTATGCTGATATTATAAAATCATCAAATCAAAACGAGAAATTGTTAAAATACCATTAGATTCTATTGAATAAAAAACTGAGACCTCAATAAAAGATGTATCTGCGTGTATGTATCCATTCCATTTCTAATATGATTTTTAATCTGTAAAGCTGTATCCATTAGTCAGTAAATAAATTTTAATTTTAAAAGAAGTGTTTTTGTTATTGTTTTTGGGGTGTTATGCCGTGTTTCGCTAACTCCTTCTTTAGCCAACGTTTCGGACAGCGTTACAGTGTCCATCATCAGGGCAGATGAGCAAATGATATTGGTGAGAGTGTTTACTTAAGTGTGACGAAGCGATACCGTGCTGCCAGCTCCATTTCTCTACGAGCTGGTGTTAGAAAAAAATTTATTTATTTTTTTTTTTTTTTTCAGCATGGTTTTTTGCGTTTAGCTTTGGTATAGCCGTCAATTACTGGATACCAAGAACTATTGAGCTTAGCTCCGTCGTCTCTGTTAATATTGATGGGGTTTTTATGGATTTCAATTGCCTCCGTAATTAGGCGTGCTCTGTAAGTTTTGGGTCTTCCCAGGACTTCAGGAACAAATCCAAAGTAATGGCCGGTTTCGATTAAGTGCTCGGCGATTGCCGATTTGTCAGGGTGGCCAAGTTTACAAGCACGAAAGTGTTCCGAAATCCTTTTGGAGATCGTTCGCTCTGTCTGGCCTACATAGACCTTGTCACATCCGGAACAGCTGAGTTTATATACTCCATCTGTTTCCAGAGGAAACTTAGTCTTTGCCGACCTCAGTAGGTCTTGGATTTTTGTCGTGGTTCCGAAGACCGTCTTGATGTTCTCTTTTCTCAACAGCCTGGCAATTCTGTCTGTTACATTATGGACGTAAGGCAGGAAAGCGCAGCCTTTTGACTCTTGTTCACCCCTGTCTTCGTTTCGTGCTGATTTGGCTCTTATGATTTGCCTTGTCTGCCTTGCTGGGTATCCGTTACGCTCCAGTGCATCGGTGCGTAACGGATACCCAGCAAGGCAGACAAGGCAAATCATAAGAGCCAAATCAGCACGAAACGAAGACAGGGGTGAACAAGAGTCAAAAGGCTGCGCTTTCCTGCCTTACGTCCATAATGTAACAGACAGAATTGCCAGGCTGTTGAGAAAAGAGAACATCAAGACGGTCTTCGGAACCACGACAAAAATCCAAGACCTACTGAGGTCGGCAAAGACTAAGTTTCCTCTGGAAACAGATGGAGTATATAAACTCAGCTGTTCCGGATGTGACAAGGTCTATGTAGGCCAGACAGAGCGAACGATCTCCAAAAGGATTTCGGAACACTTTCGTGCTTGTAAACTTGGCCACCCTGACAAATCGGCAATCGCCGAGCACTTAATCGAAACCGGCCATTACTTTGGATTTGTTCCTGAAGTCCTGGGAAGACCCAAAACTTACAGAGCACGCCTAATTACGGAGGCAATTGAAATCCATAAAAACCCCATCAATATTAACAGAGACGACGGAGCTAAGCTCAATAGTTCTTGGTATCCAGTAATTGACGGCTACACCAAAGCTAAACGCAAAAAACCATGCTGAAAAAAAAAAAAAAAAAAAAAAATTTTCCAACACCAGCTCGTAGAGAAATGGAGCTGGCAGCACGGTATCGCTTCGTCACACTTAAGTAAACACTCTCACCAATATCATTTGCTCATCTGCCCTGATGATGGACACTGTAACGCTGTCCGAAACGTTGGCTAAAGAAGGAGTTAGCGAAACACGGCATAACACCCCAAAAACAATAACAAAAATACTTTTTGGCCGTGAAAACCTAAAAACATACCATAAAAGAAGTGTATTTTTATTTAATCAAAATTGTGTCTAACGCGCGCGCGTTTCCTCCAAGCAGATGGCGAAATATGCAGGTGTTTGATTTGGTTCACAAGTAGATAAAATACCTAACTGCAGTGCACCCGACGTTCGGGACTGGGACCTTAACATATTTCTTTTTCATTTTGACCCCGGACCTAGAAATTTTTTTTGTTGTGCCCTTGGACCTAGATTTTTTTTTTTTTGATCTCGGACCTAGATTTTTTTTTGTTTTGACATTGGACCTAGAAATTTTTTTATTGTGACCTCGGACCTAGATTTTTTTTATTTTGACCTTGGACCTAGAAATTGTTTTATTTTGATCTCGGACCTGGAATTTTTTTTGTTTTGACCTTGGACCTAGAAATTTTTTTAAAGTATCCTTTTCATGCATTATGAAGTAAGCATGTATTTTGAATATACGTACACTCCACTTCTCTATCAAGCTTTGCTTAAAAGAGAAGCGTCGTATTGTAAATTGAATTAAAAATGTAATT
Organism: Glyphotaelius pellucidus; assembly: GCA_936435175.1. NCBI lineage: Eukaryota > Metazoa > Arthropoda > Insecta > Trichoptera > Limnephilidae > Glyphotaelius > Glyphotaelius pellucidus. The sequence continues at coordinate 13,327,731 of OW386544.1, read as the reverse complement.
AATTGCAATAAATAAAACTTTAAAAAAGCAGCAATGGGCGCAAAAAATACTTCCCGCAACGCAAGTCCCACTCTGGACATGCATCTATTTTACAGGTTAACTGAATCATAAAGTTGGTACAAGTCTGCGCTTGGATAAGCGCGGACTTTAATGAAATGTCGCTTTACAAATATTCATACGAAGTACTAGCGTTTGAAAATTGTCATCTCATAATAAATTCAGCATTCTTTTAGTCCAGTACGGTTTTCAGAAAAAAGGTTTTTACAGAAAAGGTTTTCAAAGAAATATAGATATATAGGTACAGTTGAAAATGTCTTATCAATGCATCTCGTATAAATTCATTACAAAAACCTATTCTACTGATCTTGAATCTAAAATGAGATTTTTAAGGATTAATTTCGTTTGATTTGCTGATGACATTCACCCTTTTTAATTCTACAAATTAAACTTGAAATCAATGTGATAACAAGTGGTTTGATGACTTAGCAGGGGTGCCGGGATTTATGCCGCTTTTACTAGGTCTCAGCGACGGATGGGTCTGCACACCTTTTGCGTGACAGGCCGGATCAGAGAGACTGGTTGTGGGAGACCTTTTGACCTCTCCAGTTGAACCCTCTCGACCCATGGATTCATACGTCCGTCACTTCTCAGATTCCTACCCACCACTCATTTGTTTTCCTTTCCAGAACTTCCTCTACTTTCTTTCCCTAAAAATGCGCTCCACGCAGCATCCCCAAAGATGACCTGATGGAACTTTAGAGGAATTTTTCCGTGCGAATTTTTCCTTCCTGTGGAGTTAATGCTTATTTTTTTTTTTGAGTTTAACATATTTCAGTTACTTCTATTAATTTATTATTAGCTTGGTTACGTCATGCATTCTAGAAAAATACCGTTGATAGTTTATAATCTTTATAATTTTCTTCTCCTTCCCTTGAATTAATTTTCACCTCAGAACATTCTAAGTAAAATGACTTATATACATATATGCGAATATTTATTTTTTTAGTTTTACCTATACATTTAATTCTTCTTCTATGGAATAAAAGAAACAACCATCTAGTAGCCCTTTGTCTCGTGATAATCGAATCAATTGAAATTTGTTCCAAAACAATAAATCAATTGATTTGTTTCCGCACGTAATAGCAATTTATTCCGTTTGTAAATTGTTTATTTACGATAAGTTGTTTTGGCTGGTTTGCTTGATCCAGTTTCCCGGTTCTTATTACCGCATTAAGGGCTAACCCAATATATTAAGACCTTTGAACAAACCTTTGTTGACGTGTAAAGGGTACTTTAATAGAAGAAAAACCCACAAATGCCGAGGTTCCTTTGGGCCTATTCACTTTGTTATCAAAGAACACCCTGTATCGAAATACACATTAGAACCTGAGTGAACACTTTGAGGCCGGAGTTAATAATAGCGTACAATACATTATGAAGATGTGTGTTTTCATAGTGGTGCTGACTTACTTCTCATTATCACTCTGTATTAACAACCTCTGCTATCGCCGTGTATTGCTGTGAAACGTGTAAATTATAGTCAACAATCGCGCTGCATAAATCAACCACCACTAGAATCCGTTTCGTATAAACTTTACAAGTACCTGTGGTCTACTTCTAACTATTCGAGTGCATGGCGAGTGCAGCCTTAGTATAAATATCGCTAGATAACCGGCGATACATACCATTGTGAAATTACTTTGGTATCGGACAGGCAATTGGGGACCATAGGCCGTCAAACGCGCAGATAGGACATCACGCTCCTTTCTGACCCATGAGGTGCTGCGAGGCAATAGCGCCAACCGAACTACAAGAAATAACTATTTACGTCAAGGGATACATCACAGTTCAATTTATTTTCAATAAAAGTTCAAAATTTTTCATTTTTTGATGCAGTGTTTAATCTTATTAGTATGATGTGATGTTAGCCGAAAGATTCGTCCTCAATCTAAATACCACAAATTATTTAAATAAACCAACCTTAGAAACTTATTTCGCTTGGCCTATTTCAACAAAACGTTTCGTATGCTGAAACAGGCCAAGCCATGAATTGTTGCAAAAGTGTGTCAGTAACATAATTATGTTATTTGTGACATTTAAAGAACTCACGTTTACAATTTATACGCATATTGTTATCTTTGTGGGTTGAGTTAGAAACTCACACCGGAACACTCTTCTTATTATATATATATTATTAAAAAAAACTTATCTATAAATATAGTTTATGAGTAATTATCTGTCTTAAAATCACTCAAGTATACCCACGAACTGGCGATGCCTATGTGTGATTTTTTTGGTTAATCTGCTAATCTATTTATGTTATTCTCTACTTTTTAAAAACTGTTTATATAAAAAGTTTGTATTACAAAATTTTACCAACTGTACCAAAAAAATTGTTAATAAAAAATAAAAATAAAAGTTATAACAAACACTTAAATATACCAAACGACGAAAAGCATTTATTTATTGTTTCTTTACATGGAAAGTTTTATTGTTTACATTTCAATTTTTGATATATCTAGGACAAGCATAAGCTGAGGTTAATAGTTTTATAAAATAATTAAAATAATACGGTATTGAGGTACAGTATTTATTTGTGTTACGATATGTAATATATTTCACAATATTAAATCAAGTGGTTGAGAAAATAATGCTTAGTATCAAGAGAATATTAATCATCAATGTTATTTCTAATTTTATTTTTTATTTTTATTTTAAATAAAACATACAACGAAGTTGCATTCCCATGAGTTATCAAAACTCATTAAGGGATCGCCAATTGGTACATTTGAAAAGATAAACCCAACCCAACCCAATATGCAGACACAATAAATGAAGAAAAATTTTACAAAACATTTTACAGAAGCAACATACAGACACAAACATATGAAGAATCACTTTACAAATATTTCACAGAAACATGTCTTATAAGATTTTATGAATATTATTATAACTATTCATTTGATTTATGTACTGTTGGTGTCACAAAGTTAAAATAAAGTATCCTCCATGATGGACTATAGAAATGTATAAAAAACAAATCAGGAAAAATACAATAAAAGGTACATGCTCAAAAATACACAGACCTAATACAAGATGTTTACATAAAAAATACATGATAAGATTTAAAAAAAGATATAAACTGCGCCCATGAACAGAGTTTGTACCTACTTATGACTCGTTTTCCAAATAACATTTTAAAAAATAGGATTTCTATATATCGTTTCGAGATTTGTTAGAGGCACATACCTGTCTTAATTCTTCAGGCAATTTGTTATAATTAGTGTACGCAATGTATTGTAATGATTTCAGTCCAAACTTTGTTGAGTGTATTTTTGATATATGTAGTTTATTGTGTAGTCGTGTATTATATTGGTGAACGTCGTTGTTGTAGTTCAGTTTTATATTTGTGTGGGTGTTGCACTGAATAATATTTAAGATGGTGTTTGTTATCTCAAAGCTAGGAACAACCTTAAATGGTAATACAAGTGCGTGACGGTAAATATCTTTAACATGTGTATCCCAAGGCAAGCCAAAAATGTTGCGTAGGGCTCTATTTTGGATTATTTGCGCCTCCGATATCAATTTTTTGGTAGCAAAACCCCAGATACCCGAAAGGTATGCCAAGTGGGAGTGAATCATAGCATAGTACAATGATCGCAGTATGGCTGTGGGAAGCAATCTACGTAACCTGTAAATTACACCGGTCACCGGAGCAATCTTTGATTTAACATGGTCAAAATGATTTTTCATTTTGACCATCAAATTGACCCAGTGTAAAAAGAAATCCCATTTTAATATAAAAATGTGGTGCGTAAAATAACTCCAAAGAATTGTAAACTTTTGCCGTTTTTAAGGTAATGAAAATTTGGGTTATAACTTAAGTAATAAAAGTTTCGAAAATCTTCGGGATGGAATCCAATAATCTCACGTAGCCGGAGGCTGCGTAAATTCTGTCCCATTCCTCTTAGCAATAAATAATATGGACTCGATCGTTTTATAATGGGGTTATGAAGCTCATCTTTCAGGAAAATTTCGTAAAATATGCAGAGGACGTCTAGTCGCAAGACGGATAATATACTTATGTACTTGTTTTGTGACCTAATTATTGAAAACAGCATTATATATGTAGCTTGTAATGTCTTTCTTAAGTTTGTGGAACTTAAGGCTCCAGTTCCAAACGTCGGGTAGTTAGGTATTTAACTACTTGTGAACGAAATCAAACACCTGCGTATTTCACCGTCTATTTGGAGTAGACGCGGGTGCGTTAGACATAGTTTTGATAAAATAAGAAATAAAAATACACTTGCTTTAAAATTAAAATTTTTTTTTTTTTAAATAAAACAATAACTTTGTAAACACCACTTTTTATTTTTTATGTACTTAATGCCGACCGGGTTTCGCTACCACCGTAGCTTCTTCAGGGCAGTACAGAACTTTTTTGGGATCTTGTATATTAATAATTTAGAATCTTGTATATTAATAATTTTTCCCAAAAAAGCGTTAAAAATCTCCCACCAGAAATAAAACCAGCATTTTACACCAATAATAGTATAGGTAAGTTTCTAATGAACGCTAAGGACAAGGAACACAGTCTAAGCCACTCGGGAATTTATTCACTCCAATGCAGTGATTGTCCCGCGTATTACATTGGCAAAACGGCACGTAACGTAAACACCCGTGTCAAAGAGCATCTTAGGTGTTTACACAGCAATGGTTTCTCTGAATTTGCAAACCACCTGATAGAAACCAACCATAATTTCGATAAAAACTCAGGCGTCACCCTTATTCATAAAAACACTATAGGTATCAGATTGGATAATTTAGAAGCCCTAGAATTAAGAAAAGCCAAAAATATTAATAGCAAGGTAATTAACAATCAAATAAATCTAAATAATAGTCCAATACTGAAGTTGTTCCCTATTGACAAAAAACATTCCCTTTCCTTACCCAATGCTCCATCTACACTTATCCCTACTTCCTCCTCCACTTGAGTAGTCCGGCCGATTTTGTTTTTAACCCATATTTATATTATCTATTACACATGTAACTTAATTTTAGTAGAGTTCTGTACTGCCCTGAAGAAGCTACGGTGGTAGCGAAACCCGGTCGGCATTAAGTACATAAAAAATAAAAAGTGGTGTTTACAAAGTTATTGTTTTATTTTAAATTATAATGTCACATCACAAAGTATCTGCTTCATATGAACAAATAAAATTTATTTACTGAATAATGGATACAGCTTGACAGACTACAAATCATATTAGCAATGGAATGGATACATACGCACAGATACATCTTTTATTGAGGTCTCAGTTTTTTTACTCAATCTGTCATAGAATCTAATGGTATTTTTACAATTTCTGGTTCTGATTTGATGATTTTATAATATTACCATAAAACAATGGGTGTGAAGAAAGGAAGATCTGAAGATAAAGTTACAACAAATATTTTTAAATATGTGCGATAGAAATGACAAAAGGCTGTTTTGTTTTTGAAAGTTCATTTAGATGATTTTTTTCATACTCATGTAGGAATATATTCCACGATATTAGTTAAAGCTTAGAAAAGTACAATAAAGCACATAAAGAAGAAAACAATGGTTTTAAAAATAAAGAAGTTGATACAAATTGATATAAAATAAAGTAAATGATATCTAAATACACAATTTTTTTAATATGTATTCAGCATTATTATAACAAAGTGATGTTTAGCGTTATTTGGAGAACTTGCCTCTTAAAATATTAGTCATTTGAGTGTGTATGCGTATTTATAAAACGCCATTTCTCCAAATTTCAAAACAGAAATATACAACTGACTTGTGTTCTAAAGCCAATGAATCCACCAATAATTAATAAATATATAATAATTAATTAATAACTGGATTGTTCTTGTGTGAGTGAGAACGTACATATGTATAAACCCAGTAAAAATAAAAAAAATATTAATTATTGTTAATCGTTTTTTTTTTTTACTTTTTTGCAATCACTGCCAAAATATTGGAAGCCTTAAAATATTACCATCTTTAATTAAACCTCCCTCAGTTCAAATATCCAGAGTGTACTCTGAATTCGAGTACTTCTAACACGTGTCAAAATTAATCCATAACCTTCGATTTCTACCTATTAAATTTCACAAAATGGAGCACGGCTTTCCATGGAAAAGGATAGATTGAAAAATACATAATCTGGAGTTCAAAGAAATATAATAACCTTAGCATTAAGTGAAAATTCTATTTGCGCGATAAATTCAGTTTATAATCGATGCAAAGGTAAATGGGAAAACCTGTTGCTTGAATATTTTTTACCTGGAAATCGTAAATCAAAGAACGGAATCACTAAAAATAGGTGCTGAGAAAAATAAATCAGAACAGAAGAAAATAGAACATTTCAGAACACTCTGGAATGATGTGGAATGTTCTGGAACATTGTGGACCTTCCGAAGCCTTCTAGAATGGGTGGGGCTACCCCTTCGATAGGGGTATATAAAGAAGATCAAGTGATTTTCGTTATTTGTTTTTGGGGTGTAAAGCCGTGTTGCGCTACCTCCTTCTTTAGCCTTCAGTAGCGTAACACGGCATAAAACCTCAAAAACAAATAACAAAAATACTTTTGGCCGAGAAAATCTAAAAACTTACATGATCAAGTGAGTTCGAACGTCCGTTCAATCTTATAGCGACTCACTGAGCGAAGCCGGGTACTCCAGTTTGGTGCATAATTTGAAGTATTGTGAATAAATATATCACGGCCCCAATCATATTTTTTGTGTCGTAAACGACATAACAGAGTTAAAAACTACAATAATTGTCCTATTTTGAAATATTTGACAGGTATTTGTTTTTGCGGTCTGTAAAACTTAAGGCTTACTGATTAAGGTTTTTTTTCTATCTTATGTTTAAAGTAGAGCTGTATAATATAAATTCCTTTGCAAAAACAATAATTTAAAAAATTTTATGATAGTTCAATTTTTTTTCTACATGTTGACAGATTTGCAATTCAATTACATAAAGCATGTGGATTAGGTTGTCTACAAAGTTGACCGTTTAACCTATCAATATTCTGCACTGTGTTCTTGCTCAAATGGCTTAAAGTTAGAATGTTTTTGGAAAAATATTGATTTTAGAAATGTTTTCCTTTAAAACAATAATTTTACCTAAAACTTTTGAAACACAACACCAATATATGATACTAAAATATCAATGCATTTATCCATCTTTTGCAGGATTTGTGAAAGTCCGGGTATATTAAAAAATAGATTTTTCTTACATATTCTAATAAACACAAAATTTCGTTGTTCGACCTTCAGTTTAGAAGAAAATTCACCTTCGCAGCGCTTTTCGTATTGAGATCGGATGAATTTGATGCATTTTAATGGTTTCCGTTTTATAAAATATCTACCAGTAGTGACTTCGTGGCAGAATTTTGTTTAGTTTTCCAAACGACAAAAATCAACAGGTGCCTAAAATTTCAAGTTTTTTATATGTTTATTATACCTTACAAGGGTCCTAGCTGTTCCCCTCTGGCGCCAGTGAGACTATGGTATCCCCAATCGGGGTATGTTGTGAGTCTGAAGGTAGTGAAGAAGTGAAAGAGATGGGGAAGAAGAAGATAGAAAAGTACCTGGCAATTCAGATCTGGTCACCAAACACGGCTAAATCTATTTTAAGCAACTTAACAATTCTGAATAATGGTTTTACACCAGGGCAATACTGAGGGTATCTTCCGCATTGGAACGTGTCGCAAATATTATACGAGTATATTATTTTATTACATTAATTTAAATTAATTAATTGTTAAATAATACAAATTAAACTTAATTGCGCACGACGGGATTTGATTCCGCGACTTTCGGATTGTGAGTCGAGAGCCCTGCCCCTTGACTACGGAGACCGTCTTGTATGTTCTTTAATATTTCCGAATGATAAAAATCGACAGCCTTGGAGATATAAAATTTTCGCCTGGGCGCTTTGTTTTTGCGTTCTGTAAATATTTTATTAAAAAAATATCGTTTTAGATTTGTAAATACTAGTAGAATTAGAAAATACAAATAGATTTGCGACATCATCGACTTATTTAAAATTGAAATTTAACAATGCCAAGCCGTATGTACCCTACCACCTGTGATCGGCGAACCAATTGAAACTTGATAAATTGGCTCTCTGGCTACAAAGATTGAGCATCAACGATATAGATAAAAAAACGCTCATTCTGAATAAAGAAATTCAAGCTTTTTTTAGATAATTGCTTATTATTTGTCTTGCCTATTGGCGAACCAATTAAGACTTGATAAATTGGCCTTCTGGCTACAAAGATTGTGCATCAACGATATAGATCAACAAACGCTCATTCTGAATAAAGAAATTCAAGCTTTTTTTAGATAATTGCTTATTATTTGTTGATTTCATTCCGACCCGTGTGAACATGTGTGCTAGTGAGAAGCATTTTAGAATATAACTCTACGATTTGGGCTCCACATTACAATATCCATATTCAAGCGATTGAAAAAGTCCAGCATAGATTCCTTAGGTATATTAATTTTAAATTAGGTATTCCAAGAGAATCCGTTGACTATAATTTGTTATTAAACTGGACTAATCTCGTAAATTTATCAGATCGCAGAAAAATCTGTGATCTATTAATATTATACAAAATAATTCACTCGGTCTTGGATACCCCAGATTTAATAGAACTAATACGATTTCATTGCCCTGGTCGCGCTAACAATAGACTGACTCTACCGTTCTACTATAATATTTTATTTATTTTATTTATTTATTTATTGAAACAAAATACATATACATTATAAACAAATACTTTGACCGTCCAACTAGGAGATTTCCCGTTTTAGGACAGTCAAATTTCCTGGTTTAGTTCACATTAGGTAGTTGTTGTTTTTTGTAAAACATAATATTGTATCTAATAATTACAAATGTAAACATCATTTCAAGTACAATGTTATAAAGGCCGTAAAGCAGTTAAATATAGTGATAGTTATAAAAGTACTGAGAAAAGTTACAAAGTTTAAATAAATAAAATGATAATATATTTTAAAACTATAAAGAAAACCAAAATATAAACTCATTGTTTTGTGAACAGAAAATAAAAACTAAATCTTAAAAATAAAAGCTTAATCTTAAAAATAAAAACTAAATCTTTCATCGATATATTTCCTATTCGAATGTTCAAACAGGAAATATATCGAAGTTTTTTTATTTTTTTATTTTTAAATTGTTTTTAAGAAAATATACGATAGGTTTGAGTAGAGGCAATCTCATTATTTTTATGTATTAATAATTTCATGATCTATCTTATATTTTAATAAAAAAAAAAAATTATATATATATATATAATAATAAAAATAATTTAAACAGTAAAGTGAATGAGAGATATCGAAGAGTTCTTCTCCGTAACTGAAAATTGAGAAAGATTATAAGTCTGATAGTACTAGTAATATAATTCTGATAGGAATAAATAGTTCTATAATTCTCACAGTGTTTATTACATTGGAATCTCAATCAAAACTATATCATGTAAAAAAAAGAAGGCAGGAATCGTTATCATTTGAAAAAAAAAAATAAGTCATAGAAATGACATATTTGCATAATGCTTTCGTACACAATAGCAAAAAACGAATAAATAAAAATATAAATATTTATTCCAGTTATTTTAATCTGTTTGTTGTTAAATTGATAATTTTGTTTATGTTGCCATCTGTTAAATTATTTAAAATTATATTACACACAGTCTTGTTAAATTTCAATATATTATCAATGATACAAATAGTAACTTTAATCTAATTATACACATTTATATAAAAAAAATACATTCATTAGCTAATTGAATGGTTGCTGTGTGGTAAGTTTCCTAAACAAGGTGAACAGAGTAATCCAGAATCCAGGTATATGCTAACATCAGGGAACAATTACCTTCAGCTTTACAATATGAGATATATAAATGAGGTACGGGTCACAAATTCGCTGTTTCTATGTGAATAATTTGTGTACAAATTTATTTTTTAGAGAGTTATTTTGATTTATTTGAGACGTGTTCATAATATATATTATGTAAATTTTTCAGAAGTGAGATACTAATTTATTGACTAGCTGACAGTAACAATAAATAATTGCGTGAGCGTACATAACATTTTTGTTTATCTGTTCGTAAGCATAGATTCGCATTCGGCTCTTCCTAAGCTCAGAAGCCAGTCATTAACCAATTTACGCAGAATGCGTACACCTTTCGATTTCCAAGAATCGGGTACGAGGTTGAGCATTTTCGGGCCTAAGAAATAGAATTGCCTTTGAGCGAGGGATGTCATAGTTGTAGGTGGAACTACTGGATTTCTTCTTGAATGTCGAGTGTCATGATAATGTTCGATGGAGGGGTAGTGTTGACGTTGTTTTTGTGTGTGTAATATAATTTTTCTTATGTATAGTTGTCGAACATCTAGGACACGGAACTCCTCGAATAATGCATCACTGGGGTACCTAAAAGGTTTTTTAAGGATGACCCTTAGAAGAGATTTTTGTGCTTTTGCTAAAGGATCCAGTATTGTTTTAGTACATCCGCCCCATCCTAGGGATGCATATTCAAGAATTGAGTTACACATGGCGTAGTATATTCGTTTCAGTTCATTTAGGCAGAGAATATTTCTAATAGACAGGAAAAGGTAGGTAAGTTTTCTGACCTTTATGGAAATTGAGTCTATATGTGCGTCCCATCTCAGAAATCTATCTACGATAATACCTAGATATTTTATATTGTCCACACATTCTAAGGTAACACAGTTACATGTATTTGTGTCATTGCAATGGTGTATAATAATTTTTTGTATTTCTTTGGGTTGTCCTGCTAGAGTTGCACTGAAGCAAATGAATTTTGTTTTTTCTGTGTTGAGGGTGAGTAGGTTATTGTCTAGCCACTTTTTAACCTTGTTTATACCAACTTCTGCTTTGCTATGCACTTGATTCCAGTTAATTTATTTCTTAAAATTAGCGCAATATAAATATGCACTCAAAAATTATTTTTCCATAATGTAACTTTATGTACGCAATATGGACATGTTGAAATGAAATGATGATATTTCTCATTGTATGTTATTTTTAGGTTTCAGTTTTCAAGTTTTTTATTTTTTCCATAATGTAACTTTATATACGCAATATGGACATGTTGAAATGAAATGATGATATTTCTCATTTTTATTTCTTGTTATTTTTTGTTGTGATACACAAAATAATTGTATGTTATTTTTAAGTTTAAGACTACTATTATGTAATGATATTATTTTTCTTACTTTTGTACTCTATTATATGTTTATTTATAAAAGGCAGTATAGCCGTTTATGTATTTAAAATAAAATTAAAAAAAATAAACATTTTCCGACACTTTCCTTTGACCTACAAAACCAATCACCTCCCGAAGCTATTGCCTTTTACTCCCGGACACCACGAATAGAGAGGTACCTACTCATTTTCCGTAGTACAAAGTTAATTTATTTGACGCTACCCATATTTGGCAGGTTAGTTAGAAATTAGGTCAGATATTGGTATTTCCGCTGACCGTTGCTACACGTGTAAACTGCACGTGGTGGGAAATGTGCGGTTAGTACCCGCTTCGTTGTTTGATTGCAACGCCAACGTGTGAACTAACCGGGATAATTGAATATGGATCAATTATCCGATAACAGTTAAAATTACGATAACACTTGAATTAAATTTAACATGTTATGAGCTAAGTCTATTGTGTAAATTCACAAGATTTTGAAAATCTCATTATTGGTATGCTGCGTCATGCCAAATTATTGTTAAATTTATGAACACTTCGGCTTTTAATAAATATTTTGCACAGAACGTTGTTTTAATCCGTGTTTCGGGGTGGTAAAGGAAAGCTTTAAAAAAGGTAATTTTTATTTATTGGATTACCAACACCCCTGCCATAGGTCACCCCAAATAGTTCGCTGCATTTGGTGACTTAACAGGAGTGCCCTGGTTCATGGCGTGAAGTTATTAAGTAAGCCCATGTAAGTCCAAGTCTTGGCGGCGGGTGTTTTTGCCCACCCCCTGCGTGGCGGGCCGGATTGGGAGAAACTAGTTAAGGGGGACCTTTTGACCCCTCCTACTGGACTCTCTCGACCCATCGCCTTGTACCGCAGTGGGAGGGATGGATTCATATGTTCGTAACTCCTAATAACATTGACCCCAGATTTCTACCCATTCCTCATACCTTTTTCCTACCCAGAACTTCCTCTGCTTCTTTTCACTAAATGTACCCTCCACACAATTGCAATTTTGTGGCGGGTACGGGTACCGCCGCCCCGGGAACCATTTATTAGACAACCAACATCCCTGCCATAGGTTACCCCAAGTGGTTCGTTACGTTTAATAACTTAGCAGGGGTGCCCGGGTTTATGGGGTGAGGTTTGTCTAGGTCTGTACGGCCCGATGCCTTATTGCTTGGCGGGCCGGATCCGAACAGATTGGTTGAGGAAGACCTAAGGGAAGACCTACGATCTTAGACCTCTCCAGCCGGTCTTTCTCGACCCATCACCTTTAACCGCAGCGGGATGGATGGATTCATACATCCGTCACCCCTAGACACAGTGACCCCTAGATTATGACCCATCCCTTATACCCTTTTACTTTCCAGAACTTCCTATCCTTTCATTCCCTAAAAATACTTTTTTTTCAGTTTTTAGTGACAATGTTAAATATTATCCGAACGTTTTCTTTCGTGGGCCGTATTTATTTATCGTGGGAACTATCCTGAACTAGCCTTCCCAAAATCCATCGTTCAAACGAAAGAATATATCGATGGCTTAGAGTTTAAATATTGTATCTACAATATTGGTGCTGAGATGTACTAAACGCAGATATGATTTTAGATTTTCACAGTCAAAAGCGTTATCGTTATTTATTTTTGCGATATTATACCGTGTTGCGCTACCTACATATTTAGGCTAAAATTAATAAAGACTTAGACGGCATAAAACCCAAAATTTTAGACCCATTTTTTTAGGTACTTAAAAATTTTGGTTAAAAATAAAGGCCTAGACATCATAAAAATAAATAAAGATTTTAGTAAAGAGGGTCCTTATTTTTTTGTTCTAATATTGCATCTCCAAACCAAAAGCAACCAACTATACAATTTAACATCACGCCGATATTGTATTTACATAAGATACACATACGTGGAAATAAAAACAAAAAAACCTTTTGAAGATTTCAATTTCAGTTTTCTCAATATCATGTTTTTGTGGAGATTCAACATTTTAACTCTAAGCCATCGATCGTTGCTCTTAACTTTGACTTCCAAAAGTAGGTTCACGTTAATATTAGCTTTAGCATTATTCCAGGAATCAATATAACGAAAATTAACTTTTCGTGAAATTTGCATGCGATGAGAAAGAAAATTAGGAAGTCATTGACCTGACATATTTCAAGCGTGCTGAAAGGGGGTTTGATGGGAAACTTTCCGAAAATTTGAGAGGGAGTTAATTGTTATAAACTCCAAAGTAAGGGACCCTTTCCCGGCAATTACTTTTATTAATTAATGGTGTCATTATTAGGATTGTGAAGCAATTTTAATAAGGGTGAAAATGTAGATTACAATCGTTTCATTTGTAATGACCCACTGACATATTTAAAAATCATATTTTTTTACGTTTATAACAAAACTTGTTGTTATACTGAGTATCCTGCCTAAAGAACCAATAATATTGCCTAAAAACTGATTCTTAAAGTTGTGTTAAGAAAAAATTTAAGTGTCCAATTGATTTACTTTATAGAAAATGTAATGAATGTAACACATCTATACTATATATTACTTAAAATAAATTAATTGTGAAATAATATTTAGTATATTTGCGGCATGTTTCAGAGTGGAAAATACTCTACGTATCGCCCTGGTGTAAGACCACCATTCAGAATTAAAATTTGCTTGAAATTGCTTTAGCCCTGTTTGTGCCTTCGTCTTTCCCATCTTTTTACCCTCCCCACTACCTTCATCCACACAACATACCCCAATTAGGGATGCAACAGCCCACTGGCTCCAGATTGGAACAGTTGGGACTCTTGTTCGGTATTCACATAAAAAAGTGATATCATCATCATTACACTGCATCTCAAAAAATATATTTTTTCCGAATTTATTATAAAACTATGCGTGCGCCATGGTTTGAATCAACAAGCAAATGTTTTAACCTAGTACCGCTCATTTTATACAAAGTTTTGTATAAAAATAATTGGTACTTGTAATATATAAGCTGTTTCTTCCTTACAAATAAACAAATATACAACAAATAGATCGAAAACGAAGATATTTTTTCGACGCATAATATATGAGATTAATTAATGTTGTCAAAAAGTAATTGTGTTTTTAAAAGTAGCTACTTTTGCCCTCAACGATGTAAAACTTAGGCTAAGGGTTTAGAACTTGACTGAATTCTTGCAGTTTCTGTTTATATGGTAAAGAAGAGCGCTACTTCAAGGCTCAGCTGAAAGTGCAGTTTGTTATTGTAAGTTTTTTTTCTTTTTTATAAATACAAGGGGCTTATTCAAAACTTATTCGAAATTTATAAGCAGAGCAGTGAAGTTCCTTCCAAATGATAAGATGGGGCCGTGTCCGTTCTCTTTGGGTAGAAATTAAAAAGAGAAAGTCATCTTGTAAATGGTTCCAATGTAAATAAACGCAGACGGTTTTCTAACCGTAGTGTTTCATTGAAGTAACCTGAAATCTTAACAATTAAGGTAAAGTCAAAAAAATTTCTCTTGCTAAAGTTGCTTAGAGAATGGAGTTTTATTATTTCTTAAAGCTACTTCGTAAGTAAAAGCGAGAGGAAGAGGAATATAGGATAAGGATAGGAGGTGCTGCCGATGCATTCCAAACTATGTGTTAATTTGATGTATGAAATTACAATTTGGGCATATTTAGTACTGCCGATTGTCTACTGATACAATTTTTTCTCAAAGATCATTAATTAATATTTTTTTTTCAAAATTCGCAAATTCACTTTGTGGCATCATTATTAATTTAATGAAAACAAATAACTTTGTGTACACCACTATTTGATTAACAATATCAACATGTTTCGAAAACTGGTTTCAAATAGTGGTGTTCACAAAGTTATTTGTTTTCATTAAATTAATAATTTATTCTAAACGAAAAAACTTTACTGAACATAGTCATCAAATGTTATTAATTCATTCGATCTTTTGGAGATTGCACGAACCACCTGACAGGGTTTTATATTATGAAAATACGAAGATCAAATTAAATTCTGAATAAAACACACTTGCTCGAGAACAACAATTGGATGAAACCTATACTATTTGTTTTCAGGTGTTGTCACCTTGTAATTAAGTAAAACGCTCCCTCACAATATGTTTACACACCTTGAAAACTTCTTTACGTGTATTTGAATGATTCTTTGAATTTCTAAGTAAAATTTCTATCGACATTAAGGATTTGTTTTTTGTCATTCCAAGTTAAATGAAGTACACCAAAACTTTTTTACACCGAATATATTTTGCAATTACTTCAATTTAAAATCCAAGTTGAAGTGATTGCATTTTGATTGATTATATTTTAGTATACGTCACCTTGTACTAAAAATGCTCACTTTTCAAGGTGTAATAATAATTTGCGTAGATTTTGCATTGTTAGAAATGTTAAAAATAATGTTAGAAATAAAAAATTCTGTAAGTGGCCTTACCATAGTTTGATGATGCCTTCAGAAGGCGAAACAGTTGGCACGCGTAAAAATAAATTACAAAACCGAAATTCTTAATATTTAAAATGTTTTTATAAATTTATTACTTGCGGTATCCCGAAATTAAGTAATTTCGGTATACCGCAAGGCCCCCTACTATGTATAATTTAAGTCAACGATATTTTCAATCTACCACTTAACGTAAACATAATATCATATGCTGTCGACACAGCTATCATGGTGAATGGGATCGACTGAAAAATAGTAAACGAACAAGCAAATACCAGCATGAACACCTTAAAACAATGGTTTGATACAAATCTTCTCTCATTGAACACTAACAAAACATACTAAATACATTTCTCTATTAATAATCTAAAAACACTCCCCAACACTAAAATAGTTATTCACAACAACAAATGTAATAAAATCACGTGTATCCAAGGCTGTTCAACATTCATACAACAATATTCTAACCCCGATCAAAGTGGTCCAAAAGCTAATCATCAAAGTAATCCTAAAGAAACCCTCCACATATCCAACAGAAACGTTTTTCGCAGATTTTGGGGTGCCTCGAGTAGAGGATATCGTTAAGAAAAATGCAATTTTCCAAATTTACAAATTTACATTTATCATCAAAAAATTTGAAACCCACATATCAAAAAGATATACATCATCGAAATACGAAAATGTAATACCAAACTAATGCAAAACAATTATGTCTATTTAGGAATAAAGTATTTTAACAACCTTCGGTTTGAAATAAAAAAATTAAAAGATGAAACAACAAACTGAAACTCAAACTGGAGTTAAACTTGGCAAGAACAATCAACTAAATAATTGCCTGTTTTTCTCTTTCTTTATACTTATTTATTGTCTGTATTCATCTCTATTTTATTTAGGTGTTTCTAATTTCTCTCTTAAGTGCTCAGTATTTTTGTATGTAACCGAATCCTATACATGTACATATGGATGATCCAGACGTTTCAACTGCTCCTTTCTATGTATATAACATTGCATAATGTTATTCTATTTTCCTTATAATAAGTGTAACTTGCTCACCAAGCACGAGAACCAGTTTCTTCTTTGGTGAGATTGCGATTATAAATATATTTTGTACCGATATGTAATTTATATAACACTTCTTATATCTTATATCTAAGTACATTAAATAAATTTAAAAAGAAATTGAAATGTAATTGTATATATAAAATAAATAAGAAATAAAGTGGAGTTCTACCAATTAAGCTGAATAACAAAAAAAATAATGTTTCTTAGTTATTTTGACATTGTTTACTTGAAAGCAGTTTTCAGAAAAGTGAATGTTATCAAAGTATGTTATAAATGTAATCGAATATTGTCGAGCTTTCATTGTTCCATGTTTATAAAGTTTTTAGATAATGATCTTCCCCATTTGAGTTTGTTTTGTGAAACTTTTCAAATATCCAATTCTGAGAAGTAACAGTAAAAAGGTTTCAGGAACAATAAACAGAAACAAGCAGAATTGTCGAATATTCAGGCAGCTGAACGATTATTTCCCTTATGCTTTTACTTTCGGTTCAAAGTAGGTACTAACAGTGCAGTTCGATGATTCTCTTTGATCGCATATAAACAAATTATGTACAAATCGTTGTTTTTACTGTTGTAATAAATTAAAATTTTGTAAGCTTTATATCATTCTTTTTAAGAAATTGTTTGAGAACGTTTTCAAAATCATTGTTTGTATTTTTGACTCAACTGTTTATATTTCAACTCATCCAGATTAACATCCCTCCCGTAGACGGCGTAGCCCAAGAAATAATTAATTGCTTTTTCTCAATCAACACTCTGATAACTATGCTTACTACTCTCCATTAGTCCTGTACGAGGAGACTTGTCAACTCAAATCAAGGTTTTGTGCAATTTTGAATGATTTAAAAAAAAAATCTGGACATATTTTCTACTGTTTAACCTTAAATAGATTCCATCAAAATCTTGTTACAAATTGACGACGCAATCTTCGTGATGAATATTTTTGTCCTATTTTTCATTGCTGGAATCATGTGTGTGACGTGTGTAAAAAACATTGTTCAGACTTTATCTTGATGTTGTCTCTCTAGTGTAAATTTGGTTCTACGCATGTATAATTATCATATGGTAGTTGGCATGTTTGTAGAAAATCATTATTTTTTTTCTCATTTCATATACGTACTTTTGGTGAATAAGTTTCGAATTTTCGAAAATATATAGAACTTCATGCCACTCTCCGGATTGCAGTCTTTGGAATAATCGCCAGTTGGGAATGTTTCTAGTGTTCTTTCGGTAATTTAATGGAATATGCTCCGAAGAACAAGCGTCATTGATCCCGTTGAAACAAGTGCATAGTTGTGCACCCAACATTTATAAACGGTTGGCGTTTGTCAAACGAGGGTTGCTGTGACTACGTTTTGTTCTTGAGTTTAATTAACAGCACTGCTGTGGAACGATTTGCCTGTTTCCTCCACCATCATGGGTCTTTTCACGACCCGTATTGGACTCGACAAAATATTATAAATATGGTGGTTTGTAGAATAGTTAATTAAGGGGGAACAGAGACTGCAGGGCGATAGAGACTGCAAGGGGATTGGAGACTTCAGGGAGAATAGAGCCTATAAGGGGGAATAGAGATTGCATGGGGAATAAAGACTGTAGGGGAAAAGAGACTGCACGGGGAGTAGAGCCTTTAGAGGGATAGAGATTGCTTGGGGAATAGAGACTGTAGGGGGAATGGAGACTGCAGGGAGAATAGAGCCTGCAGGGAAAATAGAGACTGCAGGAGAAATAGACTGCAGAAGGAATGGAGACTACAGGGAGAATAAAGCCTCTAGGGGGAAAAGAGACTGCAGGGGGAATAGAGACTGCAGGAGGAATAGACACTGCAGGGGGAATAGAGACTGCAAGGCGAATAGAGACTGCAGGGGGAACAGAGATATTCACTCCTTCCACTTCTTAAAAAGACCCTCCATACTGCATCCCCAAAGATTAAAAAGGCCCGGAGGAATATTATTATCCTCATTGCCTTTTGAATTAATCTTTAAAAAGATGCATCAATTAATCGTAATGCATCAATTAATAGTAATCGTTCTAAGGGCCCCTGGTTAATAATATCACCCTTAGTTAAAATTGATAAAAATAATTTTGTGTAGTTATTTAATATTAAACAAACTGGGGCTCAGTTAGATTCTATCTTCCAATAAAGTTAGCCTTTCTTTGTATTACGTATTTGCTTAGATTAGCTTGAACGATTTTTCACAAAGCTCGCACCGTAGACCCTGATTTCATTTTTGTTAGGAGACATTACCTAGCTTCCTCATTGCACCCCCAGGTCGTAAAAAGGTCGTAAAACCTTTATTCACCCCTTCATATCTTTTCACCCCTGTTTCGCCCCTGTTTCGCCCGTGGTTCCCCCTGGACTCGCGCAGATGATGCGCCACTGCTTTGCGAAACTGCGATGGAGGCAGGAATACCATCACGGAAATCGCGATAATATGCAATAATCCAACATCTCACGCAATGGATGATCTGAGTACAGCTCCAGTTAATGACCCATAATTTAATAATTTTAACACACTTTCAGCAACCAGCGACTTTCAAAAATATTTTACTTTAATAATAAATATTTTTTGCTTTATTTAAAAATTGAGGAAAAAAATATCGATGGTGTTATGAAATAGTTCTAAACGATTACACATCTGCCCTGATGACACTGTAACGCTGTCCGAAACGTTGACTAAAGAAGGAGGTAGCGCAACACGGCATAACACGCCAAAAACAAAAACGAAAAGACTTGTGGCCGTGAAAATCTAAAAACTTATCAGTTCTAAACGAGTTCTATATTATTTTCAACAGTTGGTGATGAGTAATATGAGAGAGACTATATATTCGACGCATTGTCTTTTTCTCATATTTCTAAATTTGGGTTGAGCTAAGAAAAAAAAATCGAGTGCAGTTGAAGTGAAATCTTCGCCCACACATTCTCAACCAATAAGAGCCTTGAAAAGTGAGGTCATAATCAAAGCAGCCATTGAGCGCAGTTTGAGAATTCGTAGGTTACGTAATGCGTCATTTCCGTTTCATATCTCAACCAATAGGAACCTTAAAAGGTGAGATCAAAATCAAAGCGGCTTTTGAGCGCAGTTTGGTGCTTCGTAACAACGGGGCTAAAGAAGTTTTTACTTAAAAAATACGGAAATGTTTGTCAAATACTTTGACGTCAAAGCTCATCTTTCGAGAGTTTTGCTGCTGTGGTCTAACGGATTGCCCACAAAATTTATTAGAATTTTTAATAAATTTCGTAGAATTGAGTTAAATATACCATTAAGTTCACAATTGGAAAACAACGATCATGACAAATGAATTTCCTCTTCAGAATTTATAATGGAGCTTCATCCATGATCTTCCTTATTCAGTGATAACTATATTAGTTCGCTATAGTGAACCATAAGGTAACGCAACCTCAAAATATTGCTGCTGGATCATAGAAGAAAATTGAATAAAATTGTTCCTGCCTTTAGAGCTTGTTAGCAAATTTTGGGAGATTGTCTATTTAAACCTTTTTGAATGTTTCTTTTATTTGTATGTCTCTGAAACGCATATTTTTTCGCAAAGGTGGTTTATTTATATTATACTAGCGAGCGCCCGGAATGCGTTGCTATGCCACTTAATAAAGAAATATTTCCTTATTTATTATATTTCCCACATGTCTAACTATACATCGTTACTGCTTATGTTAGTACATAACGGTGCAATTTTCATTCCCGTATTTATTTCAATGATAGATTTTGAAAAGATCAGGCTCAGTCAGGCTCGTTTTCAGACAGAATAGTTGTTAAAAATTGATAAGACAATTAAAAAGTTTTAAAAGATAACATTTTCAAGATGTTTTCAATATCTACAAACCTTACAATTTAGTTTATGAAAAACAAAACAGTTTTATAGTGATTTCTTTTTAGGAGATTATGCCATGATGCGCTATCTTCTTCCTTTCAACAACATAACAGCTGATTATTCCAGTTATCCTCTTACCTTTTATTCAACATCAATTATTTGATTTGTTTCTTGATTGGAGTGCTTGCTATATTGTATTGGACGTTTTTATGATTGCATCGGATGTTTCAATCATTTCACACAAATTGGTTGCTTTCCACGAAAAAAAAATCATCATTGGTTCGCTATCGTTCGCGTTTCCACCCCTGTTACGTTGAATCGGTGTACTTCGTGAGATCAATTCACTTCGTGGAAAGTTAGCAATCAATTTGCAAGAAATAAAACTAGGAAATACGTGTTACAATCTACGTTTGAGAGATTTCTAGCGTTCGCTCAACTTATTTTTGAAATTGTAATATTTCAGTAAATTTGTACCTTTGACTTATTTCAATCTGGCATCATGTCGTGTGTATTTATTGAAGTCAAACAAAGCAGAGAGTATTTCTTAAAATTTAATTTACTACCTGTCAAATGTTGTCAGGCTTCGTGGAAGATTTATCAAGACATTCAAGGTAACACGTTGGATTATTAGAATCCCCCGAGTATCTGATATTAATTCATATTGTTACAGTGAGTAGCTACTGGGAATGAAACAATAAGTCATTGTGATGGCTGTCTCTATTGATTATGGAAAGCAAGGCCTTGTTTTGTTTTCGTGGTATAGTTTTTTAAAGGATTGGAAGTGAGATAATGGATTGAAGATGAGTTTTTTTTTAAACTTTCTTAAGACTAATTATGAAATGTTTCTTAAAAAATATTTACCAAAGACTTAGTGCTTTGAGTACCGAAAAAGGTTTCGCCAATTATAGTGATGCCTACATAGCACAAGGTTTTTTTGATTTGGCTAACAGCTTCACAATACAATTTTGACTATTCCACAAGTATTCAAACATTTTGGCTGTAAATTATATGTTATAAAATAATTATTTTATGTATACTAGTAATGGCAACCTTACTTACTTGACAAATTATTGCGATTCTAAATGATCGCATTCTGGTATTTACCTATTATTTTTGGGATGTAAATTTGTAATTTTAGCAATTACTAAAATTATAGTAATCATTTTGATTGCCAAAATTTCTTTGATGCCTATTAAAAAAATTAATATTTATGGTATATTTAATTATTTATTAACGGTAGGTACTTTATTCATCACAACCTACTCAACGCCCTAGTGAAATACGTCATTCATAATCGAAACTTTACTTGAAATGGCTTTAGCCGTGTTTACTGCCCTTATGTCATAAGCCACATATTTCTTAACTGTCCTCTCTCCTCAATTCCTTTAGCCTCCCAACACGCCCCTAATGTGTAGCCCCGGATGTTGTAGTCCCACAGGTACTCGTTTTCGGGTAGTTGGGACTCTTAGAAGGCCGCCTTGGGTGAAAGGTAATCCTCTCGATTAACTCTCCGAAAATCGTGGGTTCGAATTCCGGTGTGCGCAAATAAATTTTATTTGATTAATTTGTATTCTTGTTTTGGAATGGAAAATACTTTCAGTATCATCCTGGCCCCTAAGACCACCATTCAGCATTTAAGCGTGCTTGAAATGGCTTTAGCCAGGTACTTCCCCACCTTCCTCTTCCCAACCTCCTTCCCCACCCCATTGCCTTCAGCCTCACAACATAACCCAAATTGGGATGCCATAGTCTCAGTGGCGCTAGATGGCTAGGAGCAATTGAGATTCTTGTGCGATATACACAAAAAAAATATATTGTTTGTTTTTGTCAAAAAAACCTTATACATGGAATCTCAAAAATGTTTCCATAAATCAGCTTTCTTCCCATAAACAATACAAATATTGTTAAAAAAAAGGATACTTAAAAACCGCACAACTTTCCAACAATCGATGTTTTCTCTTTCCAGTCACACCGCCATCAAAAATATAATATTTATTTCTCCAAACACATAAAGACAAGCAACCATATATTTCAGAAATAAAAAAAATACTGCTTTATAAATAAAAGTATAGGAGGACTAACTATTTCACTGCAATCTATAACAGCAGCCCAACATATTTTTGCATATTAAAGTTTAAAATTTTTCAATGATCATCCCACGAACCTACGAACAGAAATAAATTACAAAATTATCAAGAAAAATCTTAAAATATTTTTTAATCACACAACCGAATGAATTGTGTAATTGCAAATTATTTATTCTTAATTTCTTATGTTTTTATACGCCCTTATTTCAGAATAAAAAAATTAAAAAAATTAAACTGGATGATAAAATAGGCAATTCTAAAGAAAATAGAAAATATATTACATAACAAGAATTAAAAAACACATATTATAAAAAAAAAAATTATATTGAATTAAAATAAAATAAATAATACACCACCCTTGAAATCAAGTCAAAATCACAAAACGTACAACCGTATAGAGCGGTGAAGGGCGGAGTACCGACCAATTCAATAGAAGAGTAAAATGTATAAAAAAATTCAAAAAATAAAATTGAAATATATGAAGCGTATTTTTAATTCATGTATTCTTTATGAAAAGCTCGCCCCTTTAAATATCAAGGGTTGCACGGGTAGTAAAAAGGACATGGATTTGACTTTTTATCGATGCTCAATGCATTGAATATTTTAGGAGCGATGAACCAGAATTTCCGTTGAGTGAATATGGTTCTAATTTTAGAAAGCACGCAACCCGGGTTTGATGAAAAGTGGGTGCGTTGTGGAGCCACCAGTGGGATATTTTTTTGTATGCTTCTTAGAAAATTTGAACTTAAAAATTCTTCTTAAAAATTTGAACAATTCATTAATTTTTTATTATTTCATTTTCACGTTTGTAATAATAATATTTGGATGATTTGGATGATATAGCGCCGTTTTGGTGCAAAATCACCTCAACGGCGCTGTACAAACTTACAAAATATTTCTAAAATCTAGAAAAACTACAAACAAGACAAGCAATTAAAAACAACTTATGGCTAAAAATTGAATCCACCGGTTCATCGATCACTGATACGAAAATATATGTACAATGTCTCGACCAATGAACGGGATGCTACCTAAAAATTGTAACATACGAGGTTGGGACAAAAGGGGATGAATTTAATTATAAAGATTTTAAATGAAACAGAATTTAATTGGGTTTGGCCAAGTTTATACATAATCTTAATTATACTTAGATCTACATATGTCTAAATCTTAACTAATTGTCATATGGTTCGGGGTCGCTTCTCCATTGTTCACATCGTAAAAGTTAATTGTTTACTAAAACTACCTTCTCACTGGGTTCTTGTTTTCTGCGGGTCCTTAGGTAAGGCCGAGGTCCTCGCCGGCAGCTACTGCAGTTCAGCAGCTCAGGCCCTCCTAGCCGAGTCGACTCTCCTCCAGTCTACGCCATCGTCTTCGTGCGTTGGCCACTGGCCGCGCCTGGTGGCCGCTCTACGTCGCCGGGCGGGGAATACACATCTCGTAAATCACTTTCTTGAACTCTTCTCGTAAATAACTTATTCTTTCTTCATCCACCGCCCAGCATCACGCCACTGGGCGGGGAACGCGTACTTAGTGTTAGGCCACCACTCGTCTCCTCCGTCCCCCGTCTCGGTCTTAACTCCTGTTTCTTCATCCCCCGCCCAGCATCACGCCGCTGGGCGGGGAACGCGTGCCTAGCGTTACGCCACTACTCGTCTCCTCTCTCCCCCGTCTCGATCTTAACTGTTTTTGTTTCGGCGTGCCCTATGCACTCATAGGAACCATGGCCCTACCCCGCACTTCTCACTTCTTCCGTCTTGGTCCTTGCGACACAAACCTGTTAACACTTTCTTTGTCTTTGCAAGCGAGGCGAATTCAAATTTATTTGTGACGAAATTTGATTCGTCACAAAATGTATACAGGACCATACTTACCTGGGAGGTTGCTTGAAATTAACACTGTTTATTGTCAATAAAGAAATTTAGATGGATTTCGCACGCAGAGAACATAATTGTGAACACATAATGTTAAATGTATTTAATCTTAAAATATATTTTAATATTAGTATATAATATATTCTTTAATGAATGTATTTTGGGAAGCAAGAGCAACATTTTATGGTGGGAGGTGCAGTAGTACAAGGATTTGATATTCTTAAATGTGATTCTAAACGTTCTTTGAAAGTTCTATTCAAATTATGTGATTAATTCAGTTTTATGAAGCAACTTGAAAATAATGATAAAAAAACATAACTTGAATAGAATTTACACAGAACGTGAAAATTAACTTAAAAAATTTGATGAATTGCTGAATTGCTGAAATTTTTTGGAACAACCCATGAATAATTGTCGAACTAACTAGGAAGACCAGATTTTAGCTATGAGTTCTTTTGAGGAGTGGGTGGGTTGACATTTAAACATGATAATTCTCAAAATTAGTATTTGAACTTTAATAATTGAGTCGATAATGGATTCAGCACAACCCCCCCATCCTACAATACCATATGTTGCTATGGATTGGAAAGGGACAAAATATACGCTTTATAAAGTATGTTTAAGATGGACCTAAGAGAGCACAATATATGGCAGAGCTTGCCGCTGAGTCTTTTTACTGGTCACTAATACGGGCTTCCCAACATAATTGGTCGTCTGTTTTTATGCATCGTATACTATTTTTAGCTGATTTTGTAAATAATAATGTATGAAATCTCTTTTAAACCCAAATAAAACATAATATTTTAACTATGCACGTAAGATTTCTTTTGAGATCGTTTAAATCTTGTTTAAAGTGTTAATAACATGCCTATTTTATTACTTACGAAATTTTGTAATTTTTTTGAAATTTTTATTCATGGCTTTGTTCTCTCCATCCTTGTAAATTAGTGAACTTATTAAAAAAAAAATGTTGGATTTGAGGGAGGGAAAAATGGTGAAATTGTTTTTTTTAAATTATATCCATCTTTATCTAAGCGATTACGCGAAACAAAACAAAAATGTTGTTCAGTGACAAATGTGATGTCAGCTTTAAGGGTTGACGATATGTTTGTGTTCAGGATTGCAAGCAGACGACTGCACATTTCCATGCATTATTCATTCAATAAGGCTAGACAAAATGCGAAATTACGTTTTCTTGGCATTGCGATGCAAAGTGTACTAGATCTCATAATAAATTCCAGAATTTCTTACAGAAATGTTGTATTTATCCTAATGAAAAATGTTATATTAGTAGTTGTGTGAACATTAGACCTCGCGTCCAAAAAAGGATGTTTCTAATTTTCTCTTATTTAATAAACCGTAACCAAAGTTTCTTCTGGGGGCCTACTCTCTATCTTTCGGTTTCATAAACCCGCACGTTTGTGGTTTAACCTTCATTAGCGGGTGCTGTCAATTAAGCGAACACGGTCTATAATTACTGAAATATCTATGTAAATATACTAAAAAACAGTGTTCGTATTTTAGGTATTCCTCCGCAATACATTTATGTATTGAATTTATCAATTACAACATATAAATATATACTTAGTGTACGGCACCGGAGCGCGAGGAAGTTTTTAGCACGATAGGAGGAGGGTTAATACGCGTTTGTGACGTAGCTAAACCTGCCGTGGGGACGTTGTGGAAGATAGAGAGTAGGCCCCCTGGAGTCATAAGGTTAGCTTTACACTCTTAATTTACGACTTACGCGTGTTTTTGATAAGTTACTCACAGGAGCGTTTACATTATGAATCCAACTTATTGTAATTAATGCTCCCCAAAGTTGTTCGAAAATTTAACTTAAGTATAGAAATGTCCACAGCGAGCGACACATCTGTAAGTTTATTTGAGGTATGACGGCTTCCTGTAATCCCCTTCAACAATGATTGCTGCTGTCAAATTTAAGCAATTTTGTCAATAAAGACGAAAGGATCCAAATAAAGTGTTGAAGCAGAATTTCGCTTGAGAGAAACAATTTTCCACGCACTTTTGTTGAGTTAATGGCAAAATTGAATGGAGGACCAATTAATAGCAGTTCTTTGAATTTATCCGAATATAAGCCAGATGACAGTAACCGACTTCGAATTCAAGTTAGAAGTAGAAACATAGATTATAAAAAATTGTACCGCTAAATAAAAAGAAAGATGCTCATTTTCAAAAGCTTTACACTTGAAAAATAAATTATATATCTTTTACTGAAAAATAAATGATATGTCTTCTTTAAAATAAAACGAAAACTTAGTGAACACCACTTTTATGAACATACAATAAACACTAAATATAAATGTCAATTTATTACTACATTAAACTTATTTTATATTTTTATTTTTTTCCATCATATCAACATGTACTTACTACAGCACACATATATAATGTATATGTACAATTAATTATTTAAGAACTAACTTATAACTGCATTTATATATAATCCCCTTCCATACCAAGCAAATTCTTCGAATGCAAGAGTAGTAAATAATTCTAACATGTAAAATTATCCCATGTATAATGTAAAAAAATATTGTTAAAAAAAAATTATTAAAAAAATATATTAAAAAATATCTCTTCTGTTTTCGGAACCAGTAATTTTTCTTTCGGTTAACATTTGTTTTCATAGTGCTTTTCTGAGTTTTAGTTTTATCTAGTGGTATCGCAAATGCAACACGTGGAGTGGACTGTATCAATATATTAAAAAAAAAATGTTATGCTTGTGCATACTTTGACACAACTATGGGGAATGGTAAACAGATGAATGGGGAAGGAAACTGACTTACCCCTTATGGTTGATGTTCAGCTCAATATTATGGGTCTGAGGGAGCACTAAGTCACTCACTGCACAAGCTTCCATAAAACTGGTCGATGTTATATAAAACTGAGAGAATAATGATGTTCGTTGCACAGTTTCTTTTAACAGACTCACTGAGATATTGATTTTATTGTTGTACGGTAGGTAATATTGTCAGTAAGGACAGGTAATTGTGGTACAAAAAGGATGGGTAGAGAAATGGAACAAGGTATACATAGTTGCGTCAACATCTAGTGTTATTTTTATATATTGTTTTCGGGAAATACTGACGCACTTATCCACTTATCCTAATCAAAACATGGTCGAAATTAAAAAAAGAAATACTAGTTTTTATTGGAAAAAAAACGAAAACGCATTAAGATACCATTTCTTACATTAAGCGTCTTAACTTTTCGAAGGGATTTCACAAGCTATGAAAATGATGTAAGTTCACGCGGACGCGTTATTTAGACCTGTCAAAAACTTATACCTCTTACGACTTCCGCAACTTGCAATAAATTACAGTAAGTGACTTACAGTAAACGTTTACATCGGTAACTTTGCCATAAGTCACTTACGTAAACAACTTACGAGAAAAAAACGATTTGTAAGTAGTTACTTAAATCCATACATACATAATTATAAACCACATATTTTATATAAAATAATTTATTTTAAGTGAGGATAATTTCTCTTAGAAACTTTAAGTCTCAATGACAACTCTTTCTTCAGGCAGGTAGGTGGTATATAATATCGGTTCCAATAAGTGACGCGGTAAGACAAAAAATCCTGGGTTCGAGTTCCGATTGCGACCGTTACCTTTTTTTATTTACCGTCTTGTTCCGTTTAATATTTCGTTTAGATTTATTGCTGTTATCTTCTTATTCAAAATTATATTGTTTTCCGCCATTTTTTTCAGGATTATTAGCTTATTGTAAATACGCCTCTTTCCATAATAAGATAACTCCGTCGGAAATGTTACATTATTCAAATTGCCTCCAAGGGTTTGCTCTCAAATCCTGCAGAGAAACACGCACTCAAACAAGTAACCGAATGTACTCCTTGAAGAAATCTTAAGAGCTTGCTTTTATCGAGATTTATTTATTTAAACTTGCTCATTCGCTTATGAATATTCCATTTCCATCAGAAACTAAGTTGGCGTTCCCTTTTCAAGTACAAAACGTATCTGCAAAACGAAAATCTGAAAACTATATACGTACATTCTGTGTACAAATTATGAAAATTTTTGTTGCACCCAGATAATTATTTAATCGATTGTGTGATTAATAAGAAATGTATTTTTTGATTTTTTCTGAATCGATTCAATTTTGTTTATATGTATTGCATAAAATGGAGACCACATAGTTGATACAAACTCTAGACGGCTTCGTACATATGCAAAGTTGTTTGATAATTACAGTGTTTGCGAATACTTTTCTGTTTCTTACTATGAATTCAAGCATTTTAGCTGCTTTATTTGTTATTTCATTGATTTGACATTCATATTTATTTATTTATTCATAAAATTAACGCCATTCGGTTTTTACATAATAACATAGATAAGATAACAACACGAAAAAAAAGCTCAAGTGAGCTAGTATATTTAAATCCATTCTTATATCATAAATGCGAAACTGCTCGAGTTTGTTTATGACGCTTTCACGCATTAACCAATAAAAAGACTTTAAAAATTCATTCACCAATAGAAAGCTAAATTATATGCCAAGACTATATTTTGTATATGATGGCAAGCTCTGGCGTTGTGAAATTATAAATATTAATATATTATATTTGTTATACGTTTTCTGTCGCTAACAAAAGCGAAATTTTGCTAACGTCAGAAAAAAATCGTTTCCATGGAAACGATGTTGATATATTTGTGGGCTCAAAGCTGGTAGGTACTCAGCCCCCTGGTCAGCTACTGCTCCAGAAAATTCAAATATTAGAATATGTTTTATTTTTTTGGACAAGCTTCTGTTTTGGAATAAATGTCAGTTCCTACATTAAAAATATAATTCGTAACGATTATAAAGACTGAATAATAAATAGTGTAATTTTTTATTATATTAACAAACTTCCAAATATTTAATTAAAAATAAACATCCGAAATGTTTGTAAGCGCATAAATTCCGAACGAATGAACAAAATTGGATAATTCTTTTTCTCTTTGAGCTATAGCATTATGAAATTTAGGTGGCAGGCGAGATGTTTGAAAACTGAATGTAAGGGATGCGAGAGGAGTGGGGGTGGGGAGGAGGGGGGATAATTGATAAGTTCAACCGCTACAATAATTTCCCGTAATACCATGCGAGCGACGCCGCGGGGAAAAGCTAGTATGACAATATTGCAACAATGAAAAAATATATTTAAATATGATATATAGGTATGCAAATAACTCAACTTAAGAGGTACGTTGAAAATGTTTAATGGTAGGTAAATAATAAGTCAAATATATTACAAGTTAGGAAACCAACCTTATTTCCAATGAAACAATAAAATTAAGAAAATCTTTGAATAAAATAATAAGAAAAGCCACCATTGTAAGGTAGTACCAATATTTGTAAGTTGGTAACAATGATGAAAACAAATTTTTTTTTTTTTTTTTTAATAATTGTGATGGTTTATAAAATTACTATAAATCATACAATTAATTACTAGTATGCAATAATACGATAATTCTTAGAGATATATTATGAATATACTAGGTTAATTTATTTCACAAATTTACCAAAGAACTTACTTAGTCAGTACTTGAATTATGGATAAATGATTTCATTATTTCGTTTTTAAATTTTGAAGGCGACACATTCCATAAGTCTATATGCGAATACATATTGCCTAAATTTTGAATTCTATGTAGTGGTATATTGAAATGGGCCATGGTCGCAGTATTGCCACAATAAAACGGAAGTACTGACCTTGTGTTTCTGGCTGGCACATTAAAATTTATGAGCGACAATAATTCAGGGCTGTTAATTGTATTATACAAGATTTTTAATAAAAATACTAGATCAAAAACAGTTCTTCTATCACTCAAATTAAATAGATTAGATAATCGCAGTAGTTTAATTATTCTTTCGGTATTTTTAACTTAAAATTTACAAAGCTGACGATTTTTTTTTGTACTCTTTCTATTGTTTGAGAATGCACATTGTAGTGAGGAGACCATACAGTTGAGTTATATTCAACCTAACTCCTCACTAGTGATGTGTACAGAAGTTTTAATGTTGGTAAAATATTTGGCCACTCTTAATAAAAAAACCTCCTAAATTGTAACTTACTATCGAGAATTTACAATTTGGGAGGCGGGAATGGGTACCGCCGCCCCGGGAACCTTTATTGGATAAGCAACACCTCTGCCGTAGGTCACCCCAAGTGGTTCGCTACGTTTGGTGATTTGGCAGGGGTGCCCGGGTTCATGGGGTGAGGTTTGTTTAGGTCTTGGAGGCGGATGACCAGGACACATGAACCCCAGATTCCTACCCTCCCCTTCAACCCTTTTCCTTCCCAGAACTCTCCTCTCCTTCTTTTCCTTAAAAAACCCTCCACACAGCATCCTCAAAGATGACATAGGCCCTGAGGGAAATTATGTTCCTCATTGTTGTGTGGAGCTCATGTAAAAAAAAAAAAAATCATACCTAGATTGCGAATATTGGAGGAGCTGGTTACAACTTTGTTTTCATTTAACAGATATTTATTTATGAGTCGTTGAGAACGGGTCGTTTCTTCGACTCATATCTGTGTAAGTCGTAAGTGGAATGAGCTACCTCCATCTGTTTTTCCTCCTTCATGTGATCTGGGCCTCTTCAAGAACTGCATTGATAAATCCCTTCGTACAACCCTTCCCTTAACCCGTGTCACAACGTTACCCAACCGGGTGGCGACACAGTTTTTTTCCGTTACAATTTGCAGACATGTGCACTATGAGGAGTGAGATAAAAAACGTCATAAAGTAAAGAGGAACGTTTGTAAGGACTGTTTCATACATAACTTAAATTTGGATTTGAAAAATACCCAAATATAATAAATAAAATAAAATAAATACCCAAAAATACCAAAATACCCAACCAAAAAAAAATTAAAACTTTAATAAAAAAAAATTTTAATATGTATTACGGATTTGTGCTACTTTATTTTTTTTGTTTTGTAACACATATAATGTTCACATTCTAACCGCTCTTTCGCAGAACACCAACGAGTTATTTTCTGATAAGAAATTCGCAAGCAAGTGTTGTATTATGCTTGGAAACTTCCTTAGGTGAAATAAAGACCGTCATTACTTTGAATGGGGCCATAGAGGAAACACAGATTGGAACGGAGATATCAGACGCCATTAATTATACAAATTCGGTCGGTTTTTTCATCGGTTTTTCGCCCTATTGCGTATCGCAAATCGCGTTATTTTTAACATTTTTTTGTAAAGAAAAATTGTGTTTTATTTGTTTGCATCTTCATTTGTGGGAAGGTTCCAGAATATTTTCTAATTCTTTCAGATAAGTGTACGCTTTGTGTGGTAAACCTGCTATCCCCTTACTAATGTTTCAAATTTTAATTGATAACCAACCATTTAGCATACATTAATGCTTTTTTATCAGTTGTGTAAAATTTAAAACATGTTTATTAGTAAGGTAATTTACCAAACATTGGTTGTATATCCGTTGTGTAAAATTTAAAAAAAAATTAAAAGTTATGTAATATTTTCCATGTAACGGGTGTTTTTTTAAAGGTATACAAATTCAAAATGAAAAAAAACACATTAAAATAATGTTAATGTCCATGATATTGGCTTTATTTAATAGATAATACTATGCCATTATTGTTTAAATATGATTTCGGGCATATAAGCGCCACGGCTAGTTCAAATGAAGCGCAATCTTGAAGTCCAATTTTCGACAACTTTTTCGGGCAACTGGGGCCATATAACGGCAAAACCATGGCGAATGTTGACTTCCAAATGGTCCAACGTATCTGGTTTATCAGCATAGACTAGTGACCTCACATACCCCTAAAGAAAGTAATCTAATGGTGTGGGATCACACGGTCGAGGGGGCCTAGACCCAGATCTTTCCGCAGAATCATCCACGAAGCTGATGGCCACAGCTGCAATTGCTGTGCACGATGGCGAATCGACTCATTGGGATTCTCCTCAACACTACTCTCCACAGCAGCAATAACTTCTTCTTTGTCGTCTTTGTGGACGCGTATTATCCACTAGAGTGTACGTGGTGTGTAAACGATCCATGATCTTCCGAATAACTTGCTCGGATGGATGATTATGTCGACAGTAAAATGTACGTAGGGCACAATAAGTTTGGCGAACCGAACCATGATTTTCAAGATAAATTTGCACAATTTGCAATCGCCCGTTCTGTCGCCAGTCTATTCATAGTGAAATGGCAAAACGTACTAACTACAAATCAACTGTTGTTGATTGTCAAATTGACAGTCTGTAGAAACAATGGTGCCAGTTTTAAAACCAAACCTCTAAAAAAAACACCCTTTATTATAATGAAATGAAAACACGAAGGCAGAGTAATGGGAATCCACAAAGGCTGCTTGTGAGTAGGTATATATACGAGTGGGTGATTTAGTGAATCGTTTGTGGAAATAAGTCAATAAGAGTGTAGAATTGAGTTAGATGTGGTTCACTGGTTAAAAAATATTATATTTATTCAATCAAAATATGTTTGAAATACACCATAAAATTTTAAATGATTTTATTTTAATTCTCCAGGCTTTGAACTCTCGACCTGAGCGTTAGGAGCCAATTGAAATGATTTTACAACCCTGCCAAAGAGATAATTATTAACCCATTTAATCACAGGAGACCATATCGGTCCCAGTTCAAATAGGTCTTATATAAATTGCTGTAACTCCCTTAATTTGGGAGGAACCGCCGCCCCGGGAACCTTTATTGGATAAACAACGCCTCTGCCATAGGTCAGCCCAAGTGGTTTGCTACGTTTGGTGATTTAACAGGGGTGCCGGGTTCATGGGGTGAGGTTTGTCTAGGTCTTGGAGGCGGATGACCAGGGCACACTGAATCCCAGGTTCCCTTCCACCCCTTAAACCCTTTTCCTTCCCAGAACTCTCCTACCCTTCCTTTCCTTAAAAAACTTTCCACACAGCATCCCCAAAAATGACATAGGCCCTGAGGAAAATTATTTTCCTCAGGGCCTATGTGACCTACTATGTGTGGGCCTACTCCTGTGTGGAGCTCACGTAAAAAAAAACTCTCATAGCGAAAAATATGTTCTGAACAGTGTTAGAAAGGCAATACACTACGCTTTTTATTCAAATCTTAAAAATAACCACCAAAAAGTAAAATGTACACTTTTATGAAACCAAAGTTAGATACGCCCC
Organism: Glyphotaelius pellucidus; assembly: GCA_936435175.1. NCBI lineage: Eukaryota > Metazoa > Arthropoda > Insecta > Trichoptera > Limnephilidae > Glyphotaelius > Glyphotaelius pellucidus. The sequence goes on along the minus strand of OW386544.1, from coordinate 13,293,976 downwards.
ATCTATGTTGGTTGTATTATATTGAATTCACCTATGTGACATTGAGATACAGTGTATTCATGCATTTTCCTACCTCTGTGAAGCAGGCAATTACTTCCGACGTGAGTGTTAGTGAAAGCCAACAAATATCATTCCTAGTCAAATCATATTAAAATAATTCACATAACTGAATTATTGTCGTATCTAAGATTTGATTCTGGCACGTATTAGTAATTTGCAAATTTATATTCATTGTTTGAACTTCCTTCCTGTGATACACATGTTGACATTGTGCACTTACTGCCTTGGCAAAGAATCATTAGTTTGAATGAAAACTAGTGTCGTTTTGTGCTGGACTTCGTGCAAGAGCTGCATTCTCTGAGTGAGTATTGTTTTGTTTTCACTTAGGATTTTGGAATTGCTGTGTAAACTGTTTTTGTGTCACATAGGGAAGAATTCAACCTTCCTTAATATACAAAGGGTAATATTCCCTCGTGTCTGGGGCTATTTACACGCCCCGACAAAAGTTTTGAATCGAAATTTAAAAAAAAAAAATATGTTGAAACTTTGAGAATTTTTATTAATTATTTTCACACGAAACAAAAAAAAAGTGAGGTGACAATGACGTTTATTATACATTAGCCTAATAAAATCTGTAAGCGATTTTACTTATTTTGGTTATCGGAAATTTTAGTTAAAAAAAAGTTTGGATGCAAAATTTTAAAATTTTTAATTATATAATTTGAAAGCGTATTTTATCACCTTTCAAAAAAAGTTTTTAGTTTTCAGACCTGTTCAGAAATATTACATTCATTTGTATTTTATTGTAAAGCGGAAATATTTTCATCATCTGAAAAATACGCCAACTTTCTGGAACCGCAATAATATGTGAATCTATTTTCTCTCTTTCTCCCGCTCTTACTGACACACCTCTTCGTGGATATTTATTGTGGGTTAAATATTTTGCCCAAAAAATTTCCCTCATAAATTACCATTTAGTTTAGTGCGTGCTGTACGTTACAGATAGCGCTATTCATTATTTTCCTTGAGAATACTTTGGTGGGCTTCCTGGAATTCTATAATATTTTTAACGAGAGTGTAACAGGTATAAATTTATCGGTTGACGTTGTAGTATCCTGAGAGCTAGTGATAAAAATTTATTACAAGTTGAAACCTAAAGTACATTTCAATAAAATAATAAGTATTATGCTTTGATAGAAAGCAGTTACTTTATGGTTTGATACTTCGATACTTTACCCTTCAAAAATAGGTCGAATTTTGTAAGAGGGTAAAAATATTTCCTCTTTACAATAAAATTCAAATAAATGGAATATTTCTGAAGATATCCGAAGACTTAAAACTGTTTTTGAAAGGTGATAAAATATGCTTTTAAATGTTATTATTTTAAATGTCACCTTTCAAAAACAGTTCTTAGTTTTCTGATAACTTCAGTAATATTTAAATAAAAGGAATATTTCTGAAGATATCCGAAAACTAACAACTGATTTAAAAGGTTGATGAAATACTCGCATGCATTCAAATGTTATTATTAGAAATAAAAATATAATTTGTGAAGTACTGAAATTTTTAATACAAAAAAAACTTTTAAAAATTGGTTCACCTTACATTTGCTCTAGCTTAAATTGTTGAGTAAATAAAAACGCATACACACTTTATTAGATAAATGCATTACGGTTACATCACTTTTTTGACATTCCAAATAAGAAAAATTACTAAAAAATTCCCTAGGTTTGAAAATTTTTATTTCAAATTGTGACTTTACGAAACATTGGTTTCGTAGAGTTACGCATTTAAATTTTTCTAAAGTTAATTTCTAGATTTGAACGCCATTAAAGTCATATTTATAATGATAATAAAGAAGATAAAACGATTTATATGAGACCCGTGTAAGCTGGGATAAATATGGTCTCAAGTGGTTCAAAGAGTTGAATCACCGATACAATTTTGTATTTGTTAGCGTTGCTTGAAAGATTTGGGTTTGTTTTGAACCATTTATTAGTGTTCATATTGTGTTGATACTGGTGCAGACTTAATAATTGATCTTAATATTTTAAAGCATAACTTGTGAAAAGTGTTTTTCACCAAAATAACTAAACTCGCGCCATCTATGAAAGAGTAGATATGAATTCTTTTAATTAATGAATGAAAACAATTACTTTGTTTTTAAACCCGAAAATTATTTCAATTATTTTGACCGACTTGTTTAGCTTAACACCATGAGGGTATATTAAACTAAATTAAAACATCTTCAATCCTTGGAAATTCACTTTGTGGTATCATTTTTTATTTGAATGAAAATTAATCATTTTGTAAAACACCTATTTAATCATATAAAATTTGAACGGTTTTTTTTAATTATTTATTCACCATCACATTTAAGCATCGTACTGGCATGTAGTTTTAACACGAGCTTCTGTAATACAATGACGTGATTAATAAATACAAACATACGTTATTATTATTATTTTAATCTGCTTTCACAGCCTACCTAAAATAAATTTTCTGTCTGAGGATTGACAAACTCTTATATTTAGTAAATCATCAAAATCACTAACTTCGGTTGTGTGTCTGTTCGCTCAAGTTCATTAGACGGCCGGCACAGTCCAGCGGTAAGGCTCTTGACTCGCATTCGGAAGGTCGCTGGATCGAATCCCTGCGTGACAAATAAATTTTATTTGATTTATTTGTGTTATTTCACAATTATTCTCGTTATTTGTTTTTGAGGTGTTATGCCGTGTTGCGCTACCTCCTCCTTCATCCAACGTTTCGGACAGCGTTACAGTGTAAATAACGAAAATACTTTTGGCCGTGAAAATCTAAAAACTTATCTCACGATTTATTAATTTAAAATAATATATAGTATACATGCGGCACGTTCCAGAGTGGAAGATACTCTCAGTATCGCCTTAATGTAAGACCACCATTCAGAATTGAAATGGCTTTAGCCGTGTTTGGTGACCAGATCTGAATAGCCAGATACTTCCCACCTTCCTCTTCCTTCCTTCCCATCTCCTTCCCCTCCCCACCAACTTTAGCCTCACAACATACCCCAATTGGGGATGCCGTAGTCTCACTGGCTCCAGGCGGGAGCAGTTGGGATTCTTGTGCGGTATTCATATAAAATATATAAAAATTTAAAAAACTCTGAAATTCAGTTTTGCTTTCAATTAAAGAAGCAACTACAAAAATGGAATTGATAATGTGAAAAATTAAAACCTACCTTTTTAACAAAAAACTATTTTTATTTTCGTCTGCAAAAATGATTATTATTTATTTGTACTTTTTTATAATAAATACACGTTTTTCCACACGTTTCAAAGTGTTACAAAGGAAAACAATAAGAGCTTTTCCTCACCATAGAGAAGCAAGGCTTTTGTGTTTTGTGAGCGCAATTTAGTTAAGTTGGAATTATAATATCCCGTGATTTATGAAGGGCCTGCGCTAGTATTTCATAATACTGTAAGTAATTTATGGATGAATTTAAATTAATTATGAGAAACTTTAGTCCATGATTTAAAGAACAAACCGAGACCTTTGCATTAAACTTGTTCTGAAAATTAAATAAGTCGGCTTTAGCAAGCTGAATTGATTTGGTAAATAATTAAGGCGATAAGACATAAATCATGACAAACTACCTAAATACAGGATGGGTCATTAATAATTTCCGAGAAAACATTTATATGTGTGCACATATATTATATATATTAAAGCTGCCATTTATTTGAAAGACGGGAATGGGTACCGCCGCCCCAAACCTTTATTGGTTAATCACCGCCCCTGCCGTAGGTCACCCAAGTGGTTCGCCACGTACAGGAGTAGCCGGGCTCATGGGTGAAGTTTATCTAGGTATTAGCGGCGGATGACCTGGACACACTGAATCCCAGATTCCTACCCACCCATCATATATTTTTCCTTCCTAGGACTTCTTCTCCTTCGTTCTTTTAAAAAGATCCCCCAGACAGCATCCCCAAAAATGACATATGCCAAGTGAAAAAATATTTTTCATTAGCGTCTCCTGTGTGGGGCTTGATTAAAAAAATAAAGGGCGTTCAAAGTTTTTCAAAAAACGAAAATTTCAGAATTTTATTTTCCTTTTTGGATTTCTTGTTCAGAATTTCATCATCATCATTTCATGACCTGCAAATCCTGATCCAGTAAAATCCTGATCAGCATGTGACATTTAAACAGTATACAACGGCCGGCGTAGTTCAGCGGTAAGGCTCTTGACTCGCATTCCGAAGGTCGTGGGATCGAATCCCGGCGTGGCAAATAAATTTTATTTGATTAATTTGTGTTTTTTCACAATTTATTCATTTAAAATATCGTATATTTGCAGCACGATCCAGAGCGAAAGATACTCTCAGTATCACCCTGCTGTAAGACCACCATTCAGAATTGAAACGTTGCTTGAAATGGCTTTAGCCGTGTTTGGTGACCAGATCTGAATAGCCAGGTACCTTCCTCTTCTCATCTCCTTCTCCCCCCCTCTACCTTCAGCCTCACAACATACCCCAATTGGGGATGCCATAATCTCACTGGCTCCAGACGGGAGCAGTTGGGTCTCTTGTGCGGTATTCATATTTAAAAAAAGTACAAGGTATTAAAGACAAAATCATCCCCTTAATTAGCGTGTTTAGCCGCCTTTCATATCTGTTGGCAAATAAATTTTTAAAAGGTTTATATCATAGTCTCGTAAACTCACATATAAATTATTTGTTTGAAATCTGGGGAAACGCATGTGAAAAATACATCAATGAATTACAGGTAATACAAAACAAGGTTATCAAAAAACTTTTTCACTACAAGCCCATAACATTCACAAAAAATTATATATGGAAACAAAACTATTAAAATTAAGAAAACTATTTGAATACAATACATTTCTCTTTATATACAAAATAAACAGTGAACTCGTACATACAAACACAGAATTCATTAAAACGTCGTAAGTACACAAACACTTTACACGACAATACGATAACATACATTTAAAAACCATCCACACTAACTATGGTAAACAATCCATTAGTTATGAGGGGGGCAACTTATACAATTGCCTCCCAAAAACATTAAAAACAAAAAAAAACTGGGTAAATTTAAAAACATTATTAATTTTTATTATTGATAAGCAAAGTATAGAATAACGCTGTATTGTAATATTTTGTTTAGTTTAATTATTTCTAGTTGAATAAGTGAAAATATAATTTTCTTTCTCCTGAAAAAGAAATTTAAAAAAAATTAAAAACAAAAAAAAAACATCATTGTAACAATGTAACATTAAAAACATCAAAATATCCTAAAAAACGATCATTGTTTCTTTTAAAATACTACGTAGATGTTATCAAATGAATTATACTCCTGTATATTTGTAATTTATTATTTTTGACGTCCGTTGACGTAATTATAATAATGCCAGATATGCCAATCTCACATCGAATACGGAATTTTAGCTTGGGGTAATGCTTATTCCAGTGCCCTCGATCCCATCATTAAAGCACAAAAAGTTATCATAAAAATTATTCTTAAACTGCCTCTTACTACCAGCACTGATACGATCTTCAATACTTTCAACGTTATGGACATTAAACAACTCTACGCAAGATCCATATTAGTTAATTTACACAAAAACAACAAAACATCATACAAAACAACACAAACAACGCACAATACCCGAGCCAAAAACAAAGAACTTCTCCAAACTCCTTTTTCCAAAACTACCTTTGGACAAAGACACTTCAAATACATAGCTTGCAAACTATACAATACACTACCAGCTACAATCAGACATACTGAATCCTTGACAAAATTCAAACAAGACGTAAAGAAATGGATTGTTAGTATTGGACGCCACACTACTGCAAACATCTGTAAAGTAAATCATTAATAGACAGTGAACAATTTGCATACGACCTAATCCATGTAAAATAACTTAAAAATAGAATCATGTCAAATTAATTAATCAATCCCATAAATAGATTTGACAGAATTTACTATACATCATCATTTACTGTACATCATCTCTTCCTACATTTACATAACTCTCTTTAAAGTGAACCCACACTTCCCATCACCTTTCCATTTTTATAGTATTCAATTGAATTTGTATGTTACTTAAAATATTCTTGTAATTTTAAATATGTACCTCTAAGCCTGTCTCAACACAGGTAAATCCTAGTGAGACAGGCATCAATTAAACCCTATGTATAACCCTATGTTTATAGATTAATAAAAAAATAAAAAAAAAATATATATATTTATATTATTTTTTTTTAAAATGAGGCAAAAATTACAACATTATGTAAGTCAGACGCCTCGATAAGATACAAGCAAAAAAAAATCTACTAAAAGCTTACCGTTAATAGCTCCGTTGCAACCCATATTTCTGTTACATTCGACGTTCAGGGAAAGAGGGACAATGAAGCTCTCAGCCTAGGACATGCGCTGAGCCTTAATAAAATCGGAGTTTAAAATTCAATAAAATTCTCTTCCATTCTCCATATAATTTACGTGCCTGCATTTATTTTCTGTCTGGCTGGTGTCACGCCTCTTAAAAGTCATACTTTTTAATATGGTGAGAAATATCTTCGTGTTCGTCGTGTTTAATGGAAAATTTTATTTCAGATGTTGTTCGCAAATCATCTGAATTTTGGAGAGAACCTAATAAAGGTCACAATTAAAAACGACCTTTCTTTGTGTTACTCGACTGAACCCAAGAAAATGCAATCAGTGTAATAAGTTATGTGGGCGTTTCTGTACCCATGGCAAATAGGCGGCAGTATTTCTAAATGTCAAAGAGATTTCTGTTTTAACACATCAAACAATAACTGCCATTCGATTCCTTATCTTTTGTGGATCGATTTCATACTTAATCACCTGTCGGATTTATTGCCTGTATGATTGTCTATGGCTTGCAATTGCTTTTCTACGGGCTGATGTGTCAGTTGTCAGCGCTGTCGCTGACTTCAACTTGTTTAAAACATGAAATGAGTAAGCATACATGATTATTTATTCATGTAACGTATGTTTAAAGTTGTATACCACGGATTTGACATTTGCAAAGTCGGCGACAGCGCTGATAGCTTACCAGGTTTGCCAATTTGCGGAGAACTTGTAGGGAAATTGCGGGAAATTTCATTCTCCTCAATTTGGGAAATTTGAACATTTATTGCGGTTATTTTAGAACATAAGCATTGGCAACACCAGATGTTCAACATTAGATGTCGCAAATCCGAACTTCGTAGACTATTTTATAACGATGTTAAAAATATATTTTTTAACGCAGAATTACTGATCAGCTGTTTACGGTTAAAATAAAGTCTTTTTTTCCATAGATATGCACATTTCGTTATCAAGTATACCACAGACAATATACAGAAATCAAAAATATTCTATGTTGACTCGAATAAGTACCTCTCACGGCAGTTTCAAAGTAACAAACACAGGATTCGCGCGGTTATAAACCTTACAATTTTTTAATATTTTTTTAATAATTTTTACAAATATGAGATACACGGTAAAATACAGGTTAACTCTTTGGATATACAGCACTACAATAAGTTTTAATGTCTCCATGCTAAAATTCGAAGGTATGATTTTTTTATGTTGGCGAAAATTTTGAAAACGATCTTCTGAAAATCTCCAGCAAACGGAGAAAAAAGTTTTAAAATGCGCTGTCGCTCCAGTGGTTAATCAAAAAAGCAAAATTTCATTTGATATTTAAATAATAAGATATTTGTGTCTGCCTAAATCAATAATAAAAGCAATCTCCATGGATAAAAATCTTCTTCAGAGTATTAATTGTGTTTTTATACCAAATTCTTTTTTGCTCTCAATTTATTCAAAGCGTTATTACGAAGTTCGTTGCCTTCATTACAGTTTTCACGAAGTTAAAGCGAGAAATAAAGTAATTATTATATCGTAAAGTATTGAGTCGTTGGAAATTGTTAAAGTTTGTAAATATTTTAAGGGTGGCAAAATTGTGTCTTGTCATCGTGTAAACGAAAAACTTTATAGATAAGGAGCACTTTATGATTATCGATTTTTCCAATTAAAGAAATACTGTAAAACAATAAGTAAGAGTGAAGATTATACTGAAATGTATAATATTCCTGTCCATTTCACAATTCAATTTTAAGCCGTTCAGATGTTGGGTTGTTTCAAACTTCGTCAAATTGGATTGATCGTCAACACAACGATCAGCGCCATTTTGGTTTTTTGACCTTCGAATTGTGATTATTTGCTAGCTAAGGGCCAAATTTTTCTGTGCCAGAATTTGAACAACACATCTATCATTTATCCATTTTGGGGGGCGGGTACGGGTACCTTTGCCGTAGGTCACCCCAAGTGGTACATTGGTGACTCAGCAGGGGTGCCCGGGTTCATGGGGTGAGGTTTGTCAAGGTCTTGGCGGCTGATGAGTCTGCCCACATGCTGCGTGGCGGGCCGGATTAAGAGAGAAGGAGGAGGTATTTTGATCTCTCCAGTCAGAATCCCTCGATCCTTCGCCTTGCACTGCAGTTAAAGGGATGGATTCATACGTACACTCTTGGACACACTGACTCTCAGATTCCTATTCACCCTTCATCCCTTTTTCCTTCCTAGAACTTTCTCTTCTTCCTTTCCTTAAAAAAAACTATTCACACAGCATCCCCTTAGATGACAAAGGCCGTGAGGAAAAATATTTTCCTCAGGGCCTCCTGTGTGGGAGCTAGTGTGAGAAAAAAAATGTCAAAGTTAAACTTCAATTTTTGTGAGTTATATTCAAGTTCTGTTTTTTACATCATCATGAACAATTTGCTTCACAGATCCGAAATAATAACTGAACTGGAATAGAACTTTTACAAAACTTGAAAATTAACTTTGAAATTTGATGAATCATTGAAACAACCCATCCTAAGATTCCGTTATAAGCGTTTAAAACGAAAGAGAAGATTACCGAAATTGGTTCGAAAGCGATATATGTAAATACGAATGATAAAGAGAAATATGGCAAAACTCTCTCGATATCTGAGTTTAACAGCATTTGAAGAAACGCACAATTTTTCAAAACGAAGAATTTGAAGAAATCAGATGTGTTTTTACGGAGTATGCTTTGCGATTTTTTTCTATCAGGGGAGTTTCATGTAGTTACTCTTTAACTAGGTATCAGATTATTTAAAAAAATATTTAAGAGCTTAAAAACTTAAGGTGTTCAACTCACAACATACTTCCCATAAATATGTCGGTAGAGATTCGGAAGCTCGGGAAAATCCTAAAAAAAATAAATCCCTCAGTACCTTCATGGTGATCCCGATTGTTTAAAATTGAAATGCCGCCGGCTGCGCATGGGTTACTTTTAGCCGAGTAACGTTTGTTCACGATCCCAATTTCCATAAGCCGCAAGAAAAGCATCCGTGTGCGGCCGGCTTAAATCCCGCATTCCGAATTTCCACCCTTTTATAACATAAAATTGAACACTTTAAGTTTTAAAATTTCTTAAAAATATATTTATTATTTTTAAGATAAATATCTATACATGTGCCATGCCGAAACGGTAATTATATGAAATTCGATTGATAGAAAAAAATCGCAAAGAAACATATTTTTCTATTATTGTAATGTATCGTGTCGTGTATTGTCGTGTCGGGTTATTATTCAATAATTAATATACGCAGTATTTAGGGAGCTGCTTGTAGCAAAAGAGACTCTCTACCGACGCGCGTCACCTTTTATAGCCTCTCGCAAGCATACCATCTCGCTTGCTCTCATATACATTCACACATACACCACTGTTATTTTACAAGTTATATATGTCTGAAAAAGTGCACAGTGCTTATTTAAGTGCTGTTTAAGACATTTCACACGAGATTTTAGGTCTGTTTTAAAACGAGTCATATTTTATTAAATGTTTTCACAATTTTTGTTTAATTATTATAGTTTTTTAATATTAGCGCGCTCCTTCTAACGTTCGTATTTATATATCTCCCCTTCTTCTTCTTTTTGAGAGCAAAAGAAATGTTGGAGACGCGACGACCGACGCGCGTCGTTACCACCCGGTACTTTATTATGTTTATGAAAGCATGTAGACGTTCAGTCGGGACAAGCACGTTTCTTGTGTAGTTTTTACACCATTTTTTTTTCAGCCCGATTCCCGTTTTTTTTTTAAATCTCTATTTTCATATATACGATTTCATTTGGCATCACTGCAAACAACACATGAACCATAAATATTGTTTGTTGTGATGCCAACTGAAATCGTTGATATGAAAAAAGAGATGAAAATAGCGATCGCGTAAAGCAAAAAAAAAATTGTGTTTGGTCTCCATACGGAAATCGGGCTGAAAAAAGAAATGGTGTAAAACCTACGTCAGACTTTTACGATTTTCCGCGAAAAAGTTTCATATTAAGCGATTACATATAATTTACATAATATTCGTATGCTTAGGTTTGGAGTACCTACTCAAAATGTATATATATTTTGAAAATAAATTATCGTTTTTTAAAAGAAAAATATTTGTCTACTTGACATTATACTCTAAGAACGGTTTGTTTCAAAGAATTTGGACAAGTATTAATCAAATTTCAATGTAAAAATGCAAGTCCTGTGAAAGATTTAATCAAGTTCTGTTTTTATTTTATCGTGGGCAGGTTGTTTATCAGTACTTGGAAAATAACAGAACTTGAATAGGACTTTCACAGGACTGGAATATCAACTTCTAAATTTGATAAATTGTTACATTTCTGTGAAACACCCGTCCTTAGTGTAAATAATGGGTATGAAAAAGGCAGGTTTATTACTTGAAAGAAATGTTATTAAAAAGTTGTAAGTTTTCATTTCAGTGATCGCTTACAAAGATTCTTTCAAAGATTATTTCGATCTGATAAACGCATTCACCGCCAGCCGTGAAAAATAAATAATACTGCTTCCCAGGGATTATACCGTATAAATTTATACCGTATACCAATCTACCACCATTTGAATTTTCTTTTGAAAATTAGATGAGTTGGTACCTACCAGGGGTTTTTAAAATGAGCTTCTGATTGCACTACTTTATACATTTTGGGTTTTCGAACACCTTAAATTCATTGAAATTTATTAATTTTAAGTTTTTTTCATATTTAACTAGCGAGTTTCCGGCATGCGTTGTTATACTACTTAATAAAGAAATTGATTCTCCCTGCGTGTCTTTTCCCATGCGTCCTGTTCCCTTGCTGCAACCCCTTCCTCTCCCGCGTCTCTTTCCCCCCACGCGTTCCCACTCTTTCGCCTTCTCCGCCTTCCCTCTCCCCACTCCCTTCTCCAGCTTCCCCCGTCCCGCGAATCCCCCTCCCGAGTTTCCCTCCCCCTTCCCGCATTCCATACATTCTAAAATTCAGTCCCGGGACATTCAGTTTTCTAACGGCTCGCGTACCACCTATGCAATTTTTTATATACATTTTATAATGCCAGAGCTCAAAGAAACCTTCGTGGGCATACACACATCAAATCCCCAAGTTTCGTAGCAATCGAATGAACGGTTAGCAACGCATAATTTCATGATGCCAGAACTCACTTTATATATAGAAACCATCGCGGGCATACACACATTAAATCCCCAAAGTTTCATCGCAATCGGATAAATGGTTAAGCAACATATTTTCATGATAACCGCATTTTTATTTAATTATTAAAGGGAAACGATTTTTTCATAAAAAAAAAGTTTTGCTGAGTAATTATTATCATTAGCTAGTAACGCGTAGCTGTTTCGCCTTCCGAAGGCATTATCATTCCTAGCCACTTCTAGACCTTCTATTTATATTGCATCGATTACTTCGATCGTCTGTAGGTGGCTTCATCACAGTTTGATAATTCGGAAAGTGAAACAGCTGTCACTCGTAATTATAATAACACAGCAGAATTTTATAGATAAAACTAGATATTATTTTTTATAAATTAAATGAAAATATTATTACATACAAAAATTAAAAAATTAAATTGAGTTCTACAAATTATATATTACCAGTTATGACTTTTGTGTTGAATTCACGTGAAACAAGATAGAAAGTTAAGAAAAAATTTCAATCTCGACCCCACGACTTCTGTATTTAGTGGCGCCATAATCCCACAGGCTGCAGATTGTAGTAGTCTTATGTGGTATTTGTACGAACAAGCCAACCTATGACGGTCAACCCAAAAACACCAAAATAATAGAGCGGGTCCAAAGTAATGGAGCTATCACCTGTAATCACATTCAATTCACGTGGTCACTTCTCGTGATGGAGAAACCTAATGAGTTTCAACTATGACCCGAACAAGTTTCAATTCTGAAACTGAAATTGCACTTGACAAGATTAATATTAACAAAATATTTTTTTTATCAAAGTATGTTTTTCGTTTTGCAGGATTGAGGTTAGGTTTCATCTGTTTTAACTCACACAAAATTATTTCAACAGTCCTTTGCATTTAATTGTTTTGTAACTGATCTGCTTGCAATACACACTCCAGCACTAACTAAACTAACTAACCATCACGCCGTTTCCCCGCAGGGGTAGGCAGAGAGGACGGACCGCCAAACAACTCGCCAAACAACTCCAGCACGACTAGTGGAAATCAGTTGAGACGCTACTATCAAAAACAATTTATTGGATTCACGACTTTTGGGCGGGCTGAAACTTTCACATCTTGTTTGCTTACTTGTGTATTCAATATATCATAATTTAATTATTGAAGTGAAACTTCTTTAACACCGTTATGATTATAAATTCGATGAAACGGAAATGACACTAAAAAGAGACACATTTATATACATCTATAGAATTAAGTCTGCGAGATAATGAAACCTTACCTACGAAGCGTCGCGCTGGCCGCATTGGCCGTTTTGATTATGAGCTCCCTTTTCAAGGCTCCTTTTGATTGTAATTCTGTGGGTGAAGCTTCGCTTCAAAATATTCTACCGCGTGTGAACTGCACTCGATTTTTTGTAGTTAAAGAATTATAAATATTTCCCTTTCTAACAAACTATTTAATTCAAATTTAAGTAATATTAATAAAACAATAATATTTTTTACATAATGCAGCGACAATATCTCATCATCAGTATATTAATACGTGAAGCAAAAACTTTGTACCCCTTTTTACGAAAATTGCGCGGACGGAGGAGTATGAAATTTTGCACACTTATAGTTTATATAGAGGAGGAGTGCAGAATGACAATATTTTTTAAAAATTATGCATAAAAATACATTAAATCAATAATAAAAATATTACACACACTACCATGTATTTGACACACACACAAACGCGTCTTTACTCTATTGTTTATTGTTAAAGTCTATGGTCAAATTGAGAATAGATTAATATTGTTTGTCTTTAATATTATTTGTCTATGGTCTTATTGAATGTCAAACACAAAAAAAACATTACAATTATGGTCGAATTTCGACCGTTGGGCGACCACTAGTCTTATTAATTATTCCAAATTAAAGTTTTAATAACTCTCCAATATTTGCAAATTCATTTGGCGGCGTCATTTTAATTAAATGAAAACTAATCACTTTCGTAAACAAAACTTATTTAATCAAAATTATCAACGTGCTTTGAAACTAATGGTTCCTTCGTTAAGATAAAATTAAAATAACAAAAATGTGTTTTTTTAATATATTTAAAGTTTGTAAGTGTTTTTTTTCGACGCCTGACTCACTTGGAAATGCCTGTGTCGACACAGACGTAAACGTACATCATAATTTTGCTCATTTTATAATCTGAACATAAAACTTTTTTTATGTATTCTGTTTCTATTAATTAAATAAATCCGTTTTGAATTTTGTGGATTTTTTAAATAGGCAATTCATCCTTAAGGAGTGCTTTATAAATTTTACAGATTTAGGCATGTGTTTTATTCATACAGTTTTTTGATCTACAGTAAGCTCATTTCTTGGGAAACTTTTTTGGTAGGGATAAGAGTAGACAAGAACTTATTCCATGTGTGTAAATAAGTAATATGTTTGTAAATCCATATTCCTATTTAATATTTTAGATGGGACTGGAGTAAACTAATATATAATCCTCTCTCTACATTTATCTTATCTTAATTGGTAAACATAAAATACATAAGTGTGTTTGCTTTTGAAATTAGAATATGCTTAGTTCCTACCGTAATATCATTTATCCAGTTCTTACCTCTTCTTAACCATCACCGTGCTGGAAAAGTATGTATTTATTTATTTACGCCTATTTAGGCTTTTACATATATAATATAACAATATTTACAAAATTGTACTCGTAAATAGTGCAGGAAACGACTGTTTAACACACTTGCACAAAAATAAATATAGAGTAAGAATATTATTGAATTTGATCCACACAGTATGTACGTAGGTACAAAATATAAAAAAAGCAAAATATTTTTTTGTTTTTCTTTCAGCCGACAAAATACTGTAAATGTGTTAGTCAATTTAAATAGCTTTATCAAAATATTCCCCTGCTTAATGAAAAAAAACTTCAATGAGGTATGCTTATATATTAAAATTGATGTACTAAATATATCAACAACATTAGAGTATTTGTTTCCTAGCTGTTGAATCCGTCGCATAGGAGTGTAATATTGGGAAGTTGATGAAGAATTGTTACAATAATATGGTAGGTACTGTCTTGTAACTGACCTGCCTGGAGTATGAAACGAGATTACATATAACAAATTAGGGGTATCACACATTGAATTTACGATTTTACATATACAAACAGGTTAAATCGGAAATGATTCTACGATCAGATAATTTTTTAAAATTTAATGAACAAAGTACGTTATCGTAATTTAAGCATTCTCTAGTAATGCCCATTTTAAAATTTACGTATCTTAAAAATTTATTTTGGATTCTTTCAATCGCACGTGAATGAACCTCATAATTTGGGAACCAAACCGTGGAATTATATTCTAAATGACTCCTTACTAGTATTTGAAATTTGGAACAATGGCAAAAAAAATATTGCTTTTGCATTTGTTTTTAAAACAGAAGAAGATTTGGAACTACCTTGGAAGCAATTTTTGGGTGTTTATCTTGTACATAATCTCTTTTTTAAATAATTAGAAGGAATTCGACCATTTCGGAAATATAGGAGATCATTTTGTTATGGCAATAATTACCTTGAGGCATCACGGTGAAACTATATAACTATATTGTAATTGTGATGTGTGTTCCTTCGCAGATCTACAGTGGGAAGTGATCGGTTATCCCCTTTCCTTGCCTGCTTTGTTTTTCCTACACATATTGTCACGCAATTCCAGCAAACACCATTTTGTACAGTACATTATAAATTCATCTGAAGCTGTAATTCGTTAGCAGTTTTGATTATAACATAACATATTGGTTCAGTTTAATGCCAATTGAAATTATTGAAATATAATTCTTAAATTTTAATACAAAAAAACAATACATTAAGGCCATGATAATCCGAAATAATGAAAAATATCTGGTCGGACTAGCGAAACGTTCGGATTGTAGTAGTATGTTAAATAGAAAAATGAAATTAAACCTCTAAACCATAAAACACATTTACTCAGTCATAAACTGATCTCTTTTAGTCTAGCGGATTATATTTATTGACCAAGAAAAACCTTTTTTCCCTCAACTTATGCAACAACGTCTTTGTCGTTTTGGCGTAGGAACCATATTTTTAATCTAAAACTCAGAATAGCATGAACATGGTGCAAGAGTTCTTAAGTAACTACAGAAAATATGCTTTAGCGACCTCGTTATGAAGAGAGAAGGGTCGTTCGGCAGTTTGGATTACAGCGATGTTCGTATTAGCCTGGATACGAATTAACGAGGCTCTACTGCATTCGTGAATTCTTCCTTTTCAGTACTTACACATAATAATTTGCTTATGTCCGTGGCCACGAATACTACGAATTAAGTGATTTTCAGAAGTAATAAAAGTAAACTTTTCATTTTTATCCAAATTAAATACGTCAAAACTCTAAATGTGTACCCTGTGTACTAAGTATACACAGAAGCTCGAAGGATTTGCTGGTACCGTAAGGTAAGGGATAAATGCATTACGAATATTTACAAAAGGTATTAAAGCTGGAACCAGGAATTTTCCAGCGTTCTTTGAAAGCTGATGAAGTATTATTGAAAGAGCTTTCCGCTTCTCAACTCTAAACATGAAGTCAGCGTAACTAAATCCATGGATTTTCGTATTTTGATAGCTATTACTGGGGCGGGGAAAAGGAGAGAAGGTTTCTTTGAAAACGTTTCTTTAACACCTTTTGCGTTTCGACTGTGATACCTGCCAACCTGACATCAACTTATTAAAAATTGTTTCAAGCTGTTACTGTTAAATTATTCAGAAAAATTTAAATCTTTAGCATGTGTGATATTCATAAAATGTTTTTAATTAGCGTATTTAATAAAATTTATGTAAATAGCATTATTTAAAGGGAGCTAGTTATATTTGTGAAAAATTATATTACATAAGAAATATCAAATTTAGTTTATTAACAAATTATGCGTGATAATTCGCTGCAATGTTTACAAATAAGACATTTGATTTATATTTTTCTTAATATGTGTACATTTTACGCAACAATCCTCAGAAACTATAATAATACGGGTTGTGCCTTGTTTGGTAACTAACTGACCATCACGCCGTTTCCCCGCAGGGGTAGGCATAAAGGACGGACCGCCAAAAAAACTTGGTCTCGGCACACATCATTTGCCTCAAAATTCATACATCGTCTCATAAATGCTCTTTTGTTATTCTGATTTTTGACGAGGCCCGATTCAAGTATCTGATTCACTCGGTCGTGCCATGTCTTCTTCGGACGTTCACATTTGCGTCATATATTATTCTTACACTCCTTTCCTCGTGCATTGAGAAAGGGAGCATTGCTCTCGAAATATGTCGGTTTTAAAGAAATTAAAAGTGGTTAAAACAAAGAAATCATTTAATTTATAGTTAAGTCTTTTGATCGACTCCGAGATATCAGAGACCGACCAAGTTGCTCTATAAGATAATTCACAGTGTTATTGATAGCCTACAATATACTATACCTACAAAATATTCATTTCAGATGTCGGTTAAGAGTTAGCCGATCTCCGGATACATTTTATATTCCTAAGAGCAATACTAAAGGTCTTGAAAGGGTTTTTAAATGAAAAAGCTGCAGCACGTTTAATAAGCTTACGTCCAGACATCGATGTATTGATAACATGAACCTCACCATAATCACAACATTCGATCGAACAAGTTTAACCGAAAATTAAATATTTCAATGATTTTTTTTAGCTCATCACATTACCTCGTTTGCTTTCAGCAGTTTGATATTAATAAAATAACTTTTTCAGAGATATTATTCATATCCATTCCAAATTTGAATGTTTAACTTGGAACTATTTCATAAAACACTTTTTGCATGTTGAAATAAGAAGATGCACTTAATCAGAATTATTTATATAAAGTAACTTTATTGTTGTGTATTTTTCTTTTTTCTGTTACTGTCTTAAATTTTAATATACTTATGTTGTTGTTTTATTGTTCAATGACATAAATATTCTTAAAACTGTTATACACGATTTTATAAAGACTGTTTACAACGCTATTAAAAAAATCGAGTGCAGTTCACACGTGGTTGAAGTGAAACCTTTGCCCACACATTCTCAACCAAAAAGAGCCTTGAAAAGTGAGGTCACAATCAAAGCGGCCAATGGGCGCAGTTTGACGTAAGTACTCTAATGTCCCAGTTTCGTAAGTACTCTAATGCGTCATTTCCGTTTCATCCGATTTTCAAATCAAAACGGGACTAATGAAGTTTTACGTCAAATTATTACGTTGTCTATAATTTTCTAATATTTTTGTGAAACCGTTTCTATGTGGTGTTTGAAACTATTGCGGTTGCTTTCTCAAAGATACTGAAACGCTGGTAGCTGGTGCTTTATTTACCGATTCAAATGCTTCTGTGCTCTGTGCATTATAAATTAATTCCACTTGTTGAATCAGAAATCAGCTGCATTCTGTGAGTGAAGCACGAACTGTTCTCTAAGCTGAAAGTAAAGTTAATATTTACGTTCTTCTCTATATTCTGACGTTTTGTCCAAATAAAAAAACTCGTCTTATCTTTGCTGAAAATGATGTTAAATTCTGACATCATGAATTAATAATATGGACATTATAAAATTTCAAACTGCACTTCAGAGGTTCGGAATCATAAGTTTGTGAGAAGTGTTTCAGGTGTGAGTTTTTCTTCTTCTTCTTTGTAAACTAAGCCTTCTCCTAGGCCGACCTCAAATGTCTCTTGTTTTACCTATTATTGACGGCTCCCACCCATCCAAGGCTGGTAAATTTCTTATGGTCGATACCCCATCTACTTTGCTGGTGAACTTTGACTTTTTTAGTAACCAAGTTTGCCATCTAGTAAGTTCACGTAATATCGTGCATTCGACTTTGGTCATGAAACATTCTTCTCATTAGTAGAAATAAAGATCTGCAAGAATCTTCCCAAAATAAAGTAGTGGAACACCCCTCCAGGAAAACAAAGGGTTAACCTTTGTTGTTTCATGTTTCTTCACTAAAAACCTGTCTTATTGCACCAAATATTGATACCACCGATCCAATCTGTATGCATGCATTTTTCTAAAAATCTCCCACTCCCCCTAGAGCAGTGATAAGAAACCGGCGGCATGTCCCGCGCGAGTCCATTTTATGTGGCCCGCGAGCCCTTTACTTAATACTTTTCAATTGGCTAAATGAAATATATAAAAAGGCGGTAAAGAATACAGTTTCTCTTGTTTAGCAAAAAGTTTAGCGGAAAACTTCAGTCTTTTTACAAAATTCTTCAGCGGCTCAAAATAACAAAACTTTTTGACATGTGTAAAGACAAAATTTCGTGGTTCCGACCTAAAATGTTAAATAAAAATCACCTTCGTAGAGCAGCGCTTTTCTTTTTCGTTATTTGTTTTTGGGGTGTTATGCCGTGTTGCGCTACCTCTTTCTTTAGCCAACGTTTCGGACGGCATTACAGTGTCCATCATCAGGGCAGAAAATAAATATCGAAAATACTTTTGGCCGTGAAAATCTAAAAACTTACATGAACGTTTTTCTTGTTTGATCCATATCAGAGGTTTTCGTTCCATAAAATACCACAAATTTTCTTTACTAAATTTGGTTCAAAATTCAGAATTGAAAGTAGGTATTTTTTTGATGTATTTAATATTTCGGAATGATAAAAATTGACAGCATTTATTGGTTTGGTCTTGGAGATAAAAATTTTCACCTGCGGCCCATTTTTTGTTTTGTTCTTGTTTTGTTAGAAATTAACCTTTTTTGAAAAAACACACACAGTACATAATTTTGTTATGCGAGACCCAGTAAATTTAACTACCCTACTACCCTACCCTTGCGTCTCGCAAACTTATTGAAAATTGATGAATTGGACCTCCTGCTAAAAATATTGATCATCACTATCCTAGAATTCCACCAATTTATGTATTTGTTTTTTTTTCATTAACTCCATAATGTGTCTAATGTGTTTTTCCACTTTTCTTTGTACTGATGTAAATTTATCATTACTGTTTGTTATATTTTTATCTCGTTGTCTCCCTCTGTAATTATATTAAAGCATGCACCACGTGTTTCTTGTTTAGTATTAATTTGTACTCTGATGATGCTTGAGCAAAGCAAAACCGGTTGATAAATAAATTAATGAAATCTCGTGACTGTACACAAAAGAAGTGAAGTTGTATTAATTATTTTTATATGAATCAACAAAAACATCAGATTACAATAATATTTAGGTCAATTGTCTAATAAAGTTGATGTGTTTTTTTCGTTTTCAGTAATTTTATTTCAGCGTTAAGACGAAAAAACGTAGAGTGAGTCATTTAAACAAAACTTTTCATATTTGTATTTAAAATTAAAATATTTAAAAAATTATGGGTTTTTTAACAGTCAAATTTGAAAGCGTATTTAACAAACTTTCAAAAACAGTTTTAGTTTTGGGATACGCTTAGAAAAATTCCATCCAATTTTGGAGGCGGAAATGGGTACCGCCGCCCCGGGAACCTTTATTGGATAATCAATACCTCTGCCGTAGGTCACCCCAAGTGGTTTGCTACGTTTGGTGATTTAGCAGGGGTGCCCGGGTTCACGGGGTGAGGTATGTCTGGGTCTTGGAGGTGGATGACCAGGACACACTGAACCCCAGATTCCCACCCACCCCTTAAACCCTTTTCCTTCCCAGAACTCTCCTCTCCTTCCTTTCCTTAAAAAACCCTCCACGCAGCATCCCCAAAGATGACGTAGGCCCTGAGGGAAATTATGTTCCTCGGGGCCTCCTGTGTGGAACTCATGTAAAAAAAAAATCCTTTGGATTTTATTGCAAAGCGGAAATACCCACAATTTCCTTTAGACAGCCTCCTTTAGAAACATAACTGTCTATATGTCAGAGGCCTGAAGGGTTAAACTCTTTTATACCTACGGTAAAAGCCAAACTTATGGTTTAATCAAATACCAAAATTGATTAAATGCTTAACCTATATCAGGTGCCAGTCAACGTTATCATCGTTCAGCTCGGCTTTCACCTACTTGAGTTGTTGATATGTACAGTAGGTAGCGCAGGGATGATACGAAAACATCGATATAATACCTTTTACAATTAATTTGCATTATATGCAAATATCAAAATGTTACATGGGTCCATCCTCAAAATATCCTCGACAATGTAGGGTAGCCATACTCAAATTGCGGCCAAGGTTTTATGAATAAACATCTGGTAATTTACATATAGATATCTCAACAACTAAAATCACACTGCTTTTGAAATAAATGCTAGACGTTTTTAGATTTCAGATATTTTTTTATGTTTTTACACCAATAGTTCTGTGAGCAAGAAACTTTCTGTAATTTTGATTACTGCTTCTTGACGGCTCTCGTAACATTCAAAGCTCATGCGCTCTGGCGGAATAAAACAGTACTTTCAAACACGGCTACCAGGACTTGACAGGATTGACTGGATACGGAACACACAAAAAAGTTTTTCAGGCAGACGAAATGCCAAGGGTCATTTACGAGGAATATATTTACAAACGTGACCATACATCCTGTCCAGTTGAACGACGGCTACACATTTTAGGTGTCTTTGCTCTAGGCCAGCGGTTGTCAACCTTTTTGAGCCTGCGTTCCTCTTGACTCTTACTACAAATTTGTTGAACCTTGTACCCTCTATCCATCTTGTGCACACGTGTAATGAAAAGCATATATCATTTGTTTTTTTATACTCTTATAAAATTACTACCTGAATTTAACAATCAAGTCACACAAACACAATTAACTGCAATTTTAATTAAATGTTTCACTGCAAAACGTTGAGCTGAGTTTTAAAATCTTCATTTGTGCCACGATATTGCATACCCCAATTGTCGCTTTGCGTACCCCGAGGGGTAGGTATACCACAGGTTGAAATCCGCTGCTATAGGCCTTTATTTAGATAAACGTACATTCAATTTATTTTACTAGTGGTCGCTCAATGGTCGAAATTCGACCATAATTGTAATATTTTTTTTAATGTATTTTTTGTGCATAGTTACAAAAAAAATATTAGCATTCTGCACTTCTTCTCTATATAAACTATAAGTGTTCGAAATTTCATACTCCTCCGTCCGCGCAATTTTTTTAAAAAGGGGTACAAAGTTTTTGCTAAGATTTTTTTATAATTTATTTTTAAAATCTACAAATATGTTAAAAACGATGAAATTTAAGTAGATTTACGATCTTTAAACCGTAGTAGGCAATGTATATATTTTGGTATAAATATTTAGAGTTACGACTTTTTTAATGAGGAAGTGAAATGAACACATTGGAAACTTCTATCGCTCAAGGAGTTTTTTTTTAAATACGCTAGCGCTCGAGTGGTTATGATAGATTCATGTTTTTGGTAAGTACTGTACGCAAGCACTCAAAGCTATAGCGATAATTTGGGTTTTCATTATTTAAAAAAACCTGCCCCGAATTTTACTCCCCTTCTGAAATTATGTTGAAAACTTTTTTTAAATGTTCACTATTATTATTTTTGACTTTTAACATTTTAAATAAAAAGTACGATGATGAACGATTACTTATTTGTGTTTGCAATAAGAACTCCCCCATCTCTACACGCCAAATTCCTTGAGGAAAAGCGTTAGAGAAAAAAGGAAATAGCAGGTATATCGCCTTGTAATATTGCAAACATGAATGCATCATGAAAAAAGAGTTGAGTATGGCTAATGCGGAGGTGCGAAAAAGTATGCGAAAAAAAAAAATCACACAATCAGAGGAGGTGAAAATTGGTCAAAATTAGTCATGAATTGGTTCACAAGTAGACAAGAATAGAAAACAAGGTAGACATTTAGACGGTGGGTTGACGACATCAAAGCCTTAGCAGGTGGTACATGGACAAGAGTAGCTAATGATAGAGAGAAATGGTGACAGTTGGAGGAGGTCTTTGTCAACTAGTGACATACAGACAGGGAGTCGATGCATGATAAGTGAATATATATGTGAAAAATTTATTATAAATAATGTAATAAAAAATACGAGTGTGCTTTAGACCACACTACTGTAAGTAAAATCTCACCGCTCTCTCTTGCTCCTACAGTGTGATACAGACAATAGGCCTGCACTGTGTCTTAGATATACGAAACGTAACTGGCTATGAGAGAAAGAGAGAAAGAAAATGTGTGCTCGCACCTATCTCTCTTGCTCCTACAGTAATATACGAAACATAACTCTCTCTTTTTCTAACTTCACAAACTTACGATCACACTTTTCGTAACGCTCTTGTTACGCATTCACCAGCTTACTCCCCCAGGCAGGCGTGCGTAAAGAAGTTTTACTTCAAAAAAATACACCAAAACCTTGAAAACAACGAATTTAGGCTTCCGATGTTAATCGATGCTGGTAATAAATCCCTCCCTAGCAGCTATTTTATTGACTACTCTAGTAAATAAAGTGGGATATCTAACGGATGTGAACGTTTTAATATGCCAAAGGTTTTATCGGCGGATTAAGTCATTGGAATGGTCGCCAACAAGGGGGCAATTGCCGAAATAAACGTTTATAGCTTTTAGCGTTTATTGCCACTTTGGAAGTCATTCAGAATTGATATTTGTTTATTAGCCGCACGCGTCACCGACCTTTACGGTGTTGATTTGATTTTACGCAATGGACAGAAATAGAGTAGAGTGTTGTGTGATCAATAATGGTTAAATTCGTAGACCAGTATTCCGTTAGTTCATTTCTTCAACATGTGCTGTGAAAGCTGTACTACATTATTACTTTCTTATCATCACCATTAAGTGTCGTCTTCGTGTTGAAGTAAGATGAACTGTGCATAGAACTTCTGCGTTTGGCTTCAATCAGGCTTTCAACATCACCACCTTTCTAGATTAAAACATCTTACACGGTAAGTGATTATTAATTTAATTAATTTTCTTCGTCTACATCAGTGATTCCCAAAGTGGTCCAGGTGGACCCCTAGGGGTCCACGGGTAACCTGACAGGGGTCCACGTAGCCGCGATAAAGAAATGGGGGTCCACAAATTGTAGGTGGGGGTTCACGAACTGGTTTCATAGCGACTGGCGTGCAGCGCACGTTGTTGTACCGGTTATGCGTGAGATCTTAAAACGCCCAGCCAGGGCGGGGCGTAATGGGATATGGGTTTACTGTACTGGAATGGTCGTACATACATACGTCCCCATACCATATCCCATTATGCCCCCTCCGTCGTAGCAAACATAATCTCGAATACAGCCCCCGTTTGAAAAAGTCGTAGATCCGTTGAAAAGGCACTGCTCCGTTGCGACAGACCACATCTCGCCATTCAATATTCATACATCGCGTGTCGAGTTTTGCGAATATGGTAGAAATGTATCGGCAGAGGGTCCACCGTGACTAGTCAAATTTTGGAAGAAAATAAGGTTTGAGAACCTCTGGTCTACATGTTACGCGTTAAACCCATATTTTTCATTTCAGAGACCAACTTGGATAATTTTTTGATTCTCAAACAAACAATTTTAAATTTTTTATCAGAACAACTCTGTTTCATATCTTTTGAAGGTTATTCACATCAATGTAATATATCATTGAAGAAGAAGATAACACTTATAATCTAAACGAAAATATGAAAGAGAACAAGACACAGAAAAATAGAAAAATATAACAGTCGCAACCGGAACACGAATCCAGAACCTCTTATCTAACCGGGACGGGCGCCTTTAACAATTCGACCCTTGATACCTTTCATCAAACCTTCATAATTCGCTTGCTGAGGATTTTAATTTTTTTTTTTTAATTTTAAATATATAAACGGCTATACTGCCTTTTATAAATAAACATATAATAGAGTACAAAAGTCAAAAAAATAATATCATTACATAATAGTAGTTTTAAACTTAAAAAATAACATACAATTATTTTGTGTATCACAACAAAAAATAACAGAAATAAAAATGAGAAATATCATCATTTCATTTCAACATGTCCATATTGCGTATATAAAGTTACATTATGGAAAAAATAAAAAAACTTAAAAACTGAAACCTAAAAATAACATACAATTATTTTGTGTATCACAACAAAAAAGAACAAAAAAAGAACAATGAGAAATATCATCATTTCATTTCAACATGTCCGTATTGCGTATATAAAGTTACATTATGGAAAAATAATTTTTGAGTGCATATTTATATTGCGCTAATTTTAAGAAATAAATGTCGCCGATGTTAGCATATTCATTTCCCAAAATGTGTAATCGAATGATTGGTGAGTAATAATGTGATAATGTATGTGTGTTATTATAGTAGAACGGTAGAGTCAGTCTATTGTTAGCGCGACCAGGGCAATGAAATCGTATTAGTTCTATTAAATCAGGGGTATCCAAGACCGAGTGAATTATTTTGTATAATATTAATAGATCACAGATTTTTCTGCGATCTGATAAATTTACGAGATTAGTCCAGTTTAATAACAAATTATAGTCAACGGATTCTCTTGGAATACGTAATTTAAAATTAATATACCTAAGGAATCTATGCTGGACTTTTTCAATCGCTTGAATATGGATATTGTAATGTGGAGCCCAAATCGTAGAGTTATATTCTAAATGCTACTCACTAGCGTTATGTATAAAATGCGAATAGTATCAATGTTACAAAATTGTTTGGTTATTCTAATAATAAATCCTAAAATCTTCATTGCTCTATTAATAATATTAGTTATATGGCTAATAAAAAATGTAAGTTTTGAGTTAAAAAATAATACCTAGATCATTTATTGTTTCTACTGAGTTTAATATAATTTTGTCAAGATTGTATTAAAAAATGATCGGTTTCTTTATTTTATAAAATCTTATTATTTGACATTTACTAATGTTAAGTGCCAGTTTATTGCATATACACCAATTAAACAAGTTGTTTAAATTTTTTTGTAAAATTATGCAATCAGAAATATTTTTAATTTTTTATATAATTTTAAATCATCAGCAAATAACAGGATATCGACATCGTAAAAAACGTCTACAATCTCATTAATAAATAAAATAAACAGTATTGGTCCTAAATGGGAGCCCTGTGGCACACCACTAGTGGCAGAAAAGGATTGGTTTGTACTCCTGTATTTTTATTTTTTTTAAGCTGCGAATGCAGTATTTGTTAGTTCATTCAAAATTCAACCAATTATGATGTTATTTTATCTATAGATAGATTAAGCCTTGTGTATTTTAAAAATATTTATAACAATTAGTTTGAAATAAAGGAAACCAAAATAAAATTATTTTAAGCTTAAAAACTTTTATTTCTCAACACGAGTTTTTGTGGACATAGTAAAAACCAATCCTCTCAGTAAGCGAATTGTCAATCTTATAAAATAACGTCTCCCAGTTGATGCTTTGTCGCTGTTAAAATATTTGATAAATAATTTCATAATTTGTCCCCGATAAAGTTAATCGCCTTCTGACCCATGGATGGTCATTAAAGAAATCACTGAGAAAAGAACGTCGATCGAAATTGTATTTTTTAAACTATTTTAATTAAGACACGATGTAATCGTTTTCTGTAAAACATTAGACTCAACACTCGTGATACATGAAATGCTAAACGTCCTCCTCTAATGCGAGCTTTTCACGTGATCCGGGCATCAGAAGGAGTGAGCACGTCCCTTGCAAAGCCGGCGAGCTTTATTGCGGATCCAACCAGCCGAGATCCGACATGTTCGTTAAATTTCACTCTTGGCAGAGGTTAACGTAAGATGAGTAGATTAATTTAGCGTCGTTACCTCCGAACAGACATTCCCTAGAAGGAAGATTAATAATAATAATAATAATGGTTAATTTCAGAATGTATGCAGGGGTCGTGCAATGCAATACATTTCATATTTCAAAATATCACAAAAAAAATTAAACAAATAATAAAAACAAGTAAATAACGATACACGAGTAAAATTTTATATTTGGGAAGTATGTTTACGAGAGATGGAAAGACTGATAGAGATATCGAAAGACTGGTAAATACCGGTAACTCCATTAATGGAGGATGGCGCCAACAAAAATCTGTCAAAAGAAGCGAAGCTAGCCGTCCATAATGGAGTGCTGGTACCTACCCTGATGTATGGCAGTGAGGCATGGAACTGGCAGAGAAAGGATGAAAGTAGACTGAATGCTGTAGAAATGAGATCCCTGAGACGTATGTGTGGTAAAACCATGTATGATCGTGTGAGAAACTGATGTAAGCGTTATGAGTAAGATTAAGAAAGGGACGCTCAGATGGTTTGGGCATGTAGAGCGAATGAATGAGGAAAGGAGTGTAAGGAGAATATATGACGCAAATGTGAATGGTAGACGAAGTCGGGGACGCCCGAGGAAGACATGGCACGACCAAGTGAATCAGATACTTGAGTCGGGCGATGTCAAGAGTCAGAATAATAGAAGAGCATGTATGAGACGATGTATGAATGTGAACGAAGCAAGGAGTGTGTGCCAAGATCGAGTTGTTTGGCGGTCTGTCCTCTCTGCCTACCCCTGCGGGGAAACGGCGTGATGGTTAGTAAGTTAGTTAGTTAGAGTAAAATTTTTAAAAAATCAGTGTGCAATTCACACGCGGTAGAAGTGAAACCTTCAGAAAACTAAAGTAGATAAGAGTAGAGTAAGAGAGGCCATGAAGCACCGCACAAATAAAAAATCGAGTGCAATTCACACGCGTAGAAGTGAAACCTTCACCCATACAATTTCAACCAATAAGATCCTTGAAAAGTGAGCTCATAATCAAAGCGACCAATGTGGCCAGCGCGACGCTTCGTAGGTAGGTACCGTTCATAGGTTTCATTCTGTCTCATTCTCTCGCAGGTTAAATCCTATAAATGTATATATTTGTCTCTTTTTATTGTCGTTTCCGTTTCATCGAATTTCAAATCACAACGGTTGGTGCTAAAGAAGTTTCACTTCCAAAACGAATAAGCATGAAAAAAAAATAAGAGAAATTAAACTGAAAAATAATAAACACAAAAATGAATGCGAGCAGTCGCTCATGGATGATATTTGACCGTCTCCCGTCTTCAGAGGACCATCAGGAGGGATTCCACCTAGGCAGTCATTGCAGAATGCATTCTTCGATTAGCGTAGTCCATAAGGGACCATCCATAAATTACGTCACACGAATATCATGATTTTTTTACCCCCCCCCCCCCCCCCCCACCCCCCCCCGTCCCCGTCCCTGTCACACATCGTCACATTTGTGAGACCCCCCCCCCCCCCCTAGTGTGACGTCACATAATTTCCAAATCACATCAATTTTTTTTTGCGTTTTAATCATTTAGATTTTTGATGTTACATCACAGAGCTGATGGCCCTCCCATATCCTTTGTCACACAATGTCACATATATCTATCCCCCCTCCCCCCCCTTAAGGCCGGACGTAATTTATGGATGGCCCCTAAGCTTCCCATGCGTTGGCGGAGAAATGCTCTGAGAGTGCGCACTCGTTCTTCCAGGAACATTTCCGTAGTGCTGCAGTATCTCGGTAGGCGGAATGATATGCATTATTGTAGGCGACTTTCAGCTTATGCCATTGGGATGCAGTATAATAATCTACCGACAGCTCTGTCGTGTACAGCAATGTGCAGAATGCGTACGGTATTATTTTTACGTTTGGGCTGCAGAAGTGAAAACGCCTTGACAGCAAACCAACAAAAGATACAGTGGGTAATATTCTCAAAACTAATAATTATTTTGACGAATATCGAAACTAAAATTAATCAAATATCGAACGCAAAACGAATTTACGTGAAACTTTGCACGTTACTTGGAGAGTATCTTTAAAATTATAAATATATTTTCGCAACAAAATGTCTTGTTTCAACTGAAGCAAACTTTCGAAAGCACTTACGAAGTATTCTTTTTTCAATGTAGATCTTCTTGAAAATTTCCATTAAAATTCACCTCGGCAGATTCTCAACTGGTCGTTGACAAAAGAAACTCAATTTCCAATTAGCGGCGTGCATAACTAAATAAAACATTATAAAGTTAAAGGGAATAATGTCGCTATTGCGTAAAGTTGCTCGATATCGGATTTATCGTTGCTTTTACGAGGATGTTTAAAGGTTTACGTCGAACCGTTTACGACGCAATAAATTTTATTGTAAATTAAAAATCGGACATTTTATTGCGATTCTTGGTCGATTGATTTCTGATTCTATCGTTAAAAATAGGCACAGGGATTTCCAAAGATGCTCACGTATGTTAGTGTATTTGACTACCTTCATGAGATACCGGTTAATATTTTGGATGCGAGGTACACAATTCATTTTTTTTTATATGAATACCGCACAGGAGTCCCAACTGCTCCCATCTGTAGCCAGTGATACTATGGCATCCCAAATTGTAGTATGTTGTGAGGCTGAAGGTAGTGGGGGGGAATGAGATGGGGAAGAGGAAGGTGGGGAAGTTCCGGGCTATTCGGATCTGGTCACCAAACACGGCTAAAGCCATTTCGAGCAACATTTCAATTCTGATTGGTGGTCTTACACCGGGCGATACTGAGAGTGTCTTCCCCTCTGGAACATGCCGCAAAAATATACGTATCATTTTTAAATGAATTAATTGTGAAATAACACAAATTAATCAATTTTTTTTTGCCACGCCGGGTTTCAATACCGCCACCTTTGGAATCCGAGTCAAGAGCCTTACCGGTCGACCCCGAAATTTCATGGCTTAGAAATATTTCAAAAGTTTTAATTAAACACTGCAAGTAGAACACGTATTTGCTTTTGAAATAATCTATTTTTTTTATTTGTCTTATTATTAGCCCAGAAAATTAAAGTATCAGGCAAATAAAAATGGATTTAATGTTCAAAATCTCATACTTATGAAACCCTTTTCGATTATGGTTTTATTGCATAATGTGGAAAATTATGTTTTTTTAAATTTGTGCCTGAACTTCGCAATATAAAATAAAAAACACACTTTTCGGCGTCTTTTTTTTCTGGCGTGATTCAAAACAAGAGGTTGGTGTTAAGCGGGAAATTTTACCTTATCGCCATCTATATAAGGAGTCTTATTGTAAGCGGCCCAATTCTAAAAATTGCCAGCTAAACTTTGAATCCAATCCAATATTAAGTTAAATCATGCTTTCATATTATTAAAAGTGCTTTGCCCTTTTACTTTGCCCTTCGCTATTCTTTTGAACAACAAAAACGTATCTTCTTTATTTAAATTATCAAAAATTACATCTCCTGCCCGCTTTTAATACAGTTAATTATCAGACTAAATATAGATTATGTTTTGATCTGAAATATAAATTCTTAGAAAAATTAATAATTCTTAATAATTCCGTATCTCCAGTAAACTTCTCAAATCTAATAAATCCATGAATTTGTAATACTCATAGCTACCCGAAATAAAATACAATACTTTATATATTTTATCTGAAGCCACATAAAGTCAGCATGGGTGTGAAAGGGAACAATTTGAAAGTATGTTGCCTGTTTTATGCTGAAGATTCGGTGCTGATTTCTTACTTAATGGAAGATCTATATATATCGTTATCGTTATATCGTACCCAGGATGAACAAAGTACATACATAGCTAACTAGCATTGATCCTTTTACGTTTTACTAATTTGTTTCCTACCTACAAATACTACTGAACTGGCGGCCGGGCGCATACATCCGATTTTGCTTTCCGATTGTCTGATCAGACGATTTTATCGTATCAGATGAGTTTGTCTCAGTCGTTTATGACCTTTCTAGCAAAATACTATAATCAGCACAAAGTATAAACAATGGCCCAATTTATTTATATACAGGCCAAGTCCTTAATTTACCTAGCATGGTACTTATGATTCTCGTGATACTTACACAAATTGAAATTTATTTATTGTTATTAAGTTTAATTTGTAGAACTACATATTAATTTTAAGATTTTAATTTGTATATTCAATAATAATTCAATTTGTAAGGCGGGAATGGGTACCGCCAATCGGGAACCATTTAATGGATAACCAACACCCCTGTTGTAGACCTCCCCAAATGGTTCGTTACGTTTGGTAAATTAGCAGGGGTTTCCGGGTTCATGGAGTGAGGTTTGTCTAGGTCTTGGTGGCGGATGACCTGGACACACTGAACCCAAGATTCCAACACATCCCTAATACGTTTTCCTTCCCAAAAGGTGTGAGAGCTATTTTATTCAATTTATAAAAACGGTTTATTTATTCAAACATGTTCTGCCGTTAATTTGTAATATTACGCATGACGGCTGTTTCGCCTTCTTTCTGTCTTATTTCGTCTTCTACGGGCATTACAAAATTGGTAATCCAAGTTTGATAATGCCTGCAGAAGACGAAATATCTATCAGGCCAAATAATAATTACACAGCAGAACGAGTTACTTCTAATTTTAAATTATTGATCAAAAAAGCAGATACCTTTATTAAATGAACCAGCCAACATTAAGCCATAAATCAGACTTTCTTGTTTGTTTGCGAAACAATATCGAATGTCGCCAATACATAATAACGACGGGGATACGTGATTGTGTGGAACGAGAAAAGATAAATCACCCAACCGTCTCGCTTCCTTAGAAAACTATTCGCATTTTTTTTTTCAACCAACCGGTGGAGAATAGTTATTTTTAGTTATTCTGTTTGTACCTTAAGCTATGTCAGATATATTATTAGAACCAAAGGTTACTGTGCTTAATTTTTTAGAAGTTTCTAAAGAATTAAATAATTACATATCTACGTGAATATGTTTTTTGATTTTTTTAAATATTTGGTGGCATGGTCTTAATCATACCTTGCTTGTTCTGGGTATAACACTTAAGGTTGATTACCGAGTTGTTTATTTGTTCACAAAAAATTATCACTTAAACGACGATTTAAATAGCACGTCAAAATATATCGTATTTTTTTTTTACATGAGCTCCACACAGGAGGGCCTGAGGAAAATAATTTCCCTCAGGGCCTTTGTCATCCTTGGGGATGCTGAGTGGAGTTTTTTTAAGGAAAAGGGGGAAAGGAGAGTTCTGGGAAGGAAAAGGGTTTAAGGGGGGGGGTAGGGTTTTAAAGGCGAAAAAAAGGCATCTTTTCAAGATTTTTTTTGGAGATATGAATAAGATTGGCTTATTTCTTTTAAATACACCTTATAGTATGACATTTGAAGTATCTTTGAAATTTTTTTTGATTAAAAATATTTATAAATAAGTCCGTGAGAGCGAATCTTCGGAGGCGCTTCGAAAAAAGGTGTTTCGCGGTGAACATCACAACTCGTTAACGAATCATTTGAAACAAAAAAATTGAAATGTTTTTAAAAGGTAATATGTTTTTTCAGGTAGTGACGTAGCGTTTTTTTTTTTTTTTTTGCAAAATTTTGAAGTAAAAATGCGATTTTTGCTAAAATTTTCCGTGAATTTGTTATAATAAAATGGAAAAAAATTGAAAAAAAAAAAAAACTCTCCGTCACTACCTGTTGATTTATGTGTTTAAATAATGTGCAAAATTTTAAAAAGAT
This sequence comes from Glyphotaelius pellucidus, assembly GCA_936435175.1. NCBI lineage: Eukaryota > Metazoa > Arthropoda > Insecta > Trichoptera > Limnephilidae > Glyphotaelius > Glyphotaelius pellucidus. The sequence continues at coordinate 13,261,992 of OW386544.1, read as the reverse complement.
CGGTCAAGTAGATTTTGAGTTATGATGTTCACGGACTAAAAAACATTGTTTGCCAGAAAATCAATTTAAAGTTTTGTTATACTCGAAATATACTTGAATAGAGCAAGAGGGCCGGTCGCTTGAATTGCTGTAACTTCGTTATTTTTGCTCCGATTTACTTGAAATTTTGGCACAATACTTTCGACATATTGTACATTTAGAAAAAAATTAATTTGAAAAATGAGTTTTAAAACCCTACCCCCCCTTAAGGGGTGGGTAGGAATCTGGGGTTCAGTGAGTCCTGGTCATCCGCCTCCAAGACCTAGACAAACCTCACCCCATGAACCCGGGCACCCCTGCTAAATCACCAAACGTAGCGAACCACTTGGGGTGACCTATGGCAGAGGTGTTGGTTATCCAATAAAGGTTCCCGGGGCGGCGGTACCCATTCCCGCCTCCCAAATTGAAATTGTATAGCTGCGAAGGAATGGCAATAGTTCTATATTCACTAGTAACGCGTAAAAATTAATACTACGGGTTGTTATTATGAATGAATTATAATAGATACACCGTAAAGTTCGCTGGTTGGTCACGGAATGTCTTGATTAAAACTGTGCTTGCTCAGGATCTCACCGCTTTTTATAGTGTGGCCGACCTGTTTCGTAGTTTCTCGATTGCTGGCAATATGTACACCTGGGTACCTAGCATGGTCGGTCGATAAAGGTTTTATCAAAAATGTCGGTAACTTGTCATCGCTCCTGAGCATGACTGCAGGCCGCTAACAAACAAATAACAATTCAAGTCACATAAATTAGGAACTGTTAGTCGTTGTGAACTGTTGTTTGTTCGTTAGCGGCCTGCAGTCGTGCTTGGGAGCGATGACAAGTTACCGACATTTTCGACAAAACCTATATCGATCGACCATGCTAGGTACCCAGAAGGTACTAGAATGTGGGTTGCAGGTCCAGACTTTTCGAGTAAGTGGTGGAATAATCCAGTCACTCGCGCCAGTCGCTTGTGTGTGGTGACAGGCAGTGTCAGCTATCGATAGCGCGTAAGCAGGTATGTACTTGGTAAAAAGCTAGCCGTGTGCAATCACCACAAATATAAATATCGTACAAGAATCTCCCGTCTATGTCTCTCCCACGGAGCCCGTGAGACTACGGTGTCCCCAGTTGGGGCATGTTGTGTGGCTGAAAATAGTGGGGAGGGGAGGGAGATGGGAAAGAAGGAGGTGGGGAAGAAGCTGGCTATTCAGACTTAGTCACCAAACACGGCTAAAGCCATTGCAAGAATCGTTTCATTTCTCAATAGGGCGAGTATCTGCCACTCTGGAACGTGCCGCAAATATACTGTACACAATTTTAAATTAATAAACTGTGAAATTACACAAAACAATCATATGGAATTTACATGCGGGAAATTCAATTCGGATTACTAGTTGAGAGCCTTACCCCTCGACTACCAAGGCCGTCAAATCATGTACGTAGATAAAAGAAAAAATAAAATCAGTTAAAAAAATTTTGGTACCCTTAAATTCAAACATTCATATTCTCATCAAACGTACAATTTTGGCTGTCTGTGCGTAATTGTTTTTCCCGTGAAATCTTTTTCATTGATCTCAAATATGCTTTGAATATAAGGTTCATTTTCAGAATTGGAACTCATTATGTTATGAATAATTTAGATTAGCAATAAAGTAGTAACCTAACCATAAGTAAATTATAATATCCCGTGACTTTTCATAGGTCTGCGCTAGTTTTTAATAACATTGAGTAATGTTGCTTGGGGCTAATGTAATTTTTTATTTTATTTTATTCGGAAAATATTTTATTTCATATTTTTTTACTTATTGCGTGTTTAGTATGATGAACCGACCATCACGCCGATTCCCCGCAGGGATAGACAGAATAGTACACGCAATTTGTTTAATTCACATTCACTCTATATCTGTGCAGAAACGGGCGGTCCGTTTGATAGATTCTCCCATCTTAACGAACGGATTGCAATCTTTAGAGCACAGGCGCCGGGTGGGAATGCTATCCATGTTCTACCGGTATTTCAATGGAAGATGCTCCGAGGAACTAGCGTCATTGATCCCCTCGGCACCGGTGCATAGCCGGAAGACACGCCAAACGCGCGCCCAACATATGTACACGGTTGACATTAGTCACATGAGAACGGGTCGTTTCTACAACTCGTTCTTGAGTTCAACAGCTCGGCTATGGAACGATTTGCCGGCATCTGTGTTTCCTCTCTCCTACAACATGGGTCTCTTCAAGACCCATGTTCACTCCTTCCTCTCCTCAAAAACACCCTCCGCACTGCATCTTCAAAGATGACATAGGCCCTGAGGGAAATTATTTTCCTCAGAGCCTCCTTTGTGGAGTTAATATAAAAAAAAATCTCACATAATTATAACCTGTATTTTGTATGTCGGGAATGGGTACCGCCGCCCCGGGAAACTTTATTGGATAACCAACACCTCTGCCATAGATCACCCCAAGTGATTCCCACGTTTGGTGATTTAGCAGGGGTGCCTGAAGTCATGGGGTGAGGTTAGTCTAGGTCTTGGAGGTGGATGACCAGGACACACTGAACCTCAGATCTTAACTGGGTGTCCCCGACTTCTTCTATCCTAACATTCTACACTCTTTGTTCATTCGCTCTAAATGCCTAAACCATCTACTTTTTCTTATTCTTACCCATTACGTCACTGTTTAGTCTACTTTAATTCTTCCTCTGCCAGATCCAAGCCGTACTTCCATACATTAGGGTAGGTACCTGCACTCTATTGTGGACTGAAAACTACGCGTTTTTGGACAGCAACTTATATATTAGACCAAGCGATAAAATAATATATTTAATCATCTAGTGTTGCAGTACCTATTAATTATGCAACAAATTGTGAATTTTTTAATTGGTCTATCTACATCTACATACCTATATTTTTGATTTTTTGTCACATTTCCTTAAAACTAATAAACTTGAAATAAAATTGAAATTTCCTTAAAACTAATAAACTTGAAATAAATCCCTTCCACTGCGGCGGAAGGTGATGGGTCGAGAAAGTCATGCTGGAGAGGTCAAAAAGACTCCCTCATACAGACTCTCCCCATCCGGCCTGCCACGCAGTTAGCGGGCATTGCATCCGCTGCCAAGATCCGGACAAACAATAACCCATGGTCCCTGGTACTCCTGTTAAGTAATCAAACGTAGTGAAACACTTGGGGTGACCTTTGCAAAAAGTATTGGTAATGCAATAAATGGTTCCCGGAGCGGCGGTACCTATATCCGTCTCCCGAATTCTTGCAGACAAGACAGCACTGCTTTCCATGGCGCAAAAAATACTGACGTACTGATGCGACGAGCATACACAGACGTATGAGTACGTGCATCAGTATCCCCACCACTTTTTGAGCACGTCCCAATACTGATAGGTCGATCCAAATATCTAGATATGCATCAGTACGTCAGTATTTACCATTACACGAGTCAGTACAGTAATTCGCAATACTGATGTGAATACTGACTCGTTTAATGGTATGGTTAGATCACGTCTCAGTAATATGGACACCAAAAAAGAGACACAAGGAATAGCAAATTATGTAGACACATTTTAAAATTTATTTAAAAAAACTGTTTCACCAATTATTTAACTCTGTTACGCAAATTCTACGGTCACCTTATCTAAACCGTATTTACTTAAACACGTTAATTTGATTAACCCAAATTTGCCTAAATTCATAAATTCACCGGGGAATTAGCTCTCCATTCCGCTTATTAAACGTCTTAATTTTCTCACCAGCTGCTTTTGACTCGAAATTTTATTGAAAGATAAGCAAAATGTTTGTACAAAGCTTAAAAACAGAACTCATATTTTCTCTCGGCTGAACCCAAATTCTAAGTACATTTAATAAGGGTAGGAAAATATGTTAGCGTTTACCTGTAAATAAAACGGTCGTTTAAGGGTTGGTATAGACCCTCTGTCGCCTGGTCCGTGCGTGTCGACCTGTACAGAGCATTATGTGCCTTGGGTACACACAACCCCTAGCCCCAGGGTTTATTTTTCCTAGCCACCCCCTACGAGACAATTATCTACCGCAAAGTTCTTTGTATGACTACACAAACAACCCGACTAATGTTTATGTAAAATTACTTACTTTGTGAAAAATGTCAAACTGTGTTACAAAAGTCACGATGATTGTGAAAATGTATGTATTTTTATACCGCGACTTATAGTTAAATTATTGTAGTTCAAATTCGATTAATTAGTTATATGTGTACTTCCATTTATTCATTATTTCATTACACAATTTATTCACAGATATTTTTATATCCCAGCAATGTTGCCCAGCTGCTCAAAACATTAAATAAAGAATATAAAATAAACTTCAAAATCATAAATGCTACGTTATGTGCTCGAACCCAGAACTCTCGTTCGAGTCCCAGTTGCGACCATTGTTTTTTCTGTTTTTCTGTGTCTTGTTTTCTTTCATATTTTCATTTAGATTATAAGTGTTCTTCTTCAATGATAAATTTTATGATCTATGACTGACTGTATTTTATGATAATGGAATTTTATTCTTCGTTGTAGGAAATATTCAATATTATATTGATTCAAAAACTGATTTTCAAAGTTATGTTCAAGAAAGAAAAATTATATCCAACTCATTTACTTTATAAGGAATGAAATGTCACAAATGTAGAACAACTTACAGGGCGGTAAGGGATGTACTTGACTTACTATAACCAGTGATTCCTGACATTATTTGGAGTAAACAATGTAAATAAAATTTTGGTCTCCGGTGACATTTTTGATGTTTTTTTTTTTCTACAAAAACATAAAAAAATGGTAGACGTTGGACAGTTGGAGGCGGAGTAAGGGGTGGGTCGGCTACTCGGTAGAGTGACCAGTGACGACATGCGGAAGAAAAAAAAATTGTTTGATTTTGAATAAATAAATTTTGAAAAAAAAAGTCACCGGGGACCAAAATTTCATTTACAAATTTACATTTTTACTGCAAATAATGTCAGGAATCATTGGTTAAAGTAAGTCCAGTACGTCCCTTAACACCCAGTATATTTCAAAAACGCTTTGTAGATTTTTTTAATAATAATAATTCTGCAGAAAGAACACAACAAATTCAGACTACTAAAATTGTCTCTGGTCTGAACTTTGCGACAGTTCATACTAAATCTTCCTCTGGCCAAAGAAATTATTTGTATCAGGCTCCACTTATGTTTAATAGCCTTCCAGAACGTGTCAAGTTAAATAATTATTTACGTACTTTTAAAAAGACAGTTAAATTGTTGGTGTTAGCGGAGGGTCGCCAATTTTTTTTTTTTCATATTTGTTCTTTTTGAAGTAATAGCATAATATATTATTTAAAATTAAATATCAACAAAGTCAACTTTCATGTTTACTACATTATAATGAATTAGCTTCCTTCAGCTTAGTACCAAATATTTGTAAGAGAGATTAATGTAACAATAGTGTTCGTTGATTTTTATATATTTTATCTCTTTTATAAAATTATTTCTTTCAACACAGGCTAGTCCTAGTAAGGTCAAAAATTGTAATGTAAACAATAACACAATGTGAAAAAACACAATATTACGTAGAATAAACCGTGGACGAAGAATTATTATGTGTGCTTAATAAATTGTGATCGACGAACTTTTTTCGAAAAATTGTAGTCGAAGAACCGTAATCGAAACATTAATAGTACTACTATCTATTTTTTCTCTAAAGGAAGTAAGTCATTTCCAACTATCTACCTGTTGTAAGTATCGATTTCTGGTCGCGTGTTCTACCCTTCGGGTTGTCAACCACCACAGTGTGAAGAATAATTGTAGTCCAAGAAATGTATGTGAGCGAAGAAATATTGCCATAGAATACTTGTGATCGAAGAAATATTGTGATTGATTATTTGTGATCGAGGAAACGTTGTGGTAAAATATTTATGATGGAAGAAATATTGAAGTTAATACATGTGTTCGAAGAAGTATTGTGGTAGAATACTTGTGATCAAATCAGTGGCGCGTCCGGCACAACAAAGAACTGTATGATATATATCAGGCCCCTAACATCTCAGCCCACATGAGACTCCTCAGGTTGAGATGTGCTGGAAATGTACAGAGAATACCGAATACACGCGTCCCCAAGAGAATTTTGACTGGACACCCAGGTGGAAAGAGAAAAGTGGAAAGACCCAGACTGAGGTGGGAAGACGAGGTGCGACAGGATGCAGCACAGCTTCTCCAAATAACAAACTGGAAGTCAGCCGCTGAAGACAGGAGGAGTTGGACGTGAATGTTGCAGGAGGCCAACGTCCGATATGGGCTGTAGCGCCATCGGAGAGAGACTTGTGATCAAAGAAATATTGTTGTAGAATATTTGAGGTATGTAAAAGCAAAGGCAGCAATCTCCAAAATATCGTAAAAAGTTGTAAATGCAGTTTCATAGTGATTCGAATTGAGGACCTAAATTCAATTTGCAAATCTGGTTAGTTACAAACTCAGCTTACTCCCATCAAAATCAGAGTTTGAAAGTACGTATCAAAAGCAAAGATATCAATGTGTTTTTAACCTTTTTTTCAAAAAAAAACAAAAGTGGAGATTGCTGCCTTTGCTTCTACACACCTCATTTGTGATCGAAGAAATATTGTGATGGAATACTTGTGATTGAAGAAATATTATGGTAAAATACTTGTGATGGAATAAATATTGCAGTAGAATACATGTGATTGAAGAAATGTTGTGCAAAATACTTGTGATCAAAGAAATATTGTGGTAAAAACTTGTGATCGAAGAAATATTGTGGTAGACTACTTGTGCCACTTAGTAAGACTACTTAGTAATAGACTATTTGTAATCAAAGAAATGTTTGCGCTCGACGACTTAATGTTGTCGAAGATATGTGATTAAATGTGTGCGGTTAAAGATATTTGGTCGAAAAGTTATTGTCAAAGATTTATAGTCCAAAAAATGTGCGTGGTCGATAAGTTGTTATCGTAATATTGTGGGTCGAGAAAATATTGTTATCGAACAAAAAGAGAAAGAATTTATGTGTCTGAAATGTGCTGGAAACCGTGGGCGAAAAACTGTAGTACTTGCGATATATAAAATTCTCGAATACTTAATTATATTTTAAGACATTTTGACAATATTCACATAATTATATCTAATAAGGTTGTTCCAAAATAAAAATAAATTATCCATCCCTCAAAATATTTATTTGACAGGCCTTAATTAAAAGATATTCTACGAACCTTGAATTGTTTGTTATACGCACAATCATCTCATTCCGTCAAGTGGAAATATGTTTTGAATATCGAATGATTATTTGGAAAGCTCGTAGAGAGTCACTACGAGTAATTAAGAAAATTATTCGCCGGAATGTCTTAATTGAATAATCCGCATTTTCGGTAGATTTCACATACACTCGGTACCTATATAAGGATAGTTATCCAAGTGGAAATAATTCTAAACATACCGCGATATTAATATCAGTTAATTACCTTCCCTTTGTAGTACCCTCTCCCATTAACTTCCATCGCAAAACATTATCTAACCGGGAGTGAGATAATTCCACTTACTCCCGGCAGTATGACACTTGTTTGGCGTCACAAACAAATGTAATTTACGTGCATATCTGAATCGCTATCTGAACAGAAGATTTTTTACCTTAGCATAGCATGACAAGAGGAACTTGTAGAGGATCTATTGTTTTTTTTTTAACATTTATCCCCGGAAGAGGAAGAAATTAATTTTTCCCATTTTGAGATGCTGTGTGAAGGGTCTTTATAAGGAAAGAAAGGAGAAGAAGTTCCAGAAAGGAAAAGTTATGAGGATGAGTAAGAATCTAGGGTTCAGTGTGTCCAGAAGTGTTGAAGGTATGAAAGCATCCTTCTCGCTGCAGTGCTTATCAATGGGTCGAGAGAGACCTGGCTGGAAAGATCAAAGGTCTTCCCAGACCCACATCTCGCAATCCGGCTACGCAGTCGTTGGCAGATGTATCCGCTGCCAAGAACCAAACCTTACCCCACGAACCCGAACTCATCTGCTGACACCAAACACCAGACACCAAAACATTTGGGGTGACCTATGGCAAAGGTGTTGGTTATCCAATAAATGATTCCCGGGACGACGGTACCCATACTGCATCACCAAACATTTATTTCACAATATCATAGATACCTATTTATAAAGGCTGTTAAAGGGACGTACTTATTTTAAGCAGTGATTCCTGGCATTATTTGGATTAAAAAATGTAAAGACCTCTAAAAAGTCACCGGAGACCAAAATTTCATTTACATCTTTTAACTCTAAATAATGTTAGAAATCACTGTTTAAAGTAAGTCAAGTACATCCTTTAACATCCTGTATAACAAAAATAAAGATAAATTTTCACAGGTACTAAAATACTAAGAAAAACTCTAATGAACGCCTTTCACAGCGTTCATTACACAACACATTTGCGTTAATTATTATTCAGAGAACCGTTCTATTGAATGTGATGGTGTATTTTTCTGTTTAAATTGCTGGCACGGTTATATTAGCATCCCAACTCCCGTTTCAGTTGCCGGTCACTGTTTCCGCATCACTAGCTCCGGTGACGTACATTTCCCAATAACGGCGATTCAATATAACTCAACGAGCCGTGAATATTGTACCAACACAATGTATGAGGTACCACTAAACCTGAAACAAACGGATCTTAACTGTAGATTTTCACAAGACGGCGGATATATTGTGAATAACGTATTCGTTAGATAAATAATATTAAAGTAGGTTAGAATTTGAGATTAACTAGCTTTAAAGGGAAGTGTATGTTAAGCAATGGCGGTTTTCTCAGGCTGAATTGTTTGGTTTTCAGAACAACTCACATAGGTCTCATGGAAATCGTTGTCTCCCTCACTATATTGGTTAGAAATATGATCTAAACGGTGTTAAAAAGAGAAAATACCACGCTTTGTATTCAAATAAAAGTTGGCCGCAAAATAATTAATGTACACCATTATGAAACCAAAAAAAAAATTGAAAAGAGATTCTTGAATAATAAGAAAACATGTTTGTTTTAAAGGAAAATATTTTTTTATAAATTAACATTTACACTCGTAACAAAACTTAGGACATGTTGTACTAAATATTTTATTACAATTTTGTGTGAGTATCACACAAGAGAACTAAATGCTCACTTTGGAGTCAATGAGACAACGACATCAGCAATTGGAGTTTGTTGTGAGGCTGAAGGGAGTGAGGAGAGAGTTTGGGAAGTATCAGACAATTCAGATTTGTTTACCAATACGACTAAAGCCATTTTAAGAAACGTTTTGATTCTGAAAAGTGGTAATGAATAAATAAATTCATTGTGAATATTTTATTATGTTTTTTATCATTCAGGATAATAATCTTTGATGATTGACTCAACAAATGACTCTTATTATTTTTAATGACAATTGAGTTTCGAGGAAATTGTAATACTCTTATTAATTTGACAAGAAACGCGATATTTGAAAATGTCAAATAACTGTAATTTGGAAAATACATTGTCTTGTGCGTAGTAAATAAGGCTGGATTTTTTTTTTTAATTGTTTTAAATTAACTGAATTTGTTTAAAATATTTTTGCTTTTTCAATGTTTCTGACTTCAAGAACATTCTTTGCCACCGTTTCAATTTAAAGTGCGTTTATATTTTGATATTAGTTTATTGTGCTTTAGACCTGAAAAGAGGTGGAATGTTGAAAGGAGGTAGCGCGTTTGGCCGGTCAGTGACTGAGTTGGCATCACGTCTGGGTCCCACCAATTCCTCGGCTGGATAACTCCTCCATCACGTCGCAAGCAACATTTTCCACTTACTGCGGTGGTGGTGGTAAGATATTTTCAAATATTGACAGGTTATTCGTAACCTGGGAGTATTTGTCGTTCTAATATGACCAGTCTAGAGTGGAAGATACTATCAGATCGCCCTGGTGTAAGACCACCATTCAGAATTGAAACGTTGCTTGAAATGGCTTTAGCCGTGTTTAGTGACCAGATCTGAATAGCCAGGTACTTCCCAACCTTCCTCTTCCCTATCTCCTTCCCCTCCCCACTACCTTCAGCCTCACAACATACCCCGATTGGGGATGCCATAGTCTCACTGGCTCCAGACGGGAGCAGTTGGGACTCTTGTGCGGTATTAACTGTAAAAAAAAAAAAAAAGTCAGTGGTTGAGTGGGCATCGCGTTTGGGTCCCACCCGGGCGTCCCGTGTTCGATTCCTCGACTGGCTAAGTCCTCCATCACAACACAAGCAATATTTTCGGCTTTCTGTGGTGGTAGTAGGAGATTTTCAAACATTGTTATTATTTTTATTTTTATTTATTTTGGAAAATCAACAGATTTATTACACTTATAATGATAACCTTAATAATATACATAATATCCAATGATAGATTTTCACATAATTAAAATTATAATTAAAAAGTAAAACAAAAAAGTAAGGGTCCTGTACCCGTAAGAACTTAAAAATTAAATTAAATTGTAAGGTTATTCGTAACCCGGGAATGTTTGTCTTTCGTTTAATTTTTTTTTTTTTTTTTTTCTTATATATAGGATGTCCCGTAGCAGATTTCGGAGTTTCAATTCAAATGTTTGTAAAACCGTTGCACGGGTCAGAGGGAAGAGGAAATTGTTCTGCTCAGCATTCTTGCGGATTGTTAAATCGCGATGTCACTGTGGGCTAATGAGCATCATGCGTTTGCAGTAGAAGCGTGTTTTAAAGCCAACGATTCCGAACTGTGAACGCAATTTGGTTGAGCGACGAATTCAACGGTTATGACGACGATTTAAATGGTTATGTCAACAATCAAAACTGCCGCTATGGGCGCCAAAAACACAAAATCCTCGGATCTCAAATCAGGAACAGGCTCTGCACAGCCCAATGCCCACAATGAGCTTCCTCCGCGAACAGTTTCCTAAAAAACCGATGAGTCAAAATGGTGACATCGTGTTGCCGCCCAGATTGCTGGATCTCACCCCTATGGACTTTTTTCCGTGGGTATAGCTTAAAGCTAAAGTGTACGATAGCAGTCTAAAGGACATATCAGAATTTAAAAAAAATATCGTGTGAGAAGTGAGCGCTATTTCCCAATCACTGTTTGAGAAAGTCGCTCGGAATACTATCAAAAGATTCCGTGAGTGTGTACGCCGTGGCGGAAATATTTAGACGGTATAATTTAAAAAAAATGGAATCCGCATTTAGTATGTTTAATCCATACTAATATTATAAATGCGAAACTGCTCGAGTTTGTTTATGACCTTTTCACGCATAACACAATATAAAGACTTTAATAATTCTTTCACCAATATAAAGCTAAATTATATGCGCAGACTACAGGTTGTATATGATGGTAAGCTCTGGCGTTATGAAATTATAAATATTAATATATTATATTTGTTATACATTTTCTGTCGCTAACAAAAGCGAGTTTTTGCTAACGTCAGAAAAAAATCTTTTCCATGTTGATATATTTTTGGGCTCTATGCTGGTAGGTACTCAGTCTACTTGGTCAGCTACTACTGCAGAAAATTCAAATATTAGAATTCGTTTTTTTTTGGACAAGCTTGGAATAAATGTCAGATGAGAGTTCCTATATTAAAAATATAATTCGTAACGATTATAAAGACTGAATGATAAATAGGGTATTTTTTATATCTTAACGAACTTCCAAATATTTAAATAAAAATAAACATCCGAAATGTTTGTAAGCGCATAAATTCCGAACGAATGAACAAAATTGGATAAGTAATTTATTATAATAAAAACAAATATAAAACTTTTTTCCACTTTAAGTTTAATGACCGTAACCGGTTTCAGCTCGCTAGAGCCATCTTCAGACTGGTACAAAATATTCTTAATCTACGGTTTATATACATAACATTTGAGGGAGGGGAAGCGGGGTGGTCTTAAGGGTTTTAATCAATTATACTAATTACATTTGTTACTAAGTAGTTTTAGACTGTTGAATTTCTAAATATTTTGGTTATTCCAGTGAGTTAATTACCTTGGGTTTGTAGCTCACTTCAATATTGTTTAGGAAAAACCTTACAAGTGGTATGAATTATTAAAGACCTAATTTTATTGTCAAATCGTTATTACATTTATGATGCATGGGATTTTTTAATAGCTTTTTGAAGGGATGCATGTTTACATTGGAGTAGGAATGGTCATTTTATTAGCATTTAGCTAATAAAATGACCATTCCTACTCCAATGTAAACATGCATCCCTTCAAAAAGCTATTAAAAAATCCCATGCATCATAAATGTAATAACGATTTGACAATAAAATTAGGTCTTTAATAATTCATACCACTTGTAAGGTTTTTCCTAAACAATATTGAAGTGAGCTACAAACCCAAGGTAATTAACTCACTGGAATAACCAAAATATTTAGAAATTCAACAGTCTAAAACTACTTAGTAACAAATGTAATTAGTATAATTGATTAAAACCCTTAAGACCACCCCGCTTCCCCTCCCTCAAATGTTATGTATATAAACCGTAGATTAAGAATATTTTGTACCAGTCTGAAGATGGCTCTAGCGAGCTGAAACCGGTTACGGTCATTAAACTTAAAGTGGAAAAAAGTTTTATATTTGTTTTTATTATAATATATTATAATGGAATTCCACCATGAATTATCAGTTTCAAAAATAGGATAAGTAATTCTTTTTTTCTTTAAGCTATAGCATTACGAAATTTAGGTGGTAGGCGAGATGTTTGAAAACTGAATGTAAGGGAATGAATATATGGAATGCGGGAGGGGATGGGGGTGGATTGGGGGGGGAGATAATTGATAAGTGTAAGCGCTACAGTAATTTCCCGTAATACCATGCTAGCGAAGCCGCGGGGAAAAGCTAGTTTGATAATAAATACACTTTTTTTTTCGCTTATAATTATTTCATTTACGAGTTCGAAATCTGCCACTATAAGAGGACTAATAAAATGTGTGATAGTTTACATCTGATTCACAGAATTTATTTAAAATTTGAGGAAAATTGTAACATAATCGATTATGTTCTGCTAACACATCATTTTGAAAGGTAGTTTTCCAGAAAACGTAGATAAATTTATTTAATTCTTGTGCAAATAATGTGTTGTTTGTGGAGTGAAGTTCGCAGCAAACAATACGGGTTCTATCTCAGCAAATCTCCAAACAAACACAGAGATTCGCGAATTTCCATAGCAGTGTACATCGCCCCCCGGGCACTCTCGACATTTCGGATATACTCTACACGTTGTGAAAAACATAATGAACTTACCCGGTACCTAAACGTCAAAATATAGCTCTGCCGACAAGATGTCTGGTGCCACTTGTCACGGTAAAAAAATTGATTGTTGTACCTACTGCCTGTAGTGGTGAAATAGTATAATGGGAAATAGTGTAATAATAATGGTGTATTATGAAAGAGTAAAATAATACTACGGAAAGATAATAGTGGCAGCTTTTGTAAGTATCTACCTGACTATTCAGGTCCAATCGGTAAACATTAGCTTGGCTCGCCGGATTGGTAAACACTCTTAATCTAATTTTTATTTATTTTATATTTTCAATAATATTATTATTACATTTTTTTTTTACATGAGCTCCACACAGGAGGCCCTGAGGAAATTATTTTCCTCAGGGCCTATGTCATCTTTGGGGATGCTGTGTGGAGGGTTTTTTAAGGAAAGGAAGGGAAGGAGAGTTCTGGGAAGGAAAAGGGTTTAAGGGGTGGTTAGGAATCTGGGGTTCAGTGAGTCCCAGTCATCCGCCTCTAACACCTAGACAAACCTCACCCCATGAACCCGGGCACCCCTGCTAAATCACCAAAACTAGCAAACCACTTGGGGTGACCTATGGCAGAGGTGTTGGTTATCTAATAAAGGTTACTGGGGCGGCGGTACCCATTCCCGCCTCCCAAATTGATTGACATAAACAAAAACAGTTTATTTGTAAATCAGTCCTGCTGTATTAATTATTATTATGCGTGACAGCTGTTTCGCATTCCGAAGACATTGACTATGCCTTAAGAAGACAAAACTGTTTTTAAAAGTAAAAAAAAATGTTTTTATAAATTTTATATGTTTAAAAAAAAAATTGGATTTCTGCGAATTAAGCTTGTAAACAATAAATAAAAACTCGCAATGTAAGGATTGCTCTGGTGAATGACGGCTTTTCGGAAATAAAACGATGCTTGTAATACTTTAAACAATGTTTGATGACCAGATCTGCAAATCTCGCTTTCCAGCCTTCCTCTTCCCTTTGTCCTTTGTCTCCCTTTTAGCATGTGCGGTAGATGAAAATTGGCAAATCTCAAATTTATATTTTGTAGAAAATCATATTTTTTCAGACTTTTACAGATTTCGAAACCAGTTCCATCCAAGCCGAGAGTCTGTTTCTCTTCTTTATTTCCTTCCCTACCCGTCTCATCTTTACGTTTTTGCAAGCAACTGACGCAGTTATTAGATACCAGTATATACTGCACAGGAGAGAACTTTTTAATACCTGCAAACACCAAAGCTGTCATGGCAGAACTATGTCGTATTTATTATTCACGACGCAACGGAACATTCTCATGGAAGAATATATTTTTGTACTTGAAGTGGGTAGATACATTAAAATACAAAAATAATCACAAATGTTAGATAAATAGAATTTTCCTCAACTTAAAGAAACTCTTATGGCAGAATTTTGGTTACAAAACATTTCTTCTGATATCGTACTCTTGGAACAACAAAAGCTCCGCCTGACAACAATGTCATGTGATAATGGGCTCTAGAGAGGACTACTGAGGGTTCAGTATTGCATAACATTACTGAGTCAGAAAAAACCTTGTTGTTTAAAGGAAACAGGTTTTTAAAACATTTTCTTGTTCACTAAAGTTATAAAAAAATAAATCTCAAATCATATCGAATAATAAATTGGTTTAAAACAACCTATTTTATTATTCTACAACTTTCGTATGGTGGGGGGTCAGAGGGGAACATCTAGGTCTGCGTGCCAGTCTAGGACCTCAGGCGTCGCCCTGTGGACCTCATCAGTTCCCCCTGGGATTAAATGAATTCTAGCCATACTGGAGCACAGTATTCAGCTGTTGAGAAAACCAGGGCATTGGATGCCGTTCTGAGCGTGTTGGCATCGCATCCCCAGCTAGTTCCTGCTAGTGTACTGATTAAGTTTAGCATTGTCTTGGTTGTTTCCGTGTATTGCTGGTAGCTCTTGACAGAAGTAACTCCAAGATAACAGAGATGGTGGTCATGATGCGTATTTCTTCCATCAAACTGAACATAGAGTTTGTCATTTGCCCGTGAATTGCTAAGATGTTGCAACTGTTTTTGATCCATTTGGTTTTAGTCACCAACTAAAAAATATTCTTCCATAGCCTTAAGGTCAAAATTGAAAATCTCTTCTGCTGCATTAAAAGTTTTGGCTTGGGCTATAACAGTGATTTTATCTGCTTAAGTAATTTTTCTGCCTTCAGTGTGAGAAAAGTCTCAAGTATAGATGTTAAAAAGCGATGGGGCCAGCACTGAGTCTTGGGCAAGGCCATTATTGTTGGGTATTTTTTATCGTATTTTGTTATTTACTTTGGACAAGCATAATAATTTTTATCTGACCATATCCGCCCACCAAATTTATAATTTGGCGGGCATGGATACCGCCTCCCTGGGAACCATTTATTGGATAACCAACACCCATAGGCCACCTCAAGTGGTTAGCAATGTTTTATCGATATTTTTCAACTAAATATTAAAAAATTTCAAAACGCCATTATTACTTTATAATAAAATGTATGTTTGTAATTGGTTTTGAACTGTAAATGTACATTTAAAATAAAATAAATAAATAAATAAATGATTTAGCAAGGGTATCCGGGTTATTGGGGTGAGGCTTGTCTAAGTCTTGGTGGCGAATGTATTTGATCACCTACAGCATGGTAGGTTAGATCGGGAGGGACTGCTCGAGGCAGACATAATTTAGATTTTTTCAGTCGGACTCTCTCGACCCATCGCCTTGCACCACAGTGGGCGGGATGGTTTCATACATCTCTCACTCATGAACACATTGACCACAGATTTCTACCCATCCCTCGTACCTTGTTCCTTCCTTTCCTTTCCTCTCCATCCTTTCCTTCAAAAGAACCTTCGCACAGCATCCCCAAGCTATAAGAGGTGGGTAGGAATCTAGAAGTCGGTGTGTTCAAAAGTGGCGGACGTGTGAATCCATCCCTCCCGCCTCGGTGCAAGAGAACAGCTGGAGAGGTTAAAGGGTTTCCAAAAAAAATTGGAATAAATTCACGACGAAATGAATGATTTCACCCTTGGAAGAATAGACTTTAAAAAACAAACAATCAACTACGCCACACATTTTCAAAGACAAATTGGAAATATTTGCATATTAAGCGCAAGCTGCGCCGGAAACGTGAACATAATATATAACAGTCAGGGGATGAAGCTGTACTGCCTCCCCTATTGGACATTCCCCTACATGGTGATGGAAAATGAAAGAAGCATACTTTGCCATACGACGCGATGCCTACGAAAGCCATCAGTGACAGTGGCGGCTTTTCTTTATATTTCTTTGTTGGTTTACGCTATCCGGATAGAAAATTAAGCTGAAAGGCAGCAGACTAAATTATATGGATATATATGTACTCATTATTTTTAACCTTATACATCAGTAGATCTATTTCTTGTTCTTCTGAAACTCCACTAAGTGATCGTTTTTTTAAATCAATGATCCTGAAGCGAATATTTATTTTACAGCTAATTTCAGTTTCACAAATCTTACATTTATAAAATCTTAATTCCAATTTGACATTTCACGGGTCTGAGCTTGTCATTTAAAAATTTGTAATGATTTTTATATAATTTTCAGTTATTTCGTTTAATATCTTTTTGAGAGGCTGACCACCGCCCCTGGAACCGTTTATTGGATAACCAACAACTCTGCCAACCAAAGACCAACCCAGTGGTTCGCTACGTTTGGTAGGTGTTTGTTTAGCAAGGTTGCCCACATATTGCGTGGCCGGAAGGATCAGGAGAAACTTGTTGAGGGAGACCTAACCTAGACCCCCTGGCTGGCCAGACTCTCTCGATCTTGCACTGCAGTGAGAGGGCTGGATTCATACGTTCGTCACTTCTGAACACATTGACCCAATTTCCTAACTACCTCTCGTACCTTTCCTCATGTTTATGCTAAATGCTTATTATTCCGTGTGGCAATAATTTCCCTTTCATGCACATAATCAAAATGTAGTTTGGTCGAATACACTTCGCATAATCTTATTAATTACCTTTAATCAGTTGGCAAACAAAGGCATAAATATGATTAATATGATTGCTCGAAAGCATATCGGTTCCTTTTTTTATGGCCGAACAAAAGCTGGTAATTATTTCGATTGGGAAAAAATGGCAGGAGAAAAACACAAAAAGGCAGTTTTTTATAGAAACTCCACACACTCCACCTATGTCATCTTTGTGAATGCTGTGTGGAAGGTCTTTTTGAGGAGAGAAAGGAATGGACATAAATCTTGAAGGGAACGAGTAGAAGAGAGAAAACACAGAGGCTGGCTAATCGTTTCACAGCACAGTCCGAAGTCAAGTCGAATATAATTTTTTTATTTGGTCTCCCAATCCCACAATCCACACCGATTTCTTCGAAAAAATCTAAGCTCAGTCTACCTATAGAAGAAACAAATACTATTATTCAGCATGGGTTCTATAAAATAAACAGCATATTTTACTTCATGATTACTGTTCACCATGTATATCACATGTTTGTAAAAGTCAGTATAGGCGTATAATGATATTAATAAATAAATGGTGCCATTGATTGATATTTCTGATACGGATATATTTATCGTAATTACTCTTTGAATAAAATAAAAACTTTTTGTGTAGTAATAATTAAGATTGTTAGAATTCAATTCGATACAATTTGATTTGATTCGATCCGATTCGATTCGATTCGATTCGATTCGATTCGATTCGATTCGATTCAATTCAACTCAACTCAACTCAACTCAACTCAACTCAACTCAACTCAACTCTACTCAATTGAATTCAATTTATTAATTTTTAAAACGTTACAAAATTAACATTTCAAAGCGTTTTTAAAAGAGAGAAAATACATAGGGACGATATTATAAGACTGGATAAATAATTTGCCGTAGGTGCACGCAATAAATAAATAAAAGTAGGTGGTCTTATTAACTTTGAATAATAACGGGTGTTTTTTTAAGAGGTATACAAATTCAAATTGAAAAAAAACACATTAAAATAATGTTAATGTCTATAATATTGGCTTTATTTAATAGATAATTTTATGCCATTATTGTTAAAATATGATTTCGGGCATATGAGCGCCACGGCTAGCTCAAATGAAGAGCAATCGTGAAGTCCAATTTTCGACAACTTTATCGAGCAACTGGGGCCATATATCGGCAATGCCACGGCGAATGTTGACCCAAATGGTCCAACGTCTCTGGTTTATCAGCATAGACCAGTGACTTCACATACCCCTAAGGAAAGTAATCTAATGGTGTGAGATCACACGATCTTGGAGACCTAGACCTGGATCTTTCCGCAGAATCTTCTACAAAGTGGATGGGCACGGCTGCAATTGCTGTGCACGATGGCGAATCGACTCATTTGGATTCTCCTCAACACTACTCTCCACAGCAGCAATAGCTTCTTCTGTGCGCACTGGTTGTCGTCTTTGTGGATGCTTATTATCCACTAGAGTGTACGTGGTGCGTAAACAATCCATAATCTTCCGAATAACTTGCTCGGATGGATAATTATGTCGACAGTAAAATGGACGTAGTGCACGATAAGTTTGGCGAACCGAACCATGATTTTCAAAATAAATTTGCACAATTTGCAAGCTCACGTTCTGACGTCAGTCTATTCATAGTAAAATGTCAAAACATACTGACTACAAATCAACTGTCCAATTGACAGTCCGTAGAAACAATGTTGCCAGTTTAAAAACCAAACCTCTAAAAAAAACACCCTATAGTATAGAGTAATATAGGCAACCACTGAAGAGGAAAATATGAGGGGCGTGTGCCTAATTTTTTCCCTTATTTTGGTGGTTAGTGACTTTTTTTAAAGGAGTTTTCTGAAGTAAATCGGAGACATTAATTTTTTTCAAATCGGCATAGATCACACTTCTAGAAATATTCTGTTCAGTGAGGACAGCTGAGTCGGTCTCTAGTTCGCGTTAAATCAGTTGTTGTAACATTAAAAAATGAGTGCGCTACGAAATTAAAAATAAAAGTTTGGTGTTAATTAATGATGTGCACGAACCTGTTCTCTGATATCAGAGTTGAAACCATTTGTACAAACAATTCATAAATTAGACGAAGTACCTGGCAACCCTTAGGGAATTTGACGCATACCGCAATTTATGTAATTAGATATGCATGTTTTCATTTTTATCCCTCTCATTCTAATGGTACTTAAGTAAGTACTTGAAAAATTTTATTAATTAATTAATACATTCCTTCATGTATAAATTAATGCAAAACACCAATGACTGATGGACAAGATACAGAATCCATTCTGTTATTATTTATTAAAATAAATCGCTTACTGTAAGTTCTATTCAAATTCTGATATTATATTTATCACCTTACGATTGGCTTTTATCATGCAATCGTTTAGAAATCTTTTTTTTCATTATGTTATTTTTTACTTATATATTTATAAACCGTAAAGATATATATTTATTTTTTAATTTTCTTTATTGTTGAAAATGGTATGAACGAATGACACAATGAATGAAGTAATTTTGTTTGATCCTCAACACCTGTTTTTAATTCATTTGTTATTTTTTCTACAAATTTTCTACATTTATCATTTTAATTTTTTAAATTTTACTACTTTTCTTTTATTTATGACCGATATTTGTGTGTTATTTTGAACAAATTGTGAAATTATTAACCCCGATACAGGCGAACTCTAGTGGGGTTAATAATTATATGCTAAAAACGAATTAAACTTGTGAAGAAGCCATAAATACATAAAATAAATATCACAAAACTTAAATAATCAGAGAACTTGAATAGAAGTTTCATAGAACATGAAAATTACCTTAAAATATTTGATGAATTGATAAAATTTTTTAAAACAACCCATCCTAGGCATTGCCAAGATTTGCTGCAGATAAGTCTGGTTTCTGGGCTAAATCCATTTGTTACGTCAAGTAAATCTATAATATGTGCATTATCTTCAGATTATTTTGAATAAAATCAAATTCAAATCTTATTCATCTTGTTTATGTTGAAGAAATGCTTCTAACGAAATGTAGAGCATTTTCCTGTTTTGTTTCTGTTTGATGTTGCAATATGGGTCTTCGCGAACATTCCACGAAATCTAATTTAAAATTACGCTTCCTTCCTCCTTGCATTTGTCAAGTTTATGCGAAGCAATACGCCAAGGAAACCTACCAAAACCCAACTTCACAGAGCTTCGAGTATACTGTCGGTACAAGTTCAAATTAAAACACTCTGCGTTTCAGCTTCGTTTGTTGTTTGTTTTTCATTGTTTCTTTATGTGGTATCATCGTTTACGTTTCAATTTTTAACCTCACTTAGGCAAGCAGAGATTAATAATTTTGTCACATAATAAAAAAACAAATAAAAGATAACAATATCACTTAAACGTTCCTTACAAATAATGGGTACCTCCTAAGCTGAAGGAAACTTATACATAATACATTATATTGGAATAAACATGTAGGGTGACAATATGTTGATATTTGATTTTAAATAATATACTACGCTATTAATTTGAAAAGGACAAAGATGAAAAGAGAAAAAATTATTTTACACTCATAAATAATTGGTTGTGAAAAATTTTAATATTTCGCTTCATATTTATTTAGTCATTAATTTACACCTGAGCATAATTTTTAAGCTTTTTAAAGCAATGATATTAGATGTATTGTAATGTCATTGTTTTACGGTCATTTTATAAAAAATCTTGAATCCTAAAACTAAATATCAAAAATATTAATATTTTAAATAAACATCAACTCTAGTTTTTCCACGACTTTTCTACAAAATAATACCTATAGTAATTGATTGTAAACAGAAATATTGTGATATTTTATTTTATTTCGTCTGATATTTTTTATTTGAATTTATTATTTCATATTATCTTTTTTTTAATTTGTCAAATTGTAAAACGGGGGTCTCAGCAGAGGCAAAGCACATATTGAGGCACATATTAATAAAATAATGTTGTATAAATTCGTATCTTCTTCAAGCAACCAGATTTCTAATAAAAATGCGTGGTGACCCGAAGTTGATCCTTAGACAGTTGCCCCTCCCCCCCCCCCCCCTCCCTATCTCTCAAATTCGAATAATTACAAAATTAGAATTTTATGGTCAATTTGTATCATTGTCAAACCTAACATCAACATCAAAAATATCTTTAATAATAAGTTGACCTGAATATCAAACGAATTTATTTTCAATAGAACCTTTACACAATTTGAAAATTAACTTTAGTTAGTTTGATTAATTGTTCCAATTCTATGAAACAACTGACCCTTTGTATTTAACAACGTTCTATGGCCCCAAAAAATCGGATGAAAAACGTCTCATTAACATGGAAAAATATATTTTCAACTTGATACATTACAAATTGGTCTGATATTCAAAATCAGGCCACGCAAATACGTCATTAAAAAAATACCGCAATTAAAAAATAAATACATGTACTGATAAAGATCTTCGCTTCTGTAAGGTTTGTACTACGCTGGTTTGCCGTCATTAGTAAGGGGAGGCGGGGCACGTTGTTACGGGGGCACATCGATAAATTGCACACCAGAGCGATTTTTTGCGACATGGTGGACATGCGTGAACCGGCTAGAGTATCCCACAAAACGTCAACGAAAAGGGATGTTCCAAAAAAACCTAAAAAATATTTCATTCGAGTTTCAAATCACAACGGTGCAAAAGAAGTTCCACTTTAAAAAACTATGAAACTTTATGAAGTTTTAAGAATTATTTTTACATAAAACAATCAAAAGTGAGGTGACAATCACGTTTATCGTTCATTTGTCTAAAAAGTATATTTGTGTTTTTTTTTTTTTGATCAGTAATTTTAGTTAGAAAAAAAACCTAAGGTGAGCCATTTATAAAACTTTTTAAGTTTGCATTCAAAATTTCATATTTAAAAAAATGACATGTTTATTTCTAATAATAAAATTTGAAAGCGTATTTCATCACCTTTCGAAAACAGTTTTTAGTTTTCAGATAAGTTTACAAATATTCCATTTATTTCGATTTTATATATTTATTTATTCATTTATTTATTTTATTTATTTTATTTATTTTATTTATTTTATTTATTTTATTTATTTTATTTATTTTATTTATTTTATTTATTTTATTTATTTTATTTATTTTATTTATTTTATTTATTTTATTTATTTTATTTATTTTATTTATTTTATTTATTTTATTTATTTTATTTATTTTATTTATTTTATTTATTTTATTTATTTTATTTATTTTATTTATTTTATTTATTTTATTTATTTTATTTATTTTATTTATTTTATTTATTTTATTTATTTTATTTATTTATTTATTTATTTATTTATTTATTTATTTCTTTATTTATTTATTTGTTTATTCATTCATTCATTCATTCATTCATTCATTCATTCATTCATTCATTATTTTATTTCTTTATTTTTTATTTTTTTATTTTTATTATTTATTTATTTGTTTATTTATTTTGTTATTTATTCATTTATTTATTTATTTATTTATTTATTTATTTATTAATTAATTAATTAATTAATTAATTAATTAATTAATTAAGTTATTTATTTATTTATTTAATTAATTATTTATTTATTTATTTATTTATTTATTTATTTATTTATTTATTTATTTATATATATTTATTTATTTTTTTATTTTTTTATTTATTTATTTATTTATTTATTTATTTATTTATTTATTTATTTATTTATTTATTTATTTATTTATTTATTTATTTATTTATTTATTTATTTATTTATTTATTTATTTATTTATTTATTTATTTATTTATTTATTTATTTATTTATTTATTTATTTATTTATTTATTTATTTATTTATTTATTTATTTCATTGTTATTTTTATTTATTTATTTATTTTATTCTAGTTAATTTTATTTTTTTATTTATTTATTCTTAAATTTATTTATTTGAAGAGTGGTATTACAGTAAGAATGTAGATTGTTGATAACACAAAGCTAATCGTAATTATCGTTCCAAAACATTCCCTCCCCCCCCCCACCCCCTCCCCCTAAACTAGTGCAATGATTATCTCTTGGTTTTTTTATATCGATTCGCGCGGAGGCTCGTGCGGTGTGCTCAGCTAAGTGATCTAATTAATCATGTTTTGTTACCAGAGCTAAACAGCCAGGTACTCCGAATTCTACATTTCGCAACATTTTCCAAATCGAAGATGCCTTAGCCTAATGGTTTCCTGTGATATTGTTCTAATTGTTCTTGTTTGTTCCACGTGGAACGGTGTGGTGTGCTACCATACGTGGCATTATTTAATAAAATAAAGTATTTTTCTTTGGTTTTGTAGGGCCACGCCGGTCGCTATAAAATCCCATTGGGAATATATGGCAAACGACATGCCGAAATACGCCAAGCCAAATCACGTTGGCGCTTTAATAGCTGAGTTTGTCCGACGGTTTAATTTAACGCCCAGTACCGTCAATCCTACGGTGGATTTTTCACTTTTGGAAAGTAGAAACATCGCTTGGCTTTAGCCATGTTTAATAATCAATTCTGAATAGCCAGTTGCCCCAACTACCTCTTCCTCATCTTCTCCCACCCCCCCTACGTTCAGTTTCACAACACACATTTTGCAATTTGGGAGGCTGGTATGGGTACCGCGCCGCCCCGTGAATCATTTATTGGATTATCAATACCTCCGCCATAGGCCATCCCAAGCGGTTGTATCGGCTTACTAGTTTCGTAACTTAGCAGGGCTTCCCGGGCTCATGGTGTAAGGTTTATCCATATCTTGGTGTTGTATGCGTCAGGCCGGATCGGGAGAGACTGGTTGCGGTAGACCTTTGACCTCTCCAGTGGAATTCTTTTGGATCATACCCTTGGACCGCAATGGGAAGGGATAGACTCATACGTCATACTTCTCTCTTGGACACACTGGCCCCAGATTCCTACCCAACCCTCATACTTTTATCCTTCTCATAACTTGCTCTCCTTCTTTTCCTAAAAAGGCCTGACACACAGCACATCTAAAGACATTTTTTTTACATGAGCTCCACACAAGAAGCCCTGAGGAAAAGAATTTCCCTCGGAGCCTATTTCATCTTAGGGGATGCTGGTGGAGGGTTTTTTTTTCAAGGAAAGGAAGGAAAGAAGAGTTCTAGGAAGGAAAAGGGTTGAAGGAGCGGGTAGGAATCCGGGGTTTAATGTTTGCTAATCATCCACCTTCAAGACCTAGACAAACCTCACCCTATGAACCCGGCATAAATATTTTCCTCAGGGCCTTCCGCGTGGAGCAAATGTAAAAAAATACGCTAATTGGAGATGCCATAGTCTCACTGGCTCAAGACGCTTGAGAGCATTTGAGACTCTTATCGGCATACGCATTAAAAACAAAACATTTTCACAAATCACACTTGGGATTAAAACTCCGCACAAGCGTAAGTGTGCCGTCCTCCATCCTAAATAACAAGGTAAATCGCAGATATTTATTTCCACTCCTGACGGGGGTATAATTAAGCCCCGCTTACCGCACTACTTAGCTTCAAATTATTCGCGTGCTTAAGAACCCCATTTAATCCTCTCCGGTGCTCCAATTCTTTCGAGCGTAATTATCTCTAGTCTACATAAAAACATTAAGGATGACCCATCTAACTTTCGAGATTCAAACATTAAATGAGATTTTTTAACTTTAGTTGAATTCAGTTAAAATTTTTTGGTTGTTCATTATAAAAACAAAATAATTTTACTTGGAAAAACCACCACTTAAGTATTTTTTTCCGTTCGGTTTCGGAACCACCGAACTTCCCTCAGAGCCCATATCTTTGTGGATGCTGTGAGGAAAGTCTTTTTTAAGAGATGAAGGCGTAAATATGGGACTTGAATTTACTTATCATATAATTTCAAAGAATCGCAATTGTCAAATAAAGCTACAGGAATCAATTATCTTCATATTTACAGTATAGGAAAAAGATTCAGCAATACAGGCCTTAGAAATTAAGAAAATCGTAAATAGCATATGAAAAATAAGGTATTTTATTTAGTCATTGAGAAATGTACAATTATTAAAATAAACCGTCCGTTGATATTTTTAACCTTTTAACATTCTCCAATATTTATTTTTTAGATTTTTGGTTTTTATGACACTATGTAGGTACATTTCATGGTAACCTTTTAACAATTGTTAATAATTCTTTTTTGATTCTTGTTTTTATTATTAAGTTTGGCTCTGGTATTTTTATTATGACGTCTCCTACGTCATACGCATGTCTGACAACAATAAATTATCGTGAAAACAAGTTTATCAGTACGAGTGGTTAATAATAATAACTCATAAGTCCTTCATCACGACACAAGCAACATTTTCCGCGTAGTATGGTGGTAGTAGGAGATTTTTCAAACATTGTTAAGTTATTCTTCTTGATATTCATATCTTGAATATGTTCCCCTTCTCCACACGTCTGCCCCTCTCTCTCACCCCCACTTTTTACTAACCTCTAACTCAATGGTGTGCGCAGAGTTCTTTTTTATTTGGGCAGGCAATAAGAACACCACTGAATTAATGGATATAAAAAAACTTCCCACAGACAAGGTAAGTTTTTGCTAAGAATGGCTACATTGCTGGCTTATCCGATGTTAGCTGGGACTACCTAAGCCCATCAACGTACAAAGTCTAGACGGGGCGTGTGGATGTTAAAGATGGCACCGAAACCAAAATTATTAGTTCTTAAAATTGGGACACGAAAACATTTACCGAAAAAAAGTGCATTATTTCGCAGTCAAAAGATCATTGATTTTTATCTTTTGTCGAAATACAAGGACCAAATTCATCATTCAAAGACATAATGCTTTCGAAGCGAGGAGACGGAATCATTTGGAGAGTTTGGTTATAAAAATTTTAATTGGTGGGCCGAATTATACGACCCAATTTGTAAGACACACTTATATCTAGAGTTAATACATAAATGCCTTAGCCTTATCGAATTTCCACGTAACTGCTTCATTTATGTAAATTTATGCATATTACAACCCAATTTCTGAAAGTATAACTTCCCACATTTATTGACCGCACGATAACATGAAAAAAGCCAACATTATAAGGTAATTACTTCATTAGTTATTACTAGTTAATAGAGTTACCAACAGATATCACCGAATGATACATTCGTAGTAGTAGCGAAAGGCAATCCCTTTTTCGACACTAACACAAACGAATACTTCAACACCTAATGTGCGCTTCTATTGTTACCGTGATAATTCACGGTTACGCCACCTCGATGGCATAAAAAAGGCAATAACCATACGCTCCTTAATACAATAATGCTGAAGCTCTTACAAAAGATGAGATACATAATGTACGTAGGTCTTTTTCCTCCTAAGGAAAAAAGTCTTCATTTTCTTGCATCTCTCTCACACACTGCTTCGTGACGTCTCCTACCGTGAAGATAAAGTATGGAATATCGTAACAAGGATGATATTGAAGTATGAGTGAATTCCAAAAATTTATAAAAATCAAATGTCAATGCCCTGATGGTTTTGCTTTAGTTCTTAAACATATAATGCTGCAGTTCTTTCTTAAACGCTAAAAAACAACAGTCAAAAATGAAACAAACGGTGAACTTATGTCTGCATCCCACAAAAAAACATATAATCATTATCACACATCTCCCTCAATCGTTTAAAGAAAATGAAACGAAAAAATTCCCGTCGCCGTGGCTGGGCTGTAATAATCTACATCTGTTTCCTCCAAAGGAAAAAGTAGTACTTTGTAGGAAACAGTCACGCGTGTTTCGTGTGTCTCATTTTTCTTAGTGTATAAGAAAAAGCTGCAGCATTATAACGATTAGGAACGTATGTTTAGCAAAAAGGCGTAGCAGCTTTTTATCAAACTGTAACCTAACCAAATGATAGTTGTCCTTTTCTACTGATCGCAATTTGTTTATAAGCTGACTTAGACGTAGAATCGGCGTTTAAATGTCAAAATTACAAAATGGCGCTAAATGGCAATTTGATGATCGTTGAATTTCTTCGAAACAACTATGTTTGTTTATCGAAGAAAAGTTTTTTAGTTGAAACTTGAACGAAGACAGGGAGTATAAGTCCACGTAATAGAGGTTTACAAACTTAAAATGAAGTGAGTGCATCACAAAATAAAACATCTACAAGGTAGCGCAAAATTAATCACCCTATCGGAAGATGTTATAATTTTAGCAAATGGCGTCGTACGTCAATCATATTAGACATTCGTGAACTAGACAGCTGCAGAATACAAACAGGCAATCAATGGAGCGCTATACTCCGCAGGAGCGTGGAATAATTGTCGATTGATTGCCATCCTTATTTTCAACAACAAAGAGGACGATTTTGTGTCGAAAGTCATCATGAGCGACGAAGCGCATTTCCACTTAAACGGTTACGTCAATAAGCAAAATCTTCTTTCTGGGGCACTGAAAATCTGCGTGTGATGCACGAAGAGCCGTTACATCCACTCAAAGCCACTGTGTGGTGCAGCGTTCACGCGGGAGGAGTGATTGCGCCGTATTTTTTTTAGGACGCCACTGGCAATACGGTCACTGTTACCGGCGAACGCTATAGGGCCATAATAAACGACTTCCTGCTGCCGGAATTGAATGAGCCGGGCTCGGTGAACATTTGGTTTCAACAAGACGGTGCAACCGCACACACAGCACGAACCACAATAGATATTGTGAATTGTGAAGGAAGCGTTTCCTGGTCGCGTAATCTCCCGTTTTGGCGATTTGGCACGGCCAGCAAGATCGCCCGATTGAACCATCCCAGACTTGTTTCTTTGGGGCTAGTTGAAGTCGCGGGTTTTATGCCAACGCGCCTCAGACAATCGCAACCCATTCGACAGGAATGTGAATAGTTATTACCGGAAATCTTGCGGAAAATCATGGAAAATGCGATAAAACGGGCACAAATGTATTTCAACACTGGCGGCAGCCACTTGACGGATATCATATTTTCATCTTAACAGAAAAAATCGTTAAGGTCCAAGTAAAGATTTCCGTTACTCAAAATCTTTTTTTTTTAGTTAGTAAAAAAGTTATTAAAAAAAAAAAAAAATGGATGATTAATTTTGCGCCACCCTGTATAAAAGGGGAAATTTTCGAGTTTCACGTTCAAAGCCGGGATCAGTAACCTCCTACTCCTGTAAAAGTTTTAGCAAAAAGCAAGGAGCAGGTAGGTAGTAAGAAGTTGAATGCAGAAGTTAACAACAGCCCGGACAGGTGGGGAGACAGGAGTCGGAGGACAGATAAGTGGAATTAACCTGACTCATTAACTCATTATACGGAACTCGCTCCGAGAGATATGTTCCAGTTACTCCGCGTTTTGGTACTGCTCCGGAACCGGTGACGAGTGAACAAATTGGCGCTTTAGGCTTGGGATTATGTCGTAACTAGTAGTTATGGGATAGAATAGGGCATCTATGGTCGATCGATAAAAACCTATATCAATGATATTGATTAAATCCGTCATCTATGATCAGTTGGCGATATTTTGCGAGCACGATCAACAATTGATAAGAAATGTTCCGTTATGAAAATAACTGGCTTATTAATGAACGGGAGTAAACTAAGGAAGCTCTTAGACTTGAAAGAAGTCGTGTACAAAATTGAAACACTTCGTACACCATTTCAAATATAGAACTAAAATAATTGTCTGGTAAATATTGTATTTAAGGTAGGTACTTGAAAGCTTGTCTGGATTTGAAAAGATTCTTTTTTTTTTCTCTACGCATTCATTAATTCTTATTTTGAAAAGTTCACGCTTAGTCCAGTCAGTGGGGAGTTTTACCTTGCAAAAGGTCATGTAGTAGCGATTTTGATTTATGTTATTTGGATTGGGACTCTAAAGAAAAAAAAAGTTTTCGACCTTGGGGGGATCGAGCTCAAGCCGCCATCTTGGACTGAAGGTGTCAAAATTTGTTTTATTCAAAATAACTATGCAATGGTTAATTTTACAACCAAATTGTTCAACACAAACTTAAAGAAAATAAAATTTTTAATATTTTTTGTTCTATAATTTTTTTGTAACTCTAGTTACAGTGGCGGAAATGTGAATATTTTTCTGAAAAATGGTGAAATTGTAAAGAAGAAGTAAAATTGTTTTTACTTTTTCTTGCTTTACAATTTTTGTAACAAAAATTTTAAAAAAACTGTAACTCTTTACTTGTAACTTGACCTGTAAAAAATTGTAGCACAAAAAATACTAGATGTTTTATTTTCTTTAAGTTTGTCTTAAACAATTTGGTTATAAAATTAACCATTGCACAGTTATTTTGAATAAACCAAATTTTGCCACCTTCAATCCAAGATGACGGCTCGAGCTCCCACAAGGTCGAAAAAATTTTTTTTTCTTTATAGTCCCAACCTAAACAACAAATATCAAAATCGCTACTACATCACCTTTTGCAAGGTAGAGGCCTTTTTTATCCCCGACTGACTGGACTAGCTCTTAGTAAGTACGTATTCGTGATGACTGGCTTTTAGGTTGATTCGGTTACGATTGCTTCTCTGATATTTTGAAAATGTTAATTGCATAATAAGATTTTAAATTATTATGATAATCTGCAGTCAACATATTATATACCAGAATATGAAAATATTTCTACATAATAGTCGTTGATAAAAAATGAAAAGATATAATTTTTAAAATTTATTGCGTATTCTTTGGTAGCAGTTTACTCCACGTTTCACCTTTATATTGTGGAAAATTGATTATCGAATGTACATAAATAAACAAAGACAAAAAGGATTCGCCGAGACTGCTTACAGGATACATCTCTAACCACTGAGCTATTACAACCACCAATCAGACTGACTCTCTCGTGGCTTTCTGTTTTTCAAGGTTAATGTTATTACGAACTTTTAAAAACTCTTTGACAATTGAAAAATTTGTAGCAAAGAATAATACAGCAGCCTCGCTGCTTTTGAGGTCATTCAAAGCCCATAGCTCACGATGGCGAATTTGCAATATAAAAATAATTACTGACCCCAAGCCTAGACCTTATTCAGGTAGAAATAAATGCTTGTATTTTTTTTCTTTTGACAATTTCTTCTGGTTTTCAAAAAATTTTCTGCTAGAATTAATTAATTAATCTAGATGCTAGAATTAATAAATGCTAATGATAATGCTAGAATAAATTAATCTGACGGCCGGCGTCTTCGAGAAGTAAGGCTCTTGGGGTCGCGAGATCGAATCCCGGCGTGGCAAATAAATTTTATTTGATT
Source organism: Glyphotaelius pellucidus (assembly GCA_936435175.1). NCBI lineage: Eukaryota > Metazoa > Arthropoda > Insecta > Trichoptera > Limnephilidae > Glyphotaelius > Glyphotaelius pellucidus. The sequence continues at coordinate 13,231,470 of OW386544.1, read as the reverse complement.
AATTTGTGGTATTTCACATTCGTGCTGTGTTAATTCATTAAAAATGATAAATAGTGTATTTGCGGCACGTTCCAGAGTGAAAGATACTCTTCGTATCGCCCTGAAGACCACTATTCATAATCGAAACGTTGCTTGAAATGGCTTTAGCCGTGTTTGGTGACCAGATCTGAATAGCCAAGTACTTCCCCACCTTCATCCTCTCCATCTGCTTCCCCTCCCTCCTACCTTCAGCCTCACAACATACCCCAATTGCGGATGCCATAGAGTTACTGGCTCCAGACGGGAGCAGTTGGGACTCTTGTGCGGTTTTCATATAAAAAAATAAATAAAATTTTACGAAAGAGCTAAGAATTCAAAACAGCGCAGTTGTGAAGGAAGATATTCCAACTTTTAATAAACTCCATGAATATGTATTACATAAGCTTAGAAAAAATACAAAGGAACCCCACGGATAAAAATAAATATAATTTCTGAATTTATTTCGCCTTTCACATCTGTGAAAGAAATGACACAATCTTATACGGTATTGATTTTTTCGACTTACCTCCCTTATGTCGTATATTCTATGCGCACCCGACTTCATTCATTACGACTCTATTCAACCAAAAAATAAAATAACAAATGAAATAAAATTTTCAGAACCGTAACAAGAAAGCAAGTTCTATACTTTTTTTCTCAAAGCAACTCCGAAAATGGCAATTGCGCCAGAGGCGTGCACAGCTCAAAGTCAACTTAGCATATTTTGAAATATCAGATAAAATAACATCCGGAACTCATAGAATTTTAACATATTTTTGCTTCCGTCTTTTAAAAATCGCCCCGTTATTTTTCTGATTGTAGGATTTGTGTAGCTGGAAGCATTTATAAAACATTTTCCTCTGGCTTTTCAAAACGAAATATCATCGATATTTGATATAAATTTAAATGAACACTGTTAGCAAACTTCGAACAAATCACGAAATCTCTGAAAAAAAACTCTCAAATTTCAAACGCAGAATTATTAATAAATTAAAATAAAATTATTTTCTGCTCATGGGTAGGTGCCTACTTTATTGTTTGTCTGAATTATTCTTCACAAGATCACTTAAATTCAAAGCAAATATGAGTTCATTGAACGTGAAAAAGTTTACACGAGAATAACTAATATTAAATAAAAAAAATAAACAAGTGAACTTGATATTTCAGTTTTAACTGAATTTTTCGATGATTTTTTTTCTAAGAAATCCGTTAATAAGTAAAATTTACAAAATTTTAAGAAACCCCCGACACAAAAAAGAGCTGATAACATTGAAATGCCTGAACAGATTTTCATGAATTGTAGCTAAGAACCATCTCGATTACGTCAGCTTTCAAACAAAAAAACTTCATCATAATCGGTCCATTCGTTTAGGAGCTACGATGCCACAGACAGACAGACAGACACACAGACACGTCAAACTTATAACACCGCTCCTTGCGTCGGGGGTTAAAAATTACAATATTTTTAAAGGAAAACATACGCATTCAATTTTTCTCATAGCCACGTAATTTAAAATTGTGTTTTTGCCACGCATTTTCTTTTTGAAGCAAAAAACTGTCGGAATCTGATGAAGAATCGAAACTTTTTCGAAATTAGGACAGTTTTTTTCTTGTAAAATTTAACGATTTTTTATCGATATGTTTGCTTATCAAATTTTGATATTAATCGTCGTTAGAAAATTAAAAGAGAAGCCTTGTTTTTTGCTGGACGTATATTTTTTTAATTAAAAAATAGATTTTTTTTAAAGTTTCCAAAGCACGTTAAACTATGAAATAAATATTATAAAATGAATATATATTTATGTATTCCGAATAAAAAATCATATCATGGCGGCACGCCAATGCAATACAGGGGCGTTCACCATATTGACGAAAGTCAAATTAGAGATTTCAAAGAATGAGTAGGTTTTACGCGTGGATGGATTCCGGGGGTGTTTCTCACAACTCCCGCTAGGGCGCGCCTTCAGGGCACATTCCACCTTTGAAGAAAAATTACAATTTACCCATGCGTGATATAAAAGAACATGTTCTAATTTTAAGGTTAAATTTTCATAATTTAAATTATTCTGAAAGAGAAATTAGTTCAAACGAAACAAAACCCTGCAGCAGCTGATAAATAGCGTAAAGGTAATAAAATACAAAAAATGTATTATGCAGTGAAAAAATAAATACTTCTTTCTTCTTTAATAAATAACTTTGTTCTTGATTTAGTTAAATTGGGCGTACTGTACAGGGCCCGCAGATACTTTAATAGTACACAACTGCTAACCCTGCACAAATCGCAAGTGCGCCCCACTGTTGAATTTGGCAGCCACCTCTGGTCTGGAGCTCCAAAATACTTGAAAAATACCCTCGACTCTGTGCAGAAACGGGCGGTCCGTTTGATAGATTCTCCCAACTTGACGAACGGATTGCAATCTTTAGGGCGCAGGCGTCGGATGGGAATGCTATCCATGTTCTACCGGTGTTTCAATGGAAGATGCTCTGAGGAACTAGAGTCATTGATCCCTTTGGCACCGGTGCATAGTCGGGAGACACGCCAAACGCGCGCCCAACATATGTACACGGTTGACATTTGTCACATGAGAACGGGTCGTTTTTTCGACTCAATCTTGATTTCAACAGCTCGGCTATGGAACGATTTGCCGGCATCTGTGTTTCCTCCCTCCTACAACATGGGTCTCTTCAAGACCAATGTTCATTCCTTCCTCTCCTCAAAAAGACCCTCCACACAGCATCCCAGATGACATAGGCCCTGAGGGAAATTATTTTCGTCAGGGCCTTCTGTGTGGAGTTACTGTAAAAAAAAAAGTTATAGCATCATAATATGATTACGAAATTTGGTATTGAATTGTTGCAATAGTGGTAAAAATGACGAAGTTTGCATTTGAATTCAAAGTGAGCACAAAGGATTTGACAAAAGGCCTCTCATCAATACTAACAAGATAAGATTTCACCACTTCTTTGACTTGTTCTTTATTTTATCAGTATTATCTTCTTCTTCAGTGATTTACAAATTAATGAGAAATTTATGTATTACGCACAAACACGCAAAAATTTAAACCCAATATTAATTTATTAACAGACTTTTAACCTTTTATGTGTCCAGCGGGTGCAATACTCTCCATCCCTAATTTCTTCCGAATGTAATCCAGTCCACGTGTAATTCTGGCAGCGCAATATTGGTACGTGAAATTCAAACCTGTGTAATTTGTCCAGACATTCGCCAAATACCTTAGAGTAGGGAACAAATGATGAGAGTAAACGCTTTAATATTAATCAGCATTCCTTCAACAAAATCTTTTTTACTTTCTTGGACCGTTAGAATCGCCGTAATATTTTTCCCACCTTTCATTTGCATATTTATTAAAAATTATTGTTTATTTTCCCCATATTTGGAATTTTCAACAAACCGACCAAGCACGCCCCGTATACATTCAGTGAAATAAAATTGTCTGCATGAATAAAAACAAATTCAAAGAAAACTTGCGTTTACCTAATTTTAATTGCTTTCCTACGAACAAGACAATTTGGGAGGCGGGAATGGGTACCGCCGCCCCGGGAACCTTTATTGGATAACCAACACCTCTGCCATAGGTCACCCAAAGTGGTTTGCTACGTTTGGTGATTTAGCAAGGGTGCCCGGGTTCATGGGGTGACGTATGTCTGCGTCTTGGAGGCGGATGACCAGGACACACTGAACCCCAGATTCCTACCCACCCCTTAAACCCTTTTCCTTCCCAGAACTCTCCTCTCCTTCCTTTCCTTAAAAAACCCTCCACACAGCATCCCCAAAGATGACATAGGCCATGAGGGAAATTATGTTCCTCAGCGCCTCCTTTGTGGAGCTCATGTGTAAAAAAAAAAAGAAAAGACAATTGAGAACAAATTTTTGCCAGTTATCAGAAAATGGACTTCTTCTTTGCTCAATTTATGCAAAATCCCCGGAAATACCAATGTTGATGTTTCAACAAAATTCTCAAATTTTCTTCTAGTGAAATGTTAGTATTTGATTTATTAGCAAATAATGTTAGTGTTCTTCATTGTGTTCACAGGCATCTGTGCAGAAGTAATGCGGTACTAACCCTTACTGACAGGTGAGCAAATCCCTTTATCGAGATTGACTGCAGTACCAAATAAACAAACTATATCAGCCGTTTCAATTTCACAATAGGATGTAGTGTATTCCTTTGAGAAATGAAATATTTCAGATATGTAAGTAAAAATAAATGCGAACTGAAAAACATCTCACAAATTTTAAATATTGTGATCATAGGGATTTTATAGCGCCGCCGTATAGTGATGATTTAAATATTACCCATTTTAAGAAAAAATGCGTGTTGTTTTATTATGTGAATACCGCACGTGCATTCCAATTGCTTCCGTCTGACTATGGCATCCCCAAATGCGGTACGTTGAATTTTTCCAACGAATTTTAAATGTCTTGTATATTTCTTATTTTTGAAGACGTCGTAAAAAAGAATATCTTTATAGGAATTAGATAAAATTACGTTTAAGGTTTTTGTATCTGAAATATAACTTCGTGTTTAGAAACTGCGATTTTTTCAGCTTCAAACATGAAAAAAATAGCTTATCGTAAAAATATTCAATAATCTGTCATTTTATCTCGTTCATGCAGTTAGAAATAATAATAATTCCGACAGAACAATTTTGAAAAAAATCTGACATTTTGGATTCATTTTTATGCAATTAAAACGTTGATTTCCCGAATTTGTATTTATAAGGCTTTTATATTATTAAAAAATATTACTTTCATGGACGTTTTATTAAACTCACGTGAAAAAGTCATTAAAAAAAATACAGTTCAGAAAAAACCTAAAATCTACCGTTAGCAAAAGTAAATTATCATCAAAACATTATTTAATGGACTAAAACTGAAAAAAAATAACACCAGTATTGATATTGAATTGTACTAATATCATAGTGAATTCATCATTTTAACTGAAATTATGTTCAAAAACATAAAAATAACTGCAAGTAAGATTCCACATGTCCACAAGATTCCACAAAATGAAATTTTCCCGTAAAGCTATGAAACAAGATGGCCACGGCGCCTGCGCAAATCTAGGAAAATTCAATGCAACCAACATAAAAATCATAAAAAAACTTGATATTGTCGTTAATAAAAATGCCGTTCATCGGGCACGCAACAGAAATACCGTTTAACGATCATTAAGTCTAGAGAGATAATTTTATTTTTTAGTATTGAAAAGCGCCTGAGAGGCGCGCAGTTTAAAAAACCGATTTATTAATAAAATGAACAATTTAACTTTGTTTTTATGACTTCAATCAAGTGTTACATTTTTAATAAGGAAATAAAACACAAATATATTTATTATTATTTTTCAATTTCAAGGAAATTTGTAAGGTTTTACAAAAAGTAACAAAAATTAGAGGTATTTAAAGTAGTAACTATATATAAGGATTTTTTTTTTAAACAGTAAGTGTTACCGAATAGCAGCGGTCGTCCCTCGGTAGTGTTGACCGACGACAGAGTTGGCTCGGAAATACAAGCTTATACACGCATCGGTTAAAAAAAGGCAGCAATATATCGGTTTCGCGGGCGTCTCTGAGGCGCACGTTATCGTTCTAGGGCTAAGGCGTTTTATTTTAGTAAGGCTGAAGTTTTTAAGGAAAATGTGTAAAAAAATCGGTAAAAATGCAGGAAATCGGGCCTTAGCGAGAAGATTACAAATCTGAGATGCATTTAAGATAGGTTGTGGGAGCAAACATGCGTCAAAAAAACAATTGCTAAACTGTCTGTAAATGACGTTAATAATAAGACTTTGACATTGCATTAATACTCAAACTAAAATCAAAATTTCTAAAAAAAATCATTATTTTTTACATGCTGTCTTTGTGTTCCATTCTAATCAACGAATCTTCCCATCCAATAAGATTTTATTGTAATTCCAGGCGTGTACAAGGAAGAAGGAAAGACTGTGATAGGAAAGTTAAATAAGGGTCACAGGTGTCGATGGAAACGAACCAAACTTTTGATTAAGTGCCCTGATGTACCCGGGGCAAGCAACTAAATGTATATTTTATTTCCAAACCGTGTTTCAAGAAGATTGTTTCTTACAATAAAGAATATTCGTTAAACGAAGAGAATTGCATGGATTGAAAATCCAGGGAAGGTCAATGTGCGGTGTTTGATATAATATTATATAACCACCTTTGAAAATTTTGTTCTCACTTGTGAAGCATTTATCTCTCATAAATTCTTGAGACGACGCACAATGTACGAAATGGAGAAAAAACTCGAATTAAGTGGTTTTGCAAACTTTAATGTTTTTAATTTAAATATTTTTTTAGTGTACCACAATAGTTTCTGCATTTTACGTGTTTATTTAAATTTATCAGAAGCGCTTGACGGAAGTTTGGCAATGCCTCAAAGTGTGTCGTAAATTTGATGTTCGGTATCGCGTTTTTCACTTCGCTCCTACGCGTCGCGACGTGCAGGTAAACAAAAAATCGATCGTTATTATTGGTAGATAGTGCAACAAACATGCGACTGACGCGTTGTGTGAGGAACACAACATAAATATAGACAACAATATAGATCTAACATTGTGCAAGATTGTCCAGTGCATCTTCATTATCACCTGTCATTCTAGCCGCTCAGGCCTCGAGCATATTCCCTCAGAAGGTCTGCGTATTTCCGCTTTGCAATAAAATCATAAATAAATGAAAAATTTCTAAACATATCCCAAAACCAAAAACTGTTTTAGAAAGGTGATGAAATACGCTTTCAAATTTGATTAAAGAAATGACTGTGTAGGCTGTGGTAGTGTTACAACGTGGGACTTGACTCTCTTACGTTGTAACACTACCACAGCCCAACAATTCTATAAATATACTGGAGTGAAATGGTTTAACCAATTACCAGTTAATCTAAGATTGGAAATTAATTATAAAAAATTCAAAAAATCAATAAAAACACATTATTATTACTACATTTTATAATACTATACTTCTCAACACAATTGTAGTATACGGATATCCTTTTTCTTTATTTATTTTTCTCCTTTCTTTTTTCTTACCTCCTCAACTTCATTTCTGTTATATTCATATATGTATATTTTTTAAATGTATGTGTACACATATGCATATGTTTTTATGTATGTACACATGCCGATAACATTTTGTATACGTATATATATGTAGGTATGTGTGTATATCTACGTGTGTGTATGTGTATACTTACATATATGACCTTTTTCTCTTATTTCACTGTTAAATTCCTATCTTTTGTTTACATAAAAAAAATTACTATTTTTTTCTTTGTTAAACTGTGCTCTACATTCGTTTTCTCCGCCTTTTTTACTCGAGCTCTGCTCTAAAAAAAGGTGTAATACTTATTAATTAATGTATTTTTAAAAGAAAAACTTTATTTAATTTATAAAAACATGTAACCTCTGAACCATTATATTTAATAAAAAAAAATGTATGTACATTTAATTTTTAAAATATTTAAATTTAGAACGCAAACATAAAAAGTTTTAAAAATGGCTCATCTTCCGTTTTTTCTTTCTAAAATTACTGATAGCAAAAAAAAATAGAAACACACGTTGGTATATTTTATTAGACAAATGTATTAAAAAATTTACCGTTATATTTGTTTTTTGGCGTTTCATGTGGAAATAATTATTCTGTGGTTCATTTTAATGCAAAGCGTGGTAATTTCTTTAATATCATGTTTCTTACCATGACAGTAAGGTAGACACATTTTTTTCTACGACACCTACATTAGCGGTTCCCAAAAGCGGTAAAAGTACGCTAATAGATTAGTCTCTCACTTATAATCCCCCATACCAGCAAAACCTCAAACATTTAAGGCAAAAACATCGCAAACAAAAAACGATAGAAAACTTTAAAACTCGTTTTGTTGATGTTGAATTTTTTTGTGAAAGACATGATTCCAACTTAAAGCCGCAGTGACGAAAATACCGAATAGCCAACTATCCACTAATTTATTATTATAGGCAGTTAAAACAGTTTTAGTTTTATTTGTGGGAAATCGGTTATGTTGGGAACGCGGAAAAAATGTCTCAATTCTGGGCTGAAATGTCAAATGTTCATGTTCTAACAGTGTTGTTTAAAGAATGAGACGAAGAAATCGCATAATTTTATTTTTCGATAAATTAAAATCTAGATGATAAAAAGGCATTGAAATAATATTTTTTACTGCTTTTGATGAAACAGTTTTAAACGATTTAAAAAAAAAAAAATTTTGGAATAATTATTAATGAGTTAACTTCGCCAAATGCTGGTTTAAAAAAAAACTCACTTTTGTTATGTGATACCGATCCAGAGCCGCAGCTACCCCTTTACAGAGGAACTAAGACTTTTTTTTACATTTTTTTTACATTTACATTACCGCAAAGGAGGCCCTGAGGAAAATAATTTCTCTCAGGGCCTATGTCATCTTTGGGGATGCTGTGTGGAGGGTTTTTTTAAGGAAAGGAAGGAGAGGGGAGTTCAGGGAAGGAAAAGGGTATAAGGGGTGGGTAGGAATCTGGGGTTCAGTGTGTCCTGGTCATCCGCCTACTAGACCTAGACAAACCTCACCCCATGAACTCGGGCACCCCTGCTAAATGACCAAACATAGCGAACCACTTGGGGTGACCTATGGCGGAGGTGTTGGTTATTCAATAAAGGTTCCCGGGGCGGCGGTACCCATTTCCGCCTCCCAATTTTTTTTAACATATTTTAGACATATTTTATATTACTGAAAAATATCTGGCTATTACTACAGAATTGGTCAATGAATGTAGGCCCAGCCCACCATGAAAAACAAGTTTAATCATTTTTTTAGTTCATTTTCTAAAAGATCCTTTTGTAAAAAATTCTTTTTTTAATGTTTTAAGGAAATTCGTAAAATTGACGGATAAACAGCATTTTATGTGAAACCGTTTGACACAGTTTGTATGTTGAATAATCCTTCAGCAAAACTTTGAACGTGTTTTTCTCGAAACTACTTTTATCAACCTGGTTTACAACATATTTAAGAAAACATACATCCAAGTCCCAAAACTCCTTAGAAATCCAGTTTCTATTGCATCACGTAGGAATTTTTTTTTATAAAGAGACCACTTCAATTTTTTTTTTATGAACGATGAAAATTTTCCGTAAAAATCGGAAATAAAATTCGCTCATACGCCTTTTTTTTCTTAGATATCATAATTCCTCTAAGTGGTGCATAAACCCATGTATCTAGTTTCTTAAAATATTTTTATTTTATTTTTCTGATGAACCGTATGGCTTAATCGCTGTCAATCGCCGAGCAGCAATTTCGTCGGAGTGTACTGTTGACAGAAGCGTACACCGCAAACCATACTTTAGATTCGTGTACAAAAATTTCCATATATCGTTGAAAATAATTATAAAAAATTCACTCTTTTACCGCCCACGCACCGTGGGCTGCCCCCAAAACATCGCAACGTGTCGTCTATCATTGATAGTGGTTTCTCACCAAGAAGATAATGAAAGCGTCTTTCATTCCATAGAGTGTTAAAAATACCATTGAAAACCATGTGTTATTTCTAAAAGTAACGACGTACCCAATGAAAACATAATAAACTCATAAAGCACGAATACTTATTGAATGGGGCAAATAATAATCCTTATCATTTGGTTGTTGTCTACAGACTTTGTTTTCTAAAGGCTTGCATTGCTCAATAGCTTCATGTTTACGGGCAGTACAACGCACTTGACTATCCTCCCAACTATCAAATAAATAATTATTTTCATTCAAAAAGGCATGAAGTGTATGTATGCATAATCCATTATTTTACTCTAACAGTAAACGGGCTGTCTTAGGATTAAAGACTTTTACTTATTTTTGGCGACGCGGACGTTATTTCTCAAGAGATGGCAGCACTAGCTTGTTGCTCGGACATTACAATCCAAAAGAGCGGTAATTCGGCTCGGTAGCTGCTTCAGTTCGACCTTTGCATCTCTTTGTGATAGACTCTCCGCTGTCAAATCCCACCGCCCGCCTTATTAAAGTCCGTGAGCTCGCAATTTTGGTAACTGACCAGTCGTCAGTAAGACTACCGTACAAACGATTTTGAAGGAGATAAAAATGGGTTACGAAATACTGACGGAAGCTCATGATCAAATCATATGGAAAGCGCACGGCCCTTTTTGAAAAGTTTTTCCAACCAAGGTGAGGCTTTTTAGGGTTAAAACATTGGTTCACCACCTCAAAACAATGAATATCATTGCATTCTTTTTTACCATTAGGCTAGATTCTAAGCTCTTCTTTCCCATCCTCAGAGAAGGTGTTTCCTCTCAAATAAAGTACCCTTTGAATACTGATCACACTATGACGAAGTCCTCTGACCAGGACAATATTTTCGATTTCTAATGATAAAAAAACTCAATTTTCTTCAAGTCCAAGGGTCTAGTTTTTGGCAGTAAATTTGGAATCAAGAACGCTGGCAAATTTCTTTCCAAATCGAGTGCTCTAAAACTAATGGTATGAATCATATTAAATCAAGATTTCCGGGAAGAGTGAAGAAGTATTTAGATGATATAATCTATTATTATTCAGGTTCTAGTCATGTTTCCAATAAACTACATGAAATGGAGATATAAATCTCTCAGATTACAATTATAATAATTAATCATTAGCTATGTTACCTTCTGATATTTCATCCAATGATATTATTCTAAATTTTCATATTATTCGGTGGAACAAAAGAAAATTACATTACGCAATATTGTTATACATCTTTTTAAAAATGTTTCTTGCAACAAAAACTCTCGATCGGAGAGTTCTATCGTCACAATGAAATTTGCATAGCTATTTTAATTTAGGTTTTCTAGATAAAAGCAACTTTTTATTTCCTAAATAAGCTTTAAAGATTTAGATATTTTTATCCCTTATTTTCATGGCTCTTTTAGTACACAATATATCAATGTCAGTAGAGTTTATATACTCTTTAAGACACTACGGACTTATAAAAGTCGTTCCATTTCCCTTTGCTTTGAGATGACGCATATAATTCAAGTAATATTAGCAAGAGACAATCACGCTTTGTATTTTCATTTTAAAAAGACAACAGCAAGTTCCAAATATTCACAGTTTTATGTTTTAAAAAAACATCGATTACCATTGTTTGCATTTTAGCGAAAGATTTTACAAAGTTTGTTATTTTTTTTTAAATGAAACGAAAAAAATTAAACAAACTTTATGACATTTTTGAATAATTAAACTTATCTTTTAGTTTCTTAGAAAATTATATTTTTAAAGTTTACAAGAAAAAACCGCAATTGACAAAAAAAGTCGAAAAAAATCGTCGGATTTTGAAACCAAAATTTTCAAATTTTTGATTGCATCCCGTCCATTTGCTCATTATATTAAAACACGAAAGAGGCTTCAATCTGCTTATGAAAATAGTATCTCATTTTTAAGTACTTAAAAAAAAAACAAAACAATTGGAAAATATATGTTATATTTTGAATACATCAAAAATCTGACAGGTGGTTTTATTTTATTTATTTTTTGTTAATACAGTAACTTTCTTTTACTACATTTTTTGTGGTGTGGGCGTCACTGGGTGCTTGCCCGTGCTGAGTCTCATTCAAAGTGGCTTGACACAAAATCTCAAAATAACTGAGGTGTTTACTACTCAGTACTTGATACTTGATACTTAATCAAGTGAGATAAGAAAAAAGAGTAACGTATTTAATGTGTACAGGCTTCTAGAAAATCTAATTAAGAATGTAATAATTTCCTGTTCTAGATATTTGAACCATGTAACTGAAAATATCAATTAGATACCTTATTGTATATTTCCCAATTTTTTTTTCTTATTTCAGCTGTAGTACCTCGATCCTTAGCATTCGTAATTCAGTATTTAATACAAACAACTTATATATTTCCTTTGATTTTAATCACATTAATCTTCCATCAAAATTTGCCTCCATCCAATTTTAATATTCATCTTGACCTTAATACATTCTTTAAGGAAGCCTACTTTACGAAAAATACAAAAAAAACCTTTATGGTAATCTCAAAATCTTTTCTTTCAAATAATTAATTGTGACTTTTACCACAAATGCTTTTAAACGATTTTTTTCTTTTCACAATCCCCTCTATTCATCTTGGCTGAGTTCTTATTCACCGTTCCGTTTCGAATGGCGGTATTAAAGAACGAACCCTTGAGGGGAAAGCGTATTCTTAAAAACGTAATTTAAATCTGATAGAACATCTTAAGCGACTTTTTGTCGTGGCACTCTCGCAGGTTCTGTAATTAAAGATAACTAAACCCTAGAAGAAACACCTACAAAAGACCTCTTGTGAAGGAATTTACATTTAAAACGTTCCTATTAATTCAATTTATGGGGACGGATTGTTTTATACCTGATATAAAAGTTTCTGTATTAGGTTCAGTACTACCAGTTCGTACCAGAGACTTGACAACCGCTAACAAATAATTCAAAAGATTCTGACATGTCAGCAAGCACAATAAAATCAGGCAAATATCAAAATGAACATCTCTTTTTATAGGCTATTCAGATCAGTAACTCTGAACTCTGAACTCTTGAGAACTCTTTTCAACAATCAGGTGATTATATATTTAATTAATTATTATATTATAAAAGTGCATACTGAAAATTCTTTTATAAAAAAAATATGTCACTTATGTTCAATGAGTGATTAAATTTCTTGAATTATTTACACATCTTTCATCAAAATTATTTTAAAGTAATTCACAACTATTACAATTCGACATTAAAATGCATTAATGCTTAAGATTTTAGTAAATCATGGTTTTAGAGGCAACTTGGGCAATTATTTGTGAGTATATAAAAAACAATAAAAAAATAGCTTTACTACATTTATTTAAAAAATACGACGAAAAATAAAATAAAAAATAAAACACCGTTAAAAATTAATTTTTTGGGAAGAAATTTAAATATTTAAATGACAAATTTTTTTTCCACCGCAAAAAAGTAATATGTATTTTAACTTTACAATCATCGAAATGATATTTTTTATTAATTATTATTTTTTATTTTATATTTCATCATACTTTTATATGGTACAATAATTTTTATTGTTTTTCATTTACCCACAAATAATTGCCCAAATTGCCTCTAAAATCATGAAAAATTAAAATCTTTAATGGCCTTTATTTTATAATTTAAAGCAAAAATAAATAAAGTAGCTCACATCCGTACTAGATATTTAATAGAACCTTTGTTACAAAAATAATTTTTCATTTTGGTTGGGTGTTTTGGGTTTCAAAATGGACCGCGCATACGGTCCTCTTTAAGACATCATCATCTCTTAAAGGTACATGTCTGGTGTTGTACCTAATACCTACGCTACTATCTTTAGCACTCTGTTTCTCCTTTACAAAAGTAATTTTTTTGTATAACAAAAATATATTATTTAATATAAAATATTCTCTTTCTGTGTTAAAAAATATAATTACTATTCTATTTTCTTTAGTTGTCAGGTACCAACATAGCTGCTTCATTTTTCCAAAGAGCTATAACTACCTATAAAAAGCAGTCCTTTTTAAATTGCTTAATAACATTTCTATGTAACTATCGTACACGTAGTTTTGTAAGTGGAAATTTTGCTAGTTTTGCAGAAAAATGTGTTTTTTAATTATTGGGATTACCTTGGGAGGACGCTTTTAATATAAGTGTACCTAACAGTCAATAACCTAGGTATTTTAATCAATTTACTTTACGAAAACAGATTACCATAAATTTATTGTATGCCTCTGAAAACTTTAGTAGTGAAAATAATAGAATTTATTCCAAAAACTATTGATTTTATCTTTTTTACATGTTTTTTGCTCGAAACTTTGCGGGAACTAATATCTCAGGCAACTTTTACCACGTTGTGAACTTTGGAATAACCCAAATTCGTGACAAAATACTAATGCGTAAGTAGATAAGTTTTTTACAATATCTTGCTCCTAGAAAATAAATCAGAAAATCTTTGCAGAAAATTTACCGAATTGTTTACAACACAACACACAACTGTATGCTAACCCATTATTATTTATTGATTATATCATTATTCTACAATATAATATATTGATATTTTATTTACGAAAAAAAAACAGTTTAGTTGTTAATGCTGTTTCGCCTTCAGAAGGCATTATCGAATATAAAAATTGTTTAAAAATATACAGTTTTTTGTAACATTCATGTACAAGCCGTATAAAGAATGCAAAATCAATTTCTTACGTATTTTAAGTTTAAAACAGGTAATCCAGCGATTTTTTTTAACTAGAACACTCTTTTAAATGATGTGAATGTGCTTAAAAGGTCAAAAAGAAAGATTTTCACTGACTTTTAAATGAGGCATTCGTTAGTCCAAAAATTCTTGCATTGATAAGCTTTCGGTTTCCACTACGTAATAATGGAAGTCGAGATTTATTTCAGTGCAAAAGTTCTAAAGTTTTGAGACAATCTATTCCTATTTGCCCTGAATACCAAAGGAGGAAAATAATTATATCAAGTCAGTAAACATATTCAATTTATCACTAAAAATGTACAAAATGTTGTTACTGAGACAGTTCAGTTATGCAAAATAAATATTATATAATTTTTACTAATCATAAATAAAAGGCCCGAAAGTGCATTAATAAATAAATAAATTAAGTAGTTATATTACTCAACAAATAAAAGAAATTTTTAAAATTAAAATCAAGTTTCACGTATTAAGTTTGATAAAAATAATTAAAACCATTATTCTTGCAATTAAATTGTAAAATTTGGATTACCTTATAATTGTAATTTGATTTCAACTTATATGCTCGTGTCGTGTCGTGTGTGGGGAGGTATTGCGTGCCGTGTGTTGTGTGTTTTGATTATTCTGAATTCGCCAAATTACTACAGAAGTTATTACGTGCACGTACAAAATTTTTCTTTTGAATGCCTAAACGTAATCCAAAAAGGTTTTCTGCTAGCCCGTTATAATCGGTGGAACAGGCAGGAAATCACTGGAACTTTGTAGCAGTCATTAGGGTTATCTGTTACTTGAGACACAAATTTAAAACTATGCACGTAGTGTCAATTCTCAAGAAGTAGCTATTACGTGAACAAAAAAACTTGCTAAACGGTTAAGGTAACAAAAAAGCCTATTTCTTCAAATTCGTATTTACGGTATTAGGACAAAATTACACGGAGTTGAATTTCAGAATTACAAACATAAGGACAGAAGTACATGTGGAGAGAAATTACACATACTGGAATCACACAGTTAATTTTTATTATAATTTTTTATGTATATACCGCACAAAAGTGCCAACTGCTCCCGTCTGGAGCCAGTGAGACTGTGGCATCCCCAATCGGGGTGTGTTGATAGGCTGAAGGTAGTGGGGAGGAGAAGGAGATATGGGAGATGAAGGTGGGGAGGTACCTGGCTATGCAGATCTGGTCACCAACCATGGCAAGTCGTGTCAAGCAACTTCAATTCTAAATGGTGGGAATCTCACACCAGAACGATACTGAGAGTATCCTCCACTCTGGAACGTGCCGTGAATATCGTATATATTATTTTAAATGACTAAATTGTGAAATAACACAAATAATACATAAAAATTATTTTGCGCAAGTCGGGATTTGAACCCGCAACCTTCGGATTGCAAGTCGAGAGTGTTAGCCTGGCCGTCGCGTTTTTCAACGGTTTAAATTTTAGAGTTCTTAAATATGCACTAAATAATATTGAATTTTGAAAAAAAGTTAGGTTATGTTTCACTTATCGTATTACCTATACTCCAGTTCATGAACACACTCATCATCATGAATAGGTTTATAAAACAATCATTTACTTTTTAAGAATGTCTCGCCTACCGAAGATCCCGGCCAATGTACGTAGATTTTCCCACCTTCGTAATATTTGAAAATTAACACGTTGTTCACTTATTTGTTGGAACATAATTAACCTTACTAATAAACGATTTTTATTTTTTACACTGATAAACAATCAATTAATGTGTAGTAAATGGTTAATACATGGTTGTGTGAAATTTAAAACACATTTTTTTTTAATTACTAAGGGAGTTACCATTTCTTAAACAATATCTATCATTCCTAAAATAATTTCTGAAATATCTGCATCACTTAAAAGTCACTCTGTAACTTAATTACGTTTGCTTGAAATAATCACTAAATTTCGTTTATTTTAATTGAAAATTCAAGTTATGTAGCGTTTAAATTTGAAGTGATTATCGATTTCTTTCGCACGCGTGACAATTTGGAATTCTAAGATATATTTTACCGGAAATTATAAATGATTCTTGTTGCTGAGCTCACGTAAGCTAATCGCATTACTTCGTTTCGGGAAATAAATTCTCGTTCAATAATTTATTCTGCATTAAATAAAAATATACGAGGAATGTGGAAAAACTTCGACGAATTTGCCGTGTTACCATTTTATGGCAGTGTGCCGTAACTATAGATGCCGCATTTTGGCTCATTCGTCGAGATAAATAATACAACTTATTTTTATTTGTTTATTGTAGTTACTTCCCAAGACGATGACATAATGCTATAATTGCAAAAAGAACGCTTCTGTAAGGGCAGAACATTTTTTCTTAAAATACAAATTTCTGCCAAGACAGGTACGCTGTTTTGCCATTTCAGCAACGTTGCCGTATGGGAAACAGAAGTTTGATTTACAACATATTGGTCTCATGTATCAGCAGCTTTCTATGCCACGTGCCCGTTGCCTGATATGTCAAAATGCTGCATCCCTACAAAACTGCAATTTGGGTACCGCCGCCCCGGGAACCTTTGCCACCTCTGCCATAGGTCATCTCCTCTGCCATAGGTCATCCAAGTGGTTGGCTACGTTTGGTGATTTAGCAGGGGTGCCCAGGTTCGCGGGGTGAGGTTTGTCTAGGTCTTGGAGGCGAATGACCAGGACACACTGAACCCCAGATTCCTACCCACCCCTTAAACCCTTTTCCTTCCCAGAACTCTCCTCGCCTTCCTTTCTTAAAAAAAACCCTCCACACATCATCCCCAAAGATGACATAGGCCCTGAGGGAAATTATTTTCCTCAGGGCCTCCTGTGTGGAGTTAATGGAAAAAAAACTACAATAGCTTACGTTTTTTTTGTCCGTCTGTAAAATTGATTGTCTGTTCAGTATTCAACTTGTCAAGATGGTAGCCCGAAGGCATGAGTGTTGCGACTGTTGCGAGCTGTCAAGTCGAAGTAATCAATGATACCCGAAGTCTACTGTTCATAGAACTACAAGAATATTCTAAGTCTTAAATACTTAATAACAAAATAATATATAGAACCATGAAGATGCGCCGCAACCTCTTATTTGTAATCATTAATGTTGTTCACAGGCAGTCAGTCGAAAAAAACACCAAGTACAAAGCGCTTCACTTCGTATTGGACTTTATCATCATATTGCCTTAATGTTCTTGTATTTTATATGCTGATCCTTGGTTTGATTTACTGATAGGCTTACCCATAAATCCGGAGCTTGCACAAGTTGCTAAGGGCGCCAGAAACAAACGTAAGTTCATTACGTCAAGAAATAAAGCTTTAACGTTTGTCCCTAGAACGCAAGCTGGATTTCGTGGAGCTTTTTACCCGATCCACTGAAGCTGTTCTTTTGTATAAGTGCTCGTATAGACTTCGTTTTCCCATTGGGGAAGAATTACCTAGATACGGTAATTATTGTTCTTGATTTAAAATATCACGATCAAAAGAGATAAAACTTCTCTTTTTGCTTTGTAGCTGCAAGACAAATTGTTTATGTTTCATCGTCTTTCGGTTTGTGCTTGAAAGACAAAACATTGCTTTGACCAAAGTGAAATTGTACGGAATTTTCGTTCTCATGGATTGTGCAAACAAAGTTGAAAATTTTGTGAAGTATTACGGCCTTACTTAAAAAAAAACCTTCACGACCGTTACACGATGTTTATGTTGCACGTTGTATTAAAACTGTACATTTTTTTCGAATTCTTACTAAAAACAAAAAATCAGAGTGTGCAATTCACACGCAGTAGAAGTGAAACTAGAAAGTCGCTAGACGACGCTTTCTTTTCTTTTGCCTGTTTATGTTAAAGTGGTTTGAAGATTGGATATTGATTTCACAAAAATAAAAAATATTTATTTTGGATTTCATAGGATTCGAACCTCTGTTCGCTGAATTTCTCTTTGGCCGCTGAGATTTGTAATACGCTTTACGCTGCTGCGCTATCAGAGGCTCACGCAGAGCCGAGAATTTACCGCATTATATTAGAACCGAGGACCCGTCAAATGGGGGCTAAACAAGTTTCACTTCAAAAATTTGTATCGATCCGGCAACGTTGTAATGTAATTGTTTTTTACATTCATATTCACAAAATGGCGTTGATTAGTGCGCCTACGCGTTTATCTTTCCCGCTGGAAAAATATTTGCTGCGAACGCCACGAAAACAATTTTTGACTCAAATGTGCGTTGTGAATCATGTTTTAGTTCATAATCTCTATTTTAATTACCAATTCACTCTTATATTCATGTAATCAACATATTTACTATTTTTTGTGTTGTTTTAAGTCAATTTTAGTTTAATTGTCGCACAATAATCTTATGTTGTAAAAGTTTTTTTTCAAGTTGATTAAATAAAAGGACCTTCTTTTTGAATTTCGTTTTTTTTTTAATTTTTGATAATTTTCATTAAAAATGTTTGTGGTAGGCTTTTTTTCCAAAGGTTTTTCGTGTTTGAAAATTAAAATATGGCAATTTTCAAAGGCTAAGGTATTTTTCAATTACAAGAATCTAAAAGATAATTTTATCTAGTTCTACATCGGTATTTTTTAAGGCATCTATAAAAATAATATTTATATCAGACATTTGAAATACGTTGGAAAAATTCCGAAATTCGTTCAGAAATTATTTATAAAAGAAGTATGTACGATGGATAATCAAACCACTTTGGCTATATAAGCAATGTATATATTTTTCCATGAACAATTTTTTGTCATTATTCAATACTATTGTTTTCACGGTCGTTTATCAATTGAATAAAATTTTCACGATTTTTTTTAGTAAGATTGTTAGTGTTTACTTGAGGGAAATCTATAATCTAACGGAATAAGGGGTATTTTCAGGAACCAAACTCATCGATTAGGAAGTTTGCTACAAAACCTCTGTTTGTGTAGCAGCTATAACGTTGCCAGCATATAAACCTTATTTCGCAGCTAAATTGCGATTTTCAATTAAAACGCTATTTGATTAGCAGCTAAAACGTGATTTTCAACTAAACCACTGCTTGCAGCTTTATGGTGGTTTCAACTAAACCATTACTACGTCTTATTCTCTTTAATATTTTCATTTAGATTGTTAGTGTTATCTTCTTCTTCAATGATATTGTGGAGTGTTGACACCCGACCATCGAGGGGACGAGAGGTGGGGAGAGACGATGCGCGGCCGGCCACTCCGTGACAGTCCGCGCAACTATTAACAACTCTATTAATTGTCAATTAGTAATCTTTGTAATCAATAAATCCAAGTAAGTGCCAATCTTCTTTTTAATTGAAACAGAACCCTATTCATTGCATTTAATATTATGAGAGTTGGAAACAACCCCCATAAATTTGGTGACCCCGACGTGATGCAACAATGAAGTATGCCACGTAGAAGGTTTTCCTAGTTCATCCGGTTCAACTAAAATAAGTGATGGAGAATTATTGGAAATTAATAAACAGAGGCGAACAAGGTCACCATCGCGTAACAGATATCAAACAAAAAAAGCTTACGAACGATGCTGGTATCATTACAAGTTCGGAAAACTTGCAAAAAAGTGCATCGCACCCTGTGATTGGCCGCCGACGACAAAGAGGGCGGAAAACTAAAGAAGCTCTGTGTCAATGCAACTTACATAGAGCAAATTGGAAAAAGGTTGCACATCTGGGACCGGCAAAACAATATAAACTTTTTGATAGATTCCGGGGCGGAAGTATCTGTAATTCCCAACAAATTCAAAACACCGCGAACATTTGAACAACACGAGCCAAATGTGGCACTCTACGCGGCAAATGGTACTCCTATCAGGACGCACGGATTACGCCGAATGATGGTTAACTTCGGATTGCGTCGAACATTTCCATGGACATTTGTCATAGCTGAGGTTGAGCGTGCAATTTTGGGGGCAGATTTTTTAGAAAATTTTAATCTTCTTGTGGACCTTCGGAAAGAGAGACTCATTGACGCAACGACGGGGCTAACTTCAACGGGACAGCGCATTCACTATGCAAGTACTGGTGTATCTACGGTTAACAATACAAGCAAATACCACCAATGTCTACAACGATACCCTGCAATTACACGACCTTTCAATCGAGAAGTAGAAGTGAAACACTCTGTGGCCCACTGTATTGAAACAACTGGACCGCCCACTTCAGCTAAAGCCAGAAGAATGACACCACAAATGCTAGAGGCAGCAAAGAAGGAATTCGCTCTTATGGTACAGCAAGGAATTTGTAGACCATCGAAAAGCTGTTGGGCAAGCCCTTTACATATGGTACAAAAATCGGACGGCAGTTGGAGACCTTGCGGAGACTATCGCAGGCTCAATTCTCAGACGATTCCAGACCGTTACCCGATTCCTCAACTGAACGATTTCGCTCACAAGCTGTCTAAAGCCAACATTTTTAGCACTATAGATTTGGTTCGTGCATACCACCAAATTCCCATTAGTGTAAGCGACATTCCAAAGACCGCCATCATAACACCATTTGGTCTCTTTGAGTTCACACAGCTACAGTTTGGGCTTTGTAACGCGGCACAGACGTTTCAACGCGTTATAAACCAAGTACTGAATGGCTTGGAATTTTGTTTTGCATATATCGATGACATAATGATTGCATCCGAGGACGAAAACAAACACATGGAACATCTCGAAATGGTCTTCAAACGTCTTGAGGAACACGGTTTGATCATTAACGCCGAGAAAAGCATGTTTGGTCAATCCAGTATTAAATTCCTTGGCTACCAAATTTCAAATGAGGGAACGACCCCACTTTCTGACAAAGTGGAGATCATCAAAGATTTCCCAAGACCAAAAACAGCAAAGGACTTGCGCAGATACTTGGGAATGCTAAATTACTACCGAAAGTTCATTCCAAAGGCTGTGGAGGCCCAACGATTGTTGTACGCCGTAATCGCCAACACAAATAAAGCGGACAAGCAACCAATCCAATGGACAGAGGAGCTCATTTGGGCATTCGACCAGACCAAAGTTGATTTGGCTAATGCTACACTTCTCACACATCCAGAAATATCATCAGACCTCGCAATTATGGTGGACGCATCAAATTTCGCAGTAGGCGCAGCTCTCCAACAACGAACAGAAAAACAAAGGAAATGGAAACCGCTCGGATTTTTTTCGCGAAAACTTAACAACGCACAAAAAAATTACAGTACTTATGATAGAGAACTCACAGCCATTTACGAAGCAATTAAGTACTTCCGAGGACAAGTTGAGGGTAGAGAAGTGACCATATATACCGATCATAAACCTTTATGCTTTGCGTTCACCAAAAAAACAGACAATGATTCGCCAAGGCAAAGACGACAGTTAGATTTTATTGCGCAGTTTACAACAAAAATAGTCTACACCCCCGGAAAAGAAAATCAGGTGGCCGATGCATTATCAAGGATTGAAGAAATACAAATTCCATCGCCAATCAATTATGAAGAGGTGGCATTAGACCAAAACAACGACCCAGAACTCATCGCAATCATGAACACCGAGACTTCTCTGCGTTTGGAACGTGTCCAGATTCCCGGAAGTCCTACAACTCTTTGGTGCGACACGTCCACTGGGGCTGCCAGACCATTTATACCAAAGGCTTGGAGACACCGTATACTTGATAACTTGCACAGTATTTGTCACCCCGGCATTGGAGCTACCTACAAAACACTTAAGCAAAGATTTGTTTGGCCTAAGATGCAAAGAGACGTAAAAGAGTTTGTAACCACGTGCATATCATGCCAAAAGGCCAAGGTAAATAGGCATACCCACAGTCCTATTGGAACCCTACCGTTGCCCAAGGAGAGGTTTAGAAATATCCATATTGATATTGTTGGACCCTTGCCTCCATCACGTGGCAACAACTACCTATTGACCATTATAGATCGTTTCACTAGATGGCCAGAAGCGATTCCTATTAAAGATATCATGGCAGAGACAGTTGCTCTTGCTCTCATGGAGAACTGGATAGCTAGGTTTGGAGTGCCCGATACAATAACGTCGGATCAAGGACGACAATTTGAAAGCAAACTCTTCGAAGACCTCATGAAATTGTGCGGTGTAAAACACTTAAGAACAACTGCGTACCACCCGCAAGCAAACGGCTTAGTAGAGCGATGGCATAGGACACTCAAAGGGGCTCTAAAAGCAACCTCCACAAACAGTTGGTCAGAGAGACTTCCATTGATTCTTTTGGGCCTCAGATCTTGCGTTCGGCAGGATGCGAAAACATCACCCGCGAAAATGACATACGGAACTCCACTTAAGCTCCCGGGAGATTTTTTTACTGAGACAAAATCAACAGATCCAGAGACGTTTGCTAGAAAGGTCACCGATATGTTAAAAGATATTAAACCTGTACCAGCTACAAACCATAACCATGACAAACCTTTCGTACACGGTTTGTTGGGGACATGCACTCATGTTTTCATCCGAACAGACTCGGTAAAAGCTCCCTTGCAGACACCATATGAAGGACCCTTCAAAGTATTGATGAGGGACTCTAAGAAAATGTTGGTGGAAATACGCGGCCATCAAAAGTACATAAGCATTGATAGGCTCAAACCTGCCTTTCTCCCAACGGATTTAGAGGATAAACAAATCCACACTACTAAACACTCAACACCAATAAAAGAGAAAACTCCAGAAAGAACTACACGATCGGGGAGACGAGTTAGATTTCCTGAAAGATGGGCATACTAAGCACGATATATCTTCTAATCCTTATTCCATACCACACCAAACCTTCATTCCATACCAACATCTGTCTCTCCTTTATTTACCTCTACCTCCCCAGTCCAATATTTCATCCACCTGCTAAGGATTCATACAGAGCTACCAAGGAAGGATGATCATCATTCTAGGAGGGGAGGCATGTGGAGTGTTGACACCCGACCATCGAGGGGACGAGAGGTGGGGAGAGACGATGCGCGGCCGGCCACTCCGTGACAGTCCGCGCAACTATTAACAACTCTATTAATTGTCAATTAGTAATCTTTGTAATCAATAAATCCAAGTGAGTGCCAATCTTCTTTTTAATTGAAACAGAACCCTATTCATTGCATTTAATATTATGAGAGTTGGAAACAACCCCCATAATATATTACATTGATGGGAATAACCTTCAAAAATTATAAAAAGAGAGTTGTTCTTATAAAAAAAAAATTGAAAACCATTACTTGTAGATAAACCTACATAGCTCACAACTAAACCACCGCTTACAAATGATGCGCATTTTACAACTAAAATACCGTTTGTGGTACACCAATGATTGCAAATAAAACTCAGTTTAAAACTAAAACGCCATTTGAAACCCAACAGCAACCGTACTGTACTGAAATCTCTATTGCCATTTCAACACTGAATGGGAGAAGCCGCGTCGTTTTTGTTAGCAGTTTCCAATCTAGTGTCACGTATATCACATTCATTTCTGGACTCCCTTGGCATAATTAATCAGTCCTAGCATCTGTTGGAAACTAATAATCAGGTTATGAGAAAGGATCCGGGACGCTAATTAGACCCGGAAATGTTTTCAGCGAATCTAATTAAGCGGATATTCAGTGCATCAGACAATATTTCCGGAAAACTTACATACTATTTCTGGAAATATGAAAGGAAGTTCGATTAATTTATGAAAATATATTGCATATTTATTATATACCAGCTTTTTTACCCTCGACTTTGCTCGCATAGTATTAGGGGGAAATTACTCTAGCGCTTGCACTTTCAATTTTTCCCCCTCCCGTATTCCAAACATTCATATTCATAC
The DNA here is from genome assembly GCA_936435175.1 of Glyphotaelius pellucidus. Classification (NCBI taxonomy): domain Eukaryota; kingdom Metazoa; phylum Arthropoda; class Insecta; order Trichoptera; family Limnephilidae; genus Glyphotaelius; species Glyphotaelius pellucidus. The sequence continues at coordinate 13,207,427 of OW386544.1, read as the reverse complement.
ATTCATATTCCAATCATTCTCGATACATTCTGTTTTCAAACAGCTCGAGTGTCACCTAAATTTCATAATGGCAGAGCTCACAAGTGGTAAAATAAATAATTATCCATTTTGGTTCAGTTGTTCGGAAGTTATGCGCTTACCAACATTTCAAAGATTAATTTTTATTTGTATAGAGAGATATTAACTATAACGCCTGAAATAAAAAAAAAAATATTAACATTGTTTCCATGGCAACGATTTGATTTTTGACCTTAGCAATAACTCGCTTTTGGTAGAGACAGAAAACGTATAAAAAATATAATTTATTAATATTTTTAATTTCATTAAGCCAGAGTTTATCATTATAAACAGCCAATAATACTCGCTTATAATTAAGCTTTCTATTGGTGAAAGAATTTTTAAAATCGTTTTATTGTTTTATGCGTTCTTACTACCTTCAGCCTCACAACATACCTCGATTGGGGATGCCATAGTCTCACTGGCTCCAGACGGGAGCAGTTGGGACTCTTGTGCGGTATTTACTGTAAAAAAAAATGCGTGAAAGCGTAACAAATAAACGCACGCATTTTCGCATTTATAATATTAGTAAAGATATATACACAACACGCATATTTGCCCATGATGGTCGCCAAATAGGTGATGTTATAAATATATGGTACAGGTAACCGATCTAATAATAATAATCACAATTGGATTATTTGTATAGCGCCGTTTTTTTTAAGAAAAAACCATCTCAAAGGCGCTACTATACAGGATGTTAAGGGACGTACTTGACTTACTTTAACCCAGTAATTCCCAAAGTGGTCCAGGTGAACCCCCAAGAGACTCGACGAGGGTCCACGTAGGTGTGATAAGAAAATGGGGGTCCACGAGTTGTAAGTGGGGGTCCATGAAAATTTATCTGGTTTCGATAGTAAAGAACAAAGATGTTGGCTTGGCTTTACCTGTCAAAGTAGGCAGATAGTACACTAGTATTTCGGTGAAAAATTGTCATATTGAGACCCATCCCGTGTCCATATCCCATCCCACCCCCCGTCTCATATCACATTACCCCCCGTTGTGACAGACCACAACTCCAGCGTTTTATTCAATATTTAGTACAACGCGTATCAAGTTTTGGGAATATGGTACAAATGTTGCAGCAGGGGGTCCACCGAAACCAGTAAAATTTTGAAAGTGGTCTACGAGAAAAAAAGTTTGGAAACCTCTGCTGTAACCAGTGATTCCTGACATTCTTTGGAGAAAAAAATGTAAATAAAATTTTTGACTCCGGTGACATTTTTGACGTTTTTTTTTCTACAAAAACATTAAAAAAAATGTTAGGTGTTGGATAGTTGGAGGCGGGGTTAAGAGTTGGTCGGTTGAATTGACATCATAAAAGTCACTGGAGACCATTTCATTTACATTTTTTACTCCAAATAATGTCAGGAATCACTGGTTAAAGTAAGCAATAATATATGTTTCGGCAACTTTTAAAGGGGTATATACCTACTCCCAGTATCGCACTGTTGACAGAGCACCGTTCGGGTTCGAAACATTCTTTGAAATTCATTCATTTTTACTGACTTTATCTGAATAGGCAGGTACTTCTTAACATTCCTCATCCCCCTCTTATTCCACTCCCTACTCCCTAAGCCCCTCTATCTTATAACCTACCTCTTTTGTAAAGACTCCGCAATCTGAATTTCTACAGACATACATAATATATATACCTAGTATACTTCCCTAAAACACGTTATTTTTTTTAAGTTCTTAAAAATAATTGTTGGTTTTGAAGATTATATCTATTTAGTTACAAAGTTGAAAGTTAATTTTATGAAATTCCCTCGATACAAAAAATATCACAAAGTATTCTCCGAGAATTACGAAAAACCCATCTGGTTCTGTTATTATTATTATTAACATGTTGATATGAAAAAAAATGACTTTCAATGACTTGTTTTTCTTTAAATGCTACTTAACTAAAAGTACTCCGCCGCCCCAGAACCATTTATTGGACAACCAACACCTCTGTCATAGCTCACCCCAAGCGGTTCGGTACGTTTATCAGAGGTTTGTCCGGGTCTTGGCGGCGAATGCGTCTGCCCACCAACTGCGTGGCAGGCCGGATCGGTTGGATCAGACCGGTCCTATTTTTTTTTGTAAATCTTATGTAATGTGAATCGTATGTACACATTTTTGCTCTATTTTAAATAAGTCGGGTTTAATTAAAACACTCGCTTAAGCCGATTTATCACAATTGGTTTTTATCAATACGCGCTCTCCCTCTATCATTCGTATTTACATACATCCCTTTCAAACTTTATTCAGTAATCTTTACCTTCTTCTTTTTTTAACCCTTATAAGAAGCCTTAATTACCGTTTATCAAAGCGCCTTGTTTTAAAAACATGTATTAATAATATGAAACATATTCCTAGTTTTTTTAGAGATTTCAAATTAAATCCCACACACTCCTTTAGGGTAAGCACTTGAAGCCCACGTGAACTCTATTTCTAATGAAAACGAGGATTTGTTATTTATTATTTATCTGACCTTTAGTATTTCGCGGAGGCTTTTTGTATTCACCAATTAAGGTACAACGAGGCGGTAACTGCCGCCTGAAGCTTTTTTAAATCTATCTTACGCCTAGGGGGCTTCTTAACAAAGGAATAAAATAATTACATAAAATTATGAAAGCTAAAAAGGCATATGTGAAATAAAAATACAAGAAACAAAAAATTAAAAATACAGTAATCCTAACTTATTACAAAGAAGCATTCAAAGATTTAATAAGTCAGATACGCCTCCTACGCCATATTTATGTCTGGAAACCTTAAATTATCGTGTAAACAAGCTAATGGGTCCAAGTGGTTAAGAACAGGGCTGGAACATATTTTTAAAATGTTTAATGAAATTCACTAAGTTAACAAAAAACGTCAATATCGCCTAAGTACCTTTTGATTTCTCAAAGTATGAAACCGCTTAAGTTGAAGTTTTATATAGCGCCGTTTTTTTGTGAAAAATCACCTAAAGGGGTCATTTAAAATCTTAGGGGTCATTTAAACCTAGAGTTTTCTAAACTTATTTTACATTCTGTTTTCTTTAGAAAAATACTGGGGACAGAGTAGTTCAAAGTAATCTCGTACTTATAATAGTAACAATAGTAGTAGTTTGATGATTTTTATGGCGCCATATTCGTGAGAAAATCACCTCAAGGCGCTTTACAAATTCATGTAGGTACATTTTATCTCTGAATTACAAGTGTCTTCTAACTAGGATTGATAAGTAATGACATACAATTAAGATTTATATAACTAGTGACTTAAAACCATACTTATTTTTATAACGCAGAGGGTATTTACACAATACTGTTTTACTCGTATCTAAATTAGTTTTTTACGACTAACATACTTATTTACATTTACAAATATTAGGATTAATGCTAAGAATCAAAAATTGCTTTAAAAGTGCAGAATTCACTTTAACATTTTACAAATCAACTGTGCGAAATATTCTCGAATACGGATCCACTATTTGGTCTCCCAATTATGAAATTCACAATTACAGAATCGAATTCATTAAAAAAAAATTAACCCGTGTAATTGCTTATCGCGAAGGTTTATCAGATCAATTTGGAACGTATAACGACCGAATTCTACACTATAAACTACACTCTCTGACAAAAACTCTAGGAAACTTTCAGATTTATTACTTTTACACAAAATTATACATGCGTCAGTTGATACACCAAACATTTTATCCCTAATTTACATCAACACACCATCAAGAAATTCAACAAAGAGGATGAGAGATATTGTCCATAGTAAAATTTATCATACAAATACAGGATATTTCTCCCCTATACCATGAACATTAAGACATCACAACACTATACACTGCTCTAATAATGAAATTGACATTTTTAATTACCCGTATAAACACTTCAAAATATATATTTTACCATCAATCATATAAAGTTGATATTGTGATGAAGTCCTTTATTCAAAGACAGGCAATATTGTACCTATTAAATTATTGTCCCATCAGCACAGGTGCCAATAATAAATTGTTGGTGATGCTTTTGTATTCTACCTTTAACTCATTCTTGTTTGCCATTCACTTTTGCATATTAAGCTAATTATGTTTGTTTTAATTTCTGTTATACACTGATTTAAATCATCCACGTATATAAAATTTTGGGCAACATGCCTGTTTTATGTACTTAAATAAAAAAATAAGTACATGGTTTTATGATAACTGCCCGTGCTAAGTGGTAAGATATGAAAAATTTTACAAAAAAAGAAAAAATGTTTACGCTTCAAGTTTAGATTGTTAAATAAATGTCAAAAATTTCGCATTGTAAATCCCATGGACTGAATAATGAAATACCACTGAACAAATGCGGTTATTATTCTGGATATGATAATTAAATAAAGCTACATAATATAATTACTTATATATTTATATATGTCAACAAATTTCGCCACCTTTTATTGCTCTTCAACGCCCTCTAGTCGCCCTGGGGTTTCATCGCCCCTTCTGCTCTCCAGTGCTCCCAGGGAAAGATATCGCCCACTTTGAGAATCACTAATCTTATAATAACGAAATGGGGATTACTATTTAACCTTGTTTTCAGTTTTAAGTGATGACCTTCATTATTACAATTGTGATGAAAAAATATTTTGATTGCGACATAAAGTTGTCTCTCGTTCATAAACGAATTTTTAATATTCTATTTTGTAAATAATGTCATATTTTCATGTCCTTACGAAGGGTTCTTTTATTGGCAATAGCAAAAATATGGCCAGTAAAAAATGCCGAAAGGCAAAATAAAATAAATTTAATTTTGTAAAAACTAAACGGAATCTTAAATTAAGGAATGATTCTGTATTATTATAGCATGTTACATACGAGATATTTAATATCAACACATTTATTGGGGTATATGAGGTATTGGGGTGTAGGTAAAATATTATAATATATTCTCACTACACACGGAAGCTATACGATATAATATGTGCAAGGCTGAGGGGGGAAGAGAGGGAAAGAATGGCAGAAGGGGGACACGTGCGGCTCCTAGTCGGTAGTTTTTTTAATATTTCTGACCCCTCTCCTGCCGTAAAAATATCACTCGGTTAGAAGCAGATTACGCACATTGTATATATTATATAATTTATTCATCTTTGCCGGCCATATGGGATTGTACTGTGATCGATATATATTTTTTTATATTATGTCTCTCGTGTGTAACATGCTTTAGAATTTTTCGAATATACTGCGGCATCAGAATATATTTTGTATAAGGGTAAAACTGGAGTATTAGTCGATCATCATTATTTAAATCAAGAAGGCCAGAAGGGGATTATTAGAATATTGATTACATCAGATTTCACGTTAAACGCAAAGAGATTTATATTTTTACATAAAGGAACTTCTAATATTATTAGAAAAATAAATAATCATTGGGATATAGAAGTAAAAAGAACAGGAATGTCACACGCAAAAACAAACAAGAAAAAGTTCGGTTTCAGTAGTCTAGATTTCAAATCATTTAATTAAAATATTATTTTTCATTGGAAAAGATTTATAATAGACTAATAATTAAATCATTTTACAATTCAAACATTTTATGCGCAAACTTCTAAGCAATATTATTTTTTTTTTTAAGAAAGACAAACATTCCCGGGTTACGAATAATCCAACAATGTTTGAAAAAGTCCTACTACCACCACAAGAAGCCGAAAATATTGCTTGTGTTGAGATGGAAGACTTAGCTTGCCGAGGAATCGAACACGGGACGCCCGGGTGGACTAAACGCGATGCCCACTCATGGGCATATAAATGTTTTGTCTGTAGACGCGGCCAGCCTGTCATTTTTTATAAAATCAATGGTTACACTATTTTGTTAAAAACAGCAGATGCATTAGATTCAATATTATATTACGCTACATTAACGATAACGATCTCCGCTACAAACTCGGTATGCAAACGTACACTCAATGTTTTAGTATGTGTTATTACGCGTTAATAATATAAATGAATGTATAGTTTATTTGCAATATGTTCCAGAATGGAAGATTGCTTCATTGTCACCCAGTTGAAATATCACCACACATTCGGTGACCACTTCTAAATAGCCAAGTAATTTCCTGAATTCCTCTTTTCCATCTCCATCTCCGCCCACAACTCTTCAACATCTCCTCCCACAACGTACCCCGATTGGAGATTACATAGTCATAGAGGTTCCGGGAAGATGCAATCTTTTATAATAGGACCAGGTGAAAAAATAAACACCAGATCAGAGATAGAACCAGAATTGTGAAAACAACAAAAAAAGCGTTCGACAAAATATCATATATATGTTTGCGATTACAATCACAGAAGGTCGCACATATTGTACAATACAACATATACATATTGTACAATAAGGCAATTAAAAGTTAATTTAAAATCAAACAAAAACCATCCTAAATATTTAAGTAGCACACGTGTAGAAATGATAGTCACTTACATATTATAGAAGTAGGTAACTACAAGAGGTGTTATAAAATTATGTCCTGATATGAATTCCAATTAACATAAATTATATCGACAGGGCATCTTTATAATAGCCAATTTCTTAGATCATTTTTGACTGAGCAATATAAATGGTATAATTTTTTAATTGTCATTGGCAGTTTATTAAATATCTTGGGTACAATATAGTTTAGAGTTCTTTCACAGTAGTTTTGAACCATTTAGAACCACCAAATCTTTCATTTTGAATGAATCTTTTGGTGAACTCTTTTCCTGTATGAATCAAACAATATAACATGTTGAATTACAATGTTTTACAATAATAATCCTCTGACAGGTAAAACATTGCGTATATTTATGGATTAACAATTTTGTAATCGAGATTAGTATTGTTTAGATATATAAATTATATTAGTTTTACAAGAATGTCCTGAAGAAGTAATTCCAAAGAATAACCAAAATTTCTCCATTCTCGATCATTTTCGATCACTTAAACCTACGGTGTAATTTGTTACACTCGAAATGCTGTAGTAAGCTACCTGCTTGTATCTTGATGGAATACCAAATGCCTCGCTCGACAGTTGACACGGCTCTAAGCAAACACTATCACCGGTTTGTAGTAGGCTGTTGTTAGGCGATAGCTCCTTTATGGGTCTGTAAACACTTGGCTTCCCTTGTACACTGCACAAAGCACAGGGCGAGTGCACTCGGAATGAATCACTGTTTTATTGTTTGGGTGTGGCATATAACCCCTAGTGTGCCAAGAAATTCCCTGTGGATTTCCTAGTAGCTCACCGCATTTCCTCAGATTTTATGTGCCAAAAAGTTCAGTATTTTAATATCTCTATCTGATATCTGACGGCCGGCGTAGTCCAGCGGTAAGGCTCTTGACTAGCATTCCGAAGGTCGCGGGATCGAATCCCGGCGTGGCAAATAAATTTTATTTGATTAATTGGTGTTATTTCACAATTTATTCATTTAAAATAATACGTAGTAAATTTGCGGCACGTTCCAGAGTGGAAGATACTCTCTGTATCGCCCTGGTGTAAAACCACCATTCAGAATTGAAACGTTGCTTGAAATGGCTTTGGCCATGTTTGGTGACTAGATCTGAATAGCCAGGTACTTCCCACCTTCCTCTTCCCCATCCCCTTCCCCTCCCCACTACCTTCAGCCTCACAACATACCCCAATTGGGGATGCCATAGTCCCACTGGCTCCAGAAGGGAGCAGTTGGGACTCTTGTGCGGTATTCATATAAAGGGGAGGGAAAGGAGATGAGGAAGAGGAAGGTGGGAAGTATCCGGCTATTCAGATCTGGTCACCAAACATGGCTAAAGCCATTTCAAACAACGTTTCAATTCTGAATTGTGGTCTTACACCAGGGCGATACTGAGAGTATCTTCCACTCTGGAACGTGCCGCAAATATTTTTTACATTATTTTAAATGAATAAGTTGTTAAATAACAAATATTAATCAAATAAAATTTATTTGCCACGCCGGGATTCGATCCCGCGACCTTCGGAATGCGAGTCAAGAGCCTTAGCCACTTCGAGTCACTTAGCCAGCTAGAAAGTTTACGGAAATGTTTTAATAATATTCACTTCACCACGTCTACCTAGATGCAGGGAGTCTAGAATCACTGGTTAAAGTAAGTCAAGTACGTCCCTTAACGCCCTGTATATTACTGAAATGAAATGCTAAGGAGTAACATCAGATTCCAAACTTTAACATGTTGAATATACTCGAAAGAAAATTGGGAAAAAGTTTTTTGGGAAGAATTTGGCAAAAACTTTCCAGAAAAACTGCAACTACTGCTCAACTATTCTTTTCCTCTGTAACGAAAGAGAACAAAATAAATTTCAAATTCTCCAAAATAGGGCAATGAGAATAATATTTCAGCGAAATTGATTTACAAAAGTAAATAAAATGTTAAAGGAACTAAATTGGCTAACCGTGAAACAGATGCTGACCACACGATGATATTTATCCATAAAATAGTAAACAACCTGTTACCAAAATACTTATCAAATAAAATTATATACAACAAGGACATTAACAGACAAAACACAAGGACGTGCAAGGAAAACAGTCCACAAAAAAAAGGATTAAGTGAATACGCAGAATAGTTTTCTGTACAAAGGGATGAAGTTTTATAACACGCTACCAGAAACTTTAAAGTCCGCACCAATTGGAAGGTTCAAGGTGTATTGTAGGAGCTACATTAAACTGAAAAAAATATAGTATGCAATAATACATAACTAGCTTTGCCTGTTGCAGAGGCAACCAAGGGGTTAAACACTACACGATATGACGTGTGAACGCGGATGAAGCGAAGAGTGTGTGTTAAATAAAATAGGTAGAGAAAAAAACGTTATTTGAATGTGGATAAAGCGAGGGGTGTCCGTCTACAAAGGGCACAGATAGTTGACAGCCCAATTGCGTATGCCTGCTCTCTGGCCGCTTCGGTCACCCGGTTCAAGGCGTTCGGTACGGGCCTTTTCTCGCAAAAGCAGGCCAAGTAGCTTCCTGCTCAAGTTTTCACTGCGCCATTTGGGTTGTGCAGATCGATACGCGTAATTTGTTATCCGAAACGTATAGTTTACTGTTGAAAAGACTCTTACCACAGTGCCACTTTGGTCGTCGACACTTTTAAAACGGCCCAGGAGCTTACCGCTCAATTCAGTACTGAACCAATCCTACCGCCCGACTCAGGGCGTTCGGTTTTTCATTTAATTTAAATTAGAAAAAAACATTAGAGCTTTATCTCGAACAATGGTCCTAGGAGTTTATTTTTTTCACTCAGCCTTTCGGATTGTTAAGATCGAGACGCGTAATTTGATACCCATCTCGGGTACTGTAAGGTGTAATTTAAAAAAAAAAAAATTGGATTTTGAAAATTTTTTAAATTTGGAAAAAAAAAATTTCGGATTCTGGAAATTTTTTAATTTTGAAAAAAAAAATTTTTGGTTTCCGGAAATTTTTGAATTTTGAAAAAAAAAATTATCGGTTTCTGGAAAATTTTTTAATTTGAAAAATAAATTTTTTGGTTTCTGGAAATTTTTTAAATTTGGAAAAAAAAAATTCGGATTCTGGAAATTTTTTAATTTTGAAAAATAAATTTTTTGGTTTCCGGAAATTTTTGAATTTTGAAAAAAAAAAATTTCGGTTTCTGGAAATTTTTTAATTATGAAAAAAAAATTTTTTGGTTTCTGGAAATTTTTTAATTTTGGAAAAAAAAATTGTTGGATCTCGGAAATTTTTGAACTTATAACTGAAAGTAATTTTTCAAAAAACAGCCCTATAAAAATGTATTGTTCAGAATTTTTCAGAAACTAAAACTAAACCCAACTGGGGACGCCGTAGTCGCACTGACTCCGGACGGCAGTAATTGGGACTCTTGTGCGGTATTCACATTGATATTTAATTTAAAGTGTATGAACCCGTACAGTATTCAAAAGGTACCTACACCATTTGGCAAAAAAAATTGGACCATCTTTATTTAAATTTACTCATTTTATTAGAAATGTTCAGAATAAATAGTATCCGAGAAGGACGTTGTCAAAAAAAAATTCGAGTGCAGCTTACTGTAGTTTTTCAAAAAACGGCGCTATAAAAATTTATTATTCAGAATTTTTCAGAAACTAAAACTAAACCCAACTGGGGACGCCGTAGTCGCACTGACTCCGGACGGCAGTAATTGGGACTCTTGTGCGGTTTTCACATTGAAATTTAATGTAAAATGTACGAACGATTAGTTCCCGTACAGTATTCAAAAGGTACCTACACCATTTCGCAAAAAAAAATTGGACCATCTTTATTTAAATTTACTCATTTTATTAGAAATGTTCAGAATATATAGTGCCCGAGTAGGTACCTACGTACGTTGTCAAAAAAAATTCGAGTGCAGTTTACACGCGGTAGAAGTGAAACTTTTCCAAAACAATCTCAACTAATACTTGAAAAGTGAGGTCACAAAAACGGCCCTATAAAAATATAATTTTCAAATTTTTGTATACCCATTTTTATGAGGTGTTGCTCATCCAACAAATGGTTCCCGGGGCGACAGTACCAATGCCCGCCTCTAACGTTGAATAATTATCATAAATAAGCTAAATACAAAAAAAGCGTTATGTAACTATAGTATTTAAAAAAAATAAATCCCTTAAATATCTAGTATAAAGACGAAGGTAGCGCAACACGGCATAACAGCCCAAAAAATTATTACAAAAGAAATTATACTTTCAACTTCAAATAATTTCAATACAAATTTCCAAAAGAAAAAACATATGGGAATTGCATATGATTCCGAGTTGTTATGTGCAGGTACCTACCTACTCAGATTCTCAGTTGGTACACCTGCACATACGTAAAAAAAAACACGCCATTAAAATGTATATTCAGAATTTTTTATCAAATAATCATTTCAATGAAAAAGAGTTCGCAAAGTATTTATATTTATAAATAATACGAATCCTAATGCATCGGAGCCCATCTATCGGGTACCTACTTAGTTCGTCATTCGCAGACGTACAATAGTCTGCAATTATATTTTCATCGCTGGCAAGACCGATACGAAATAATGTGTTCACCACCTCGAGCACGGCCTGAAAATCGAGTTGTTTTTAACGTTTTCCATACAAACAACGCTGTCCTGGCCCGATTGAAACTTTAGTTGGCGGTTCCGCCATTTGTAAAATTTCAGAATCCAGTGTTCTCAGGTGTGAGAAAATTTACCCAACCTGAATTTATTTGTAAGAAAATTAGGTGTTCTACTGGCCAGACAAATTATGCACCCTCGAGAAAAATGCGAGTTTTGCGAAACGTCAGAAAATATCATTTTTCCGCGCGCTATCGTGTAACATTTTGAATGGTGACCGACATAAATTTCTATTCCTCCTATTTATTAAAAAAACATCTCCACCAGAACGCGCTTTTTCGACGATATCTCGTACCGCGTGTCGTACCTATAAAATGTCATTTTTTAGCAGCATCGCCATTAAAATAAAAGAATAAATTTCTAGCAAATTCGTTTCGCGTAAAGGAAATAGTGATTAAGATTTCTTATCTTTTTTGCAAATTCGAACCTGTCGGCGGGAAATATAACCAGGCCGATTTCTTCGTCGATGAGAGATTCAGCCGGAGGTTCCAGTTATCGCCGCTGATTTTGTATCAGTTTTTTCCGTTGACTTTTGGCGTTTCTAAAATAAGAATTTCGTGTGAGTTTCCTGTCTTGCGATAGTGGTCTCTGAGGTCGGTCAAACTCGAAGAGCGGAGAGGTCATTTTGGCGTGGGAGGCCCTGACTGAAAAAAAAAGCCCTGTTTTTCGAGCGAAACTGAACCTCGAAACCGGTAAAACTTAAGGGGCGGCAAGGTCGTCTTTTGCCTAAATTACGAAAAAAGTGAGTTTTTCGAAAACTGTGCATTAATATATTAATGTTAAAATTAATTAGCAATTTGTAAACCTTAATGTACAAATTACTTAAATAACGGAGACTAATATCAAAATAGCGCTGAACGCCCTTGTGTCGGCAAACAATGAAAACGGTCACTTTATAAATCTATACTACAAATTATAATATTTGTGTTAGAAAAGTACGACAGAAAAATCTCCTCGTATAATAATCGAAGTGCAACTGGTATGACCATTAAAAATGAAAAAGACCCTCTTGCACGCAAACAGGCCTTTTTATGCCCTGTGCTCCTTATGTCCACTGTCCAACACGATATACAAGATCACACCAACTATTCCACATTCCGAACTCAAAAACAAATTACACGCAGCATTCATTTCTCAGAAGGACGTGCACAAAATATAATAACATCTTTTCAGGCGCCGATATTTTCCGTTTGTTCTTAGGCCAATTTACCAAATGTATAGTAGAAAAAATTCAAACAAATTGTTAATTACGAACAGGGGTAGAGCCTGCTGTGTTTTTTTTCTCATTCTGATTTTGTTGTTTTTTTCTCTTTTTATAATAATAATGATTTTTTTTTCAAGGTGTGCAACAATTTTTGAGTGCTAACCCTTTAACGGCGAAGCATCCATCCGAGTTATCAGTTTATAAACAGAGAAGCTGAAGCCATACCAATGAAAATTTTAACATTAAAATAATAATTAATAATGTCCATCATTGCTGCTGAGTGTTCAGTTCCCAGGTTGGGTTTAAGTGGGCATTAAAACGTCTGTTTTAATTACTTGATAAACAACTTAAAATTCTATGAATTCTAATTATTATCAAGTATCAGGCTTGTCAGATGTAAATTTTGAATCGTATCCAATTAAAAACACCCCATTCAACATGAAGCATGACGAAGTGAAGGCTTTATATTATTAATATTCTCGTCTGGGCTTAATCCCCTGACCCTTCTGAATTACTGGATATAGAACCTTAACGTTAATTAAATTGTTATGATGAACCAATCATTTTGGAGTTGCATGTCTGTTGCCCATTTGCCATTAAGATAATTCTCTTTAAAATAGCACTTTCAACTAACTCAAGTCTTATTAATTAAAACAAAACTATTTTTCTAACTACTTATAATTTTTTAAATGGGGTATTTTATCATCCTTTCGATGAGTATCCATTATAAAAAAATATCCCAGATAACCCTGAAACATTTTTTTTTAGTTTTTTTTTTTTTGGTTTTATCCTAAAAAAAATCACAAAGTACCATGATTTTTTTTTTTTAATTTTCGTTTGATATTATGGGAGAGGGGAGGTGTTTCAATTTTGGTTCGGTAAGATTATGGAACTTTAACGTGTTTTTAACACAATGAAATATCGTCATCAATTGACCACTCGTCATCATCGAAATATTTCACAAATGTTTCATTTTGAAACTGTGGCCCAGGTAAATTTTCAATTCGTACCTCATTTTCATCACCAGAACCTAGGTATTGAAAGTATGCAAAATTTGCTTACTTTGTCAATTCTTATTCGGAAGTGCTTGTTCGTCATCACTCTTTCCATAAAAGACAGTTTTTGGTGTACTGACAAGCAACTGAAAAGTATTTAAAGAGAACACTTTGGACGCCTACAACACAACCAACCGTAGCAAAATTGGAAAACAAAATGTTTATACCCAAAAATTATTGTTAAATATTCGTTACCTATGATTTTTTTTTATAATTAAGAAACATCTTAGTTAACATTTTGATATATATTTGTTTTTTCAGTAGTATATATAGTTCAGTAGTAGTTTTTTAGTATTAAAATTCGCATATTCTTACGTTCTAAAAGATATTTTTTTTGATTTTGGGCAAACTTCGATTAAATTTGTTATGTTTTAAAAGACGTGTTCTTGATTTTGGGCAAACTTCGATTACATTTGTTGCGTTCTAAAAGACATGTTTGTCGATTTTGAACTTCAATTAATTTTTTTTAACTAAATAACAACAACAAATATGCTGTTTGACATCAAAATCAAAAAGTCCAGTATATTCACAGTAACAGAAAGATGCACAGTATCACAGTAGGTAATAGACAAAGTTATTTTATTACACTTACATTAATAATTATTTTTTTTTCGGAACCAAAATTGGTACGGTAGAATACACGTTATAAGTAGAAAACGATTTTTCCATTTATAATTTATATTTAACCCTCTCAAAACAAGAGTTCAACCTGAGGAAAACGAAGAAGAAAAACCGAAAATTATCAAATAATTATTTAATGTGTTATCATGCATAAAATAAAGTCTTTATGAGAAAATTAAAGTGCAGCGCTGAAAGGGTATTAACTATACATTTATTTATTAAATTCTATGTTCTACGTCCCCGGTGGTTATCTCCGCCACTGACAGCATAGACTGTTTTATCTCCCGGCTTGAAGAACTAACTTTTTAGTGGTCATGCCAGTCAGGAGAGCTGTCTTGTTGTTAAATAGAATCACTTCGAATATCGATATTTTTTGTTAAATATAATTATGGAGCACAATTTAAACGGCAAGGTTTGATGCTGTTAGTTTAAATCTTTTTATCTAGCTAAACTATTTATATATATATTTACTCGTTTTAATTTTAATTTTGTAATGCTTTTAAAATGAATAAATTGAATTGAATTAAATTGAATAATCTCCGAGTTTGCTATTCAGAACAGTTGTGCATTTATGGTTGCAAACAAATAATAATTCATCGTAATGTTTTACAACATACTTGCAAAAGGATTTTTCCTAAAATAATTAATTAAATTACGGCCATCTTTGAACGAGCAGTAGCGAATTATTCAAAATCATAAAATGTATTTTACAACCAATTTTAGCGAGAGAAATTTATCAGCACTATTCCCTTGAATAAATTATCTTGGATTGTATTTACTTCGGATACATTTACATGTTTAACCAATTTATAGACAGACACTATTTTGAACATGTTTGTCAACTGTTTTCGATACAGAGATTATAGATAACCGCTGGTTTACTGCCATGAATCGTGACTCAAACAATTCGTGCTTGCGGCGTATTTACTCGGGGTATAAATTAGTCCCAGCTAGAGGTCGTACGTGACGTCGTCGTTCTAGTATCTTCTGTATTTTTTGTTTCATACATAATACGTGAAGGAACGATGAGGATGATCGTTGATGATGTACGTACGAGCTCCCGCTGGGACTAGTATATATTGATCTCGCATACACAGCTTAGGTATTCAATATGCAGAAGTAGCAGATATTTTCAATAGCACCGTAAAAACTCACAAAAAAGCTTTTCACTAATGTTTTTAAACATCAGTAATTAGTTTACGTTTGTTTCCAATGGCTTAATCGTGAATTTAAATCAAATCAGTATGTTTACTCTATATAATTGTTTTGCAGACAATTTTTTTGTGTATAAACATGGTTTTATTAAATACTAGCTGTTACCCGCGGCTTCGCTCACATGTTATAAGGGGGAAATTACTGTAGCGCTTGCACTTATCAATTATCCCCTCCCCCTTCCTTCCATACCGCCCCCCGCCTCATACTCAAAAAAATGGGGGTCCACGAAAATGTATCTGGTTTCGATAGCAAAGAACAAAAATGTTGGCTTGGCTTTACCTGTCAATGTAGGCAGATAGTACACTAGTATTTCGGTGAAAAATGGTCATATTGAGACCCATCCCGTGCTCATATCCCATCGCGCCCCCTGTCTTAAATCACATTACGCGCGTCTCCCCCCCCCCCCCCCCCCCCCCCCCCCCCTAGCTCTAGCGTTATATTCAATATCAGTACAAAGCGTAGCGTGTCGAGTTTTGGGAGTATGGTAGAATGGTAGAATGGTAGAATGGGGGCAGCAGGGGGTCCACCAAAAGCAGTAAAATTTTGAAAGTGGTCGACGAGAAATAAAATTTTGGGAACCTCCGCCTTAAAGTATACTCGTACATGCGAGTACTTGCAGAACTTAATAAGAATTTTACTTAATTGCATTTAATTTAATTTTTTTAAAAATGTATCTTTTGTCTAAAAATCTCATAAAGATTTATTAAAAGAAGCAAAGGGCAATATGATTCGATTGAGAATTTTATAGGCAAAGCAAGAAGATACGGCTTAGTACAGATTCTCGATGTAGCAAATTTTTACTCGTCTACATTTTTCTATCGTATACAGATTTAATGTGTCACGTTTTGTATAATATGTCCCAAGGTATTTCATTTCATTCGTTTATCCACCCTTCGCTCTAGCAGAATGGTGACGCGTCAAAAGTTGTATTTTTGGGGAGTGCCTAATTTGAAAAGGGTCCGAACGAAGAAAAACTTATTGCCAACATGAAACCTTTTGTACAGGCCTGCCGACAGAGGCTGCATTTATCTAAATATTTTTATACAGTTTGAAAGTAAGGAAAAGATGAAAGGCAAACGTGCATTTTTATTTTATTTATATTTTTAATTAAATACATCAACTTTAATTTCACTTTTGTTTTATTGATTAAATAAATGGTATGAATGAAGTGGAATCTTACAAGTGAAAATTAACCCAATTCTCGATATCCGATCGGGCTGAAACTTTGCAAATAGACTTATTGTCGATGACAATGCATTCTATCAACTTTTGGAGTAAATCACGCTCATACGAAGACATAAGCATTTCTCTGAAATTCCATGACATTACAGCACTAAATGTACTAAATAAATGTCAGCCTTAATTAATCGGCATTTGGTTCAGTTGGTAGCGTGGTTGACTCCAGTTCCTGGACAGGAAGGCTCAATCCTCAGTCAAAGCAAAAAAAATAAAAAGACATTCGAAAATAGATGTTTTATAGTAAAATCTCTAATGATCTCCCAGATAAGTATGGTCCTATATATTTTCTACCTGTAGAGTACATTTTTACAGCAGCATCGCGTTCATTGGTCAAATCATTGTACATATAGTTTCGTATCGGTGATTGATGAACCGGTGGATGCAATTTTTAGCCATTAGTTGTTATAATGGTTTTTTTTAGTTTGTAGTTAGAAGTAAGATTGTAGAAATGTATTTTTTTCAGTTTCTTTATTTTTTGAATTGTTTGTTACATGAATTGGGGATTTTTCGACCACCATGCTAGAAGAATGTGCGAAAATATTAAAAATATATATACATGAAAAAATATAATAAAGAATACAAAAGAATATAAAAGAATTTAAATGACTATAGAGTAATATAAAAGAGTATGAAAGAATACAGTAGAACAAAAAATAATATTAAAAGTATAGAACATAGAAAGCATATACATGAAAGAATATAAAAAGTATGTAATCATAAAATATATAAAGTTGAAGTAAGTACTTTAGAGTAATCAAATAAAAAAGGATTACTGTTGTAATGAAAATGTGTATGTACGTGGTTACATTGGTAGGTACATTATTTTACACCAATTTTTGTACAAATAAATGTTAGAATAAATTCATGTTTCAAGTCCGGCGAATTACACTGGACACTGGAGTAAATTATTATTGTTAAAGTGGTTTTCTTGTGGCACTGGGCTCTTTTTACAGTACATGAAACTCGTGGGCACAGTGGTGCCAAACAGTTTTAAGGAATCAGTTTAAAAAGTATTTAAACTTTTGGCTTTTAATAATATAATGATTACATATAGTTTTTTACAAACACAAACTTTTATTGGCGGTATATAAACTTATATCAATTTTATTTACAAAAAATAACTAAAACTTAAAATACGCAATTTTGCTAAACTAAAGCGCTGGCGTAATAAAAACAAAAATAGGCTTAGAGTGGGAATGGTTCAGTAATGATTTTTTTCTCCCACATTTTATAAAAAAAGTTGAAAGCTTTATTATATTTTCAAATAATAAAGCAAATTAACTTAATTTGTTGACTTCAGGCACTCTTTAAAATAGTACCTTACCTTTTTAAATAACCAATCCTGAACACTTGTGACACAAAGATTATCAGTTTTCGATTTTCTATTATCAATACTCAGCGATTATAAGTATTATAAGTTTGTACAGCGCTTTTTTGTTTTTAGTTGTTCGTGCAAAACTTTTTTTTCAGTTTTTTTTTTATTTTTTTATTATAAGGTTAATAATCTAACAGAGACTGTACATTTTTACAGTAGTATAATGGAATGATGTTGAAATGAAACAAATTTTATGTTCTTTTAAAGGTTATTATAATAAGCTTTATCTAACTTTCTCTAATCAAATCAAATTTATGCAAATTCCTCATTAAAAAGTATTTACCGGAATTTCGCGGACATTCTGGGAAAATCCCTCTCAATACGATAATCTTGCCTAGCTCTCACGTGCACTGACACGGAGTAACATTGACGGTGTCACTCCAAAGTTTTTTTTTAACATTACCTTCCCTTGCTGACGATTTGTATTTGTATGGTCTGTAGCCGCACATTGTGACTTTTTTGATAAGGATAACGCAAGCACGTTGGCAAATGATGAAATATATGGTGGTGGCCATTCTCCCATACTTTTCCAAAGGGATAAATCAGGTACCAGCTAAACATAAATCATTCAGGTCGACCAAAAACTTACATAACCTTTTAAAATGATTAAAGAAATTTAATGTAACGTTAAACCGCTGGATTGCTACTGGTGCGCCGGCACACAGGCCAAAATAATCACAAAAAATAATTTTGTAATGCGATTTTAACCCTTGTATATCGATGTATAAAGACGATGTATGAAGAAGAAGGTCATAATCGCTTAGGGCATTCTTGTTCATAAGGTATAAGATACCGTGAACCCACCTAGCGCAGCGATATTTTTTCTGTGGGATCGTTTATGATCACGGGCCTAGATTTTTTCCCGCCTCTCAGCTGTCAGATTGGCGTCCCTCAGTGTCGCGCCGTGGTCGATGAAAAGATCGTAAAACGTATAAATTCATTGAATAAACGCAAGTAAAGTTGTTTTTATGCATAGTTTAGTATTCAAGGAATGTGTTTCGATAAATATTTCAGAGGATAGCATAAAATAATAGCGCAAAATATTACGTTAAAGTCAAAACATCGCGAAATTTACCCGTTTGTTCCTGTGGCATTTAAGAAAGTGACAAAAGCTTAAACAATATGTTTCTGTGTGTGGGGCATAACTATGGAAGATCTGAAGCCAAATGGGGGTCTTTAGTCGGTATTATTTCATTGGGCAAATCAGAAGTTCAATTCTAACTAACTACATGAGTTTTCTATGAATATTCCGTGTTATACCTAACCAAAAGGCATATATTTAAATTAACATTTTGCACATTTTTCTGTCGGGAAGTGAAGCTATTATCGAACATTTTTTTTGCTTTATTCAAAGGGTTATTGTATCGAATTCCATTAATCCCGTACAAAAGTTTTCGTTTACATTAATCGGGTCTCCAGCGACCAAATGCTTTTATTTACTTTTAAAAAATCGGGCAAAAAAAACATTGGTCGTAGTCACAACATTTTTTTTTTGTTTTCCATCGGCTACGGAAAACAAAAACATTGTGACCCTACCTGTTTTATTATGGCACAAACATTTGCTTCGATGTTTGTGGTGATTTAATAATTTTGCTTAAGGCCTGTGTCATCTTTGGGAATGCTGTATGGAGTGTCTTTTTAAGGAAAGGAAGGAGAGGAAGTTCTGAGATTTAAAAAAAGGTGTGAGGGGTGGATACGATTCCGGGGAGTCAGTGGGTTTAGGAGTGACGGACCTATGAATCCATCCCTTTCACTGCGTGCAAGACAAGAGAGTTTTGCTGGTTAAATGATCTCCCGATCAGGCCCGCCATGTAGTTGGTGGGCAGTCGCATCTGCCGCCAATACCTAGAAGAACCTCACCCCGTAAACCCTTGCTCAGTCACCAAACGTAGCGAACCATCTATGGCAGAAGTGTTGGTTATCCAATAAATGGGGCGGGGATCCAAAATCCCGGGGCGGCGATAACCTACCCCTCATATTATTATCAACGTAATATTGCATTCCACTGCAAAATAAATATTTTTTCTTCTTCTGTAGGTGCCTTTGTAGCTTTCACTTTAGTAGCTTTAGAAAACAGTAAAATACAAACATAACTACTTTACTTCCAACAGAAATCATTAGGCACTTTCAATATTCCCACGTTTACGGAACGGCGACGGTACAATAAACGAAATTAACATACGTTCCTTAACATACTAATGCTGCAGCTCTATCTTTACATCATATAGTACTTTGGAGGAAAAAGACGTTTTTTTAATTTTTTTTATTAAATATAATGGTACAGAGGTTACATGCTTTTACAAATTAAATAAAGTTTTTCTTTAAAAAAAATACATTAATCAATAAGTATTACACCTTTTTTAGAGAGAGCTCGAGTTGAAAAGGCGGAGAAAACGAATGTAAAGCATAATTTAACCAAGAAAAAATAGTTTCTTTTTATGTGTAAAACAAAAGATAGGTATTTAACAGTGAAACAAGAAAAAAAGTCATATATGTAAGTATACACATACACACACGTAGATATACAAACATACCTACATATATACACATATACAAAATGTTATCGCTGTGTGTACATACATAAAAACATATGCATTTGTGTACACACTCATACATAAAAATATACATATATGAATATAACAGAAATGAGGTTGAGGAGGTAACAAAAAAGAAAGGAGAAAAATAAAGAAAGAAAAAGGATATCCGTTATTACAATTGTCTTGAGAAGTATAGTATTATAAGATGTAGTCAAAGTAATGTGTTACGTACATACGTACATTGTGTGTCTCATCTTTTGTCTCACCACTATTTAATGTGTAAGAAAGAGCTGCAGCATTAGTGAGATAAGGAATGTATGTTTATTGCCTTTCTTTTACCGTTGTCGTAAACGTGGGACTATTACGTTATATTACTTTACGCTGACAGTGCCATTGAATTCGTCAATTGTAGTCGATTTGGCATTTAAAAAAATTGGTTGTCTGTAAAGTCGGTTTACGGACAATAATTTTACGTGATAACGTCATACAAAAAGTTTTAAATAGAATTTTACAGTCACAAGCCGAACGCTTAGGCCAATCGTGCCTCTCTAACACTTGTTCCGCAATCTCGCTTGCACGCTCGGCTCAGACGGAACGTGACAATGAGTCTTGCTTTTTCGTGAGTGCAGCCGGCGTTCATCGATTTACAAGACGTCAAATCACGTCAAAAAATATGTTGTCTTCTATGGAAATTAGTCAGAATACTTAATCACTTCGGTACGCACTCGGGCGACTCGAACCACGCAGATCAATCACGTTCCATTCTCAGTCATATGCTTTTCACGCTAACATTAGCGTCGGAAGAAAAGCTATTTTTACATTGAATTTCGCTTGCTCCGGCCGCGGCGTCTCGTGAGCGTGGCAGGTTTGCAAACAAAGCGGAAATTAACGTCTATGTTTGAACCGAGCAGGTGGGAGTGTTCGCAACTGGGAAATAAAACTAACCCTGCATTGCACCACGGAGGTTCTATGTAAATATCGATTAAACGTCTGTCAGCTGAGTCGTGCTCCATTGCACGTGAATGCGTTTTGCGAATCAAATTTAAAATCCTTTGTACGGAATCTTTTCTCGGTTGAATGTGACTTTCGGCCCTATAATGCTCACACTTTTAAGCTCTAAAAACATACATTTTTTATAAAAAAATAAATTTGGAAAATTAAGAAGAAATCTGCTAAAAACCATCACTCTTTTTATTTTGGGAGGCGGGAGTGGGTAACACTATTTATTGGATAACCCCTGCATATCAAAGGTCACCCTAAGTGGTTTACTACGTTTGGTGACTTAGCAGGCGTGCCCGGGTTGGATTGGGAGAGACTATCTGAGGGAGACTTAACTTAGATCTCTCTAGCCGATCGACCCATCGTCTTGCACCACAGAGGGAGGGATGGATTCGTACGTAACTCCTGAACACATTGACTCCAGATTCCTACCCACCCCTCGCACCTTTTTCCTGCCCGGAACTTCCTGTCTTTCCTTTCCATAAAGGACCCTGCACATAGCATCCCCAAAGAAGACATGGGCCATGTACAGAACGCCAGCCACACAAATGATGATATGGGAAGAAACAGGCTGGCCGCTTTGACGCCTAGAAAGAAAGGTGGAAAAAAAGGGAAAAAGAGGGGAAAATGGGTAAAGAAAGGGAGAAAGTGGAAAAATTGGGAAAACGAGGGAAAATTGGGGAAAAATGAAAAGGGCGATTGAGCAATTGTACTGGAGTCTTCGGGGAGTCAGGACAGCCAGGAGAAAGATAAAGTCCAAGATTCCAGTTGGTGATCGTAGAAGGCAGGGCAGGCGGAGATGTTTTGATGGCGAAGGTTGCTGGATCTCTGCTGGTCCAGGGCTTTTAGCCCTCTATTTAAGGAGCTCACTGGCGGGTTGAGTCTTTGCCAGCCCTTTTCTACCCAGCGCAATTCCAAGAATTCGGATTGAATTCTTGGAATTGGACCAACCAGATTGGTGTCTGTTGCGCTGTGCGTGTCGCACATCGTCACTTCCCAGCCTGACACTTAACGTTGTTTTATTTGTTATTTCAGAGTTTGCACAACATGATGGCATAGTAAAAAAAACAGCTTGGCAAGTTGTATTTGTGTACGAATACACGGTACAGATTACTTTTCACAAATTCAAATTTTAGGTAAAGGTAAAGGCCATGTATGATATTTTTTTCCTAAGGGTCTCTTGCGTGGAGCTTATGTTATAAAAATAAACTTTTCTCAGGTGGATAAAACTGGAAATCTATTTATTAGTTTTAAAAACACCATGTGTAATGTTTAATAAATTCAATAGAAAAAAACGGAGGATGCAATTCGCACGCGGTAGAAGTACAACCTTCAGAAAACTAAAGTATACAAAAGTGGGGAGGCTATGAAGCACCGCACAAAGAGGAGACCGATTATTACATCTCATTCTCTCGCAGGCTTAATCCTATAGATGTATGTGTTTATCTCTTTTTAGTGTTGCTACATTTCGTTTCATCAAATCACAACGGTGCTAAAAAAGTTTTCACTGCAATAAAGAATAACACATTTATATTAACGGACGATAACGGACGATGGCGGAGAACACCAAAATCAAATTCCGATCGCGGCAATAACCCATTTTCATAACAGTTGATTTTATGATTTTTGTCTGCGCGAAGCGAAATCATGTTTTAACTCGACATTTTGGCATTTCATCTGTCTTGTTCTTGTTTGTTACCTTCCTTTTCTGATTCAAGATGGTAGTCGTGTTGAACACTGTTCTTTTATCCCCACAGAGTTTGTACGAGCGTGAGTAATAATAATACGAGGTGTTGAATCAGAAACATCTAATTATAGCACTTAGCTGCATGAAGAAAAATTTATAAAAAATTGTCATTGAGATGGTGATGTTTCTTTGAAGAAATCGTATGATTCCTTATTTGAATTAAATAAAATATTTATGATTTATAATAATTAAGTACGTAGATGTATACAGTTTATAATAATGAAGTACGTAGATAGATGTATATAGTTTTTAATAATTAAGTATTTTAGTACCTACTTACTAATGATTTCAGAAGAAATCATGATTTTGATAAGTGCAAATTAGAATCGTATATCTACGTATATATCGAGCCATGATCGCCAAAATATCGTAACCAACAAAAACAAAATTTTACAGGAGACGTTTTTTCTTTTAATTTTTTAAGTAATGTACTTATAATATCCAACTTTACAGAGAATGTTTGATTTATTGATACCGTTCGCTCTACATTATGGGAATAGTTAAATTTGCGCTGTTTTGGGGATAAACGGCGTTTACGATGTTTTGCGCGGCTATTACGTAATAATAGGGCATCCCGTGTGGAGCTAATGTAAAATTTAAAAAATCCAGAAGGCGCTCCGGGACTCCACCATCCAACGTTTTACGATACTAAGAGAGATCCTAGATAGAGATATGTTTTGCGTGAACTAAAATTTGAGAACTGTAATAATATACGATAAAATGTGTAGGGCCACAAAATCCATTTGAGACTTGATTGTTATTATTTTAGAATATTAAGGCGGTGAGTCTAAAAACGCTTTTTAAAAAAACTGTCGCTTACGATATTTTGGCGATCATGGCTCGATATTTACAAAACGTATCCCACGCAGTAGGTGAACAAAGCCTACATGTAGGTAGGTATCTGTCCCCACCGAAAACATCATCAGCAGGTAGGTCTTCGATCTTAAAATCTGTGATTCGGAAAGTTTAATTTGCCTAACAGAAGTACAAATGTATTTTTATTGTAAGGGAACTAAGTAGGTACTACTTTTACACTGCTGTCAAGTTGTTTGAAAAATCTCAAATTAAGCTCTCATTACTGTCGCTTACGATTTTGGCGATCATGGCTCGATATTTACAAAACGTATCCCACGCAGTAGGTGAACAAAGCCTACATGTAGGTAGGTATCTGTCCCCACCGAAAACATCATCAGCAGTTAGGTCTTCGATCTTAAAATCTTTGATTCGGAAAGTTTAATTTGCCTAACAGAAGTACAATGTATTTTTATTGTGTACTAAGTAGGTACTACTTTTACACTGCTGTCAACTTGTTTGAAAAATCTCAAATTAAGCTCTCATTACGAATTCCGTTGGAGCACCATCGTTTCGTTCTAAGCAATAAAGAAAGCACTTAAAGGCTCTGAGTCAACGCTTAGGTTAACATTTTTTCGTAAAATATAAATGTACAATGGAATTAAGATTTTTTTTCTGATTTACCTATTCTTTTCTTAACTTCCACCTAAAGTGTACTCTTCTGGACACTTCTGATCCTTTTCCTCCTTTTTTTACATTAACTTTACGGCTGGCGTGGTCTAGCGGTAAGTCTCTTGACTCGCAATCTCGCAACTTGGATCGAATCCCGCCGAGGGCGATTCAATTTTATTTGATTAATTTGTGTTATTTCACAATTGATTCATTTAAAATAATGTATATAATATTTGCGGCAAGTTCCAGAGAGGAAGATACTCTTAGTATCGCCCTGGTGTAAGACCACCATTCGAAATTGAAACGTTGCTTGAAATGGCTTTAGCCTTGTTTGGTGACCAGATCTGAATAGCCAGGTACTTCCTCACCTTCCTCTTCCCCATCTCCTTCCTCTCTCCACTAGCAGTTGGGACTCTTGTGAGGTATTCATATAAAAAATTTAAAAAAGCTTCTGTGAGATGCTCTGTGGGGGGTCTTTTTAGGAAAGGAAGGAGAGGAAGTTCTGGGAAGGAAAAGGATTTGAGGGATGGGTTAGAAACTGGAGGTCAACGTCTCCAGGAGTGATGGACGTATGAATTATCCCTCCAAGGCGATATTCCGAGAGAGTACGGCCGGAAAAATCAAAGGCACTCCCTCAACCGTTCTTTCTCGAACCGGCCTGCCATGAAGCTGGTTGGCAGACGCATCCGCCGCCAAGACCCGGACAAACCTCACCTCAAGAACTCGGGAACCCCTGCTAAGTCACGGTAGTGACACTTAGGGTGACCTAGGCAGAGGTGTTGGTTATCCAATAAATGGTTCCCGGGGCGCCGGTACCCATACCCACCTCCCAAATTAATTATCAGTAGAGCGGGTTAATGCGAAAAACAAACACATCAATTTGTTTTCTAAATTTATCTGCGTGTATCGTGTAGTTTTTTTTAAAGTGTTCCTTATGTGTTGAAAGTTGAACAATAGAACTAGTAGTACCGTGAATAAAAATGCGTCAAATTAGTACCTAAGTTTCTAATTTTCTCTTATTTCAAAAATCAAAATCATAAATAATCTTAAGATTTTAATGGTGCTTACTTCAATATCTACCTGCCAACCTTATAAGAAAATTACATTTCTTGTATCTTTTTTCATTTCAAAAAAAGGATTATACAATTTGTTCAAAGAAAGGTTTTATCTCGATGACAATTACTATTTCAAACTTTCTTTAAAAAAATGCGAATTAGAAATTGTTACTGAAAAATTTTACTATACTCTTAAAACGGCCACAATTTCGAACCGAAGACGGGGCGTACAAAACAAATTTATAGGCAGAAGAAGTGCAAAACCGTTAAGTTAAAACAGGACTTCTCTACAATCAGTCAATAATGGTAAGTGATCGGTTAGTTTGCGCGTTAACCGTTTAAATAAGTATTACTATTAAATAAACTACTCAAAAGTTTATGTATTTCGAATTGGCAGCCCTCCAAGTAACCAGCCAAAAGCGCGCTGTTTGTTTGCAAGTGAATACCCCTTAATAATGGTATATCATGGGTAAATGCACTAGACGCTGAGAAATTTATCATTTGCATACGGTCTGGTCTGAGAGCATGATAGGCGATTAATATTGGCGAAGAGACGACGTGTGTTCATCCTCACATTTCTAAAGCCAGACACTTAAGACACAGACTTAAGAATGACGAAGCGTATGAAGGAGTGCCAAACCAATTTATTTTATTAGTAATTTTTAGTCGACATAGCTATTTTGAAACATAAAGACACAGACATCTAAAGACACAGATTGAGAATGGTGACTCGTCTACAGGAGTACTATATTTATTTATTGTTATTGTTCATTAACCACAGATCTATTTTGAAACATAAATAAACAGACACCTAATGACAGGCTTGAGTCTGACGAAACGTCTGCAGGAGTACTAGACCCATTCATTTTATTATTCATTTTTTGTCAATGGCTATTTTAACTACAGAGTTATTATGAAACAAAAAGATGCAGACACCTTAAGAGGAATATAAACGCTAGAAATATTTCGATTCCCATGACATACAAAATTTAAAATCGCGCGCCGTATTTTCACGAGGCAAGTAAGCGAAAAAGTGGATTTTATTTATTTTGTGCATAATTTTATAAGAATGAAAAAAGTTAGAACATACAAAACCTCAAAAATAGTCTTAGCCATTAAGGGGTATTTTTTTTTTAATTGTTTCTTGTGTTTCTTCATAGTTAAGTCATGAAAAACATTTTTTTAGTGGTTTACGCATATGTTTTTTGTTATGTAAATAATAGTTTTATTTTAATTCCAATACAGTAAATAATAATTTAAGCTAATAAAAGCTTCAATTTATTTGTAGCGTATTTTTTTATGTTCATACTGCGAACCGATTTGTCGTAAAGATGAATCTAAATAGGATTTCACGTATGGCTTCATCTTAAGACACAGAATGAAAATGGTGAAAGGGGTTTTAGGGAGTACAATTTTTTTTTAGAAGAAGATAACACTAATAATCTTTAGAAAAGGAACGTCGAAGGGTCGGTCACCAGCTTAGAAAAGGAACGTCGAAGGGTCGGTCACCAGCTTAGAAAAGGAACGTCGAAGGGTCGGTCACCAGCTTAGAAAAGGAACGTCGAAGGGTCGGTCACCAGCTTAGAAAAGGAACGTCGAAGGGTCACCAGTTTAGAAAAGGAATTTATTTATTATGGTGAGCTATATGTTAGCCTCCTCAGATCGGCAGCTAGTCCTTTTCTATTGTCTAGCTGCAATCGTGTGTATGGAGATGTGTGTGGGAATAATACTTCGAATTTACTCGGTAACTTTTTATTTACAATAACTTTATACAAATTATGGCAAATCGCGTTACACTGGGGGGATTGATAACACCCGAAAGGTCGGGTAGTAAACAGCAGAATGAAATTGCAGATTTTGTCCACTTGGCCTATCGGTAGGTCGTGGTGTTGCCAAATGGTAAAATTAGTTTTTGTTGATTATATGGCTGTTCGCCATAATCTGAATGATTATGTTGATGGGAATAACCTTCAAAAGTTATAAAAAAAGTGAGTTTTTCTTATTAAAAAAAAAATTGAGTACCAAATTTATTTATTGTTAATGGCTATTTTAACCACGGATCTATTTTAAAAATAAATCTACAAACACCTAAAGATACAGACTTGACAAAGCGTCTGCACTAGTACTAAACCAATTTATTTTATTATTATTTATTTTATTGTTAATTTTTAGTCAATCCCTATTTTGACCACAGAGGTTTTTTCATTCTGTGACGTGCAGTATTTTTTAAAAGAATGATCAGGAAAAGCGTTTTCATCCCTAAAGCCTCCTTCATTTTGTTATGTACTGCTTTTGCAATGCAATGCTTTTGGGAGAACTGTCAGGATACAGTTTCCGCGGAATATATTATGTTCTCATTACATTTGATTCCAGGAAAGATCACTGTTTATTGACGTACTTCAAAATAAAATTCTCGAAAGCACATATAAAAGACTTTCAGATTTTATTATTACAAATTGACATAAGCAATTTAAAATTTTTAGATTTTGAACGCAAACACGGATTGAGTTTTTACAGTCGCTTACCGATGGTTTTAATCGTGTAAACCTTAATTACGACTTAAAACGAAACTAAAAAAAAACATTTAATTAGATTGGGTATTATAAATGTGATCGTTTTTCGTTTAACATAAAAATATTTATTTAAAAAACTTATTAGCGGTCCGATTAGGGGCCCACCTACCTAGTGCCGTCGGCCAGCTCAAGTTCGTCGGGTAGGCAGGAAAGTCTCACCTCACCAGGGTCGTAGGTAGCTAAGATTACATGGGTACATTGTTATTTGCCACAAGCCCGTCCCCGTGACCCCAATCAAATGAAACAGGTTTTATGGGGAAACATAGTTATATTGTCAGGAATTCACATCTACATCATCGGGCAAGTACATTACATAAATCACAAAAACAAGCAGGGTGTCTACGTAATTATTTCCTATTGGCAGGAGCTTTCTCTCTCAAGTTTCTCTGGGGACGCGGTGTTTTTAACCGGGAATCTACTGGTCGGACACATTTAAATAACAGAGGGGAATTAGTGTCTACTCACAGCAGGTGTTCAGCAACCAGAGAACTACGAGGGAGCAGCTATAGTCAGCGCTCTATTATCTCGTAATTTGCAGCGGGAAGGTGGTTTTCGGCGGTCGCCATTTCGCGTGTTCGCGAGGGCTGCACGGAGCGTGTCGAATCGACATGGCTATCTCTCTCAACGGCTGGCGGGGGAATGGGCGAGAGTGGGGATTGGCGTACACAGCCGGTATCGCGGGGAAGGGTATGCTTGCTTCCTTTGCGAGGGGGGAGGAGGCCTGCGCCACAGCTGTAGGGCTTGTGACGTCGTAGTGACTGAGATGCGTATCGTAACAAGCTTCAAAACTTGATAAATATTTTTCAACTGATAAATTTCATTTCTAGAATTATTCCAAATTTTTAAGAAGCGCAAGCAAGTTTTAAATGCAAACTAAAAGAGACGTATCTTTCTGTCTACTACTGTTTCGATCATATTTCTCTTTGCAACACAAAATGAGATGAAAAGAACTTTTATGAAACAGTATGAGGCTGGAATATATATACGAGTATATCTCTCAATAAGACTATAATGTTATTTGTTGTTTGTAAAGAATTTCTTCCAGTATTGTCCAATGCGTTAAATTATTGTTGCTTGTGTTTGTATTTTTATTATGTCCATAGAAGGTGCCCAGAGGAAAATAATTTTCCTTGAGGCCTTGTTGGGGATGCTGTGTAGGGGATCATTTTAAGCAAAGGAAATATAAGAAGTTCTGGGAAGGAAGAGGTATTAGGGGTGGGTGGGAATCTATGGGTCAGTGTGTCCAGGAAATGAGTGTTATGTGTAGGAATCGGACGGGTTGTTTCAAAAAATTTGATGGATTCATCAAATATTTGAAGTTAATTTTCACGTTTTGTGAAAGTTCTATTCAAATTCTGTGATTATTTCAGTTTTGTGAAACAACTGTCCTATAACTATATAATAACAGAACTTGAAAAGAACTTTTACAGAACGTGAAAATCAACTTCAAATATTTGATGAATCCATCAAATTTTTTGAAACAACCCATCCTTAGTGTCCAAAAGTGACGGACGTGTGATCCCGGAGTATCAATAGTTTACAGAGCAAAAGATTTTAACCGTATTTTATGTATTGAGACACAATAATTACACAATAAGTGTATCAATCTTGTTATTTTTTTTATTTTACAAAAACGTGTTGATTTCATTTTTTTACATTGACTCCACACAGGAGGTCCTGAGAAAAATAATTTTCCCTAAGGGCCTTTTTTATCTTTGGGGATGCTGTGTGGAGCGTCTTTTTAGGAAAGGAAGGAGAGGAAGTTCTGGGAAGGAAAAGGGTATGAGGGGTGGGTAGGAATCTGGGGGTCAATGTGTTCAGTAGGGACGGACGTGTGAATCCATCCCTCCCACTGCGGTGCAAGGCAATATTCCGAGAGAGTACAGCCGGAAAAGTCAAAGGGACTCCCTCAACCATTCTATCTCAAACCGGCCAGCCATGCACTTGGTGGGCGGACGCATCCGCCGCCAAGACCCGGATAAACCTTACCCCATGAACCCGGGCAATCCTGCTAAGGCGCTTGGGGTGACTGGCAGAGATGTAGGTTATCCAATAAATGATTCCCTGGTGGTACCTATAAATACCGCCTAAATTAAAAATTCCATTGTTTTATTGTCCTATCTGCACATTAATTTTGTTTGCTTTACATGTGTCCCGTTGTTTTGACATTTTCACTATAATGCACGATATCTCGATCCGACGGGTATTTTCAAACTAAAATGAACACATGCTAGTTTAAGCCCGCGAGCTTGCAGATGAAACAATAAATATTTATGACGACCCAGTAATAACATAAACATCAAACATCATTGTTGCATTCTGATTTCAAGTTATATTATATTGAAGGTATCTACTTTCATTTTTATTATCGATTATTTTTAAACGACGCACTCTAAGGACATGATTGAACGAACGAATTTTTCTCAGAAAACCTATTTCATTTCGTATCCTCATTAATCGTTTATCGCTTTTCGTAACGCGAATAATCGCGTTTATATCGCGAATATCGAAAATTCCTCACGTAACGTTATAGGTGCCTTGTTTATGTAATACTGATCAAAAGTTCTCAGACGAGTGACAGCTGTTTCGCCTTCTGAAAGCATTGTCAAACTATCTATTAGATAATGCCTTCAGAAGGCGAAACAACTGTCACACAGCAAAACTTGTTCATAAATTAACAGTTTTTTTTTTTTAATTTAAGTATAAAATATTATTGAAAACTTTAAAAAAAACTTGAAAAAATATGAAAACTTTATTTTGGTCATTTCCTGTATCCATAAATTTACCGATTCTAATCGTGGTAACAATTTTTTGTTAAAATGTCCCCATCCAAAATGTTCCGAATGAAAAACAGCAACCTTATCTAACCTCACCTTACCCCTGAATAGCCAATTTATTTATTGTTTTTGAGTTATATATTGGAGCAATCCGACTACTAATAGCCAATTTATTTTTGTTATTGAGTTATATATTGGAGTAATCCGACTATTAATAGCCAATTTCTTTATTATTATTGCGTCATATATTGGAGCAATCTAACTATTAAGAGCCAATTTATCTATTGTTATTGAGTTATATATTGGAGCAATCCAAATATTAAAAGCCATTTTTTTGTATTTCTTGGGCATTAACTATGTAACAATTTCTAGACATTTTATTTTTGAAGAGTTTTATTAAATGTACATTTGTTACTTAAATTTAATTTTTCCGCGACCGGTTTCGATACAACCGCATCATTCACGAGCAGGATTAAAACTAACTTAAATTAATGATACGGTGAAAATAAATGAAAAAACTTAAATGAATGATGAAACTTAAATAAATGAAACGGTTGTATCGAAACCGGTCGCGGAAAAATTAAATTTAAGTAACAAATGTACATTTAATAAAACTCTTCAAAAAACAAAATATTAAAATCCAATTTATTTTTTGTTTTTTAGTTGTATATTGGAGCAATCCGACTATATATAGCCAATTTATTTATTATTATTTAGTTATATATTGGTGCAATCCGACTATATATAGCAAATTTATTTATTGTTATTGAGTTATATATTGGAGCAATCCGACTATTAATTACGAACATTTTGGCAGGGATCATTTTGATTGAGGATGTTTTGGTGGGAAAAATTTGAACAGAGGTACATTTTAAAAGGAAACATAATAATCAGAACATAAATTGAAATTTGACGTACCTTTGTGTTTTGAATTAAAAATTCCAACTTCGTTGAATAATAAATAGCAACCGATCAAAAATATAATAACTATGTAATAGGCGTTTTATTATCTACAGAGAATATTTTGCGCAAATACATAAAAATTATAATTTATTTAAGTTTAGGTAATTTTTTATTATTTTATATGTGCTGGGCATATTTTATTTTTACGTGTGGCAGTTGTCAGTATACTACTAACGGGTGTTTTTTTAGAGGTATACAAATATGAAATGAAAAACAACACATTAAAATAATGTTAATGTCTATGATTTTGGCTTTATTTAGTAGATAATTTAATGCCATTATGGTTTAAAAATGATGTCGGACATATGTGCGCCATGGCTAGCTCAAATGAATCTTGAAGTCCAATTTTCGACAACTTTATCGAGCAACTGGGGCCATATATCGGCAAAACCTTAGCGAATGTTGATTTTCAAATGGTCCAACGTCTCTGGTTTATCAGCATAGACTAGTGACTTCACATACCCCTAAAGAAAGTAATCTAATGGTGTGAGATCACACGATAGTGGAGGCCTAGACCCAGATCTTTCCGCAGAATCTTCCACAAAGATGGGCACAGCTGCAATTGCTGTGCACGATGGCGAATCGACTCATTCGGATTCTCCTCAACACTACTCTCCACAGCAGCAATAACTTCTTCTGTGCGCACTGTTTGTCGTCTTTGTGGATGCTTATTATCCACTAGAGTGTACGTGATGCATAAACGATCCATGATCTTTCGAATAACTTGCTCGGATGTATGATTATGTTGATAGTAAAATGGACGTAGTGCACGATAAGTTTGACGAACCGATCATGATTTTCAAAATAAATTTGCACTATTTGCAAGCGTACGTTCTGACGTCAGTCTATTCATAGTGAAATGGCAAAACGTACTGACTACAAATCAACTGTCAACTGTCAAATTGACAGTCTGTAGAAATAATGTTGCCAGTTTAAAAACCAAACCTCTAAAAAAACACCCTTTATAACACTAATTTCTCTTGTCTGTGCTGTGCGTTAGTTAGTCCCGCGTGATATCTCTCAAATTTGCATTGAATTTAAGGGTCATTTTCAAAATTGGAACTGATTGTTTGAAGAGTTCAGACTAGCGATAAAGTAGCTACCTATAATATAATATTTTAACATTTTTTAATTAATTAAATTTAATTTTAATATTTTAAGAAAATCATTTTATTTGTCGTATTCAAAATTGGAAATCATTTGTCAAGAATTTAGACTATGTAGTAAGGCTACGTCCGCATAGGCAGGCGGTTTGCTTAACGCCTAGAGCCTAGCGAGTCGCCTAGCGCCTAGCTAGTCGCTAGGTGACTCGCAGTGCGGCCGGTCGCGAACATTTTAGAACGTTCGTTTTACTAAGCTACTCGCTAGGCTCTAGATGCTAAGCAAGCCTCCTGCCTATGCGGACTTAGTGATTGTTCACGCGTCTATGCTACATGTTTTTAAAATTCCAAAATAAATAGCTTTTCTGCTTCAGAGGTATCATTGAATTTAATTTAAAAATCGGCATGCTAACCGCTTAAGAGGAAACCGGGCGATATTTTGATCATACAAACGTATTCCCCAACTACCTCTTTGGATTTTCACATTAGGGCAAACATTTTTAATACATTATATATATTGACCACCAGCGTTTCGGTACGTTAAGATTTTTTTTTATAAATTTCTTCTTATAAGGAGTAAGGACCCTCCCAAAATCATTAAAATTGCCTAGTTCGAACGCCATCAACAGAGTTCAATATTTAAATAAAACAATATTTTTTAAAATAGCAAAACAAACATAGTACAAAGTTAAGGAGTACAAAACCTTAACTTATACGATTTTAATTAGATAAAGCTGGTCTCCGGCATGCGTTGCAATGCCATTCAAAGAAATAAATTGATTCTCCCTGCATGTCCTTTCCCGTGCGTCCCCGCTCCCTTCCACCTTCCCCCTGAAGGTTGGGTTCGCGGAGAGGGAGCATTTCTCCCTGCCTCTAAAGTATATGAAATACATACATTTTCATTTGTACAAATTTCATAAAGCCATAGTTTACTTTTATATTTAGTCTATGTTACTCGCTAATAATGTAGTTTTCTGTTGGTGAAAGAATTTTTAAAATCGGTTTAGTGGCTTAGGCGTGAAAGCGTAACACACTCACTTTCGCATTTATAATATTAGTATAGATTTTAAGCCTGAGATGCAGTTTTCCCTTTCGCTCAGTATTTCGGAGGGAAGCAGCGACATAACAGCAACAATTTGGTAAAATACCTATTATTAAAATTTGTATATCCTCTTAATGCAAAACATGAAAACATAATATTATGAAAATATTAGAGATATTATTAAATGAATTATTGTGATTCAACATAAATTGTTAAGTTGCGACCAAAGTGGAAGAAAAAGACCAGTATAGAAAGAAAGAAAGTCAGTATACGTGCTCAATTCTCTTACATCGGTGGGCAATGTAATGTTTAATAGATCTTACTTATGGGATAAATACAAAAAAACTCATCCCATATTTTCCATCCCACGATCCCCCACTTTACATCTCGGGGCTAATGGTTCCAAATAACCCCAGCGTGTAAAGGAGAGACAGGGTTCGCCTTAGCCCGACCATCTGGAAGATTCTATAGCGTTTTAATGGGTTTACGATGTCTGAACGTTGCCATTGGCGTAGATGCGACGAGACGATACGACGCAATGTTAACGCAATACGCCAACATTGTTTCCACGCAATGATGTATTCCGAATGGAACACTACATGGGGAAAGTTTCCGCCACAGTTGTCGCGCCGGTGCTATTGAAAGTACTTACGTCGAAACTGGTTATATGATGAAATTACGTAAAAAAGCGAGAATTTCAGATACCAACAATACCAGAATTACACATTGATTGAATTCGATGTGGACGAAATTACATACACTTAAAATAACACCTTTTGAAATTACATACCTACGTATGTCTAAAAAACGTAACCCAACTTTTGTGTTTTGTTTTTTCAATATGATTTTTTTTTTAATGGATACCGCACAAAAAAACCAACTACTCTGGTCTGTAGCCAGTGAAACTATGGCATCCCCAATTGGGGTACGCTTGGGGCTGACGTAAGTAGGGAGGCTGAAGGAGATGGGGAAGAGGAAGGTGGGGCAGTACTTGGTTATTCAGTTCTGGTCACCAAACACGGCTTAAGCTATTTCAGGCAACGTTTCAATTCTGAATGGTGATCTTACCAGGGTGATACTGAGAATATCTTCCACTCTGCATTTTTTTTTTTATATGAGTACCTCACATGTGTCCCAACTTAGCTCCATTCTGGAGCCAGTGAGACTATGGCATCCCCAATTGGGATATGTTGTGAGGTTGGGGAAGAGG
This sequence comes from Glyphotaelius pellucidus, assembly GCA_936435175.1. NCBI lineage: Eukaryota > Metazoa > Arthropoda > Insecta > Trichoptera > Limnephilidae > Glyphotaelius > Glyphotaelius pellucidus. Next base: position 13,172,095 of record OW386544.1, on the reverse strand, counting down.
AATGTGGGGAAGTACCTGGCTATTCAGATCTCGTCACCAAACACGGCTAACGCCATTTCAAGCAACTTTTCATTTCTGAATGGTGGTCTTCCACCAGAGCAAAGTATCTTCCACTCTGGAGCGTGCTGCAAATATACTATACATTATTTTAAATGAAATAATTGTATAATAACACAAATTATTCAAATAAAATTTATTTTCCCACGCCGGGATTCGACCTCGCGACCTTCGGATCGAATCAAGAGCCTTACCCCTAGAACATGCCGGCCGTCATAATTTTAAGTACACGCTTAAACACTAATTTAAAAAACAGATTTTTTATGTAGGTTTATTTATTTTTATTTTAGTTCATAAAATAAACATGTTGCCCAAAAATTTACATCTATAGATGATTTAATTACAATGTAACGCTAAAAATTATAACAAAAATAGTAGCAAAAACAGTTGGCTAAATATGCAAAAATAGATCATTTCTTATTGGCATCTGTGCTGATGGACAATGATTTAGTTGCTATCATAAATAAACCAATCCCAACATTGCCTGTCTTTAAAAAAATTTGGTTGTCTGTAAAGTCGGTTTACGGACGATAATTTTACTTGATAACGTCATATAATAACGATGGAGTGGAAGAGAGATGGATGCGTCATGAGCCGAACGCTTGGGCCGAACGCTTATTCCGCGTTCTCTCTTGTACGCTCGACTCAGACGGAACGTGACAATGAGTCATGCTTTTTCGTGCATGCAGCCGGCGTTTATCGATTTATAAGACGTTATCACGTCAATAAAACGCTTCATCACAATATCAGCTTTATATTATTGATAGCAATTTTTTTTTTTTAAGTGTGTGAATGGGTCATTAAAAATGTCTTTTTCATTATTAGAGCAGTGCACAGTGTTAAAATGTCTTAATGTTCGCGGTATAAGGGAGAAATATCTTGAATTATTGTGGTAGGTTTTAATATAGAAAATATCTTGCATCCTCCTTGTTGAATTTCTTGATGGTGTGTTGATGTTAATTTGGAATAAAATGATCGGTGTATCAACTAATGCATTTAGAATTTTGTGTAAAAGCAATAAATCGAAAAGTTTCCGTCTGGTGTAGTTTATAGTGCGAAATTCGGTCGTTATACGTTCCAAATTGATCAGATAAACCTTCGTAATAAGCAATTACACTTGTTAATTTTATCTGTATGGATTCGATTCTATAATAAATTGTGAATCTCGTAATTTGGAGACCAAATAGTGGATCCGTATTCGAGAATACTTCGCCAATTGATTTATATAATGTTAAAGTTAATTCTGTACTTTTAAAGCAATTTGTGATTCTAAGCGTTAATCCTAGTATTTGTGATACACTCTTTAAAATTGCGTCTACATGTTTATTGAAGCTAAGTGACGAGTCAAATATCTTGCCCAAGTCTTTAATTGAAATTATGTTTAATAAAGCGACATTGTTAATGCGTTATGTGTTTGAAAATTTATTTCTGTTCTTTGTGAAGGAAATTACGGCAGGTTATTCCAGCAGGTGTGATTCTCTTCATGTTCAATTTCTGTCATGAGTAATTCCATTCCCGTGTGTAATTCTGACAATGTAACATTAATAGGTGTAATTTACACCCGTGCAATTTCCGTCGAACTCCACTATGATGTACTCTTACAGCCTTCTACGTGAGTGACCGAATTCGCGTAAAATTCAACGGAAGAGTTTAGGTATAAACAACAAAATTATTGAAATTACAGCTCTGCCACCGTAATAAAATATTATTTTCTATCGACTTTATGTTCTAATATCTTTATAACGAATATATTAACACTTTCACTGTAAGTATCTATCGAATCTACATTGTTAATTAATACATAGAAATCGATGCAAAAATACATTAATATTAGGGTAGTTCTTGGGCCCAAAGTCCGAGGTCTTACCGTTCCGATGGAAAGGATATTATTCAGAAAAGCTTTTCTTCATGAAATGAACTTCAAAGTCAAGTTTCCGTACAAGTACCACCAGGCTAGTCGCTCATGCGATAAAATAATCGTAAAATACTTTCCTCATCAAAATACAAACGCTTTCTATTCAAATCCGTTCATTTTCTTTGAAAACACATTGATAAGGTTCCGCTCCGCACAAAGATAGATTGAGGTTTGATTTACGCATCGATTACCTATCGGCGCCATCCGCCCCGTCTCTCGTCGGAATTTTAAAGTTTTTTCTCGGCGCATTAGAGCGCTTTTTAACCCTCGACGTTGTCAATAGATGGCTTTTTATGGTTATTGTCTCGCAGGACAGTTTTCTCTTTATTGCCGAAGTTCTTTGAGGTCGTTGAAGATTGCCTGCTTAAAAACTCACGGGTATCCGGGTGGGGAAACAGTAAAAATACGCAAAGTTTTTTTTTATGTTTATTGGTTGTTAAAAACCGTCTGTTTAGTAGTCCTTGGTGAAAAGAGAGATATGTTTAATTTAATATGGTCAAAATTTATTAACTTCATTATGCGTATGACAGGATTTATAAAAAATTATGATACGGAATTACTATTAGAATCTGTTCTTAGACAGATGCTTGTTTTCAAAATTATAAATTTCATGCTCTTTCCGCCACATTATATTATACTTTTACCATATAAATTATTAGATTAAAATAATTAAACATTACGTCATTGTTTACAGAATCTAAAGTTTAGACAGAGTGATATATTCACAATTATAAAGTGAAAATAAAACCTAAACATTCCTTTATTAATCTTCTTTGTTACGCATCCATCGACTTTTCAGATAGGTACACTTTGAACTTTTCAAATACCGAAAAAACTGATTTTATTTGCTTTAATCAGTGATTCCTGACATTATACAATGTCAAGTCAAGTATGACCCTTAACACTCTGTACATATTGAAATTATTGTTAATGTATTCTTATTTCATTTTTACAGAAATCGAGCCAAGTTCCACACTATTTGGAAACTTGTGAGGTGAGTTCAACTTTGAATTTTAAGTAGGAATACATTATTTGTATTTTTTTTCTCTTTATTACCTTTAAAACCTGTTACAAACAACTTTTGTAATATGTCAGCAGTAATATGACAAACACTTTATGTAAAAACATGGATTAATTAATAGAATAGTACAAATTTAAATATACTAATAGCAGTATATAACAAATAAGCATAATATAACAATCACAGCAAGAGTATAGACGTAGGTAGGTACAAATTATAAGTCTTAATGTGAATTTTATTTAGCAATGCAAGGGCTTCAGTAGGGCATCAATAAAGCATTTTTATCTAATTACCATTTTCTTAGATTTCATTGGACTTTTGTTGTATAAATGGTATTATTTGTAATTGTTATGGGTAATTTATTAAATATTTTGGGCACAATATAGTTTAGGATCCTTTCCCGTATTTATTGGTACTTTTCGGAATAACCAATATTTTATTTTAAATGAATCTTGTATTATGTTTTATGAAAAGAAACCGCAATAATGTGTTTATTAGTTTTCTTTTTCAAAAGGCTGACAATATTCAGCGAAGAGTAAGGGGTTTTGGTCGCGAGAGCGTGTTTCCAGTCACCTTTGAACGAGAGACGGAACGGGCATCGTCTTTTGTTCGACGGTCACGTTTTAAATAAGTTGAAATCGATGTAATCCGCAGAATTACAGTTTACTCGGTTTGTGGGCAGATAAGCGCAATGCTTTAAGGTGACAGTGACGTCAATATTTAATAGTTTGACATTTTATCGGAATCTATTTCGCCCGCGATTAAGGTGGGTTGGTTTTTGAAATCACACCGCGTATCGCCTAGACACATTTTCAATGTTCCGCACGATCAAGTGGCTAAGCAAATCGTCTATCCTTGCTAGGGATGTTGTCACCTGTCTCGGGAAGGCTCCCAATACGATCACTACAACAATCACGCAATTCCGAGGTCGGAGATACCCGAAAACCCAGGCTTCGCTGGTGATGCTTCCAGCTAGTTGCCAACACCTGTTAAATAAATTCGACCGTGCCACTTTTGGGATGACTGGCATAACTTTCCCGGAACCCCGGGAGACCACCTGTTCCTCCATGCGAGGATATGTTGGAGACTCGATCGCCACAGGAAAAAAGGACAACGTTCTGGAGATCATTTACTTTGTGTGTAAAGTTTTAGAGTAGCTAGTAATTTAACAAAAACGATCCGGGGTGAGTACATTTTGTTATCATTTATAAAGTCGTAGTATTTCGAACATCTTATCTGAATCCTGTACAATACACTTTTAATTCAAACATGGTAGTTTTCTTGTATAAAATAAAACTCACAAGACCCCATCTAGTACCCACGATACTATGGGATCTTCAGGCTAAAAGAAGCTGAGTTTGGCAGACCGGTATTTCTAATGACCGACATTTCGTGTGCGAGCTATCGCATACGAACTGGCGCGTAGATTGTTTTCTCAAAGTCGGTTATTAGCGAGATTGGTTTGCACTGTCGGATCTAGTCAATTAGCACCCCAAATGCATATCATATTATTATTTATTATTTTAACTTTATGAGTAAAACCTCAAACTGTAATATTTAATTAAATGAAGACATTATGAGCGAAACTCAATCGAAAATCTGGAAACAGTAAAATCAGAAAAAGATATTGGCACCTCTGGGACTCGAACCCAGGACCTCCCTACTTTCCGGGTTGACTAAAGAAACTACTTCATAAAGATGGCAGCCAATAAAAATATGCGTTAAGAAAAATGAAGATAATATGGGTGGTTCTTAGTCGAAGTATGGTACAGTTAAAAGTGACCGAATTGGATATCGACACCTTAGCTCAGTGGATAAGAGCCCCCAACCCGGAAAGTAGGGAGGTCCTGGGTCCACACTGGCTGGAATCTGACAAAAGGAGATTCTTAATATTTTTTAAGTTTTATTTTTTTATTTTTTTTATTATTATTTATTAAAATTACAGAGAACATTTTGTACAATAAATAGAGTAGACCCACAAAGCTGTCATATGGCAGCTTGTCTGCAGGTTCTAACAATTTAAACATTCTTAATATAATATCTAAGAAAATATTTGTAAATACATTTATAGTTTTAAGGAAACATTAGAATTGATTACATAGTATTAGATAATTTAACTTACAACTATAAATATATAAGATATTTCAATATACCTATCTAATAAAAGATATGTAGGCAGCTATATTAAGATATTCAAAGATACATGGAGTTTTCGTTCATTAACCATAGTTTTATCATTTTAGGACTTAGTCTCTCATTTTTTTCAAATTTTGTGTTTTTATTGATTTTATTGAAAATCACTGGTATTAGATATTCAAGAGTACGGCTTCCATATTTATTTAATATTCGAGGAGTTTTTAGGCCCTTTCCTTCTCTAAATCTTGTGGTATGTTTGTGTACAAGTAGGTGTTTGTAAGGGCTTTCCCCCAAATTATCCATAATAGTAGTGAACCAGTGGAGACCTTTTATTGTAAGTAGGCTCTCTGAGCCATACAGTAATTTTAAGTTATGTCTCTGTTTGTAAATCTTAGTTGTGACAATTTTTTTTATTATGGCGGCTTGTAAATTTTCAATATATTTAATGTAAGTAGTGCTTGCATGTCCCCAAGTTCGAATACCATATCTAAGGATGGATTCGACCATAGAAAAATATATGAGTTTAAGAGTACAATGAGGCAAAATAAATTTTAATTTGTAAAAGTTACTAGCTAAGGATCTGAGCTGGTTACAAATTTTAGCCATTTGTTTATCCCACTTAAATTTGTTATCAACAATTATTCCCAGATAAGTATATTCATTTGTGAAATCTATTTTTTCACAGTCACAAACATTAATAATTCCTCTATGTATACAGTAAAAGCTATGAGCGGTTATTTTAGGAACATTCCACATTTTCAAACTTGGTGATTTTATGTACATGCATTCGGTTTTTTTTACATTAATAATTAATCCTACATCATGAGCCCATTTGAGAAGCTCGTTAAAATCTCTTTGTAATTCTTGTATAGCAATTTCAGGATTTTCATATAACATAAAGATATATTTTACGTTAATTGTATGTTTGCAACCTTTGTAATTTGGTCTAATGATGCTACTTTTGAGTTCATCTGGTATAACTGCTTGTGCAAAAATTGTTTAGATCAAAAGAGTTATAACACGTCCTACAACAATAATATGTTTCTTAATTAATGTCAAACATTTTAATGTCAATCCCCAGTGAATTTTTTTTATTTTGCTAACTAAAATATTGATTTCTTCGCAGATAGCTAGCTCTAGGTGTGTGAAAATATATATTGTACTTTTATCGGTCTGGGGGTCGATTTACTGTTCGCAAAATAGTCAAACAGGTTATTTGCTACTGTTTCTTTAGTATGCGCAACGTATGTTTAGTGTTTAACGTATGTTTAGTGAGTATTTCGTCACAACTACTTTTAGACTTGCGTCCCAATAATTAATTTATTTCAGCCCAAGTGTTTTTTTGTATCTCTGAATGAATTTATTATTAAAAAAGTAGACTTACGTTAAATAATGTTTTTATATACTTATTTCTGAATGCTTTATACTCAAATTCAAAGAATTGATTGGTTGGACAATTTTTCATCTTCTATGCTGTAAATCTTTTTTTTTTTCAAAGATATCAGGATTTATCCAGGTTTTTTTTCAAAGGGTCATTTTTGGTTAAAATTAAACGATTTTACGAAACAATGGTCGAAGAATTGGTTTGTACTTAGATAATATCTCAGATAAATATTGCCGAGACCGTTAAAATATATCGTTTATATTTATCTGAGACACCATCCAAGTTACAAATCAGTTCATCGAACACTTGTTTCCAATGAAAAAGGTAGCTGTCAAAATTCGGAAAAAAGAGTCGAAGAAAATATCGTTAATTTTGAAATATAATATCGACAAAAATGACGTTTCAATAAGAGATCTCAGTAGCCGAATTGGTAAAGGCGTTTATTCCGGTTCTGGGTTCGAGTCCCAGTTGTGACCGTTATCTTTTTATTTTTCTGTGTCTAGTTATATTCGTTCAGAATATTAGTGTTATCTTCTTCTTCAATGATATATAACATTGAAGGGAATAACCATCAAAAGAAGAGAGTAGTTCTAATAACAATTAATTTTTCTCTGTTCATATAATTCAGTAAAATTTTATTTAATTTTTTGGTAAAACATAATTTTACAAATTGTTCCTCAAGCAAAGTTTTCCATTTAAATTTACGATTTTTTTGTCGATTAATATCGATTCTATCGATAAAATCGAAATTATTTTCCCGTGTTCTAATAATTAACTGATAATTTTATATAGTTTATGAGTGATCGAATAAACTACTAAAAATTAATTAAAGATAAAATTAATACATACAAATTAATTAAAGATTAAATTAATCGATAAAAACGAGTTAAAGATAAAATTAATACATAAAAGTTAATTAACCATTAAAGATTAAATAATTGTACCGCTTTCCTTTTTTCTTAGACTTTATTATGGATAGACACAATAAAGTTAACTCGTCAAAAAAAAACTACTATCTTGTGACTTTATTTTGGCGCAAAGGAAAGTTTTGGCATAAGGGTCAACATCCCCAGACTGGAGGGGATGGGTCTGGGGTCTGGCGCTTTGTTTCAACCCCTTTCCATCCTAACTTTCGCCAAATACATTACAAGTTACAAACTTGGTCACACCACCAATTAGAACATAACCGCCAAATAAAAAACTCAGTAGCGAACGTATTTTTTCAAGGCAATGGGGGTATTGGGGGCTAATCATACAAATATTTCAGGAATGTTTATTACCCAGATGATCATTTTTTTTTAAAGCTTTTTATATGAATACCGCACAATCAACTGCTCCCGATTATCTGGACCAGTGGGACTATGGCATCCCGAAATGGGTGTGTTATGAGGCTGAAGGGAGTGCGGAGAGGAAGAAGCCAGTTGAAATAGTTGGCTTTCCAGATCTGATCTGGCTTTCAAGCAACGTTTCTAGTTAAGTCATGAAGTGTCATCCCCAGTCATACTCGATATCGTTACAAATCGATAACCCTGGGTATCGATAAAAGATTTACCGAAAATGTCGATAACCTGTCATCATTCCCGAGCACGACTGCAGATCGCTAACATACAAATAGCAGCTTCCATCGAATAAATTAAAAACATTTAGTCTTTGTGATCTGTTGTTTGTTTGTTGGCAATCTGCAGTCGTGCTAGGGTGATATTTCTAATAACACTTATGCTTGACTAATCAATGTTATGAAACCGCCCAAATTTAATTTTGTTAAATTTCGCTAAAAAGGTTTCTGGAACACTTTAATTTTAAATCAAGGGATTATGAAAGCGCTTGGAACCCCACTGGATTAAGACAATGATACCTTTGTTCTGAACCAATTCAAAGGATTCTCAGAGAAGTTCATTAATTAGTGAATCACATAAAATTAGTCATAAATTTTAATTAAACTACAGATACTCAATATGTGAAACTAATAGATTATAAAGATGAACATATTCCCATGACTTAGCACTGTACCTTTCTGGTTCAGAAAACATATTTAAAATACCTGTTTAAATGAATAACGTTTTCCTCATGGCAATTTTTATTTATTTATTTATTCATAAAATTTACGCCATTCGGCTTTTACATAATAACATAGATAAGGTATAGCAACAACATGAAAAAAAAGCTCAAGTGAGCTTGTATATTTAAATATTATAATATTGCAACAATGACAAAATATATTTAAATATGATATATATGCAAATAACTCGACTTAAGAGGTACGTTGAAACTGTTTAATGGTAGGTAAATAATAAGTCAAATAAATTACATGTTAGGAAACAAACCTTATTTCCAATGAAACAATAAAATTAAATAATTTGGGAGGCGGGTATGGATACCGCCGTCCCGGGAACTATTTATTGGAGTACCTCTGCCATAAGCCACCCCTAGTATTTCGCTAAGCGTAATGACTTAGCAGGGGTGCCGCAACCCGGATCGGGAGAGACTGGTTGAAGGAAAAATAATGATTTCTCCAGCAGGACTCTCCCAGATGTGTACGTCCATTACTCCTGGAGACACTGACCCCCAAATTCCTACCCACCCCTCATACCTTTTACCTTCCCAAAACTTCATCTCCTTTCTTTCCAAAACATCGCGGACATGCACAACAACTCACCAAAACTTTATCGCAATCGGATGAATGGTTTAGCAACGCATAAGGAACGAACATACATACATACATACAAGCAAGCAAACAAGCAAATATACATTCATTTTTATATATATGGATATACCCCATGCTCCATTTAATATAGTTGCTTCTCGCACTAATATTATGTTCAACTCTTGTCTTCAGAGATTATTACGTCGTGTAAGGAATGAAACCTGCTTTGTTGACATTTTTTTCTAAAAACATCGCTTCCTTCAAAAAGCGTATATAATTGCAGTTATTATGCAACAATCTTTAAATGTTTCAGATTTTTAACAGCAACAAATTCAATACCCACTGCTCCATAACTACTTTCATAGTACCTACTTACCTCCACAATAATTTTTGGGAATAATGTAAAATATTTATTGCAACACTATTCCTAAACACATATTTAATTTTTGTAAACCTCTCAAATCACTGTATTTTGCAGTTTCTACTTCTTGCATTTTTATGACTTGTGCATTTTTCATCTATTGTAACTTTTTTTTTATTTTCTTTTTTAAGTTCAAAATTATCTGTCATTTATTAAAGTTGTTAAATTGTTTAAAGTTATTAATTAAAACAACTTACGATAAATCTGTTTTTGGTTCTGCACCATCGGGTTGTGGAACGAGAAATCAAATAAAAATGATTAATTCGTGTCACGTAGAACTCATAAAGGATTGCTTTTTATTAATATCGATGAAATGGTTTGAAGTATTATAACGCGGCCAAACCGAATTTCAAATGAAAATTTCATCATTTGTATGGACGATCCGATATCTGTAACAAATTATTTTCTCATAATATAAAATCTTTCACATTTTCATTTATTTATATCTACACATTTATAATAGGTTATTAGATTACATTTTATTTATGTGTACTAGCGAGTACCCGGCGTGTAATGCAATGCCACTCAAAGAAAGTGTTTAATTCTAAAGTTTTAATTTGATAAATTTATTGAAGTCTTTTTGGATACACAAATTTTTTTTGTTATTCTGGTGCATACACGAATAAATTCGAAGGTTTTCCGACCCTTGAGCAGGCCTCATACAGCTGTTAGTGTGAGAAGCGTGGATTTTCAAATTTCACCCTTGCTTTCCCCTCCCTTGCTTCCACGCCTTCCCCCCTCCCCCCACTATGTCTCGATTGTAATCCCTCTCTCTACTCCTATCTTGTCCCCCACCCCTCACCTGTGTGTCTTTTCCCTCCAACGTCCCTTTCCCCTCCAACGTCCCTTTCCCCTCCTACATTCCCCTTATACCTTCCCCGCCTTCCCCCCTCGCTTACACGTTCCCATCTTCCCCTCTCGCGTTCCCCTTGCACCTTCCCCGCCTTCCCCTCTCTCTTTCCCATCCCGCGAACCACCTCTCCTTCGTTCCCCTCCCTTCTCCCGGATTCCCTTTTCCCTCCCTGTCGCTAAACTATATGAATATAATAAAAACATTAAACGGACATTAAACTATTATACTAAGGAAATTGCATAATAATATATTTCCAAAATATTCTACTTTACGTCATAAAGTGAGTCTAAATTATTTTTAACGACGATCTCTTCAAAGAAAACGAACCCTTCTCGCTACTAAAGGGGTGGTTTTGAGAGGTAGAATCCTTAAAATCTCTGCTATAGTAGTCGAAATTTCGTATTCATGGACGTCAAACGCCCGAGTGAACTCTGAAAGTGCCACCAAAAATGTTCATAAATTAAGCGTAATTGAATTTCGTGAATATTTGACTCAACGATGCGGTTTCTCGCTAATTTGTAAGCGGTCGTACTTTGTAGTTCCATTAGCTAAACATGAGTGCGCCACGCACGAACTCTCCTCACACACAACTAACTCTACAGGATGTAACTAAAACCACCTCGACCAAGGCCAGGATACCGAATCAAGTTAGCCTGCTTTTTACGTAATAACCTTTTTATAATTTTTTTTTATTATTTTTACAAACAGAAACAAACAGTTCATTAGTTAGAGTGGTGAAAACAATTTACAATTAATAAGTATATTTCATGGCGGGTACCTATGATAATTTTCTTTGTAGTGTCTTATTTATGGTATGTATATTAAGTAATTACCGGGTGATGTGCGTAGTGGTTAGGTGTATGCGTATGAGTATATATGTAAGTATGTATGTATGCGCATTGAACAATTTATCATCGACATGATGCTCTTTTTAAATTTGGGCAGTGAATCGGAGAATATGTCGATGTTAGAATTTAAACAAATATTATTGAACACATGAAGAGCCACGATTGATTGGCGAATTAGTTGCTGCATTTGTCTTGTAATTAAGCGTGTGGAATAGTTTTGTACGGCGTGTACGTCTTAAGGGTATGTTAAAATTAACTAGGGAAAGAAGTTCGGTAGAGTCAATGTTATTATTTAAAATTTTGTGTATAAATGTCAAATCAGCTATTGCTCGCCTCTGTTGCAAAGTTTGAAATTTGCATTCAAAGTTATTGTTGAATTTGAAGGTAAGATATTTTAAAAATGTTTTTTTAAATGTTCTATGCTATCTATGTATACTTTGTATTGCGGGTTCCAAATTGGTGAGGCATAGTCCAGTGTACTTCTGACCAGTGCAAAATATAACATTAATAAATAACGTAATGAGTTTTGAGACGCTCTACCTTTTTAACGAGTTACTTTTTTTTTATCGCGCGAGAGTTCAACTGCTATACATGGTGTAACTAAAACCACCTCGACCAAGGCCAGGACACCGAATCAAGTTATCTTGCTATTTACGAAAGAATCTCCTTATGATGAATTTTGAGACACTTTACCTTTTTAACGAGTTACTTATTTATGTGAATACCGCGCAATAGTCACAAAAACTCCCAACCGTTTGAAGCCAGTGAGACTATGGCATACCAAATTGGGGTATGTTCATGTTGTGAGGCTGACCGTACTGGTGTGAATCACATGAGGAAGGTAGAGAAGTACTTGGCTATTCAGATCTGGCCCACAACATAAACAATAGATGACATCGAATATATTAAGAATACTGGTGAACTGTTAATTATTCTTTCGCGATCTACAGTCATGCTAGGGAAGGATGAGAAGTTACCGAAAGTTAACCTATCAAACCTTGACAATTGAAGCCACACATTTTCTCCTTCCCTTCGATCATATTTCCTTCCCAATCCATTCATCCTCACAATATAGGGGCTAGTTTTGGCATGCAACATAACTGACCGATTAAAAACATGTTTTGTACAATATTTTAATATATACAAAACATTTTTATAATATACAATTCCTCCATCACGACACAAGCAACATTTTCCCCTTACTGTGGTGATAGTAGGAGATTTTCAAATATTGTCAAGTTATTCGTAACCTGGGAATGTTTGTATTGCCTTTAAAAAATATGTGTATATACGGGACCCTCGTTGCCTGCTTCACTCACTATTTATCCCTTATTATTAAAAAAAATCTGAATCCATATTAATTATCTACGATAATGTCTACTTCAGCATGCTCTTTCTTTTTTTATTTATTTAATTTTTTTTAATATATTTTTTTAACATAGTTGAAACATTTATTAAGGTTACAATTTTACAACATAATATATAACATAACTATTTTAATCACTCTCCTAATAAAGCAGCTGCTTGTGTTTAGGGGAGGACAACTAAATGTTTTTACATCAATTTAAATTAAAAATCTTATTATATGAGTGGAGGATCCTTAAAATAAATAAGCGTATTAATAAATAAAGACATCCTGTACAGCATATAAACACGTCACACCCTCACATGCACACGTGTTCACTACACCAAGCAAATAAATAGGAAACTGGTATACATATTTACGTATCGTTTGTGTACGTGTGTACACAAACACATTCGCATGAAGTACCACAAATGCATACGTCACGGGAACTGGATTAAGATACGTACCTACTCACATGATAAATACTTAACATTCCACTGAATTCCTAAGGCTGGGTTCACACGGCAATTTACTGCATGTGTTTTTACAGTATTCGATTTTAAACGTACAATCAGCGGGATGTTCACACTGTAAAAATTGTATTCGTAAAAACGAATAGCCGCTGTTTTCATACGGCGATTACTCCGTCTGTGATGAAGTAATTATAGTAAGATGCCGACGGCTTAGCCGGGTAATAATCGATTCGTCTACAGATAAAGATTTATTAATTTGTTTAATGGAACAAAAGCCCGTTTTGTAGGAAAAAAATGTGGAATTATCTGTGGCGTAGCGTTAGGGCGGCAGGCAAATTTTCACAATAAATAATAATTAATATCTTGTCAAAATTTGAACCGTCTTATTTCAAATTTTTGTCGCATCTACGATTCAGACCGATTGAAATGAGCACGGAATTTCTCATTATTTATTCTAGAAAAAGGTAGGAAGGGTAGGTAGGAATCTGGAGGTCAGTATGTCCACGAGTAACGGACGTATGAATCCAATCTTCCCACTGCGGTGCAAGGCGATGTTTTGAGAGAGTCCTGCTGGATATTTCAGAAGGTCTCCCTCGATCAGTGACTTCAGAATGCAGTTTGTGGACAAACGCATCCGCTTCCAAAACCCGGACACGTCATCTCATGAAACCGAGCACCTCAAAAGTAGCAAACCTTTTGGTGTGTCCCAAAAGCGTTAGTTATCCAATAAATGGTTCCCGGAGCGGCGGTACCCATACCCTTCTTCCAAATTGATATGGTTAAATAGTTAGTAAGACAAAACAGAACAGCAACAAAACAAAACAGAACACGACATTACGACAAGTAAATTTATGTTTGTTGTTCATTTTCTTCTCTTTTATTCTCTTTTGGTTAAATAGTTAGTAAGAAATAACAGAACAGCAACAAAACAAAACAGAACATGACATTACGACAGGTAAATTTATGTTTGTTGTTCATTTTCTTCTCTTTTATTCGATTTCTGTTTGTCATGGAACCCTTGTGCTTACATAATATTTTTCGTTGTTTCTGTAAACAAATGTTGTATCTGACATTACGAAAGCATGTTACTGCTAGTTAAATACATGTGTCCCTATACTCATATGTGTTTGCTGTTCGAAAGCTGAAATATCGTAAAGGTAGTTGTTTCAGTGTAAAAATGTCCCCGACTAAAAATGTCAATGGCAGATTTTCTAACAATTCACCGTCGATAAAATAAATGTCTGCTCTACACCGTTTTTGGGAAATTTATATCTGTTTATTCGAAAGGAATTTTAAAAATGAAAATAAAATAAAATGTTTTTTTAATTATTTATTGTCATCGAGTTGGTTTGAACTTTTTTCTTTTACGTATAATAATAATAAATATTCAATAATATAAATATTCACAAAATATACAGATTTAGGAAATGAGATTAAAAGAATTTGACATTCTCGGACTATAAAAATATTACTATTTGTTATTTCGGCTTCTGCCATTATACCTAGCTCGCTTATTAAAAATTTAGGCTTATTAGATTTGTCAAAGAATCTATATATAAAAATGCAAAAATCGGTCATATTAAATACATATAGGAATACGAAAGATTTTTTAAATATTTATATTGAGGGATCAGTAGGACTTATCCCTCTGATATGAAAATATCTGGAGTCGGGAAGTATTTTCCTATTTGCTTTCTGGTAGGTTTACATGTTGTTCTTGTATAGTTTTGTATTTATTATACTTATACAGTGCAATTACATCACGTGGATTGACTAGATGATCATTTGTGGAAAAGTGTGTGGAAGGGTTAAGTTTTTCCTGTGGGGAAGATTTAACCCGGACATAAAGTCTAGAGAACAATTATACTGCCCTTCCAAATAAAAACCAAAATAAAAACATCACAGAGATAAACAAGTTTAAAAACGACATCAAATATGGCAAGTGAACATTAAATAAGGAAATCATTAAAATTATTAAGTACCTAACACTAATGCAGCCTACAGTCAACAAACATGAAGATGTGGAAATCAACAAATATAAAGAAGAGGAAATCATGATGTAATGCCAGTACTACCTTGGAACGGGAATTCCTAGTGAAGAGGACGTTGAATAAACTAGCTTATTTTGCATTTTTAAACGGTCATTAATTAAAAAAAAATAGTTTAAAATAAAATCAACATTTTTTTTAAATTTATTTTTTCACAACACCTTTGAAACCACTCCTTGTCTGAGTAATATTCGCATTAAAGTTCCTAATATACGTTATTTACGGAGTCGTAAAACATTTCATCTTGAGTTATATAATAACAACTAGCTAACGAAACACAACGCCATTACCCAACCTTTATAACCAACGCCATCTGTTAATTTGCATACATATCAAACCGACACCGGCCGCTTGCCAGCCCGCTCCCTTTATTTATATATTTCAACCAATTTACACAACACCTTCATAAATTATAATGTACCTAAAAATGATTCCTCATGAATCACTCTATCTCTTGGTGAAAATCGCATGAAAATCCGTAAGCGGGAGCGACTTCATTTTATACTATGTAAAGATACCTATTTCAATCCCAATTGTCGAATGTTTATTTATTTATTTTATAATTATAATATATATATTTATGTTGAATAACGCCACAGGATGAGACGATAAAGACATTTTTATAACAAGCCTCGTATATTTTAAAAACATGTACGTTTTTTATTAGCTATAAGCTTAAATGACGTCATAGCAAATAGAAGTATTTAAACTAAATATGCAGTAGCAGCTCCACCTAGTAAGAACTAATTTTGCTGTGAACATTTTTAATTGGAGTGTTAATATCTGTGCACATCGCAATGGCAATTTCATTAATGTAATAAGCATTTACGTTTCGATCGATAAATAAATGAACCTTTTATTTATAAACAAGTTCTGCTATGTAATTATTTAAAAATGACAAACTATTTTTTTTCTCAATTTTAAATTGTCAGTATCTTTATAAATAAAATTTCTCAGTTATCTTAACAAGTCATATTACGTCCCATGACTTTTACGGGCAACAATGCAGAATTTTAATCATTTCACACGGTACTTACGTCGTGGATTGCAATACACTATTTGAGGTTGAAAAGTTAATTCTTCTAGGCTATAAAAAATGTTAATTGATAAGTTATCCTCAAAGAAATCGTCAATGAATTTCTTATGTGAAAATACTTTATCTAATGCTATAAAATTCAAATAAATGTATGTAATTTAAAATAAATATACTACGCATTAGTACAGTCTATTCTTCAGTATGCCGTTACCAGTTGGGGAGCAGCTTACAAAACTAGTTTGACCCCCATAGAAATTGTTCAAAAACTCATAATAAAAATTATTTTAAAAAAACCTCCAGACTTCCCTTCTGAACGAATATTTGAAGAATTTAAAGTCCCAACATTCAAAAATCTATTTATAAAAAATTCAATCTTACAAATTGTAAAAGAAAAAGAAAAACACTCATTCGTAACGGAAAATCGTACCAGACTCAAACATGTATTTGTATGCCCGAAACTAAAAACTTCTTTTGCTCAACATCATTTTTCATACCAAGGAAAATACTTTTTTAACAACCTACCCATAGAAATCAGAATCATTAATAACAAAATAAAATTATCGAACTCTATCAAAAATCATTTTAAAGAAATCAGCAACGGGAAGACTGCTTCCCCTATTTCCACATGAATGTAACGCTAAAAAATATATGTACTTGTTTTTACTCTTATGGAATGCATGGGTGTCTTTTAGTTAAAAATTGCGATGTGTTTGTATTAACTGCACTAATTAATTATGTAACGCACGTGACTGTTTAAATGTATAAATATATATAGAATGTAAACTCTTCTTCCATCCACAAGCAAATGCTTTTAATGGAAGACCAGTACTACTTTATATGTACCATTTTTGAGATAAACAAATAAAAAAATAAAAAAAATAATAAAAAAAGCGATTGGTTGTGATTGCCACTGGGAAGTGGAGCGTGATGGTGTATTCGACATCGTGAATGAGAAAGTATTTTACTTATAAGAAAGTATTTTATGAAAAAAAGCTGCGAACAACAGTAATTTCCATTTGTCTGGCCGTTCACGGAAGCATATTTGTTTAAAAAAAACCTTCCAAATCTACCGATAATACTAAGATTTGGAAGGTTTTAAGTGTGTTTTTTTAATGTAAAATCCACACAAGGGTGCCAACTTATTATGTATATTGTAAGGCTAAAGGGAATGGCAAAGAGGAAGGTCGGGGCATGCCTAGCTATTCAGATTTGGTCTCCTAACAAGACCAAAAACCATTTCAAGCGTTGTTTCGTTTTTGAATGGCGGTATTTCACCAGGATGATGCTAATTAACGCTAATAACTTTGATAACAAAAAGTTCACAAATTATTCAAATTAAATTTTCACACAAGAGTTCCAACTGCTCGGACTATGGATAACCCAAATGTTGTATGTAATGGGACTGAAAGGAGTGTGGAGAGAAAGCAAATGAAGAAGACGTAGGTGAAAAAAGCGAGCCTGATTATTCACTAGTCACCAACCATTTGAGTACCAGGACAATACTGAGAGCATCTACCAGTATGGTCATAGGTACATGATGAAAAGTCATGAAAAACTATCATGAAAATCAGGTAAAGTAGGTTAAATATTTCATAAAAATGTAACATAAAATTAAAGTCATTAAAAGTGATGAAAAAAACTAAGAGAAGTAGGTTAGGTTAGATTTTTTATTACTTTTCATGACATTGTATCATTTTCAAAAGTGTTCTATTTAGTCACTGTTCGATTTTGTCTGGTTATTCTCTGAAAGAGATGGCGTTGTTTGTGTGCGATATGGTAAAAAAGAAAAATCTCTCCTCCCTTCAGAGATGTGTCAAAATAAAGCCAGCTAGGCAGTTCGATGTCAGTGACACGAATCTTCTATCACCTTTTGCTGCGGGCAAGTCATTAATCTTATTTTATGTGATAACCTCTCACAATGTTTGAAGCCAATAACACTATATCACCCCAAATATCGAGGAATTGAGAGGTGGGTTGAAGGAAACAAATCTGGTTATTTTATTTGACTTTCTGGTTTTTTTTATTTAAGTGTTTATTATAAATTTTATAAAGCAGACGTTGGCTTCCTGTGTTTGATCTATTCGTTACAACTCCCTATAAATGTAGCAAAAGTGCACGTGTACCGATACTTAAAATGTTTTTTTTTAAATATTTATTTAGAATTTACAGCACAAGTACGATGTAGAAACATATGGTTAGTGATAGTCAGAGTCATAAGTTAACAAAACAAAAGAAAAAATAATATGCGTTTGTACAAAGTCAATTAAAGTAATTAAAAATAAATAAAAACAAAAAACCTGATACGTAATTACCTCGTTAAAATACGCAATGCAAAAGTTTTAATTGGTATGCTTTATACTTCAATAAAGGCACACTAAAAATATCAGCAACATTAACATAAAAGTTATCAATGGTTTGTAATCTACATATTTGTAACAGAATAGTAGTTGGAAACCGTAGTATTCTTATCACAATAAAACGTGAATCTTGGAACCATAGAGGGAACCTTAATCTATTGGTGGGAAAATGAAAGAGAATCGACATTAATATATCAGGGCTGTCCAACTGAAAATTTCCAATTTTGATAAAAACATAAGATAAAAAAATATATCGAGCTGTTCAACTGATAATTTCCAATTTTGATGAAAACATAAGATAAAAAAAATATATCAGGTCTGTCCAACTGATAATTTCCAATTTTGATAAAAACATAAGATAAAAAATATATCAGGGCTGTCCAAATGATAATTTGCAATTTTGATAAAAACATAAGATAAAAAATATATCAGGGCTGTCCAACTGATAATTTGCAATTTTGATAAAAACATAAGATAAAATAATGTAAATATATACAAATTTTTAAAGCGCCCTTGAAGTGATTTTCTCACAAAAATGACGCTATGGAAATCATCTAAGAATTATTAAATATTATCTGGCGGTATTTAACCCACATTACACTCACCAATATCAACATTAAAAGTGAAAAAAAAAATGTGTAATGATGGAAATAGTTTGGTTGAAAGCTTTAAGGCTACCACTGAAATTTTTTTCTTTTTTGAAGTGAAACTTCTTTAGCACAATTGTGATTTGAAACTCGACGAAACGGAAATGAGACTAAAAAGAGATAAACACATTCGTCGATAGGATTTAGACTGCAAGAGAATGAGACAGAAATCTTACCTACGAAGCGTCGCGCTGACCGCATTGGCCGCTTTGATTATGAGTTCACTTTTCAAGGCTTCTTTCTATTGGTTGAGATTGTGTGTTTGAAGTTTCATTTCTATCGCTTGTGGACTCCACTCGATTTTTTTTTAATCGGTGGTTCTTTTAACCCTTTGAATGGCAGGAGACCAGATTTGTCCCAGCTCACATGCGTCACGTATAAAACGCTGTAACTCCACTACTATCAGAGTGAGAATTATATTCTAAACAGTTTTAAAAGGGCAAAACATCACGCTTTTTAGTCTTATTTAAAAAATAACGACGAAAAAAGTAAAATGTATACCTTTATGAAACCAAAGTTTTGAATCGCAATTTGAAAAAAAAATTGAAACTTTGAGAATTTTTTATTAATTATTTTTATAAAAAAAAATAAAAAAGTGAGGTAACAGTAACGTTTATAATACATTTGTCTAATAAAATATTTATGTGTTCTTATTTTTTTTCGTTATTAGTAATTTTGGTAAGAAAAAACGTGAGGTGAGCCATTTTTAAAAAAATTTTATGTTTGCATGCAAAATTTTTATATTTTAAAAATTAAATGTTTATTTTAAATTATTAAATTTAAAAGCTTATTTTATCACCTTTCAAAAACAGTTTTTAGTTTTGGGATATGTTCAGAAATATTCCATTGATTTGCATTTTATTGAAAAGCGGAAATATTTTGACCATCTGAAAAATTCGCCAAAATTTTGAAGGGTTTTAAAAGTGCTAAAGGCAGTTTTTCAAATTTCACGAAGCCTATGTAGAATTTAGTTTTTTAACTAATTTTAATTTGAAAAGCTAGTGTAAAATTGGCCCTGAAAACCGAAATGCTTTCTCAAAATCGAAGGTTCTTTGAACTTAAGGAAGAAAATCCATTTTTTTAAGAAAGCCACCGAAACAATCTAAACACATCATTCCTGGAAAAAAACATATTTATTATTATTATTGCTTATCTTAGGGAGATGGAAATATTTGACTTTAATAGCATTTAATAAAAAAGCCCATTTAATAAAAAAAAATTATACTTTTAATTTTTTTCTACAAATCTAGTGACTGAATCGAATATTTATTTAATGAAAAACAAATAACTTTGTGTAACAACCACCATTTAATTAACAATATCAACATGTTTCGAAAACTATGTTTTCTTCGTCAGGATAATATGTTAATAAAAAATAACAAAAGACAAACAAGTATAGACTAATTAAATACAACTAAACAAATTGCAATAAATAACGGTTATACTACACAATTAATAGATAATATGTTAAACAAAAAATATAAAAAAAAGTTTTTTAGATCTTTTGTTTATCCACACGTATTTGACAAGAATAATAATTGGAGAAAAATTGTATTTTTAAATAATAACACTTCAAATTTGATAATTAAAAACATGCCAGATAATATCCAACCAGCTTTTTACGCCAATAACAAATTAAAAAATTATATATTAGCGCCCTTTCGCAGCGCCCTTGAGGTGATTTTTCACAAAAACGGCGCTATATAAATCATCCAATTATTATTATTAAATAACAAGGACAAAGGTGTGTTTTTGAACAAATCTGGGGTTTATAAATTAATTTGTAATGATTGTAACTTTTTTATATTGGGAAGACTTCTAGAAATTTTAACATTAGAGTTAAGGAACATCTAAGATGTTTAAATAATAATAATTATTCAGAATTTGCAAACCACATTCTGGAAACAGGTCATTCCTTTGATATTAATAAAGGTTTAAAAATTTTACACACCAACACAACGGGTAAACAATTAAATAATTTAGAAATTTTAGAAATTAGAAAAAGTGTTAATAGTAAATTAAATATTATAAATAACCAAACGTTTTTTAACAATAGCCATCTTTTAAATTTATTTTCTTATTAATACTTATATTTATAATAATTTATTTTGTTATTTAGACTTCTTGTTTTGTTTTTAAAAGATTTTTTATTATGTTAATGTAATTTTTTACCGATTCTAAAATAATTTTTATATTTTATTTTATATAATTGTTTTTTATGATATATTTTAGGTAATTAATCACCTCTCCTTTCTAATATTTTGTCTATGTTCTAATTAGTCTATACTTGTTTGTCTTTTGTTATTTTTTATTAACTTATTATCCTGACGAAGAAAACATAGTTTTCGAAACATGTTGATATTGTTAATTAAATAGTGGTTGTTACACAAAGTTATTTGTTTTTCATTAAATAAATATTCGATTCAGTCACTAGATTTGTAGAAAAAAATTAAAAGTATAATGCCTTTGGTATATTGCCAAATAAATATTTTAATTGCTCCGTACATCAACGACTTTCGACACTGGGTGTTTTTTTCCGAACGGGAGTGTTATTTCATTTCTTTTCCTCTCTTGTGTTTAAAAAATGTTTTACCATATGTTTGAAATAATGTTTTACCACATGTTTGAAATAACGCTTTACCATGTGTTTGAAATAATGCTTTACCGTGTGTTTGAAATAATGCTTTACCATATGTTTGAAATAATGTTTTACCATATGTTTGAAATAATGCTTTACCATGTGTTTGAAATAATGCTTTACCATGTGTTTGAAATAATGCTTTACCATTTGTTTGAAATAATGCTTTACCATATGTTTGAAATAATGTTTTACCATATGTTTGAAATAATGCTTTACCATGTGTTTGAAATAATGCTTTACCATGTGTTCGAAATAATGCTTTACCATGTGTTTGAAATAATGCTTTACCATGTGTTTGAAATAATGTTTTACCATATGTTTGAAATAATGTTTTACCATATGTTTGAAATAATGCTTTACCATATGTTTGAAATAATGCTTTACCATGTGTTTGAAAAATATATTTTTAAAAATTAATTTCAACCACATGATTCACTGGATGTATAAAAGTGCCGTGTACATCCAGGGAAGCATGGTTAAAAAACAAAAATGCATAAATAACAATGTTTAAGCTATGTGGTAAAGAGTTATCTACTACGTACATAGTTTGACGAGTATATAGAGTTTGTTTACCTTGGTACATAATATAATATGATGATTTATATTAATTGTGTGGAAAGTTGATCACACTTGCTATTACAATAATGCTGTAATACATGTAGAAACGCATAAATGCGGTTGTATGATGAGAAGTTATCATTTTTTAAATGTTTTACACTAGTAAAAACACAGTGGTGTTTGTAGTACCTTTGAAGTGCACAAATTATGCAGTTGAATGATGAAAAGTTATCATCTAAATAGTAATGATTTAAAATTGCAATAACATGATTAATATGTTATGTTTTTTAACATACATGAGTTATGCGGTAAAATGATGAATTGTTTCATCTTATTGAAGGTGTTTCACACTTGTGAATACACAATAATGATCTAAGTTTTAGATTATGTTAATTGACAAATTACAATATTAAAGGTCGGATTTCCATCAAAAATCCTTGCATTTTAATATTGTGTTATTCGCAGTATTTTAAAGAAATATATACTATATGAATAAGGTTTGCAATAGAAAGCTAGGTGAAATTTATAATTTCATTTCTATCATGAGTTATGGAATGAGAAAAATGCCAAATAAAAATATCTTTTTGTGCGTTATTCCGTTCCAAATCGCTTTGGAAAATGTACTTGCCGACCTGAACGCGTTGTGATTTTGGTTATCGGTGTAACGGGAACTGGTGGTTGAATAGTGACGTTTTCTTCAACCGGAACAAAAGCAGGCTTGAGTCTGTCAATGGAGACGCGTTTAGATTTGCCTTTTATTGAGATGACAAATGTTTTGTCATCACGTTCCTCTACCTTGTAAGGACCCTCATATGGGTTCTGAAGTGGTCTTCTTACGCTGTCTGTTCTTAGGAAAACATGAGTGGCGACAGGTAGGTCTTTGTGCACAAAAAAATTTCTTACGCTGTGATTGCTGGCAGGGGTTGATTTGATACTTTCAAACTTTCTCTGTAGACGTCCTACATACGTATCAGGTTCCTCGCGAGGAGTTTCTGAGAAGAAGTCGCAGGGGAGCCTTAATGTCCTGCCATACGTAAGTTCTGCGGGGGAGCATTTTAGGTCCTCACGCACTGTTGCTCGCAAACCGAGAAGTATCAGTGGAAGGTTCTCAACCCAGTTCTGTTCTCCACATGCCATTAGGGAAGTTTTCAAAGTGCGGTGCCATCTTTCTATAATACCGTTCGCTTGAGGATGGTAAGCCGTGGTTCTTGAGTGTTTGATGCCGAACTTCTCTGCGAGCTTTTTGAAGAGACAACTCTCGAACTGTCGTCCTTGGTCAGTGGTGATGCTGTCAGGTGTTCCGTGACGAGCGATCCAATGCGTAGTCAGTGCTGCGGCTACGGTTTCTGCTGACATATCCTTCAGGGGGATTGCTTCGGGCCATCGAGTGAACCTATCGATCATGGTTAGTATATATTGGTAATCATTGCATAATGGGAGTGGTCCAACCAAGTCGATGTGAATGTTACGGAATCTATCCTCTGGTAATATGTACGTTGCTAGAGGTGCGACCGTATGCTTTGATACCTTAGCTTTTTGACAAGGTATACATTGTTTAACGAAACTCTTGATGTCTTTCGCCATGTCGGGCCAAACAAATCTTTGTTTAACCGTATTTGTAGTTCCCAAGATACCAGGGTGGCAAACATTATGTATGCTTGCTATGACTTGTTGTCGCATGCTGGGTGGAACAAGCGGTCTAATATGACCTGTTGAAATATCACACCATAATCGAGTGTCGGTGCCAGGGATCACCATTTGACGTAGAGCAAGGGTGCTGCCATCGTTTGCCTTAAATTGTCCGCCAGGTTGGCATTGCTCTAACCTCATTTGCTCGAAGTCAATTACAGTGGGACAGTTAATCTCATCGATGCGAGATAGAGTGTCCGCGACTACGTTCTCTTTTCCAGAAACATACCTGATGTCGGTTGAAAATTGCGCTATGTAATCTAGCTGTCTCTCTTGACGGGGAGAGCTAGACGCGCGTTTTTTGTTTAATGCAAAGGTGATCGGCTTGTGGTCTGTGTAAATGCTGAAATGACGGCCTTCAATGTGATTTCTGAAGTATTTCACGGATTCATAAACGGCGGTAAGTTCACGGTCAAAAGTGCTGTATTTCTGTTGAGCAGGGGTGAACTTTTTGGAGAAGAATCCTAGTGGTTCCCAGGTGTTTCCTTTTGATTGTTGCAATGAGGCGCCCAATGCTTTGTCGCTGGCATCAACCATCATTGCAAGCTTTGCGTTTGGATCCGGGTGCGCAAGTAAAGCTGCGTTCGCTAGTTGTTGTTTGCATTCTTCAAACGCCTTTGTCTGCTCCTGGTTCCAGTTGAGTATCCTCTTGTCATTCTTTTTGTAACCGGCAATAATGTCGTATAAAATTGCTTGGGTGTTGATCGAATTTGGTAGGAACCTGCGGTAATAGTTCAGCATACCTAAAAAGCGACGTAGTTCTTTCGCGGTTTTAGGTAGTGGGAATTCTGTCACTGCTTTGACTTTGTCCTTGATTGGAGTCATCCCCTCTGGGGTTATTGTATGTCCGAGGAAGTTCACTGTTGCGGTTCCTAATTGACATTTCTGGATATTAATGACAAGTCCGCTATCTGCAAGTCGTTTTAGAAGCAAATTCAGGTGTTTTTTATGTTCCTCTTCGTCAGCGGAAGCTATCAGGATGTCATCTAAGTAAACAAAACAGAAATCCAGATCTCTTGTTATTGCATGCATAAATCGTTGAAAACTCTGAGCTGCGTTTGATAGTCCAAATTGCATGGAGGTGAATTCAAACAATCCGAACGGTGTGATGATAGCCGTTTTAGGGATATCTTCAGGTTCAACGGGTATCTGGTGATATGCGCGCGTTAAGTCGATGGTTGAAAAAATCTTCGCTTTTGCCAGTTTATGGGCGAAGTCTTGAAGCTGAGGTATAGGATATTTATCAGGGACCGTCTTTGAGTTTAAGATCCTGTAGTCGCCGCATGGTCGCCATTCGCCGTTTGGCTTCTTTACCATATGTAAAGGGCTGGCCCAGTTGCTTTTTGAAGGGCGCCAAATCCCTTGTTCCATCATGTACTTAAATTCACGCTTGGCTGCCTCGAGGAGTGCTGGCGCTAATCTGCGCGCACGTTCAGAAACTGGAGGTCCTTTGGTTTCAATGCAATGAGTAACAGAATGTTTAATCGCATCCGGTGTCTGCATGGTAGGCCTTGTCAACGTAGGGTATTTCTGTAAAATGTCCAGATACTTTTGAGAAGAGGAAATTGTGGCGATGCCTGATGCAGGTCCTCTGTAGGAAGCTCCTCTAATTTTTAATCCAGTAGACTGATCTTCAAGTTTTGCTCGTCTCAAGTTGACTGTCAAGTTGTAGTTGTGAATAAAGTCTGCGCCAATGATAGGTTTGGAAACGTCGGCTACGATGAAACGCCATTTCATTGTGCGGCGTAGGCCAAAGTAGAGTTCTACTGTTTTCGTGCCGTATGTTTTAATTGGTTTCCCATTTGCCCCGTATAATGTGGTAGGGCAGTTGTCGGAGGTTATGCTACCTTTCTCAAATGTCATGTTCCTAGGTATGACAGAAACGTCGGCGCCTGTATCCACTAGGTATTTATGTCTAGTTCGCAGGTCCCAGATGAAGAGACGACAAGAGGTGTTAGGGATCTCACATGTCTCTACTGGGAGTTCCCGTTGCCGTTTCCCGACTTCTTCTTGTCATAAGAACATGGTTTGGAGCATTTATAAGCTTTATCGCCAAATCTTGCATGATAGTAACATTTTCCATCTTGATTCCTATTGGGAGATGGATTGCGTGACCCAGATCTTGAGCGACCAGGGTTTCGACGGGGGCTCTGGTTTCTCCGTCCTCTATAGGTTGATGTGGTATCAGTTTTGGCTATGCGTAGCTGGGATACTTCACGCGAAAGTGCTGCTATTTGTTGCTGCAGTTGTAGAAGTAAGGAATGTTCAGCTGGTTCCTGACGAGATGTACATGGTTTCCTGCGGTCTTCCATGGCGCTGCAATCGGTTGCTTGATAGACATCTAGTATTTTGTCTGCAGCTGTGGCAAGTTGATTAATATCATTATCGGGTAGTGCTGATAGGATTGCTTGCACATGTTGTGGTAGTCGTTGTAACCACAGTGTACGCACGATTGCACTATCCGCGAGGGTAGGTCCAGCTAGCTCCAGCATATGTCTCAATAGACCTGTTGGCTTCCTATCCTCAAGTTGGATTCCTGTGAGTAGGCGTGTGAGGCGTTTTTCAGCAGAGTCTTGGAGTCGGTCTATAAGAGCTGCTTTCAAATTGTCGTATCTATCAGAAGTCGGTGGATGTGTCACAATGTCGCTCACACACTGTAAGGTTTGTGAATCTAAAGCTGCGATGATGATATTGTACTTCGTGAAATCCTCTTTAATGCGTGAATTCACAAATTGTGCTTCTGCTTGCACGAACCAAAGTGAAATATTTTCCCTCCAACAAGGTGGTAATCTCACAGTCACGTAATTTACTGCTGCCGAAGAGCTTGATTCGCCAGGTGATTCCATGTTGGTAAATTTCGGTGGCGGAATTATTGTTTCTTGAAACGGAGTCTTGCGTAGATCGGTTGATGTGGTCGCTGAAGATTCTTCATCCGAGGTCATTTCAACATTTATACGGTAATAAGCACGCAAAGACAGTGATTGAACAAATGTTTCAAGATATTATTTTTCAAAATTTAGCAGAGATTATTTTAAGCGTTTAAAGATTAGAGATGTTGGCATCTATGTAAATTCTACAGAAGTTACTTAGGCAATATCCAAGACGCAAACCTTTTTGCAATTTATCATTTAGCTAACGATCAAAAAGAAATTTTCAATTTGTCATAATACATGTAACATTGTTGTGAATGGTGACATATTATTTTGCAAAATTTTTTGCGTGAATGCAAGGTATTGTTGTATGAATTGATGTTGGTTTAAAAAATTACGTGATTTACGTGGTATCTGAGGTGTCTGCAGCAGATGCTGGCAATGCTGCAGGAAGAGAGGCCCAGAGGTTGATGTTCTTGTTGTAGCATCACGCGTTGCTGACGATGTTCGATGCCTGAAATAGAGGGTAACACGCACTTAATCCAAGATACGAAAGATAAAAAGTCAAAGTAGGGTGATTTTGAATTATATTATAGGGTGATTTTGAATATAATTCGTTAAACATTGCAAGCCAGAAAAAAATAGTGTTTAAATTTCAAAATACTGCGAAATACTGTAAAAAAAAGGTAGGAATTTAAAATTGGAAAGGTACTCACCGGATTTCGCAGGAAACCGGCCCCGACACTGTCACTCAAGAACACGTGCAATTTTAAAAATGTCTGGGGTCACCAGTTGTGGCGAGAATCTTGTCTTTCTGGACTTCCTTCTGATGCTGTGGAAGATGCTTACCTTAGGCTCCGCGGAAGGGTCTTGGTGTTCAAAGAAATTAAAGATTCCGCCACGTTTTTATGTTTTATTTATTTAGACAAATTTACTGATTAATAACGCGGCAGCGGAAGGAACGCAGTGGAAATGTAAAATCTAGAATCTAGCAACGTGTTAATGAGGACAGCGTCGGTACCGGAATGACGTAGGTCGTAGGTTCCTTTAAGCGGTCGCCGTGACCAGTATTGCCCGCACTACAATGTGGCCATTGGAAAAAGTAATAATTCATCTCATTAATCTGGTGCTTAACCACATTTCCATAAATGCTTTAACATTTATAAGACAACGAGTACCTAGGATCGTTTCCTGGGATATAGGTTAAATGGGAATCGAATTGTTAGATTGAAGCGGCCAATACTAACAAAGCATTAAAATTGAATCGAATACTCTATTTTACTGTGTATCTTGGTAGACGGTATTATGGGTTCTGTATTTATCTAGATTCGATTGATTGTTCAATGTTCGGTCGTTGCCTTAATGTAATTATACCTTAGTAACAGTTTCAACAAAGTACTCATTTCGTTTGATTACTGCTACATATTTGGCTCGGTTGAGAGTTGAGAGTTGAGACGTTCAACAATTTATTTATCTGTGTACTAATTTGCTTATTTGCGCTGGGATGGGAATTTACTGAGGACTTGCAAGACAAGAAAATATTATCTTGCAAGAAAATATATAATAAAGCACAAGCTTGCTCATTGGACAGAATTAAAGCCATCTGTTGTATAAATACTAAGTTCATCTAAGTACTGAATTAACATAGAAAATAGAATGATGTTAAGAACACAATGTAAAGACTAATTACATTTGTTAAATATTGTACTCTTGTACAAATTGACTGGTAGAGATATTGCAGCGAGATTTTAATGAGCTGAAAGAAGACGTCGCAAGTATCATCTCTCTCGCTGTGTTCCTAGCTTAAATTAATCTCTCTATCATTTCTGTTTTGAAGAAGAGTTTTTTGTAAGAAAATCCTACAAGATAGTACGCATTTCGGAATTGCTAAGCGCGCACATATTTATCTGTATCCTGCTTCTAGTCAGTGCATTATGAGGGATTGAAATTATGAGAACCTGTACGTCTCTTCCAAGAATATTTTTTAAATATGAATTATACGAATTTCTCAAACTCAATTTTTGTGTTACTAACTGAAGCCCCCCGAGCACCCCGGGCCTTACGCAAAGTTTTTCTAAATCAGATGTTCACAGTAATTTTCCTCTTATTCTAAGTGTGGAAATTTATCTCTTTTTCTTAACTTCATTTTTTTCTTTTATTCGTAAGTGTGGAAAATTTCATGGAAGTATCAAAAATCTGCTTTAAGGTGTGGGAAAGGGGGATTAGATAATGAAATTTTTAATATATTTTTGGGAGTTATTATGCAAAATGTTGTTAATCTCGGAATAAAAGTGTAGGTAATTGTAAAAAAACAAAACCTGACTGCCCCCCACACCGCTGACAATCTTCCATATACATATAGATAATAAGGTGTATCAATTATTTTTTGAATTCAGAAACTCAAAGGTTGCATCTTACAAAGAAAATGAGAACTGCATTTAAATTTATTATTTTAAAATGGTCATTAGCCTGCTAAATTGCTTAGAAAATCAGAAAAAAAAACCTTAAAACATTTTTATAATTTTTTTTCTATAATTTAACATTTTAAAGTTTGTTTGTTATTAAAAAATGCGTGCAGCTGACAAAGAAGAAAAAAAATCAGGTTTATAAATACGATTAAGTCAACAAGAATACTGATTTTATCCAGAAAAAGTGTTGTTTTCCCCTTTTATATTTTTAACAAACACATCAAGTGTTTTAAAAAAAAAGTGTTTTTTGTACTAAAGTTATGGAATAAAAATTATGTTTGATACGAAATATAAAATATTGACCCTTTGTTTTATTTTTTTTCCAAATCACGAAATCTATTTTTTTTCAAAAATTTCGGCCATTTTAGCGGGCAATGGTGAACAACAATTTCATTTATTTTTACGTTTCCGAATAGCTACAGACATTTTTTTCTCTCTGTGGAGAGCGACACTAGCTAATAGATAATGATTTTTTTTTTTTTACATTAACTCCACACAGGAGGCCCTGAGGAAAATAATTTCCCTCAGGGAAATTCCCATTTCCCTATGTCATCTTTGAAGATGCTGTGTGGAGGGTGTTTTTTAGGAGAGGAAGGAGTAAACATGGGTCTTGAAGAGACGCCGGCAAATCGTTCCACAGCCGAGCTGTTGAACTCAAGAACGAGTCGTAGAAACGAACCGTTCTCATGTGACTAATGTCAATCGTGTACAAATGTTGGGCGCGTGTTTGGCGTGCTTTCCGACTATCACCGGTGCCGAAGGGATCAATGACGCTAGTTCCTCGGAGCATCTTCCATTGAAATACCGGTAGAACAAGGACAGCATTCCCACCTGACGCCTATGCTCTAAAGATTGCAATCCGTTTGTTAGGTTTTATAGAGGTAAGTCAAATATTTACAAACAAAAAAAATAGAAAACAAAATAAATATTATAATTTCATAAACTCAAAAAGTTCATTCAAAGAATAAGCCAAAGCGACAATTTAAGTTTTTTTGCCCCAAAGATGACATAAGGCCATGAGCTATTCCTCAGGGCCCAATGCGTGGAACTAACGTAGAAACAATTTAAAAAAACATACGACAAGGAGATTTTTATCAGAAAACACAAGTTCTGTAATCGCATAAAAAATACGTTTTTTATGCGATTACGGAACCGTTACGTGAACCGTTGGAAAAAGCTTGATATCTATTTAAATGAAATTTCTTCATGGCCACTGGAGTGTTAATATCAATTTGCAGAGAAATGTACAAATGACGTAATTTCGTCAGAGCCAGCTGCGTCACAAGAAGAATCCACTTTACATTTATTTTCCCTGTTGGAAACTTACGAATCGCAAAAAAAGCAATTTTTAATTGTGGTACTTTCTTTGTACGTCGATATCCTTGAAAACTTTTAATTTTACGTGACGTTCAATATTTATTGACTTATTATCCTGACGAAGAAAACATAGTTTTCGAAACATGTTGATATTGTTAATAAAATAGTGATGTTATACAAAGGTATTTGTTTTTCATTAAATTAAAAAAAAAAAATTTAAAAAAATAAAAACAGTTTATCTAAATAACAGTCAATAACTTTGAAGGCTGTTTTTTTAATTTCGGATACTCGTCTAAATATTATTTCACCTTGTACTTTATAATCAAGGAAAACATGTTTTAACGTCGTCATTTTTTAACATCTATTTAAAAACAAACCTTTAGACATGAAGTTCCCGTGAGAAATTTGAATATTTTTATAAGAATTGTTTCCAAAATATAAAACTTTGTTCACATCGTAGACACAAAACAAATGATCGGGATCAATTTAGGATCCCGTGATAATGTTTTTGTTTTCACTTAGTTTTTTTTTTATCGTTTGTAGAGCACAAACTAAGGAGGCATCTGTTGATAGAAACAAGATTGCTACATTCTGTAAGTATTATTCCAGAATTTGAGGAGTATTTTCAACTTCGTTACCAATACAAATTATAACCTGCGCCAAACGATTACTTTAAAAAGCAATACTAGTGTACTGATAGACATAAATTTTTAAAAGTTTCTTTAAACTTTGCCGCAAAAATGGGTATGCATATTTATATTCTTGAAGTCAACGGCAATTTTTTTATGGTAATTATTCCCCAATATATTCCTTAACCACCGCACTTTTCCAACCACTAGTTATATATAATAATAATATAATAATAATAAGCCTTTTTATTCTGAACTTCTGTTAGGTATGAATTTTGGCATGTTCTTATTTTTTTATAATAAATCCCGAAGCTCAGTTTGCCTCTTGGCATAGGCCTCCTCTAACATTTTCCACTGGGACCTGTCACGCGCTACTCTTCTCCAATGATGTCCAGCCGTGAGTTTTAGGTCTTCTTCCCATCTTATTTGTTGGCGTCCTCTACTTCTTTTGCCGTCTCTGGGATACCAGTCAGTGACATTTTTGCACCATTTCTCTTGTGGATCGCGGATCATGTGACCTGTCCATCTCCACTTTTGTTGGTCTATTCGGGT
The DNA here is from genome assembly GCA_936435175.1 of Glyphotaelius pellucidus. Lineage (NCBI taxonomy): Eukaryota > Metazoa > Arthropoda > Insecta > Trichoptera > Limnephilidae > Glyphotaelius > Glyphotaelius pellucidus. The sequence continues at coordinate 13,140,186 of OW386544.1, read as the reverse complement.
AACTATATCAGCAACTTTAGTTTTCTCTCTTATTATGCTACATCTCACTCTGTCCTGTTTCCTTATTCCTGTCAAACTTCTCTCCATGGCTCTCTGGCAGCGTTCCAACTTTTCTCTGTGGCGTTTGGTGAGTGCCCAAGTTTCACATCCATAAGTGATGACTGGAAGTATACATGTGTTGGAGACTATCCTTTTTATTTGCATACTTATCTCCTTGGATTTCAAGACTTCTTTCAAAGACCAGTATTTCTTCCATCCATTTGCTATTCTTCGCTCGATTTCTTTGGTGGTTTGACCTTTGTGAGATATTATCTGCCCTAAATAGATGTAATTTGACACATATTCGAGTGGTTGGTTGTCAATTTTTATGGGGACTGGTTCAGAGTTTGTAAGCAATTTTGTTTTGTCTTTATTCATGCATAGGCCGACTTTCACACTTTCGTCGTTTAGTGCTTCTGTCATTTTATACAGATGCGTTGGGTTTTCCTCGAATAGGACTATATCATCTGCAAATCTTAAGTGGTTCAGTTTTGCACCTTGCACGTTGATACCATATTTTTCTCAATCTAGTTTGCGGAAGATACTTTCTAGAGCAGCCGAGAACAATTTTGGTGATAGAGGGTCTCCCTGTCTTACTCCTCTCTCGATCTTGAACTTTTTTCCCAAGGTTTCTAGTAGGATCCTCGCTTCGCAATTCGAGTATTTGTTTTTTATAATATTGATGTAGTTTGAAGGTATCCCCTGCTGTTCAAGGCTATCCCATAAAGCTGTGTGTCTTATGCTGTCGAAGGCTTTGGAGTAATCGATGAATGCCATGTATAGTTTCTTATTATACTCATTATATTTTTGTACTATTTGTTTCACTGTGTGTATGTGATCCAAGGTAGAGTATTTTACTCTAAAGCCGGCTTGCTCCCGTGGTTGGTTTTCGTCTAATATTTTACTTATTCTTTCCAGGATAACTTTGGAAAACACTTTGTAGATATTTGACATCAAACTTATAGGTCTGTAGTTCCCTATATCTTCCTTTTGTCCTTTCTTAAATATAAGAATAATGTTCGACGTTTTCCACTGCGTAGGGATTAGACCAGTTGTTAGTATATCATTGAATATTGAAGTGAGTATTGGTAGTAGTTCTTCCAAGGTGCCTTTAAGGAGTTCGTTTGTCACTTTGTCTGGACCTGGAGCTTTTTCCATCTTCTGACTGTATATGGCCTTACGACAAACGATTACTTTAAAAAGCAATACTAGTGTACTGATAGACATAAATTTTTAAAAGTTTCTTTAAACTTTGCCGCAAAAATGGGTATGCATATTTATATTCTTAAAGTCAACGGCAATTTTTTTTATGGTAATTATTCCCCAATATATCCCTTAACCACCGCACTTTTCCAACCACTAGTTACGTGCACAAAATAGTTTATTAATTCATGCATATTTAGATTGATACTCGAAAATGTCAATCCGTACAAAAAAAAAATTGCGGCAAAGTGATCTTTTTTATGAGAAATTTTAATTTTAATTGAATAAAAATGTAATTTTAATGCATCTTTTACCAATCTGCAGTACCTGGCTATTCAGATTTGGTTGCGAAATACGGCTAAAGCCATTTCAAGCAACATTTAAACTCTGCACTGTGGTCTTAAACCAGGGCATACTGAAAGTTTTTATCCACTCTGGAACGTACCACAAATACACTACAAATTATTTTAAAGGAACAAATTGTGAATTAACACAAATTAATTGAATAAAATTTACTTGCGCACGTGATTTGAACTTGCGGTTTCCGGATTTCACGCCATAGACTACACTTAGACCACGGAGGCCACCGAAATAGAATGTAATACATAAATAAAAACCGGCCCCACTGGCTCCGGACCGTTGGATCTCTTGTACGGTATTCTCATAAAAAATTAAAAAAGGTTTAAAAAAATTATCATTTTGAAAACTGTTCTTAATTAATGTGCAATTGTTCTGAAAAACGTTATATCTAATTCTCAAATTGGTCTGTAAAAACTCTAACGAACCTAATTCGAGCTTAATTTAAAAAAGAGCAGGAGCTTTTTTGTTTTATTTCTTCAATCTACGACCTATCAATGTCATTATCTGGGGTCAATATGACTGTTGGTATGAAACAGAGATGGAGTCAATATGCCTGTTGAAATTTAACAGACGAGTCTAACATAGAGCTGAGTAGACTCGAGTCGGCTAGCACTCACTTTGATTCAATTAAATCAATTTGGGCATGTTGAGGAATGATTGCAAGCAAAAACACTTGATTATATTCCTCTTCGTTAGCTTTACGCTTTAGCATAGAGTTAAACTACCGATATTCGCTGGAATCACAATGCTAATTTAATTATGAAGGTACGTTGAAGTACGTAGAAGGTTGAACTATTTCAAATTAGTATTAAATCTCTTCAATCATGGCAAATGAAACAATATTTCATTTTAATTCATCCACAGGGTGCACTGAGTTTTAAACTTTTTAAAAAGCTTCGTTTGAATTTCTTCGACTAAGAACCACCCATATATAAAAAGTCAATTGATGTCGCATGTTAAATAAAGTGTATAAAAATTTATCCAGACACCATCTAGATTGCATTTAGTTCAGATTTGAATCTTCCAATCATACATAAAGATGGCAGCCAATAAAATATGCGTTAAGAACATGAAGATAATATGGGTGGTTCTTAGTCGACGTATGGTACAGTTAAAAGTGACCGAATTGGATATCGACACCTTAGCTCAGTGGACAGAGCACTCGCCCGGAAAGTAGAGAGGTCCTGGGTTCGAGTTCCAGAGGTGCCAATATCTTTTTCTGATTTTTCTGTTTCCAGATTTTCGATTGAGTTTCGCTCATAGTGTCTTCATTTAATTAAATTTTATTTATTATTTTTTTATTTTAACTTTTATAAGTAAAACCTCAAATTGTTATATTTAAACAGAAAAATCAGAAAAATATCTTTTTCTGATTTTTCTGTTTCCAAATTTTCAATTGAGTTTCGCTCATAGTGTCTTCATTTAATTAAATTTTATTTGATTAATTTGTGTTATTTCACAATTTACTCTTTTAAAATAATGTTTAGTATATTTGCGGCACGTTTCAGAGTGGAAGATACTATCAGTATCGCCCTGGTGAAAGACCACCATTCAAAATTGAAACGTAGCTTGAAATGGCTTTAGCCGTGTTTGGTGACCAGATCTGAATAGCCAGGTACCTTCAATATACCCCCAATTGGGAATGCCATAGTCTCACTGGTTCCAGACGGAAGCAATTGCGACTCTTGTGCGGTATTCATATAAAATTTTAAAAAAAGCCCTCAAAAATTAGACTACGAACTTATGAGGTAAAAAAATATTCTAGATCTTAAGCCGCCGCTATCCGAATGTCGACCGATTTTCTACTTATCTCCCTTAAACATTGGAAGTTTTTAAGCTCTTAAAAAAATATTTGTTATTTTTGACGACAATATATAGATACGTTCCACGCCGAAACGCAAATTATATGAAATTCCCTCGATAGAAAAAAATCGCAAAGTATGCTCCGAAAATTATTGAAAACAAGTCTATTTCTATTATTTTACAACTTATATTAGTGAAAAAATTCACAATGTTTCTTTAAAAGATACTTAAGATATCTTTCACGAGATTTTTGCTCCATTTTAAACGAGTCATGTTTTATTAAGCATTTTCGCTTCATTTTTATCACTTTTAATATTAGCGCGCTCTGTCCAACATTCGTAATTACATATCTCTTCATCTTCTTTTTGATCCGGGAAGCGCCGCCTTAAAGCAGATTTATACGTATTGAAAAAAAATCAGATGAAAAGCGAATTCGGAAAAATGTGAAAGTCACAAAAGTTCCAATTTCGAGAAAATATCCATGTTGGAGTTTAGGCAAATGTTATTAAAGGTACGAAGAGTACGGTTAATTGCCGAATTGGTTGTTTCATTTGTTTTCTAATTAATCGTGTAGAATAGTGTTGAATGGAACTAAGTTCGTCAATTTGACAATCCTAAAACGGGAATCGTTCCTAGTGAGACAAAGCTCTCTTATATCTTTTCATTTCTTCAAATTTCGCAAATTCACTTTGTTTTCATTAAATTCTCTCATATCTGTTATAAATTTTGCGAAGAAATAAAAAATCACAAAAAATGTTTTTTGATATTTTCAACATTTTTTTCATTAAGAATTAAGTTAAATTCAGAGGGCCTCATTAAAAAAAATAGCTGTATGGTTGTTATTTAGCTGTTAAACATTCACACAACTGCGCTTTGGATCGCAGTACAAAATTTCAAAATGGTTTCAAACCTTCTAATTGTAAAACATTTCTAACTTAAGCATTCGCAATTATCTCCGTCTGGCCGACCGCATATGATAATTAAAGCTCTTAATGTCTCTCGTTTTCAGAAAATATAATTAGCAACTTCGACTCTCATTAAAATTCAATTAAAGAACACTTCAGCACTTAGTTATTTAATTATAAATCCTTTGTTCTAGAAACTAGTTTCGGTTTTAAATTTTGTTTCGTAGATTTATTAAAAATACTCGCTGTATTTAATATGATAGACTTCACTGAACTGATAATGTTTAGAAGTACGATGTATAGAAAGTGATGTCGCATTTTTTCTCCGAAGTAAGAAAAATAGTCTTAATTACTATTTTTCGTTCGAACGTTTTCCTCTCAGAATCTTATCATGTTTTGTCGAAGTATTGGAAATTCTAATTTATGAACACACTTGACCAATTCAAAACCATTTTCTGACCACACCATTGTGGATTCATCCAAAAAAAATTATATTACACACACTTAAATTACGATTTGTATCATTGATAAATATGTAGTAATTTAATACCGCACAATAACAGCCGGAAACAAAGCAAGATAAAGAAAAAAACAGAAATTAACATAACTGGCAATGTATATCTGTGCACATATGTAAACATGGTCGTCATCATTTTTGTTATTTATTTTTGGGGTGTTATGCCGTGTTGCGCTACCTCCTTCTTTAGCCAACGTTTCGGATAGTGTCCATCATCGGGGCAGATGAGCTCATCAGAAAAAAGTAGAAGTGAGTGGGGAAGCTACGAAGCACCGCACAAAGAAGAGACCGATTATTCTAACTCGATTTCTTTCAGGCTAAATCCCAAACATAGATCGACAGCTATTGAAGGATGCTGAAACAACATGATTAACCTGTACGCTACAGAGACCCCTGAAAATAGCTCATAATATCCCTTTGAAACTCCTGTGAGCTTTTTAAAAGCTTTCGGCGAGATTAAGAAGACGTACGCGAATGAGATTACTGCAATAATAAAGAAAAACAAGGGCAGTGAGAATCATAAAGAGTAAATACCTAAGAATAAGTTTTACTCACTTCCGATTTGAGCTTCTGCAAGTCCCATCTGACTCAGCAGCGGGAAACTGGGCAACAGCAAGCGCCATTGTGCGCCCATGGTGCTGTAACAAATAACAAAATTGAAAAAATATTAATGATATTATATACAAACAAGGAATAAACCTAATTTAATATTTAAAGTATCCAATACTTGTGCCCACATTTTGTAAAATCATCGGCAATCCCAGAGACGTTGTTCCTAAATATGGCGTCACGTGGGTCAGACATTTTCTAAAATGCATGGGCTTCAAATCAATAATGCTAGTAACTTGGGATGCGACCGCCCGGCGCCCCTTCGACTCTTGGATACTTCAGGGGCGCCCCTCGCCTATCCCGCACCTGTGCTGTAACCCCCGCTGCCCGCCGTCATGCTCGTCTTCGCCGATACCTTTATGGCCTGTCCATTGCTTCGGCCACTGAAGCGGTCTTTCTCAGAATGAGAGCGAAATAAGGACAGAGTAATCGGGCGATTTCTGCACTTCTAGCTGCGCCTCCCTCCCGCTGCCCCACGTCCTGCCCCGCCGACCCCGCGCACACTGATGGATAACATCGGATGAAATCCGCATATTTTTTTCTGCGTTCCCTAAGTGGGAGTGAAATTATAAACATTTTACAGTAATAAGACATTTTACAACATTTTAACAATATTTTACAATGATACACTTTGATAACTTTACAAAGATTTAAACATTTTACGATGGTCTAAGTATTTTACAGTGATAAGACATTATATATTTTTTAATTGTTAGTTATTTAAATTGTTATTGCAATAAGCTATTTGTTTTGATTTTCATTATTGTTTGTTATGAGTTGTATACTTATTATAGAGAGGTTTGAATATTTGTATGTATTATAGGTAGGTTTGAATATGTGTTCTTGTGATGTTAATGTAGGTTTTATGTTTAGTCCTTGGAAGGGAATGGCCGACATAGGTGTCGATGAGGCTCGCTATCCATCACATCACAAACCCTTCGGTGAGGCAAAGAAGAGGACGAATCGTGAAAAATGTCGAAATGGTGTATGAAATATCAGAGGAGGAATGGAAATAAAGATGAATGAATTATGCAATATAATACAAATAAATGTTTGGACATACTAATTGTAACAGGGAGTATGAAAAAAGTGAGCGGTACAATGCAGCATAATATAAGGTTCGTCATCTGTCATGGTCTGGAAGACCAGATACGGAGAGAGCTTGTCAGGGTATTGCAGCGCTACTTTCACCCAGAATGATTGAATGTATGTTGCAGTATGAATGTGTAAGTCCAAGAATAATGTGGATCCGATTCAAATTGGCTTGCAAGGGTGTTTCGTGTTATTTGCTATGCTCCTGTTATATAATATACACAATCCTTTCGCGTTATCTGTTATATAATAAATAAAAATTAAAACTTACTCAGGTAACTAGAATCGTACATCTCTTTCCAGAGTCAACTGGTCGAAGTTGAATGACTTTACATCAACTCCCATTTTTGTCACTTCGGGCATACCCCATGAATCCAATCTAAGCCCACTCTTGTTACATACATTTATTTATGACCTCGTCAACTCTCTTCGCTGCAGCTACCTTTTATGCGCAAATGATTTTTAATAATTTCTCTGATTAAATCTCTACATAGTAGCTTCAAAATGATATAACTAAAATTTCATCCTGATTTTCTCTAAATAAAATGATTCTGAAATTCAAAAAACGTTGCTTTATTACCTTTTTCTAGAGACCGTTATTAAAAATCCAGATATAAAATTGATCTATCCTAGTTGATTCTGTTACCAATGTTGGAGAGCTCAAAATTGAATTCAACACTAAACTTAGTTCCAATTCAAACGTAGACAACATAGTGTCCGGTGAATATTGTCTTTTTGAATTTCTGTATCGAATTAAACCATTAAAAAATCTAATGTCTTTCAAATACTTACACTATAATAAACGCCTTGAATATTTCAAATAAGAAGCTTGTGAATGTAGCAATAAAAATGAGATCAAATTTATTTTCAAAATTGTGGATAACATGGAGAAACTTCCCCTCTTGACAAACAAAATCCAAAACACCAAAACTTTCCAGGTTCCTTTCCAAAGAATCAGCTTAACCTTCTCACACCCTCATGTGTCTACTAAGAAACATCCACTGTAGTTGCAAGTTCTAGAAGTATTTAGTAATAACCCTTAGAACTTACTAAATTTCACGATCTTATTTTTACTTGTGTTCCCTCGACCCAAACTTTACTGTCTCGTGTTTTCATTGCTGTTATTTTCGTGTGTATTTTTTTTTTTTTTTTTTTTTTTTTTTTTTCCTTTATTTTTCCCAAAATTTACATTTGATGCATACAATATTATAAAATAAAAAGAATAATGGGAACCCACTAAGGCGCAGCCTGTGCGTGGGTAATATAGTTGAATATATTTTATTATAGTACCTAGAAAGAACAAACAATGGGCATATAAAGCAAAAACATGATTAAAATTTGTCTAAACAGCTTTGCACAAAATGAGCATACATTAAGTGAAGTAGTGTAACAATAATGGTATAATGTAACAAATAAGTGCATAATATAACAATAATGGTATAGTGTAACAATAAGTGCATAATGTATTAATAAGTGTACTGTTTGTGAAAAAACAATAAAGTGATACAAATTAAGCAAACAATGTTTCAATATTTACATTGTCAAGCCACGACTTCAACTCTTTTATGTATTGCAGAAGTTTAGTTGTCACTTGAATATTTTTCGGTAAAAGATTGAAAGTACGAGGTCCAATGAAACTGCTGTGAGTTTGCATTTGTTTGGTATTCGTTTGGGGGGTATAAAAAACATTATTATTTCTAATGTTGATTCTATTTTCATTTTTTTTCGAATTTGTTTTGGTTTTTAAAGATATATTTCATAGTTTGCAGTATAAATAGTTTACGGAGACTGAATAGTTTAGCTTCTTTGTATAGTGCATCTGTCGAAAATGTTGTGTTTCTATTGTACATAACTTTGATAATATAATTTTGAGTTATTGTTTCATCTTTTTAGATATTGTTGTACACCTTTATTGGACAGATGATATCTTGACATGAAATCTTTTATTCTTTTCTGTTATTTCTTTGTTTTTTTTTTTTATGTGAACCCTCCATCTGTTTTGTACATTGTAAATGAAATATAAATTAAACTGGCTATTGAAATTGATTGTGAAAAAATCTGTTGTTGAAGCATTTTCAATTGAGAAATTTTATGATTTCCCAAAGAATAATTAATTGGTATTTTGGGCACATAGACATTAAACATCCCTTATCACACTCCTATCGATTAAAATTAGATTTTTTAAATATGTTCTTCGAATAAATTCTAAGAATTTTGTCTGCAGACAAATTTTCGAACAATCTCATTAAACATAATAAGCAACATTTTTTTTAAATATTATTTTTTTCTAAGTTTTTTTTTATATAAATTGGATACAAAGCTTTTTTTTCATTTTAATCAAATATTTAATTAATTTCCAGATATTTTAACATTCCTTTGCTGTTTAAAACGCTGAAAAAATTTCATTATTAATGATTTGTGATTTTCACGGCCAAAAGTAATTACTGCCGTGTTGCGTTACCTTCTTGTTTAGTCAGCGTATTACAGTACTTTTTACGTTAACTCTACACAGGAGGCCCAGATATGTCATCTCAGATGCTGTGTGGATGTTCTTTTTGGGGAGAGGAAGGAATGAACATTGGTCTTGAAGAGACGCATGTTGTAGGAAAAAGGAATCACAGCCGAGCTGTTGAACACAAGAACGAGTCGAAGAAGCAACCCGTTCTCGTGTGACAAATGTCAACTGTGTGCATCTGAAAGGCGCGCGTTTGGCGTGTTTCTCGACTATTATAAACTCAGTTGTTCCGGATGTCAAGGTGCATGTAGGGCCAGACGGAACGGACAATCTCCAAAAGAAAAACAGAACAATACACTTGTTTATCTTAACAAATCGGCAATTGCCGAGCATTCAATTGAAACCAGCCAATACTTTGGATTTGTTCCTGAAGCCTTTGGAAAACCCAAAACGCATATAGCACGCTGAATTACGAAGGCAATTGAAATTCACTACAATACCGTTATTATTAATAAAGACGACGAGGCTGAGCTCAATAGTTCTTTTTATCCGGTGATTGATGGCTACACCAAAACTAAACGCAGAAAACCGTTAAAATTTTACCGCAATACCCGCTCTTAAAGGATTGAAGATCATATGTACATATTATATAAGCACACACTTCACCACAATCATCGATTACACATCTGCCCTGATGATGGACACTGAAATGTTGGCCGAAACGTTGATTAAAGAAGGAGCTAGCACAACCCGGCACGCCAACACTTAACACCAAAAAATTAATCACTTTAAAATTGATTATAATTCAAAATGCATTGTTTCTAAGTTTCCAGAGACATGTAAGGGACGAAAGACAAACGTAATGTAAGCCAATAGAATGTTCGTACTATTAATTCCACTGCCAGTTTGACGTCTGACGAAGTTTTAACTGATTTATACCTTCCTCTTCTATATTCAGTACGTATTCTTCTCTATATTCTCCTAAATATATTGGCTACAGCCTAAACTTATTTATTACCCAATAAACCCTTATCTTGTTTAAAGTAAAGCAACTCCAATTAAATATTATTCAAATTATCAAACGATGCAAATTTTCCTTAACGGTTAAGTGGTACCTTCATCATTTTACGAATGTCACAAATAATTTTCGATGATGTTAAATATACATTACGCAATTTGTTAGGAGGATGACAAACACCCCTGACATAAGTCACCCCAAGTGGTTAAATACCTTTGATGATTTAGCAGGGATGCTCTGGTTCATGAGATGAGGTTTGTCGAGGTCTTGGTACGTAATGCTATTGCCCAGCCACTGCGTGTCTTGCCAGATCTGGAGCGACTTTGTTTGGTTGAGGGAGACCTAACCTACATAGACAACCCATCATCGGCTTGCACCACAATGGGAGGAATGGAAACATACTCCTGGACACATTGACCCACCTGTCATACCTTTTCCTTCCCCAAACTTCCTTTCCCAATAATACTCTCCGTACGGCATCAGCATTCAATTTTTTTTTATTACATGAACGAGGAAAAAGTTTCAGTTTTCTTGCGAATTCCTAAAATAACATTTCATTGTTTTTTAATTTCTAATTTTTTTATATATCTTTAAAAATGTTTGTGGTAAGCTTTTTTACATCTTTTTTCGTGTTCAAAGCTTAAAATATCTCAATTTTTAAAAACTAAAATATATTTCGAATACAAAAATTTTAACGGTAATTTTATCAATTTTTAAAATCATATTTATTCTTATGACATTTTCAAAAATAAGAAATATATAGGACATTTAAAATACATTGGAAAAATTCGATAATGAATTCTTTTTAATAACAGGGTAGGTATACAAAAGTTAAACAACCCTCTTTGGATAGACAATGTACTTATATATCTTTCCATGAACTATTTATTGTCCGTTTTTAAGTAATAAGATTTCACACATATGGTTGTTTATCAATTAAATAAAATATTCACGACGTTCTTCAGTACTGCTGTCGGAGTACGGTCTGAACTTATATAAGTGAAGAAACAGTCGTATCCTCAACTAAGCACATCGATTAATTCACCTGTCAGTGGCAAGTATAGCCTTAGAACTACAACAAACCACTTCCTGGCACATCATTCACCCCTACTCTACCCCCCCCCCCTCCAGTCCCCAACACCAATGCCTCTATTCCTGAATCCGTAAATTGCACAGGGTTTGTAAGTAAGCAATTGTGTTTTGAAAATATACATGTATACAAAAATTACGTGTTGAAATATTTTTATAAACAATGGATGTGAATAATTACTTCTGTATGGAGTGTTGACGAACTTACTTGACTTATTTTAATCAGTGATTCCTGACATTAATTAATGAAATTTTGACCTGCGGTGAGTTTTCCTACAATTTAATACCAAACTAATGCAAAACAATTACATCTATTTAGGAATAAAGTATTTCAACAATCTTCCGATTGAAATAAAAAAAAATCAAAGACATCAATAAACTGAAACTCAAACTGAAGCAACACTTCATCAGGAATAATTAATTAAATAATTACCTGTTTTTCTCTTTCTATTTATTGTCAATCTATATTTATTTCTATTTAATTTAGATTTTTCGAATTTCTCTAAAGTGCACAATATTTTAGTATGTAACCATATCCCATTGTATGTACATCTTCACACATAGATGATCCAGAAGTTTCAATTGTTCCCATTATATACTTACCTATTGCATAATGTTATTCTATTTCTGTCATAATTAGTGTAACTCGCTCATCAAGCACAAGAACTAGCGTCTTCTTTGGTGAGACTGCAATTTTAAAGAATTTCTGAACCAATATGTAATTTATATTAACCCACTGTAAACTTATATATCTATATTAAATAAAAAATATAAAAATTTTATTCAATTTTTTTATATGAAAAAAAAATGATCGCTCAGCCGAGTAACCGAGCAATTTCTCACCCCGTCTAATTGTTCCATACCTGATTTTTTAATGTTTTCAGTTGAAAAAAAATTTCTCAAAAATGACATCGATGTATGAGAAAAGTATGTTTTAATTTTTTTAAGTTTTTAGTTGAAAAAATAAATACCTCGAAAATGTCACCGGTGATCAAAATTAAATTTACATATTTTTATGTACAGGTTGACATTTTTCACATGAGAACGGGTCATTTCTACGATTTTTTTTTTAGTTGAATAGCTCGGCTCTGGGCCTATTTGCCAGCTTCTGTGTTTCCTCCCCCGCTCTCTGACGCATTTTCATTCTTCAATCCTCCGGTGTGGGGTTAATTTAAAAAGGGTCGTGACCACGACTTGCTCTGTATTTCACATGAAAGAACGGACGTTCTCGCCCAGTTTAGCATGAAAAGAAGTGTGATACTGCTTAATGATATCTCTAGGTCTTTTGATATTTTCGACATTTTCCTAAAAGGTTTGAAGAGTCATTTTCGGCAAGAACACTAAAATTCTATTATTGTAAAATTTTTTTTTTAAGGTTGTGTATATATCGTGTGTATTTTTTTTTACATGAGCTCCACACAGGAGGCCCTGAGGAAAATACTTTCCCTTAGGGCCTATGTCATCCTTGGGGATGCTGTGTGGGGGGTTTTTTTAAGGAAAAGAAGGAGATGAGAGTTCTGGGTTGGAAAAGGGTTTAAGGGGTGGGTAGGAATCTGGAGTTCAGTGTGTCCTGGTCATCCACCTCCAAAACCTAGACAAACCTCACCCCATGAACCCGGGCACTCCTGCTAAACCACCAAACGTAGCGAACCACTTGGGGGGACCTATGTTAGACCTACGGCTCTGGTTATCCAATAAAAGTTCCCGGGGCAGCGGTACCCTTTCCCGCCTCCCAAATTGTATTGTAATAGGATAACATCAATCCGTAATGCACATTAACCCTTCAAAATTTTGGCGTATTTTTCAGATGGTCAAAATATTTCCGCTTTACAATAAAATGCAAATATATGGAGTACTTCTGATGATATTCCAAAATTAAAAACTGTTTTTGAAAGGTGATAGAATACGCTTTCAAATTTTATAATTTTAAATAAACATATAATTTTCAAAATATAAAAATTTTGCGTGCAAACATAAAAAAGTTTTTAAAATGGCTCACCTCACGTTTTTCTAACTAAAATTAACAAAAAAAATTAACAACACCTAAATATTTTATCAGAAAAATGTATTTCAAATACAACTGTAACCTCACTTTTTTGTCTTTTAATATAAAAATAATTATTAAAAAATTATCCAAGTTTCAATTTTTTTTTTCAAACTTTGGTTTCAAGAAGGTGTACATTTTACTTTTATGGTCGTAATTTTTTAGATGATACCAGAAAGCGTGGAGTTTTGCCTTTCTAACACAGTTTAGAACATAATTCTCACCTTGATAACAAGGGAATTACGGCGATTTATACGTGACGCATGTAAGCTGGGACAAATATGGTCTCCTGCCATTCAAGGGGTTTTAAAAAAAAATTAAAAAACTCCAAATAATGTCAGAAATCACTGGTTAAAGTATGTCAAGAAGGTCCTTAATACACTGTATTCGTATGTACTTCATGATTTGTACATCTCTACACATTGCCAATCTAGGTAGGCACAATTTGGGGGGCGGGTATGGGTACCGCCGCCCCGGGAACCATTTATTAGATAACCAACATCTCTGCCACAGGTTACCCCAAGTGATTCGCTACTTTGATGACTTAGCGACCCGGGTTCATGGGGTCAAGTTTGTTCGGATCTTGGTGGCAGGTGCTTCAGCCCACCAACGGATCGGGAGAGACTGGTTGAGGGAGATCTTTTGACCTCCATCGGGACTTGGACTGCAGTGAAAAGGATGAATTCATTCGTCCGTCTCTTCTGGACACACTGACCTCAATATTCCTGCCCACCCTCGTTCCCAGAACTTCCTCTCCTTTCTTTCCCTAAAAAGTTCCTCCACACAGCATGCCCAAAGATGATGTAGGTCCTATGGGGAATTATTTTCCCATTGCCTCTTGGGTGGACCAATGTAAAAAAAGTAAGCTTTCATTAACAGCATTGCCTTTCCTTGACGGTCGGTCATTTTGCATGTTATTTACTCCTCGCTGAAATATTAAAAAAAAGTTTATTATATAATTTTTTAATCCTGACAAAGTGGTATGGCATAAAAGCACACACTTCACCTCAATTGATTACATACCTGAATTTTTAAAATCAATAACCTACCCATTATAATTCCCCACTTCGAAAGAGCGGGGTCCTAATTTGTTCCGTACTCTGTATGTTAATATAGATTTAGACTACTATTATACCAACACATAGCCATATATAAAACTATTTTTTGTGGTTTTTGAACAAACGTTAGACTTGTATGATTTTAGGTTTTCATGGCCAAAAGTATTTTTGGGGTGTTATGCCGTGTTGCGCTACCTCTTTCTTTGGCCAACGTTTCGGACAGCGTTACAGTGTCCATAATCAGCCCCGGCTCATCTGTCCTGAAAATATATTGTTTGTATAGTTTGTAGTTTTTCTAGATTTTAAAAATATAAGTTTTTACAGCGCGCTTGAGGTGATTTTTCACAAAAACGGCGCTATATAAGTAATCCAAATATTATTATTATTATACTTTTATAGTAGCAATGTTTACTTTTACTTCATGCTATGTATTTTGCCTATATGTAGGAGCTTCTCTAATTTTCAATAATTTTATTATCACAAAATTTTTCGTAGTATTCTGTGAGAACTCGTCGTGTGAAATATTTTAAATTAATTACTGGGGTAGTGTTAGCTACATTTTATGTAGATTACTTTCACCAACCACAGTGTCTTTGTTTGACCCACTATGAGATTCCTATTCCTAATTGAATAAAATTTCATTATTAATCATTCCGTTCATGCTCGGATACCTTCCCTGAGTAAATTAATAGATATTTCAACGTCAACAAAGCGGGACAATTTGTTCCTTGTCTACATTTTGCGATTATTATTACATTTTTAGGGGCAGGCTACAGTTCACTTAAGATAAAAAAAAAACCTTTCAATTTTTATAAAAGGTCCTTTACATCCTCAGTCCAGAAATGTTTAATTTTTGACAGAATTAATGTTTTCTCTTCTCGCCATCCCAATCACATAAAGAGGACGAGAAAAGGCTTTATTCTGATTTTTTTCGTAGGCCCTGAAAATAATTCATCTTAGGGCCTCTGTCATCAGATATGCTGTTTTAGGAAAGAAAGGAGGGGAAGTTATGGTAAGGAAAAAGGTATCAGAGGTGGTTAGGAATCTGGGAGTCGAATTGAATTATTCGTTTTATCTAAATATTCACATTTACCCATTGTGGTGCAAGGCGATGTTTTAAGAGAGTCTGGTTGAAGAATTCCAAAGATCTCCCTCGACCAGTTTTTCCCGGTCCGGCTTGCCACAAAGCAGATGGACAAACGCATCCGCTACCATGATCTAGGCAAACCTAACCCAATGAACTCGGGCACCTCTGCTAAGTCACCAAACTTACTGAACCACTTGGTGGGATGTTTGTTATGCAATAAATGTTTCCCGTGGAAGCGGTACCCAAACTCGCCTCCCAAGTTGTATTTTTTTTATGTACATTAAAATAGACTTTCACTAATATCTACCGCTGTTTTTACCCACTGCGCTCATTTTGGTAAGTTTTTTTATTTTTTTTTATTTCTTTTATAAATTCAATAATATTATTAATCAATTTATAAAAAAAGTTTATTTATAAACAAGTTCTGCTAGCAGAACTTGACGGCCTCCGTGGTCCCGAGGCAAGACTCTTGACTCACAATCCGAAGGTCGCGGGTTCGAACCCGGCGTGCGCAAATAAATTTTATTTGATTAATTTGTGTTATTTCACAATTTATTCATTTAAAATAATATATAGTATATTTGCGGCACGTTCCAGAGTGGAAGATACTATCAGTATCGCCCTGGTGTAAGACCACCATTCAGAATTAAAACGTTGCTTGAAATGGCTTTAGCCGTGTTTAGTGACCAGATCTGAATAACCAGGTACTTCCCCACCTTCCTCTTCCCTATCTCCTTCCCCTCCCCACTACCTTCAGCCTCACAACATACCCCAGTTGGGGATGCCATAGTCTCACTGGCTCCAGACGGAAGCAGTTGGGACTCTTGTGCGGTATTAACTGTAAAAAAAAAAAAATTACACGTGACAGCTGTTTCGCCTTCTGACAGTTTGATAATGCCTTCAACAAGTTAATAAACAAGTCTGTGATAATAATAATTACCTAGCAGAATTTGTTTATAAATAAACTGTTTTTTATAAATTGAATAATAATATTATTGAATATATAAAAGAAATAAAAAAATTAAAATGGAGTTCTTCAAATTAAACTTGATAACAATAAATTTTGGTAAGTCTGTTTACACAAATTGTTTTGACCTCTATTTATGTATAATTTTTCAGCAAATTGTTTTGACCTCTATTTATATATAATTTTTCAGCAAATTGTTTTGACCTCTATTTATATATAATTTTTCAGCAAATTGTTTTGACCTCTATTTATATATAATTTTTCAGCAAATTGTTTTGACCTCTATTTATATATAATTTTTCAGCAAATTGTTTTGACCTCTATTTATATATAATTTTTCAGCAAATTGTTTTGACCTCTATTTATATATAATTTTTCAGCAAATTGTTTTGACCTCTATTTATATATAATTTTTCAGCAAATTGTTTTGACCTCTATTTATATATAATTTTCCAACAAATTGTTTTTATCTCTTTGTTATATCATTTTTCAACATCTCATTTTTTTTTTTTTAATCTTAAACTGAGTTAAGTGAGATGAGGCTCTGTTTTTTCGATAATACTCCCCCTCCTCGTGATTAGTGGCCACCGTGAATATTCAAAGATGAGATTGAAAAATAACTATATTTTCACATGAAGCAACCGTGCGCAATTTGTACATTAAGATTTCTGTATTTAACGCTGAAGTAATTTTCAAAAATGTTTTTTATTTATTATTATGATTCATTGTTAGGTTTCTCAAACTAAGACCAAAACCTCATACGGTTCGTTTATCAAAAATTTGCTTCATCCACTTTAAAATATGTTGTATATACAGAGGTAAGTGTATGCACCCATAAAACATCGTACACTTACCTCCGCAAATTTACCTCATCACACAAAAATAAAAAAATCCTTAACACCACCACCGAAACAGTGAAACTAATATTATTTTACCAAAAATTATCAAAGACCTTACCATTTTGACCCAATTGGTTACACTATAGCGCCCATCAGTATCAGAGATATTTTATTTTCTGTGTAAAGTGACCCAAAACCCTGCAGAATTGAGAAACGTTCATGATGAAGCGTTCACAAAATTTGCCGCAAACATCGCCGCGTACTTCCCACAATCTTCCCACAGTTCTTCTAGCCACCTTTGAAAACCCCCCCACTAGCTTCAGGCAGTTGAAACTTCAATATAAAGTCAAATAAATATGTTTGTATTGCAGTTGAAACTTCAATATAAAGTCAAATAAATATGTTTGTATTACATAAGATAAAACTTATTGAAAAAAAAAATTCGGATGCCAAACAGAACCTTTTTTTAGCATCAAAAACCATTTGTTTCTGTTTTTATATCAGCTACATCGCTGGTACATTTCGTTGCAAAGCAACCGAAAACGGTGAGTACCAAATTGAACCAACAGATACCTAAATAAACAGACCCGAACTACCAGTGGCGGTGAAAGATTTCATCAGGGGAAACAATTTGGAGAGAATACTCTTCCTTTGAATAAACACTCGAGCGAGCGAACAGATAAAGGCAGCACCGGATCTTATCGTACGTTCAAAAATGTACGAAATAACCGGGCGCCATCTCTGAAATGGCATCGTGAGAAAGTAAAATATTTCCTTAATCATTTTAAACTTACCCACAATATTAAAAAAATTATTATGTGCTAGTATCGCCCAAATTTCAACTTGTCTCGCGGACTATTCAGCGCGCGCATGTCACGGAATTTTTTTACAAATTCCAAATATTTCTTCGATCATAAGATCTATTTTTCCAAATTTGTATATACATTTGTCGAATAGATGTGATCCATTTTCAATAACAAATTAAACTCTTATTTGTTCCTGTTCGTGCAATGAAACCGTATTCAAACTGCTGGGAAAGCAAAGTCCAGCATTCGTATGAAGGACATTGAAATAAATCTAAGTTTAGGTGAAATCGCACAGCGGCCATCTTGCACGACAATTTTTTTAAATGATTTGTATGCGAAGTGGTAGAAAATGAACTATTTTATTTTTATAATGTCAATCTTTAAGAACCGATGTGCTGTTTTAGTTACATAAGTACCGACGTGAGGTCTGCCATACCACCATTGTTTTAGTATAAATAAATTAATGTATTTTTTTGCATTTTTCTAAAAACATTGCTTCTTAATATTATTAATATATCTTTAATTGCTTAAGTAAAATAAAATATAAAGATTTAAGTAATTAAAAGAAAGAAGAAATGGGGGGAGCACCATATGTACTTAAAGCACAGAGCGCCTATTTCGTGGATCCGGCACTGGATAAAGAAAGAGAAGGAAAAGAGTAGAGGAACTAGGGAAGGCCTTCTGCGATTGATATTCCGTCACTGAGGTTTACTTTCTCATCCCAACTACTTTTTGCTTTTGAAAAATGTATTGCCGGTCGCAACAGAGAACAAATGGGAATTCCCCACTAGTTAGACCCTTTATCGTTTATAACTGTGTTGACTTGGTGTTCTTATTTTATTTGCAAAGTTTACTCCAACGAAACCGAATAGTTTAGTTTAGATAAAATACCTAAAGAAAGTTAATAAATTGTACTTGAAGCTTTCAAGTTGAAGGTTAAAATAACTTGGCTCAAAGGTCAACCTCAATTTCTCCAAGAATCGCAAATCGACTAAGTCTTTGTTTAAAATAAAACTTTGGCAGAACATAATTCAAGACTAACAGTTAACTGTTTTGTTGCTGTGTAAATACTCGACTCTATTGTTTATCTATTAGTTGCCTCCATTTGGGCAACATAACTCACGTGATCCATTTCCAACGAGCGAGAAAGTTAATAAATTCTTTAAAATTGATTGGAAGGCTCGAATGCACTATTATAGCCACAATTGATTTCAAACACTTAATTTTGCCCTTTTTTTCAGCTTAATCAATATATAATATTACACTCACTATTGCACTGTTGTATGTTCATTTTGTGCACAGCTGTTTAGAAAATTTTTAATCATGTTTTTGCTTTTTATGCCCATTGTTTGTTCTTTCTAGTTACAACTTTTTGTACTGATATTGTTTGTAATCTTATGTATAAATACTATCTATAATTAATTTAATCTATCAGTAATTTACCTGTGTTATATCTGTCTGTCTGTATATTTTATGCTTTTGTATTGTAGGTACTTAAAAGTTATTCTTCTGGAACTATTTTGCTATTGTGTTTTCTTATAATATTTTATGTTTTAGTGTTTTATTAATATTGTCAAATTGACCTGCTGACAAACTGCCTTGGCAGTTTAGCGGGTGATTAAAATGAAGAATAAAAAAAAATAAAAATAAAAATAAAAATAAAAAATAAAAAAATAATAATAAAATATATTAAACTATATTACCTACGCACAGGCTGCGCCTTAGTGGGTTCCCATTATTCTTATTATTTCATGATATTGTTTACATCTAATGTAAAATTTGGGAAAAATAAAGGAAAAAAAATAAAAAAAAATTATTAAGCGACTCGCGTGCGCTATGCGGTTTAATCTGGGAGTCAGTGGCGGTTCTTCACAGGGGAACAATAGGGACCAGTTACACCCGAAACCTACTAAAGGAAATAACAGTCGATGCTTTGTCTTCACTAAATGAATGAATTTGCAGAACTAAAATACAAAAAAATCATTCCGGATCATTTAATCTGGCCGGTGGGAGAGGAAGCCGGAATGATAGCATACAGCAAACAATAGCGCACGAACCTATGAGTTAATTTCTCAGTGCGCAGAATCCATTGCGCACTTGGGGAACAATCCGAGCGATACCTCAACGTTTCTTACGCGATCGTATACCATACGAGAAACGCGCAAGCGCACTCGTATGTGAATTTCGAACACTGTGGGGATCGTTCGCTAAATCCCCACGATAAACTACAGAACCATTTGTTTGTGAAGTATAGGGCGGGAATCGCTCGCGTTCA
The DNA here is from genome assembly GCA_936435175.1 of Glyphotaelius pellucidus. NCBI lineage: Eukaryota > Metazoa > Arthropoda > Insecta > Trichoptera > Limnephilidae > Glyphotaelius > Glyphotaelius pellucidus. The sequence goes on along the minus strand of OW386544.1, from coordinate 13,120,020 downwards.
AATTAATTTCGATAATAATCTTGCAAGATAAAGAGTTATTTTTATTATACTATATTGTAAATTGGTATATATCTATTGACATTTTATATTATTTTGTGTTTAGATATACGATTAGCATATTATATTAGACCATCAATTTTTTTTTAGTTGAATTTTATATTATATTCGACGGGTGGTGAGATTACGGTAGCGTACGTCAAAAATCTCGATCCCCACCAAGAAGTGCTCGACCCGCCACTGCTGGGAGCTATTAATAAATACTAGAACGCAAGGGTCGGATCATTAATTTCATCAGATTAGATACTCTCAGTGTCGCACTTGTATTAAAAATCCGAGCGTTGTTTAGAAGTGTTTGGTGACCAGATCTTAATAATTACGAACCTCTCAACATTCCTCTTTTCTTCTTTCCTTTCTCACACCCTTCAAATTCTCAACATTCGGTATGCCGTAGTTCCACTGGCACCAGACAGACGGGAATAGTTAGACACTATGGAATATTGACAAGAAATTGAATACGGCAAGACGAAAAAAATTAAGTGTTCTATTTTCTCAGTCGAAATCGAAAGTCCTTGAATCCATCACCATATCTTACTTGGTCTGCTGTAAACAGAATAATAAACCTCTCTGGCTGGAAATTATTTCTTTTTAGCCGTGGAAGCTGTTGAGAGTAAACATCGACTAAATCAGATGCCTGGCATTATCTGTCAACAAGGTAATATCTTATAACATCTTAGAACAAAAAGGATATTCATATTTATATATGTGAAAGTTATTTTTATCTTTTTTTTATTATTATTAATCTATAAACATAGGGTTTTACATAGGGTTTAATTGATGCCTGTCTCACCAGGATTTACCTGTGTTGAGACAGGCTTAGAGGTACATATTTAGAATTACAAGAATATTTTAAGTAACATACAAATTCAATTGAATACTATAAAAATGGAAAGGTGATTGGAAGTGTGGGTTCACTTTAAAGAGAGTTATGTAAATGTAGGAAGAGATGATGTACAGTAAATGATGATGTAAAGTAAATTCTGTCAAATCTATTTATGGGATTGATTAATTAATTTGACATGATTCTATTTTTAAGTTATTTTACATGGATTAGGTCGTATGCAAATTGTTTACTGTCTATTAATGATTTACTTTACAGATGTTTGCAGTAGTGTGGCGTCCAATACTAACAATCCATTTCTTTACGTCTTGTTTGAATTTTGTAAAGGATTCAGTATGTCTGATTGTAGCTGGTAGTGTATTGTATAGTTTGCAAGCTATGTATTTGAAGTGTCTTTGTCCAAAGGTAGTTTTGGAAAAAGGAGTTTGGAGAAGTTCTTTGTTTTTGGCTCGGGTATTGTGCGTTGTTTGTGTTGTTTTGTATGATGTTTTGTTGTTTTTGTGTAAATTAACTAATATGGATCTTGCGTAGAGTTGTTTAATGTCCATAACGTTGAAAGTATTGAAGATCGTATCAGTGCTGGTAGTAAGAGGCAGTTTAAGAATAATTTTTATGATAAGTTTTTGTGCTTTAATGATGGGATCGAGGGCACTGGAATAAGCATTACCCCAAGCTAAAATTCCGTATTCGATGTGAGATTGGCATAGTGAGAAGTACACTGTTTTTAAAAGTTTTAAGTCAAGCTATATTATTGCCTAGTTATTGCAGATGTAATTTTAAAAAAAACTTATTGCTCATTTAAATACGCCTTTATTCAAGGTTTTTGTCTGCAATATGTGAGTGTCGTATACATTATATTAAATATTAACACAAATGATTGAATCGCAATGAGATTTTGTTGCATAAAAATGAGTTATTTTGTCGATATTCCAAAATCATTTTCATTTAATTACAAAAATTAGGTAATATCAATTTGGTAATTTCGGTTGCCTCTTACCTGTGATGTTAATATTCTTGCGTAATGAATTGAAACGCTTTTTGAATTCAAGAATAATTTTCAAAATTCGAACAGATACAGACATACAAATTAGGTACCATAATTATTTTATCGTTTGAAAAAAAACAATAAGGACGGTTGTTTCAAAAAATTTGATGGATTCATCAAATATTTAGAGTTAATTTTCACGTTCTGCGTAAGTTCTATTCAAGTTCTATTATTACATCATTATAGACCAGCTGATTCACAAAACTGAAATCATCACAGAACTTGAATAGAACTTACGCAGAATGTGAAAATTAACTTCAAATATTTGATGAATCCATCAAATTTTTTTAAACAGCCCGTCCTTAATCATACATTTGAAATGTGTACAGAATTATCAGGCTGGTTAATTCCGATGCATACACTTTTAATTAAATTTTTAAAAAGAGAAAATTCGACTTTTGCATGCAGAGAACAATGTTTTAAAAACACTGCTTATTGCACGATTTACAAAAGCTATTTTATTCTCCATTATTACATTTGACACATCTCTCTAATTTGGCAAAAAATTGTGACATCTTAGAGAGTAGTTTAATAAGTCACCCAGAGATGGCCCATAGCCGTCGGTAATACAGAGATTGAGTGTATAATAAATACTGTTGCAACCTCAATGTCGGGGTCCAGAATAATTTCTACCGTCTGCTAAATATCCGCCCAGAGCTTATTGTTATCTATCACAAATAAAGTCCAAAGTGTTTCTTTTTACCCCGGAGTTTTTATTTTAGTATATGTGAGATAAGCTCGCGATAATAAGAGATAAATATAATTACGTATTAAAAAAATTCATAATTGTAATGAATGTGGATCCAAGTTTAAATAGGAACGAAAGAATAATGTTTGGGATTGGGATATGAATTAAGGTATAAAAGGCATGTCTTGTATGAGAGCCCCCTCTTCACCTTTGACCACCGTGCGATAAATGTTACATTCACCTGTTAACCGGGGAGTTCTGTTTTAAATAACGCAACATATAACGGGCGCGAACTCTTTCACTAGGACGTGTCAGTACGTCACGCCCGGTGGACATAATTTCATATTACAATTTTTTTTTTATTAATGCGTTATATAAATGAAAAGTCTATGAAATATATTTTTTCGTTTATTTATATATAAATCACAAAAGAAAATACAAAATTACAATGAAATACATGGTACATTGATTTCGTCATCGCTGATATCGCTTTCATTCATTTTGATGGATTCTAAAATAAAATGAATAATCTTAAAATGTATTCTAAAATAAAAAGGTTTTAAATATAAAAAAAATAATAAATAAAACGAAAATAGGTAGGTAAGTGAAAGTACGTACCCGAACACGTACGTACACGTACGCCCACCCAGAACACGTCCACCACTCGCAATGGCGAAATGATACTGATTCTCTCCGTGTCTCAAATTCATGTCGAGACCTGTACGGATAACTAATACTTTTGTTGCTCGAAAATATAAGTCCCGCCCGTTCCAGGGCACAACATTTATTTCAAGGACGTATTCATACGTCCTACCCGTACCCGATACTGTTTACGTTTGACGTATTTATACGTCTTGCTCGGTTAACAGGTTAATATATTCAATAATTATACGAGTTACATTATTTTTTTAATGGACCCGAACACAGTAAATTTACGACAGTAATATTTGTTGTTGAATGGCAATGACTCTCGACTCACAATCCGAAGGTCGCGGGTTCGAACCCGGCGTGCGCAAATAAATTTTATTTGATTAATTTGTGTTATTTCACAATTTATTCATTTAAAATAATATATAGTATATTTGCGGCACGTTCCAGAGTGGAAGATACTATCAGTATCGCCCTGGTGTAAGACCACCATTCAGAATTGAAACGTTGCTTGAAATGGCTTTAGCCGTGTTTAGTGACCAGATCTGAATAGCCAGGTACTTCCCCACCTTCCTCTTCCCTATCTCCTTCCCCTCCCCACTACCTTCAGCCTCACAACATACCCCAATTGGGGATGCCATAGTCTCACTGGCTCCAGACGGGAGCAGTTTGGGACTCTTGTGCGGTATTTCATATAAAAAATAAAAAAAATGAGATTCATTATATAATATCACGTGATTTTTTTAGCCGTTACTAATTTTGTGAGCAATTACTTAAATTGAAAGCTTTATATATTACATCTTTGTTTTTCTGTTTGTCTATGCAAACTACCAGCAAAGTGTTAGCACTCATCCCAGATAATATCACATTTCAGCAATTTAAGGGGTTTTATCGATTGAGGTTTTCGGGGATTTTCAAACCCTCTGAAATGTTTGATTTGATAAGCTTCGGATAGTTGTTGCTTTAAGGCAAATTTCATGTTATCTATTTTATTGAATGTTAACTTATCGTTAGCTTTATCAGAGCATTTCGTTGAATTAATTGTTATAAGAATAACTTTATCTTAACAAAACAACAGTCAACCTTTCTCAGAAAGTTAAATAGCGAGGTTCTGAGAAATTAACAAAAAAATATAAAGTCAATTTAGTTAATTAAGTTGAATTCACGAATAATTCTCAATTAAGGTCAAGGTATTCATAAATTAACAACAACAAAAATATATATATTTACTTACATAATAAACGTTGCGATGCCATGTAAAAGCTCAAAAGAACGTTAATAAATATTATATAATGTTAGTTATGTGTATTGTTTCCAGAAATTAAACAATTTTGCGATCCAGCGTTGTTGATTTTAAGGCCGAATTATTAAAAACACAGTTTTTAAATAGTTTTGGATCAACTCTCCAACAAAAAACTTTTAAGATTTTTTTTTCTGTGCATTACAGATTAACGTAATCCTATTACAATACACATAAAATATTCATAACTTTTAACGAAAAAAAATTATAATAATACAAATGTTAGAGTTGTTGCCTAAAATTACTCTTAAAACCTCCAAGGCCAATGTTGAAAATGTCAAGGGACCTAGAGATTTCATTTAGCAGCACCATACCTCTTGTCATGCTGTGCTTGGCTAGAACGTCTGTTCTGCCGTGTGGGATACAGAGCAAGTCGTGGTGACGACCCTGGCAGTAGTTGTTGGTACGAACAATTAATACCCGATACCTGAGTCTCTAGCATGGTGCCTTTAAATGAATCATGTTTAAACATTTTCACAATTTTCACTTAAATATTATTGTTTTTAATTTTAATTATCTCTTCTTCTTTTTTTTGAGCGGATACTACCGACCTTAAGGTTAAACGCAACGTACGTTATAATTTACGCATTCACAGATGGCGCCAATAAAATTATTTTAGGTTTTAAACACTTTTGCAAGTTATGCTTTAAAATATTAAGAATAATTAATTGTTCGCGCCCGTACATACGCAAAATGAATATGAATAAATAGTTTTGTCAATAAAAAAACTCAAATCTTTCAAGAGAGGCTGATAAATACAATATTGGATTGAATCACCGATGTAATTTTGTATTTGTCAGCCTCTCTTGAAAGATTTGAGTTTTTTTATTGACAAAACTATTTATTCATATTCATTTTGCGTAAGTACGTGCGCGAACAATTAATTATTATTAATATCTTAAAGCATAACTTGCAAAAGTGTCTAAAACCTAAAATAATTTTATTGGCACCATCTGTGAATGCGTAGATTATAACGTACGTTGCGTTTAACCTTAAGAATTTGTTCTTACATCTCCTTCGTCTTATTCTCCCTCCGCCCCAACCCTTCGGCATACGAATAATAGCTAGACACCCTTATTTGAATTGTGTTCATTCAAAAACCTTTTGTCACATAAGAAAAAAAAATCTTTTTTTTTATAAGAGACGCAAAACTTTTCGTAAGCCTCACCTCACGAGATTTAATTTATCTTCCCAAATTCTTAAGGCCCCGTAACCTCTCTCGAAAAGAAGAAGATGGAGAGATATGTAATTACGAATGTTGGAAAGAGCGCGCTAATATTTAAATCGATAAAATTGAAACAAAAATTATGAAAATGTTTAATAAAACACGACTCGTTTAAAATAGAGCAAAAATCTCGTGGAACGTATCTTAAGTATCATTTAAAGAAACATTGTGAATTTTTTCACAAATGTTACTTGTAAAATAATAGAAATAGACTTGTTTTAAATAATTTTCGGAGCATACTTTGCAATTTTTTTCTATCGAGGGGATTTCATATAATTTGCGTTTCGGCGTGGAACGTATCTAGATATTATCTTCAAAAATATCATATGTATTTTTTAAGAGCTTACAAATTTCACATGTTTAAGGGAGATATGTAAGAAATCGGTAGAAATTCGAATAGCAGCGGCTTAAAACTTGTTATCTATACTAATATTATAAAGAGGAAGGATTTGATTGTTTGTTTGTTTGTTTGTTTGTTTGTTTGTTTGCATCGAATAGGCTCCGAAACTACTGAACCGATTTGAAAAATTCTTTCACTGTTGGGAAGCTACACTATTCCCAGGTAACATAGGCTATATTATAATTTTAAAAAAATCAGCGATCCTTACTAAAATTCCAATAATGTAACCCAAGGTGTAAAAAAATTACCTAAAATATTCTTTACATCGCGTGCGCTGCGAAAACCATTGATGATAGAATAAAATAATGTACTACGACTTTGCAGAACACATCATTATCTACAAAAAGTGTCGCGACAGCATATGTCTAACTATTATAGTTATGCCACAATAAGTGTTCTTTTATTTTAAAAATTTAATTGAAATGCCGCCGCCAGAAAAGACTCTTTATTTGTATCTTCGTATTAATTTTTATCAAAATAAATTATTTTATATTCGAGACTGCTTCAATGCCTTAATATTACTTTTTAAATTATTCAATTCGGACATCCCATTTGAAAGATATCACGAGTTTAAAATTGTAAGTATTATACGATGTAAGCGTCACTGGGGTACGGACCGTACGGGAGGAAGTACCAACAAACAATCAAATCTTTCCTATCTTATATATAAAAATTAAAATTTGTTTGTTCGTATTTTATGCGCTGCCATACCGTTCATCCGTTTGCGATGAAACTTTGGTGATTTGTTGTGCGCACGCCCGCAAAGGATAAAGGCAAGTTCTGGCGTTATTAAATTTGAATTAATGAAAATGTGCTTATTACATATATTTTAGCGGCAAGGAGGAAAGGCAGGGGGGAGGGGGAGGTGGGATACGTGCCGGGAAAGAATGCATGAAATGCGGGAGGGGGACTCGGGTAGGGGGTTCGCGGGAGGGGGAGGGGGAGGAGGGAAACCCGGGAGGGGGAGGGGAATCTGGGAGGGGGAACCTAGGAGGGGGGAGGGGAGCTTGGGAGGGGGGTTCGCGGGACGGGGATAGGGGTAGTGGAGTGGGGGGAGGAAGGTGGAAGAGGCGGAGTGGGAACGCGAGAGGGGAAGAGGACGCGGGAGAGGAAGGGGAGGCGGAAGGGGAACGGGACGAATGGGAAAGAACACGCAGGAGAAAACAATTTATTTATTGAATGGCATGGCAACGCATGCCGGGTACCAGCTAGTAATTTATAAACCTTTAAATTCTGTGGTGAGAGTTTTCTAGTATTTTTACAGTGTTGTGTAATTGAACATTTATTTATAATGTGCTATCTCTGGGTTAAATCAAATACAATTAAAACTGACTCATCCAATGAGAATGAAAGTTAATTTGTTTCGGTAGGGTTAGGAAAGTTTTCTGATAAATAATAAAATAGAGTCTGCACGATTTTTGTAAGTGAACAAGTCTGAACTCATGGAGAGATTCCTACTTTAGGTTTTTGTAACAGCATGATTACATTAATAATTTTGTGATTTGTTTTAAAGTTTCTAGAAGAATCGAAACGTTCCACAAATGAAGATTTTTTTTATTTTTTTATTTATTGAATATAATGGTACACAGGTTACATGTTTTTATAAATTAAATAAAGTTTTTCTTTTAAAAATACATTAATTAATAAGTATTACACCTTTTTTTAGAGCAGAGCTCGAGTAAAAAAGGCGGAGATAACGAATGTAAAGCACAATTTAACAAAGAAAAAAATAGTAATTTTTTTTATGTGTAAAACAAAAGATAGGAATTAAACAGTGAAATAAGAAAAAAAGGTCATATATGTAAGTATACACATACACACACGTAGATATACACACATACCTACATATATACACATATACAAAATGTTATCGCCATGTGTACATATATAAAAACATATGCATATGTGTACACATACATATATAAAAATATACATATATGAATATAATAGAAATGAAGTTGAGGAGGTAACAAAAAAGAAAGGAGAAAAAAGAAAGAAAAAGGATATCCGTACACTACAATTGTGTTGAGAAGTATAGTATTATAAGATGTAGTCATAATAATGTGTTTTTATTGATTTTTTGAATTTTTTATAATTAGTTTCCAATCTTAGATTAACTGGTAATTGGTTAAACCATTTCACTCCAGTATATTTATAGAATTGTTGGGCTGTGGTAGTGTTACAACGTGGGACAGTCATAGAGCCAAGTATATTTGTTTTAATGCTGTTTGAAAAATGAGTAAGGTTCTCATTATTGAAGCAATCTTTGTGTATTTGTAAAATTGTAATTTTTTTATAAATAATGTGAAGTGATGGTACTTTAATATCTTGAAATAGTTTAATGGTGGGGTAATCATATGACTTTTTTAAAATTATTTTTATTATTGTTTTTTGAATGATTTCTAAAGGTAAAAGAGAAGTTTTGAAGGCACCATCCCAACCAACAATTCCATATTGTAGCACTGATTGAATTAAGGAAAAATAAATGGTTCTTAACATCGTAATATTTAAAATGTTTCGAATTTTAATGAAAATGTACATTAATTTTCTTATTCTCTCAACTGTTGAACTGATTTGTATTTTCCACTTTATGTTGCTATTTATAATTACACCCAGGTATTTAACGTTGGTTTTAACAGTAAGTGTAGAACAATCAGGTTTACATGGATATGAATTTGAATTACAATCACATGAGTGGATACATATGTTTACATTCTCAGGGATAGCATTTTTATTCAAAGTGAATGGTATAACAAAAGTTTTATCAGTATTTAGGGATAGTAAATTTTGATCAAACCATTTTTTATTATATTTATATCTAATTCCGCCGTTCTTTGAGTTTCAGTCCAGGTTAATCCCTCAGTTAATATTGCTGTGTCATCAGCATATGATATTAGTTTGGACTTTATGGTGAGTTTAAAAATATCATTCACATAAATGATAAAAAGTATTGGACCCAGTACCGTTCCCTGCGGGATTCCAAATTTACTGATCTGGGAATCACTCAGAAAACCATTTAACTTGACAAATTGCTCTCTATGAAGTAGATAATTTTCGATCCACGTTAAGGCATTATTAGTTACACCAATTTTCGTTAGTTTAGAGAAAAGATTAGAATGTGATATACTGTCAAAAGCTTTTCTTAAGTCGACAAATATTCCAATGCATTTATTTTTAGTATCTAAAGATTTATATATTTCAGATGTTAAATCAACGATAGCATCTTGAGTACTCAAATTTTCTCTAAAACCATATTGATGTGCATTTAATATATTGTTTTCTTTTATAAATTTGAACATTTGTTTTTTAACAATTTTTTCAAATATTTTTGCAAAATTTGAGGTTAGAGAAAGTGGTCTATAATTATTACTGAGAGTGGGGTCACCAGATTTAAAAATAGGAGTAATAATAGTTTTTTTGTAGTTTAATGGAAAGTTGCCATTTTCAAAACTTGTATTTATATATGTGCTAATGGTTTGCAAAGTGAATTAGAAATTTTTTTTTTAATATTTCTACAGAAATATTGTCATAACCGGGGGAAGAATTACCTTTTAATTCATTAATGATTTGTTTAATTTCATCAAAGTTAGTTCGTTGGAATTGTGTTAAGGTGTTACCAGGATTGCAAGGTGACGTACACAGATCATTATTTTCGATTTTTTTAATTTTAAGTGCTAATTTTTCACCAACTGATCCAAAATAATTGTTAAAAATATTTGCACATTTCATTGGATCTGTGTTTACATCGTAAATTTTGTTATCAGTATCTGTGATTTTGTTTATGATAGATTTTTTAGATTTTTTATTGATAATTTCATTGATAGTTTGCCACACCTTTTTTGTTGTTGTTGCCAGCAATATTTATTTTCTCTTTATAGAAATCTTCTTTGGTTTTCCGGATAATGTAGCATAGTTTATTTCTGAATTTTTTAAAATATTCGTGTAGTTTATAGTTATCTGGAAACTTTTTATGTTCCTTATAATTTTTTTTCTTTATGCCTATTTGAAATTATATTCGTCAAGGTGATATTTAAAAGAATTCTGACTTAGCATGGGATGAGGTTTGTCCGGGTCTTGGCGACGGATGTCTTTGCTGCAAATTGCGTGGCAGGTCAGGTCAAGAGATACTGGTTGAGGGAGATCTTTTTACTTCTCCAGCAGAGCTCTCTCGTAACCTCGCATCGCAGTGGGAGGGATGGAATCATTCGTCCTTCATTTCTGGACACACTGACCCCCAGATTCCTACCCACTCCTCATACCTTTTACCTTCCCTGAAAATCCTCTTCTTCATTTACTAGAAATACTAACTACCCTAATACTAATACTCCCTAAAGATGACGTAGGTCCTGAGGGGAATTATTTTCTTCAGCACCTCCTGTTAGGAACTTTCTTAGAAGGTAGGAAATTAGGGAGGGCGTAAAACTCACCGAATTGATGTAGCAGGCTGGATTGATTTCATGATGTCCATATTTTCACATTTCACAATAATGTTCAAAACTGTGCACAAATTGTAATAGGTATTAAACCATCAGTATTATTTGAAGGCTTTACGTAAACAGGTAATTTGCACTTTAATTAATATAATTTAATAATTAAATAATAAACTAATAGAATTTAATCATAACAATACACTGCTTGCTTGTTGAAAGTTATCACCGCACTGGTTTGCACTGTCACCAAGTAGGTAGAAGGAAGTATATAGGTATGGGCGTATGTAGATGGGTAAGAATGTAGGACGTTGTAAGAAAAGGACAAGATTTATTCCAAACACCTCCTGTGTGTGAGCCATTGTAGAAATAAATAATTCACAATCTTCTCTTTCGTAGATGGCGCGAACTTAATTACTTTACTAACGACTCTTAAACGAAAATTTGCAATAAAAAATCAGAAAAAGAGCCATATTAGATCAGTGGTTAGAGCAGAGTTCAATTCCCAGATTCCCAGATGCAACCGAATCTTTTTCTAATTTTCGTTTGAAAGTTGCTGACATTCTCTTCAATGATTAAATAAATAAAATTTGAGGTTGAGTTATACACTGATGGGATTCATTTTAAATTGTAAGGGTTGGTTTTGAGATGGTCAGGGGCACCTTCATGAGGTGAAGAAACTCTATTGTAATCGTGACCATAACCCAAATTTAAGAATCAGAATAGTTCCATGCTATCTTCTGATGGTGTAGAAGGGCTTTTGATATTAGATATGCTTTCTTAAGCTGCATACTCCCATGCGAGCAGTAACCATGACCGTTGCAGACACTCTAACCAAGCTCTAGTGTGTACGCTAGGGCTGTGACGGCTGCCCGCGAGTTGCTCACAAACCACGTTTCCGGTAACTATTTCGGTTACGGTTATACTCGTATATCGCAGGTGAATGCGCGGCTTTATATTCCCTAGACAAATTGAGCGATTATCAGGTGCAATTAAAAAAAAACAGTAATATTTTTACAAGCCATTATTTTACCAAATATATATTAAACATTAAAGGATACATTTTAAAAAAATCAATAAAAAATAAATAAAAATTCAAAAATTTACAGGGTGTTGAAGTGCATTGCAACCCTCCTAGTAATCAGGAAAAAAAACTAAATTAATTCTTAATCCAAACAAATGCTGCTATGGCCCGTACCTCGTAAAAGTTTAAAAAAAAAAATCGCTAAATGGCGGCTGTCTGAAATAAAAACACATTTTTTAACCAGTTGTGTTTACTTTTCCGAAATATGTAAAAATAGTAAAAATTGAAATTTAGTTATGGTTCTAATAGGGGCGATAGAGTGATGTATAGAAAAGGCTCACACAAATTTTCAAGTAAGTTGGTTCAACAAACATGAGATATCGTGATACCGTCTCGAAAAAGGTAGTTTCGAGAAAAATGCGTTTAAAGTTTTGTTATATTTAGATTCTAGTTATATTCCGTCTAAACCGCGACACTAAAATGGCTTTAACTCTTAAAATAATTTGAATTTCGAAAAATCCTTTAACGGAGATATTTTTGAATATCTAATTTAAACTATGGAAATATGAAAAAAAAAATTCTGGACAAGAATACCCCCTAAAATCAATTACATTGAAAAAAAGAATACATTTTTTTATGATGTTGATAGATATCGTATTTGTTTCCAATTAATTATTTTTTTGTGAACGTACAGAAATATGAATCGATTTTATAATTCACTAGCTGGTACCTCGGCATGCGTTGCCATGCCATTTAATAAATAAATTGTTTTCTCCTGCGTGTTCTTTCCCATTCGTCCCGTTCCCCTTCCGCCTCCCCTTCCTCTCCCGCGTCCTCTTCCCCTCTCGCGTTCCCACTCCGCCTCTTCCACCTTCCCTCCCCCCACTCCACTACCCCTTTCCCCGTCCCGCGAACCCCCCTCCCAAGCTCCTCCCCCCTCCTAGGTTCCCCCTCCCAGATTACCCTCCCCCTCCCGGGTTTCCCTCCTCCCCCTCCCGCGAACCCCCTACCCGAGTCCCCCTCCCGCATTTCATGCATTCTTTCCCGGTACATTCAGTTTTCAAACAGCTCGAATGCCACCTTTTGCATATTTCATAATGCCAGAGCTCACCAGTAGTAAAATCCTAAATAAAGTTAAAGCTCAGTACACAAATCTTAAAGCACAAAGCTTAAAGCTCAAAGCTCAAAGCTTAAAGTTAAAGCTCAAAACACAAATCTCAAAGCACACAGCTCAATACTTAAAATTCAATATCAAATCTTAAAGTTCAAAGCTTAAAGCTCAAAATTAAAGCTCAAAGCTTAAAGTTCAAAGCTTAAAGCTAAAACTCAAAGCACAAAGCACGGCTTGCGTTGCAACGCAAAGAAATCAATTGATTCTCCGTGAATGTCCTTTCCCGTGCGTGCCCGTTCACCTCCCGAGTCTCCTTCCCCTTTCGCGTTTCCCTTCTACCTTCCCCGCCTTCCCATCCCTCGTTTTCCCACCCACGTATCCCACCTCCCCCTCCCCCCTGCCTTTCCTCCTTGCCGCTAAAATATATGTAATAAGCACATTTTCATTAATTCAAATTTAATAAGGCCAGAACTTGCCTTTATCCTTTGCGAGCGTGCGCACAACAAATCACCAAAGTTTCATCGCAATCGGATGAACGGTATGGCAGCGCATAAAATACGAACAAACAAATTTTAATTTTTATATATAAGATAGGAAAGATTTGATTGTTTGTTGGTGTCCTCCCGTACCCCAGTGACGCTTACATCGTATAATACTTACAATTTTAAACTCGTGATATCTTTCAAATGGGATGTCCGAATTGAATAATTTAAAAAGTAATATAAAGGCATTGAAACAGTCTCGAATATAAAATAATTTATTTTGATAAAAATTAATACGAAGATACAAATAAAGAGTCTTTTCTGGCGGCGGCATTTCAATTAAATTTTTAAAATAAAAGAACACTTATTGTGGCATAACTATAATAGTTAGACATATGCTGTTGCGACACTTTTTGTAGATAATGATGTGTTCTGCAAAGTCGTAGTACATTATTTTATTCTATCATCAATGGTTTTCGCAGCGCACGCGATGTAAAGAATATTTTAGGTAATTTTTTTACACCTTGGGTTACATTATTGGAGTTTTAGTAAGGATTGCTAATTTTTTTTAAATTATAATATAGCCTATGTTACCCGGGAATAGTGTAGCTTCCCAACAGTGAAAGAATTTTTCAAATCGGTTCAGTAGTTTCGGAGCCTATTCGATGCAAACAAACAAACAAACAAACAAACAAACAATCAAATCCTTCCTCTTTATAATATTAGTATAGAAAACGCCCCATCCAAGCGCTTTTATTTATGGGTACATTTATTTATTTATTGTTTGAAACATTTACAGAGCATTAACAATTATTATAGTAATAGATTTTCCGTTGGTATATTACATAGTTATTAACACGCCAATTAGAAATGTTCACAGCATGAGTAATCAATGTTTAGTTGTTACCAGACGGAAATGTTTGAAGTGATAACAGAAATAATGATAATCAAAATGAAATATAAAACAAAGAAGTGTCAAATATAATACCCTGAAGAGAAAGAGAAAAAAAGAAAGAAACAGTATGACAATAAAGCAGCTTCATAACTGTTCTCCACGAAGTGCCATGGTAGGAGTTTGATAATTTGTTTTTTGAAATATGTGAGATTATTTGCGTAGATATCTATATGGTCACATTCAAAGGTATTATATAGACCAGTGTTCCGCAAACTTTTTGTGATCAAGGTACACCTACCAAAACAAAAAATTTTAGAGGTACACCAAAGAAAAAAACAATGTTTATTTAATATTTATTATTAAAATCAATATAATATGAAAATTAAGGCCGCACTCTCGATACGCACGGCGCTGAAAAAGAAGAAGATGGAGAGATACGTAATTACAAATGTTGGACAGAGCGCGCTAATATTTTAAGTCGTGGAATAGCAGCGAAAATTGCAAAAAAGCTTAATAAAACATGACCCGTTTAAAATAGAGCAAAAATCTCGTGGAACGTATCTTAAATGTCATTAAAAGAAGCATTGTGAATTTTTTCACAAATATAACTTGTAAAATAAAAGAAATAGACTTGTTTAAAATAATTTTCGGAGCATACTTTGCGATTTTTTTCTATCGAGGGAATTTCATATAATTTGCGTTTCGGCGTGGAACGTATCTAGATATTATCTTCAAAAATAACATATTTTTTTAAGAGCTTAAAAACTTCAAATGTTTTAGGGAGATATGTAAGAAATCGGTCGAAATACGAATAGTAGACCCTTAATTAGAAATATGAGCCTGCTTAACAAAGCACAGGCGATCAAAATTTGGAGCAATCGTTGATAATGCTTCTCTCATCTCTTCTTCGATCGTCCTCAGGCGTTCTCTTTTTTATCGTAGTGGGAGTTGAAAACCCCAATTTGCATAAATAAATCGTGGCAAATGGTAAGATAATTGCAATAGCACGCTGTTTCGGAAAATTTTTACTTTTAATGTCTGATTTTGTCCTCAAAATTCTTCCTGTTTGTTTATTGGTAAGTGTCCAAGGAAAATGCTATCTGATAATGGATTTCGAACCCAGTTCATAGGTTGCAGGTCACACTTAGGAAAATACGGGTTCATTTTTTCTGCTGTGTTTCACTGTCAAAGCCTGCACTTTTTTTATTGAATCGGCAGCCGCAACATTTGGGAACATTCGTTACTAGATACCGTTGGGCGTGGCTGATCCATAACACCAACTTAGCGCAAAAGCTTTCAATCTTATCTGATGACGTTAAAAGTATTGGAATTTTAGCCTTGCTTTTTTGGTTGAGCTCATTTAAATGAGCGAATATGTCCGCCTGGCCTATTTTATTAGCGACCCGATGTCGGATCGCCTAAGCTGGTGCAACGTCGCAATGTTACCTTGTTTTTTTTTTTTTTTGGTTTTAGGCAATTCACCCTGGAGAGAGTGCTTTGTGCCGGTAATATTTAAAATGGATAAGAAATTTCGGTTAATATAATGGGAAAATAATAAAACAAATTAAATATTGGACTCATTTAGATCACTAAAACAAATTAAATATTGAATTCATTCAGGTTAATAAACTTACATAAAGCTGTATGAACACGAGAATTGTTAAGAGATAAAAGGTATGAAATGTTAAGGGGGGACTGGTGTGTGATTTTAATAAGCCGTCGGTATATGTTCTTGAAAGATGAATGGTTTTTACAGTTAAAGAAAACGTGGTCGAGGGTTTCCTCTTCCACACCGCACTGGCAGAACGGATCATCTAAAACTCTAATTCTAGACAAGTGAGATGCAATTGAACAGTGGCCAATTCTCATTCTCGAGATACATGAAATGAATCGTTTTGAAAGTTTTTTACCGTGAAACCATGGCTTAGCAGGGATATGGTTTTGAATTCCCGCATAGAAAGATCCAGTTCTTATTTTGGAGACTGCCCAATTTTCTTCCCAGGCACGAGTCATATTAGATTTAAGAATCGGAAAGACATCGGATATAGGAATTCTAAAATTTAGTGGGATAGTTCCGGAATCTGAACCAGATTTGGCGAGAAAATCGGCCATCTCATTACCCTCGATACCCAAATGGGCAGGGACCCAGGCCAATATCGTCTCAAACCCAGATTCACTAAGAGAATTGAGAAGATTTTTTATTTTACATATAATATTGTCTTCCGGATAACGTAAAATATTTGACCTAATTTTAGTTAGAGCACTTAGCGAATCAGTACATAATAAGGCTCGATGAATGTTGAGAACCTGGATTTGATTAAGCGCTTGTTCAATTGCAAAGCATTCGGCTGTAAATATGGAAGCTTCTTTCGGTAATTTATAAGTGAGATTGATGTTGAATTCTGGACTATATATAGATGCTCCACATCTTTTATTTTCAAATTTGGAACCATCCGTGAAAAGGATGGAAAATCCAGGGAATTTCGAAGCCACTATGCTTTTAAAACAATCATCCACATTTTGAAATTTATTTGGGGAAGATAAAATATTCTTCCGAAAGACTGATGTTATTGTGTTCGGCATAAAAGTGATTGCCTTAAATGGAATATTGTATATAGGAAGATTGGGAACTTCTTGAAGATATTGGAGGGAAGATGATAGAGAATTATAGAGATGAAAACTTTTAATTAAGAGAGGAAAACATTGTTTTTCTCTCAATCTTTTGTTAGAATTCAAATTAACACTTAACCTATTAAGACTTTGTTTAATAGGATGATGTGATAACGATAAAGCCTTGAAAATATATTTATTGGCAAGGAATTGCCTTCTGAAATATAATGGAGGCTCCACACATTCCACCTGAAGAGCATTAATTGGAGAAGACTTCATAGCTCCAATAATCATTCTGAGGGCTTTTGATTGAATTCTTTCCATTTTCTTATCTAGATATTTAGGGAGTGGGTCAAAAAGGAATGAGCCATAATCCAAGTGGCTCCGAACTAGGGAATTATACATTAATTTAAGAGTGGTAGGGTGAGATCCCCGCCATACTCTGAAAACTGCTCGCATCATATTAAGTCCCTTTTCACACTTTGTAGAAATTATCTGAATGTGTGGAAGCCAGGAAAGTTTATGGTTCAAAAGAAGACCAAGGAATTTGATTTGAGTAGCGGTTTGTAGAGGCACATTATCAAAAGAAATTGAGAATTGGGGAATTTTTCTTTTGCGCGTGAAAGCCACGACCCTTGTTTTAGATGCCGCCAGATTCATCCCATTTATTGACAACCAGCTTTTAATATATTGTAAAGCCAAATTCATTTCCTTAGCTGCAAGAATAATATTTTTATGTAACAAATATATAAGGATATCATCCGCAAAGTAAAGACGCTTGATAGAAAAAGGAATTACTGAGTCTAGGTCGCTTATATAAATATTAAACAACAGAGGACTAATAACAGAACCCTGGGGCAAACCTCTCCATAGTTTGCGCCTTAAGCATTTAGAGGAAGACTCAATAATAATGGACCTATCTGGATATGGAGCAAATTAATAATAAATTGGACTAATTTCGGGGGGATTTGTTTTTTAATTAGCTTTTCTTTCAAAACATTCAGTAAAACATCATCGTAAGCTGATGAAAGGTCAAGGAATGTGGCCAATGTATAAGAATTTAGGGATTGGGAAACTCGGATATCAGTTGTGAACAAACTTAAATTATCCATTGTAGATTTCTTTTTCCGAAAACCATACTGATTTGGTGAGATAATATCTTGACTTTCAACAAACCACTCTAATCTGTTCTTCATCAAACGCTCCGCTACTTTCATCAAACATGATGAAAGAGCAATAGGCCGATAAGACGAAATTTCAGATGGATTTTTTCCAGGTTTTAAAATGGGAATGATTTTTTGAGTTTTCCAATCATCCGGAATTAGTCCTGTTTCAAACATATTATTAATAAGAGATAAGAAATATTCAACCGCCATATCAGAAAATGATTAAATGAAACTATTAAGTATTCCATCGGGACCCGGAGCAGAGTCAAAAAGGGTTCTTATTACTAGTTTCATCTCATCAATGGAGAAAGGAGCATCTAGCCAGTTAGAGTGAGATGGATATGGCTTAATAGAAGGCATTTCTTCACATCCGGCCACTGATGGGGGGGCTATTTTATCCGCAAATCCTATAAGAATTTCTTCTGATATATATCAGCATATGCTTGGTACTCGGCGGAGAATACGATGATCCGAATTTTTTTAAGCTAGACCAAACTGAAGATTGGGGAGTTTCCGGAGACAGGTTCTCACAGAACTTCCGCCATCCAGCGCGTTTTTTATTTTTCAAAATTCGTTTGGTTTCTGCCTGGGCTTTTTTAACTGATAAAAAATTTTCTAGTGTCATACACTTACGAAAAGAGGAAATTGCTTTTTTACGAGAGTTGACGGAGCGAGTGCATTCCTCGTCCCACCACGGATTAGAGTGTTTTATTTTAATGTTCGCATTGCGTTTCGGGATGGATTTTTCTGCTGCATTTATAACCATAGAGGGAAACGTCTCACATTGCAATCTGATGTCTCCCGGGGACGATTTTTTTTTTTAAATTAATAAGGTTATCTAGTTCAGAAGAGAAAGTGCTCCAATTCGCAGCATTTATTCTAAATTTGAGATTATTTTTAACTGGTGGAGGATAAGTGTTAGATTGATGTTGGAATCGAATTATAATTGGAAAATGATCACTAGAGAGGGGATCGTTTAGGATGTCCCAAGAGCATTTAGATGCTAACGAATATGAACAAAGAGATAAATCAACAGCACTTTTCCGTTGATGAGGGGGGGTGAATCTGGTTGGAGATCCGTCATTTAAAAAACATAGGTTATGGGTATCAATAAAATCTAAAAGATTGCGGCCAGAACGATTTGTTATTTTGCTACCCCAAGAAGGGGAATGTGCATTAAAATCTCCAAGGATCATAAAAGGGGAACAAATCTGGGTTAAGATTGGTGCCCATTCATTTTCAATAAAAGTGGTAGAGGGAGGAATTGATAATATTGTGATATCAGATAAGACAGCTGCTATTATCTGGATATCGTCGGAGGGAGTATGTATATTAATTTGTTTAAACGGGATAGAATTATGGATTATCAGAGCCGTGCCGCCTTTACCATCCGGTCTGTCGTGTCTGAAACAATAATAACCCGGAATTCTTAAGTGAAAGGAGGGTTTTAACCACGTTTCAGAAATGGCGGCCACTGAAACGTCGTGTTCGTCGAGTAATTGAATTAGGTCAGATTTGTTAGCGAAGAGGCTTCTACTGTTCCACTGAAGAATTTTGTTCAGTTTCGAAGTCATTGGGGAGGCAAGATAATAAAGATTTAATGTAATCGGCAGCGTTGGACGGTACAGTATTGTTGTTTGTAAGGATAGAAATTAAAAGGGTAATTAAAGTTTGTATAAAAGAATTATTATTCAATATTTCGGGGAGAGCAGGAGGGGATGTATTACTATTAATGGCACACCCATTGGGGGTCCGAGATTTGGCATTCCCATTCGGGCTGGTCAAAATATTATTCAATTGTTTTTTATCAAGGTAAGGAGTATATTTTGGGTTGGGTTTGACTGGCTTGAGAATGGTTTCTCTGTGAGAAGATGACGTTGAATTTAAAAAGGTGGTTGATTGGAAAGGAGCTGAGGACGATGTCATCTCTGCGAAAGATTTTTTCGCAGGAGAGAATAACTTTGAGGCCTGGAAGTACGAAATGTTGTCGGTAGCCATTTTATGTTTTATGTTCCTCTGTCTTGTCAATTCCGGACATGCTAGACTGACCGCGGTATGTGCACCCGAACAGTTAATGCAAATGGGATTATTGGAAGATTTTGGACATTGATCAAATGGGTGACCTTCTCCGCAAAAGTAACAACGTGGAGGGGAGCGGCATACGGATTTTGTATGTCCAAACCGGCAGCAATTGAAGCATTGAACAGTTGGAAATTTATAAACTTCGACGGGAAGCGAGGTATAATAAATAAACACACGAGACGGAAGGGATTGTCCCTCAAATGTAACAACAACAGATTGGGAAGGTTTCCAGATCTTGTTTCCATCAGTAGAATCCTTGTAGTTCAGTCGACGTGCTTTTATTACTTTCGGGGTTCCTTGGGAATTATTCAAAGCATCAACAATTTCAGCCTCTGGGATATCCGTGGGAATTCCTCGAACAAGACCCATTCTCGTAAGGTTAAATGACGGGATGAACGATTTATATTTATGTTTTGAGAGCGAGTCAATTTTTTTTACAAATCCATTTGCGGAAGCGGCAGTATTAAACTCGATAGATAATTTATATCGCCCTTCCGGTTTAATTGAACCATTAACAATACCAAGGTTATTATTTTTTGAGTCAAATAAGAATTTTCCAAAATCTAAAGGATGAATAAGTTTTCCTTGTTCAGTTCTCTGAACAATTACGATAAAAGGACCGGAAGCGGAAGCAGGATAAAGTAAGTCAGTACTTTTTGTATTATCGCTAGCTAAAGTACTTGTCTGGGTGTTACTATTGGGGTTAAGGTCGTTAGAGGTCGAGGTTTGTTGAATCGGCGGTATAGATTTAACTTTCGATGGGATGTAAAGGCTATGCGATGGTCGTCGTTTACGAGATGGAAGCGTAATAGAAGCCTGGCTAGTGTTAGATTCCGAATCAGAAAAATCTAATATCGATCCTGGGTCGGGAGGTCTATCTTCGTCTTCCTCCATTATATAAAAAAAAAACTTAACTTTTAAAAATTAAACTGAAAAAATAATACGCAGTCTATTTCATTGACTGTACAAACAAAAACGGATTAGCCGTAAGTAGGAATGCAAACAAATAAGTATACGATAAACAGAATTAAATAAAATGTAACAATAATCTCTTATCTGTATGAGGCACGGGAACGGGCGAACGGCACTAAGCAATAGGTAAGGTACACACAACCACTGTTGACCGCGGCTCGAATCGGACTCTCATGTTACCTTGTTACAATGTAGCATTGCGATGAGGCACACCAGCTCACGACCACGGCACACCACTGTGCCGCGGCACACACTTTGCGGAACACTGATATAGACGACACATTCGAAACAGAGGATTGAAGTATGCGATATTGTTATTAAATAATTCATGATGGAATATTTACAATATACATATAAATAAAAACCGACGACATTGGCGGGCTAATTTTTTATTGACTGGGCATAAAAGAGTGCCTAAAGTCCTTCGTTTCTTAAAAAAAAAAAATCAGATTTTTCCTTTCGTGCTAGTAACTTGAAAATAGAATAAACTAGTATTTAATAAAATAAAAAAAGAACTCGTTTACAAGTGAGCTTTTTGAACTTTGATAAAGAACTGTTTTTTAATTAAGTATCAACTTTGCTTCCCAGTTTCTTCGTAGAAATGCAATCTAGTTCTGCGAGGCGCATTTCAATTTAATTACGCAAGTTGTTTTCGTGTATTTTATATAATTCACAATATAATAAACATTCAAAGGGTTTCTTTTCTTCAATTGAATTCGATAAAACTAAAAATATTATTTTATTCATCACTATTCCTTATTTAATGTGGGATGCGAGTATGGGTACCGCTGCACCGGTAGCCATTTAATGGATTACTAACACCCTTGCTATAGGTCATCCCAACTAATTCGCTACGTTTGGTGACTTAATAGGAGTGCCGAGTTCACTAGGTGTATACGTCTTGGCGGGACATGCTGCTGCGTGGCGGGCTGAATCGGGAGAGACTTGTGGAGGGAGACTTTTTTCACATCTCAACCCATGTACCGCAGTGGAAGGATTTTTTTTTACATGAGTTCCACACAGGAGGCCCTGAGAAAAATAATTTCCCTCGAGGCTTATGTCATCTTTGGGGATGCTGTGTGGGTTTTTTTTAAGGAAAAGGAAGAGACGAAAGTTCTGAGAAGGAAGAAAGGGGTGGGTAGGAATTTGGGGTTCATTATGTCCTGGTCATCAGCCTCCAGACCTAGACAAACATCATCCCCATGAGCCCGGGCACCCCTGCTAAATCACCAAACGTAGCGAACCACTAGGACTGACCTATGACAGAGGTGTGGGTTATCCAATAAAGGTTCCCGGGGCGGCGGTACCCATTCTCGCCTCCCAAATTGGTGAATGGATTCATACGCCCGTCACTACTAGACAAATTGATCCCCAGATTCCTACCCACCCCTCATATCTTTTTCCTTTCCAGAACTTCCTCTCCTTCCTTTCCCTCAATAGACCCTCCAGAAAACATTCTCAAAGATGATCAAGGCTTTGAGGAAAATTATTTTCCTC
Source organism: Glyphotaelius pellucidus (assembly GCA_936435175.1). Taxonomy (NCBI): domain Eukaryota; kingdom Metazoa; phylum Arthropoda; class Insecta; order Trichoptera; family Limnephilidae; genus Glyphotaelius; species Glyphotaelius pellucidus. Next base: position 13,097,550 of record OW386544.1, on the reverse strand, counting down.
AGGGCCTGTGTGGAGCTAATGTTAAAAAAAACCCATATTAATAATGATTACAATAACATGCATATCTAATTTTTATTTTTTATCGTTCTTTAATTAGTAGACTAGTCGTTACAACACGGCCTGAGTTAGCGTAGCACGTACGGAAAATCAATAAAATAGGACAAGAAATATAATAAAACAGTAAATTAACTCAAAACTCTCAAACTCAACGTAAAGCTTTATGCACAAATGTATATTTTTTGTGTAATAAGAGCCCTAAAAGGCGTAAATAAAATTGATAATCAAAACCTCAAAACCAAATGCAGCAGTCAATAATCTATACCTATACTATATAGACGCGTTTCCACCATCAAATATTATGGTTATTCTTGACAAGTGTAGTGTATGTAGTTCAGACTTGTGGCAAAAGATGTCACTCGATCGAGTCTAGCCCCGAACGATTACAAAGTTAGCCAAAACTAGGTAAAACTCCATTCGCCGCACTCGCAGCAATGATAACCATTTATAGTACCGATAGGAATGGTCGCTAGAGCTAAATGGATATTTATTGTAAACACAATACCATAATTAATTACCTTCATTGAAATTGTTGAAGTTGAGTGAGGGAAGACTATTTTTATATGAAATTGTAAATTATCAATTGGATAGTCCTGACATATTAAAAGTGATTCACTTTCATGTTTCTACCATCAGTTTCTTTCATGTTTCATCCCTACTACCTTTGTATTATTTTGACAATTTAACTACGGTCTCAGGCTATAATTCTATTATAAATAGATTACATACCATTGGTAACTTTTTACTGATGTTGCTAATATGCCTCTATTGAAGAACAAAACTTTGCTAATTAATCACTTTATCAGTAAATATTTTAACAAGGTCACTGCTTAACAGGTTTTTTGTTTTTGTTTTTTCTTCACTGCTGTCATTAACTTTGTACTAATGCACATTATTTTTCTTCTGTTTTTTTTTTTTTTACTTACGTGATCTAAAAAAATCTTTTCTTTCTACATTGTATTTTTTCTAAATCTTCTTTCTACATGTTGAAAAATAAATAAAAACATGTAAATGATACTTCTGCCGTTAATTGTAAATAAATAAATAAGTAAAAAAACTTGTGTTTTTGACAAACTACGGGCTTAAATGAAGTCTCCTGAACATAAACCAAGTTATTTCGGTCTGAGGGATCTTGAAGGACATTAGAACAAGTATCTTGAAGGACATTATTTTATTCGTTAAGATCTTGAAGGACATTATTTTATTCGCAAAAGTCACTTTTGATTTGGAAAGAAGTATTTTTATTTGTGAGCAAAGCATTTACTGCATCCTCCTTTTAGAGGCACTATCCCTCAAAAGAGCAGAGGTATTTTTAATCATCATAATATTTCGACTATCAGTGCTGATGATTAAATATCTGACATGGTTACCTACGTAATATAATAGATATCTGACATGACGGAGGACGTAAGGCTGTCCGAAACACACTGACTCAATACGGAGGAGCTAGGCACGCACCTAAAAACCCGTCATTAGGGTTCACGTTCTTCGTGTTCGAGGGTTAAAGCTCTCAACTAGCAATTCAAAGGTCAAGGATTCAAATCCAGGCGTGGAAAAGTAAATGCTATTTGATTAATTCGTGTTGCTACATAAGTCATTCATTTAAAATAATGTACAGTATATTTGCAGCAGATTTAAGATTGCAAGATACTCTCATTATCGCCCTGATGCAGGACCACAAATTCGAATTGAAAAGTTGCTTGATATGGCTTTGGCCGTGTTTGGTGACCCGTTTAGTAACCAAATGGTACTTCCCCATCTTCTTCACCATCTCTCCTCCCTCCCCGCAAACTTCAGTCATACAACTCACCCCAGTCGAGGATGTCAGTCTCGCTGGCTCCAGACAGTTGAATCTGTGTGCGGTTTCACATAAAAAAATAAGTATTCTTCGGAGTCTACGTTACCACACAGAATTCTAATTTCCTGGACCCAGTAGGACTTTTTTTATTATTTATAGTTGAATTCACCGGAAAGCCGTGTGCAATGTTATATCTACCATAAAAATAATGAACAAACAATATTAAAAAGGGTAATTTCGACAGTGTGCCTCAGTGTTTCTTTGTTTTGGTATAATTTGGATTTAATGAACTCTAGAACTGCGATTTGCTTTGGTTTTCAACACTGGAATTGATTGGGAGAACATCATCAGGCGACCGACAAAGTCAGTGACTATCAAAATTATTTTTATTCAATTAATCAGTTAATAATTCTAAATTTGAAATGCCTATTTCTTTTGTTTAAATTTTTAAGAGACGTTGTAACTTTTCAAGTTAACAGACTTGGAGTTAACTAAGTTTGTGTTCATTCGAAAGGTAAATTTAATAAAATCTTTTGAAAACAAAGAAATGGTTTCGAATATTATTAATACGTGGATTGTATTTGACAATGATTTATATAATTGTGGTTTTTTTGGCGGCTGATGGGTCTGCCCACCTACTACTGCGTGGCAGGTCAAATCGGGAGACTGGATGAAGGTGATCTTTTGACCTCTCCAGCAGGACCCTTTCAACATTCAGGAACATTGCCTTGCACTGCAGTAATAGGGTTCATGTGTCCGTCACTTCTGGACATACTGACCCTCAGATTCCTACCCACCTTTTCCTTCTCAGAACTTTTCTCTTTTTCCCTAAAAAGACTCTCCACGCAGCATTCCCAAAGATGACATAGGCCTTGAGGGGAATTATTTTCCTCAGGGCCTCCTGTGTGGAGAGAAAAAAAAAACAAGCAAAAAAACTCTCCACGTAAGATGTAGGGGCGGGCTGTGTTCCTGGGATACAGCCTAGACGAGAGGTTCTCGGATTTCCGGAAGGGCCGACTCGCTCTGGCTACTCTATAGCTACAGGCCTATAGCTATAGAGTAGCTATATATATATATATATATATATATATATATATATATATATATATATATATATATATATCTTATTCTAAAGAAATTTTAATTTGGATAATTTTAAAGCTTAGCGAGATAATTGCAAGATAGGCATAATACATTTTTTTCATTATTGCAATGTTCTTATGAAAGGAACCATTTATTAGATAACTAACTAACCATCACTCCGTTTTCTCGCAGAGGTAGGCAGAGAGGACGGACCGCCAATCGTTATTATATTAGATTTTAAACCAAAAAAAACTATGTGAAGGAAGCATGCACCTTCAATATTGAAAAAAAAACATTAATAAAAATTGAGTTAATTTAATGAAAACAAATAACTTTGTGTACACCACTAAATTAAAAATAAAATTAAAAATTGAGTAACTTCATTTTCCTGTTCAAAATTTCACGGTCGTTTTAGATAGACATTTTGAAATACCTATATGTCACATTTGAAACTACTATTTTAATTCGTTCTAAAATTGGTGTTGCCGTTATCATTTAAACTTTTAGTTGAATTTCATTAAATTTCGAAACCTGGTCGACACGCTGAATGTCACAACAAAATCTGTTTTATAGTTTTGCGGACACAACATATAAATAGATTTGCTTGTTATTTGTTTTTAATTAGTTGCATATTCAAACACCGTCCATAACATTTTATTTACAAATGAATGTCTGTTGTTGATGCGTGTCACCCGATGGAGACCCCCTGTGATTACAAAACATATTGCGTTTTTTCCATTTTCATCATTTCCAATCCAAAAACCTTTTTCTACCCCGTTGTTAGTAAACAACAAATAACGGTTGATTGAATCGCGCATTCCATAAATATATCAGTGGCTACTAGCTACCCTCAATTTATTTTATTTAGTTCAATACTCGTTTAATACAATTTTTTCTTTCGGATTTGAGGCAAAAATGCTAAAATGCATAAATTAATTCTGTCTATTTTATTTTATTTAAGTTGCTACATAAAAAAAGGAAGTCGCCCAAAACTATAATAATACTTTATGACGTAAAAAAAAAAAAATTATAAACAAGTGGCAAAAAAGTGTTTAATTACATAAATAACATTAAAAAAACTACATAGCAATCTATTATTGGCACCTATGAACTGATTTGTTACTGTCTTTAAAATAAAGAGCTCCATTGCATTTTCAGCTTGGTAGAATTTTGTATGTGTTTAATTGGGTCATTAAAAATATGTACTTCTTTATTAGAGTAGTGGATAGTGTAATTTCTTACCCCTTTCCTAATAATAACGTGCTTTAAATTTTACACTAAACTAATTTTACAGATAAACAACCATTTACCCTACGTTGATGGTAGTTTATCAGTTGTGTAAAATTTTAAAAAAGTTATTGAAAGGTCATTAGTAAAGTAAAAGTTCGTGGTAAAGGAGAGAAATATCCTGTGTTTGTGAAAAATGATGAGAATGTTTTTAAAATAGAAAATGTCTTTTATTTCCTTGTTGATTTTGTTGGTGGTGTATATTGTTACGATACGCACCTTGACAACAGCGCGAGCAGTGTGTTCCGCCTCCCCCCTCGCAAAGAAAGCGCATACCGTACCCCTCTCCGCGATCCCGGCTGTATCCAGTAGGGTTCCCGACTCGCCCACTTCCCCGCCGGCCGCCGAGAGCAACAGCCGTGTCGTTCCGACACGCTCCCTTTGGTTCCCGCGAGAGCGTCGCAATGGCGATGGCCGCAAACATATTCACACGGCGAATTATGAGGTCGCAGAGCGTTGGGGCAACCCACGCTGACCATAGCTGCTCCCTCGGGTTCTCCTGGTTGCCGAATACCTGCTGTGAGTAATCACCAATCCCCTCATGTTATTTAATGTGTCCGCCCAGTAGAATTCCCGGTTAAAACACCGCGTCCCCAGAGAGACTTGAGAGAGGGCTTCTCCCGATAGGAGATAACTACGTAGACATTGTGTTTGTTTTTGTGATTTATGTAATGTTCTTGCAAGATGATGTAGATGTGAATTCCTGACAATACAACTATGTTTCACCTTACTATCTGTTTCATTTGATTGGGATCACGTGGGCGGGCTTTTGGCAAATAATTATGCACCCTTGTAAAACTTAGCCACCTACGACCCTGATGAGATGAGACTTTCCTGCCTGCCAACGACGTGAGCTGGCCGACGGCAAAAGGTAGGTGGGCCCTTATGGGACCGCTAACAATATGATGATTTGGAAAAAAATATTAGAGTGCCTACTATTGCATACATAATGTTGTTGTACATCCTGCTAGCTGTAGTTTATAGTGCAAAATTCTATCATAACAATATGTTCTAAATTTACCAGAGAAACATTCACGATCCGCAATTACACTAGAGATTTGTATAGATTTGATCCTACATTATATTTCTAATGAAAGTTATAACAAAAACCATTATTTCTTCTGGCGTTTCTGGGTTTCTGTTTGTTGCAATTTTCATGCAATCTTGTTTCGATTTTTTTGGTACAAGAATCTCAAATCCCCGAATCCAGAGAAATCTCTAGCATCCTCTATTGGGGTATGTTATTAGGCTAAAAGAAATGGGGAAGAGAAGAAAAGGGGGAGACGAAGGTTGGGGAGAGTCCGGCTATTCATTTTTTTCATCATACTCGGGCAAAGCACCTGGTGTAGCCCACGTTATCACGTTAGAATATAATGTTAGAAAATAATTTTGTTATGATATCAATAAATAAATAAAATGAATAAAAATAGCAATTTGAAGCAGTATTTCGATTAGTCTTTCACCAGAACGATAGTTAGTGTGTGCTCTGAAAATTACAACAATGATGATGATCGTCTTTTTAGTGTGACAATCCACAGTGAAGTGCTTAAAAATTATTCATTTGTTGATCATAATTTATATTTTAGTGAAAAAAGTCACAAATCAAAAAATTTAACGCGTTTATCACAGCTGAACTTTATCGTAAGTTAAGAATTCATTTTTTACTTACAGTTATTATGTTGAGTGGTTCTATTCTACATCTCTTCAAAGCAGCATTTCACTAACTAGGGTTTAGAAGAGTATTCCAGAGGTCCGCTATCTCTTATGCGAGTAAATTATTGCGATCATTCTATAAAACGATTTCTTCACGCGCGTAACTTGAATATATAATCCCGAACGGAAATTTTTCAGCCACCCAGGCTAGTTTACTTCCCAAAAGACCAAATTTTTACAAAAGTGTAGCAAATTTTAAGATTCTATCAAAAATACAACCATTAAATTGCAATTCATTTATGTAGCAATTTCCAAATTTTAATTTTATTTGTAATGTATTCGCTAAGCGGCGAGAAGATTTTAGGATAGCCAAGAAGTGTCAAGAAGGGGCAAAAAGATGTAAGAAGAGTCAAGGGGCGAAAAGAGACAAGAAGGGATAAGAAGAAAACATGAAGAGCCAAGAAGCGAAAAGGGGCAAGAAGAGCCAAGAAGAGACAAGAAGAGCCAAGGGGCGAGAAGAGAAGAAGAGTCAGGAAGAGTCTAGAAGAGCCAAGAAAAAAACAACACTCAATCAAATCCTTAATTTCTGCGCGTGTTGAAATATTTCCCATATTGGCTTCTTAAGTTGACAAATATAACGGCCGATTGAACTCAAACCTCCTTCCTGTACTCAGAACAAGTATTGTAAATCTTAAAAAATCGATCGTCCAGGGTTAGTCAGATACGAGTATCTCCAAATACTAAGTTTTGAGATACAAAGCACTCTTTTTAGGGTGCATTGTCTATTTAAAAAAAAAAGTTTTTAGATAATGAAGAAAGCAGTATTCAAATGTTCACCATAAATTTGTATGCTAGTAGGTACCACATAACCATAATATAACACGTAACCGTAATATGTCCTACTGGGACTTACACGTTAATATCAATGCAGTATAATTACATCATATGTACTTTGTAAAATATATGAGGTGTATAGAAACAAAGGCAGCAATCTCCATTTTTGTTTTTGAAAAAAATGCCAAAAACACATTGATATCTTTGCTTTTGACATATATTTTCAAACTCTGATTTTGATGGGAGAAAGCTGAGTTTGTTACTAACCAGATTTGCAAATTGAATTTAGGTTCTGAATTCAAATCACTATGAAACTGCATTTACAACTTTTTTCCGATATTTTGGAGATTGCTGCCTTTGCTTCTACACACCTCATATCTTATCGCTTTTTTCTTATTTTTATTTATTTTTGCCTCCTCCTAAGGGCATTTCTTACTTTTTAAACCTATTTTTTATATTTTTTAGATATCTTATAGTTTGTACATTAAACTTGTTACTATTTTATTTCTTACCTTTTAATTTTTATTTTTATTTTTTACTTTGAACTTGTATTTCATATTTCATATTTTATACTTATACTTCTTACTTGTCACTTCCTACTACTTTGGCTCCTTAGTTTTTACCTTTATTAAACTTTACAAATCTATACTGTTATATTTTATACGTTTTTTTATTATTCATATGTTAATAGCACATGTTGTGCAGTGGTTGTGAAATAAATAGATCAAATATTATTTACACGTGTCTCTGTTTAACATATTAAATATGCTATAAAATAACTCCGGGAAGCATAACAGTCCGGTACATTAGTATGACATTGTGAACCATAAAATATAAACATTTTGTTGAATTCACTACAAGTTTTTCTGCGTTATAATTGATTTATTTGATTTTATGAGTAATCTGAGTATTGTACTAGATAGAGGGAACACTTATACATATAACAGCATTAAATAGAAACCGGCCATTACTTTGAATTCATTCCTTAAGTTCTGGAAACACCCAAAACGCACAGAGCATATTTAATTACGGAAGCAATTAAAATCCACAAAAATCCCATTAACATTAATATTATTAAATCCCATTAATAATTATATTAAAAAATCTGTTTCTGAAAAAATTAGAAAATATACAGATTTAGGAAATGAGATTAAAAGAATTTGGCATTCTCGGACTATAAAAATATTACCATTTGTTATTTCGGCTACTGGCATTATACCTAGCTCTCTAATTCAAAATTTAGGCTTATTAGATTTGTCAAAGAATTTATATATAAAAATGCAAAAGTCAGTCATATTAAATACTTGTAGGATTACGAAAGATTTTTTTTAATATTTATATTGAGGGATCAGTAGGATTTATCGGTCCAGTTAGGAGTTCTATCGAGCCGAACCCTCTGAAATGAAAATATCTAGAGTCGGTGAATTATTTTCCCATTTGGTCTCTGGTTGGTTGACATGTTTTTTTTAAATTGTTTTGTACTCTATTTTACTTACACAATGCAATTGCATAGCGTGGATTGACTAGATGATCATTTCTGGAAAAGTGTGTGGAAGGGTTAAGTTTTTCCTGTGGGGTAGATTTAACCGGACATAAAGTCTAGAGAACAATTAAAAAATAAATTATCTTTATTCAATGAAATTTGGTACATTATAACCAAGAAAATACATATTCAGTGTAGTTTACAATAGATTACATCAGTACAAAAAGTTTACAAGTAGAAAGTAATACACAAATGAACAATAGGTTAAGGATAGATTAAAGAATAAAAATTTATAGTTATATAGTTGAAGATTCGTATAATAATTTACAATAGTTTTTGGTATCCGATAATTGACGATTACACCAAAATAAAAAGCAGAAAATCATTTTAAAATATACTGTTATACCATTCGTCAAGCATTAAACATAAGCATATACCACAATCTTCGATTTCAGTTCTGCTCTGATGATGGATACTGTAATATTGTCCGAAACGGCTGTAATATTGGCTAAAGAAGGAGGTAGCGCGACATGGCTTAATACTTCAAAAATAAATCACGGCGGTTGTCATAAAAATAAACCGAGCGCTGAGAAATAATTTATTTATTTATTTATTGATCAACGCCCTTTGGAAACTCGCAGCGAAACTGCGGCTGTGCTGTATTAGTGATGGTTTGAGATGCTGTAGAGCCAAGACAAGCCCTATGCCATACCCTCGAAGGACCGGCCCCAAAACTACGTCAACCGCTAATAAATACGTTTTTAGAGGACGTTTAAATTTGCACGCACTCGCAAAACCTGGTGGACACTGTCAGTCAATGGTTCAAATCTGGGCTTCTGGAACATAAAATAAGCCCAGATTGGAGTGTAGGAACAAGGACTCACCGTCGCAGTTGGGGCCACACGTCTCCATTTCAGAATATTAATTTTTAAACATGATATATTGAAGTTGACAAAACTACAAATTGAAATACGAAATCGCAATGTTTCTTCCATAGGGTTGTTATGTTACAGATAGTCCGTCATGTCTCAGGTATTATTTTAAACCAACAGCTCCAACGAGCACAACGTCATCTTCTATAAAGTTAGATATTTTCCTTGCATCAATTGCAACGGCCATGGTGACATTTTTAGGATAGGAATATTAGGAAGGAGGGATAATTGCATGATTTTATTGACATTTGCTATCCACTAAGTCTTTGCATACCCACCAATCCCACACATATTGCGTTAAAACGCAGAAAAATTAAAAAATATATTTTTTTTACTTGGGGACTAATGAAAAATTTACGCATTTTGCTAAGTTTTTATGAACCCCCAAAATTTTGGCGGTAGGAGCGGGGTATAAAGTAGTTTATGGATGTCTACAAGTTACGTGTCGGTAATCCAGGAGATAGCAGGCACAACTTTAAAATTGTAGATTCCCTTTCCTGCCACTTATTTATGTGAAAGGGATTTATTTGAACCCTCGTCTACCAAGGCAGGAGGCATCAGGTCTCGGGATTACGTTGACCCCTTCAGGACGTGATCTGGCAATAATGTAACTACAGCTTGATCCTTGACATTAAGGATGAAATTAGATAGACAATTTAATTTAACGAGTTATCATCCTTCACCTCCATGATAAGCAAATAATAATCCCTCCTGATCGAGGGGTGAGGCTCTCGACTAGCAATCCGAAGGTCACGGGTTCAATTCAGGCGTGCGCAAATAAATTTGATTCGGTTTATTTGTCTTATTCTAAAATTAATTAATTAAAAATAATATAGTACATTTATGTGTTAAAAATAATATATATGTGTTAAAAGTACATTTATAGTACATTTATGTGTTAAAAATAATATATAGTACAGAGTGGAAGATACTTTCAGTATCGCCCGGTGCACAACCACCATTCAGAATTGAAACTTTGATTGAAATGGCTTTGACCGTGTTTGGTGACCATATTTGAATAGCCAGGTATCTCCTCTTTTTGCCTCTCTACTACCTTCAACCTCATAACTACCCCAATTGAGAATGCCTCTCTGATTTTAGACGAGAGCAGTTGGGACTCTTTCTTGTGAGGAATTCACATAAAAAAATAAACAAAACAAAACCAGATAGGGTGGAACTCCAATCAACTCTGTCAAGTCATGAATTCTTAGCTTCGTACATTGACGTATTGATAACTAAATAAGAGAGAGAGGATAGACTGCTATCTGTCTTGGCACACCCTTCTAGCTTCATTCACATTCATGCATCGTCTCATACGTACTCTTCTGCTATTCAGACTCGACATGAGTATTTGATTCACATATCTTGCCATGTCTTTCTTGGTCGTCTCAGATTCTTCTACCATATGCTTTCATGCCATATATTCTCCTTAGCCTCATTGATCAAAAATCCGCTCTACTCGTCAAAACCATTTAAGCTTTTCTTTCTTAAGGTTACCCACAACGCTTATACATACCTATTTCTGAATATCCACATTCCTAATACGGTCATACATGGTTTTGTCGCACCTACTCCGCAGGGATCTCAATTCTACGGATATTTTTAAGACAAAATAATGCAATATAATAGAAAATAAAACAATACAGTAAAAGAGAAAATAAAATCAAAACTTATTTTATTTAATTTAATGGAAATATGTTCATGTATGTATATATAACTTACATGAATATACATATACATATTATGCAATGTATACAAAATGACGTACACCTACATGGACATTTTTTATATATCAACCATAATAAGGTCAACAGTAATAGTATCTAAAAACAATAAAACTATGTATACATGCATAGCATAAGAGGTATTGCCTAAAGAGATGAAACATAACATAGGAACTTTAAAAACATCTATACAGTTAGAAATTGTTTGTACTAGAATCTAATACGGAATCTAAGACGGCCTCCGTGGTCCCTGACGGCCTCCGTGGTCCCGAGGTAAGACTCTGGACTCACAATCCGAAGGTCGCGGGTTCGAACCCGGCGTGCGCAAATAAATTTTATTTGATTAATTTGTGTTATTTCACAATTTATTCATTTAAAATAATATATAGTATATTTGCGGCACGTTCCAGAGTGGAAGATACTATCAGTATCGCCCTGGTGTAAGACCACCATTCAGAATTGAAACGTTGCTCGAAATGGCATTAGCCGTGTTTAGTGACCAGATCTGAATAGCCAGGTACTTCCCCACCTTCCTCTTCACTATCTCCTCCCCCTCCCCACTACCTTCAGCCACACAACATACCCCAATTGGGGATGCCATAGTCTCACTGGCTCCAGAGGGGAGCAGTTGGGACTCTTGTGCGGTATTTCATATAAAAAAAAAAAAATAAAAAAATATATATATAAACTATTTCTTATAGCGAACCAATTCTTCTACATAATAATAATAATGTTTTATTCGAGGATGTGGGGAGGATAGTGCAACTCCACACGTCCCATATAGGTATACATATATTTTACATAACACATTTTAAGTAAAAAATCAAGAACATGGAACAGGAAAAAAAACATAAATGGTAATAAAAATAAAATAAATAATCAATTATTATGTAGAGCTTGGTCTGGGTGAGCTCGGGCCCAGCACTCACTTAGGAGTGGCGCTTGGTGCTAGAAGGCTGCGGTCACCGCTGTATTGTCGGAGCCGCATCCTGGCTCCTGTGACTCGATGTCTTATCAGACAGGCGAATCCATGCAGCCCTAGCTATGTGAACATTGTCGACGAGGCTGCGGTATCTTCAGTATCCAAATATAATTCTATATGCATATTGCATGTTGTATATCATATTGCGATCATTTATGTTTAATATTTGTACATTTTTCAATATCGGCAGGTAACATATTTAAGCAATAAAGTATCATCATCGTATAGTCCAGCGTTTTTTGTCCATATATATTTTAATGCTTCGGTACTAGTCTACTTTATCTATCATCAGTTTTATGCCTCACAGCTACGCATCAGGATTAGTATCAACACTCCATACTGATAAAGAAAACTAATTGTAATAAAACGTTTTCGGAAATCTTCCTAAGTAATTTTGCCCAATTTGAACCGCGAGGCGAGTGTTTAGTATTCATACGAGAATTTCCTAAAGTGTCAGCATTGATTTTAGCACATCTGCTCGAGAGCAAAATTTCAGAATCTGAAAGTAGATACCGAAACTTAGCCTGGATAGATCGGTTACTCATGTACATATTGCTGACGTAATTTGGAGCAACCATTTGAACACGTGTTCAACATAGCTGAAGAATTAGTTAGTTTTTAATCAATTTTTCTATATTTATTTTCGCAGTATTATCACCAATCTATAGAACAGCGGACACACTCGCTCTACGTGCTCGCTGCAAACAAAAATGCTGCCATTTATAATTTATAGAGTTCTACAACAAATTATATATTTCAAATTTGAAAGTTGAACTAAAGAAAAATTTAACGTATTCCAAATTTTGTCCAAATGGACAAAATATTTTTTCGAATTGAAAGCTGTCCAGAAATGTTATTTTTTCCAATTGGACAAGTGGGATTTTAGAAGGGAGCTTTTCGAGGGATTTACCATGACTTACCATTTTTATGAGTCTTATGTTTTTAATCCAAAATTATGTCGTTTTTCATATTTAATAATATTTCATGGAAGCATATTTATTGTTAAATATTCATTTTTAGTAATGCAATTGGACGTAACTAATAATAATACTTGGATATTTTGAATAGCGCCGTTTACGTCTTAAATTATCTCAAACGTTTGGTTAATTTCAATTGTTTTTTTAATCAGCCTTCAACATAAAGCGACGTTCAAGAACATTGTTTAAATTTGAAATATGAGGATTATCCAAGAAATAAAGACTTATTTCGGCAAAAAAATATTTTTATGAAAAAAGATTATGATGTTTAGACACATATCCTCACTATTTGTCGATGTAGTTCCCGTTACGATCGATGCCCTTGCTAAGGGCACTAGTCGTGGCACTAAGTCCGTGATTTCCTGGTTGTACAACTCTGCCGCCAAAAATGTTCTCACCTCTTCTTCCACGTTCTCGTCGGTCTCCAAATGTTGCTACAGATGAAGAAAAATATGGAAATCATGTCATTGATTGCCTCTCTGAGTCCAGGGTTAGGTGGTAAATCCATATTTCAACCCAAAAAAACCTCGCTTTTTTTGGAAAAACGGTTTAAAAAATACCCAAGTGCTTTCCATACGATTTAGTTCCAGAGCTTCTGTTAACATTTTGGGCACCCAACGAGCACACACTGAAATCATTATAATAGACTTACTTATGTCTGGGATCAAAATTGTGAGCTAACGAACTTCAATACGGGGGACACTCTCCTGGATGAGAAAACGAATAATTGAATGCAACTTGCTGGCGGCGGTGTTCAACAGCGGGGCTTCCATCTCAAACTGATACAAACTGCCGTACTGAAGCAGCTACCGAGCCGAATCACAGCTCGTTTTGAAAAGAAAAGTCTGAGTTAAGCGCTAGTGCTGCCGCTATATTATGGGAAATAACATCCGCGGACTGAAAATGTGTAAAGGTCTTTAATTCTTGGACAACCTGTGAATATTTTAATCTAGATAAAGAAACGGGGAACATAATGCGTTAGAAATTTTAATTTTATATTTATTAACGCCCTAGTGGGCTTTTACAAGTATAGAAGGAAATATATAATTAACAATAATTACATGTGTTACATAATCAATAAAACAGAATAAATAAGAATGCAATCGACTCGTTAGGTAAAGAATATTACAACATAAAAAAGAAATGAAATGAAATAGTACAAGTTTTACTCAGAAAAAACTAATACAATTCAGCTTAAAATATTTATACATATTATTAATAATAAGATCTGAAATAGAACAAAGTGTAAATAGAACCGCAAAAATATTATAAAGTAAGTATATATTTTACTGGTGAGGTTTGGATGAGAAAATATTTTATGACAAAACCAAAAAATTATAAAAGTTAATTATTAGCAGATAAAATCGAGAATAATTGACTTTTGAAACATTCAAAACTGTCAACACTAAATATATCTTTAAATTCGCTGTGTATATTCGCAAGGTTATGGATTTTTGGAATTGGTGAGTATGTAGAGTAATTAGTGTTGAGTTTATTGTTGCATTTAAAAATATCTTTACTACGAGTTTTTCTAGCGGGTATGTTAATGCAAATTAGTTCCAACAAATTAGGGCTGTCAATCAAAGATATATAAAGATAAAAATAATAAATCAATTAACACTCTTCTATCTGATAATTTAAGAAGTCTGGTTTCAGCGCGTAAGTAATTATAATTTATAAATTCGATTGGAATTTTCATTTTAAAATTGATGTACCGAAGAAATTTGTTTTGTACCTTTTCCAATGATTGAGAATGAACATTGTAGTATGGTGACCATACAGAGGAATTGTATTCTAAATGAGATCACTATTGCATTTATATTTTCAATAATCAATTTTAGCAGAGAAATGAAAGAGAAAAACATTATTTATAAAAAATTTGCTACAAAAAAAATGATTTCAGAAGTCCAAGTCGTTCAAAATAGAGCCCTGCGAAATATTTTCAGTCTACCTTGGGACACACATGTCAAAGATATCTACAGAAACACCCAAATACTTCCTTTTAATACCATTCCCACTTTTGAAATAACTAAAACTATATTACAAGTAATTCAACACTCGGCACATTCCAACACTACACTCTATTACAATTGCGACGTACACCAACACAACACAAGAAATCACAACAAACTTCTTATATCAAAAATCAAATCAACAAAATATGGACTAAGATCCCTAGAATACATAGCTCACACAAAATATAATCAACTACCCAACGAGATCAAACGTGCAAGTCAATGTAAAAAGACCCAAACTAACATGCTCAAACTTCATCTTATTAATGACTATCTGAAATAATAATGTTGTGTATGTCCCCATCATATGTCCATTTAATACATACAGCTATATGTTTCATGTAATGCGTATCATTCCCGCAATGAGTTTATTAACTCCTGGGAGTACAATGCTTTATATAATTTACTATATTCTGTATTGTATACTTTTCATAAATAAATAAATAAATAAATAAATAATTTAAAAATATAAAAAAGGGGTCTACCGATTCAGGAAAAGTCATATGATGAGAGAAAAACATTATTTATAATTTTAAAAAATTAAAAAGGGGTCTTCCGATTCAGGAAAAGTCACTTATATCTTCTTTCAAAATATATTTTGACAGTGATATTCAATACAAATACGATCGTCTTTCAAATTCCAACCAACTCCTAGATTGAAAGACGAGAAAAGAATAACCGATTTAAAGCGATCTTGCGTAGTATTTTATGAGACATTGTATTAAATCAATCATTCTGGCATGACTTTAGCGTGAAAACCAGGGGCAAAGATTTGGCAGGCTTTATTGAAAAGGCCACATTTCACATTACATAAAAAAGGCTTTGTCTTAGTATATTGCGTACCACCTTGTTACTCGGGGATCTCATCGTGCTTGACATTTCTTGAGTCGGCAGGGGAATAAATGCTCTCAGGAACATAAGAAAGCTCCGTGACTTTTAAGAAGTACTATATTATAATGCACTGATGTGTTTAGCTCTACTTTTTTCACATTTCAACACATTATTTATTTTATGTTCTATAAAGGTTTTATCAGGGCGTAGCGCTAACGTGAAATGTGTCGGATTAAAATAAAATACATTTTGATGTATTGTATTTCGTGAACTTGTGAAGTAAACCCGATTGAAATAAATGGCAGTAACGTGATTCGAATAATTCCCGCCTTACTTTTCAATTTGTTACTTTATTGATTTTCTTGAAGTTGTATTTAAGCCACTTTGGATCTCCTATCAAGTCAAGATTATAAATTATGTCATATGAAACATGCAGTGAAATGACCTATTGGGAACGGAAGACGTTTAAAATCTACAAATAACTTATTGGTATTATGATTTATTGTAATAATTCAATGCTATGTAACTATTTCGGATTATAACGGCCGTCTTCAGACGGGTAAAATTTTACCTAAAACTATGGTGTATCGGTGCCAAACCCGGTCAAAGGCCTTGGAAATGTAAGCAGTGCAACCGTTTGGACCTCACCAAAACGTTCCAAGCACCGCCCTCAAACATGCGTCACATACGCGAGAAGATCACCGCACGAGCGGTTCCGCCGGAATCCTCTAGACGGTCGTTAATAATGTTGTTCTTCTCGAGGTATGTGAGCAGTTTGTCGTTGATAACACGTTCCATCATTTTTGACAGAACAGTTGTGGTCGCTGTGGGGCGGTAGTTGGCCGGGTCGGAGCGGTCGCCCTTCTTTGGAATAGCATTTTGGGGGTAGTAGAGGCACTACTGAAAAGTACCTGGAACGTATAGCTGACATTTTTGAGGAACCTTTTTGTCAATTTCGTTTTCAAATTAATATGATGTAGAAAAGTGTAATAAAATAGAGCAGAGACGGTTTACGTATCATTCTCTTGAGCATTTAGGCCATTGGCCCATTTTATTGTGGCCCTATTTATTTAACAGTCACCAGGTCCCTTTTATAAAGTTCACCACGGTTGTGTCATCAGATATGTCTGCTGGTTCCACAAAATGTCCTCCTTGGTTCCCTGAAGGCCCCACAAGAGAAGAAGGTCTCATCTCTCCTCTCAACTCATCCTTGATTCTCTGTTGCCTCGTGATGGAAGAATCCACAGAGGTAGCCTTAGTTCTTCTAGTTCCCCAAAGACCCCTAGTGTTTGAATGCTACAAATTTTGCTGAGGCTGAGGTAAGGTCTAAATACTCCGAGACGCGACCCTGTTTCTCGGTAGCACCGTTTGTTACACTCAGGTTATTCAGCCTGAGCTAGTTAGAGGTAGTTCACACCTTATCTTGAAATGGCTATCGGAGGTCGTGTTTCCATTCCCCAAGCAATGTTACACAGCTTATGCTTGATAGAAATGTGTAAAAAAAGCTTATGCTTGATAGAAATGTTTGAAATGTGTAACAAGCTAATGATCTCTTGACAAATAAATGATTTATAATTAATATTAAACAATGATTTTATTTAAATTACATTAATCAGTATTGATCTGTCTTGATTTCACTTATTGCAAGGTTTAAGATATTTTAAATTTATTAATATTATAACTTTATAGACCTGCTAATCTAGGTTTTTTAAACTTGTTAAAGATAGGTTACCCTGTGTTTTTATCAAGATGATTTCGTAATGAATTAATGAGTTTATACATTGAAAAGACGGTGAATTCTGAATGTATTTTGGTTTTACCATCTTCACAATTGAATTTTCAATAGTTTGTTTGTTATCTGCATTATGTCATGTATATATTTAATTTATTTATTTATGTACTGTTTGTTTAAATAATAACCTTTTAAAACATTTTTTTTATTCCAGTAAAAAGAAAATTACATTCTTCATTAATTTACCTAGTTCCCTTAGGTAGACTTAAACTGGTTAAAGAAAGGTTTTAAATTGTTTTAATAAATCATTACAATGGAATCTGCACAATATCTCCTAGTTAAAGAAAACTGAGGGTGACTAAAAAAAATTCTACTTGTTTTTTTTTAATTCATCTTAAAACATAAAAATATTAGTGTGTATTGGACAGTTGTCGGGGTTGACGGTTTCTCGACTCGGTGACCAATGACAACAAATGGAAGGAAAAAAAATTGTTTAGTTTTGTCTGAAATTTCATATACATTTTTTTCAAATACTGTGTGGAATCACTGTACTGTCTGGAATCAAGCACGTCCCTTAACACCCTGTATGTATTCTAAAAATGTTAAAATTATAATAAAGTAATTTTAAAAATATTCCAAAATTCCCAGCAGCATCAAAATTAGGAATGCTGTCCTTGTCGATGTGGTGAATTGTGGTGAAATTGAAAAAGGGTATTGAAACTTTGTCGAAACTGGGAAGTTAGTAGTTACATACTACTGGTAAAATGTATGTTTAAAAAATTTCGGCATATCTATCTTTTTCTGTTTCGTCTCTATAACAATGCCATCCTTTTTTATTATATGAATACTGGACACCCATTCGCTTACAATAGATCTGTGCAAAACCATCAAGCTGATTGCAACCAACCCTTCCAGAAGCTCCCTTACAAATGACCACACTTTTTATTCGTATTTTTTACGTCAGTGTCAAGGTATTTTAGACAGCCTAAAATCTCTAAGTAAAAGTTCCCTTACAAATTGAAAAAGTGGAAATCTCCTGTAAGGGCAGAAAGGGGATAGATTTTTACTACTTGGCATCACTTTTATGCATGAGCACGTAGGGGACAAAATTTAATTTATTTTTAGTTTTATTCTGTTTTCGTTTGCTGGACAGCAAAAACACTGGATTGATTTACAGTAGATGCCTATTTATTTTTTTATTTATTAATCCTAAGTTAGTTTACAAGGGTGAAAATTTTTTTACGAACGTAAATAGTTAAATTTTATTTTTTTTTAATTTATTAAAAAATTAAGTATCCCAAACAATCACAAACTCGACACGTTTTTTTTTCATTTTTAAAATTAAGTATTCTTTTAATCAGAGCAATTTTTTTAAAATTTGATTACTTAGTTGGATAGCCTGGGTACCTATTTGATTTTTTCTTTATTTTTATATATTTTTTCGTTGACAATCTAATTAATTTGCTCTGCATTTCTCGTCCCGTATCTGTGTATCTCGTAATTTTAATTTATTTTATTATTATTGTTTGCTCACCGACATATAAGTAAAATTTACAAAATTTTAAGAAACCCCCGACAAAAAAAAGGCTGATTACCTTGAAACGCCTGAACAGATTTTCATGAATTGTAGTTAAAAACCATCTCTATTGCGTCAGCTTTCAAACAAAAAAAACTGCATCACAATCGGTCCATTCGTTTAGGAGCTACGATGCCACAGACAGACACATAGACACGTCAAACTTGGTAACCGGCCAACTCGGAATGAAACCAACTCAGAACCATCTCAGATAAGTCATTTAGAGTGATAAAAAAATAAAAAATTGGTTAAATAGGTTAAGTTAGGTTAGGGTTATCGGCTAATTTAAAATTATTGTTTTATCACTATAAATGACTTATCTGAGATGGTTCTGAGTTGGTTTCATTCCGAGTTGGCATGGAACCGTCAAACTTATAACACCGCTCCTTGCGTCGGGGGTTAAAAATTTAGTTTCTTTAACTTATCTCCTATCCGTGTGTAAAGGTTGCTTTTGAGTATTATTTGCATTGTTATATATAGCAGTGTTTGCGTTTTTCATTTTCTCTTCATTGCAGAGAAAAATAATACTTGAACAGTAATTAAAGGGTGGTAATATAATTGTATTGCAAATTATCTGACTTGTTTCTTTATTTGCTTTATTTCAAGTAACAGTGCCGGTCTCCATACAGGTAAGTATATCCTAGTGAGACAGGCATCGACAAAAACCCAATGTAAACATACTGTGTACAGATAAATAAATTTAAAAAAAAACAAACAATTTACGTTTAGTTAGTCGGGTACGCCTCGTACTTCATGCATATGTCTGGTAAAGTTATATTATCGTGAAAACAAGCTTGTGGATCCGAGTGGTTAAGTAATAATGACCCAAAACGCGCCTCATCTTTCTTTCTTCAATGCTAAAAATAAAGTATCATGTGTCGCATCCTTAAATGTCTAGTTAGGTAAAATTAGTAAATAATAAACTAAATACTAGCTTTATAATTTTGATCTCATTCCAAAGATGAAGGATTTAAAATATTATCTATTTATTTGTATGTACATATTTTGGGTACTTACTATGGTTTTGACTGAACTAGGTAACTACATACCTGTTTTAAGGTTACTTATGCTTGTGTTATAGGGTTCCGCGACTTTTCATCCCGCGACAAAATATCCTACGTACAAAACATCCCTCAACAAAATACCTACTAAAACCTAACCCAACTTAACAAAAAAATGGGACAAAAATAATGCAGACATCCTGTAAAGATAATAAATTATAGTTATCTGTATTATTTTTGTCCCATATTTTGTTAGGTTAGGTTAGGTTAAGTTTTAGTAGATATTTTGTTGGGGGATGTTTTGTCCGTAAGATTTTTGTCGGAGTATATTTTTTCGGAGATATTTTGTCGCGGGATAAAAATGCGCATTACCGTATAATAGTGCACTTTGCAGAAAGCAAAAAATCGTCTGAAGAAGACATGTTATGACCAAGAGCATCAAATACACGTATTAAGAGTCTTAAAATCAATTGCATCAGTTTTTTGGAGGACAATACATTTGTGAGATATCTTTAACTCTTATTGATAGCACTTTTAATTCCTGTAAGTATAAATTTCAAAGTGTTCATATAGCAATCAATATTTTTACCTTTTCAAAACCCAACGTAAACACGCAATAACAGTTCTGTCAGAGTATCAGCAAACCGAGATACTATCTGACGAGCAGACTCGAGCCGATGCTGTTTGAATGCTAAACAGTCTTTAGTATGCCTTCCCTGAGTGCTTGCATTATATTTAATAATTCACCGAATGATGTAAGCAAAAGATAACGTGGAAATATTTCCTCGGCGAGAACGTTTTCCTTATTCCACCGAGGCGACATCGACACGTGAAAGCAAGCGTGTTTTAAAAAAACGTGACAGCTGTGGAAATGCGTTAAAATGTTTGTGCAAATAATACCTATGTCACTAACCGAGCTCGAAAAGTTTTTGTCTGCTTTTTATTATGTTGGGTGTTTGTCTGCGACGAATTTTAGCAAAAATATTTTGAATAAAGGTCAAATAGAATCCATCGTTGGTGAGTTGATTTAATTTTAGAACAAAATGTTATGGATATTTTATAAACTTTTTTGCCCCTGCGAGAAATTAACCCATAAATTTGCTATGGAGTTTGTCGCTAAGGTTACGCTATGAATATTACCTCAAATGCTTTTTTTCAATACAATCTGTTATGGTACTGGCACACATGCTCGTTAACAATCCGGCTTATGAGCATGCTCATTAAAGAACATGTTCATCATAAATGAGCAGGCTTGGTTTGAGCTTTCTCATGAATAAGCATACTCAAAGCTAACAATTGAACACACATGCTCTTTAATGAGCATGCTCAAGTCAAATAAATGTCAAATGGAGTCAGTTCCATTCGCCCAGAACCAAACAAAATAATATTATTGCTTGCAACGCAATTATTTAAGAATTTTCCGACGGAAAAAAATTAAACGGTTGATTTGTGTCAAAGATGTCAACAAATCCGAAAATGACTGAATAATAAAAAATAAATGCTAATTTCAATCTAATGTGGTTTCATTTTGGAGGTAAAGGAACTTTGAGGAATTTGGAAATCTATTGTGGGTGTTTTAGTGACGTTGTGTTCCAAATATATTCGTGATCCCTATAATAAATCATAAAAAACAAAGTTTTTTCGTCTCCCCAGCGGTTTATTTTGATATTTTTGCAAATGTCCAGGCGAACTGAGATTGGATCTAAATGAGCATGCTTATAAGCTAACCTAATCACACATGCTTAGAGGCTTCTCCTTCCACCCGATAATCCAATGGGCATGCTCTTAAATTGCTGATAGAGTGATTAATGAGCATGCATTTGGATTCAAATGAGCATGCTCAATACCAGCAAGGTGCGCAAACTTTTATTGGATAACCAACACCTCTGCCATAGGTCACCCCAAGTGGTTCGCTACGTTTGGTGACTTAGCAGGGGTGCCCGGGTTCATGGGGTGAGGTTTGTCTAGGTCTTGGAGGCGGATGACCAAGACACACTGAACCCCAGATTCCTCCCGTCCTTTAACCTTTTTTCCTTCCCACATCTCTCCCCTCCTTCCTTTCCTTTAAAAAAAAACCCTCCACACAGCATCCCCAAAGATGACATAGGCCCTGAGGGAAATTATTTTTCTCAGGGCCTCCTGTGTGGAGCTCATGTAAAAAAAAAAAAAAAAGTGTGTCCGTAGCATAAATCTGTTTCGTGTTAACATTAATGTTAAATTAAAATTTTGAACAATGGGCATTCAGAATGCATCATTTGCAATCGACTTTGATTTAAAACCAAAATCACGTTAATACTTTATTTATTACTACAACATAAAACTTTTATGAATATAAAACTTTTGGGGTAATTGTAAAATATGCGGCGTTTGATTTTCAGTCCGCTATCAATTATTGCAATTTACAAATTTTATATTTTAGTTAAATCATCACCCTCAAGACAACAATTGAGAATAGAAACTTTGCTTAAAATGGCTTCAGCTTTGTTTGGTAATCAGATCTGAATAGCCATATACATAATCACCCCCTTTTCTTCTCTCTTCAGACTCATATAATATACCTCATGAAGATGCCCTTGTTTCATTGGCTCTAAAAAGATACAAAATACAATAAAGTTTAAGTCAGGCCAAGTCAAGTTGAAACAAGAGAAACTTTCAAAAAACAAAGAAAGATTTTCAAAAAATTTAGTAAAGTTCTAGGGGCTATCGTTAAATAAGTCCCAAATCTTTCTACCACAAAGGAATATTAAAAAAAATAATCGGTCTGCAGTGCGGTATCCGCACAAAATGATGTTTAACACCTCAGACTAATATGTTCGCTTTTCGGAGCAACTAATATGGGTCTCAAAGAAATTGTTCGGTCTCCCTTACTTAAATAGTATATATATGATCTGGTGTTAGAAAGAGAAAATACCATGCTTTTATTCAAATATTAACTACTAAAGAAGTAAAATGCACACTTTTATGAAACCAAAGTTTCAGATCGCAATTAATTAAAAAATTTCTAAAGTTTTTCATTAATTATTTTTATATGAAACGACAAAAAAGGGAGTTGTGTATGGTACATATCCCTAATAAATATGTATGTCTTTTTATGATTACGTCATCAGTAATTTTAGTTTAAAAAAACGTAAGGTGAACGTAAGGTGAGCCATTTTTAAACTTTTTTATATTTCAAAAACTACATGCTTATATCAACATGTAAAATGGGAAAGCGTATTTCACCACCCTACAAAAAAATTAAAATACATCATTTGCACTTTCAAAAAAAGTTTCCAATTGTCGGATGCATTCAGAAATATTCCGTTTATTTGGATTTTATTACAAAGCTAAAATATTTGAAACTTTTACAAAATATGGGCGAGGCCTGAAACACTCCAACATCAATAACTCAACAAAATCCCTAATCTGAAACCATACATAATGGCGTTTATTTTCTTTTTGTTTGATAACTCAATTTTTCAACAAAATTCGAAAAATTCGATATTCCAATGTGGTAGAGAAATAAAACGAGTCAGGTTCCACTGTTGTTCCTATTTGCACAGCATCTGGTTCCTTATATCCTTTATCGTCTCATTTCCTCTCCCATTCTACAGTACTGCACAGCCACAGACTCGTGGCATCCTGTACACTGAACACTGAACACCCCCTGACAAGTAGGTCACCCCATAATACACTTCGGCTGATGGCGCAATCTGCCTCGTCTTCCTCTTTCGTTGAATGAGAATATATACGGAGATTGCATATATAACAAATTCATAAGATACTTTTATTAATTTAAAACATTCTGCAGAACATTGATTGGCCATTAACATAAGAATACAGAGTAAAATAATTTTAAATAGTACTAGTATGAGTAAAGAAAGTATAACATAATGTTGTTGTGTAATTATTACGACTAGGTAACTCTGCTTTGTTAGAAATTTGAATTTTAAGATTGTTATCAATCTGATTATAATTTTTTATGTATTTAATTTTTTACAAGAAAAATTATCTTTTTATAACTTTTGAAGGTTATTCCGATCGATGCAATATATCATTGAAGAAGAAGATAACAATAATAATCGAAACGAAAATATGAAAAAGAACATGACACAGAAAAATAGAAAAAGATAATGGTCTCAACTGGGACTCGAACCGGGAACCGGGGCGCGTTTACCAATTCCATCAATGCCACTTCTGTCAAACCGTCATATTTGTCAATCTAATATTTCAAATTTTATGATTAACAATATTATTTTCAATTTATTTTTTCCATATTGTAGGCAGCTACCCTCTTTATTGGAAACAATCATTATAAGAATTGGTTTGTAACCTAGATAGCGTCTCGAAAAATTAAGAACTTTAGAAAATGATCGTAAAACACAAGTGCATGCATTTTTCAAAATAAAATAAAACACGCTTTTGGCCATGTTTTTTTATTGCATATATCAAAACTGTCACAATAGATTTCCTATAATTTAACCCATAGTGTTGAGGACCGACACAACCTTCCTCAAAGGGTGACACAACCTTCCTCAAAAGTAATAATTCAGACCGCATAATAGAAATGAAATAAGACTATTTAAGAGCGACAAGAAAAACTGATATATTTTTTGAAAAATTACCACATGCTTTTGTGGGATATTTCGCTCGGGAAAATTTTCTTTGACAAGGGAAATCTATTCATCACCTTTTTATTCAACGCTGCTTTTGTTACTCTTTTGATATTCATTCGCAGTAATTCGAGCGATAACTGAAAACTACTAAAAACTGAAAAACGATTTCAGTTCCTTTCACAGTAAGATAATAGTGATGAAACTCCGTAACTGAAACAGTCAGAGACTTGTTTTTAGGTTTTCACGGCCAAAAAGTATTTTTGTTATTGTTTTTGGGGTGTTATGCCGTGTTTCGCTACCTCCTTCTTTAGCCAACGTTTCGGACAGCGTTACAGTGTACATCATCAGGGCAGATGAGTAAATGATATTGGTGAGAGTGTTTACTTATGTGTGTCGAAGCGATACCGTGCTGCCAGCTCCATTTCTCTACGAGCTGGTGTTAGAAAAAATTCAGCATGGTTTTTTGCGTTTAGCTTTGGTGTAGCCGTCAATTACTGGATACCAAGAACTATTGAGCTTAGCTCCGTCGTCTCTGTTAATATTGATGAAACCGGACATTACTTTGGATTTGTTCCTGAAGTCCTGGGAAGACCCAAAACTTACAGAGCACGCCTAATTACGGAGGCAATTGAAATCCATAAAAACCCCATCAATATTATTAGAGACGACGGAGCTAAGCTCAATAGTTCTTGGTATCCAGTAATTGACGGCTACACCAAAGCTAAACGCAAAAAACCATGCTGAATTTTTTCTAACACCAGCTCGTAGAGAAATGGAGCTGGCAGCACGGTATCGCTTCGACACACATAAGTAAACACTCTCACCAATATCATTTACTCATCTGCCCTGATGATGGACATTGTAACGCTGTCCGAAACGTTGGCTAAAGAAGGAGGTAGCGAAACACGGCATAGCACTCCAAAAACAATAACAAAAAAAAAAAAAGTCAGAGACTTAATTATAGCCGTCTTTTTTTTGCAGTTGAGGTAATTTTTTTTTAATCTAATTTATCAACTCATAAATTACCGTTTACGATACGTAAATGTTGCGTATTGTAAACGATGTTGCGCAAAATTTATTAATTATTTTTAACGTTAACTTTACACAGGAGGCCCTGAGGAAAAATAATATCTTAGGGCCAATGTCATCTTTGTGGAGGGTTTTTTAGAGAAAAGAGGGACTTGGAAGGAAAAAGCTACGAGGGGTGGGTAGGAATCTGTGGGTTAGTGTATCAAGAAGTGATGAATCCGTCCCCCCCACTGCGGTGCAGGGCCAGAAAGGTAGAAAGCAAGGTCGAGAGTCCGGCTGGAATGATCAAAAGGTCTGCCTCAACCGGTATCTCCTCATCCGACCCGCTAAGTTACCAAATGTGGCGAACCACTTGGGGTGATATGTGGCAGGGACGTTGATTATCCAAAAAATGGTTCCCGAATGGCAGTATTCGTACCCATCTCCCAAATTGAAACTAAATTTGAATTTTAAACATGTTTGTTGATCAAATTAAAGAAGCAAATTATTTTAAAAATGAATTTACTTAACCTTAAATATTGAACAGAAAACAGGAGTACCTAATAAATACCTTAACGCTCGATGACATTGAGCGAGTTTACAAGCTACTATCTGGGAAATTCACTATCTGTTAGTAAACTCGCTTAGTGTCATCGTATTACTTGCTAACTAGCAGATTGTGGACAATCTACGGAAAAAGTTGAAAGGTGGTCAACTTTACTCGCTACTCGCTCAAAATGGCGGCCTACCGACAGCTGATTTCGTAACTGTCAGAACTAGTTCGCACGGGAGTCGTAATTCTCGCTACTGGCTAGCGTGTGGCGCTAGCTGCGAGCTCAAGTTTTTTACAAATGTCGACCGAATTGGTTCGCGCGAGAGTCGTTATTTTAGCTGCTACTGTCGCTACTGAGCGAGTAGACAGTTGTGTGTGTCATGACAATCTCACTCACCGATTCGACCGCTTTTAAACTTACCGGCTAGTAGCTTGTAAACTCGCTCAACGTAATCGACGCTTTACTAACCGGAATGGTTTCAATATCAATTATTGTAAGTAATATCAACCGTGTTTTAGTATTATTTTCGTGAAAAGCGAATCGAATTTAAATATTTTATTTGTCATTTGAAGTTAGGTAAAAATTCATTACCATTTTGCTCGTTTGTATTGCGTTTGAATTTTTTATTTTAACTCCGACACCCTTGATTAAGCCTACAAACAGTTTTTCAATTGATATGTTTAAGCACCCGTTGGATATTGGCTTCAACTGTGTACACTGTACACTGTGTAAATGTCGTAACAGGTAATTAAAAATCCATTACCAATATTTGAAGCACCTTTTGATGACGTAAAGTTTTCATCTCAGTGGGATTATTGTTTTTATTAGTACAGTTTTATAGTAAATTGCTTTTCGTAATTGCTAAATTCATTTTCTGTTGAAGTATTAATCCCTAAACGAAAATCGAGGATTCTCAATAAATCATTTTTACAAAGGTCTCACCGTTTATAATGGTATTTTTTGTAAAGCAAGGTTTTAAATTTTTTTTTGAAGTGAAAACTTTTTTAGCACCTTTGTGATTTGAAACTCGATAAAACGGAAACGAGCGTCACTAAAAAGAGACAAACTATAGGATTTAGCCTGCGAGAGAATATTTATTTAATTCCATTTTTTTTTGGTTCCAATAAACCTACAGTCACACTCCCTTGGTGTAGTGCAGTGATTCCCAAAGTGGTCCAGGTGGACGACGGCCGGCGTAGTCCAGTGGTAAGGCTCTTGACTAGTATTCCGAAGGTCGCGGGATCGAATCCTGGCGTGGCAAATAAATTTTATTTGATTAATTTGTGTTTTTTCACAATTTATTCATTTGAAATAATATATAGGCACGTTCCAGAGTGGAAGATACTCTCAGTATCGCCCTGGTGTAAGACCACCATTCAGAATTGAAACGTTGCTTGAAATAGCTTTAGCCGTGTTTGGTGACCAGATCTGAATAACCAGGTACTTCCCATCTTCCTCTTCCCCATCTCCTTCCCCTCCCCACTACCTTCAGCCTCACAACATACCCCGATTGGGGATGCCATAGTCTCACTGGCTCCAGACGGGAGCAGTTGGGACTCTTGTGCGGTTTTTCATATAAAAAAAAATCCACCCCTTTTTCTCGACCTATACAAAGTAAAGTCCTATATTAATTTATTATCGTTTTTGAGTGGTCGCTATGCACACATATTCTCAAACACCATTCACAAATCATGCCATTGCCACGTGATTCCGGACATCAAAAATCTTTCAAATTCTAACGACAAGCGTCAACACGAGACGGTCACTTGGGTATATCTGCACGTGTGTGTGTGAGAACCAACGTTGACAAAAGTATCCTTTACACACGGGAGTTTGGAGCGGGACGTGCCCCGCGCGACTTCAGGCCGGGACGTAATGGGATATTGGTGTACTGTTATAATGGGATATGTGATGGAAACATACCCATACCCCCCCCCCTCCCCCGACCCATACTTCATTACGCCCCCTCCAAATATGATCTCGAATACTGGTCCATTTTGCCCCCGTTTGAAAAAATAGTAGATCCGGTACTCCTCCGTTGTGACAGACCACACCTCGCCATTCAATATTCAGTACAACGCGTGTCGAGTTTTGGGAATATGGTAGAAATATACCAGCAGGGGGTCCACCTTGACCAGTAAAATTTTGAAAGTGGTCAACGAGAAAAAAAAATTTCGGAACCTCTGGTGTAGTGTCTCATCGGCCAGACATTTAGCAAAATCCTACGAAGTCCAAAATAAAATATGTATTTTTGTAAAATCAATATCCAATCTACAAACCACTCCAAAGTGAAAAGGCAAAAGAAAACACAAAAGAAAGCGACATCTAGCGACTCCGAAGAAGAAAACAAAAAAACTTATAAAATTACCAAATGTGTAGGATAAGGTGCACTGGAACCTGATAAAAAAACACTTCTACCACGTGTGAATTGCGCATTCTGATTTTTTTTATTATTAATTGATGTACTAGGTGTAAATGCCAAACGGTGAGTGGGATGGACCGATTTCATGCTCTAGAAAGTACCTACTTGTAAACTTTTCAGAGCAAGCTGTGCGCAGTCAAAAAGTCTGTAGATACCCACTGTGAATCTAAGGGTAGTTATTTTTTTGCGCGTATAATGCACAAGAATCCCATCTGCTTCCAGCTCTCTGGAGCCAGTGAGCATAGCATCCGCAATGGATAGGGGAGGGAAATAAGTAAGAATTAGAACCTGGCAATTCAGATTTGGTCACGAAACGTTGCTAAAGCAACTTCGAGCAACGTTTCATTTCTGAATGGTGGTTGTACGACTATACCAGGGCAATACTGAGAGAAGCTTCCACTCTGGAACGTGACGCAAACATACCAAACATTATTTTTAAATAAATAAATTTTGTGATACAGCACAAATTAATCAAATAAAATTTACTTGTGCAAGTCGGATTTAAGCCCGCGACCTCTGGATTGCTAGTCGAGAGCCTCACCCCTCGATCACGTAGGTCGTCAAATCTGATTTAAAAATTCCAAAATTTAAAAAATGCCTTGTAAAAAGATTCATATCGGCCCACTTATTCGCCCTTCGGTGGAAATAATTTTTGGTTTAATTTGATTTTTTTTAGATATCATACTTTGTAAGCATTAAAGAAATATTGAGTTTTTTAAACTCCCTAATCATCTTGAGCAACGTTTGATATTTTTGCATCAATTTTGGGTGCTTTTTAATTTATTAAGGTTTGAATTCTGCGTAAAAAATATTAGTTAATTTAATAAAAATTAAATACAGGTTACCTACGGAGTTAAGGGATAAAAAAAGGGGAAGGGGTTAGAGTGTGGGAATTTTATTGGAATTAGGGATTACAATGTCATTAGAAGGGGAAGACCGATAAGTGGGAAAATGTTCAAAAGAGGGTTTATAAAAAACTGTTGCTTATTTATTATATTTGCTTTGATGTTAGCATTTTTTCTTATTTCTAAAATGTCCAATATATCTGTGATGCCTTATAACCCGTATGAAGTATTTTTAGTCCTTAGTTTATGTCAAATGTATGATCATTTTTTAATAAATGATCTGCGAACTCAAATTCGCTATTACCATTTAAAGCCCTAAGTTGTTCTTTAACTCTTAACTCAAAATTTCTATTAGTTTTACCGATATAAAAACAATGACAATACTCAATTTAAATTTTTTGTTCTAATATCGCTATCTTTGTTGTTAAGGATTTATTTCTCTAATTTTGTCATAAATATACTTGCAGTGTATCGCCCGCCGAACAACAACAAGAATATATACTTGAAGGAACTAAAACAAATATTACAATTAACCTCATCTGATTCAAATTACTTGTACTGTGGTGACATTAACTTGAATTTATTGGATACCAAAAATAGTGTAATTACAGAATACCAAAATCTACTCAGTGAAAATGGCTTAGAAAATGTGATATTAGATGTGACCCGGGATGAAATTTTAAACGGTAAAAATGTTTATTCCTGTATCGACCATATTGCAATTCGTAACCGTAATAACACTGTATTTTCATGTATTGTGACTAACAAAATATCGGACCATTATATAACAGGAGTTGCGATAGGGAAAGAGGTGCTTACAAAGGATTTAAATAAAAAAAGGGAAATTATTGATAATAAATTGGTATATTCTAAATTAAAACTAGTAAAATGGGGTAAATTATTACAAACTGAATGTCCCTCAGAACTGTACTATAATTTAAAAAATATTTTTGATAATATCTATGAGTCCTCGAAAAAAGAAAAATCATTTAAAAATAATCATAGACACAACAACCAATGGGTTACTGAAGAAATTAAGAATATGATTAAAAAAAAGAGATTATCTTTACCGAAAATGCAAGAATGGCCCTAATAACCCTGTATTTCGTTTAGAATACACGCGATATAGAAACAAAACAAATAAACATATTAATTTTACTAAAAACACATTTCACAAAAACGTAATAAATGGTTTAAACGGCAACCCGAGGAAACTCTGGGACGAAATAAATAACCTAATAGGAAAACCTAAACAAAATCTAGATAAAATAATCCTTCAACATATGGGAGGTCAAGGAGACACAAAATTTTTATGCGATAAATTTGCTACAACATTCTTAAATGAAATAAAAGACATAAGACATAACTGTACTACAAAATTCCTAGATCATAACACGTATACAACTCCTGCTAGTATGTCAATGAGATTTAGACCTGTATCACAAAAAGATGTTAAAAAAATAATTAATGATATGGATGTTAAAAAATCAGAAGGCAATGATCAAATAAGAATTAAAGACTTGAAGTTATTTGCCGATAATATAATCCCAATATTGACTAAATTAATTAACCTCTGTGTAAGTAAAAGTATTATGCCTGACGAACTTAAAACATCCATTATCAGACCTATATATAAATCAGGAAACCACAAAGATTTCACAAACTATCGACCAATAGCGATTCTCTCATGTATTGATAAAATTATTGAAAGAGCTATCTTTAACCAAATACAACTTTTATAGAAAAAAATAAATTCATAAATCCCATACAATACGGATTTCAAAAAGAAAAAAGTACTACCCAATTACTATCTAAATTCACTGACCATATAAATTGTCATTTAAATGAAAAATATTATGTTGGTATAATTTTTATAGACTTTAAAAAGGCCTTTGACACATTGGACCACGAAACATTATTAAAGGCAATGGAGGAATGTGGTATTAGAGGTCCTTTAAAAAATTTTATTAAAAATTATCTATTAAATAGAAAAATTAAAGTTAAAATTGACGGAATTTTTAGTGATGAAATGTTAACAAATACCGGAGTAGCAACAGGGTCGATATCGGGACCTACATGTTATATAATGCAAGTAAACAGTCTACCAAACGTAATAAAACGTTGTAAATGCTACATGTTTGCAGACGATACTTGCATTATATGTGCTGACAAAGATCCACTAAAAATTGAGGAAATTTTACAAACAGACCTAAATAACATAATTAAATGGTCCCACGACAATGGCATTATTATTAACGCAAAAAAAAACAAATATATGCTTATACACTCACCATATGCAAATTGTCAGGAAAAGGAATTACATATAAAAAGTCATTCATATGATTGTTTGCACACAAAAAACCAATTCCAGCAGTGTAATTGCCTGAATATAGAAAAAGTGTACCAATATACATACCTTGGTCTTACAATAGATGTTAACTTTAACTGGTCAAATCATATTGAAAATGTATGTAATAGATTAAGATCCATATTAGGAAAATTTTACCACCTAAAAAATTTTGTTAATAAAAATATATTATACTGTATATACAACGCATTAGCAGAATCAATTATAGGATACGGAATAAATAGTTACGGATTAACGTACAAAACATACTTAAATAAAATAGAACAATTACAAATCCGTTTCCTAAAATTGATATCAGGCAAAAAAAAGGTCCAGTTATGTGAAGGTGATTATAAAAAAATATTCTCCTTGTGTAATGTCCTCGTTAATTGGTAAATTACCAATTAACTCTAGATGAATTCTGGAATACAGAATTCAAAAAACCTGTAAACCACAACTACCCTACTAGGCATAGAGAAGCACAAATGTTTATTGTCAATAAATCTCAAAATGTATATGGAGATAGAACAAAAAGTCATAAAATTCCGGAAATATTTAACGCATTACCTGAAAATATCAAAAATGAGACATCTTATTCAAAAATCAAAACAAAAGTTAAATCTTTCTACCTCCGAAGAACATGAAATCAAATAAAATAGTTCCTATCTATTTATTTTCTCACCGTATGTTTGTACTGTGTAAAATATTTTTACTACAACACAATTCATAAACATTAAAACATTATAATAATTAGTTTGTCGTAATAATTAGTATTTTAATATTTGCCTATTTTGAAGAAATAATTAAGTATTATATTTACTATGTAAAACTGAAAAGTATATTGTATTAAATAATTAGAAAAAAATGAGAGATTTCTTACAATCAAACTGATTGATCAGTTTCGTAAGATTTGTAAAATAAAATATTGTAAAATTAAAACTGAATAAACATATTTAAAAAAAAAAAAAAAAAAAATTATTCGTTTAAAATGCCGGTTGACTAGTACGGCAAATGTTATTTCTAATTGTTTTTCGGTATCGTTATCAACGAGTAGAATTCTACGCCATTGTTTCTTTATATCTTTATAAAAAGGTTAGATACACTGTGCGAAGAAATTCTATTCAATTTTTTATTCAGTATTTGATCTAATAATTGAAGGGGGTATTCTATTCTGGAAGCATGAATTGTAGGTGTTTTTTCAGGTGCAATAAAAAAATATATTTTTACCAACGATAAATAAATATTTTTGCCAAATATATTTTATCAAAGAATATATTAAACATTAAAGAATCCCTTGAAAAAGGATTTGAACGAAAAAATTCAAAATTCAAAAAGTTACAGGGTGTTGAAAAGGGGGGTCTCAAAAAAATAGCACGCCTTGGTTGACACGATTGCAACCCTCCCAGAAATCTAAAAAAAAAATAATAATAATTCTTAATTCAAACAAATGCGGCTATGGCCCGAACTAAGGAAAAGTAAAAAAAACTTTTTTTTCGCAAAATGGCGGCAGTCTGAAATAAAAAAAGTCGTTTTCGTACCAGTTTTTTTGACTTTCCAAATTTTTTAAATAAAGTAATTATTGAAATTTTGTTATAATTCTAGTTCCTGCCATAGAGTAAGGGGCCATCCATAAATTACGTCACACCTTCAGGGGGGGGGAGTAGAGAAGTGTGACAAGGGGTATGTGGAACTTGAGATATCGTGTCAACCGTCCCGAAAAAAGTGGTTTGGAGAAAAATGCATTTAAAATTTTGTTCTATTTAATTTTTGTTATTTGAATATTTAAACTTTAGAAATATGACGAAAAAAATATTGTTTTTTTTTTCTTCTAGACTAGAATACTGCCTTAATAGACTAACCATGATAAATTTTTATTTTTTTATGAGATTAAATTATATTCTGATGATGTGAACATTGTTCACGAAACATGTAGATTGTGTATTAATAAATAAAATGTTGTAAACTATGTACTTGTCTTTTTAATAAAATTAATACTTCTTTTTACAATGGTTTGCAAATTGCTGTCTGTTTAATAAACTGAACTATTAATGCCAATGCGGGTGAACACAATTTCGGGCTTGTCTCCAAAACTGAATATTTTGTAACACAATTTAGTTATCATTTTTACAAATCTTACGCCACCCGATTTTTTAACACTTTTTACGAACATTCCGATTCCATGCAGAAAAGTCACACAATGGACTGTGCCGCAAATTGTTGACCGGACTTTACTTTTCTTTCTGTGCGCTCTTAGGCGTTCAACACATGACTGATATCGTAGATTATTCAAAGCATTCTCGAATTCTCATGGTGCCAAAAATATGATCACGTGGTTTATCTCCTGAACGTTACCCTGATTTCAGGGTAACGTTCATTGTTAGGACAAGTCTATCTCTTCTTCATCGTCAGTGGTTACAACCCTGTAACACAAAATATTAATTTTGTAAATTATATTATTTTGTGCTAGCCTTGTTTTTCTTACGGTAAAAAGTACATCTAGGTTTTAATTTTATTTCAATGTTGTTTAAAATATTATCAAAAACAAACAAGAACACAATAACATGTCTGTATTTTTAAAGGAAAAGTAATTAATTCTCGTGCAGGCAAAATATTTTAATAAAAAATTGCCAATTTAATATCAAAATAAAATAAACGATACGTCGGAAAAGCACAGATGTAGGAATATCGGTGGTGTAATTTGGGAGTGTAATTTCTTCTTGTTTAAGGTAGAATTTTAAATATTTAGTTTGATTTTTAAGGTTCAATGGTTGAAAAATGTGAAAATTCTTGAGTTTGAAACGAAAGTTCTCAGGCTTATTT
The DNA here is from genome assembly GCA_936435175.1 of Glyphotaelius pellucidus. Lineage (NCBI taxonomy): Eukaryota > Metazoa > Arthropoda > Insecta > Trichoptera > Limnephilidae > Glyphotaelius > Glyphotaelius pellucidus. The sequence continues at coordinate 13,062,994 of OW386544.1, read as the reverse complement.
TATTTTATAAAATTAATTTTCTCATATTTTACATTGAAACGAAAATTTACTTCGAAATAGATCGGTACTATTAATTAACAATCATATGTAAGTTGACGGTCTCCGTGGTCGAGAGGTAGGCTCTCGATTAGCAATCCGACGATCGTGGGTACAAATTCCGGCGTCCGCAAGTAAATTTTATATGATTGATTTGTATTGTTTAACAATTTAATCATTAAAAATAATTTAAGGTATATTTACGGCACGATCCAGAGTGCAAGATACTCTCAATATCGCCCTGGTGTAAGACCATCATTCAGAATTGAAACGTTACTTGAGATGGCTTTAACTGTTTTTGATGACCAGATCTGATTGGACATGAACTCCCCCATCTTTTCTTTTTTCCCGTTATCCTTCCCTTACCCACTACCTTCCACTTCTCAACATACCCAATTGGGGATGCCTTAGACTTCTGTTTGGAATTCACATTAAAAAAAAAAACTTTCTTATATTTTAAAATAAGGAATTAAACAATTTGGTATGTTTTTAGGTTTTCACGGCCAAAAAGTATTTTTGTTATTGTTTTTGGGGTGTTATTCCGTGTTTCGCTACCTCCTTCTTTAGCCAACGTTTCGGACAGCGTTACAGTGTCCATCATCAGGGCAGATGAGTGAAAACAATAACAAAAAAAAAAAAAAAAAAATTAAACAATTTGTCCAAGGAAACGTCACTACCTCCATGATAATGCCTTTCACATTTTTTTAGGCAAGTAGATAACATAATAACTTGTCAAACTAAGTGCCTACCTGGTCTAAGTCTAAAAGTTATCTACCTGGTCAAAGTAAGGCTTGCTTGAATAAATTTACAGACAGACAAATTAGAACTTCGTTACCCTATCAATGATAACAAGATGGGTTATTTTTTTAAACCCAAATATATATTCTGATTTTTTCCACACGCAAATCAGAATGTTAATAATATTCCATGTTCAATTTAAAAAATTGTAATCAACTACCTGCTCCGTAAAACAGATATAAATGTCACGGCCCGCCCCTGTGTTGGACCTTGGTAGTAAAATAACACATCCTGCAGCACCACCGTACTGGAGAGAAAATCCCACGGGAGCCAATGTGAGGGCAAACAATTTGTGTTTGCTTTGAATTATTCTCCTTTATACTTGGGAGAAAGCTAATATCATGACTCTCGACAATGTTGGTGCACTAGACTAATTAATTATAGGTATACAAACGAATTATCAATGAAAACAAATAATTTTAGAATTTTTCATTAACCCTGCGTAGGGTTAATGAAAAAATATATAAATTTAATAACCTGAAGTCGTGTTTGTTTGGACTTTCTTTTTGGTTTTTTTTTTTATGATGAAAGTTTGAAAAAAGAATTGTCATTGAGATAAAAACGTTTCTTTTGACAAATTTTACTATTCTTTATTTCAAATTTTAAAAATGTTACATAGTGTATATGTTTTATATTTATGTAGATAGATAAAGACGTGCCTGCTTAAAATTATTTTGATTTCGGCGCAAATTTTGGTTCTTGATTCATTAAACAAGAGATAATTAGAAACGACCTTTTTGAACGCGAGGTCTCAATTCTTGACTTTTAAGTCTAAAAAATCTACGATTTGATTGAAGTCTAATCTAAGATTGAATTGAAATCGAAATCCTTGTGAAAAGGTTAATCCTAGTAAAAGTTTCCTCTAACATACCTGCGATGTCGTTGATCGTGATCTGAAAAAGCCAAGAGGAACGGTTGCGCAGCCTTTTCATATAAAAACTCAATTTTGAAATGTATTTTGTGGCCTACTGTAAAATAGGTAAAAATGACTTCCCGGGTACATGTATGTACTTTTCAATCAATTTTCATGAAACAATAATTGTTAAAAAGCATTTCTTTGTGTCAAAAAACGGCATTCGAAAATTGACTTGCGATCTTTTTACCTTTTCGTTCACCACTTTCTTAAAACCATCTACACATTTTTGTCTAACTTTATTAAACTTTTCATCATACTTGGAAAGCAGCTGAAACAAGATTATTTTTAGTTAAAAGTTGAATTAAAAATTATTTAAATTGGATCCTCGTGTGGTCCATGTCTTATAATTAAGGCACCAGCCCACTGTGACAAAAAAAGTGTTGTCATTTTTTTATTTAATTTTCTGAAAGATGCGTTGGTTATAAATGATATCTCAATTTTTTTTAAAGAAGTTCATAAAATTGACAGAGAAACGGCATTTTATGTGAAACTGAAACTACTTTTATCAACCTGGTTGACAGCATGTTAAAAAAACTACGCATCCGATTTACATGCATTAAGTCTTTCACTGTTCAAAAATTCAGTCTCTGTGACAAAACAAAGGGATTTTATTATAAAAGGCCCCCTTCTATTTTATTTTTATTTTATGAACGATGAAAATTTTCCAAAAAAAACCAAAATAAAATTCGCTGGTCCGCCAATTTTTTCTTTTATAGATATCAAAATTCCTTACGTGGTACCATAAACCTATATGTCTAGTTTCTAAATGTATTTTTATTTTATTTTTCAGATGAACGTAAACAGTATATAAATCGCTGTCAACCACCAAAAAGCAAATGTCCTGTTGAAAGCGGCATACACCGCAAACCAAACTTTAGATTCGTATACGAAAATGTGTATACAATCTTCTATATGTATAAATTGATTATAAGTTGTAATAAAAAAATTCCTTTCATCGTTTGCTTGAAAATAATTACGAAAAATACCGCCCGAAGAAAAAAAAATCTCTCCGGCGAACAAGATTTGTATGCCATACCATGTGTATTAAAAAAATTCTATCCAATCTGGCGTACATGAAGGTGAATGGAGTTTAGGATAATAAATAGATGGGAAAGAGTAAAGTTGGGAACAACCTGACTATTCAGATGTCGTCACCAAATACGGCTAAGCCATTTCAAGCAACATACGTATACAATAGGGCAACGCATGCTTTCCTCTAAAAACCCTAACATGAAATAACGAACCTTAAAATAACGAAGGCATAAATTAGTTACTTCAGTCTGTACCAACTCCCTTCTCATCGAGCCAAGTAATCTGATTCCTCCACCAATTATTAACTCGATAACAGCCCCATTAAACGTTCCTGTATTTCGTCAATTAATTTCCTCGTGCGTTAGATATTAGACAACCCTATTAGGAAGTATTAATAATGGAAAGGCTTTATAACTTCGGCCGTAATCCAATTTGTGCCGTGTTTACTCTTCTGCTTGCCTCTGGATGCAGTAGACCCTACGTAGTGGGATCTAGACATGGAATATATTTATGTTATACATATGTTGTTTTATATTAGGCAAGTCGTGAACTTTTTTCGCTGCGTAGCCACTTTCCATCGGTGTTATATTACAGGGGAATTAAAGGAACGCGGAAGGAGCCTTTTTTGTTCATAATTATGTTTTTAATTGGTTTAATGCCTAATTTGATCTTACGTAAATGTGTCGCCAGGAACTTCAATTTCCAGCCTGATAAAACCCTTAAAGCACGTATAACGATTTAATTTACATTTTAGCAAAAACAAAACATATCTTTATAGGCCTATATATAAAAAAATCATATTGTCTGAAGCATGACAGCTGATCCCCGTTAATTATATAAAATAATGTATGTTTGCTTGCTTGCTTGCTTGCTTGTTTGGTCGTTTGTTTGTTAGTTTGTTTGTTCCTTGTGCGTTACTAAACCATTCATCCGATTGCGATGAAACTTTGGGGATTTGATGTGCGCATGCCCGCAACGGTTTCTATATATAATAGAGAGCTCTGGCGTCAAGAAATTATTTCACACACCATTCATCAGATTGCGATGAAACTTTGGTGAGTTGAGGAGCGCATGCCAGCGAAGGGGTTTATATAAACTGGTGAACTCTGCTGTTAAGAAATTTGAATGAAAAATATACAAGAGGTGGCGCGTGAATAGTTTGAAGAATGTGTGTATTTCATGTAGTTTAGTGGCAGGGAAGGAAGGTGGGAGGGGGTTCGGAATCCGAAAGCGGCTGAGGGGGATGAGTTCGAGGGAGGGGGGGTTCGAGGGAGAGAATGCAAGGAAAGTGGAGGGGGTGCGTGCAGGAGGGAAAAGGGACGTGGGAGTAGAAGGAGAGGTGGAAGAGGAACGTGTACGAAATGGGAAAGGACATGCGGGAAGAAACACTTTCTTGCAACGCATGTCGGGAACTCGCTAGTTAAATTATATTTATGAATTTCATATCTCAAAATATTGTGTTCTCAATTTTCATAAGTATCTTAAAAACAATTAGAGGTTTTCAGATCTGTGACCCCATTTAACAATAGATTTCCGGAAATCCTTGGAATCCCGCTGGATAATTACACTTATTATGGTGCCAGTACTTACGAAATTCACCATCTCTATTGTATGATTTTTAATACAAGGAGATTTGCCGCGGTGAAAAAGGGAATTTTTTTCAGAAACAAATTTGCCCAATAGCTTAAAACGAAACTAATGAATACGACGTGAAGTTTTTAATGAACTTCTTTCTAATAAAGAACCGATTAGAGAGTTTATTATGAAGTGCTTCAGCGGCAGGTACCGCAGGCTGTGGTTAATGGGAGTATGAAATTAATGTTCATTGTTTCTTAAATTAGCTTAGGTATAATTTAATTTTCAAGCAGTACCAAGATTTATGACAATAACAATAAATATTCATAAATTTTATTTATCGCCGTCAGTAGCGTAAAACTGACTACAAACTGACTGCTGCCGCGCAGCGCCGTGTACAAACGCTAGCAAAATACTACAATACACACTGCAGGGGGGTACTCTCGAGCGGCGCGCATGCTACGCGCATGAGGCTTGAGTAGCTTGTAAGTAGCGTCATTACGGAGGCACTAAATACGTTGTAGAAGCTTACTTTTTTTCGGTACCTACTAAAAAAAAAATTTTTTTGCCCCACCCTAAATCAAAACCTGCCTACGCCCATGGGCGGTACCCATTCCCGCCTCCCAAATTAATGATGTAAAGGTAATGAACAAGATTAAGAAAAGGGCGCTAGGATAGGATGAACACAGAAAGGAGTGCTAGGAGAAGAATAATGATAATTTTTGTTTTCTTATTTATTTCATAAACCTCCTAAAAAAAGGTTAAACTTGACATTTATTTATTTCTCACACGCATTCTGAAGTTTTCCTGTTTATTGGCAACGATATTGAGCACTTTTGTAAAGCTGTATTTTAACACGCGGTTGGTGGACCTGAAACTAAACATAATATTATGGTTACCTTTTTTATGTGTTTTGACCTCGATCTTCAAAAAAGTAGTGTTTATATTTATAATGCTGCTTTTCTAAATGAGTTGAGGTAAAAATACTCGTTTACAAATGTTTTGAATTATTCAGGATTTATTAAATAAAATTCAACCTACTTGTGAAATTAAATAATATCAAGTTGGTTTGATATATTTTTCCAAGCGACAAATTTGAATTTATGATAAAAATATTCCAACGTTTTAAGCTTACCTAAAAGCTGCTTTCAGTTTTACGCAGAGTTTAATTATTACAAGGAACAAGTCGTTATTTTTTATCTAATTTTCGAAGTAACTAATTTGCGGTAATTCCACAAGCCTCGTTCACTTCACTAAAAATATCGAAAAAAATTCTAATGCGGTTATTACCAAGTGATTTTACTAAACGGCTTATAACAAAAATGTAATGACCGTGTGACTGTCGTTTAGTATAAAAGAAACGGCACAAAAGAAAGAGAAGAAAGGACTATAAAAGGTTGTTAACGGTTGTCCAGTGTCTCTTCTCTATCGCAGGTTATCCGAAATAACACATTGTGTTAACTGCAGTGTATTAATTTTTATATCGTTCTCCCAAATCATAATATATTAATGTTATCAAGACAACCACTTCGGCTTTGTTTGCAATCCCACAACCCGCAATCCCACAACCCGCAATCCTGCGGGATTAAAGCAATATTTGATCACGTGGATTAGCGGGAAAAATACTAAATTTACACAAGTAACACGTGTAGTATAAAGTAGTAGTTTATTAGTAGTAATAATTAAGTAGTAGTAATAGTAAAATAATAATATTCATTATTTAGTGGTCAATTTGGGACGGATAATTAATTACTAGATCTTCAAAAAGGATCCGTCGTGTTGCGGTCGAGAGGACCGCCCCAAAGTTTTCGGCTGTTCCACAAATAATGGCTGGCTTTCTTTTCAATTCTGCTGATTTGAATCCGTGCAGGATCAACAATTGTTGCATTCCAAAATATTGCAGGGCTCGCAATATAACCAATGCCCAAATGTCAATGGACAAGCACTGGAGGTGCCACACACCGAGACCATAAATAAAGTATGTATAAGAGGGTGCACCCCTTGTTACAAATACTTTTATCTAACATCGGAATTGATTTTGAAGAAAGTTATCAGAGAGAGACATCTTCAGTTAGCACACACCTTCTTGATAACAGCCCCACTAACTGGTGCGGAAGCAGAGAAAGCGTTTTCAATGTATTTTTCACCTATCAAGGATGATTGATCTCTGATAACTATGAATGAAATGTTGGCATTACTTCAATAAAAATCCTGGAAATCCGGCGAGATCCCGCAAGATTTCTACATTCTATCCTGCAATCCCGCGGGATTTGTAAAACGTGTGGGATTTTAAAACCCACCCACGTAGTGCTATATCGATAACCGAATATCAATGTCCTTTTCTGTAAGATGTGTAATATAAATAGATTTAAAAAGAGCTTTTTGTTTAAAAGTTCACCATAGACGCTTCTATATAATTTGAAATAGGTACTTCTATAAAACGGAAAACTGTCAAACACCCGGTAGAGGTTTTCCAATTTTTTAAATATATATTTTTTTAATAAACATAAAAATACGAACAAAGGGGAAGTGATGTTAATCTTCATAATACTTTCACAAGTAAATATGCTTTTTAATTTCATATATCTGTCAAAAAAAATTGTAATCTCTTAATATTTTTTTGAAAACATTTATTTATTTATTTATTTATTTATTTATTTCTATACATTACAGTATTTACCTTTATAATTTTATTATGTTGGGTGTAAGGTAGGTTTGTGAAGGTGAAACTGTGGGTAGGTATTGTTGTATGTTTCGTGAACACCTCACTAGGAGAACCTGTGCTGAGGTGTTTACGTGTTTATTTATGTTTATGTGTGACAAGTATTTATGTGTTTTATTTATTTATTTATTTGTTTAATATGTTTTTATTGTTTTCGTTTGAACGAGTAATATTACAGTCCGAAAGAATCTTCCACCTGCTTTCAAAATCAGTATTTCGTTTTGGGCTAAGTTCAAACACAGCGAATCTATTTGAAATTGATTGTGTCAAGCGGGAATATTTTATGACCTGATATTATTTTTTCGTCTGGACCCGAGGGCGAACGGACGCGGACGTGATACCTACGTTATATTGTGATATTAGAGCTGCGCGGCTGCTAGCTGCTGCGCGTCCTATTTTCATTATAATTTTTCATAATTTTTGAAGTAATTGTGAAATTAATTAAAAAATAATCTTGCCATTGTGATAATTAAATATGAAATAAAACGTTTTAAAAAAGTGTTTTTATGGAAAAAAATATAATTTATATACCGCAAACTGATGCTCAATCAATCGTTTTTTGTATAATATAAATTTGCAAACATCAAAATGAGTTTTAAATCATTTTTTTCGTTATATTTTTATCTTATTATTTATATTTTTAGATCACTATAATGAACACTATGGTTTTTGACAAATTTGAATATTTTGGCCTCAATTCCAAATTTAAGTTTTGTATGAAAAAGGGCAGCCGTTTCTTTTAATTAAAAAGGTTAATTTTTTTATTCATCCTTAAAAAGGTTGAATTTTAATATACAAGTCGGAGCACGATTTTAATTATTCTTTTCTTTGTAATTTCAAAATCCTTCCGTTTCGTATTTGGCAAGCTTTTGTCTTTCCATATTTTGTGCATGTCCAAATCATCACAGCATCCCTTTCTTAATATTCTTCACATTGTTTACATCTGTGCTGTGCAAAGCGGTACATTTTAGTGTTGTGCAAATCGGTAGTGTGTGTTTTTGTTTTTAAATCTACTTCGTTGTGTATTTAGCACGTACAAATTACGTATTAAAAACCCACGTTTTATCATTTTTTTGTTATATTTTATGTAATCTGCAGTTCGTAAACTGACTTTTTCTGTCTTTTATTGAAAAGCGTTATACTTCACTTTTACACCTAGGTACATGGGCTTAGGCCTAGTGAGGCAAGGCGGGACGTTTACTCCACCCTGGCTGGCCGATGCGTGACCTCTGGGATTGTCGACCGAGTCACGTTTTTAAATTTACAGCACTTCATAGGATCGTTGTTCCTTCTTTCGTTCATATCCTTTGTATTCATAGAGCCTAAAGCTTGCATATGTTGTAAAAGCCTAATTTTTTCGGTACCTACCCCAGATTTTTATTTTTTGCCCCACCTAAATCAAAACCTGGCTACGCCCATGCCCAGGTATCATGTGTAATATTCATTTATGTTATTTTTATTTTCTTGTTATTTTTTTTTAATTACTTTAATTTAATTAAATTTAACTTTAATTTTTATACCCTGAAGATGCTTATGTAAAGCGAAACCGGTCGGTAGTGGAAAAATTAAATAAATCGTGGTTATAATATGTTATTTTTGTTTTCTAACTAATAATGTTTTTAACACCTGTGTACGAAAATGTAAAAATATGTAAAAGCCCTTAAGGGTGTTATTGATTAATAAATAAATAAATAAAAATATGCCTTTTAATCCATCAAGCTTTTCAATTGCTATTATTGTTAAAAAAATTGTATAACTTATATATTGATTAATTTTTTACAGGAATCGAACCCAAAACTTCATCCATCAACAGAATCTACTTATTAAAAATTAAAAGCTGTGAGGTGAGTTCAACTTTTATGTTCAGTAAATACCCACTAAAATATTTTATTTTCAAATTTGAAAATTCATTTGATGGTGTGAATGATAAATTAGGCAGATGGGTAATCCAATAATCATTATACATCTGCCCTGATTATGGACCCTGTAAGGTTAAATAAAGAGTTAGCGCAACACGGCGTAATACCCCAAAAGTAAATAACTATAATTCTTTTTACTGTGGAAATTCACATCGTTACTAACAGTGTTCATTTGTAAGGTTCTATTCGCCTCTTTAATTTGTCAAGAAAAAACATATAATTATTGTATTGTAAAGAAAATTGCTTTTATTTGTTTTTGATAGGCAATAATCCTGCGGAAAATATTTAATTAATACTTTCAGCTTCACAAACCCTACAATTATTATAACACCAGTAATTTTTCACACGTTTGTGATAGTTATATTATAACCTTTTCACTTTTTTTATTTTTTAAGTTTGTTTATCAGTTCTGGCCAAAGGTGTACAATCCCACAAAGGTGTACAATCCCACAAAGGTGTACAATCCCACTGTGTCACTTCATTTGGATAGGGTTCTAACTTCACTTCACCTTGTTCTGAGATATGAGGTGTCAAAGTTTGCAAAATTTCTCATTATCTATTTGCCAATTTCCAATTTTGAAGTTGAATCTTTAAAATCTTTTAATTGAACATATTTGAAAGGAAAGTATTTAAATATGACGTATTCTTACCCTTTTAGAACGTACCTAAACAAGTAAATAGAACCATGTGCAACCTGCTAAGGCATAATAATTCATTGCAGAAGGTTCTAATTACATTTCCCTAATGAAATTCCAATCTAGGCCACGTCCTATTTGAATATTTTTCATTAAAACGTAATTAACTAAAATACTTTAATTAAAATTATTGAATATTTTACGAAAAATTGTTTTTGGAAACTTAGAAAATGGTTAGGCGTATTTAGAACCCTATCCACGTGAAGTGACGAAACATATGGCTCGTATTTACGATCAACTGTCAGATAAAAACAAAATAGATAGTGTAATTGATGTTAGAACCTTGTAAAATAAATTACGTAAAATTCTTAATGTTAATATTTCTATTTTTGAAACTGATAATTCATGGTGGAATTCCATTATGCTATATTATAGTAAAAACAAGTATAAAACTTTTTTCCACTTTAATTTTATTGACCGTAACAGGTTTCAGCTCGCTAAAACCATCTTCAGACTGGTAAAAATTATTCTTAGTCTACGGTTTATATACACAACATATGATGGAGGGGAGGCGGGGTGGTCCAAAGGATCTTAATCGATTAAATTAATTACATTTGTTACTAAGTCGTTTTAGACTGTCGAATTTCTAAATATTTTGGTAATTCCAGTGGGCTAATTACCTTGGGTTTCTCACTTCAACATTGTTCTGGGAAAAACCTTACAAGTTATATGAATTATAATGTTTATAAACCGTAGACTAAGAATGATTTGAAACAGTCTGAAGATGGCTCTAGCAAGCTGAAACCGGTTACGGTCAATAAACTTAAAGTGGAAAAAAGTTTTATATTTGTTTTTATTATAATATATTCTTAATGTTAGAACTTTGTTATACATATATCTTCGAAAATACAACACAGGTGGTTCTGAAAATTATTTTGGGTATAGAAAAGAGCAAAAGAAATGCTTCGGCATTCAAAGATCATTTTTGATAAAAAAAATGTCTGTTAGAAGGTGACGACTGGCCGTTAGACAGAACACAAATTATTTGAAACATGTCAGACACCACGGCTTGCATCAACAACCAAGGCAAATCAAGGCATCGGCGATTTTATTAAAACCTCTGTATTCCCAATGGTACGACGATGATTATCTGATGCCTTTTATTTAAAACCAAATATTGTTATTTTTAATTCTGTGTAAACTGCTTACAACCGCACTGCCTGCTCCAACCACCGGAGTTCCTACTGATACAGGCACAGTACATCACCAATGTAATTTAATTAATAAAGATGAATGCATAAAAAAATCAGTGTGTGCATTCACACGCGGTAGAAGTAAAACCTTCACACACACAATCTCAACCAATTCAAGGAGCCTTGAAAAGTGAGCTCATAATCAAAGTGGCAAATTCGGACATAGCGCGATGCTTGATTGTTACTGTGCGTAGGCAAGGTTTCGTTCTATCTCATTCTCTCGAAGGCTAAATACTATAAATAAATTTGTTTATCTCTTTTTAATGTCGCTTTTTCTTTTCATCTAGTTTCTAATCACAACGGTGCTAAAGAAGTTTTCACTTCAAAAATATGTTTTTTTTAAAGTTCTCTCACTTTTGTTATATTTGTGTGAGTCGACGTTTGATTTAAAAGTGTAAATATTATAAAACCACGCATGAACACGTTTTATTTGTTTTCCGGAAAAAACTGAGCCTTCCCATGAAAAAAACTACCCTATTTTCAAAATGTTTTTAATCGAATTAATTAAATGTGGTTAAAATCCGATTCATGTTTTCTGAAGTGGCATTAAAATATTGTTTGAACCGCTGACTAGGCATGATCGTTATTTGTTTCAATTGCCCAATGAAATAGTTATTCATTATCAATTATATGGATGTTTGGAAATTGCTCAAATAAATTGATTTAACCAACCATAAAATATATTATAATTAGTGGATTCAGCGAGGTGGAAGACTGGACAAGTTAACAAAATAATTCCGTGGATTAATTTTAAAATAATATAAATTTTAAAAGAATCGTTTCAATGTAAAACCAACTTAGCCCCACTTGAAATAGTACATAGAAGACTTATCAAAATTATACTAAAAAAACCTTTAGACTATTCAACTCAAAAAATATTCGAAGAATTCAAAGTTTTACAAATAAACAGAATCTATCAAAAAAATGCATTACTCCAAATCCATAAAGACAAACTAACAATAAATTCATTTAGCACCAGGCCGAGAACAACAGGACAAATAATAATCCCTAAACTTAATACTACAACGGCCCAACACCACTACACATACTCAGCCATAAAATGCTTTAACGAACTCCCTAAAGATATTCAATCCGAAAAAAATTATAAAATTTTTAAGAAAAAAATTAAAATACATTTCACCAGTAGGTAATTTCATGTTTGTGTTATATTACGCCCACTTATATTTTTAATGTGTACACAGGTTTTATATTTTATAATTTAATTTAAAAAAAAAAAAGTTTCTTCCTGAAATAGTGCACAGGTATATAATTTTACATACATGTTGTTTTTATTTTATTTTTTCATAAATACGCTCATGGTAGCATCAATTAAACATACATCAAAATATCAATTGTGTTAGTACTCCCTCCCTAAACACGAGAAATTCTCAATTAGAGAGGTATTATTACCACCATTAAAAAATATTTGCATTACATGTACATAATTAAAAAAATAATTGTACTTATACCTAACTTTGTAAAATTGTAAAAATGGAATAAATAAATAAATAAAAAAAAAAAAAAAAAAAAAAAAATTTACCCAGTTTATACAGGTAGTAAAAAGTATTGATATTATACAGGGTGCGGCAGCATAACTTCCCTTTTTTAAATGCGCGCCATTCAGTCTGTTGATGTCGTAGCGGAGCGCTGGTGATCAAGTTCGAGAGGCGGAACTATAAAGTTTTGTCCCCACATAGTTTAGTCGCCATCATGCGTTGGAACAGTGAGGAGAGTGCGTTTGCCGTTGAGACCTAAATGAATTGCACCTATGTTTTTTTTTTAATTTTCTCTACAATTCAATATAGAATATTTTAGATGGATTTTTTTGCACCTGAATTTTTGATCTTTTTAAACATGCATAATTATGATTTTAAACTTAACATCAATTCCAAACAAATGTTTTTACAATTAATAATGAACCTACCATTAATGAACAGACGTTCTCCCTGTGGTTCCGTTCCTGTTGTCCAATTCCTATCTCGTCTCCATTTTTACTCAAAAGTTCATGCTCACAGTACAAAAGTCAATGTTCAAAGTTCAAAGCTCAATGCTTAAAATTAAATTTTTAAAATAGCCCACAAAGCCATTAATGCCATCAATTGGAAAACAAAAACCGTCCATTTTTATCCGCTCTAGAAATCCAGACAGAGAGGAAAATATTGGAATCTATTTATTTTAAAATATACGTGCGGTACGAAATGGTTTTATTTATAAAACACATGTGACATCATTGTGACTTTTACATAAAGTAGATATATTAAATCACCTTACTAAGCGGCTGCCTGTTTTATGGTGACCAATGACCTGAAGATGTATGCCAGTTTCCGTGTACACAACATTTATTACGTGATCTTCCCACCGTAGTTTATTGTCAATTATTACACCCAAATATTTAACGGAATCTACTCGTTTCAGTGGATTACATAGACAACTAGATATATCTCTACAAGAATGTATTTTTAGTGTATGATTGATCAAAGGCTGACTCGGAATATTAAGACTAAATGTTAGATATTTCGTTTTAGTTATGTTTAACGTGAGCAGATCATCATCTCACCACTGTTTAATAATTTTCAATATTAGATCCGCTCTATGGAATGTTTCTTCCCATGTCTTACTTTTAAGTACTAGAGCAGTATCATCGGCGAATGTGATAATGTTGCCATCAATAGATAGTTTACATAAGTCATTGACATAAATGAGAAAAAAATGGACCAAGTACACTGCCCTGTGGCACACCAAAATTAATGCTGGTTTGATAGGATGAGTTATGTGATGGAAGCTTAACACATTGATTTCTGTCTATGAGATATTATTTGAACCAATCAAATGCCTTATTCTTTATTCCGATTTTTCGGAGCTCAGCCAGAAGGATTTGATGAGATACTGTATCAAATGCCTTAGCTAAATCCAGAAATATTGCCAAACATTTATCACCTTTATCTAGGGCTTGTGTTATATGTGATGTTAGTTCTAAAATAGCTGAATCTGTATTAAGCCCTTCTCTGAAGTCATACTGGTTTGACGAGAGAATGTTGTATTTTGTAAGGTGGTCGATAAGTCTTTTTTTTACTATTTTTTCAATAATTTTTTATAGTAATGATAATATAGAAATATGTCTGTAGTTTGTTATATCAGTAGAAGTTCCGGTCTTAAAAATTGGTTAAACTAGAGCAAGTTTGAGTTTGTTTGGGAATATACCTTTAATGAAGTTTAAGTTTAAAGCTCAACGCTCAAACTTGAGCGCAACTCGAGGTCAAAGCCATTGCTCAAAACAAAAAGCTTTAATCTCAAATCTTAAGAATCAATTAAAGGTAATAGAAGAAAAGCACAAAGCTCAAAGCTGAGGTCAAAGCTCTAAGTTCAAATCAAACCCCTTAATTTGTTCGATTAATTTGATCAAAGATTGATCATAAGACTAACTAATTTTGAATTATTTATCCAACAAATTACCTTGTTTTTGGCCACTTTTGTTTAAAATAATCTTAATAATAAAGTACAGTACGAATTATTCAATTTGTGTAAAAATAGGGCTTTATTTGGTTGCCTTATTTTGAGAACATAAAAACATAAAAATATAAAAAGGTTTTGAAAAAACAGTAAGCATAACTCAAATTGAAATGACAGGCGAACACTTATCACTTTCCAGCTTGTGAGAGACATTATTCTCAACTTATGAGAGATTTCCACCGGGTGGCTCACTTACATTATTCTTGTCACGCCGCGTTAGTATCGCGTTAGTATGCCATTCGCGTTAAATTAAACGCACTTCGTAAAAAGGGGTCGGGGCCCCGTAGCTGTAAATCAACGGTTGGATTGTTCGTGCCATTGCACGCTTACAAATCAAAACGCCAAATACATCGATTTAGAAAATGGCAGATTGGCCTAATAAGCGCCAATAAACACGTGGAAATTAATGGAAGTATTTTGAACACTGAACAGAATTTCTCAGGTTTTCAAATAATATGAGACATTCTGACGTCTTCCGTCTCTGACAGGGCATACCAATGTTAATAATTACCAATAAGATTTGTATATATATATATATATAGATGTATATATATATAGGTAGGTATATAAGATTTGGGAGTGTACTGCCGCCCCGGGGATTTGGATAAACAATACCTCTGCTATAGGCAAAGATATTTAAATATAAGAGATGTGCTATCGGCAGTTTTTATTGGGTGGGACTGTGCTTCCTGGTATCGCCAATATTGTTAACCAATACTTCTAAAAAAAAACAACTAAATTCCGTATTCAAACTAGGACCATTAGATCGTAGTCCACCGTCTAATGTAGTCTACAGTCGGGCGGCCAACATAGCATATCTCTTGTATTTCAATATTTTAGGGCACCCTTAGTGGTTCGCTACATTTGGTGATGCCGGTTTGGGGAAACCCTTTGAAGAAATTTTTTGAGGAATGCTGAATCCCAGCTGGATTCTCTCGACCCATCGTCTTACATTGCAGCGGAGGGCTGGATCACACGTCCGTCACTCCTGAACACACTGACGCCTAAATTCCTACCCACCCCTCATACCTCTTTTTTCCCGAAATATCCTATTCATTTCCTTTTAAAAAAAAACCTCCACACAGGATCCCTAAGATGGCATAGGCCTTCAGGAAAATTACTTCCTCAGGACCTCCTGTGGAGAGCTAATGTAAAAAGCGAACGCATTTTAATGCACAAACATTAATAATTAGGAATTTCGTAATAAATATTAGTTAATACTTAATATTTACCGGGTTCATGGGATGAGGTTTGTCTAGGTCTTGCTGGCGTATGACCAGGACATACTGAACCCCAGATTCCTACCCACCCCTTAAACCCTTTTCTTTCCCAGAATTCTCCTCTCCTTCCTTTCCTTAAAAAAACCCTCCACACAGCATCTCCAAAGATGACATAGGCCCTGAGGGCAATTAATTATCCTCAGGGCCTCCTGTGTGGAGTTTATGTAAAAAAAAAAATTTCATTATTTATTTATTTATTTATTTATTAAAAGAAGTTTATACAATGAACAAAAAAAATTGTGTTAATTCATCCGCCATGCTAGGGATGTCCCTGTGTTATGGTGGATGAAATAATCAGAGTCTCGATAAATCTAAAAACTCGAACACAAATAACCTTCAAACAGGATATTAGTGAGGGAGAAGCAAGAAAATGATTACGTACTTTTTCTTTGGGGCGAAACAGACCTGCGTACATTGTGCGTCTCATCGTTTGTCACATTATTAGTGTGCAAGAAAGGGCTGCAGCATTATTGTGATAAGGAACGTGAGTTTATTGCCTTTTTTGGGCCGTAGCCATGCCATAATACCGTGGAAATTATGAAAACGCCCATTGAGTGCTTTTATAATTCCCACGGTCATGGCACGGCACGACACAAAAAAGCATAAACATATGTTCTTTATCCCGATACTGCTGAATCTTTTTCTCACATACTAAATGATAGTGAGATAAATGATGTACCTACGTATGTATGCTCCCTCCAAAGGAAAAAAAAAACATTTTCTTTCATCTGCGCCACAAGTATTAAAGAAATGAGATGCCGGGTGTAGATGCAGTCGCCGTGCCGTTGCCGTGAGAAATATAAAAGCAGCCAATCAGATTTTCAAAAAATGCTACAAAATTTCCAAATTTCACAATGATCGATGAATTTAATTTCATTTGAAGGATGAGATCTAATATATTATTATGCCCTTGAGGTGATTGAGCGCCCTTAAGGTGATTTTTCACGAAAATGGCGCTATATAAATCAGCCAAATATAATATTATAATAATAATAATATAAAACGTTTTACAGTTTAATTTTGTTGACCGTAACCGGTTTCAGCTCGCCAAAGCCATCTTCAGACTGGTACAAATTATTCTTAGTCTACGGTTTATATACATAACATATGAGGAAGGGGAAGCGTGGGGTCTAAAGGATTTTAATCAATTACATTAACTACATTTGTTATTAAATCGTTTTAGACTGTCGAATTTGTAAATATTTTGGTAATTCCAGTAGGCTAATTAACCATGGGTTTGTAGCTCACTTCGATATTGTTCAGGGAAAAACCTTACAAGTAATATGAATTATTAATGACCTAATTTTATTGTCAAATCGTTATTATATTTATGATGCATGGGATTTTTTGTATTGCTTTTTGAATGGATACATGTTTACATTGGAGTAGGAATGGTCATTATATTAATTAAATACATATTTTAATTTCGAAGTTATTATGAAAATTACAATGGATGAGATCTTATCTAGTTCTTTCTCTATCAATGATAAACAAATAACTTTCACGAAATATGTTTATGGGTCCGTTAACCCTTTTTTTGCTGTGATTTAAACAAGAAAATTAATGGATTCCGTCTAAAGCTACCTAATATTCGAGTAGTGAGAATTTCCCTTCACCGTCGAAATTAATCTTGACGATACACACGTCATGCGTGTCATAAAGCCATTTACGTTTGATTGCAATAGGGCCATTATGACAACGATGTTAATTATGTAGGTCTATAAATCTTACAAAAAATATTCATTACAATTCACAGATAATAGAAACAAGTGAGATGGACTATGAACCATTATAAAACCGCACGCACAAAGGTCTCACCAACATCGTTCGTTCGTATTACTCAACAATTACATTAATGCAAAGTGGTGCCGCACGTCTCTATCTACGCAACAATCGCAAAACTATCGTTAGTTTTATTGTATATAACAAATTAAGGACTGGTTGTATCACAGAATTTAAACATCATCATCATCTTCATCCCCTTATCCTGTTCGGGTCGGGGACCCATTGCATCGACAAGGCTCCTCCATACGTCCCTGTCTTGTGCTGACTGTTCGGCCTCCGTCCATGGCAGTCCCTTCCTCTCCTCACACAGTTCCTGGAGTTGCCTCGCCCAGCTGTGTCTGGGGCGGCCCTGGAATCGCACTTAGTATCTTCCCAGGAATTCGGTCATCAAGCATTCTTAGTACATGCCCAAGCCACCTCAGTTGCGATTTTTCTATGAAGAGTAGCAGTGGTTCAATGATTAGATCGTCTCGGATCGTCGGATCGTTGAGTCGAATTTAAACAATTCATCCAATTCCAAAGTTAATATTCAAGTTCCGCGAAAGTCTTATTATTATTTTTATTTTTTATCCAAGTACTGTGATACAACTGGTCCAACATGACAAGAAAATTGATGAATTGTTCAAATTCTAACCTAAATTTTAACCAGAAATTTGATTAATTGTTCCGATTCTATGCAGAAACCTTCCTACGTTCTTTAGATTTTGATTAGAAAACATTTTAATATTTGTGTCTGAACCAAAATTGTATAAACCAAATTGTATATAACCAAAATTGTATAAAACGTGCAATTCGGTATTTTTTGCTTAAATTAAAACCGGTGGCCGGTAATAAGTGTGTATTTTTCGTAATAAAATTCATAGTCTACATATTTTTTTTACACGAATCTAAAGTATGGTTTACGGTGTACACCGCTTTCAACAGGACACTTGCTTGTCGGTGGTTGACAGCGATTAAGCTAGAACCTATTGTATGGCTTAATACCTATTGTATGGTTCATCAGAAAAAGAGAATAAAAATATATTAAGAAATCAGATATATAAGTTTATGGCACCACGTAGGGGAATGTTGATACCTAGAAAGAAAGAAAAGTGGCGGACCAGCGAATTTTTTTTCCGGTTTTTTTTTTGGAAAATTTTCTTTGTTAAAAAAAAATGGAAGCGGGCTCTTCATAAAAAATGCCATAGAGACTGAATTTTTGAACAGTTAAAGACTTGGTGCAAGTAAATCGGATGTATAGTTTTTTTAATTTGCTGACAACCAGGTTAAAAAAGTAGTTTTGAGAAAAACGCATGCAAGGTTTTGCTGAAAGATAATTAAACATACAAACTGTTTGAAATGGTTTCACATTAAATGCTATATCTCTGTCAATTTTATAAATTTCTTTAAAACATTCAGTGATAGCATTCTTAACAAATACATCTTTCAGAAAATGAAATTTAAAAAAATTACAAAAACAATTTTTTTCTTAAGAGGAACGTTTGTGCGAACATATTTCATACAAATTTTATATATGGATTTGATTCGAAAAGACCCAAACAAACTGAATAATATAGTTTAATAAAAAAATATGGCAAATATCTAGTAACGATATGGGTGTTTTATTATTTGTATTTTAAATTATGACGTAAAGGTCATTAAAGAATTCCATTTTTCAAGATTTAAGAAGCAAATTTGGCGTTTTTTGAGTTTGTATTAAATGCATGATATCAAATAACTGTAATTACTAAAAAAATATCTTGCCCTACGTACTGTGTTAATTGTTAAAAGAATTATATATAATTTTTTTTTTATTTCTAGGTTTTTACAATTTTATTTTTATACGACAATTTTGTGTTCCAACGCAAACAGTCGTTTGTAATTTAAATTTGGGCAAATGCTTTTTTAACAATTTTTTTTTTATTTTTTTTATTTCATCACATTTTTATAGTCTTCATTGTCATATATATACTCAGTAATAATTGCCAACGTTGTCTCGTAAATCATGAAAAATCTAAATTCTTTAATGGCCTACATTTTATTGATTAAATTAAAAAAAAGAAAGTAGTACATTATTTGTCCTAGATTTTCGCTCTTCGTTTTTAATAAAAAAATATCATTTTTCGGTTTTGTTGGATATTTTGGCCTTAAATCTAAATTTAAGTTTCATATGAAAAAGGCCGCGCAGACCAATTTCTGCGATATTTGTGACCAACCGTGATTACGCCCGATTCCGAATGTTGCACGTTGAGGTGGATCGCATTGCATCATGATACGTTTTTCAGTAGTTTTTGGATAGGACTATAATATATATATTATAACCGCTGCTTTAAAAAATTGTGTGTTACATTCCTCAATTTATTTTTCAACGAATAAAATACTATTCTCCCTTCAAAATGTAATTAAATAATTAAACATAATTTTAAGAGCAAGCCATAAGCCAAAAATATGTACATTCTTAGTATCTTAGTATCCTTGTATCATCACGAATGCATGTAATAAGCATAAAAATCGCTTGATAAATGGAGTCTAAAAACGTTCGATTTTAGCTCAAAAGCGTTTTTATTTATTTTAGGAATAATTTCAAAATAACGAAAAAAAAGCTTTCACGGGAAACTTTTACAAATAATCTAAGCCATAATAATATAATTTTTTGAAGCGGTTTCTTATTTGCGTTCATACATTTCTAACGAAAAAATACACTTGTTAGTAGTCTACGCTTACATTTTTTATTTATTTATTTATTAACGCCCTTTTTCGGGACTTTTACATGTGAAGAGTAAGAAATATACAGTAGTTATTGTACATAATTGAACTGCCTCGGTAACTATATTTTATATTTGTTTAATGATAAATTGACGATGTCCACTGACTTGGTATAATTAAGTATTTGGCTTTCAAAGAGTTTCGGTATGGTGGATTGAATGCATATTGGTCTGTAATTACAAACGTCACTTTTATCGCCCTTTTTGAAAATCGGAGTCAAATAACTTATTTTCCACTAATCGGGAAAAATTCCACTGGGTAAAGATAGAATAAAAAGTGTGGTTAATGGAAGAGCAATTACTTTGATGCATTCTTTGATAAATATTGTAGGGATATTATCCGGTCCCGCAGATTTGTGAATATCTTATAAAGTAACTAATAATTTTATTTTAATTCTACTCAAGGAAAACGGTAGGAAAGGTATTAATTTATCTAAAGCAAATTATTTTATGTTCATAATGTAAACCGATTCGAGTTAAAGGTTAATCTTAAATATTATTAGCAAAGTATCCATCAGAACAAAATAAACTGCTACCGGTTAAACCAATTTGCTGAAAAACTAATTGAGACAGTAAACACTTCTTGTTCCACTTAATTAAAATTTTACTAGAAGTTTCTACCTTAGCCAAATTCATTACGTTCTAAAGTGTAACTTAATACAATTCAGCGGTGTTGCAAATTTCAGCGTAATGTGCAGTTGTGCAACTGACACGAAGTGACAACGGTATCATTGTATCTAGTTTGTGGACTATACCCGAACTTTCAAAATCCAGTACCTTTGTTCAGGGTTACCATCTTAATTAGATGAAGTTTGTATTTAGCGACGCCTCACACCTCCGTATAACGACAATACTAACTCGTAACGACAATACTCTTGTCTTGCGTTATCCCCGTGTCACTAACAGCGTTCGGTGTCAACATTGTTACTACACGCGCCGGAGAAATTACAATAGTGTCCCAATAGCAAAACCGACCTTTTGTCTATCGTGTGGTGTCCAGGGCCGCAGTGGAAATATCCCGCCTATGTGCAAAATTAAATTCTGACCTTTGTTAAAAATTGCGTTATTGTCTCTGTAAATGATAAAAAACATACAATGGACTTGTTTTCAGACGGCCTCCGTAGTCGAGATGTAAGGCTCTCGACTGACAATCTGAAGGTAGCGTGCTCAAATCCCGGCGTGCGCTAGTAAATTTCATTTGATCGCTTTGTGTTATTTCACAATTTAATCATTTACAAATAATATAAGGTATATTTGCGGCACGTTCTAGAATGGAAGATAGTCTCAGTTTCGCCCTGGTGTAAGACTATCATTCAGAAGTGAAACGTTGCTTGAAATGCGTTAGCCATGGTGCCTTTATCTGCCGGTATCTACCAATACCTGAAAATATCTAATTATTTGTACCAATAGCCAGAAATTTACCTACCATCCTCTTCCCATATTCTTTCCCACCCCACTACATTCAAAGTCACAACATATCCCAACTGGGAATGCCGTAATCTTACTGATTCTTGTGCTAATTTTTTTTGTTGTTATTAACAATTAACAATTTTTTGTGACTTCAAGAGACCGCCCCGTATTTAATTCGCCCATGTGCGCAGCGTGACGCGGCTTGCACGCAACCCGCGTCGCCCCTTTACGTACCTATTAGTGCCGCCGTACTAAAACCAACCTTGTAAAGGCGTAATGGTGTCCCAATACCTAAAACTCTTTGGGCGTGAACTGCAAACTAAAGCTCGGCGAGTTAATTAGCAATTAACAGCGTAATTAGCAGGAATATTTTCCTACGTAATAATCACGTGGTATTCGCTGAGCTGGCCGCGTTAGTATTCCAATATCTCCTTGTATTGGTGCGATTGTTAGTGACGTGCGGTCATTGCTAACAATACAGAACAAAGGGATTTATAATAACTCAACAGAAATACATGAAATTAGGGCTTGCCAGTGTTATCAATTATAACATTAAAACCAAATAACAAACAAACTCTGTAGGTATATGTACAAATACGTAACATAGGTAAGT
This sequence comes from Glyphotaelius pellucidus, assembly GCA_936435175.1. Classification (NCBI taxonomy): domain Eukaryota; kingdom Metazoa; phylum Arthropoda; class Insecta; order Trichoptera; family Limnephilidae; genus Glyphotaelius; species Glyphotaelius pellucidus. The sequence continues at coordinate 13,040,766 of OW386544.1, read as the reverse complement.
TATTGTTGCGAGTCGGAGCAGTTTCAGGATTTTATACATGAATACCTACCCACTACCCACCCATCACATAAATACCTTCCTACCCATCCTACCCACCCCTCATCCCTTTTTCCGTCCCAAAATATCTTCTCCATATTTTCCAACAAGTACCTTCCGTACCCTTGACACATCAGAAGATGATAATATCAAAACAAAAAATGAAACGCATTACCTAGAATGGATTTGACTGCCCCAGGAAGTTGCAGACCTAATATGGTAACGTAGGTAAAGGCAATGGAACCTTTTCAGCCGCCGAGCGCTGCTCGATATGTGGTCGTTAGACCGGAAATACACTTTAAAAACTAAACTTCCGCCTTTGCGTTGGCTCGGCAACCATTTACAATGTCAATCAGTCTACTTTGTGTGCATTTTTTTGAAGATTCAATTTCAATCTTCTCGATTACCTCGTGGATCGATGATTTGCGTTCCACAATTTCCTGCTTGGGCTACGTTCATCAATCGACTTAAAAAGGAAGTTTGAATACAAAGCTTTGTCAACATATGGTCCTGCCACTGAGAACTCCATTGTTTTTTTTTTGTATAAGGCAATTCATCCTAAAAAGAGTGTTATGTGCCGTTAAAGTTAATGAAGATGGTTATTATTTTATGGGAAATCTATAAAGGAATAGGAAATCTCAAATTTTGAAGTCATTTAAGTCTATGAACTAGAATAGAACTGAAAAAAATGCGAGAATTTTTAAGAGAAAGCAAATAAGGAATACTAAGGGGAGACTGGTGGGTAATTTTAATAAGTAAAAGATAAATGCCTTTGAAGGATGAATGATTTTTACAATTAAGGGGATCCAATAGTCCAGGGAAAAATCGAAATCGGAATTCACGCCCTTTGTGGGAGGAGTTTAAAAATGTTTGAGAAAAAGCTTTTGGAATGGTTGAAAAGGGTATTTGAAATTTCTTTTTACAGATTGATTTCGTAAAGGCATAAAAAAAACTTTAACTCCTTTTTTACACATTGTTTATTGTAATAATAAGGAAATTTAAAATTGATTTCACGGAACCGAGCGACGTGGAGCCACACGTCTGTTCTCTGCTCCGGCCAGGGGAGTACTGAAAGGAAGTGGGTGGGGCAAGCCAGTAATCCTTCGGTGAACGACATAAGGGTCACTTTGAAAATCCTAATTTGTCGGCTGCCGGCCAATTGTAAAATAATAACGCAAAAATTCATATTTTATTTTATTTTGTGAATATCGGGCGTAAATATCAATTTATTTTACGATTATCGTAAAAGAAACTAAATTTGCTACAATAAACAATAAAACCATATCCGAAAAGATGTTCATAAGTAGGAGAGTTTGCAATTGAAAATGTTTTTTTATAGACCTATTACTTTATTTTTTTCTAGGCTTATTAAAAGACTTATTAAAAAAATGACCGATATTTTGAAGGACCAAGATATGTTCTACACGCAGTATTTAATTGAAGCATCTATAATATTTCTAAGCGATCAAATTTTCAAAACAAAAACACATGATTTTGTGATTTTGCATTATTCACTATGGCTTCATCTTAAAGAAAAAATGCAAGAATTTTTATGTGGTCAAGAGTCTCATTTTCCATGCCGCACTGGCAGAATGGACTATCTAGGACCCGGATTTTAAACAAATGGGATGCAATAGAGCAGTGACCAATTCTCATTCTGGAGATACAGGAAATAAATCTTTTGGATTTTTTCTTGCCGTGGAACCAAGGCTTACTTTTTTTTTGTATGAAATACCGCACAAGAGTCCCAGCTGCTCCCGTCTGGAGCCAGTGAGACTATGGCATCCCCAATTGGGATATGTTGTGAGGCTGTAGGTAGTGGGGAGGGGAAGGAGATAAGGAAGAGGAAGGTGGGGAAGTGCCTGGCTATTCAGATCTGGTCACTAAACACGGCTAATGCTATTTCGAGCAACGTTTCAATTCTGAATGGTGATCTTACACCAGGGCGATACTGATAGTATCTTCCACTCTGGAACGTGCCGCAAATATACTATATATTATTTTAAATGAATAAATTGTGAAATAACACAATTTAATCAAATAAAATTTATTTGCGCACGCCGGGTTCGAACCCGCGACCTTCGGATTGAATATGATTGGAATATGATTTTGTATTCCAGCATAAAAAGCACCAGTTCGGATTTTCGTGTTAGTCCAATTTTCTTCCCAGGAGCGAATCGTGTTGGATTTAAGAATAGGGATGACGTTGAATGAGAGTTGAAAGTACTCAAAAATTACTCTTTTCTACTGAACATTTTTGTTAAAGGTTAGTACTCAAAAATATACAATTTGTAATACAGGCAAAACTACAAATATTATCGTGATTTATTTTTGGGTTTTTATGCCGTGCTGCGCTACCTAAGCTCTTAAACAACGTTTAGGACAGCATGCAGTGTCAGGTTGTGTAATCGAATCTGACACTGCAAGTTTGTCGTGAAGCATAATATGTGCTTATGTGTTCGAAGGTGTATCGTAATGCAAGCTCCAATCCTCTATTAAGATCTGGTATTACAGTTTAATTTTAAGTGGTTTTCTGCATTTAGTTTTGATATAGCCGTCAATTACCAGGCACTAATAACTAATGAGCTTAGCCCCGTCGTCTTTATTAATTTTAATTTATTTTTGTGAATTTCAATAGCTTCTGTGATTAAACATAACTTCCATATGAATAAAAATGTTCACAATTTTTTTCATTTTATATTAAACCTTGCGTAGACCCCCTGACGTTGTTCAGAAACCCCCAACTCAATTTTAATTTTCCAGGGATCCCCTGAATGATCTTGGGGATCCCTGGGGGTCCGTACAGATTACTTTGGGAACCACTGCTTTAAAGGGATATTATATTTAAAATTTACGGTGGATGCACCTGTCTACAAACTGCGTGGCAGACCGAATCGGAAGAAACTTGTTGAGAAAGACCTTTTGACCTTTCCAGCGGGACTCTCTGAGAGATGCATTCATTCGCCCGTCACTCCTGGACGCACTGACCCCCAGATAACTACCCACGCAGCGTTTTCCTCCCCGAAACTTCTTCTCCTTCCTTTCCTAAAAAGACCATCCTCACAGCAACCCAAAAGATAACATAGGCCTTAAAGGGAATTGTTATCCACAGGACCCCCTGTGTAAAACTATATGACTGATTTTGCATTTTTATATAAAGATTCTTTGACAAATTTAATAAGCCTAAATTTCGAATTAGAGAGCTAGGTATAATACCAGTAGCAGAATGCCAAATTCTTTTAATCTCATTTCCTAAGTCTGTATATTTTCTAATTTTTTCAGAAACAGATTTTTGAACATTACAGGAATTTGGAATAGCGACATCAATGATATAAGTTTTTTTTTTTTTTAATTTTGTCATGTAAAACTATATCGGGTCTATTATGACGAATCGTTCTGTCTGTTAGTATAGTTTTATCATAATATATTTTATAAAATTCATTTTCTAAAAACGAATTTGGTTCGTATTCGATAATAAAGATAATATATTATTTCGTTTGGATAATATATTATTTGATAATATGGTACTACATTACGGCAGTCAATCAATTTATGTTTAATTACCAAACTTTGATGAATTATTTTTAAAACCTGATTGTGTCTAAAAGTATACTCGGAAGGCGCTAATGTAGAACATCCCGATATAATATGTTCTATAGTTTCCGGAAAAGCCAAACATTTTCTACATAAATCATCAATTTGATTTCTATCTTTGATTATATACTTCCTATAATTTTTAGTATTAATGACTCTATCCTGAATGGCAAGCATAAATCCTTCTATTTCTGCGCTCAATTCTCCAGTACTCAACCATTTGTTTTAATTTATACTCATCAAATAATAATTATTATTTCCTTCGTAGGCCGATAGAACCTTATATAGTAACTTAAGAGCGTCAGAACAAAATATCACATTGTCTTAAAATACAAATCAAGGGAAAATAATACACGAGCAATATTAATATGGACTGCTTTGTTGTTCCCGGAAATTCAAGGCAGGATACAATATGAAGCATTTGTCTAGAACTGGGACAGGATACAATATCAAGCAGTTTGTTTACAACTGGAACAGTGTACATTATCAAGAACCTTCCGAAGGTTATAACATCAAGGAATTTTCAAGGAAGTGGGTCAGGAAACACACAATTAATGTGTTTGATATCTGCTGTCTAACTGAAAATAACAGTAGTCAGGGTCCCCGCTTCACTACATGCAATATGTGCGGCACACACGGGCTGTCAAAAGAAGAGGCGGTTTCTTAAAATTGCCGCTATGTACCTACACTGATTAGACGTTATCAAGACTTTTTTGATAAGCTTTTTTCACGTGTCATTCAGGGGCTTTAATCTTTAATTTGTAGCTTAGTTTTAAAATATATATTCATGACGTGAGAACCGATTATGAACCATTATGTCCTTTAAAAATTTCAAGAAAGTTGGCCTTGAATAGTGTTGTTTTGCCGTTCTCTACTATGGGAACCAATTTGTTCTTTCTTTTATTTCTACCGTTTGTTCTTCTCTTCTCCCTATATTTTTATCTCTCCTCTAATCACAAATAATGTATACTGAGTTATAACTTGAGAACTCTAAATTACTATTTTTAGATCATATTAAACAATCTTACAAAAAAGCCTAGAAAACAAATGGGCTTCATTCTACGCACCACAAAAGCAAACAATAAACATTTTTCATTTTAACTACTGTAATAAGGCATACGTAAGGTCTTTGCGTCCTGGAATCCTTAAACCACCTTAATTAACCGAATTGAAAATATTCAAACAAAATTTTGACACACCTATTGTACCTTTTTGAAAATCATTAGTGTAATCTTATTGCTCTTTACAAACGGAGACTGACTGAGTGATTCACCAGCTGTACTAGAAAGGTTGCATTTAATTCCTCTGAATTCCAAACCAGATCAAATACCTCATATTTTTTATTGTAATATTAAAAATATGGGTTATATATATACATATATATTTTACAAAATATTATATTAAAGGTCGTTTTTGGTCATGTATATCTTATCAGAAAAGAGGAAATTTTTAAATACAACATTTCAAACTGATATACTTCCATTTTTTTTTCTCGGTCGTATCTGCAATCTGGAAACGTAAGATTATCTACTCTTCTTGCTTTATATTATAATAGTGTGAGAAAAGGGAATAGACTGAGGGATTGAATGGTTACTCGGCTGAGTGACCAGTGGGGATTAAAAAAAGTGGAATTAAAAAATTTAAGTATTTTTGAAAACACCACAAAAGTCAGTCACCGGAGACTGAAATTTCATTTACATTTTTTTACTCCAAATAATGTCAGGAATCACGATTAAATAAAGTCAAGCACCTACATATCTTAATACCCTGAATAAATAGATAGATAGATTTGCTAACAACCAGATGACAACCAACAAGCAACGCGCATTGGTTAACAGGAGGAAGATTTACAGGTTGGTGACAAAGATTAACAATGTGAAGATGGGAGGTGCATGGCTTAAAGTGGGAAGTGTTGGAGGATGGAGAAGAGAATAATTGTCTCGTGCTCAAAGCAACCCCTGCAATATATTAACGTCACCATAACTTAATAATTTTGTTGTCTTATTATTTTCCTTGATATCACATCTTCAAGTCGTCTTTTCGGCGTGGTCTCAATTAAGAAGCATTTTCTGTACACACTTAATCAAGAGAATTTTCGGTAGAGAATTAATTAAGTGGCATTTGAAGATTTTCATCTTTTGTGTGCATCAGAACAGTTTGGAATCACGATTTTTTGAAAATTTAACAACGTTAACTCATCACATCTAGTTAATATGTTAAATCTTTATTTACCAATCAAAATACGACCATTGTTTTAAAAATAACGATAAAAATACATATAATTGTACAAATGCATTCTCACTCTGTTAGTAAGAATTAAAATATTACGGAGCTAGAATGTTTGACTAAACTTTTATTTTATTATTTCCCGAAAACATTTTTTCACGTAGTTTTTTTTTTGTTTGGATAAGGTTTATAAACATTGATAACTCTGATAATTATTTAAAAAATAATTATTAAAATTTTTTTAAATTGATTTAAATCGTTATTTCCAATTCAATGTTTTTTTTTTCATAAAATATGTCAAAATAAAAAAATCTTTATCGAAAAAAGCAAATCTTTGTGGAAGGACATCACAATTTTAATGAAAAAATGACTTAGTTTTAAACCACTTTATTTTAACACACAACAGTTAACTTGTATTGGTTACCCTAACCTTTTTTAGGTAATAATACACAAACTAATTTAGGTACACATACATATTTATATATTATATAAACAGTTCTTGAACAGAAGAAGGTTGGTTATAACCGAAATTAGTTGACTATTGTGTGTTAAAAAAAGGTTTAAAACTAAGTAATTTTTCATTTAAAACTATACAAATAAAAATCTAAATATGATTGCTTGGGTACCTATACATATATGAGTTTTAAGTTGTCTATGTATTGCCATATAAGCATAGGAAATGTTTGAAACTTTCAAAATACCTTCTTTCCATCCTCGCGAAGGTTTCTGGATTATTACAACCACATGACAATAAATCTGAAAAGTTTGTTTAACCATTACAAAAACTCTTACGAAACTGTCGAAAATGTCACAATTTGAGAATGACATTTTGCAAAAGAATAATTGTTCAATGAAACTGCGAAACTCTTTAAATTAATTTATTTATTTAGCACTATTTTAGCACTCACCTATGGTACTAACCAAAATCGAATTCTTTGAATCTTATTAAAAATGATGTTTATTTTAAGTAGGTACCTATTTTAGCTATCAGATTTGATTGATTGTTCTTATAATATACAAAAATGATTTTTTTTAAAGAAATTGCAATAGGTGGCGCGCGAGGTTTTTGAAAATCCGACTGCACTGGGACTGAATAAATTGAACGCAGGAGAGGGGAGGGAATCGCGGGAAGGGGGTTCGCGGGAGAGGGGAGAGGGAAGGCGGGGAAGGTGGAAGGGGAACGCCTGAGGGGAAGGGTACGTGGGAGGGGAAGGGGAGACGGAAGGGGAATGGGACGAATTGGGAAAAGACACGCAGGGAGAAACAATTTATTAGTGGCATTGTAATGCATGCCGGGAACTCGCTAGTTTAAAATAAATAATCATTAATAAATTCAATGTGTTCAAAATGAATATCGATTTTTTGAGAATTTCCATAGGCATACCTTTCAAAATTATTATAAAAAACCCTTTCATACATAAGCTTCAAAGGAGTGATATTTTTCCAACATATTATTATTTATTGTGAATTGCTTCACGTAATATTTCAACCCTTTTTGAAAACGGGGTACGGAAGGGAGTCTTTTCATCCCCATTGTTGTCTGTCTTTGTGTGCACTTTGTAGCACGTAGGCTGTATAACAACCCTTGCGATCTAATTTATTCCTCCCCTACGGAGGCTCTAGTCAGAAAACCTTACTAAAATCTACCAAAACTCTAATACCTTCCTACGCATTTGAACGTTTACCAACTCAAGACAGTTAGTCATAAAGGGGTCAAATCAACGGGCCTAGAATACAATACACGCGGTAGATTGTAAATCAGTTCTTCGAGGTTTAAAATTTAATGCTGCATAAATCACTTTTGATTTATACCGTTTTGAGGGTTAAACTAAAATATTATTGACAGAGCTTAGAGAGGCCCTAATTTAACTAGACCGTTTTGCATTATTTATATTTGTCAGTAAGTTTATTTATACGATCCGTTTCCGTTTCAAAATGGTTGCGGTTTTAATGGTCTTGAAAAGAATTCTTCTATTTATTTATTTATACCGGGTTTTACAGATGTTCGCACTCACGTGAGAACAATCGGGTTAAAAAAAACTCAGTTATTACACAATTACAAAAATCTACACTTACATACAATTAAATATAGATACGTACAATTAGAAAAACAAAAACATCACATATAAAAATGCAGAATTATACACAAACTCAATCAAGTAACACATTACAATGAGTGGCAAGAGACATAAGAAATACGCGAGGCATGCATAGACATAATTGACATAATATAATATAATTAGTTAGTATTTTTTAACAGCGCCAGAACTTTTTTTTTGAATCCATACAAATTATCGACGAAAATATCTACTTCAGCACACTCTATCTTGTTATATAGTCGACACATCTGGGTAGAGGGCTAAAGTAGGCGATATTGTTTTTAAATGTATTCATGTGAAAAATGTTATGGCGTCTTAAACAATGGGAATTGGGGACATTTATTTCAATACTGCTAAGACATAATATAGTATCAAGATGGCAGTGAATTATTTGCCTGGAGAAAGTTTGAAAAAAGAAGTGTCATTGGTGACAATGTTCCTTGTAACAAATTGAATAATTCCTTATTTGAAATTTAAAAAATGTGATGTTTTTTTGTACAAATTGAATAATTTTTTATTCGAAATTTATGAACATGATACATACAATGCTTTAAATTTAAGTATTTAATACCCACCTAATTATAAATCTTTTGATTTCAGAGGAAATTTTGAATAAGAAACGTATATTTTAGTTAGAAACAAAACGTATGTTTTTATTGTGGGTGTTTAAGTGAAACCGATTTTATAACAGAATAGTAGATACTCTCAAGTAAGATCCTGGTGTAACATCGTCATTCAGGAACAAAACCTTGCTTGAAATTGATATACTCATTTTTAGTGATCAGATCTGAATAGCAAAGTTCTTTACAACCCTTCGCTTTTCCTTCTCATTTCCCTCACCGCTCCCTTTAGCTTCCCAATATACCCAAATTTTGGAGTTATAGTCCCAATGGCTCTTTCGAAACAACAAGGTTTCTAACCTTTTAACTTCTGTTTTATTCAATTACAAATTATATTACATCTGCTCTGCTAACTTTAATGACTGGCAAAACCAGTTCGCGTGTTAATATAAATAAAACGCTTTATGCAAAAATATAATGTTTTGTTTTTGAAGAGTTTTATTTATTTATTTATTTAAAATTTACGGCACAAAGTGCCCTTTACAAGCTTGTGTATATTTAATTACAGTCGTAGTACATTATACAGGCATTAAAAATAAACAATAATATCAAAAACTCATTATGTAGTGACCTCGTTAACGTATAATTGGCTGAAATGTTCGATCAGTACAACCTTATATTTCAGTATGGAAATATTAAAAAATATCAGCCACGTTGGCATAAAAATTTCCAATGGTGTGTAATCTATTTACAACTGAATTGGAGCCTGATACCGACATGTAGTTGTCACAATAAAACAAACTAGGGAACCTTGATCTTATTGTAGGTATATGAAAGTGAATCAACTTTAATATATCAGGGCTATCGAACTGATAATTAACGATTTTATACAAAAATATTAGATCAAAAAATTTTCTTCTGTCACTTAATTTCAACAATTTTAATGAGTGCAACAAAAAATCATAATTTATTGATTCTAAGGGAATTCCAAGTCTAAAATTAATACACCTCAAAAATTTGTGTTGACTCTTTCAGTGGTATTGATGTGATTGTTGAAGACAGGTGACCAAATTGTTGAATTATATTCAAGAATGCTTCTAACGAGAGATGTGAACAGAATTTTTAATGTGTAAATATTTTTAAAATCCTTGGAAATCCTTAATACAAAACCTAACATTTTCATAGCCCTGTTAGCTATAGAAGTTACATGAGATACAAAGCAGAGTTTCTGATCAAAAATGATGCCCAGGTCAAGTATTTCGACTACAGAGATTAAGTCAACATTACAGAGTGCATAATTATATATTATTGGATGTTTAATTTTGTGGAACCTCATAACTTGGCATTTGTTAATATTTAGCTGAAGTTTATTATCTGAACACCATTTGAAAAAGTTATTAAGGTTTTCTTGCAAGATTATGCAATCGTGCACATCATTTATGACTTTAAACAGCTTCATGTCATCAGCAAAGAGTAAGACTTCAACACTATGGAAAATGCGTGTGACATCATTGATGAATAGGATAAATAATAAAGGTCCTAGGTGCGAACCTTGCGGGACTCCGCTGGTGGCAATAAATTGGTGGGATAGACAGTCATTGATCTGTCAAAGCTGAGTTTATATAGTTTTCATATACTGAGGTTCGTGAGAGTAGATCTAGATGAGACAAAACCGTGTTGGAAATTGGTAAAAATATGTTTAATATTAGAGGATATTTTGCTAAGAATGATTTTTTCAAAGAGCTTAGGAATACTAGACAGAATGCAAATAGGTCTGTAATTGCATACATCATTTTTTGAACCCTTCTTGAACACGGGCGTGAGTTAGCAGGATTTCCAGGTATTGGGGAATTGACCTGATTTAAGAGATTTGTTAAAGATTTTGTACAATGGATAGGAAAGATTATTGACACAATTTTTCAAAAATATGGGTGGAACATTATCAGGGCCAGAACTTGTTTTTGGTTCCAAGAGTTTAATCGAGACAGTGATATCATTACGTTCAATTACTAATTCAGATAATTGCAAGTTAATATCAGTGACAAATTCAGGAACTCTATCAACAGGGATATCATCCTCATATACACTTTTGAAAAAGTCTGCAAATAGATTGACAATATCTTCAGTTTTGGCACAAGTCTTGCCACCATAGTTCATAATATTAAGGATAGTAGAATAATTGTTTTGTAATGACTTAGAATAATTAAAGAAAGATTTAACATTATATTTTATAGAGTTTTCAACTTCTTTTATATAATTTTTGTAACATTTATCTGAAGTTTCAGCGCATTGCTTACGCAACTTATGAAATTCAGTATAATCAAGAAATGATCTCGTTGTTTTGAATTTGTGGTGTGCAGACTTCTTTTTGAAAACTAAGTTAATAAGATCATTGTTGACCCATTAATTATCAATGTACATTTGTTACTTTAATTTTTAATTTTCTGCGACCGGTTTTGACACAATCGTGTCATTAGTCCCCCACCTAATTAAATCGAACTCATTTTGGTATTTGCATAGAATTTTTAAGTTAGCTTTAAGTCGGCTAGTGAATGACACGGTTGTGTCGAAACCGGTCGCAGAAAATTTAAAATTAAAGTAACAAATGTACATTGATTATTAAAACTCTTCAAAAAAAAGGTCTGGAAATTGTTACATTGTTGCCCATGCATTAATGCCCAAGAAATACAAAAAATAAAATGTTTCTTTTTACAATATTCCATCATTATAATTTTCCACAATCTTTCATGTTTTACGAGAATGTTGCTTTTTCGTAATCCTATTTATCTGAAATTCGCTTAAATACTTTGAAGTCTAAAATGTAAGAAGGCTACACAAAAATAACAATCGATGTTTCCTTACTTTGCAACGTTCTAGATTATGGAACAATACCGTAATGAAGATTCAGTAGCGAATAACACGCAAACTAGAAATTATGGCAATAATAGTAAGGCTTAAGTGCTTTTCAGAGGAAAATAGATTCAACCGAACATCCGCCAAACTTTGGACAAACGTTTTGCCACAATAGTTGTAATGGAATCACTTTAACCTCTCAATTGTTTAAGCAGTTACTGTAGCAGTTAAAAGCATCTGAATTCGTTATAAAGCAAAAAAGGTGAAGTTTAAAGATGATACAAATTTATCAAAGTTTCATCCACTTAAAAGTTTTTTTGATATCTGAAATGTTATAATGTCGTCGCGAATTTCGAAATGGTTCTTTTTGGAAAATTGTTCAACAGATTTGATTACGTTTCATTTTAAAATTGTCTTGCGCTGAACCGATTTTATTAGTAACCGATTTTATTGTAGAGTAGTCGTGTCCGTGTGCCTTAAGAGGAACGTATGCGCGGCCCATTTCGGCCCGTTTCATTCAAATCTTAATTCTGGATTTGAGATCAAAATACCCAATGAAACTGAAAAATTATTTTTGTAATCAAAATAAATTTGATTACAAAATCAAATTTCTTTTGATTACAAAAATAATTTCCGCCTCCCAAATTGAATTTGGATATTTTATGATTTTAGAGGCAATTTGGGCAATTATTTGTGAGTAAAATAATAAAAAAATACTCTATTTATCATAAACATATGAAATATAAAATATAAATTAATTAAAAAAAAATCATTTGGATGGGTGTAAAGTTAAAATACAGCCGTAAATAACCTATTTACGGCGGAACAAAAATTTGTCGTTTATGTATTTAAATTACTACCGAAAAAATGCATTTTTAGCGGTGTTTAATTTTTAATTTTTTTTTGTATTGTTTTTTTAAAACAAATATAGTTAAAAAATATATATTGTTTATGATTTACTCACAAATAATTAACCACGTTGCCTCTAAATCATGAAATACTAAAATCGTTTATGGCCTTTATCTTATAATTTAAAGCAAAAATAAACAAAGTAGCTCACATTCGTACTGGATATTTAATACACCTTTTGATTACAAAAAATATTTTTCATTTTGGGTTGGTATTTTGATCTCAAATCCAGAATTAAGATTTGTATGAAACGAGCCGAAAAGGGCCGCGCAAACGTTCCACTTAAGTAAGTTCTATTTTTCCTTGCTTGGTTCCTTATTGATGAAACATTTTCAAATAATTTCTTGAGTAGATCATCATTTTCATTGGCATATCTGGGGCCTAAGAGTTGAAAGTCTTTTTCACTTTTTTATGTGTATACCTGACAAGAGTCTCAACTACTCCCGTCATTTCATTATATACTATTTTAATTTCGTTTTGTGTTTAATTTAAGGTCTGAACAAATAAAAATTTTAGTATGCTGATTTTTTTGCCTAAAACGAGTATTACTTCAACTAATTTTGTCAAGCAGGAATCTCCGTGGCTCCATTTTTTTATGTGAACACCTTACAAGAGTCCCAGCTGCTCTCGTCTGGAGCCAGTGAGATTTGGCATCCCTAATTGGGATATGTTTTGAGGCTGAAGGTAGTGGGGAGGGATGGGGAAGAGTTAAGGTGGGCAAGTTGCTGAAACACGGCAAAAGCCACTCAAAAACATTTCAATTCTGAATGGTGGTTTTTAGCCGTTTTGCATGGCGTCTGTCTGTATTTTTTTTAACGTCCCGTTTCCGGTTCAAGATGGTGGCTGTTTTAATGGCAGTAAAGATTTTTATTTTAAATCTATTTGAGTATTTGTACTATATTTTTCGCATTTTTTAAATATTATTTTGCCTACCTGCCTGAAGAAAGTTTGAACAAAGAATTGTCATGAAAGTATGGACGTTTGTTAAAGAAAATTTTACATCACTATCTTATAATTAAAGAGGACATTTTCAAAGTGAAAACTTCTTGATCATCGTTGTGATTTGAAACTCGATGAAACGAAAAAGCGACACTAAAAAGAGAACGTACATCTATAGCCGACATTTTTAAAGTGAAAACTTCTTGATCATCGTTGTGATTTGAAACTCGATGGAACGAAAAAGCGACACTAAAAAGAGAACGTACATCTATAGCCGCGGTCGTAAAACTGTGGCCCGGGGCAGATAACGGCCCGCAACACAGCAAACAATTTTAGTAGACAATGACCACCAAATTGATTTTATGTACGATGTTACTAAATAGAAACGATATTTCCTTCGATTTTTTTCTTCACATTTAGAAGAGGCAATGAGGTTTGCAAGTAGTCTCAAATACACCGAAACAGAAAAATAATTTAAAAACTACGTCGCCATAATACCTTAATTACATGATGGTATAAAATAACGCAAATAATGTAGCTGTAGTTCTAATAAAAATCTTGAATATATATTTTTTTCAGTTTACTTACAAATCACACCCATTCAAATAAAGGTAGGCCTGCGTTGCTAATGTACATAACTTAATATCCAAATCATAAGTGTGGCCCGCAGTGATTTCTCACATTGTCATATTATGTTGCCCTTAAACAGAAAAGTGTGACCACCGCTTATCTATAGGATTTAGCCTGCGAGAGAATGAGATAGACTAATCGGTCTCCTCTTTCTGCAGTGCTCTCTAGCCTCCCCATCCCCACTCTTGTCTACTTTGGTTTTCTGAGGGTTTCACTTCTACCGCGTGCGAACTGCACACAAATTTTTTATTTTTTTTAAATGAGATAAAATAGAAACATACTTCTTTTGAACATTGTTATATACTAGGATAAACTGGATACACAGTTTTTTTTTCATACCGGAGCATATCACACTTCTTGGAATTACATGTTTCAATGATTTTCTTCAGTGTTTTTGTTTGGCAGATTATTGTGCAGAAAACAGAAGTTTCACGCGGAGAAATGTAGAAGATTGATATTTTTGACATTAGCTCCACACAGTACACAGTTCCACAGTTCCACAGTTCCACAGGCTCTGTGGAAAATAATTCCCCTCAGGGCCTATATTATCTTTGGGGATTCTGTGAGTAGGGTATTTTTAGGAAAGGAATTTCTAGGAAGGAAAAAGCTATGAGTGGTGGGTAGTAATCTGGTGGCCAGTATGTCCAGAAGTGACGGACGGATAAATCCTCCCCTCTGCGGTGCAAAGCTACGTTCCGAGAGAGTCCTACTGGAGAGGTCAAAAGGTCTCCCTCAACCAGTCTTTCCCGATCCGACCTGCAACGCAGTTGGTAGGCAGACGCATCTATGGTAGAAAATCATCCAAAATACTTACCTCCTAAATTGATATTGGTTCGTAGATAAAATGATAATGTTTTTGTTGAAATGTTGTATAAACCTTGAAGAAATTCGTTATTTTTAAAGTAGGCAATACGTAAAAATATACACTTTTAGAGAACATCTGGAAATTTTAAATCTAGAGCAAGAGTCTGGACTCCTGAACTCTAGTTCAATATATTTATCTAGCCACTTTCAATCGTTAAACAATTGGATTGACGAAGTGCAAAATTGTGTTTTTACCTCTTACCCCTTAAAGTATAAACTCTTACCTAATGTTTTCTGTACGGCTCTTCTTAAAATGGCGTGCGGTGACTTTTTGCCAATACTGTTTATAAAAAGCACAAAATAAAATTTCTACAAAAAATTTGCTTTTTAAATCAACAAATTTTAATACGTAGCTGTAAGTTCAAAGCTCGCATTATTTCTGGGGATATTTCACCACCTCTAAGTTTTAATTTAAAAATTTTTTTTATTATTATTTTAAATTGCTTTCTCACCAAAGTTAACAAGTAAATACGTCATATGGCCTTAAACACCCAAATAACTGTCTCAAATTGTTTATTTAAAAAGTAAAATAATACTAGAAGAACTCAATAATAAAATTATTAAATTTGATTTTTTTAAATTAAATTTTGTTGTATGAAATAAAGAACAATAAAAAAAATATCGTTATTATGTACTTAGCAAATATAACAAAAATATGTATGATTTAAAAATTGATAGAAACATTTATTAATATCAAGGTGGCTGAGTTGTACTTGATCTTTGTAATAAATTTATAATTTGCTCAATTGTATTTATTTTACAATAACTCCACACAGGAGGCCCTGAGAATAATTTCCTTCGGGCCTATGTCATCTCTGAAAAGTGGAGGATCTTTGTAAGGAAAGTGTGTGGAAGGTCTTTTTAAGGAAAGAAAGGAAAGGAAGTTCTGGGAAGGAAGGGGGTAAGATGGGTGGGTAGAAATCTAGGGTTCAGTGTGTTCAGGTCCAGACAAACCTCACCCATGAACCCGGGCAGCCCTGTTAAATCACCAAACGTAGCAAACCACACGGGGTGACCTATTGCAGAGGTGTTGGTTATCCAATAAATGGTTCCCGGGGCGACGGTACCCATTCCCGCCTCCAAAATTGACTTATTTTGTTTTTACATATTTTAAGTATATTGAATCAATTGTATTGAAATTTAAATTTATTTGACCTCAAATATTCATGTAACTATATTTATATACATTTATGTACCTCTGCATCTGTCTCGACAGGTATATCCTAGTGAGGTAGGCATCGAAAAATCGCATGTAAATAAACTTTATATTTAAAAACAAATTTTAAAAATAAATTATGTTTTTAATGAATTTCACCGCTAGTAAGGACGGCCTTGGCATAAAAGTACAGAACTTAAACTTTAAAATCACAAATCAACAACAATTATCGCACGCCCATGCTAAGAAATATAATATTTCTCTTATCAGAAATGACAGAAATCCTATTTTGCTCGCAACAGCGTCGTTCCTTGTTAGGAATTTCTAGAGAAATCTAGATTATGTCGACAATGAAATATACTCTTACCTTTTCAACTGAACCGGTTGGTTGCCTGGCAAAGTAGGTATTTCAAAGATCATTTTGCTTTAAGTTTTTTAAAGTTGGTACTACGTTTTTTTTTCAATAAATGTTGAAGATAAGTTTTTAATACATTGCTGAATTTAATTTTGTAATTCTAAGAATAAAGCCTTTTTCAGATTCTAAGATAGTGCAGCTCGGTTTCACTAATAAAAGGATTCGAATTTCGTTACAAAGTAGATACCTACCTACTGTTTGGTCAGCATCCAAACCCTCAATTGTTTTTTTTTGTTAAATGCACGCGTTTTAATTTGAAAATCTCAGAAGAGTCCCAAGTAATCCCGATTATCCGGAATAAATATATTTTTTTTTAATGTGAATACCTCACAAGAGTCTCAGCTACTCCCGTCTGGAACCAGTGAGACTATGGCAACCCTAATTGGGGTATGTTGTGAGGCTGAAGGTAGTGGTGAGGGGAAGGGTGAGGGGAAGGAGATGGGAAAGAGGAAGGTGGGGGAAGTATCTGGCTATTCAAATCTGATCACCAAACAGGGCTGAAGCTATTTCAAGCAACGTTTCGATTCTGAATGGTGGTCTTACACCAGGGCGAAACCGAGAGTATCTTTCACTCTGACACCGCAATCTATCTAATCTATCTTACCGCAAATATACTATATATTATTAAAAATGAATTAATTGTGAAATAACACAAATTAATCAAATAAAATTTATTTGCCCACGCCGGAATTCGATCCCGCGACCTTTGTATTGCGAGTCAAGAGCCTCACTGGTTGACCACGCCGGTCGTCAAGTATGGCATGACTTGTGAAATTTCTTGGTTAATACACAACTCACCAGGAACCAAACTGTACATAACACAAAAACGAACATCATAAATCGGTTTTTAGACTTCACGTAAACCACCTATTTTACCAAAAAAAAATTATAGTACAGTTGTCATTTTAAGCTTGCACATTTCAAGTTCTCTTCGTAGCAAAAGTTGCTTGTGTGATAACTATAACGAACATGTGACTGGCGTTTTGTATGAGAGATACAGCATTAAAGACGATAATGCAAGTATATAAGAGTGTGTGCAAGCTTCCAAGATAGTCCATTCCTTCCTCATCATCACCATTGTTTGCGCCAATCAATGTTCTTTTTTGTTTGATTTAGTACTGGAAAACTGTTTATTCCTTTGCCTAGTTCCTTTACCCAAGTACCTACCTTTCTACCTATCCACAAGTACCTACCCATCCCACGCCAAGACAAAACGAAATAAAACGTTCGATTTCCGCATTCACTTGTTTTTATTAACTTGTTGAAAACGTACCCCTTTAGAGTGTTCGGTAAAATTTGTGCATCTTACTTGATTGAAAGTAACGCCATAAGTTCAATTTGGGAACTTATTATTACACCCGCCGCGGCTGCAGAAGTAACCGTGTTTACTACTATAAGTGAACTGTTATAAAGACAAAGGGAGAATTGTTAAAAGGACCACAGAACCAGCGGCAAATGTCTGGTGAACTCGGTAAGTTTTGGCTAAAAATCCAGACACCATCTAGATGGCATTTAGTTCGTGTTGAATCTTGCAATCATTCATAAAGATGGCAGCCAATAAAAATATGCGTTAAGAAAAATGAAGATAATATGGGTGGTTCTTAGTCGAAGTATGGTACAGTTAAAGGTGACCGAATTGGATATCGACACCTTAGCTCAGTGGATAAGAGCACCCGACCCTGAAACCCGAAACCCCTCTGGGTTCGAGTCCCAGAGGTGTAAATATCTTTTTCTGATTTTTCTGTTTCCAGATTTTCGATTGAGTTTCGCTCATAATGTCTTCATTTAATTAAATATAAAAGTTACCAGTTGTAAAAAAAAAATTATCTAAATAATTTTCGTGGGTAAAAAGGTCAATACTTTTGAAATAATGAATTAGATGTAATTAATATGAGCATTGAGCATCTATTATATTTTAATTTATTATTTGGTTTTTGTGACAAAATGTACGAAACATAAAACCTCGCAACCGTTTTGAGATTACCTCATCTGGCCTTATAATATATTATGCATAACTTTTCAAAAGGAAAAGATAAAAGATATCGCAGAAAACTATATCTCAGTGATATCAAGTTATTCTGAAGAACAAATTCCACCGATAAACTTTGTATCTGGCGATTGTTTCATGCGAAATACTTTCCTTTATATTCTACAAATTCGAAATCAGCCCAAATATCCTGTAACCAAACTTGTGAAATATTGTGGGAAGTATGTAGATAGGTATTTAGGAAAAAGAGCGTAGGCGTTTAAAAACTTTTATTTACCTGACGATTAAATAAAATATATCGTATAGTATTAATAAGCTTGCGTCTGCGTGGTTGAATTTCAAAACCCGGCTTCGAGTGCATGTCTGACGCCACGCCGTACGCGCCGCGCCACAAATAACATGTGTACGTGGAATTTCAAACAAAGCTAACGTTTTAATTCCGTTTCGAATTCAAGAAGTTGTCACAAGATGACTTGACATCCGACCTGCTGACAGAAGTCAGCAGGTCGGATGGGGACGTGTCCCCCCTAGGTATAGCTGCTACGAATTTGTGAATATGTAGTATCTCTCCGGATATGGAAAGATTGACGATAATACATAGTTGTATCAAGCGGCTATATTTTTACATATGACGTCATTGCCTGTCTCGGTTACAATGTCCCGGTGACTACCTACATTGGATGACAGTGGATCCGAGGAAGGGTCTATTTTTGAAACCGGTTCCTATTGGATTTATAAAATAGTCACCAACACCAACTGGGCGAAGCCGAAACAAAAGCCGCCCGCAGGGCTTAGCAGCAAAAATCTGCGGAAAATAATAATAAGTTTGTTTATTTCAGCCGAACAGAGCAATGAATGCAATAATCTGTTAGCCATAGAAAAGTGTAGGTACATCTATAAAAATTACATTAAATAATAGAATATACAATATAAAAGAAAAAAGAAATATGATAATAAGCATATTTGGTATTTGTATACTACGGAGGCTTTAAGTGGATTCTCCTTTCGGTGTACGGGCGCGTCTTGCCACTGGACCACGGCCTGGACGAAAGTGTTTTCCGATCTTCGGTAGCGCTACCTCGTCCCGGCTATTATGTGGCGCATCAAAGCAGGAAACCCATACCCTTCCTTCTGCGAACATTTGCGAGGCACTGCATCGCCAAGGTAGGCCGAACAGCGCCCTATGTGCGTGGTTGTATTGTACTCGGAGTGTGTTCATGACGTCTTGACTCGATGAAAGCTTTTAACAAAGTTATGCCTACCATCTTTTTCATAATAGTACCTATATTTTTTTACAAACCATGAATACCGTCAAAAATATGTCGAAGATTTAAAGTATATTTTTCTGAATCTGATCATTGCACGAAAAATATATAATTTTCATTCGTAATTATTGATTTGGCTATAACTTCACTATGACGTAGAAAACGCCACTGGCTGGTAAGATAGCTGTCACCAACGTAGATCGGCGTGACGTCAACGCCGCCGATTTCAACAAACATGTCTTTTTGGCGGCAAATCGAAAAAGGCAACTATTAAATCGTAAAAAATATAAAATAAAAAACGAGAATAAAAAATGTGAAAATACCCATTTCAAATAATATTAAAGTTTTCATTGAAATAATTTATTTGCACAGAATGTGTAATTTTTTAATAAATATCAAGTTTTTATCCTTGAGACTGTTTTCAAAGCAACTTAATCTATTGAAAACCGTACAAGGTTTACTCTTGAAAAAAATATACGAGAGGAAAAAATATTAATAACGAAAGTAATAAAATCTTGCTCGTGTACTAAAGAAATCCGTAATGGGGCACAAATTACGCCCTTAAACCTAAATGCTGACAGTTTAAGGATATTTTAATTATAATTAAAACAATATATCAGAAAATCACCCATTTTGTGAACATTTATCCATTTTAAATAACGGCTATCTTAATTGGTAACCGAAATAAGAACACTGCCTAAGGCCTCTTAGATGCCTCGGATGAAACTCGAAAATTTCGCGATGTTTTGACTTTGACAAAACATTTTGTGGGTTTATTTTATGCTATCGTATACAATATTTACCGAAACACGTTCCTTGAACAATAAACTACGCCTAAAATCAACATTACTTGCGTTTATTTGACAAATTGATAGGTTTATCGATCTTTTCATGACCCGCGACGCTCACAGTTTGACAGCTCAAATCGCGGGAGAAATGACATTTGCTATGACACGGCTATCTTAATTGGTAACCGAAATAAGAACACTGCCTAAGGCCTCTTAGATGCCTCGGATGAAACTCAAAAATTTCGCGATGTTTTGACTTTGACAAAACATTTTGTGGGTTTATTTTATGCTATCGTATATAATATTTACCGAAACACGTTCCTTGAACAATAAACTACGCCTAAAATTAACATTACTTGCGTTTATTTGACAAATTGATAGGTTTATCGATCTTTTCATGACCCGCGACGCTCACAGTTTGACAGCTCAAATCGCGGGAGAAATGACATTTGCGAAGTCATAGAAATATTCAAAAATAATTATTCGAGTGGCTAGGTGTGTTTCTTATATCTGTTATGTCAAGAAAAATAATGCCCCAAGCGATTCTGACCTTGTTCTTTGTACATTTTCTTTAAACTTAAGGTTTAAAATCGCATTTCCAAAAGTTTTTCTTTTAAATTTTATTCGGCGAGCGCCGGCGCGCAATCGGCAAGCAGCCGGTTTGGGATAAAAAATCAATCCATGGAAGATTTTTTTACTATAATACATCGATCGTTAAGTTGATTAGTCACAGCAGACATCTCCAAATTCTGAATTTTGAGATAATGAGGAAAGCAGTATTCGAATGCTCACTGTAAATCAAATATTATTTACGCGTGTCTGTGTTTTACGTATTAAATATAATGTAAAATAACATCCGATACATTAGAATGAAATTTTGAAATATCCTACTAATGACTCGAACTACATGAATATTTTGTTTAATTCACTGCGAGTTTTTCTGCATTTTAATGCATTGATTGATTTTATGGGGGATCTGAGTATTGTACCAGATGGAGGGTATAATTTTGCACACAATTGCATGCTCAACTGAAATTTCAATGATATCGATGATCGATATCTATTTACAATTTCCAGGCAATTTCTTGAGTAGCAGACAATTTCAGATAAATTTGTGTAAGCGCGCGTGTGTGCGTGAGCGCCACTAAAAGTCGATTGAACGCATTGTCATCGACAATTATGTCGGGTATCGATGTCGGGAAATAAGTTGATTTCCACCTCCCAAGATTTGCAATCATTCGAGAAAATATTGAGTAATTCAAAGAGATTCACAGTGGAATCCGTTTATAATGACATAACAAACACGTCATACTAAGCGGACGTCATACAAAGCGTTTTGTTTAAAATAAAAAAATCTCCCGTTTTTTTTAGGTATGTATTTATTTTAAAAACACAGAATATTAAGATTTGTGACGTGAGAAAAGAGCATATTCCGACTCGTGACGAGAGAAACACACCATATTAACGACGTCGGGCGTCACGTGACCTTCCCAAACACTGCCGAAGGTGTTAGGAATCATGTCGGTCACTATAACCGACATAATTTTCCATGAAATTAGAACAAAATTTATTAAAAATGGGTCATAATAAGCGACATGTCACTATAAGCGAAATCATTATATCAGACTTTGTTAAATAAATAATTTTATATGAAAATCAAACTTTGCTGTGTAATTATGTCATATTAAGCGGTTGGTCAATATAGACGGAGTCATAATAAACGGATTCTACTATATTTCAAAAGCAATCAAATGAAAAGAAGAACAGTATTATTGTTAACCATTGTCTTTATGAAGACAATAATTATGGTTACGTTAACTAACGAAGTTTCTAAACGTGAATTGTGAGTTAGCTTGTAAATGCAAAGCAAGACTAAATACCACGGTTAGCAGTACTCCACAATGGAAACCACTTTCATTGTAGTTTGCAGATTATGGGTATCTATTCTTATATGTACTGATTCTAGCATGCAGATTATAAGTATATTTAGCACGCAGTTCTTTGTACGTAAGTAATTTAAAAGGCATTTGCAAATAGGCGGGCGCCTTAACGACTTCCGCATCCAGTAATAAGTCCACATAATGCCCATAAAGGGCAAAATTGTTATTTCTAGAAAATTCCGTAATGAAAACTGGAAAAACACGGAATTAGATTTCATACAAACTTCTATACGGTCTAAAAAATGCAAAAAGAACGCAGGGCGCTGCAATCATTTAAATCGCTTTGAAGGGAATTTAATTTTAAAATATATCTGTACACAGATAATTTTAATGTATTGTGTATACACGATGCTTAGAAAACAGTGCTGCTTTTTGGAATACTAAATTACTCTTATATCATATCTAAGGATTATTTTATACTAGCTTTTCCCCGCGGCTTCGCTCGCATGGTATTACGGGAAATTACTGTAGCGGTTGAACTTATCAATTATCCCCTCTCCTCCCCACCCCACCCCCTCCCGCATTCCATACATTAATTTCTTACATTTAGTTTTCAAACATCTAGCCTGCCACCTTAATTTCACAAAGAAAAAAAGAATTATCCAATTTTGTTCATTCGTTCGGAATTTATGCGCTTACAAACATTTCGGATGTTTATTTTTAATTAAATATTTGGAAGTTTGTTAATATAATACAAAATTACACTATTTATTATTCAGTCTTTATAATCGTTACGAATTATATTTTTAATGTAGGAAATCTTATCTGACATTTATTCCAGCTTGTCCAAAAAAAACAAAACATATTCTAATATTTGAATTTTCTGGGGCAGTAGCTGACCAGGGGGCTGAGTACCTACCAGCTTAGAGCCCACAAATATATCAACATCGTTTCCATGGGAATTTTTTTCTGACATTTGCAATTAACTCGCTTTTGTTAGCGACAGAAAACGCATAACAAATATAATATATTAATATTTATAATTTCATAACGCCAGAGCTTACCATCATATACAACATATAGTCTGCGCATATAATTAAGCTTTCTATTGGTGAATGAATTTTTAAAGCCTTTTTATTGGTTAATGCCTGAAAACGTCATAAACAAACTCGAGCAGTTTCGCGTTTATAATATTAGTATGGATTCGAGCTTGTTTTTTTTTAATGCTTTGTAAGAATCAATCGCTGTCCTATCAGTTTTACAATGGAGGATGCTATGAGGAATGACATCCTTGATCCTATCGGTACCGGTGCATAGTTGGAAAATACGAACGCGCGCGCAACGGTACGTAAACATACTGGAACTTGTCGTTTCTACGCCTCATTTTTGACCTTGAACGATTTGCCGGCTTCTGTGTTTCCTCCCTTCAACAACATGGGTGGTACAGGGGTAAGGCGGTAAGTCTATGACGGCCGGCGTGGTCTAGGGATAAGGCTTTCGACTCGCAATCACGGGCTCGAATCGAAGGTCACGGGCTCCCGTGAATCGAATCCCACGAATCCCGGCGTGGGCAAATAAATTTTATTTCCTCTTCCCCATCTCCTTCCCCTCTCCACTACCTTCTGCCTCACAACATACCCCAATTGAGGATGCCATAGTCTCACTGGCTCCAGACGGGAGCAGCTGGGACTCTTGTGAGGTATTCATATAAAAAATAAAAAAATGAGTCTCTTCAAGATCCATGTTCTCTCCTCTCTTCTTCCCGAAAGCTCCTCCACACAGCATCCCCAAAGATGACACATACAATGAGAATATTTATTTTTCTCAAGGCCTCCTGTATGGAATTAATATTAAAAAAGCAAGTAAGCATGATAAAGTGGTTTTTAAATGTATGGAAACATCAAAAAAGCAGATAGAGCACCGTTTTTGTGAAAAATCACCTAAAGGGCGCTTTAAATGCCATGTATTTGATGTTTCAATAAAATAATAGCTGCCATAATCCGGGGCGTTCAATAAGTCATATTTTCATTTTCCCGTTAAATAGTTTCATAATAATTGTAAAAAATTACAAAAGTTAAGACAACTTTCGTCCTTCGAATTGGTATCAAAATATTTTCCACGATTCTACAATTTTTTTTCAATATCGACGCTATTCAGTGTAGCAATGAAAGTTTCAAAAGCTCAGAGCGTGCAATTCGCACGCAGTAGAAGTGAAACCTTCAGAAAACTAAAGTAGACAAAAGTGGGGAGACTACGAAGCACTTTTTTATCAACGTGAAGGATGATTTTTTCCATATTTTTGTCGTCGAATTCCAGTGCACCTTTTCCTATACATTTGGTTATTTTATTTTATTTTATTTATTTATTTATTTTTTTTTTTTTTTTTATTTATGTCTATTCTTGAATACACAATTTTACAATTGATTACAGAGGTTTACATAGGAGTACAAAACGTTAATTTTCAGTAGCAGTAAGCAAAAAGATTTTTTTTTTTTTTTTAGTATTATGTTGTGTGTAAGGTAGGTTTGAGAAGGTAAAACTGTGTGTGGGTAATATCGTATGTTTCGTGAACACCTCACTAGGAGAACCTGTGCTGAGGTGTTGACGTGCTTATGATTATGTGTGATAAGTATTTATGTGTTTGTATGTGTGGTTTCTTCTTTGCAGTCGCTGGTGTAGCTTTCTTTTGTGTTTTCTTTTGGATGTTCATTTTGGAGTGGTTTAAAGATTGGATATTGATTTCACAAAAAAATTTTTTTTTTTTGATTTCGTAGAATTCGATCCCAATGTCTGCAAATACTCATCGGGCGCCTTATAACGCTAACTAAAGGGGACTTGTATGGGACCGTGGATTTATCATATAAGAACCAAGTACCCGTGAATAAAATAAATATGTTATTGCTATCTTATTCTATAGCAGGCTAAGTCCTATAGATGTATGTGTTTTTTTCTCTTTTTAGTGTCACTCGTTTCCGTTTCATCGAGTTTCAAATCACAACGTTGCTAAAGAAGTTTTCACTTGAAAAAAAAATTGTTCCATTATAATTAATTGATAGATTTTCTCGTGTTAACGGAAAATTTAAACATGTTTTTTTTATGACTAAAGTTTATTTAACGCAAAGCTGTGATTAATATTGGAAGTGTCGCGCCATCTTGACAAAGTGAGTGCAGCTTTTGAAATGCTAATTTCGTGTGTTTTAAGTTTTGTTACATGCAGCACGCGGTAGGCTGTGCACGTGCAGTCATAACTGCATATGAAGTACGGTGGCAACTTTCTAATCCATCATAGGCGCATGGTTCTTTACCGCCATGCAGCTGCACGCTATAAAAACATTGAAAACGTAACTAAAAACTTATTACTGCTATTTTCTTGTACCTCTTCTAAAAACAGCCTCGTGTAGTTTTTTGCTATTTTCATACGCGAGCTATTATGGCGTGCAAAACGGCGTTTTCTTTAGACGTCGTAATGCGATGCTGTAATACACAATATCTAAAAAAAAACGTTTTGTTATTCACACGGGTGTATTACTGGTATTACCGGTATACAATGAACACCCGAAGTTTAAAAAGTATCTCCACCATGAAGGATCTTTGAATCTTGTTCGATAGTAGGCTGAAATGTCATGCTCATATTGGGATGGTTTGAAGCACTTCATCGAGAATTCTGGACTTTATTCCACGCACTGCAAGGAAGTTTAAAGATACCCAAGTTCTCATAATTTTATTCCTTATTCCTTAGTAAAAGTGGCTGGTAATTTAGAGTCTACACCGGATAAAGAATTCCTTCATATTTCCAAGAAATTTCTTAGATTTCTCTACATAAGGAAGAATGGCTACTACTCGTGGCTCTATTCTACCGACTTTATTTTGGGTATGCTCGTAAAGAACAATCTACGGGTCAGAAGGGATGTACACGTTGCTACACATTTCTTCAGACCAATTCGTGGATGGTTTGAAAAACTCGGCTCCCATGGAGAGCATTCATTCTATGTTCCCGATGGTTATCTCTGTCACCGACAGCACAGACGGTTCTACCTCCCAGCCTGCTGGACTAACTTCATGTCGGTGGGTAGGCAATCTTCCTGTAGAACACAATCAAGAATTCTGATATCAACTTAGCATCAAGAAGCTGCCTTTAAAAGGCAAGCTCTGTTGCAGCTATTATAAATATTTGAAACTTGCTTTTAAATTCACAAAATTCATTTAAAACCCTATTAAAATGGACAATTTTGCAATGTTTTTGAGATAATAAATTGAATGTCTGTGATCGAATTTAAAAAACTAATGTTAAGATATTTCTGCCATAAAAAAATGAAAGATGGCCTAGAAAAATTAGTTCAATTAACAATAAAAAATATGTTATCACTTTAAACTTTAAATAAACAACTATGTTGAAATAAATGGTCAAAAAAAATTTAGGACCAAAAACAATGTTAAATTAAACACGCTTTTTATAAATGCCTGTCTTTCGTTATGGAAATTTGGCAAACAAATATTTGGGGTATTACGTCACGCTGTGGGGTCTAGACTGTTAGAAGTAATTTTAGTTTGATTAATTGGTACTTAGGTTTAATCACATCTCCGCTAATTTGTTCTCTCAATTTTTTAAAGTGCGCATTATAAAAAAAGAATCACAGCTTTACTCTGTATTCCGAAAACTGTTTTAATGAAATAAAAGTAAAACCCATTTAAAGAAAGTTTTAATAATACTTTGTAATAAATATGTGTAATGAAGGTACTTATTATTAATCAATATTAATTATGTATATAGGGTCTGCAAGAGATCAAATATTTAATTTTTAATGTTAATCTTTCAGACCCAACTTGACTCATAGCTTTCCCCTGCATAGAAATAGTATACTCTGTAAAGAGGCGGGTATGGATACTAACGCCCCGGGAACCATTTATTGGATAACCAACACCGTTGCCATATGTCGCCCCACGTAATTCGCTACGTTTAGGGGTGCCGGATTCATGAGGTCAGGTTTATCAAGGTCTTGGCCTACCTACTGCGTGGCGGGCCGAGACCTTTTGACCTCTACACGTTTTACATCGTTTTGCACCACAGTGGGAGGGATGGATTCGTACGGTTCACTCCTGGACACATTGATTCCTACCGCTCCTCCTTCCTCTCCTTCCTTTCCTTAGCAACACCAATGATGATAGGTCCTGAGGAATTTTCCATTTCTCAGGACCTCTTCTTTGGAGCTAACGTAAAATATATATTTCTTATCAATACTGACGGAGAGAACTTTATTTATTAAATAAATCAATTGGGTTATTATTCACAAATATATTTTTTTAAATTTAAGATAACACAGTTAACGAACTAATACTTAATTGATTTTTACGATACAATCAATGAAAACAACATGCCTACATTTCAAATCAATGATATTTAATCTCGCGTTTTTTTACTATGTAATATATTTAAACGACATTTATAGAAATTTATAACACGCATAATTTTATTATATGTAGATAGCTTGGGTAAAAATGTTTCCTAAATAAAATTAAAAACCCACCAAATTCATCTCATCTTTAAAATGAAAGCTTAGTAATAAATAATTATTCTCGTGTAATGTCGAGCTTTTCCTAAAATAATAAGGTTAAGTGGATTTTTTAATACTTTGTCTTTATTCGTCGAGCACTTTACGTAGAGGAACCTATTTACTAGCGTTACCATTATTAAGTTTTTCTATTTGGATTTTCTAAAATCGTAAGATGTAAGACGTAGTGAGGCCGAGAGCTTATAAAGCTTGTTTTTGCAATATTATAACCGCGAGCATTGGTGGTATATTTTTAGTATATTGTTACGGTTGACGTTTTGTTTGTTATATAAAGTATAAAGCTCGTCTCTGACAAACTAGTTTATGTTGGAGAAACAAACCTCATTGCTTATTTCTGTGCTAGCCAAAACTCCCGTACTGTGAACTCTGGCTTCGTGAAAATTGCAGAGCTTTTTTATGTGGAATTTCAGGGTCACGGCAACTAAGCGTAGTGATTTCCAACAATATCCATTTCCAACAATATTTTTAATTTAATATTTTTTATGTTAATTCATTTTTAATTTTAATTAAGAAAATTCTGTTGTTATTATTATTACGCATGGCAGTTTTATCGCCTTCTGAAGGCAATAAAACTGCAAATAGTTTGGTATTGCCTTCATTGTCAGACTGTTTGATAAATGTCTTCAGAAGGCGAAACAGCTGTCACAAGTAATAATAATTATATAGCAGAACTTGTTTATAAATTAAATAATAATATTATTGATATTTAAAAGAAATAAAAATATCTATGGAACTACTGAATTGATACAAACACATATTTAAATACATGTGACGTTCATATAGATTTGAATTGAAAACGATGTAGCTACTTAGTACCTTTCGGTTCTTGCCCCGAGAGAGCCAATAAAATATGGCACTCTGTTTATCTTAAATTGTATGACATCGTAATATCCATTCCATTTGATGTAGAATTTATGCCGAGAGCAAATTTCTGAATATTAAGTTCTACTAAGTGGTTCGCTACGTTTGGTGATTTAGCAGGGGTGCCCGGGTTCATGGGGTGAGGTTTGTCTAGGTCTTGGAGGCGGATGACCAAGACACACTGAACCCCAGATTCCTACCCACCCCTTAAATCCTTTTCCTTCCCAGAACCATCCTGTCCTCTTTTTCGTAAAAAAAACACAGCATCCCCAAAGATGACATAGGCCCTGAGGGAAATTATTTTCCTCAGGGCCTCCTGTGTGGAGCTCATATAAAAATAAATGGCCCGAATGGCCAGACTTTTAAATTACGAAACACGCCCAAATAACATTTATTGTGTTCTTATTTATTATTTATATAATATAAGGCGCATCCATTTATATGGCGCGTCCATTCAACCTTTGGTAGGTTCAGAAACAAACATCTGACCAGAGGAGCTAGTTCTTAGTTCTTAATTCTTAAAAACTATCGCGCGCGAAAATAATAATCCAGCAGAACATACCCCGCATTTTGAACATCTACCAACCAAAACAACAAAATAACATATTTCCCGTAAATACTTGAAGTTTTTAGGTTCCTAAAAAATGTGTGTTCTTTTTAAAGATAAACTCTATTCAGCTGCCGATTTGAAAATTTAATATGAAATCCCCTCGATAGAAAAAAATTGCAGAGTATGCTCCGATAATCAAATAAAACACATGACATATTCTGTTGACCTGTTGAATGTTGGATAGTATTTTAGATTGATATTGCCGCAAGCAATTCTGACATACAGTTTCTTTATTTATAAGGGCTACAATCGCATTTAAAAGAAAAGCCCGCGGCCCGCAACAGATGATAGGTTATACATGTCGTAGGTGTTCACAGTATTTCGTTAAAAGATGTCAAAAGATTTTTGCTCTTTTCTAAATAAATCGTGTTTTAATAAATACAGTAGCTAACGCCTTTTAATTATAATTGTTTTTAATATTATCATTCGTATTTACTTATCACTGTCAAACAATCGTTGGTAATATTTTTGAACGATTATAACATATCATTGAAGAAGAAGATAACAATAATAATCTAAACGTGTCCGGTCAGTGGTTGAGTGGGCATCGCGTTTGGGTTCCACCCGGGCGTCCCGTATTCGATTCCTCGGCTGGCTAAGGCCCTTCGTTCATGGAGATACTTACAAACTACGTGATTGTGACACAACCACAAGTACCCTGCAGATGTACTACTTTTAAAGCTGGTTTCCGTACACGGCACTACCCGAATTATACTGAACTTGACCATTTTTCACGTGCAGCCGTGGAGTTAACACGATGTCGAACGATGTCAAATGACTTTTTTTCCAACATTAATCTATGCCTTCTTCACTAAATCCTTTCTTGCGTATTCTGGTAATGTAAAGTTATGTAAACACGCATTTTTATTCACTTCCAGAACAAATCTAACATTACTTTCATGTTCAGACGCCATTTCTGTCAAACGTCAAACGAAAGTAGCAGACACGAATGCTACAACGCGTAGCGCGCTACCAGCACCGTCGTTAGCGCGCTACCGACTTCAACCTGACATCCGTCGCGCAGCGCCGTGTACGAACACCAGCAAAATTGTATGGCGGGTACCCACGAGCGGTGCGCGTGCTACGCGCATCAGGCTCGAATAGTTTGTAAGTAGCTCCATGTACGGAGGCGCTAAGTCCTCCATCACAACACAAGCAACATTTTCGGCTTTCTGTGGTGGTAGTAGGAGATTTTCAAACATTGTTGGGTTATTCGTAACCCGGGAATGTTTGTCTTTCTTTTTAAAAAATTATAATTATAATAAATTTTTATAATTATAATTATAAATTATAAACGAAAATATGAAAGAGAACAATACACAGAAAAATAGAAAAAGATAATGGTCGCAACTGGAACTCGAACCCAGACCCTCTCATCTAAACGGGGCGTACGTATTACATTAATGGGAACAATCTTCAAATGTTATAAAAATATAGTTTTTCATATAAAAAAATTGATTATAGCATAGCCTTTATCAAAAGGACATTCTAAACTATTTTTCAAATCAAATTTAAAATTCATTTTTTCACAAATTATGTAATTTTAAATAAAGTTTAAAAAACACAGGTCACCGAGCCACCGACGTCTATGAATGTAAACCAGTCAAGTTTACGCAATGCAGAGTGTATTTCGCAGAAAGTTTTTGAATTGAACTAAACCAGTTCAGAAGTCAGCGGTCCACCGGGGAGTTAACTTGGGAATTATTTCTGCCGGAAAATAAACAGGGGTTAATTCAATACCCGGCAAGTATTATTAAGTAGAAAACAATTTCCGGTTCCCAACTTTTAACCTCAAGAGTCCTCGGCACGAACTAACCCCCTGTAAAGTTAAGAGACTTTAAAATTGCGTTTGACTTTAACCTTTAATATGCAATCGATAAAATACGTCGTTTGAATTTTTAACAGCGCTTAACGGCTATAAATTCGGGATCCTTAATTAAAAGACATTGTATTTTAATAAGTTTTGGTAATGTGTTTCTCTGGAATACTTTGGAGAGATAGGGCAGCTAATTGTGGGGTTCGTTGATGGGTGTAAAATTTAGGAGGAAAGGAAATCGATTTACACTAGATGTTAACATGATAAAACTAAAAAATCTTGGTCCCATTACATTTGAGGTGACAAATTGGACGTCATTTTTCCATTTCTGTCCCCAAATGCACCTCCAGCAAATCTTTGTATATCTGGCTGCTCATCATTTCTTCTACCAAAGATCCAGTCCGAAAAGCAGCCCCAGAATATCTTTATAAGATGAACTGATATATTTTTCAACAAGAATTAGAATTTTACAAATCGAAGGTTCTGGTCAAGAGTATAAGTCTTTTAGACTCTCCTATCCCTATCCGAACACTATAAAAAAATTTGAGGTGAGGTGAGGGTAAGGTAAATTGGGTTGCATGACCAGGAGAAATTTGAAAGAAGCAGTAATTTATTAAGGTCTGATATCGGGCATTTGTCCCGTGCCAAAACGCCTGCGATCTATCATTGAAGTTGAAACGACGCGCGACGTGATTCTTAGATAATCTTCTTCTTAAGTCGGATCCTCATTGCTGGGATTAGTGACTTCAACTCCAATTTCCATGTTGGACAAGGCTCCTCCTCTTCTGAGTTCCACGCTGAGTAAATAGCTGCGTACACCGACGTACCGGATGCCAGAGATATTTGGTCACTCCAGCGCATTGGTGACTTTCCTCTTCTGTCTTTTACTTTGCCAGTAACTACGAGTTTCTCCAAGGTAGAGTCTTCAGTTTGGCGAGCGACATGTCCATGTATCAAAACACATTGTAGGTAGAAATTGTTGCCTATTGTAGATCCCTAGCTCTTCTAGAATGGCCACATTTGTGCGACTGGCTGTCGCACAAATGTCGCACTGTGGAATCCTGAGCAATTTACTCAACCACCACATTTTGAGGGCTTCTATTCGCTTTCTTTCGCTGGCTCTAAGTGTCCATGTTTCCAAACCGTATAGAAGTATGGGGAAAATTGACACGGAGTCTCATATCGGTGGTTTTCGTGATGCTTCTGTCACTCCACGTCTTTTGCATTTTACTCAGGCGGTCTTTTGTCTTGCAAATTCTTCACAACCTCTTTCGTCACTTATAGATGAGCCTAGGTATTTAAAGCCGTTCACCGTTTTTAAATCTGTGTTATTACAAATAATGCTCTTACAGACAACTCAGTTTGACTAGTCATTCACCATTTCACGTAATTGTTTTGTCATTGTTGATCAGTAGACCTAGATTACGGCTTTCTACCTCTATTTTAGCAAAGAGATGGTTCATTTTTTCTTCAAAAGACGCGATAAGGGTAGCGTCATTTGCAAATCGGCGATTTGAAATTTTGTGGAAACCAACGTTCGTTCTACTTTTCCATCTATTTAGAACCCTTGCATATTATGTATACACCTGTAATCGCATAAAATAACATTGGTGAAAGGATGCATCCTTGACGTACCCCTTTTTTCACTTTTGTGGGTTATATGCATGTCCTTCAGTGTACAAGTTTCCAGTGAAGTGCGAGTATATGAGGTGTTTAGGAATTTCCATCTTCTGAAGTACTTCCCACAGACGGTTCACAGTCAAATCCTTTGGAGTATTCAATGAAGCAGAGCATTGCTAACAAGTTGAACTCTCGACATTTATCAATAAGTTGTCGGATATTCAGTATTTGCTCTCAAGTTCCTCTACCCTTGACAAACCCAACTTGTTCACGAGGTATTTGCGATTTTAAGTAACTTAAGACGTTCATTTAAATTTACAGCATTATACTGGTATGTGAGGTGAAGGAAATTGTCTAATAGTTCCCGTATTTCTTTGTTGAACCCTTCTTTTATAGTGTTATGAAAACCGATTCAACCCACTCCTTTGGCCTTGTTTCCTTGTTGTCATACGTAGTTAGTTGCTGTTAGATAGATTGTTAGTTGAATTGATTTTCATAAATACAAGTATTTTTATTAAATATACAAGAAAAACACTAACAAACTAACCTTAAAAATTCTTTACTTCGGTCATTGTCGTGTATTCATAATTTTTTCAATAAAAGTTTTTAATGATAATGTGTGGATTTCAAGTTCGATATATTTATCACATTCTTGACCAAATCGAGCCTTTCTAAGAAATCTCAAGATTCGATGTGTTTATCATTTTCCTGGAAAGGGGATTTTCTCTATTGTGACCGGATGCGAATCATATAAATACGTCCTGGAAAGAGATTAGGAATCTAGGGGCAGGAATAAATGTTCTGATCTATTTATTCCGACCCGACCTTACGAGATAAATATTTATTGTTTTGTATTTTTTTGGTAGAATCTTTAAAATCGAATAATAACGAAAATAATATTGGAGATGTATTTTTAGATACGCGCTTTGTCGTTTTCCGGAGGATCAAAAAAATATTTTCAAAATTAAGGTCAGGGAATATGATGATAATATATACTGTATGTATATGTATTTTGGAGTTATAATATGAGATAAGAATATATTTCGTGAATTTTATGATATTATGGGTTTTTAGATGCTGTATGAATCGCGGGTATATTTATTTATACATTCATGGTAAAAGATACACAGAATTCTCGAAGAGAGAATAAATTTATTGCTGTTCCGATTTGGAGGAATTTTTAAAAATAAAGTTTTTAAAAAGCCTACTGTAAAGTAGTTTTTGATAGTGCAAAATCATTTACGAAGCCTGTTTATACCATTTCAGACCAAATACATTATTTTACTGCAAGAGACATTTTTATAGCAAATTCTAGTCTACAGGTTGGGTAAAGTGAGGTATAATGCAATTTGTAGGTTAGGTTAGGTTTGCACAAAGAAAAGCATCTATTACAGTCGTTTGTCGTCACCATGACTGAAATTATAAATATTATTTATGGTAAGTGGTTAGTTCTAATTGGTCACTGGCTGTTGTTTGGTGGCGTTGGCAAATACGTCTGGTTCCCACAACATGCAACATTTCCCGCTTACAATGATGACTGTGGAAATTTTTTCAAACATTTTCAGGTTTTAATCCTGAACTCTGGAGTTTGTCTTTCTTAAAAAAAAATATTTGAACATGTAAGATTATTCGTAAAAAAAATCAATTTACCATTTACAATACGAACCTAATAAATTTGTCAAAGTTTTGATGAATAATTCATAGTAGGTCTGTAGCTTGTTTGCTTCAGAACGAGAACTAAAAATACAACGTTATTTATTTACGGATGTCTGCTTTAGCCGCATTTGCGAGTGGTCGACCATTTTCCTTTTTATATCTTGGCCATAACTCTCATGATACTTTTAAAGAAAACTTTCTCTATGAATTACAAAGAAAATGCAAAATATTAAATTGTGCAAAAATACTTCAAACAACTTTCTAAAAATAATGTAAAACCTTATAAAATTGTTTACTAGTGTAGTCGATTACTATTTTTTAATAGAGTAACGAATAAGGGGTTCAATTACCCTTTTAATATGAACACCGCCCAAGAGTCCCAACTGCTCATTTCTGGTGCCATTGAGATTGTGGCATCCCCAATTGGGGTATGAATTGAGGTTGGAGCTAGTGAGGAGGGGAAGGAGATGGGGAAGAGGAATATGGGGAAGTACTTGATTATTCAGATATGGTCACCAAACACGGCTAAAGTCATGTAAAGCAACAATTCTGAAAAGTGGTCTTACATTAGGGCAATACTGAAAGTATTCTACTCTGGAACATGCCGCAAATATATTAATATTAATTGTGAAATAACACAAATAAATCAAATAAAATTTATTTGCATACGCCGGGATTTGAACCCGCGACCTTCGGGTCGCTAGTTGAGAATCTTACCCCTCGACAACGGAGGTCGTCGATAAGACAAT
Organism: Glyphotaelius pellucidus; assembly: GCA_936435175.1. Classification (NCBI taxonomy): domain Eukaryota; kingdom Metazoa; phylum Arthropoda; class Insecta; order Trichoptera; family Limnephilidae; genus Glyphotaelius; species Glyphotaelius pellucidus. Next base: position 13,005,683 of record OW386544.1, on the reverse strand, counting down.
CGGACCATTTATAGCATCTCTCAGTAGGGTATATATTATATTTAATTAAATGAAGACATTATGAGCGAAACTCAATCGAAAATCTGGAAACAGAAAAATCAGAAAAAGATATTGGCACCTCTGGGACTCGAACCCAGGAGTCCCAGAGGTGCCAATATCTTTTTCTGATTTTTCTGTTTCCAGATTTTCGATTGAGTTTCGCTCATAATGTCTTCATTTAATTAAATATTACAGTTTGAGGTTTTACTCATAAAGTTAAAATAATAAATAATAATATATATTATATTGTGAGGCTGGAGAGAGAGAGTGTGAACCAGAGGCGCAACCAGTTTTTTTTTTTTTTTGAGTGGGCCGAGTTAAATCTTTATTATATTTATCTATTTAAATCTTTTGTATATTTATCATAAATATTTTTTTTCCGTTAGCAAAGCAGTTTCCCCAAACTTTTTCGGCCACAAAACCCTAGCGATGTCTAACCTTAGTTCCTCCAAAAATATTAATACCGATTTCGAACATGATTTTTGAGTACCCTTTCTAAATAAATTAATTATAAAGAGATTACATATTATAAATGTTATATAATTTCAAATATTAAACACAATTTCCCAGAGCCAATGGGACTATGGCATCCCCGATTTGGATATATGGTGAGACTGAAGAGAATGGCATAATATGAATTTAATGTTATAAAAAAAGGAGAGATTGCGCCGCAGGCGAAAATTTTGCAATTTCTGCGGTTTTTGTCCACGGTAAAACCAATAAATATTGTGGTTTTTTTTTCATTTGCGATTTTCCGCAATGTAGGTAATTTTGAACATATTCAATCTTGAATAATAATGCTAACTAGTCCGCCACAGGAATCGAAAAATTCACCGGGCACAATTCACCGCATACAATTCAGCGCGGGGAAAATTATTGGCGATTATTATTTGGAAGTGTGTACTGAAATAATTGTGTGTATCCAAGTATTAAAACGAAATAACAATCCCGTCAAGTTATGATAGGTTAGGTTATGTTAGATTAACTTGTTACTATTTATGTAACAGAAAAATCCTTTAAAACTATCAAACCTTTTGTTTTATGCGGTGCAATTTCCACGGTGAATTTCCAGTGTGCAGTCAATTTTTCCAGCGATGAACTGAATGCGGTGTATTCTGGGCGGCAAATTTTCCTGGAATTGTCTGTCACCACTACAAAAGCAACATTTTCAGCTTATTACGATGCTAGTAAAAGCCTGAAGTAATTGAAATTTTTTCAGGTTATTCATATTACTTTACATAAAAATAATATGTACAAATATAAGCATTATACATCTGCACCGATAATGTACACTGTAATTCTGTCAGAAATATTAAAGAAGGAGGTAACGCAACATGGCTTAATAACTCAAATAAATTACCAAAATATATACAAATGTTTACTTAAAATATTATTAGAAAAATTCTAAAAAGGTATTATACGTACGTATATTTTTTAATTAATTCGATTTATATAAAAATGATTTGAAAATGCGCTATGGTTAGAATCGTGAGAAAATCACATCGAATAAAATCACCAAAATAAACATTTTTGGAGAGATCAACCAACATGTGTCATATGTGTTTGCCCAACAAGCCCGACCTCACAGTGCCTACTCGACATGTATTCGTTTGCCGAACAAATATTGGATATTTGACTTTGAGCATTAAACATACACGCAGAATAATAGATTTTATATCCAATAACGATACCATATCAATTGTTTGAATTGTTAATTAATTTAAAAAGACAAATACAGTTGACGTCGTGTACCTCCACGGATTTTAAGAAGCTAACTTCCATTATACTTAAAATAACGGAACTTAAAGGCTACAACAGTGCTTTGTATACTGCGTACATCTTTGATTATTTCAACGAATTGGTAAATTAAATTTAAACATTGATTAAAGGATTGTTAAGGCGAAGTTTTTTTGCAAAATCACTATTTTAGAATAATCTTTACTTTGAAACAAGTTTACATTATAAACACGAAGATATGCTTTTCGATATGCGATAAATCGGAGCTTTTCGTGACTCCGTTTGCCAAGGAATTTTTAAGCCTTTTATCTATATTCTCGGCGATATAGGACACACTAAGACTAAACATATTTAAAAATTTGGTTGTCTGTAAAGTCGGTTTATGGACGATAATTTTACGCGATAACGTCATGAGCCGAACGCTTAAGCCGAACGCTTAGGCCGATCGTGCCTCTCTATCGCTTGTTCCGCGCTCTCGCTGAACGCTTAGGCCGAACGTTTGTTCCGCGCCCTCGCTTGTACGCCCGGCTCAGGCGGAACGTGACATTGCGACAACGTGACAGCGTGACAATGAGTCATGCTTTTTCGTGAATGCGGCCGGCGTTCATCGATGTATAAGACGTTATCACGTCAAAAAATGGATTGATGGAAAAAAACTACATTAGTTAAATTTGGTCAACTCAGCTTCTCAAATGCTACCACGCAGAGCTCTCGGATTCTGTAAAGCCATTCGTACATGGAGATACTTACAAGCGACTCGAGTTCCGTGCGCGTAGCATACGCACCGCTCGTGAATACCCGCCATACTATTTTGCTAGTGTTCGTACACGATTACGGGTTTGATTTCAGTTGCACGCTACTGACTCTACCAATAGATAGAGAAAATATTAAGATTCAATTTAAACATCGATGAAGCACAATCAGACTAACAGCAAAAATTGTGCTTCATTGATATTAAACATATCGATATTCGAAGTAACTCTATTTAACAATAAGACCGCTCTCCCGACTGACACGACTATCGGCAAATTAATTCTGCTAGCCGGGAGATAAAACAGTCTGTCAATGCTCTCGGTGACGGAGATAATCATCATCATAACTTACTAATATGCTACTATTTAACAGCATTAATTAGTAGCATATTGGTAGGCTACTTGTGGTTGCTTCACAATCATGAAGCTTGTAAATACCTCCATGTAATAGTGAGCAACCCACTCTACATGACACATGATTACGACTTACTATTGAGCTTGGTAGCCACCTCAGGTCTAGTCCCACAGAAAAAAAGTGATAACCCTGGGCAAAACGGCTAATATGTTTTATTTATTCACTTATCCCTACATGTATATACAAACACGGTTGACATTGGATGCACGGAAACGGATGTTTTATTTTTATATTATTCTGCTTAACAGATCTGCTGTGAAAAGCGTCCTCTTCTTTTATACGTGCATCCACTTCTAAGAAGTACCACGCATAGCAATAATGGGGGACGTGGTGTCTGAGAAACCCTCAGTACTTAGTTCCCAGTAATGGTGAAATACCGCACGGTCTTTAATCTCTCTTTGTATTAATCCGCCCTCGGCACGTCCGCAGTCTTCCATGTCTCTGCTCCGGGTCTGCCTTCCGCTGCGTGCCTATTGCCTGCACCGTGACCTGTGTCCGTGCCCACTCGTCCTGGGATGCATCCCGCCAGAGGCGGACTAGCCTATTATCTAATTAGCGCAGATGTCTCAAAAATGTTATCGGAATTACTTTTTAAAGGTTACCCATCAATGTAATAATTTCATTGAAGGAGAAGATAACACTAATAAGTCTAAATGAAACATGAAACAAAACAAGACACAGAAAAAAATGGTGACGTTTAGATTTATTAGTTTTATCTTCTTCTTCAATTATGTACACAATGATGAGTATAAGCTTTAAAAAGTTATTCCAATAAAATTGAATTTTACACCTAGTCATTTAGATTTTTAGAAAAGATCATTAGGTGCCAATATTTTTTTTTAAATGAAATATTTTTATCCGAGATATTATCTCGGTTACAAATAAATTCGTTAGAACGTTCTAATCATTTAAAAAGAACGTGGCCAAACATATAGGAAAAATTTGTTGAAGATAATATTAGTACATCTGAATTTGAAATATATGATCGCCAAAAATGACTAGGTGTAAAAATGAATTGGTCCCGTTATGGGCGAGTTAGTTAAGACACTGTAAACGCTTGACTTTTCAATTAAAATGCGTGAACATCATTTCCTAGGCAATTTCACTGAAAATCGCTGAAAAATGACAAACCTTAGACGAACTATTATTTTTTAGCTGCTTAAATATATTGGTTATAAAAACATTTGACACTCCAACGAAATATTAATTTCATTTAACAGTTTTAAACATAGAATACCTTCATTAAAAAAGTTTAAGCAATATTTGCCGAAGCTCCATCATTTTTGTGCGTAAAATGAAAAAAAAAAAATTATTTGAAACTTTTTATATTAAATTTAATATTCGAAAGTATTTTAAATTCCACTTATTTTGAAAAATAAAGTATAATATTATACAATAATTCAAGTTTACGAGAAATTATTAACTTTAAGTAATGAGCGCTTTTATTGTTACCGTGACGTCATAAAAAAGGCTATAAACATAATGCTACAGCTTTTTTAAAAAATGAGACAGTTTGTTTCCTCCAAAGGAAAAAAGTAATCATTTTCTTGCTTCTCTCTTACACACCACACCGTGACGTCTCCATAGACCCCTACAATACTAGGTACTAGCTGCGACGATAATTTTGAAAATATGAAATATATAGTTACCAGTTGGTTACAAGGATAATATTGAATTGTGAATTCCGGAAATTCAAAAACGTGAAATGTCAATGCGCTAGTGTTTTTGCTTTTTTTTCTGAAGCATGTAATGTAAAATGTTTTTTGTTCTTTGTTTGCTCGAAAAAATAATGAAATACATTTATATCGCAAGAGTGGTGATTGGCGCACTCTTTGGACTAGCAGAGACTCTGAAATGGTTCGAAAAAACTGCCAAATTATCACGATCGGCTACAATGGGATCATAGATTTTGCCACTAGTCAGTTTGGAGAAAAGTGCAGTGTAAAAATGTATCTATTTTAAATGTAATATTGGATCGAGTGAAAATAACTGTCATCATCTGTTTTTTTTTTATATTTTGCTGTAAAATTACAAAAATTTGGACTGATCATAATTTTAAGTGGATGAAATTATGGGAAACTTCCCACGTTTGAAGAGAACAGCATCAAAGGTTAGTGAATCTGTTATCCCTTGAGAATTTGTCAGGTCGCCATTCCTTGTGATATTTTGTTCGCGCAAGTTAAATTCATAATCAAAAATATATTTTCGAGTTCTAAGCTCAGAGAGTCTTGAGCTACTTACACACCCCAAGCTTGCATATTATAATACAAGCACTTTCTTACACACTAAATAACAACCGTGGAAAATGAGACAAACGGTGAACGTATGTCTGCACCCCCTTTTATTTCACTCAAACATATAAAGAAAATGAAACGCAATTCCCGACGCCGTGGCTGAGCCACAATAAGATATACGTGTTTCCTCCAAAGGAAAAAAGTAGTACTCTGGAGGAAACAGTCACACGTATTTTGCATGTCTCGTCTTTTGTCTCGCCTTTCTTTAATGTGTAAGAAAGAGCTGCAGCATTTTATCGATAAGGAACGTATGTTTATAGCATTGTTTTGCCATCACGGTACGGTAAAGTGGATCGTCACGGTAATAATAAAGGCTGAACAGCAACCCGTGCATTTATTGGTATAAAACGACCATAAACTTACAAGTAAATTACCCGCTTAAGTAGACGATGTCTGATCTGAGACAGATCAGACATCGAGATGCTCCGAGGAACTAGCGTCATTGATCCCCTCGGCACCGGTGCGTAGTCGGGAAACACGCCAAAAGCGCGCTCAACATTTGTACACGGTTGACATTAGTCACATGAGAACGGGTCGTTTCTACGACTCGTTCTTGAGTTCAACAGCTCGGCTGTGGAACGATTTGAGACCCTCTCATACCCTCTCATTTGAGGTCTCTTCAAGACCCATGTTCACTCCTTCCTCTCCTCAAAAACACCCTCCACACAGCATCTTCAAAGATGACATAGGCCCTGAGGGAAATTATTTTCCTCAGAGCCTCCTGTGTGGAGTTAATGTAAAAAAAAAGAAAAAGATACGCCATTGCCGCAGAAAAAACTTTAAGACCTTAATATAATTATTAGAATGATTAGAGATGTTGGGAATGCGGCAGAGACGAATTCCACTATTTCTGCTACGTGTTTTGCCGTGTAGAGAGATCTTTCAAGATATAAAATGACCCTCATTCATAAGATTGAAGGGTGAGTTAAAATAGAGGTCTGTTAAATCCATCACAACTCTGCCCCAATGGACATTGGCTCACCGGGAAGCCACCCCTGGCCTGTACCTCATGTGGTGCCTTCCTCCACACCTTCTATACGTCCTTCTCGAGTTCTAGCACTAAGTGCGAACGAGCCTTGTATCATTAATGAAACTTCTTCAATATTGTCAAAACACTGTTTATTTTTATTAGATATCAAACCCTTACCCACAAAAACGGACACGGTGATAAATACTTTCGCGGGATGATTAATTATTGAAGTTTTTCAAACAGGGCAACTCAACTTACTTTTATTTGTAAGCAATTGTAACCTAGACATTTATTTACAGAGGTTTTTTTTACATTAGTTCCACACAAGAGGCTCTCAAGAAAATACTTCCTCTCAGGACCTATGTCACCTTTTGGGATGGCATAACCGGTAACTTACTATCCTGGTTTAAGAATTATTTGTCTAATCGAGAGCTTACTGTCTGCATCAAAGGTCAACTGTCCTAGACCTCGGCGTGCCCCCAGGGCTCACATCTAGGACACATTTTTAACATATGTATAAATGACGTTACAAATATTTTCCTCTTATCTTTATTTTGATGTTCGCAGATGACATGAAAATTTACCAAATTATAGACAATATTATTGACTGTTTATTCTAACAATCAAATCTCATTAGCTTTTCTAATTGGTGTATCATAAATAAATTAACCCTTAATGTAAAAAAGAGTAAAGTCATGAGATTATATAGGAAGAAAACCCCATTGATTTCCACATTTTGTATGAACAATCAAGTCTTGGTATCTGTACCCGATATAAAAGACCTGGGGATAATATTTGACAGCAAATTATGTGTCATTTATCTCCCACATTAATTATAGCACCTCTTAAGCGATGCAAATGTTGGGTTTTATATTAATAACTTCACAAGATTTCAAATTTTTGAAAAATTTAAAAATATTGTATTCATCCAGTGTCATAAGCCGTTTAGAATTCAACACAACCATTTGGAATCCATTTTACAATATTCATTAAAAATCTATCGAGCAAATCCAACATAAATTTTTACGAAACATAAATTATAGATTAGGAATTCCTATTGAAAACATTAGCTACATGTCACTGGTGAAAATTATGAGCCTTGCCACATTAAAAAAAAAAAATTGAATATGTACTGATCTATTTTTTCTCTATAAAATTGTTAATAACATGTTTGACTCCCCTGAACTCCTTGGGCTGATTAAATTACATGTGTCTAGTAGAACGGTTTGTCAGAAGGGTTGGTTACCATACCATTGTAACAATTCAAGTACCAATGCAGAAATAAACTCAGTAATGAACCGACTGCACAGTGCAGGAAATAAATATTACATGAACACCAACGGTACTGAATGTCTATCAGCCTATAAAAACATTGTTATTAAATCTGTATGTCTATCTTGATAGCTTTGAAATGCTTATAAATTTTCAATATATATCGAAATTTATATGAATGTTCATCCTTTATTTTACCCTATTTGTTGTTTTTAAGTTAAAATTTTTATACTTGGTACTTATTTTAATTGTGTTATCTCTTTAATGCTTTGATTATATCAAATGTATTTTTTATTTTATCATATGTAAAAGTTATGTTATTCCAAATATAAAAAAAAAAATAAAAATAAAAACATTAAAGGCTCTCACGTTTTCAGTCTGAAAACTGGAAAACTGTATTTTCCTTTTAAGATACGCTAACATAAATTTTCCAGTCTTTTATATAGTGGTAGATCAAATATGTATCCATACCAAATGAAACTAAATTACTAGCAATTCTAGTAACAGTAGACCTCGCCGCTGTGTATTTCTGACTGTGTGTTTTTGAGTTTCTTGTTTGATAAATCAAAACTAAAATTTTCTCTGAAATCATAGGCTTTGGAAGTAGGTACTTAAGTACACATTACTTAAACATATATATTCTGTCAATTAAGAGTAAAAAATATTAAAAACGCAACTACAAAATTTGTAGGCTGGCAACACCAATTTAACTGTCAAATATTTTTTTAAAGCGATGCAATGACACTGAATATGTAGAACACTGTAATATCCCGTGATTTTTTGCGGGTCTGCACTGGTATTGTACTAATTAGCAAGATCTTGACAATTAGCATTTATTTAGCCAGGTGCTTCAATATACGTACGTGTTTTGAATAACATTTTGGTTACCCACCAAAAACTTCAGAAAAAATTGTTATAAAATTTAAAAATTCTCCACATGACGTAAAGATTTTAAAACATTTGTTAAAACAATCTGAAACCATTAAAAAAGTTTTGTAGGGGATTACCAAATACGGAAAAAGAACTCGAATTACAAATATGTATGCTAAACTCTCGTAAATACGTTCCACAGACAAAATATTATTTCAGATATGTATTTACATTTTATAAAAGAAAAAAACTCACGTTTCCAACATTCGATCAATCGTTTACTCCGTGCCTGAAGGATAACCATTTATACTTAGGATAAAGTAGAAAAACATTACCTTTATTTGTTCAGTAGAATGTAAACGGTTTCTGAAATTTCTGGTACTTTAATTATTTTGAACAGCTGTTCAAGCGATTACCTTGGGTATGAGCACGATACAGGAATTAAATGTTTACCTACATACTTTTCGAATTCAAAACATTTTTTTCTGTTGGTTTACCTTGCCAATAAAAAGATATTATGTGATATTATGTCGGCGTACAGCAGAGCGTACAGCAGAGCATAATCTTAATCCCATAATCTTGCCTTCATAGAACTATTTTTATATGCACTGTTCCTCATTTCATACAAACAAGGATGTTTTCGGACACATTTAATTAATTTTTCAATAATCATTTTTATCACAGTCGAGCAAGAACGCCCGGCGTAAAATAAAATCTTGTAAAAAAATACAACGCGACGTCCTATCGCCGCGCTAGAGCGTAGCGTACTGTACGCGCTCGGCTCTGTTTGACTGGTTCAGACAAGTTCAGTACAACACAACGCGGCGTACAGTACGCGGCGTGTTTTACGCCGTACGCCGCGTAAATTACGCGTTCTGTTTGACGAGACCTATATACCCACTCCGAAAAATTACTTGCTAACATACAAAACTAATTTACTACATTTCTTAGCATGATAATTATTTTAAAACTACATACACTTCATTTTTCATTCTACTTTCATTACTTTTATTACTTATTTTTTCTCCTCACACACTTTTTCCTTTTTTATTACTATTACTCATTTATTCATTAGTTAAGTTTTAAGAACAGTTAACATCTCAGGCGAAATTAATTACTGATATTCCATTTACTTATCTAATAGGTACTATAACTATGTAATAATTTAATTCAATATACCTTACAACTTTTATCATAATGTACTGTGTATCAGGCGCGGTCCCTCCGTGCATACTGTGGATGCGGCGCTTCCCTTCCTTTCTAGGCGTATAATAAATATAATAATTGTTATTTATTTATTCCGCATTAAAAAAAGCTTTTGGGCTTATTTTTTTCTAGCCATAAAAGTAAAATACTGCAATTTAACGACACCGTCCCAACCTCAGTGGCCAAAAACAACAAAACGCGACGCGCGGGCCGGGCCGAAATACATATATTATAATACCATTCTCGTTGCTCGTGTTAGTCATGTGTCAAATGTCGCGTAAACGCACCAATACCAGCAACAGCGGATTCTCTGCTTCATTCCGCATCCACGATGATAGAAAAAGATTGATTTTTGTGCATGCGTATTTAGTTCTGCCTGCCGAGATTTGTCTGAAGCTGGACACGCATTTTTTTTTTAATCTTTATTTTTTCCCATTATTAAAAACATTTCAAAATAGTTTTTTTACATAATTTCATACACATTTAAGAAACAAATAAATCAAAAGTTAGGAATAATTAAATCTACGTAAAGTAAAAAGTAGGTAATGGGAACCCACTAAGGCACCGCCTGTGCGTGGGTAATATAAACAAAAATGCATAATCAGTAAGTACAATCAACAAGAGTTATAAGTTATAAAAAGTTATATAAGCTAGAATTGAAATGAAAAGTGATGCAATAAGGTTAACATAGAATTTATACTAAAAGTGTTTTAACATCTGCGTCATAAAGCCATAATTTTAATTTTTTTATGTAGAGTGATATTTTCTCTGTCGTTTGAATGTGTTTTGGTATAAGATAAAATTTTTTTAGGGCGCCCCAGTTTCTGTTTTCCCGGTGTTTCAAATTTTCCACCTGCCTTTTCTTCTTCCTTGACGATTCGTCTTACCGTTGATTCAGATTTACCTGTGTGTGAAAAGCATCATTAAAATTATTATTGTAGAAGTTAGTTAAAAAAAAACAAACTAGATAAAATTAATTTAGAAAGAAAAAATGACTTTTCTGTGAGTTTAAAGAAGTAGCGTTTTATCATTTTTTTTTTAATTGATTTAATCCCTTTTTCTTGTGGCCTCATATGAACTGTCAAATGGAAGTGTCAAATTAGGATTTTTAAGCATATTTTAATGGTTATAATCGCTCGAAAATTTGCATAAATCTTGTAATACTATTGAAATTTATTAATAAACTATACTACATACCATTCATTTCTGTAGTTCGTTTGTAAACATCCTCCTAATTAGATGGAGCTACTTCACGCGATAATCGTCTAGGCAGCGTTGAAAAACACAGTATATAACTTCTCTTGCACCACTACGTATTGGTTTGTTAATTTTAATTCAATTCAAACAATGCACAGGCAAACAATGAAAAAAATAATTATTAAATGAGCGATCTTCTGCATATTCTACACGGATTTAAGACTGTAAATCGGAGCAACACGACCTTAACGAAATAGCCATACGAAACGTCTAAATACAAAGCGAGTAAATCGGTGTTGCCATAGTAATGAAAGAAAATAATTGAATACATTTCTAGACTTAATTGCCAAACTGTAGTAGTAAATTGAGAGCTCATAGTAGGAACCACGATCATGCGAAACCTGGCTGGATAAAAAGATAGTATCCAACACGGCCACCATCTTGAACCGAAACCGAAACGTAACAAACAAATTTATAGGCTGATAAAATGCCAAATGGTCGCTACTACGCTCAGTCAAAAAGCTCAAATTTTAGAATGGTTATGAGCAATTTCGTTAACTTTACACCCAGATTACGCGATCTGTCTAAAAGTAGGTAGTTTATTCTAAGTAAACACACTTTTGATCCGGTGTACCCCATGTATTAGTCATTTAGTTAGAATCGAACTAAAGTGAATTCCCTATCAAGGTACAGAACTCGACTATCCACGGGCTGCCAATTACCAGGCTCAACTAATTAGTACCACAATAATTATTCCGGATTCCAGGGTATGCAGTTTCGTGTGTCGCCGCCGGTCGCAGTCGGCGCTACTGTGCAAATAAATCCCCCTCTGTTAAACATCCGGAAAGTTAATTAAACCGGGAAACCGACACCCGCTTTTCTGAGTAAACTTGTGAAAAGACGCCATTATAATTTCAAATCTTTCCTTTGACGTTTGAACGTGTGTACGGAGGAAATAAGTATATTTTGGCAGTATGGAGAGTTTAAATTTTAAATATTATACTCATATATTATTGTAAAATTAAACAATATTTTCTGGTTTTGAATGTTATTTAGTAATATATTTTATCGAGTTTCTAAGTTTTAAAGATTTTTGTTTACTTATTTGTTTGTTAATTAACTCCACGGGAAGCCCTGAGCAATGTTATTTCCCTCGAGGCATGTGTCGTCTTTGAAGATGCCGTGTGCGGGGTCTTTTAGAAGAAAGGAATGAGTGAATATGTGTTATGTTGGGTATTTCTTTAAAATCAAAACACTTAAGTTTATAAGGAGGTTTCTCAATAAATATAAGGTTCACGATAAAACAATCTGGTTTATTTAAGATTACGTATTTACAATAATAAGGCTGCAAGTCTGCCGACCTATCTACGCGAGAGGTAAAATTGATCTGCTCGCTCCCTCAAACGAGCTTATCAAGATAGTGCTGGCGATAAAGGTGCCCCTATCGGTCAAGCGGAGAAATACTTCCCTGCTGACATCTAGCGAAGTAACTTGAAAGCTTTTCAGTACATTACAATATGGATCTTGAAGATGTGGTAAGAGAGAGGAAACAAATAGTCGTATAGAGTCGAGGGTTTTTTTACAAGTATGTTGGAACTCCAGACTAGAGGTGGCTGCTAATGCAATTTGTGGGAATAGTGGGACGCAAAAGCAATTTTTACTATAAAATATCTGCGTGGCCTGTACAGTGCGCATACATAGCTTCCAAGAAGCTAACTTGTCTCTGACTTCGATGGAGCTGCCGTACCTGAGCTGGTCACCAAGTTACAACAAGTTTTTTTTTTTTTTTTATTTATTGTAAAATAAAGTATTACATGGAAATATAATCTGCATACCTCACTAGGGCATTCCTGTATCGAGATGTGCAGTTTTATTATATATCAATGAAAGGCATGTAGAGAAGATTGCTTCCGTTGAAAGAGACTAAATTATCATCTCGATCCCTTTTAGACTTAATTAAACATGATTTTTTCCAAATGGAAGAAATTACTAATATATCGTATACCACTTAAGACAAGAAGAAATTAATCTTGTAATGACCGCAAGCAAACAACTAACATCTGGTGTGAGAAGAAAAGACTATAAGATAGTGGGAAGAGTTTTCCAATGCCTCTTCTTCATCACTTGTTACTTGTGATATCACATTGTTTTAATCACAAATTGTTGTCTACTATTCCACCATCCCATTTCAAAGAATGTGTACGAAGTCATCTAATGAGCATTGCAAATGTAGTTCTGTACTGTGGAAATCGTTAAGTTCCGAATAATTTATTAAAATTATTTTCAAAAAACTAATTGAAGTTTCTGCTCTTCTGAAGCTTTAAACGGCTTTTGCCGTGTTTGGTGACCAGTTTTGAATAGCCAAGAACGTCCCCACCTTGACTTCCCCAACGCCTTCCCCTGCCCGCTACCTTCAGCCACAACACATCCAAATTGACATCAGAAGGTTAGGACTCTTTTGCGTCTTGGGAACAGTTTAGACTCCTTTGCAGTATTCGTAATCATAAAATATATTTTTTAAACTTACCTTTAGTAATACATCACAGCTCACCATTGAAACTTATTTACCAACATTGAAAAAGGATACATAAAAAAATGCATGGAAAATATAGATAAAATATACGCTTGGTAGTGAAATGAGCGGCCATAACTATGTTTTATTTCCGTAATGAGAAAGGCATTATTTTCTTTTTATAGAATGAGGAAAATATCTTTTGTTCCTAGAAAATCTCACCGTAATAAAAAAAAGTGAAGTAGGCTTACGGCAAGTATCATCGGGAACTCTCTAGGATAAATTAACTCCCTATGTTGGTAAAAAAAAATTCTTATAATTTTTTTTATTTTATTCTTCTATATACGTGCATACTTTGCAATGCATAAATAAGTAGATGAATGATTCAAAAAAAGCGGGTCTAAGTGAGGAGATCGTTAGGTATATGAAAGTATAAGTTCCTTCTGAAGGTAGGGATTGTGTTCAAAAATATATCCAAGTCTTTGTGTTCGCAGTATTTATTGTACAATCGAGTCATTCTTGACAATGGTTTGAAAAAACTTGTATTATTACACAGTATCGATCCAAAAGGTTTCATGGTTTCTTGTGAATTTCGGCTTTATTTTAAGATTAATTTGGTGAATTAAAGATGAATCATACATGTTGTTTATGATTTTAAACAGAGAGATTATATCTGAAATGTGACTTATTTTAGTGAGTGAGACTCATCTTAAGTAAGTCTTTCAGAATAGTTATCTAGATTTCGATGTACTCCAGATTTGTAAGCTAGTATTTTAATGTATTTTTTTAACAGACTCCACTTTTCTGCTAATAACTGCATAGTGTGGGGACCAAATTACGTAGCCATACTCTAAGATACTTCTTACATATGAGTAGTACAACATTCTGAAGCTACTAAGGTTCTTGAACGATTTGGTGATTCTAGGGATAAAATCGAGCATTCTATTGGTCTGATTGACAATGTGTTGGTAATTAGTTTCTCAATGTTAGCTTCGAGTAATGTAAGATTTCAAGGCATCTAGTAGACTCTACTGGTTTCAGGATTGTATTACGGATCGTTTAATGGTAATCAATTTTACGGAAATTTTTCGTGATAATATCAACAACAAAAAATGTATGAATGTATGAATTTACATTTTTTTTCAAAATCATGATTTTTTTACAACAATATGCAGTCTGGCAATATTTTGAATCCAAAGACGATGTAATGGTTTATCGCAATTCTATCACAAGACGAATTGAAGGGTTAAATACTTTTGCTCCAAGTATAAGGGCATGAATTTCAATTCAAAGTATCATATTAATCCTAATTTTCAAAAAATATATTTCATATTCAAAATTGTTTTTACATAAATAAATAAATAAAATAGAAAATACACGCCAGAAGAAAATTTAAAGCAGTATATTTTGTATATTATTAGAAGGAGAATTAATTAGAGAAATATTTTACGAAACATTCTTCTGAGAAAATTGTTATTTTGCGAATTCTTAGCTAATATAAAAACCTTAATTTTCCAGCCAAACGGCTGATTTTTTAACGCGAGAACAAAGGCATAGATTATTATTTCTGGAAAGTAATTAACTTCAAAATTTTGTCAACGAGTAATTCTTGGTACTAATATTAATTTTATAATTAAAATTCTACACTAGGTAGGTGCTATATATATATGTTTTCTAAACGGCAGACTTTTAAAATGTATTAAAAACCCCACAATTTTCCGAAGTGCTTTAACTCTAACCTCGAAATATTTTTTTTTACATACTTTAAGGTGATTGTCAAAAGAATTCATATTCTACCCATCCATAGATGGCGCGCGTATAACTATTTCACGAAAAAATGCTTTTTACAAGTTATGCTTTAAAATGGTAAGAATAATAAATTGTTTGCGTCCGTACATACGCAATATGAATATAAATAAAAAAAAATTGTCATTAAAAAAACTCAAATCTCTCAAGAAAGGCTGACAAGTACAATATTGGATTGAATAACCGATGCAATATTGTATTTGTCAGCCTTTCTTGAAAGATTTTAGTTTTTTTATTGACAAAACTATTTATTCATATTGCATATGTTCGGGTCCAAATAATTAATAATTCTTAATATTTTAAAGCACAACTTGTAATAAGCTTTTTTCCGTAAAATAATTATACGCGCGCCATCTATAAAAGAGTAGATTATGAATTCTTTTGACAATCTCCTTAAAGCAACTGAACATCACTCTACAGTCTTCTTTTTAGACTAGCAGTTAGAGTTATATGGTGTGTATATATCCCCATACATGAATAAGATTCACGTTTTTACCTGAAGGGCGTGCTTTTGAAGATATAAGGGCTGGAAGTTTCATCCTCTAGAAATTTCTATAGCGTTCCAGATTTGAGAGTATTTGAGTTTATTCAATAACATGTCAAAACATTTAGGAACATTCTGAAATGTTAAGGAATGTTCGGAAATAGTCTGGAACGTTTGGAAACATGCTGAAACATCCCAGATCCTTGTGGAACATTCCAGGACGCTCTCGAATGTTGTGGAATGTTCTGGTACATTGTGGACCATTCGAAGCCTTTTTTCTATGGGTAGGTCTACCCATTGGTAGGGGTATATAAAGCAAGATCCGTCCTGGGTTCGAACGTCAGTTCAACCTCATATCAACACCCTAGCGAAGCCAGGTACCTCAGCTAGTTCTGTATAATAATGGGCCGGTATTTCTTATTTCTGTATAATAATGTGGTTTTCAGCGTTTCATCTTGGTGTAGCTGCCTCAAAATCACCAAAGAGCAGAATTGGCTTCGCTAGCAAATTAATGTCTTAAATCTTGACTTTTTTGAGAAAATAAAATTAATTCAATATTACAACTAACTTTTTTTGAATGTACCTACATCAAACAATACAATTTATAAATTAAGTAAATATTAAACTATATCAATATACATGCTTATAAAGTCATTTCGGGAACGCGTCTTAATGTACGATCTTCAACAATAAGTCCAAAATATTTATGCAAAACTTAAGCTATTTAACACCTGTCATTACTCAATATACCGTATTTTTTATACAAAATCTAGTTTTTGGAAAAGATACTAAAAGGATATTTATTTTTAACTATAAAAATGCAAAAATAGTATGTCCGATAGTACACAAATCATTTCAGTGAACGCATCTATAATTGAATAAAAATAATTTTATGTGAACGCAGCCAGCCATAAGGTGTTAAACGTCTGTAGAGGAAGAAAACACTAACAAAGCCGGCTGTCAATGTATTTATCATCAATTAAATTATATCTTAGTGGTAAGTACCTTTCAATTCATTAATCGTAGAGCGTACATCAATAGTCCGTCAATTTGGGAACGTGTTTATTACCTTAATTATTGATGAAATTCTTTTTTACAACACGAAATAACAAAGTAACCTCAAATATTTTACTATTGATAAAGTCCGGCCGCATTTAAGGTGGCCGCCGTATAATCAAATCGCGCGCTTATTTGAAATCGTCATTCCGTGAACGGTCATTTCGGAAACGGTCCCGGACATGATGGCACGTTCCCGAAATGACCGTTGCGTTCTCGGAAGGATGATTATCGTTTCCAAGGGCGATTCGCTTACAATTTTTCATTACTTTATTTTATAATTTCTTTGTTTTTTATTAACAGCATTATGGAGACATCTGGTAAAGAAAAAAACAATAAAAAAACTCAAAAAACCTTAAAAAGAATAGTGTAGCTTATTTGCGTCAAAAAGAAAAAGCAAATGCTAGAAAAATAAAGTTTTTGGATAAGATGACTGAAGAACAGAAAGAAATTAAAAAAGCTAAGGACAGGGAATATTATTAAAAAAAAATGCAGAAAATAAATTGAATAAAATTGGTGATATGACCGAACGAGAGAAGCGCAAGCAGAGAAAAGATTGGAAAAATGTATTAAAAAAATAGAGAGAAAAAAAACAAGTTTAGCAAATATAATAAGTAATATGCCGCCACAATCAAATGACGACTAAGTACCTCCAGAGGGAAGACAAGTAGGTAGAAAAACCGTTCGAAAGATAGTGCGAAAGCATACCGAAAAATAAAAGTGCAGGAAGAAACTACCGTTGTTATGAAGCGGAAAATTGAATCTTGAAAGAAGTCCCATCAGGAAAGTTGATGCTTTAATTAAAGATATTCTCGTACCTCCTGAAGTATGCAAACGACTTATATATAGCAAAGTATTGACTACGCAATTGCAAGAAAAGGCTGATGTTTTTCTAAAAAAATCTTAAGAGAGAGAAAGAAGTCTTTCATAAATGTATCAGTAGAAGCACTTTGCCGAAATACAAAATGCTAAATATGGCCAAGAGGATTTTGCCAGATAGACCAAAGGAAAGAAACTTTAAATTATCAATTTTAAAGTCTGATGCCGAAATTCGGGAAATTGTTTTGAAGCAAGAAGTTCGCCAAAAGGTCATTGATTTCTTCGAACGAGATGATGTAAGTCGAATGTGCCTATCAAATAGAGGCTCTTGTGAAACATAATGGTATTAAAAATCAAAGACACGTCCTCTTATACACAGTTAAAGACCTGGTGTCAAAATTTGCAAAAGAAACTGGAATTTTCTTATCATATGCGACGATATTACATAGAGCAAAACCATTTTGGATCATAGCTCCAAAATCAAGGGATACAAAAACATGCTTGTAATGCAAATTTTGGGAACCTGGGACATTTGTTAAAGTTCCTACTGAAAAGCCAAATATTTTCTTCAAATATATTGCTACCTGCCAGACATGTGTCGATGACGATGATGGGGAAATCTTAGTAACCTTTTTTGAGATCTGTGCGTAACAATATCAGAAAATTCAAACTGGAACCAAAAGATGTGTCGTATTATATTAATTTTGAGCAAATAATCAAAATTATTCTGACACCATTGCAAAAAAATAACAAAATCGAGAATATTATTATTTTGATAATGATATTGATGTTTTCGAAAAATAATAGGTTTTGTTTTGTTTTTTAAATATTTTTTGTTAGGTAACTTGTCGTTTGTTATAGAATTTATTGTTGATTTTCTAACATTACTGATATTTTTTTTCCACTATTTGTTTAAGTAAGACTGTGATTTTAGGTCAAAAGACTCAAATTATAAAAACTCATTAAATTTTTAAGAAGATTATAACTATAGTTATAGAAGATCCCTAGACTGATTTATGAATATATCAAAAGACTTAATTATAAGAATTTATTAACCACTAGAGCGGTTATGGTCGAAAAATGGACCATTCTTTTTTTTCTGCGATTGATAGCGGTTGAAAATTGGACCACATTTTCCTATCATTTGTAAAACATTTATTTTAAAACAAAGCTATTGAAATGTTTTATCTATTATGAACATAGATGTTGCGAATCCAAACTTCGTAGATTATTTTAGAACGATGTTAAAAATAATTTTTTAAAAAAATTTCGTGTGGAATTTTTGATTAGTTGTTTACGGATAAAATTAAGTCCTTTTTCCATAGATATGCATCTTTTATTATCAAGTATACCACAGACAAGATACAGAAATCAAAAATATTCTATTTTTGCTCGAATAAGTACCTCTCACATGTTTCGAAGTAACAAACACGCAGGATTCACGCAGTTTTAAATTTTACAATTTTTTTATATTTTTTTTATAAATCCTACAAATACCAAATAAACGGTAAAATACAGGTTATTTCATTGGCTAGATAGCACTATAATACCTTTTTTAAAATGGAGATTTGTTAAAACTCGAAGGTATGTTTTTTTTAATGTTGGCAAAAAAATTTAAAATGCTTCTGGAAATCTCGAGTAATCGAGGCAAATTTATTTATTTCGCGTGGACGCTCCTGTGGTTAATGGTAAGATAAATTTTTATTAAGTGCAAACATTATGGCAATATAAATAAGTAAATTTTTTTTTATTTAAACCGTTGTTCATAATATAAATATTTCCTTGCTGTACCTTATGATATCAATATCATCATTCCGCCAACATTTTTATCATTCCGGGAACGGTTGATCATTTCCGGGAACATTACAAAATTTAAATAAAATAAACATAATTCGAGCTATTTTTTAGAAAATACATAATTTATTACATTAACAAACTTTCATTCTGTTCATATAATGTTAATTCGATTGTAAGAGTTTTGGATATTTTGAAATTTCTTAAATTTATGCACGATAATAGCAACTTATTTTATTTTTTGACGTATTTTGCTTGTAGAAGATTTTATATGCATTGTTTTCATTATTGTTTATATAATATAGATACATAATATACCCATGTTATTAAACAAAGCTTAAATTATGTACCTTTTTTTGTTTTTGTTCATTTTATCAAACTTAGAAAAACGTTCCCGAAATGATAGTTTTCTGCAAAACATCCACTAATTAGCAATATTACAAAAAAAGTATAGAATTCTGTGCGCTGCCCTGTCAAAGTTTACTAATATACACATTTTGCAACAGTGTAAACTAAGAGTCATCATTATAGCTTGCAATTTTTTTGTCTTAAAACCAATTTTGAAATTCGCAACCTTGGTGATTTTGAGCCAGCTGTCAAATACGTTCAGGGCATCAAGACTGGACGGTAACACCACTGCATATATAAACAGACACTTCCCCACAATCTATACTTCTGTCCTGATGATAGACATAGTAACGCTGTCCAAAACGTTGCCTAAAGAAAGAGGAAGCGCAACACAACATAATCACCAAAAAATGAATAACGATAATTATTTTGACTTGAAAATCTCAAATCATGATATTATGTCAAATTTCAAGCTCGCTTAAAGAATTTGTTTTAAAAGGCTGTATAACAATGTTCGTGCCGTGGTATTTAAATGTTAATTTCGTTTGTTGCAGGTGCTACCATAACAACGACACTCCATCAATAAACCATCAAGAAAACAATGGGGCCTCGCGTTGAATGGGGACTCCAGCAACAAAACAAGCCACGCGAAAGCCGATAATTCCCGCGCTCCACAATCCGCGTTCCAAATTGGAAAATCAAAATTCAAAATAAGAACAGAGCTCTGCTGTTTATTTATTGTATTATTGTTTAAATGAATAACAACATAACTAACATGGGCGACACGGAGCGCATACGTCTTGTGGTGCTCGGAGGGGCAGGAGTGGGGAAATCTTGTATCGTGAGAAGATTCCTGAATAACTCATATTCGGATAAGTACAGGAGTACGGTGGAGGACCTGTACAACAGAGAATATGATCTTGGACACATGATGTTGAAGGTAAGCTTGAACTTTTTACAATTTATTGCTAACCACCTGGTTTATTTTTTTTTTATTAGGTTTGTCAACAATTCATATCAAAGCGCTCACAAATACATTTATATTGAACATGGTTGATACTATCACTAATTAAAGACAAACACAACATCGATAACAAAATGGGGTATAATACGCTTCACAATACTAAGAAAGCATTCTGCAGAGTATATTGTACCCAACAAGATGCCGTCTCAATACTGTGAGCGTAGAAAACAATGTACATGTACATATACTCAACAAACAATTTAATGTACTTTATGTTCGTCAAAACTACATAAAAAGGGTTATTATCCACGTACACAAAATCTAGAAAATCTTCATAAAATTGAGCATAAATATATCACAAGAAGTCACACTAGAAAGGATCTTGTGGTCCCAGGGAGCAATACGGCAAAGTATCAAAAGACATATACATGTATGGGACCGAAATTGTATAATAAAATCCCCCCAGAATTAAATATTAAGACATGCAAAATGTCCTGCATCGGTTCATTAATAACTAAATGGTTGATTGACTTGGGTTAAAACTGGGGCTTGAAAAACTATTAAAAAATGTCACTTAAAGTTTTACATGGTTACCTAAAAATGGCATAATAAATATAAACTCAGTACATATTTAAATTAGAAAAAATAAATAAATAAACAAACAAAATCAACATTTTATTACAAAATACATGTCTGGCTTTTTCATCAGCATTTGCTTCCTTAGAACGGGCAATCTGCCGAGCTAGGAACTAATATCGACCTACAAGACATAGTAACACTTGTACACATTTTTAGAATTTACAGTTATCTTGAAATATTATTATTATGTTATTTTTGCTATTTAATTGTATCTATGTAATGTAATAAATAAATAAATAAAAATATACACATACGCATGCACATACATGTACATACACATACATATAAACACATACATATAAACAAATACATATACACACACATACATAGATACACACATATACGCACTCATATACGCACACATAAACATTCATACACTTACATATATGTTACATTCATACTCACACACATGTCATTCATACACACACACACACACGTAACAAAAATATTTTTTTACAAGTTTATAGAACAACATAATAGGGAGCTTTAAATCTTGTTAACAAATGAATTGAAGGTGGCCAGTGATGATATTGTCAACTTAATGGAATGATTTTTAATTGTCTCATTAAAATTAAAGCTCATTCTCGGTAAAGCTGAATCGTACCCCAGCTTAGTTCGATATTTGTTAATATTTAACGGAATATAATTTACAAGTCATGAACCAATTCTAGGAACATTGAACTTGATTTTATGAAGTAGAAATGGGCAGTTTATTAAACCATTAACAATTTTGAAGTTTGAAGTTTATAAAAAAGAGCTTTTATATCGTTTCAATCTATTTATTGTTATCACGCTTAATTTGAAGAATTTAATTTCATTCAGATTTATTAATTATATTTAATAATACAGGGTCCGTCACGGGAATCGCATGGTTTTCAAGTAAGATTTAATCAGTCAGTTTGTCTTAAAAAATATGTTTAATTATGACCAAACATAATGTAAGTTGGGAATTTTTGTTGTCAGTTTATTTACGTTTTGAATATCACATAATCTTAGATTTGGGGGTATAGGGCAGCGAAATCGATAATTCTACAATATCGGATCGATAGGCGTAACTTCAGACGATTTTATATCGATGTCCCGAGCACGGTTTAACTATTGACAGCCGAACAGTATTGACAGGGAATAAATAAGATATTGGTATGAGCTGGCGTCACTGGTGGTGTTTTTTTTATGAATTGACATTCCAAAACGTCAAAAATCCAATACATTACGTGGCAATATTGAATTGAAATACTAAACTTAATATACATTGGCAGTTCGCATTTACTTTTCAACCCTAAAAGTGCAGTTAATTAGTTAATGGGGTTATTATTTTTTATTTTAACTTTTATGAGTTAAACCTCAAATTGTAATATTTAATTAAATGAAGACACTATGAGCGAAACTCAATCGAAAATCTGGAAACAGAAATATCAGAAAAAGATATTTGCACCTCTGGAACTCGAACCCAGGACCTCTCTACTTTCCGGGCGAGTGCTCTTGACCACTGAGCTAAGGTGTCGATATCCAATTCGATCACTTTTAACTGTACCATACTTCGGACTAAGAACCACCCATATTACCTATCTTCATTTTCTTAACGCATATTTTTATTGGCTGCCATCTTTATGTATGATTGCGATTCAAACCTAAGTGCAATCTAGATGGTGTCTGGATAAATTACATGTGGTAGTGCGCGAACACGAAGTAAGTTCGAGTATAGTAGGTTTTACACAAACACAAAGTTTTTAACATTCTAGCTTTTATAGCTAGGTCTATTGAGCCAATAGACCTAGCTATAAAAGCGCCAAGCATTATTTGGCTTCGCCTATTTCGGCGAGCGATAACCAATATAACCAACTAGCTGACCCGGCCACGCGTTGCTGTGGCTAACGAAACAAAACGCCATCTGTTAATTTGCACGCAAATCAAATCCATACCGCCCGCTCGCCAGCCCGCTCACACACATTCTTATATATTTCAACCAATTTATACAAAACCTTGACAAATTATATACCTAAACCTTCCTCGTGAATCACTCTATCTATTGATGAAAAAGAGCATAAAAATTCGTTCAGTAGTTTTTGAGTTTATCGCGAACAGACAGACGCGCCGGAGGACTTTCAAATATGTAGAGATGTAGAGATATAAAACAATAACCCTGGTGCTTTTATTGCTAGGTCTGTCGGCCCAATCAGCGTTTAACGAGAACCTTCCAAATGTCAAAAAAAAGGAAATGGTGCTAAATGGGCTTTTTATGACAACATTTGAGTTGAGGTTGATATTGCATATTATTATATGAAAAATTATGCTTTATGTTCTGTGAAAAGCGATTTTTCGGAGTTTGATAGAAGCAATGATTGGTTTCCAGGTTGATATTCTGGACACGGCTGGCGACATGCAGTTCCCTGCGATGAGGCGTCTGTCCATCGCAACCGCGCACGCCTTCCTGCTGGTGTACGCCACCACCTCCGCGCCCTCGCTGGCAGCCGTCAAGCAGTGTTTCGAGGAGATACGGGAGCAGAGAGCCGACTATCAGGTTAGCTTATTTTCCCATATGTTTATGTTTATACAAGAACAGACAAACACCCACACCACAAGATGCAGGACTTCATATTATATTGCGGTCATCGAATCCCGATTTGTTCCATGTTGACAAGCCGTCGTTTCCTCCTGAATAAGGTTTTCTATGGTGTTTCTTATTTACAAAGGCAAATGCGGATGAACTCATTAAGATAGGCCACAGCCAACACCTTCCCACTTCTCAAAAAACAAACGGACTAAGTATGTTTATCGATCGTCCAGTTGATTAGTCAGACATCTCCGAAAAGTCGAAATTTGAGTTGAGTACACAGTTATATGTAAAAGTTACAAGTTTACTCTCTATCTGGGACAATACTAGGATTACTCATAAACACCACCAAATCAATTATAATGCAGAAAAACTTGTGAATTAAACATTATTTTTAAATTTTCTGGGTCGCTAGCAGGATATTTCAAAATATTAATGTACTTGACCGTTATATCTCCCGGTGTAATTTTGGTTCCATGACAACTCAGAATCAACTCAAATCAACACCTCTTTGAAAAGTCATTAAAAGCTATGAAAAAAAAAATTAATAGCCCCATAACCTAAACTAACGTAACCTATTTCACCAATTTTTTTTATCGCTTTATGACTTTTCAAAGGAGGTGGTGAGTTGAGTTGATTCTTAGTTGTCCGGTCACCGAAATTTTGTAATAACTTTAACTTTAGTATGTAACACAGATACGCGCAAATAATATCTGATTTATGGTGAACATTTGAATATTGCTTTTGGAGATGTCTAACTAATCAACTGGACTAAATTCAGTCATTTAAATGATTTACCACTTCATGGAAAATGAGAATAGAGAAAATTGAAAAAAACTCTCAGGCTAGCAACACCTCTAATGTAAACAAAACATAACACCATGGAAGATCTACAATCTATACAATATAAATGCATCTAGTGCTAGTAATTCTGTTAAAAATTAAAAATTTGTAAGTAGGTACTTAAAACCGTGAATTTTATGTAACATTTTCATATTTCAAATAAGGAATTATACAATTTATCCAAAGAAACTTCACCATCTTAACGAAAAATCTTTTTTCAAACTTTCCTCCGGCAGGTAGGTACCCAAGGTTCGTAGAAAACATTTAACAAGGTTAGCTCATACGGGCCTTTGTCGAAAAAAACTCGACAGGCCGCTTTCGAAATTTCGAACGCGTGACGTAGCTTGACGTACCACACTGCTACTTTTATTGCAATTAATTCAAATCTCCCAGTAAACATGGACTTCAAGCTACGTCACAATTTTTTAGCCAATCACAGCGCTCTACCCCCTAAGCTAACCTGTTAAACTGGTTAAACGCATTTTGAAGGAACCTTGGTAAGTACTATAATATTGAAAAATTGCAAGTAAAAATAAACGTACAACGATTTCACATTTGAAAAAAGATTCTTTTCTGAACCGTGGTCGAAGTAAGGCTTGCTTGAATAATAAAATGGATGCAGTAGATTTTCGCAACAGAATTTAGCAGAACGCACAAACTAATTTGCAGACATGCGAAAAGGTGGAGTTATGTATTTGGGTTTTGATTTATTTAATAAGAGAAAACTAGAAACAAACTTTTTGGACGCCAGGTCTATTGTTTACAGAGCTACTAGTTATTAAGATACATTTTCCTGGGGCAAAAATCTGGATTATGTTTTAAAACTTTATAAAAATCTTTTTTCACACCGTAGTTCGTTTACGATGAATTCGAGTGGAAATAATTCTGATTTCACACATTCTTTGAATACAGACTAATTTTCTTTTCGCATGCGCTGTACCAATTTTCCACGCGTCGTGCATGACTCGCCGGCTTTTTGTTGGGTATAGTTAAAAAAAGTCTATTAAAATAGTTCATTTCAGAAATAGTTCATACCAGTATTAGAATGCTGCTATAGTTATAATACCAGTAGTAATATGGTACCAGTAACCTGGCAACCGCCAACAAAGAATTCACGTCAGCAAACACAAGAAAATCAGGAAATATTAGAAAATTTGTATCACTTTTTAAAGGCAGATTGTGCTGGCGAAATTCATACTTTCCTGGTGTCCAGATCAGTAACAACTAAGCTCTCTTCTCCTGGCATTCAAGTATTCAATTTATTTAATTATTAACATCATTGTAATCGGTATTTACTTAAAGTTCCGTTAAAAATGTACTATAATATATATTATATATATACATATTTTTTTTAACATACATTTTTATTTGTTAAAAATCATAAATAGATACATGTATTTTAAAATAATTCTTTATAATAATTAGTTACATAATATATATATTTGATGTACCACATAAATAAGCAGGGCTTATGTGTATGGTGGGGGGTGTTATCATAATAGTTTTATTTGGCATAACTCATTTCATATTTTCACTATAATTTTTAAGGTGTGTTTTAAATTCTTTTATGTTAGTGTTCATGTTTCTAATTTTTTCTGGTAGGGAATTAAAAAAATTTACACCGAGATATTTATGATTTTGCTGTCCTATTGTTTTTTTACATTTAAGAATTGGAAGTATTGACGTTTGTCTGAGATTTCTGTTATTTTTAAATGGTGTTACTTTATTTTGAATATCATCTTTATAAATTTGTAATGTTGCGTGGTAGAAGTATAATGCATTTTTTTTTTGTTTATGATTTAAACCGCAACCGTCAATCTTCGGTGAATCGCGTCACTTGATAACACAAATATTTTTTTGAGTCTTTTATATATTCAATAATCTTATTATTTTATTTATTAAAACAGTTTATTTTAAAACAAGGTCTGCTTTGTAATTATTATCAAATTGTGGTCAAACCACTTACAGACGATATATTTATATTATTTCTAAATAGATATTTATGATGAAAAGGGAATTGCTTTACTTTTATTGTCTACGCCCTTCTTGATTTCCGAGTAAAATGACGGAAATTTTTAATCTTTCAATTCTAAGAGCTTCGTTGGTTCAACTCCATTCACAAATATACCAGTTATTTTGCATAACGAACGACATTATTCTAAATGCGGTGTTTAAAATGTGTTTGTGATCAAAATTTGTCAATTGTCGATCGGAAAATCTCTTTTCAATTGTTGACCGTGCTCGCAAATATTGGTAACTGACCATAGATGACAGATTTAGTCAATATCGTATTGAAATAGGGATTTATTGATCGTCCGTGCTAGACTTCCTGAGGTCTAAAGCCTTCCCAGAAGAGTTCCCAAGCTTTTATCTAGCGACAATTAAAGGAAAAATTAAATTACTTATTTCATCTACGGTACGCTGGTTTTGTTTCGTTTTCATAATTTTATTGACAATGGGGTCTATTTTTTCTCTCCAAAATAATTCTAATAATTAATTAAAGCAGTTTACAATAAATAAAAAAATTATGTTGGCGGAACAACCATGAACTCAACGCAATTTCTTAGTCTCCCTCGCGTTTAGTAAAAAAGAATGTGCGAAAGAAAACAGGTTGGCAGAAAAAAACATTGGCTCCATGGAGAAATGGCCGGTTCCTCTATCACAGTGATTCCAAAAGTGGTTCAGGTGGACCCCCAGGGGTACACGGGAGACTCGACGGGGGTCTATGTAGACGTGATAAAAAAAATGGGGGTCCACAAGTTGTAAGTGGGGGTCCACAAAAATTTATCTGCAGGCTTATTCTCTATCTTTTGTGGGATCGTTATCGAGATAACGGACGTGATCTCCTGTCAGATTTGGGTGATTTTTACATATTTTAGTTTATATCGTTTTAAACATAATAAAATATGTACGTTCTACATAGAAAAATCAAATGAATCACACAAATCTGTCAGGAGATCATGATCGTTATTTTGATAACAATCCCACAAAAGATAGAGAATAAGTCTGCTGGTTTTGATAATAAAGAACAAAAATGTTGACTTGGCTTTACCTGTCAATTTAGGCAGATAGTACACTAGTATTTCGGTGAAAAATTGTCATTTTGAGACCCATCCCGTGCCCATATCCCATCCCACCCCCCATCTCATATCATAATAACCCCCCCCCCTTATATATTTATAGGAGTATTATGGTTTTATATATACTATATTCAATATTCAGTACAACGCGTGTCGAGTTTTGGGAATATGGTAGAAATGTTGCGGCAGGGGGTCCACCGAAACCAATAAAATTTTGAAAGTGATCCACGAGAAAATACGAAATATAAAAAAATATAAAATATAAAATAAATAATAATATAAAATATAAAATACGTTTGGTAACCTCTGCTCTATCATAAAAACGTATCGCAATCTTTAGAGCATCAGGTGAGAACGATGTCCTCATTCTACAGGTAAATTAATGGACAATGCTCCAAGTAACTATCGTCATTGATTATTATGATATTGAAAGAATCGATATGACAATCAACCATTGCTAAAAATAACGGCTTCGAGAACAGAGACAGAGAAATAATTAGTCATAAAAACACACACAAAATTAACCCTAATATTTACCCAGCGTTTAATAAAAAAACTAATAATATATTTGGGTGTTTGGAATTTGTCCCAATACTGTACGGTGGACTGAAGAGAAATAAACTTTGATTTTTTTCGAAAAAACACCGTTGTCAAAAATGTAGTTTAAAAACAAATAAATACTTGGGTATACTTTTTACTGCGTAAAATTTATTTCTACGAACTTTATTACAGGTAGTTGAAAGGGGAATTCATCATTTCGTTTAAATTTAAATCTACACAAAGTCCGTACATTGTTCTTTAAAAACAAATAATCTAGAAGCATTGTACTGAACTTTTCAAATTATTTCTGGTTTGAAAATTTTCAGAATCTAAAACACGAGTCTCTCAAAAAATATTATACAGTGCTGTGGTTTTTTTGTTGTTTGCGGAATGCTACAGGAGAAAAATAAAGCAAAGGGGCAGCTTTTTCAATTTGAAGGCAGCGTGGAAATAAGAGAGGCTTTCGTTGGTAGATTCAACCACGCGGACCGCAGAAAAAAATAAAAATACAGTTCTACAAAGTTATCGGTTCAGGCCGTCAAAGGGGGAAATGTGTAAAAGACAATTTGTTATTTAATCATTATTTAGTTCTCGGTATTTCCTTTTTGGGATCCTCATTATTTTTAATTTTATGTGAATACCATGCTTATGGTTTCATTGACGTTGACATTGAGCTTGACATACTTATATTTATTTGGGAGGCGGGTATGGGTACCGCCGCTCCAGGTTCCGTTTATTTGATAACCAACACTTCTGCCACAGGTCACCACAAGTGCCAAGCTACGGCCGGTGACTTAGCTGGGATGCCCGGGTTCAATAGGTGAGGTTTGTACGGATCTTGTCCGGATCTTGGCGTCTGCTTACCAACTGCGTGGCGGGCTGGATCGGGAGAGACTGAGGAGCGGGATACCTTTTGACCTCTCCGGCGGGATTCTCTCGGAACATTGCCTTGAACCGCAGTTGATAGCATAGATTCATACGTACGTCACTCCTAGGCACACTCCTAGACACACCCTTCACATCTGTTTTTATTCCAAGAACATCTTAAAAAGATTCTTAAAAAGATCCTCCACACAGCATCTCCAAAGATACAAGCCCTGAGGGAAATTATTTTCTTGTGGAGCTAATGTTAAAAAAAAACTTCTCAGTCTTCGTGGATACAAAAAAAATGGATTAGAAAAATATAATAATAAAACAACGTAATACATGAAAACCGTATAAGAGGCAATGTGGTAACTAAACACAACTAAAGCCATTTCAGTGGTATTTAGAGTACGGGCATCTACCACCCTAGTATAGATGTCGAAAGTTCTCGTGCAAATTGGCGATATCAGTAAAGTTTTCTTTCAAATCGTTATAAATTACACTTCTAAGATTATCCCTTCAGGAAGACTGTCATTCTCAGGTTAAATTTTGTAAATATTTTTCCTTGGATAAATCACTTCTTTCGCCGCAACAAGGCCTAAATAGTATATTGACGACGACCCGACAGTTGATCCGCTCGACAGTTGGATAGTTACTATAAAAATATTTATTTATTTTCTGGAAATCGACAGTTTACATTTTTTCAGTTTGTACATGTTTGTATAGCCAAAATAAAACCAATTATGGATTTCCTCGTTGTGACTTTAAATGAAAACAGCGTAATAAAAAATTAGAATATATTAATAATTTTTATATAATTATAATTTGTGTGCGTTAATTACCAATTTCAAACCTAAAATTGTCTTCAAAAATACCCTTCAGTCAGTATGAATATCAAACGAGGGTTATACTTATGCGCTGGTATACACAAGTAAAGGGTGTTTTTTTTAGAGGTATACAAATTCAAAATGAAAAAAAACGCATTAAAATAATATTAATGTCTATGATATTGGCTTTATTTAATAGATCGTTTTATGCCATTAATGTTTAAATACGATTTTGGGCAAATGAGCGCCCACGGTTGGCTCGAATGAAACGCAATCGTAAAGTCCAATTTTCGCCAACTTTATTCAGGAACTGGGTCCATATATCGGCAACAACACGACTAATGTTGACTTCCAACGTCCAAAGTCTGTTTATCAGCATAGACTAGTGACTTCACATACCCCAAAGAAAGTAATCTAATGGTGTGAGATCACACGATCGTGAAGGCCAGTTCACAGGTCCACGTTACACAGGCCCGCAATAATTGCGTGAAACATTTGGTGAGCGCATAATTTCACGTAATGGACCTGCCAACTGGCCTTCACGATCGTGTGATCTCACACCATTAGATTACTTTCTTTGGGGGTATGTGAAGTCACTAGTCTATGCTGATAAACCAGAGACGTTGGACCATTTGGAAGTCAACATTTGACGAGTTGTTGCCGATATATGGCCCCGGTTCCTCGACGAAGTTGTCGAAAATTGGACTTCACGATTGCGCTTCATTCGAGCCAGCCGTGGGCGCTCATACGCCCAAAATCGTATTTAAACAATAATGGCATAAAACGATCTATTAAATAAAGCCAATATCATAGACATTAACATTATTTTAATGCGTCTTTTTTCATTTTGAATTTATATACCTCTAAAAAAAACACCCGGTATATAGACAAGTAGATTTTTCCTTGATGCATTTGAATGAAATTATGTTTTATACTTTGTTATTCGGCGGTACATCCTCTCTGCACATCCCTTCGGGGTCTCTTAGTTATGTTTTGTGTAATTAGGGCCCCCGTATTTTCTTTATGCCGATTGCATATTATACGTATATAAGTATGCCGGGGTCAATTTGTCGGCGGATCAACTTTCATGGAACCTTCTTTGACAGAGGGGCAAAGACAAAGAAGGCTTGAGCCCGTATACCTCCTGATCATCTGTTCTACTTTCTTCAAAAAAATGCAATATTTTTTTTATTTAATTTATATCAAATTTAGTAATGTTAAAATTAAGTTCTGTCATTTTTTTAGTTTTTTTTTATTATTGTGACATGTAATTTTCTCAATAAATCGGATTAACCGGTAATAAATCATTTTAGGCACTTTAAAAATTAAAATTGGGCGGTGGTAAATGAATCGTAATAAAGAAGTCGTCTCAAAGGGTCTAACCACAGTTTTAAAATATCCTTGTAAGCCAAAACAGCCGTCACAATTATTAAAAAAAAACTAAAATGCAGGACTAAATAATAACATTATTTAATTTGATTTAAATTAAATTTTTTAAAAATTAAATGGAGTTCTACAAATTAATCACGAAAACTATTAATTAAATGTAACTAAATAATTTCGTTAATGTGGCAACACTGATTTTAGAACAAACATTATAGTAAATTCAAAATATGAGGTTGTGTTTGACTTCTAAATCTTTTTCTTTATGAAAAAACTAAAACCAATAGCGCACCTACGTCTTACAATAAATTACATAAACAATTAATATAATCTCGCCATGGGTGGACCTTCGGCGTGCCCCTCGAGAGTCTCAATGACGATGTTGTGTTTTTGCTTATGACGGCAGATTAACACTTTATCTAAATTATGCGAACCCAGCACAGGTTCTCCTAGTGAGGTTTGACAAAACACAACTACTAACCCATTCAGATGTGTATAGTTACTGATTAGTAAAAAATATTATATATTGACTTGTACTTATTTTCTATGTAAACTGTAAACATCTTTATTCTGTATGTACGCAAATAGAAATAAATAAATAAAAAAGTTATTTTCTCTAAGGAAATACCGCTGGTCATAGCCGGAAATAAGCACGACCTCGCTTGCAGCCACCGAGAAGTGCAGATAGAAGACGTCTCCGAGTGGGTCTTCTGTGAACTTCCGAAGCTCAGGTATAATCATTTATATTATTTTCAATAAACATACTGCTTCAATAATCATACTGCTTCAATAATCATACTGCTTCAATAATCATACTGCTTCAATAATCATACTGCTTCAACAATCATACTGCTTCAATAATCATACTGCTCCAATAATCATACTGCTTCAATAATCATACTGCTTCAATAATCATACTGCTTCAATAAATCATACTGCTACCCGCTGAAGCAATTATTACATAGCATTCACACAGATTTAACTTTCGTTGTGATTATAATACTCTCAAATTCATTAGGCTTTAACCCCTTAAAAGTAGGATTTTTTTGAAGTGCACACAAATTTAACCCGCTGAAGATCGGGTAGGATCATTAGGTACTTTCTCAATATTCACAAAGATTTAACATGCTGAAGCTAAGGAGTGAACATTTTTTTTTGCAGTATTCACACAGATTAAACCCTCTGATGCTCAGGGAGGATCATTTTTTCTTCATTTTCACACAGGTATAACACAAGAAAGCTCATATAAATTCATATCATCTATGCAACGATTTTACCGTGGGATCACAGGCGAGGACGTAAATAAGGGGGGGGGGTTAAAATCCATCGGCCTAAATGTTGCATAGGAAAAAAGAGAAACGTTCTCGTAGATTATGTACATTCTTGTGAACTACTATTTGCATCATCTCTTTTGTCAATGTTGTGTAAATAATACTGTATGCGGTAAGTAGAGTTACCTCCTTAGAGTAGAATTCTCGCTACGTAAATGATTTAGCTACGCCCTCATAGGATCATAGGATCTTGTTTTCAATATTTACACAGATCGCTGAAGATTTGATTTTATTTGATTTCCATATGTTTTATTCTCAAAAGGTACACAAATTTAACCCGCTGAATGTTGAATTTAAAATATTGAATCAATGTCAATGCATTACTTTTTATCTAAAAAGAATGGCTAGATGATATTATAGTAGGTTTAAAAAAACATAAAGATACTAATTGTTTTTTTTTGCTGTAAAACATCTTTTTTTACATGAGCTCCACACGGGAGGCCCTGAGGAAAATAATTTTTTCTCAGGCCCTATGTCATCTTTGGGGATGCTGTGTTTAGGGTTTTTTAAGGAAAGGAAGGGAAGGAAAAGGGTTTAAGGTGTGGGTAGGAAACTGGGGTTCAGTGTGTCCTGGCCATCCGCCTCCAAGACCTAGACAAACCTCACCCAATGAAGAGGGGAACATCTAAGTCTGCGAGCCAGTCTAGGGCCTCAGGCGTTGCCCTGTGGACCTCATCAATCCCGCCGGGGAATAAATGGAGCAGGCATTCGTTGACCACATGTCCCTCAATATTCAAATCATGTAGGTGCCATGTGTATCTGCTCCTGAATCCACGGACTTCCTTATTTCATGTTTACATCTACTGCTTGAATTTTATGCTTTATGCCTTATCCCTACATATATATTTTTTTCTTATATCATCTCAATCTTATGTATCTTTATCTTATTCTAATGGATGCATTTTGTTTTTATTTATTTTATTTTTGTGTGACTTATCTTTTTTTCTTATTTTATTTCTTTTCACATTGTTTATTTTAGATTTCACTAAGCTATGCTATGCGATGTATTATCAAGATACCTGTTTATTATTTTTGTATTTTATTATTTGTGTTCCGGTTTCCTGTTCCAAGGAACACTGTTGTGATCCAACCAACATTTTTAACTTTGTATTTATTTTTTTGCGTTTGTTTTGGTTTCTTTGTTCTCTTTTTCTTTTTAGTCTCACAACCTCCACTCTGCTTCGCTCAGAAGGCTGAACCGAACTGCACCTATCTATTTTGTTATGTTTCTTTTTCCCCATCTGGGGGTGCGCTAGACCTTGTCTCTGCATCGACAGGAGTCGTTCGACGACGGCACGGTGCCCTCTAAAATCATTTGCGCCACCTCCAGCAACATGTGCAGGCTTGAGGTTTGGTTGGGCGACCTCGGCTCTCCTTCGCCTTGCCTCCGGCTACTCGACGCTGAATTTCCTAGGGTCATCGGGCATTTTCCCCCAATCTCCCATTTACTTTTCTTTGAGGCATCACCGAGGAACCGGCTAAGGGGCGCGGAAGCTGAGTGTGGTTTACGGCTAGACCGAACATCTTGTACATTCTTGCTGGAACTGCCAATCGATTGGAGAGGACTCCTATCCGTTTGCCATGCCCTTATTATTTGTGTACTGTGTCTTCCTCCCACACAGGTGCTTGTAGGATATGCTGGATGCAATCACCCAGCGCTTGCCGCCTCGTGGATTGTCACCAACCTGTCCCATTGTCTTGTCTATATCTTATCACACTAACACATATTGTATCTTGTATTTCCCACTAAGCACTTGCATACTGCTTACTAACAACGTATGCAGGGACACTGGAGGTCTAGATTCGTTCTAAATTAAATGTAGCTTCGTTCTTTAAAAAAAAATTAGAGTCCTTGCGAGAGCCCTGAAGGAGTAACCATCTGTTACTTATACCAGGGCGGGTATGTGGTGGATAACCTCCAATGTCCCTCAATATTCAGGGACAATATTTTGAATTGTTCCCCGATATTTAGTACTTCCCCTTGGCCGGGAGACCTAATGGTCTTCGGCCCCTTATGTAGTAGCATATTTAGTAGACGGAGGCCCTCTTAATATTGGGTGCTACATCACCGGGCACCCCTGCTAAATCACCAAACGTAGCGAACCACTTGGGGTGACCTATGGCAGAAGGCTATCCAATAAAGGTTCCCGGGGCTGGAACTATTTTCAAATGTCTTTTAAAACTAAAAAAAAATCAAGTAAAATTGTATTGACAGAAGTTTGAAGCTACAAATACCGAAAAATTATTTCACATAAAGTGCATTTATTTATTTTAATTTGAGAAAAATACGTTCGTGTCCGTGTGTTTATGAGTGATTACCGCCAAAAGTCAGCAGAATGCATTATCACAGACAACGAGTCTAACTTTTTAGTTAGTTTAGCTCGAGCATATGTTGAGAAGTGGGTTAATAGCCACTTGCTAGATTCCTCGGCTTAATACATTCATTCAATCAAGAAAACGAAAGTGAAATTTAAATGTCTAAAAAAAAATACCAAAATGTCTTTGCTACTTTTTATTGTTACTAGTAAGGGAAGGTTTCGGAATCACGTTTTTGACATTAAACTGAATTTTATTACTGCCACGTGAGACGACTTTACATTTCAAATGAACCGCAACTAAGTATTTTGTTAAATTTTGTAGGGCGTATTTTACATCCAAAAACCACACAGTATTGCTTTTTTTTTAAGTTTCTGGTGTTCACCCTTCAAGGGTGTTCTAAGCCGTCATTTCAAATTATGTGAAGGAGAGGAAAGGTGAATTTATATATTAATTTTATTCAAAAGAGCAAATTTCAAAATTGTATGGAAATCGGAGTCGAGTTCAGACTTAGAATAGATGAGATTTTGAATGAAGGGAAGGTAATTTTAGATAAGGCTTGATAGAAGAGAGGATATTTGTTTATAGAGGGGCAACCAAAAAATTCGTGTTTTAGGCAGAACCCTATACGGGGGAATGGGCATTAAAATCGCCTTATGTAAAGACTCTGTACAGAAACGGGCGGTCCGTTTGATAGATTCTCCTAACTTAACAAACGGATTGCAATCTTTAGAGCACAGGCGTCAGGTAGGAATGCTGTCCTTGTTCAACCGATATTACAATGGAAGATGCTCCGAGGAACTAGCGTCATTGATCCACTCGGCACCGGTGCACAGTCGGGAAACACACCAAACACTCGCCCAAAATTCGTATACGGTTGACATTAGTCACATGAGAACGGGTCGTTTCTACGACTCGTTTGAGTTCAACAGCTTGGCTGTGGAACGATTTGCCGGCCCCTGCCGGCCTCTCTTCAAGACCCATGTTCACTCCTTCCTCTCCTCAAAAAACCCTCCACAAAGCATCTTCAAAGATGACATAGGCCCTGAGGGAAATTATTTCCTCAGGGCCTCCTGTGTGGAGTTAATGTAAAAAAAAATAGGGCTCGATTTGAAAGTAGTTGACGGACGAGTATGGAAAGTGGCAGAGGTAAGAAAAGATTATAAATATCCGGAAATCAGCTGCGAAAAGTGACCCTGGAAGATCACGGGGAAAAAATCCTCAAGGCACAACACACTACCCTTTTTTGGGTCTAAAAACAAAAAAGGTTGGAATAAGATTATTTTTATATGGAGCAAAACAAAACAACTGACAAACAACAAATGTTGCGAGTCTAAGAAATTTGGTTTGATAAAAATTAATTATTTTATTTACGATTAATGATGTAACGAAATTGGGTTAAGTACTTTCCTGTAAGATTTTCTTTCTTATTTAAAAATGTTCAATTTAAATCAAAACAGTATTTTTTGGTTTTGACATTCAAACGAAAGTTTTTGGTTTTGGAAAGAAAACTGTTTGGGAAGGAAATAGGATAAGTAATAGGGAAATGTAATGAAAAATAAAGTAAAGTGATGGAAAAAGCATTGATAATGTTGATTTTATTAATTAAAACGATAAAATAACTGTATTTATCACTGAAATCCGAATTGTATTATTAAATTAATGATTATAAATTTTTTTAATTCATTCTGAGAAGCTTGTTTTATAAAACGTATAGTGTATCTGAACTATCTAAGTCAAAAACGGAACAATTTCTTCAGGGTCGGTACCTATTTACTAAATCTCTGAAAATGTTTATTAAGTTTTGTTGCATTTACTTTCATCCAAAGATATTTGCACTAATCAATTTATTTAAGACCGGAAAAGGTTCATAATTTTTAATTAAAGGTTTTTTAAAATTGATAAGTCGTAACTGGGGTTGAAAGAGGTGTGACAACTTTAGATAGAGTTTTATAAAGACGGAATATTTGATCGGAGTAGAACTACCACCTTTGGATTACATAAGTAGGTACGTGTATGTAATCTTAGGATCCACTTCTGGACCACAAAATGTTCAATCCAGATATTCAAGTAGAACTTGAATTTTCAAAAGATGAGAAGGGTAAAAGAAATATCCAACTGTCATAGGAATCACAATAGAATTTTTTTGAATTGTTGGAATTGGAGGAATCACGGTTTTGAAGGGATTTTCGCGTATTTTGAATTGAAATCATCTTGGTTTGATTACGTCATCCATTCTTTGACATATTCTTGGTGACGTTTCCGAGAGAGGTGAAAATTAAGGTGACACTTAAAAGAATTCATAATCTACTCATTCATAGATGGCGCGAGTTTAATTATTTCAGGGAAAAATGCTTTTTACACGTTATGCCTTAAAATATTAAGATGAATTATTTGTTTGCACCCGTACGTACACAATATGAACACGAATAAATAGTTCTGCCCATAAAAAAACTCAAATCTTTCAAGAAAAGCTAACAAATACAATATTGGATTGAATCACCGATACAATTTTGAATTTGTTAGCCTTTCTTGAAAGATTTGAGTTTTTTACGGACTAAACTATTTATTCGGGTTTGTGCAGGTGCAAACCATTAATTCATCTTAATATTTTAAAGCATAACTTGTAAAAGGCGTTTTCTCTAAAATAATTAAACTCGCGCCATCTATAAAAGAGAAGATTATGAAATGCATCTTGAAAACAGCATGGCAGTGGCGGACTAACGGGGGGGGGCGGAAGGGGCGGCCCGCCCCGGGTCTCCGGTCCTGGGGGGCCTCCAAACGTCTCCATGTTCCCTTGATCAAATCCTAAAAAGTTTCTAAGGCACAAGGCAGTGGCGGCTCGTGACTGTTGGGTGTACTAGAGTGCTAATATTAAAAAATGATTTATGTTGTAGTAGGCGAAAAAAAAATTTTTTTTTTCGAAATTTGTTTTTTTCTATGAAGATTTTCAGGAAATCCAAATGGCACGGCCAAACTGAAATTTCCTGAAATTTTTCAAACAAAAAATTATTTTTTTTAAATAAAAAAATGAAAATTTTTGCCACAATAACATTATTTATCCCGTTTTCTTTAATATTAGCACCCCAACACCCAAAAGTCACAAGCCGCCACTAAGTCCAGGACACTTGACTTAAATTGTCATTTTTTTTATTTCATTTTCTGAAAGATGCATTTGTGAATACTCTCATCAAATGAAGAAATTTGAATAATTGATGAAGATGAAACAGTTTGTGTGTTGAATTATCCTTCAGCAAAACTTTGAATGCGTTTTTCTCGAAACTACGTTTTTGAACCTGGTTGACAATGTATTGGAAAAACTATTT
Organism: Glyphotaelius pellucidus; assembly: GCA_936435175.1. NCBI lineage: Eukaryota > Metazoa > Arthropoda > Insecta > Trichoptera > Limnephilidae > Glyphotaelius > Glyphotaelius pellucidus. The sequence goes on along the minus strand of OW386544.1, from coordinate 12,967,445 downwards.
CACAGTGTAAAGTAAAAAGTAAATGGTATCTAAAAGGTAAAAAGTAATAATTCAAAAGTATTGAGTAAAAACATTAAGTAAAAAGATTTAAAAAATACATTAGTTGTAGGCGAAATGTATAAAATATCTAAAAAGGGATAAAAAGAACAAAATGCATTGAATATAAAAAATATAAAAAGGTAAAGAATTAAGTAATAAAGGGACAAAAAATATAAATAAATAAATTAATACTTTCGATAAACTACAGAGAGAATCGTATGTAATAATCGTATGTAATAGTGGATTACGACAGTCCGATATGATAAATTTTGCATTTTATAATAATATATTATGTTGGTGTGTTGTTATTTTGCAGAGCCAAAGTATTGGAATGTTCGGCCAAGAGTGACTACAATATAAAGGAGATATTCCGTACTTTCCTGACCCTGTCCAAGATAATGCCCAAGCCGGGCGAGGACACCAGCGGGGGCCTCAAGAGGCGCTCCAGCGCTTATGTTAGCGCAACTAGTAAAGGTACCTATTTACACATTCAACTAACTAATAACATTCATACTTTTTGCTTGCCCCCGTGTTTGCAAAAATAACTGTTACGCCATAGATATTTCGTTGAGGCTAATTTGGTCGGTTCCATACAAACTCAGAATCAAGTCAACTCAACACCTCTTCGAAAAGTCATTGAAAGTTACGAAAAAAAATATTGAAAAATCGCCTATAACCTAACATAACCTATTTACCCAATTTTTATTATAATTTTTTTTCTTCACTTTTAATGACTTTTCAAAGGAAGTGTTGGGTTGATTTCATTCTGAGTTGTCCGGTCACCAATTTGGTTGAGGGGTGAGTATTTTGATTAGCATTCTTAAGGTCGCGGGTTCAAATCCCGGCGTGCACCAACAAATTTTGTTTGATAAATTTGTGTTATTTTCACAATTTCAAATAATTTGTAGTATATTTGCGGCACGTTCCAGAAAGAAAGAAGTCTCAGCATCACCCTGGTGTAAGGCCACCATGCAGAATTTAAGCGTTGCTTGAAATGGTTTTAGCCGTGTTTGGTGACCAGATCTGAATAGCCAGGGACCTCCCCATCTTCCTCTTCTCCATCTTCTTCCCCTCAACATTCTATTAAGCCTCACAACGTTTGGAGATAATCTAATTAGCTCCAGATGGGAGCAGTTGGAACTCTTGTGCGGCATTCACATAAAAAAAATATTTTTTTTTAGTAAAATCTTTTGTCAAAATATTTCCCACAAAATACCTATAATTTGAGGTAGAAATTAATAAAATCGATCAATGTTCAATTGAGTTAGTAGGTATAGTTTTGTGAATAAAATCTCTCTTCATCGCCGATAGAATTTGAACAGCATCCGTTGAACCGATGTCTCGCCTGCTCTAACGCAATCGAAATATTTATTTTTAAACTTAACAATTCATTACAGGAAACACGTCCCTTATCACAATAATGCTGCAACTCTCTCTTACACATTAATAATGGTGAGGCAAAAGATGAAACACTCTATGCACGTAAACCTGTTTCCTCCAAAGGAAAAAGTAGTACTTTTTACTACTTTTTCTAAGTTTATTAAAAGTACTACTTTTCCCTTTGGAGGAAGCAGACATGTGTACATTGTGTATCTCATCTTTTGTCTCACCATTATTTAATGTGTGAGAAAGAACAGCAGCATTATTGTGATAAAGAACGTATGTTTATTGCCTTTCCGTAAACTGGTAATATTAAAAAAGCCTGTTGGGGTACAGGTGTTAATAAATTATATTTTTTTTATTTTAAGTCGTTGTTCCTTCTGTGAGAATCTATCATCGTCTTCCGCAGTGGTCCACATTACGAAAAACGCATTTTCAAGGGAATTAATAGCGCAACCTACCAGTTTAACACTAATGCAGGGCTGAATCTAAGGAGCCAAAGGGAACAGACGCCCCTGGGCGGCACAAATGTGGGGCGGAAAAATATATCTCGCAATTTATCAAACTCGTTGAAGAGTTTATTATTTATTTTTTTATTTTATTTTGTATACGGGCAAATAGTCCATTAACAATATAAAAATAACACGAATAAAAAAGAGATGACAATGAAAGGAGAGTACATATAAATGAAGAGCATTGATAATATACATAGTTAAATCGATAAAAGTATATTACGGACGTGGATGAGTCTAAGTCAATGGCGTAACTAGGGGGGCGGTGGGGGCGATCCAACCCAGGTGCCACCTGATGAGGGATGACACTGGAAAAAAAATTACGAAGAAAATTGTCACAAAGATATTTAGCGCATATCCCACCCTATCCCATCCCGCCCCATCCTAACCCATTACGCAGAAATTTTTTCTTTGCTAAAAAATCCCTCATCCATTATTTCATGGAAATGAAAATTCATTTTCTAACGGTTTATATTCAGTCTTGGTTAGGTATGTAGTACGCACAATTTTAATAATTACCATTAAGAGAGGTAATCCGCCTTGAAGTTATAAGGTTTCGTATAAGGTACTAATACAAAGGAACATCAACAAAAAAATGTTGCCCGGTAACAAAATTACCGCATTATTTCACGATGAATCTCACCTCAGGTATCTTACATTTATATGACCGGAGTAATAAAATTCTCATAACTCACAGCTGCGCGAGTGAATACGGTCGTAAAGATTTACGTGTGTTTTATTTGCTCTCCCTTTGGTTTTCAATATCATTGCGTTTTATGTGTGCAGTCGTAAATTATTTTTCCTGACTTAATCACTTATAGCCCCAAGAGCAGGGATTTATCGGATTTATGATTGGGAATAGAGGGCTCTGAAATCACATAGCTTTCAGGTTAGGTAGTCGTTTACTCGTATTTTAGTGGCTGCTTATGGCAAAGTACCTACGGAACTGTTAACAATGACTTCACTCTCGTATTATATCAAAAAATGTTGGCATGACCGCAAGTAATCGTAAAATTAAACTATGTTTTAAAGGCGGTTGTTTAGGGAGTCACGATAATTTGTAGGTAAGTACTGTATAGGAATATGTACATATAATATAAAATAAAAATATAGAGCCTAAATTTTCTCTGCGAAATTCTGTACAAAACGATAATATTTTTATCTCAAAATACTATTTTTTTTAAATTAGTGATTTTTTCAAAAGTACAAGTTTTTTCTACAAGTACAAGTTTCTAAGCCTACAATGTTTTTTATTATTATTTATTTGGCTTTCACCCATTAAGGGAACGTATGCGCGGCCCATTTCGGCCAGTTTCATAAAAATCTTAAATTTGGATTTGAGATCAAAATACCTAACAAAAACTGAAAAAATATTTTTGTAACCAAAGGGTAGGTATATCAAATATCTAGTACGGATGTGAGCTACTTTATTTATTTTTGCTTTAAATTATAAGATATACGCCATTAAAGATTTTGGTGTTTCATGATTTTAGATGCAACTTGGGCAATTATTTGTGAGTAAATGAAAAACATTAAAAAATAATTTTAGTATGTATATTTTACCAATACAACAAAAATAAAATTTTTAAAAAATATTGTTAAAAATGGCTTTTTTGGGTAGTAATTTTAATGTGTAAACGACAAATTTTTGTTCCGCCGTAAACAGGTAATTTGGATTTTTTTTTCTTAATTTATATTTCATTATATTTTTATGATAAATATAGTAAAATTATTTTTTATTGTTTTTCATTTACTCACAAATAATTGCCCAAGTTGCCTCTAAAATCATGAAACACTAAAATCTTTAATGGCCGATGTCTTATAATTTAAAGCAAAAATAAATAAAGTAGCTCACATCCGTACTAGATTTTTGATATGCCTTTTGATTACAACAATAATTTATCAGTTTGGTTGGGTATTTTGATCTCAAATCCAAATTTAAGATTTGTATGAAACTGGCCGAAATGGGCCGCGCATACGTTCCTCTTAAGGGTGATCTTGGTAATTTCTTAAAATTAGTTACCTACATATTTTTAAAATTAGGTACGTTTTCAGTTTTTTTTTAATTAATTACGTTTTCAGTTTTTTGAAAACAGTAACATTTACAGCTTTTTTAAATTGGTTAAATTTCCAGTTTTTTTTAATTAGTTACATTTTCATTTAAATTAGTTACATTTTTTACATTGAAGAGACAATCGCAGAATTATAAAATAGAAACTTATGTACATTAATAATGAGCGTTCTTCGCCATTTAAAAGAACAGTTTTTCCAAAATTAGTTACATTTTTTCAACAAAACTGTGGATAAATGGAACATTCAAACTAATATCAACAAATACAGCAAGTGAGACTAGACAAATTAACATATACTTATTTAACAGTATCTTAAAATAAACAGAACAGATCTGGTAACAGTAGTTAATAAAAAGATTATAAAAATGCGTACAATGTTAATTCTATCTCTATTCGAACTTTGGTTAGTTTTATTTATTTATCTTTGGTGGGGCAAGAAAATTTTGTTACGGGTTGCAATCAGAGCCTAAAACCATACCCATCTTATAAAAAAAGATACCAAATTTTTGATATTTTCTTGGGATATGAAAAAGTTAATTTGATATGGATTTCATAAAATTTTTAACACTTTTTTATCATTTATTGTAGGTAAGAACCGTGCCCCAAGCCCCGCCGACAGCAGGCCAAGCACACTGGCGGCAGGGGGGTCCTCGGACGAGTCCCGCTCCAAGCCGCGCTCCCGCTCTCTCATCCGCCGCTCCTCAAGGAAAGCCAAGCAACAGATAAGGGACGCCCAGTCCAACGGCGACGACTGCATCGTGCAATAATTCCAAATAATCCGACTGGCGGGTAACTACCGCCTAAATTCAGTGGCCGCCAAAATTTCGAAAAAGAAGAAGAAAGAATAAATTTTGACAGTTGATAAATTAGAAAAATAAGGTTTCATCTGAGAGTAATGTCGTGGGTTAAAAAACTTTAAAGTATCTTTCTCTACGGACCGTTTTTGCATAGCATTGCTGTATCAGATGGGACTTTGTTAACAAGGAAGTTGAGTTCTGTCAAATAATAGAATGCGCGGCATTTTGTGTGAAGTACGAAATTGAAAATTTCAGGATTATTATGTTGTAAAAAATATCAGCATATAATTACATATAATACATAGGAAAACTACTTTTCCCCTGTGCATAATAATTATTCGTCTGTGAAGTTTGACAAATGTGTGAAAATTCTGTATTGTTTTAAAATACAGATTGCAAAATTGCAAAAGAAGTACAATATAGTAAGGATTGATTAGATTGGAAGTGATTTTGAGAAGAAGAAAATTATATGTCCATCGGGTGAATACTTTTTTATAAAGGGCTTGAATTTAAAAAACACACACATCACAAGTGTAGTGTAGGTCAGCTGTATTCATCCTCCAATGTAATCTCTATTTAACTCTCTCTCTTTCTGTTAGCTACATTAACAAATATAAATAATAATTGTCTTTTGCAGTTTTACAAGCTGTAGGAAACGAAAGGTTTCGAGAGCTAATGTTCTAACTTAATGGAGGTGCATTTTTAAAGGTGGTTTGTAAAGATCAACAAGACCAAATAGAGATGAATTAATAAATCGGAAATCAGGATATTTATTAATCAAGATGGTGACTCAAAATGTTATAACAGGCCGTCCGACTTGTGAAATGCAGACGAAAATTTTGATGGTTGATTTTGGTAAATAAAAATTTTAAAAACCTGTTTTTAGTCAAATTTCCACTCTGCTTACTTCTTAATATGCATATTATTTAAATAACACTTAATTTCAACTTAATTACTACAAAATTTTTTCTAGTTCAAATTTCTCATGTTTTGACGCCATCTTGTTAGTATGAAGCATAGAGCTACACAAATAAAGGCGCTATTGCAATCTAATATCTCGTCGAAATGTGTTCCACTAGCGATAATTGATGTATAATGCACATAGACCGGATTTTGCAGTTTCCGGTCGTTCGGCGTTAGTGCGTTGGAGGCCAAATCAGATTTACAAAAGAGAAATCGATTTTTACATGCTCCTCTAAATTAATACATCAATGGTATGAAGCTTGCTGAAAGTTTCCACATCAATATAAATATACGCAAATTATTTAACACCTCGGGCATCAACCATATTATTTCAGAGGGTCAAAATATTTCCGCAGGATTAAATCCACATAAATGGAATATTTCTGAAAGTATCGGAAAACTAACTGTATTTGAGGGGTGATTAAATACACTTTAAAATTTTATAAATCGAAATAAATATATCATTTTTTAAATAAACATAAAAAGATTTTAAAAATGGCTCACCTTAAGTTTTTTCTAACTAAAAAATTACTGATAATAAAAAAAAAGTAAAAATACAGACGTATTTTTAGTCAACGTAAACGTTATTGTCACCTCAATTTTTTTGTTTTCCATGTAAAAACTAATATGTAAAAAATTCCCAAATTTTGATAAATTTAATTCAAAAAGCGATTCGAAACTTTGGTTTCACAAAGGTGTGCATTTTAATTTATTTGTGGTTAGTTTTTGTATTTAAGTATAAAGCTGTGGTCTTTTCTCTTTCCAACACCGTTTATATCATATTCCTCACTATGATAATAAGGTGAAGAAGTCACTAGGAGTTTTAAATAACCCAAACTAAGAACCTACTAACCTATTTTGTGCATGTTTCTCCCCCCCCCCCCGATGTGAATAATTGTTTCTTGTACTAATTAAGTTGAAGTAAAGTATTATTTCAATGATTTTGGCATATTCAGAAGTGAGCAGAATATGGAAATTTTACCTTATTTTTGGTACTTTTAAGTTTCATGGCTACCAAACTAGAAGATGTGTATAAATGTAACTTAGTATATCAACTGATCAGTTTTCAAAGTATGAAATCAGACTATCGAAACCATTGTTAATGTACTTACATTAAAACAGTTTCCCTGGCATTTAAACATTTCTACGGCAGACTTGAAGCTTTTAGGAACCTTTTTACCTTACGATATCTGATATTTTATAGCACATTTCTTGAATCTTTTCATTCACTTTAAGTAATCGTTTTTAGTAACTCTCTCACCGTCACTACTTCGTTAATTCAGAAAGAAAACGTACTTAGGATAATCAGTGTAACTTATTACAACAAACTTAGTTTTATCAATTATTCTATATATTATGTAGTAGCACCACTATTTTAATCAGTGCAATTCACATTTCTGTCAAGGATTATAATATTATTATATTTGTAGTGGTATAGTCCATCAATTCTTATTGAAAGTAATTATTTAAGACTAAATTAACTGTTGCCGAACTATGACCAAAGTACGCAAACTATCAAAGCGGCGGAGACAATGAAAGTTATATGTGTTTGGTGGGTAGAAACAAAGGCAGGGCGCCGCTGTGCACAGATGCGATTTGCAACTTTTTAAAAACTTTTACAATTTCATACTAATTAAGGTTCATAAGCAATCTCCCTCGTTTTTTATTATCTAAGATCCTAAAGGCTAGTAAATAAGCAACTTTTCACAGCAATTTTTGCCAGTAATGTGTTGCTGTACATTGCTGTAAAAAGTTGTTTTTTTTATAGTAGCTCCATTCCGCCCTGAGGAAAATATTTCCCCTCAGGGTCTATGTTATCTTTGGGGATGCTATGTGGAGGGTCTTTTTAGGAAAGAAGGGAGAGGAGGCTCTGGGAAGGAAAAAGATGAGGGGTAGGTAGGAATCTGTGTCCAGAAGTGATGGCCGCCGCAGTGCAAGGCGGTGGGTCAAGATAATCGTCTTGTTGGAGAGGTCCAAAGGTCTCACTCAACCAAGCCCTCCCGGCCTGCCACGCAGTTGGTGGGCAGACACATCTGCCCCAAGACCGGGACAAACCTCACCCCATGAACCCGGGCACCCCGGATATGTCACCAAAAGTAGCCAACCACTTGGGGTAACCTGTGGCAGAGATGTTGGTTATCCAATAAATGATTCCACAGGGCGTCAGAACTCAGACCCGCCTCCCAAATTTGTTCATTTACCAGAGCCTTTATGAACAATGTCAGATATGCAACTTTGATAATTTGTAAATTGCTTTAATAAAGTGTATATTTCCGATTAAACAAATAAGAGTGAACGTAAAATATATATACACCAAATTGAAAGTTAATTGGGGGCCTCAGCATGGGTAAGCAGCCCAGTGAGGCCAACATTATTAAATTATATTTTTAAATGTAAACTATGGTATCAAATAAAAAAAATTAAAAGTTACCAATTTGTACATCTGACATTGTTTCACAGGGAACAGATTCGCAGCAAACTATACCTCTAAAAACTATGCTTCGGCAAACGACAGTTATATATACAAATTCCATTAGAGGGCTTCAGTTTTTTATTTACAATAATTATGATTTAAGTTTTCTCTGTGTGAAGTAAACATAAAAACTGAATTATTCATGCCATACGTCAGTAAATGTTATTAACATGATGGAATTTTAATGCGATTTTTATCGCTGTGTTGCCATCAATTTGTTGCTGATATACGGCAGTTCAAAGGACCAATAAATTTTCACAGAAAAAAAACAATGCGATTATTATTTGCAAAGAAAAATTGCATTGTTTATTTTGTCTCAAGATTTCGGAGTGATGAGCTTGTCGATGATAGTTATATCATAATTATATTTATGTAAGAACAATGTGATGTGATTTACTACATCAAGAGAATGTTAAAATTAACTCTTAAAAGAATACGCTTGGTAATGGTAATTTGAAGAAAAAAATTCCTCAGTCTCTAAATAGGTGACATTTAAGACAATAAGAGGATAAAATATATCAATTTTTAGATTTTTTATATCTATTGATATGAATGGAAAGGCGCTTAGAAATTTTTAGTACTATGTAAAGATGTAATGTAACCTAATTCATGTGCATTTGAAGATATTTACATGTTCTACATAAAGTACTCATCCCGGAAATGTTTTTTTTTAAATGGTCCCACCAACTGCCTGAAGCCAGTGGGACTATGGCATCCCAAATCGGACACGCTGCGAGGCTGAAAGGAGTAGGTAAGGGAAGGGGATGGGAACAGATTGGGAATTACCACATTATTCAGTTTTGGTCATTAAACATGGCAATAAGCAATGTTAATGTGTATTTTCTAATACTACACTTTACAGGAGTGAACAGTTTTAATTTATTAATCATTGTTCCTTACAACAGAAACTTAAAAAATTTGGAGGGAATTATCACTTATCCCAAAGATATTGAAATATAAGAGATGTGCTATCCACAGTTTTTACTGGGTGGGACTGTTTCCTGGCTTCGCCGATATTGTTAACCAATACTACTGCACACCTTAAAAAAATCAACTAAAATGAAATCTTTCCGTATTCAAACTATGCCCATTAGGTAGTAGTCCGCCGACAGTCGGGCGGCCATCATAGCATATCTCTTAAATTTCAATGCTTTGACTTATCCTGTAAAATCTATATTTTAAACTATAGCAAATGAATTTTGTTGAATTTGATTTAATTCAGTTGAATCTTGTAAGCATGTCGACGAAGACGTTATAATGACTACCATTCGAAACAATGACAAAAGACAGGATTATTTTTGGTTGTCGCCAACCAAACGACAGCCTTTAGTTTTTCTTCTTTAGTCGAGTCCTCATTTTCGAGGATCATTACCCCTACTCCAATTTCCCTGATAGAGAAGACGAGGACGTAATGAAAATTCTAGAGTTTATTACAACAAAACTACGAATAAAAAGTACCCACAGATTTGTTGATAGAGTACTTTATGCGGGGTTCGTGGAAATATGGACGTGGAAGAAACAAAGGTTGTATCAGGAAAGTGCCGTGTGTTCTGTCCTGTCCTGTCCGCCCATCTCTTCAGAGATGTGGCATGATTGCATATGCGGATATTATGTAGGAATAGAGATAAATGGGTAATAGAAGACATTGTGTACGTGGCTCAGAGACATAAGACGTGATAATAAAGTACACAAGTTAATCAGAATCATTGTGTGTATGTTTGATTACTAATTTAAATCTACTCAAATTTCATTTGTAAAGTGCTATTGTTTGTTCGTTGAGTGTTTATCAAATAAATTTTAAAAACTACTAAATGTAATATCAACAAAATATTAATTAAAATTAAAGTTTTGCTAAATCATTAAAAAAGTAATATGTGTGAAAGTATATGTTTTTGAAAGCATGATGGCTAATTAACTTATATTATTAATGAGTGTGGAAATAATTGTATCTAAAGGTGTCCTAGTAAAATAAGTTTTCTTCATCGATATATCAACTCTAGATATGGCGTGTCTTACAAATTCAGTTAAATAATTCGATCCACCGTTGTAATTTTGTTGGTAATTTCACAACAAAACTCCCCATGTAATTATGTCGCCTTACTTTGAAAGCATAATATATTGGAAGACAAATTTGCTTCTTGAAACAAAAGGTAAAAAGGTCTTGCGATCTTAGCTGAGATGGACTACACGCCCTGTCTAGACTTTGTTGGTTTTCTTACATCGTGCAAAGGTTTAAAGATAATATTATGTGAGATAATGCGGTGTTAAGTAATTGAATGTAAATGTGTAGGTAACTGTTATCACTGTAATAATTACTATTATTCTTTTGATTTTAATATTGAGAGTATTTACTTAATAATTTTTCCATGAATCCTGTAGCTAAAACATCCAGTCCGTAATTATTTGTGCATTTGTAGTGTTTTTTAAATACTTTAAATACAGTCACTTTCGTTTAATTGCAATAATTTGATAAAATCTCTACAAATTGAGTGTCCAATCTACAGAATGAGCTTAAGAGGGCCTGGTTAGACTCAACTAGAAAATTATCATTTTTAAATCCACTTCTAGACGTAACGAAACCTTTTACAAAAAAAATTTAATTGTTTTCTTAAGATTGTTATTTTTATCTGGTAAAGGTACGTTTTCAAATTAGAAAAAGTTTGATTTTTTTTATTATAAAAAAGTTATACTGTTGGTCGATACGCAAATTTGTTAATTTTCAAAGGAAAAATATTCTTAAACAAGACTTATTTCGTACCATATAATCATACAGTATTATAAATCAATACGTTATCTAGTGACCGTATTTTTCAAAATTCTAATTTTAGTTCAAATAAAATCATTAAAAAAAAATCCGAGCACATATTTGACGAAAATTTCTCTATTTTGTCTATCTATTTACGGTCTTACAAATTAATATATTTCAGATTTTTTCGCACATTTATTTTGCTTGGACATTATTGAAAAATTATAAATACTTATGATCAAAAAATAATTATAAAAAGTACATAATATTAATATTTTTTACATCACGTGTTTGAGCATATCTGTTGCCAACTCGAAACACCAATATTCAAAATCATTACCCGTTTGAACGCGGGAGCGATAGGACTTGTCCTCAGCGCTCTTCTTAGTAATATCAATCGAAATCGTAAGGCCAATAACAGGAAGGCAGAGCGCTGCGTTTTGACAAAATCGGAATTTCTGTTTGCTGGTCATTCGCTCTTAATCGATAAGTTGAAATGAATTGTGTTCATCACAGATGTTTTCCATTGTTCTGTCTTAATCTCTACAACACAATCTGTTCCATAATAAAGCATGTTTTTCTTTGGTGAAACTTCATGTATCACATATGTGACACCCACGTAAGGGGATAGCCGCTGATGGATCACATCTGCATCGGCCGCATTAATCAAGTAAAAATAGAGACAGATTCCAAGTAAAATCAAACAATTTTATATAATTTGCGTTAAAAGGTTGTTGTCTCCTAAAAACACTAACATACATTTCATAAATATATGATTTTATCTAATTTTTAATTGTGTGATTAAATATTTGAGAAATTGGATAAGTTTGGTTTTGAATACTTTTCAAGTAGAATGACGCTCAATAGTAGTAACTCTTGATTTCTTATAAACCATCCATTTAGTTAATTCATAGATATTTACTAAGAAACTTAAGCTCTTTCGTACTACCACTGCGTGAGACATTTCTTCAATGAACTGGAATCTTACCTATCAGAAAATATAACAAGATGTTAACCAAAGAGAAAAAGGAGAGTAAGAATAAAAAAGTTGTTAAGTTGTGGCCAAATTATTAATAACCTAAGTATTAATTATTGTAACATAAGTATTGTTGTTCTAATGGTTGTATGAATTTTATACATTTGACTAATATTTTATCCGTAATAATAAAATTATTATTCATTTTCATTATATTGTTAATCAAGGAAAGACGTAAAAGTGATAAATGTATCATAATCAGATGCCCAACTAATGTAATTATATCTGTGAAACGCTTCCCGTAACATTGTAATAACTAATAAACACAATATGTACTCTCAAAAGGTTAATAAAAATCAATAAATTACTGAAAAATGTTTGGCCAGTGTTTATTCAATGCCCGATATCACAATTCTGATACATATTATAAATAAGACTTGATGCTCCGTGGTGGTTACATGGAATAGGTGGTTTTGGAAGATTGGGTGGCAGCGGGGAGGTCATCGTCCTGATTCCCCATGCACTTCTTCACATACTGAAAACAAATTTTAAGATGTCATTAAAAAATTTATTAATAAATAATACAGTGAAACCCTCTTAAGAAGTTCCCTATTTAGGTTTATTTTTTAAGAAGTTTGGTTTCATCGGTCCCTCAGTCCAAAATTGGCCCAATTTTTCCCACATATAAGGTTTTCCTGCTTAAGAAGTTTGTTTTTTCCGGTCCCTTGGAAAACTTCTTAAGAGGGTTTCACTGTATATGCATTTATACATCATTCAAGGAGATTTAAATGCAAGAGTCAGATCCAACCATCAGAAGTAATAAAAGTAAACACTGACCTGTGGGTTAACTTGAATCTGTTGATCCATCTCTAGGATGTGTTGGTGGAGACGAGTGCAGTTGGCCATCTGCTTCTCCAGCAGACAGAGGGTCTCCGGGGAGGCGTACTTCTCTGGGCTGTCCAGGAACACAACCATCCCATCCTTCTGATTGATTACTGCATAGATTTCTCCATCCTCTATCTGGGATTACAAATTATTATGATTTATTAAAATACGCCACGTATTCCTTTAAACTTATGTTCTATATTAATATTGTTTTTATAACCTAACAATTATAACATATTCGAGAAACTTTTTATTAAATTTTTATGGTGATTATAAATAAACTTCATTCTGTTATTACAAGGAGGTATTACCCTGTTAAAATACTGTGTAAAAAATACAGTATCTACATAAGTAAGCACATAATTTTGTTGGCAAACAAGAGGCATTTAGTCATACATAGTACTCCTTCGTCTCTTTGCCTTGGGCAATCCCACGATTCCCATGAAATATTTCCGTTGATATTATTATGTTAATATTAATATTGTAATGTAACATTAATTAATAAAGTAAGGAAAATGATTTATTCCCTACTTCTCAGTATGTCCACAAAATCTAAACAATATAACACATTTAGATAAGTCAATAGCAGTCATCATTATTAAACTATTAACAAAACATTATCATTTAATGTGGGGAAAACAGATTTCAAAGACAGAATAGAGAATCAATAATTGTCACAATTATTTTCCCAGTAAACTGGTTTAACTAGTTTTTTTAATAAATCGTGTAGAAATTGGGCAGAGTAAAAATCATATAATTCGTCTCAATGTGGCCTAACCACAGTTTTAAAATGGCCTTGAATGCCGAAACAGCTATCATAATAATAAATAAATAAAAACTAAAGTACTTTCAGAACTTAATAATAACATTATTCAATTTGATTAATATTCAATTTTTTTTTATTAGATGGAGTTCTAAGAATCAAACACTAAAACAATTAATACTTTCATAATAAATATATCTAATTTTTATAATTGTTTTATAAGATACCTAAATGTAATTAATCACCACCTATTGTAATGTTTTTAGTCAATAGATACTTAAATAATTAATTAATACTCAAAGAAATATAAAATCACATCAAGCCTGTGGCCTCCACAGACGCAATGACGCAATGCTCGTCACAAGCACAAGCAAGTGTTGCATCTTTATTTTGTAGCATCTTTATGTATGATTACAATCATGGCAGCCAATTAAATATGCGTTAAGAAAATGAAGATAATATGGGTGGTTCTTAGTCGAAGTATGGTACAGTTAAAAATGACCGAATTTGATATCTTGCAATCATACATAAAGATGGCAGCAAATAAAATATGCGTTAAGAAAATGAAGATAATATAGTTGATTCTTAGTCGAAGTATGATACAGTTAAAGTGACCGAATTTGATATCGACACCTTGGCGCAGTGGACAGCGTGCTCTCCCAGAAAGAGAAAGATCCTGGGTTCAAGTCCCAGAGGTGCCAATATCTTTTTCTGATTTTTCTGTTTCCAGATTTTCGATTGAGTTTCGCTCATAGTGTCTTCATTTAATTAAATATTACAATTTGAGGTTTTATTCATAAAAGTTAAAATAAAAAAAAAAAAACTGTTTAACCTGTCATTTGCCGGAAGGCCGCCGGTGCCCACAATTTTTTTTTTTTTTTTATGCGATTTTAACCCTTATGTATAAAGAAACTGAATGAAGGAGAAGGTCAGAATCACTTGTGTCAACATCATTTTTGACGTAGCCAATGGTTTCGCAACACTGGAATATTTTTAAATGAATTTTCTATGACTTTTTTGCGACTGTCAAAGTCGAAAATTCTAAGTTTTAGTTTTCAAATGCTTATAAAGGTCTTTATTTATTTGCAAGCTCCTATGAATTGTGTTTTTTCATGTTGGGTATGTATTCAGATTTGTATAGAAATAATAAAATCTGTTTATATTTGTGTGATTATATTTTTTGACAAATATTTCCAAAAGGGGAGATTTTTTATCTTTCTTTTTAGTTATTTAGCTATTCTGGAAAAACTTCTTACAATATTATCATGTAATATACATGTATAATAAGATAACTTTGATTATTATAAAAATCAAGATGGGACCAATGAAACTTACTTGTTACAGAATTATTTGTTGGGGTCGTTTGTTTTTATTTTTATAACACATTATTCTAAATTTTTTAAAACAAAGAAAACAATAGTCAATTTTTGGTAGGTTACTAATAATATACGCAGAAAACAAAGTATTATACAAATAAGGTAAAAAATAATATATTTTATTATGTAGTAGAAATGAAACGCTTACCATATTCTTAATATAACTCTCCGCCTGAGCTGGACCCGCCAGCTGGACTCTACTTGCCACATCCGACAGGGAGAGAGTTAAAAATGTCTTTGTTAGGCGCTGGATATCCTTTTTATACATGGATGATAAAACCTGAAAGAGATCATTTTATTATCATTAATACAGTACTCTTAGTAATCCGCAGCTCCATTATCCTACAACTCCTATAATTCGCTGTTATTTTGACTAGTTGAAAGCACAAAATCAAACTCTAGTTCGCCAGTATTCCGTGTGTCAAATTCACTAGTCCGCCGCATGCCTAGACTCGCCAAGTTTTGTACACAGACAGGTTGGATTATCTTACTCTTATGACTCTCACTGACCGTTTTGCCAGTCACCAGGGATAATTATTGTTTTGGACTTCTCGGTTTTCGGTTAGTCCTCTGTGTATTAACAACTGCCAAGTTTTTCGTTTGAATAAGTTTACAAAATGGAGTCTTCTCACAAGCCTCACGGCCCCTTAAATTTTTACCCCAAAAAATTAAAATTTAAGATTGATGTGTTATTTGTTTGTTTTTACAAAATGCCTAAATAATAGTTTTAATTTTTAGCATATTTTGTACGTTTGCACTATAATCCGTCGTTTTCACTAATTGGACGTTTGCCCGATTTTTGGCGTGACGGATTAGTGAAACAGTACTGTAATTCTATATAACAAAATGTAAGATTGTGTTTGTGAGGTGGTTTAAACATTCGCAATTGACAATCATCACCATTTTGAATTTTTGATATTTGAATGGTGCCTGTTAAGCGCGTGTAATTCGATTTTTTTTAAATCTGTGGAATTCATTGGCTGTCAAAATGTCTTTATTTTTTGTCACTAGCTGGCGATAGCAGCATGTTTACGAACTTAGAAAAAGAACATAAAACAAGCCTTGCAAAAGTCCTTTAATTCCCAATTCGGAAATATTGAAGTACAACTAACTTGGTAAAAAAGTGTGGTTTGTTTAGGGAACCTACGATTTTGATAGATTATTTAATACGAATTTTTTTACAAATGTTTCATCACTTATTTGTCATTTTAAAATCACATTAGATTTGAAGGGACTAGTACTGTTGTTGTTCATTTGGCGATGTTAGTTCTTTGTTGATGCTTTCGATTGATATTGATTCGAGGAGATGTAGGTGGCGCAGCACGGTCGGGACACGGTGTTCGGAAACTCATGGTTCAAACGGGAAACTAGTGAACTACTCACATTTGTTTGGTGGCATAAGTTTTTTTTAAAATTTAAGCTTTTATTTTTGAGTACATCAAGTCCGTAGTTGGAAATCTCGTTTTTTGGTTAAATTCAAAATAGATGGTCATTACGGGCTTACTTTCAGTTGTTTATTGTATTTTAACCTGTTCACGAGTATGGCTGAAACGGTTAAGCGAAGCGAAAAAACGAGTATGGCCAAAACGTTTCGTCCGCAGCTATTATTCAAACGCTGTCATATTTAATGAAAATATTTGACTTGTAGTGGCATCTATGGACATTTGCGCGTAATTTGTCGAAGTTTTGGAGCACATACCTACAATATCGACATCACAGTTTTAGTTAAAAAATTCTATTCGCTTCGTTTAGCAGTTGTCACAGGAAGGAAGCAGTTTTTTATATGGACATGTTTTTTTTCGATGTCGGTTTATTTTCATGGATTGATGCGATGACGTTTTAATTCAAATTATAAGATTATTTTCAGTTAATCTGTGATAATTTATAAAAAAAATATTTAAAAAATGAACCAAAAAAAAACTCACTCCTCACGTACAGTTTTGTTCGCCAAAACTAACTCGCGGAGAGGTTAAACTTTATTTTCTAAAATTTTTAATTACTTTTAAACTAGGTTTTTTTTTTATTTATTTATCTATAAATAATATGTTTAAATAAGGTTTTTGTCGATGCCTGTCTCACTAGGATATACCTGTGTCGAGACAGGTTCATGGATTAGTTTGTGTAATTTCTTACCAATTTTAGTAAACATATTATGGTAGACAGCCATTTCAAGATACATAGATAATGTTATTACACTAAATTAGTAAGTGTCGTAATTCGGGATTACTTGATTGAAAAATCACATTTTTTTCATTTAAATATGTAGTTTCATAAAAATGTGAAAAAATTTTGTTATGCTTACATTTGTCTTTCGAATTAAATACCTTCATTTTTTCAATGTTAACATTTAAAATTTTGAATATTAAAGTGTGATTGACTTTACCACCATTGTGATTTCGTTACCCAGTACAATTTCCCGGTACCTTCCAACCTAAAATGAACAAATCGTAATTATATATTTTTTGTGTTCTCTATTTGATATAGATTCATCAGTTTCCCACTTGTACTACGAGTTTCCGGACACCATGTATAAAAGTGATATTCTTGTTAATTTCTTTAAAAAAAAATTGTCTGTTTACCAAACACGATATACATTGAATTAATTAATTAATTTAACACATTCACTGCAACGTATTTTTAAAACATTCACTGGATGCCGCAAATTACACCTAATTTAAATACAGAATAAAACTAATATAAATGTATTTTTTCCTAAAGAAATACTTACAATTTGTTAGTACACATTGTAGATGTTGATAAATATTCGCAAAAATTACATGGTATCCGTACGCGCTAGACACGTTCTCAGCACCATGCAAAATTATATAACACGCGCTAGGCGCGTATTCAGCACCCAATGTGTTACTTTGAAAATATGACGATTTAAATAAATAAATTAAAATACACATAAATATTAATATTAAATAAAAAATACTTTGGAAAAATTAACACACTAATCCGACAGTTCAAACTTTGAACAAATATCTGAGTTAATCGATTGAAATAGACGAGTCCAACTATAAATAATGCACCATTGAAAGAACATCATGCTCGGCCACGTTGGCAAACCACACGCCATACCTTTGAGATTATGTTATGATTTGAGTTCAATTTTAACTCAGTTTAGTTGATAACAGCTGCCCGTAATATTTCAAGTGAGATGGGGCTTTTACTTCTAATTTTAAAATGCCGAGTACTTACCTGGTTAACGAGCCCCATGTTGTGATCACGCTGAAAAGTGTCTCTGTGCTTTTGGACTATGTGTTGTATGGGGGTATCACTGTGTGGTCCGGCCAGTTCGTGATATGCACATGACAGTGGCTTCAGAAACCTTCCAACCACTTGAGATGTGTATTTTGGAATGGGCTGGATCTGCGATGGGAAAAAAATACACACGTTAGAAATACACATTTACAAAAAAAATCTTTGGAATCCGGCTTTCTAACCGATAAGAATCAACAGCATTTAAATTAAATGGTTTGCCCTTGAACATTAGTAAAATTTGGGGAGGGCGCTGAAGAAAAATATACTTTAAAAGTGGTCTGGCCTAGATTATGAATGATTGCGTAAATATCAAAACTTATAGGACAAACCTTTCCATGCAAAATCAGCGAAACCAAAATGTATTTCTTGTAAGCTTCCAGCATGATGTGTGAGACGGCAACGGCTGGTGTGGTGATGGCCACCTCGAAGAAATACAAAGCTCGATCGTAGTTCTTGATGGTGGCGTAGATCATACCTCCGTAATAGTAGTACAACAGGAAATGTTTTGAGTCAAACTGGCCGCCAAGCTGAAATCAAATAGTAAATTACAGTACACAAAGACTACTCTAAAACCATTTAAACTTCTCGTTACCAAGTTCGGGGAACAGTTATTTTTTTAAGAAATAGTTAAAATTGAAATCTGGTATTGTGAAAGATTGTGGAGATATTAACGAAAGAACGATTCCAGGACAGTTGATTCCCTAAAAAAATCTCGAAAGGGTGTGCAGATAGATTGTACCGCCGAATAACAAAAGTATAAAATATATTATCTCATTCAAATACATCGAGGAACTAACTACTCATCTATAAATTGTTATACCAACGTGTAAGTACAAAAATCAACAATGTAAATAAATTCATTTGATGTCCATACCATCATTATTAAAGGATATATAGTCGATTTATAATTATTATAATATCGGGGGGCCAACTGTCGGGGGATCAACTGTTGGATCACCCAACTTCATCAGTCCTTTGAAAGCCCGGTCTACACTTAAGACGGCTTTTTAAGATGTTAAACAGCATATATAAACCCCCTGATGAATTTTTTTCAAATTTCGACCTAAAAAATTCCAACTTCAGACTAGTTTTACTCGAAAACAAAAGCTTCAAACAAAAAAATACCACGAAATTGTCTCAAAATGTGATGTAGATTCGCCAGTTACCCGCTGCGTATATATGTTATAATATTTGGCAGACAGGTTGACAAACTTTTAGTAACTCTTCAGCTAACCTAGTTAGAACAATTCGATTCAATAGTGCACATTCTGTCTGGGTCTTTGATTGAAAAAAATTGATAGAAGTAAGGAAAAATTAAACAAAAAAGCAGATAAAATCCCTTGAAGAAGCTCCTTCTTTAACCCGCTTCCTGATGTTATCCAAACTGAAGGCAATATAAAACAGGGTGTCCGGGAGTAAATCGCATTAACTTCAGGAGGTGAATCTACGATAGTACAAGTAAAAAAGATAATTAACTTTTTTCGAAATTCCAACTTTTATGGGTACTTTTTTGGTAAAAAGATAAAATTAGTCCGGCTTGTGTGGCCAGTATTATAATTTTCCACTGCTCACAGCAAATTTATCAGGTAAGTTTGTACCTTAAGGATTTTTAGTAGATATATCTTTTTGTAGGGGAAAAAAAAGTTGTAATTTCGGAAAAAGTTGTTAATCTTTTTCACTCCTACCATCTTGTAGAATTACCTTCCGAAGTTAATGCACACTACCCCCGGATACCCTGTATAGTTCTCCTTTTACACACAGTACAGAAAGGCAGAGAATTTTTTGAAACTACATTAAAAATTGGCATAATAGCGACTACACTATCCTCCATACTATTATAAATGCGAAACTGCTAGAGTTCGTTTATGACGCTTTCACGCATTAACCAATAAAAAGACTTTGAAAATTCATTCACCAATAGTAAGCTAAATTATATGTGAAGACTGTCTGTATATGATGGCAAGCTCTGGCGTTATGAAATTATAAATATTAATATATTATATTTGTTATACGTTTTCTGTCGCTAACAAAAGCGAGTTATTTCTAACGTCAGAAAAAAATCGTTTCCATGGAAACGATGTTGATATATTTGTGGGCTCTAAGCTGGTAAGTACTCAGCCCCCTGGTCAGCTACTGCTCCAGAAAATTCAAATATTAGAATATGTTTTGTTTTTTTTGGACAAGCTTCTGTTTTGCAATAAATGTCAGATAAGAGTTCCTACATTAAAAATATAATTCGTAACTATTATAAAGACTGAATAATAAATAGTGTAATTTTTTATTATATTAACAAACTTCCAAATATTTAATTAAAAATAAACATCCGAAATGTTTGTAAGCGCATAAATTCCGAACGAATGAACAAAATTGGATACATAATTCTTTTTTTCTTTGAGCTATAGCTTTATGAAATTTAGGCGGCAGGCGAGATGTTTGAAAACTGAATGTAAGGGAAATGTATGGAATGCGGGAGGGGGTGGGGGTGGGGAGGAGGGGGATAATTGATAAGTTCAACCGCTACAGTAATTTCCCGTAATACCATGCGAGCGAACCCGCGGGGAAAAGCTAGTATAATATATTATGTACCTCAGCACTTATTCCAGTAATATCCATTTCCAAGAATTCCAGTGCTGGCTTTATACACTTTGATAAAAGACAGAGTTGGTACAGGTCAGCGTGAACCGATGTGAGTTGTGAGTCAAACAATTGGATCTTTCTGATTGCTCTCTTCAAGAGTTCAATTCCCCGGAGTGGCAGCTTGGTCTCCACAAGATGGTTGGTCAAGAGGTGGCATAGCTCAGAATCTAGAAAAAATATCAAAAATTTGTAGGTGTACACTCCTCTTCAATGTGGCCATTTTTGTTGTAGTCAGAACAAAGGAACAAATATAAGATTACTTACACATGTCTGGAGAGAACCTGACTTGCTCTCCGTTGCAGCCCGTGATAAACTCTTGGACCTGCTCAAACATGGTGCTGTTGTCAACCCCCGGGGAAGACTGCAAATACACATTTAAAATTATTAAAGACATTATTGTTAGGGTATGAGCAAGTACGTGCCTACCATAGATAATAACTGATAATGGAAAAACATTATCATTTATTCCAAATTTGAAATCAGTATGAAACAAAACAGGAGGAATACAAATAAAAGTGGTGTAGGTGTGCAGAACATCAAGTTGTGGCCATGTAGGTATACGCAACAACAATTTTTCTACAACACTGATGGACCTTAACACTATCAATTTTCCAATGGGCAAATAAATACAGTAATTAGATGGACAGGGCTGTAAGTGATTTCGTCTCCACTGCACATTTATGAAATTCTGTGTACGCACACCAGCATGACGTTAGAAATATATGAATAAAATAGATTGATTAATTATGCATTTTATTCACAATTAACGCACAATAATAACAATGTTGACCTACTTGAGGCAATGAAAACTTGGCGCATAGCACGGCAAGAACACCCAGGGAATGCTGCTGAAGATCTAAAGTTTCCAAAACTGTGCTCAAATGGAGACTATTTCTATGCAAAAGCTCTTGACTTTTACTTATCAATTCACAGAGTTCTCCAAAGTTCCCTAGAAAGAAAACAATCAACAATTACACCGAAATCAGTATCTTCAATTTTAAGGTTAGAGTTAAATAATAATGAGCGAAGGGATGCATTTCTGATGCATTTTGTTCGCATTATTAATTAAATTGCACGCAAGCACATCACTTTGATAAAACCGTGAACAAATATTTTTTATAATATATGTTCATTTATGATGTACATGCATAGTACGATGCACAAGCAAATCATTTTTAAAAGTGCGTTTGAATGTATTTGTGCACACGGATGATGACTTTAAAATGGTTCGGAATAGTTTGTAATACCCGCCCGCAGTTCCCTCTTACCCCGCAGTAGTCCTAAGTTACAGTACATACCACTATTCAAGCAATAATCTCTTTAAATTATTTTGCCGAAAATGAATGTGTTCATTATTATGAAAACTTGTTGAATTTACGTTCGAAATACAAAATTTACCTGAAGTTGACAACGTCCGAACATTGTTAACAAATTGTTCCAACGCAGTAGCCATGGCGCAACAAATAGTTTGAATAAAAGCTTTATATTCAAAACGCAAGAGACGACATTAATCAACAAATTTCGGCGACAGTCAAATTTTCAGGATTAAAGCCATAGATTAATTGACTTTACAGAAAGAACAATAATGCAGAGAAACAATTTGCTTTTTTCGGTGATCGAACAACTCAACAAAATGGCACTGCATCATTCCTTTGAAAAGTTTTTAAATGATGAAAAAACTAAAGACCATTTTGACAAGACAGAAAATTCCAAAATTTTTATATTATTTTATTATATAATAAATGGGTTAATGGTTATTTTTAAATTATTCAGGTTAGGTTATGGGCTTATTTTTTTCATCACTTAGATTTTTCAAAGGGATATTGCGTGCCACTTTGTTGAGTTGCCATGGAACTGCGCTGCGGAACCTTTACACACAGAGTTCGGAGCGAGACGTGCCCCCATAAATATACCAATCCCCGTGCCCCGCGCCACTTCAGGCCGCCGCGCAGAAAAGTATAACAGTGAACTGCGCTGTAAACCGTTATCTTACTTTCGGTCTTTACTTTTCTGCGCGGTGCGCGGCTGAAATGGTGCGGGGCACGTCCCGCTCCGAACTCTGTGTGTAAAGGGTACTTTTTTTTATTTGACTTTCGTTCGACTGATGACTAGTGATGGCTGGGATTATGTTGATCGATATACGTCGATTGTTTTCTTACGTTTTGGATTTTTTTTTTAATATTTGAATTTCTTGATTATGCGTGCTACTGATCTATTCTAATTAATACAATCAAAAGAATCACTAGGATACAGCGCCAAGTAAAAACAGGAAATAGTTAACTATTTATTTCTTTCACGGTTTACTTTCTGTGATAAATGGAATGAAAAAACATCGAAGACTTGTTTCAAATTCGCCAGCTGGTATAGGATCCGAAATAATGATAATCTTTTCAATTTGCCTTAGGGACCATCCATAAATTACGTTATACCTTAAGGGGAGGGGGGGGGGGTAGAGAAGTGTGACAAGGGGTATGGGGGGGTCAAAAAAATCATGAAATTCTAGGGGGGAGGGGGTCTCACAAA
The DNA here is from genome assembly GCA_936435175.1 of Glyphotaelius pellucidus. Classification (NCBI taxonomy): domain Eukaryota; kingdom Metazoa; phylum Arthropoda; class Insecta; order Trichoptera; family Limnephilidae; genus Glyphotaelius; species Glyphotaelius pellucidus. The sequence continues at coordinate 12,944,039 of OW386544.1, read as the reverse complement.
TGTGACGGGGGGGGGGAGGGGGTCAAAAAGTCATGAAATTCGTGTGACGTAATTTATGGATGGCCCCTTACGTGTGTGATAATAATAATAATAAAAGTTTTCAATAATAGGTTGCACGGTATTATCATTTTAATTTATTGTTAGTACTAAGCAAATAATTTGTGATGTTTTATTTTAAAAAAATTGCTTTTTCGCAGTGACCGAGAAAATCAAAATCCTACCTTTTCTTAAATTTTGGTGATTTAAAATGTTTTGTTTTACCCAAAAAGTGTATTTAGCAAAGGATTTATTTATTGTTAATAATTTTATTGCCGGGAACCCGAGCGTTTATTACAGTAAAAATATTATACAAAAAAAAAAAAAATAGAGTAACTGTCTTTCATTCACTGCTGCTATATTTGAAAACATGCTTAACTTGCACAAACCAAAACAAATCATTCGTATCTTTAACGTATTCCCTATTTTAATTTTTTTAAATTACCTTCGCGGGAAAAATATGAAGATCACATTACTTGGAGACATTTTTTTAAACATCTACGTAAATATAGGTACCTAACTTTGATTATACAATACTATTTATTTTGACATTTGGCAATTCAGGTCAAAAACGTCACTTGTCCTGTTATGGTTAATTTTGTACCTGACTTTCCTTTTGCTATTTATTATAAAAACTTATAGTACTAAGAAAATATGATTTGATATCGTGTTGTGTTTACGTAATGTGAGTTGGAGTTGGTCGTTTCTTTGAAATGTCAATCAAATACTTACAAGTTTGTGAAGATGAAGACGAGGAACCCATCGAGTTGCCTACCGAAGAAGACGGCTCTATTTTACTGAGCACGGTCTCTGCTCAATTCTTCGGCTGCTGCGGTCTCAAGTATCGCCACCCGTCGTCCCAGACCTTCCGAGGCCTCCGATTGGCAGACGACCGCCTCTACCCCCCTTCCGATGGGGGCTGGGGAAATCATCAGTATATTTGTGTTTTTCCTAAGAAACCTAAGCTCGAGAACATTGCGGCGGAAAGAAAACGAGACAACAAGTTGAGATGTTCAGATTTGATTGTTCTAGGATTACCGTGGAAAACAACGGAAGATGCTATAAGAGAATATTTTCAAACTTTCGGTGACCTCTTATTAGTCCAAATAAAAAGGGATACTAAGTCAGGATCTTCGAAGGGTTTCGGATTTATAAAGTTTTATAGTTACGAGGCGCAAATAAAGGTCTTGGGGCAGAGACACTTGATCGACGGGAGATGGTGCGACGTGCGGATTCCTAATTCCAAGGAAGGCCTCGTGCCCAAGGTTCCCAGTAAAGTATTTGTGGGACGCTGTACAGAGAACATCACAGCTGACGATCTGAAGGATTACTTCGGCAAGTTTGGTCAAGTCACGGATGTCTTCATCCCCAAACCTTTTAGAGCGTTTAGCTTTGTGACTTTTCTAGACCCTGAAGTGGCTCAGAGCTTGTGCGGAGAAGACCACATCATCAAGGGTGTGTCTGTAAATATTTCCAACGCGTCCCCAAAACAGGACCAGAATAAGTACCATCAAATCAGACCTAATACTAAAAGCCATAATATTGAGATGATGCCTCGACACTCGCGAAGCTACGGGAACAACTCGTCAAACTACCAGTGGGGCGGGCGAAACATGGAGGTGATGAACATGCGCAATGTACCCGGGGGCATGAACCACGGCAGCCAGCCACCCTCCAACAACGGCAACAACCAGGGCAACGTGAACCTGCCACTCAACATCCCCGTGAACCAGGCGCTGGTGGCCGCCGCGCTCAACCAGGCAGGCTGGGGGTTGGTCAACAACATGGCGGTGGAAGGCTACCAGGGCCCTCCCGCGCCTCAGGGGCCTCCTCAGCGGGGCCCTGGCTTCCTCAATTGGGTGCCCCAGAACAATAACGGTGGCGAGGGAACAGCCTGGCCCGTACAACCCGAGGTCTCTGCTAAGAACTATGTTAAGTATGAATAAATGATTTTTATATTTATACTCTGTTACAGATTGAGTATGTAAATAATGTATATAAAGCTAAACTAGCTTCACAATCTAAGATACATTGAGAGTTTGACATATAAATATTACAGAAAATGTTTTAAAACTTTATATAAATCAGAATAAAGATAAATTATTTATGCGCTGTTTTATTTTTATTGATTATTACATATATATTTTACGTAACGTTATTGAACAGTACATCGCAATATTATACAAAATACATTTGTATAAAATTGGTGTAGTTTTTCAAATTATGTTTAGAATCAGTCGTGAATAAGTCTAAAAACTTTATGGTGCAATATAAAATATTGATTAAATCAATTGTATTGAAACTGTACTATTTTTTTAGTTACACATAATAATATCTATATTTCTCAAAAACTATTTCAATAATGAAGCCATATTTAATGGCTATGGCAATATTAATACTAGAATGCATGAACATTGACCTAAACCCGAAAACTATGCTTACTATAATACTATCTTAATGGTGCTTCATCAGGACTGATTTGAATTTGTCATGTATAATGTTTTGTTTAAACCATGCCATTTGTAAATGTCAGGATAATAAAAGAATTTATACTATTATATAAATTATGTTTCTACAACTAAAAATATATCAGAAATTATATAATAAAGTTTTATTTTAAACAGATTTGTAGTATTTTTTTCTTGATTATAACTCTTTTTCTAACAAGTTAAATTTGCCCGATAGTACTGTGAATGAAATTACCCAATAACGAAGAAGTACTAACTGCTGTGATGAGCGCAAAGGAAGAATAGGTAACAGGAAACTTCAATACTTTGATCATATAATGAAGAACATCACCGCTGTTGAGAGATAAACGACAATGTGATGATAGCAGGTGGGTACCACAATTAATGCAATGTGTTATATCCTCATGCTGCAAAATCGTGGGTTGAATTGACATGGAATCTGTCTGCGAATGACATTTTGTCGCCCATGTGCGAACTACAATGTTATCATTTTACACATTACGCATTAATTGTGGTATCCACCTGTTATCATCGCAGTGTCACAGGACGGTATCATTTTACACATTACGCATTAATTGTGGTATCCACCTGTTATCATCACAAAAAACATCTCCCCTTGCAAAGGGCTTATAGGCATTTTGGCATTACTTAAGGGCTTGTAGGCATTTTGATACTTACAGCCAGCTATGTTCTCACATTATAGGTAACTTATGGGATTATATAATGCAGATTTGAATTTTCTTCTTGGAACCGGCTTCACAAAAAACTCAAAGATGAACATTATATCACCAAAGAAGAAGAAATTCCCTTAATGCATAAACACCAGAGCACAGGCATCGGGTAGATATGCTGTCCTTGTTCTACCAGTATTACAATGGAAGATGCTCTGAAGAACTAGCCTCAACGATCCCTTCAGCACCAGTGCTTTGCTGGAAACACGCCAAACATGCGCCCAACATATGTACACGGTTGGCATTTGTCACATGAGAACGGGTCGTTCTACGACTCGTTTTTGAGGTCAACAGCTCGTGGATCGATTTCTTCCTCTCTCCTACAAAGTAGGTCTCGTCAAGACCCATGTTCGCTCCTTCCTCTCTGCAAAAAGCCCATCCACACACCCTCCCCAAAGATAACATAGACCTTGAAGGAAATTATTTTCCCAAGGGCCTCCTGTGTGAAGTTAATGTTAAAAAAAACCACTAGGTATTTTATGTATTATTTATTAAGTTGTTAAAAAATAATGTTACCATCCCCAATAATCTTTTCGTTATTATTTTTTTTTTTAGATCAATATGTAAAATGACTGAGTATCATTAACGTTACTCACCCACCATATGTGATTTGATAATTCACCATAATTTGATTAAATTAGCAGCTGATAACATGTGGCACCCATTATATTTGCTAGTGATAAATGCAATGGTATTGATATCATTCAACTAATATTAAGAAATGGCTGATAAGCTTTATTGGTCCTGAGCCAATAAAAGGCATTTCTTTCGTTGTGTCTTATTTATATAAATATACCTTTGGTTACAATACTTATTCATTAAAACAAACTTGATTCATTATTAATACCTACACTGATTTTATCGGCATACTCGTCAAGGGACTCGTCTAAAACTTGATATTTGTATATTGAAGCACAACATTCATCAAATGATTTTTTCTCCATAATGCAAGGTGCCATAGAAATTAAAATACTAATGGCTGTAAGTAAAGTTATTCATATTATTAGTAATATGCTGCCATATTATTACAATAATACTTACATGAAAGCATAATTTTAATATATTATTTACCTGGCCTCCTGACACCAACTTCTAAAAGCGGCAATCGCGGTGTATTTAAACTGACATTTTGTTGATATGACTCTCTCAAAATTAAGGCCATCATTACAGCTAAAGCTATAATGCCCATCAAACTCCAATATGAAAAATCCATTAATAAGGTTGTATATTTTACTGATTTTTATATAATTTTTAGACCATTTTCGTGATAGTTTGCGCATGCCAAATATTTTTGATGGGAACAATATAAATCCAGGTTACTCTTCATCATTGAACCCTTATGTATTTATGCCCTTATGCATTAAAAAATTGAGTCACATATTTGTAGAATTTAATGAATTTTAATATCGTTCATTGTATGAAAACTGTTTTTTTTTTTTTAAAGCACCTGCAGACATTGCCTATAGAACTATCATTATGTGCATGACATTTGTCGCTGTACTGTTTGAATCCTTATTTGAAAAAAATGTTACAAAATAAATTAATATAAATATGATTGCATCTAATTATGGGTAAGACCTGTGCCACACACAGCTATAAAAGATAATTTGGCTTGGCCTATTTCAGCATATCGCTCGCCATATATTCCCATTGGGAATGTACGGCGAGTGATATGCTGAAATACGCCAAGCCACATGATCTTTTATAGCTGTGTGGCACAGGTCTAAAGTTAAAATTATTCATAAACTGCTTGTTCATAGATGGTACTAATTTAAATATTTTAGAAAAAAAATCTTTCAAAAAAAGCTTTAAATTAGTAATATAAGTTGTTTGTTAACTGTACGCACAAATAGTTTTATCCTTATAAGACTCAATTCTTTCAAGAAAGGCTTAGTTCATTCGCTCATGAGGCAACTGAAAAAAAAACAGTTGAACTCAATCGCTATCCACAGGAAAGCAACTTGCTAATTTCATTGCGGTCTGCACTTTTGAACTTCTCAAAGACCAACTGATAAGGGCGACGCGTTGCATCACAACTTGCAGTGCTAGTTGCGAAGCCGGCGCGTTTCTGTTGCCAGGTTGACAGGTTGGCATGGGTGCGCCTCACGACCTGTCAAGTTTTCAAGTAATTTGCAATAAGTCAGAGTAGGAATATATCGATTTTGTTCGAGAGGTTGATAAATTGTTATTATATAGGTTATTAATTATTATTATATTATATTAAGGTTATTAATTATTATTATATATTAAGGTTGATAATTGATAAATTATTAACAAGTTATATTTTTGTTAAAACAAGTGATATAATTACTGAAATCGTAAAATTGAGTTGCGCTGTGAATTGATTTGCCAACCAGTTTTCAGTTTCCCCATGAGCGAAGGCCCTAACAAGAGCAATATTAGATTGAGTCACCGATACAAAATTGGATTTGTTAACCTTTCCTGAAAAATTTCAGTTTGTATGAGGACTAAGTAAATTCGACAGGGTCTGTCATAAAACCTTATCGGAGAAATTGAAAGCTAGAAATATACCTACCATGTTTATCAACACACTATCCCGATGGCACTCCCAACAGGAAAAAGTTGTACGGTGGGCAAGTATGTACTCCCAACCGATATACTTGCTTTTTTTTATTTATTTATTTCTTTTTTTTTAATATTGAATTAAAATTAAATTTGATAGTTTTATTATCAAGTTCTGCAAGTATTTTAGTTACAGCTGTTTCTGTTTACAAGACCATTTTCAAACTGTCGATATACTTGCAATCAGGAGTAAGGCAAGGAGGGTGTATGTCCCCAATCCTGTTCAATGTATACATGGATGAATTATCAAATCGCCTGGATACCAGAGCGGGCTGTCGTATCAATAATCTGTGCCTAAATCACATGCGGACGACATGATTCTCTTAGCTCCGTCGATCAAAGGGTTGAGAATACTATTAAAAATCTGTGAAGAATATGCAAATGACCACAACATGATGTGCAACCCCAAGAAGACAGAACTAATCGCATTCCACCATGGACAAAATCTCAAGAAGATGCTCCCTGTACAACTCAGTGAAGAAAACATAAGCACACAGCACGAGCCACAATGGATATTGTGAAGGAAGCGTTTCCTGGTCGCGTAATCTCCCGTTTTGGCGATTTGGCATGGCCAGCAAGATCGCCCGATTGAACCATCCCAGACTTGTTTCTTTGGGGCTAGTTGAAGTCGTGGGTTTATGCCAACGCGCCTCAGACAATCGCAGCCCTTAAGGAGAATATTCGACAGGAACGCTAACAGTTATCACCGGAAATCTTGCAGAAAGTCATGGAACATGCGATAAAAGAGGCACAAATGTGTATCAACACCGGCGGCAGCCATTTGACGGATATCATCTTTTCCACTTAACAGAAAAATTGTAAAGGTCCAAATAAAGATTTCCATTACTCAAAATCTTTTTTTTTTTTAGTTAAAAAGTTATCCAAAAACAAAATTGCATGATTAATTTTGAGCCACCTGTACATGTGAAACATGGTGTAACTACCAAGCCACCTCGGTGAAACGACTCCGGATTCAAAATAATGATGCATGTAGAATTATATTTGGATTCAGAAGATATAGCAGTGCATCGACAATGTTCACTGAACTAGGATTGCACGGATTCGCCGGTCTGATGAGACATTGGGTCACTGGAGCCAGGATGCGGCTAATGGCTTCTAACAATACAGTGGTGGCTGCAGTGTTCCAGCACCAAACCCCACTCCTGAGTGAGCGCTGGGCCCGAGCTCACCCCAGACCACGCCCTACATAGAATTTTTTTTATTTTTTAAATTTTGTTTTTTCCTATTCTATGTACCTACTTCAGATCTTTATTTAAAAAAATCTGTTGTATTAAAATATGTATAATTATATAAATAAATAAATATTTAAATATATAAATTCCGTATAATTATATAAATAAATAAATATTTATATAATTATATGGAACGTATGGGATTGCACTGTCCTCCCCCACATCCCACATTATTATTATTATTAAAACTATTTTTTCATATTCCTATTGAATATGTACAGGCGCAAACAATAATTCGTCTTAATATTATAAAGTATAACTTGCAAAAAAAATTAAATAATAATAATTATACTAAAATAATTAAATTAGCGCCATCTAAGAATGCGTAGATTATAACGTATGTTCCGTCTATTTGTTGAAAAATTATAATTTTCTATCTGCATTTTTTCAACATTGTGGTAGCTAGGTACCTACCTGCCTGAAGAAAGTTTGAAAAAAAGAATGAAGTGGCAATCATGAAGCGAGTGGTATGTCTGTGCAGTCAAAATAAAAGATGCCAATAATTTTCACCAAATGACTGGGAAATTGGCAAAAGGATCTAAACAAGGCAATCCAATGCTCACTCAGGATGTGGAACTATATGGTAAATCTACATTTAAATAATCATTTTTCCTAGTAGAAAATGATATTCATTGAATATCCATCGCAATCTGTCATTACTTTCATTATTGATGGTAGTCTAATGTATTAGAATGACTTTACTATGATTAATTTTCGATTTATCACTACCCCTAGTTCATTTTACTTACCTATAGATTTTATCAATTAAGTGTACAATTTATTACAATTTATTCTTATGACATTTGTGAATGGTAAAGGTATTTACAAATTAATCTTATATTTTTATTTTCAGTCAATAATGGATTTCAGAAATTAGCCATAGCTGCTGCTATTGCCATATTAAAACACAAACCCCCTACCTTGGCAACAATAGATTTTTGTCATATCATTCAAGCAAATCTAAAGGAAGAATCTGACTCAAATCCCAACAGAATTTGTACATTTGAGGAAAATAATTTTCTACAAAACCGTTTCTGCACCACAGACCTTTCTCAAATACTAAATGAAAATAATTATTCCCAGCCTTCATGTTTACAACCGTCGCAAGTTTTTCAAGACATCCGAGATACTATCAATTTTGATGTAGAGGAAGATAATAGTGAATTGATGCAAAATTTTGATACATTGCAAGCTGTTAGCAATGTGAGAAGAATTATATGCAGAATGAATGGGGAGCATTCATTTGAAGGAGTAACTTCAAGTGAATTTAGTTCTATAGAAAACAAACTATGCCCCAAAGGAACTCAAGATTCAGGGTACTACTCGAGTCAATTATTGTCAGGTGCATATGCAGTTTATAAGAGAAAAGATACCGGTAAGTGATATCAAATTACTTAGTGTACCTACACAAAATTGCTAAATATTTTCCATTCTAATTTGGGAGGCGGGAATGGGCACCGCCGCCCCGAGAACCTTTATTGGATAACCAACACCTCTGCCATAGGTCACCCCAAGTGGTTCACTTTGTTTGGTGATTTAGCAGGGGTGTCCAGGTTCATGGGGTAAGGTTTGTCCAGGTCTTGGAGGCAGATGACCAGGACACTGAACCCCAGATTCCTACCCACCCCTTTCCTTCCCAGAACTCTCCTCTCCTTCCTTTCCTTAAAAAAAACCTCCACACAGTATCCCCAAAGATGACACAGGCCCTGAGGGAAATTATTTTACTCAGGGCCTCCTGTGTGGAGCTCATGTAAAAAAAAAATACAAAATACAGAATCTGCACAGAAAACAGCCATATCTACACCATAATAAATTAATAAGCAATCATGTTGCTTTGTAAATTTAGGTATAGGTAACGCAACGAAAGATGAAAGCAATAAAAATGCTTAGAATTGATGTATTGGTGTATCTGTCTGTCTTCAAACCACGCCTACTTACCCGAGAGGGCCCTCTGTCTTGCTTGGTTATTATTATTGCCCACTTATTGCAACTAGTGTAGAAGAGACAGCAAGTTTTTATGGCACTGATAGCATATTGTTTTGGCGCACCTACGGGGTGTCCTATTCATTCGGTTCATAATGTGATGTAAACATACAAATACCATCATATCGCAAGTGAAATAATTACTAGTTTTCAAATAATTAATAATTAATAGTTTTCCTTATTTTTAATTCGAATTTTTTTTTATTGGTAGATTTACAGAGTGTTTGTAAAGTGTGCAAGTGTAATATTTATTACGACATCATGTAGTCCTGTTACAAAACGGGACGTGGCAAATCACTGAATAGACAAAGTCGTGAAATTTTATTCCGCATGTTCAATTACTTTTATGCAAAATATTTTTAAAAAACGGTGGTCAATTTTAAAGCATGAATGACTTATATGATTTGACGTCTAAGGCAACTGGAGTATCACAGACTAGTAGTACCTATTCAATAGTTAATCTTTTGTACCTTTGTGTAAGTAATCTGTTAGGTATATTTTAGATAATATAAGTAGAGATAGTTGCTGATGATGACTGATAAGTAACTAAATGATTACTGTTGCTGATGATTGCTAACACATAATTATAAAAATTAAATAATCCATAAACAGCCAAATTTTTAAGCACAGATTATTGAAATCACACTACATTTCTACAATTACTACACGAAACAACTATTTACCTACACAAAAAAGGTTATTAGGTTTTTAGTTTAGGTAACTAAGTAATTCATGCGTATTGAGTTAGAAACAAAACTTTGCAAATTTCAAATCCATAAAAAAATGGCAGCTATGGAGATGTTTTAAATGGGAAATTTTTAACTTTTAATGAAAATCAAATTTTAATGCATATTTTTCCCTCTATCCCGATCGAAACCGATGTTTTTTTTGGTAATTAAGTTTAAAAGTAGTTTACTTTTCGAAATCTATGCCTTTTAAACATGTAACGGCACGTGGCAGCATGTGGCGGCTCGTGAATTATTTATTTTATAAAATATTATGTATGTATATTATAGTAAATTAATCTTTTTAATTAACACAATATTTTTAACCATGTCGTTATTTATGAATACCCATTTGAATTCAATCCTGAAAACTATCACGCTTAGTTTATAAACTTTATTTTGATAAACTTCAGTATTTCAATAACAATGTTGTAAAACAAAATAAGTTTTATGCAACCGACTTCAACACGCTTTGGCTTCGATTTCACAATTGTGAAATAATTATTAATCGTTTTTTTTTTTTTAAAGCCGAAAACGAAACACGCTGTATGAAAGTTTTGCATCTGTGTGAGTACTGTGATGAAGTCAACTTAACTTACGTTAGCTATACCTACTTTGCTGAATTTAAATTTTGTAAAAGTAATATGAAATTATCCATATAAAATATAAATCCTACACAACACATTTTCTCTTAAACTGATTTAAGTACTGTGTACTCAATAAATGATCACTGATCAAAGTTGAAGTTAACCACTTTAAGTGCCTATCACTGGCGTGTTGAAATTGAGATTTTTAAAATGGGAAGTTACAAAAAATACAATTTTACTGTAATTTGCAAATACTTCAAAGTTCAAAACTTCAGTAGAATCCTTTTATTATGACTTCGCCTATATTGACCAACCGCTTAATATGACGTAATTACACAGCGAAGTTTGGTTTTCATATAAAATTCTTTATAACAAAGTCGGATATAATGACTTTGCTTATAGTGACATGTTTTTAATAAATTATGTCGGTTATAGTGACCGACATGATTCCTAACACCTTCGGCAGTGTTCGGGAGGGTCATTTGACGCCCGACGACGTTAAAATGCTGTGTTTCTCTCGTCACGAGTCTTAATATGCTCTTTTCTCACATCACGAGTCTTAATATGCTGTGTTTCTCTCTATTAAAATAAATACATACATTTACATCTAAAAAAAACAGGAGGTTGTTTATTTTCTACAAAATTCTTTGTATGACGTATTTATCATTTCCCTTCGATGTCATTATAAACGGAATACACTGTAACTAATAATTACACGTTTCACCGCAGGGGTAGGCAGAGAGGATGAACTGCCAAACAACTCGGTCTTGGCACATACCCATTGCTTCATTCACATTCATACAGCATCTCATACAAACCCTTGTTATTCTGACTCTTGACATGGCCCAATTCAAGTATTTGGTTCGCTTGATGCCGTGTCCTCCTCGGGGGTCCCCGATTTCTTTTACCATTCACATTCGCAACAAATATTCTTCTTTCTTCATTCATTCACTCTACATGCTCAAACCCCTTCTAAGCTTCCTTTTCTTAATCTTATTCATTACGCTTTCAGCTTGCTCAGGCTTGCATTATAAGTTCAAAACACACCATCAACTATTAGATATGATTATTTTAATGTAAATGTTTTTCTATAAAATTAATCATAATTGGTTGTTACAGGATTTGCCCAGCTGAATGCTTCCTTGAAGATATTAATTAATTACATGATTGATGCTGCCAACAAAGGTCTTAATACTTCAATTGTAAATTATGTCTCGGATATATTCGGAAGGTCTATTGATATCCTCTATGAGCACAATATATATTTGCCTTCATTTGATTACGTTGTGGATGCAATTGACAGCGTGATGAAACAAATATTTGACAAGAAACAAATAGAGGTTACAAATCAAAACATATATCTTTTTTGATAAAATTTTATAAATCGATAGATATAGATATCGCAGCTGGAGATAAGCCAAACAAGACTTCAGAAAAAAAATTCGCTAAAATTCCGTTGAAAATAAGTTAATTTTTATTATTAAAAAGAAGTTGTCCCTTTTTCAATAAAAGAAATAAGTACCTAGACATAAGCAAGGCTAAAGGCTGTTTCTCAGTGACGTTTTGCAAGGTCATCACTATCAGAAGTGTATAGATATGCACCAATTTACACAATCCTAAGTATTTGTTGTTTGGGTCAAGTCTAATTGCGCGACCTACACTCCAAACTACTTTACCGCATCAGCTCCTGCTTTCTAATTGGGCAGTGGTGAAGTCGAGTTATCGTCAGGTTCTATAGGCCCATCCATTTGTACAATTTGGAGCGACGGTACCATGCACTGTAATGGACCGCAATGGACTGCGCTGTTACCGTTACCTTACTTTTCCGTACTGGACCCTACGCAGAAAAGTCCCACAGTGGCCGTGCTGCAAACCGTAGTGAACTTCACTTTGTTACGCAGGGTTTTCGGTTTTTGTCGATTCCTTACCGTTACAGAACCAGTGGGACGATGGGCTATATAGATTGAGGCCGATTATCCTGCTTCACAAAAAAAGAAAGATATAATTGTGTCTCAATTATTTATACATGATAACAATAATCACAGACAAATATTTCCAATTTCAGATAAGCTCCCAACAAAAGTGTGTATTTACAATTGTCTTGCTGAATAAAGCTACCCTATTGATTCAACACTCACTGATGCAATTGATAAAGGAATTACAACGCTTGTTAGATAAATTATTAAGGTACGGTCCGCTCAACAAAGTGCTGGAAATAAGCGAACCAAACGAAATTGATTCATCATTCTTCATATTCCAATTGTTAGAAGGCTTGTTACGTCAGCGCATTGAAAACAAATCAAAAAATGTGAAAAGAAGTGCAGAAAGCATTACTTCAAATAGCCAACATAGACAATCTCATAGTTCTAGTACTTTCAAGAATAATAGTATGGAGTGTGAGTCAACAGGCGTGTTGAAAACTACCTTTATCAATCACAATGAACATTTGAAGAAAAAAAATGATGAAATTATTTTGAAAGAACGATGTATGAATTTATTAAATAGAGCCATTTTGGAGTGTGTCGATACGTATCCCCTGATTTCTTTTTGGGCGATGGCTTGCCTTAATGTTGAAAAATAACAAGTCTAATACATAAATAAAGATGAATAAAAATGTTGCTTTATAAGTAAAGAAACTATTAGATTAGAAAATAAATACTTTCTTTTATATAATTTCTAGAAAAAATCATTTTGTGAATCAAATTTTTTTTCATTTTTTCTGTTCATTTATAGAACAAAGGTAAAAAGATTATTAGAAAATGTATATTTTTCATCATTTCTATAAATTAATAATGATAGATAAATATTCAAAAATTTTGTGAAAATAAAGTTCATATTTTCCATTTTTTGTATAAGTAAAAAGGGTTTATTTTATAATCGAGAATTCATTATACTTTCAGACCTCCTTTTGTAATTAAGATTTACAGGGGGATGTGATTTAAGATTTTCATGGCCAAACTTAATATCGTGATTTTTTTTTTTGGAGTACTGTGCCGTGTTGTGCATCCTCCAGTTTAAAGGTTTTGGACTGCGTTACAGTGTCCCATTAGCGAAGATGTCACAGATTAGACATCTGTCTTGATGATGGGCACTGTAATGCTCTCCAAAATGTCGGCAAGCACAACACGGCAAAATACCCCAAAATAAAACCACGATAAAATATTTTATAGTTCCTTAGAGATAATAGAATAGAAACTAAAACAGGTAATGGTTTATAATTTTTAATCAATCTCACATCAAGAAAATATTCAAAGGTGCAGTCGAATATTATTTCATTTTTTCTGTTTTGTTTACAAATATCAAATAAAATATACATTGTGAAACTTAAAACTAAAGACTAGCTTATAAAAAGGAAACAAAGTTAAAATTATTATGTATTTACAAATGATCTAAATAAATTAGGGAATATTCCTACACCATAATATTTGAGCATTATTTCTAAATTTTATTCAATTTTATCTTCGGAAAACTGCGAGGAAACCCAGGCCAATCCCCATTTGAGATTTGTCAGCATATATTTTAGAGCTTTGGTCCACTGTTCTTCAGAATTAAACTGTATTTTAATGGAGTAAGTATTGCCTGTGGCGGTATCTTCTATTTTTCCACGATCAATTTTATAAGGCATGCAGAATTCAGAATCTCCCTTCTTTACCTGCTCTTTGAACTGTTGCAAGCAATCTAGGAATGCCACCATAGCCGCATCGAACTTAGTGTCCCACAAGAATCTGAAACCTCCCGAACCATACAGAGGGAGTTCTTTATGGTCTTCCAAAGACTCAATGTAGGAATGGTTGCCGAACGGAACAATTTCGAACCTCTCAAATTTAAAATTAATCTTCCGGGCCAAGGACGAGAGCAACAGAGCGGTTTGTCCCCAAGCAGCGTTTATTTCCGACCAGTCAACGGGAGCATTAGGCAGGCGTCCCAACCTGAAGTTATTTATGATGCCAAAATGTCCTGAATGTGAGATATAGAAAGCTGCTTTGTATACATTCGTTTTCTTTAGCTTCTCTAGTTGTGATTGCGTGTAGGCCAGTTGACATTCATAATATTTGGATTGATCTTCAGAGTTCATAAGATCTTTGCGGTATCTTGTGTATTCTCTCCAGTAAATGTCTTGCTCCTTGGCCAACCTGTCCTTTTCACGTTCCTGAAGCTCAATTTCTTGTTTTGTTTCTTTTTCTTCTTTTTGCAAGGCTTCCAATTCATCTAACAAACGCTGTTCTTCGTGTTTCCAGTCGTCAAGTTCCTTTTCCAGGGAATCTAAATTTAAGTCATCTTTGTCATTTTCCAATTTCTTGAGGTAATCGCTGTAATCTTTCCATTCGCCTTCAGCAAGTTTCAGCTGATGGTCCATGAGCTGCAAGAGAGAATCCGTGCATTCGTCACATAAGGGATGGTCGACATCAGAGTTGTTGGATAACGTATCGAATAATGTCGCTTTGACGAATAGTTGGCGACTTAGGCACTCGGTTTCGCCTCCACCGGAGATGACCATAAATCCGTTCACGCCAAGAGTGGATTCAGATAAGCGAAAAGGTGGTATGTAATGTTCAAGGCTAGCGGATTGCAATTCCAAGTCGACATCAGGCGTAGAATTTATCGGTAATGTCAATTCAGCTAGGGCATGCTCACCTAGATAATTTAATGAATCGTCTAACTTTAACGGTTGTAAACATCTTTGGCACGAAAAATTAACACTAGATTTCGTTTCGGTCATTTTGACGGCCAAGCCAAATTCCAATTTAAAATAAATAAACGATCATAATAAACAAACGCACAATAAAATGAACGTCATTCTTCAAGCCGAGACCATAAATAACCCAATCCCGCCGAGACCGAGAAAAAGAAAACAAAAACATAGATGATTTGAAATCTTCTCAACTCTGTATTCATTTATTTATTGTCTATGATTCACAGTACAAGACAGATTTTTGTACTCAAGATGGTATAAATATTTTTAGTCACGTTATATTTATAGGTACACGTCGTACATATCTGGTAATGTTATATTATTGTGAAAACTAGCTTATGGGTCCGAGTGGTTAAAAGAGTCCTATTACTTTGAATATTCCTTGAAATTCTTCAGTGTTCAGGTTGACATATTTATCATTTTAGGCATCCATTAGAGGTATAGTAGAGGTAGAGGTATGCACAAACCTTTTTTAAAAAATCTATTAACTTACGCGATGCACCACGTGGTATAAAATTCGGGATCAGGCCACTTACAATAACACTCCGTATATAAATGGCGATAAGGTTTAAATTCCCGTTTAACACCAGCCGCCCTTCATTCAACGGATAAACTTTGTCAAAAAGCAGTGTTTCATATTATTTTGTGAAATTCAAGCACAAATATTCAAATGTTTTACCATCATTTTCTGAAGAATTTAATTTTCCACATTGTACAATAAAATCATAAACACGTTCCAAAGGCATGTGTGTTCTATTCGCAGAATTTAATTAAAGCATCTAAAATATTTCAAAGCGATTTAATTTTCAAATCAAAAAGACATGATTTCACTTTACAAGTACTTGGAAGTGCTAAGCCTTAGTTCAAAATATCTACACTAACTACAAAACATGTTTTCAATAAGGATTAATGAACATGGTTTTTGCTTTTTTATTTCCAGTGAAATATATAATACATGAAACAAAATTTAAGAAATGAACTTGCTAAGTCAGTATAATATAATTATTGACGAATGTATTTTGTATGTTTATTTTGTGTCAGTATATTGGTCGCTCTTTAAGTACACTAAAGGCCCATTTATATTAGGAATAAGCGATAAGAATAGGCCGGGGCCGTAATCCGTAATCCGCAATATTTTAGATGGTCGTTTATAATTGGAATAGGAATAGAATAGAATATGCCCATAGAAGTGACAATGCCGCTATCACTTGTCTATGTCAACTGTCAACCGGGAGATTATATTAGATTATAAGAGATGTTTATTACTATTTATTAAATCACTTTCGTCTTCAGCGAATATAAATTAAAATTCGATAAAGTATTTATTAACTCCGCGTAAATATTTGTTCACAAAATTATTATTCAACTAAAGTGAATTGTAGATACCATAGAGTATTGATCGAAAATACGTAAATCTCAGCATATATCTAAGCTTTCTGTAATCCATAAAGGCCCGTTTATAATAGGAATAAGCGATAAGAATAGGCCGGGGCCGTAATCCGTAATCCATAATATTTTAGAACATCGTTTATAATTGGAATAGGAATAGAATAGAATATGCCCATAGAAGTGACAATGCCGCTATCACTTGTCTATGTCAACTGTCAACCGGGAGATTACATTAGATTAAAGGAGATGTTCATTACTATTTATTAGATCACTTTCGTCTTCAGCGAATATAAATTTAAATTCGGTAAAGTATTTATTAACTCCGCGTAAATATTTGTTCACAAAATTATTATTCAACTAAAGTGAATTGTAGATACCAGAGAGTATTGATCGAAAATACGTAAATCTCAGCATATATCTAAGCTTTCTGTAATCCATAACCGTAAAAGATAAAGTTGAACCATCTTTTCGGTTATGGAAAATTATTAAAGAATATTGCCAACTATTATAAACGGTTACACAGGTTTCCTATCTTCCAACTTCTACGGCCTAGGGCTTATCGAATACGGATTACAGACTATTCCTAATATAAACGGGCCATTAATTTACATAAAACTTACAGGCCGGACGGAGCTACAAAACAATTGTATTAAAAAACAACTTGAAGCCGCTGGGTGAGGGGGAAGATGTACGAAAAATGTCTTTACCTAATTAATATTTTAATGAATTTCATTAAAAACTTTGTAAATCAATTATTTCAAAAGTTTGTCATACAAAGATGGCTGCCGGACAATTTCCATTCGCTCTATATTTGGTTTCAATGTCTTTCATACAAAATCGCAAACGCTTTGTCATAAGTAAGTGTAAATTTACGGTCGTCAAGCTGTTCTCTGGTAGGAAGCAATATAAGCCTGGTAATACCATTAAAATGCCGAATATTTTATTTCTCTGCTCATGCTCTGCTCTACACCCAACCGTGTGTGGTTTGTTTTATTTATGGCTCTACCGCTCTACCACCGGCCAGTATCTAAGCAAAAATATTTTCTATCTATGGAAAACTAATTGACATTTCATTGACGTTTCGTTTAATTGTATACATCATAAATTATTATTCACCTCTAAAATTAGTTTTCATAAATGAAAGGAAGTATGAATTCAAAATTATTGGAAACAGAAACCAAAGATATCGAATTAAATGAAAGGTGTCGTGCGTGTTTGAACAACCGCGGCGAAAAGATGTCTGTTTTCGAAAGACGAGAAACAGACGAGAAGCAGACGACTAAAATCAACGAAATGCTTATGTCCTTTGCTTTGATCGAGGTATTTAAAAATTAATCTCAAAGTCAAGTGTTATTTATGATTTTCTTCACCTAAATTAATAAACAATATAATGTTACTTCTTCAGGTGATGGAAAATGACGGTCTACCCTCATTAATTTGCTCAGAATGCCTCCGTAATACTCACATTGCCTTTGATTTCAAAAAGCGGTGTGAGAGTTCTGATGCAGAGCTACGGAGCCTTCTTGGATTGAGTCAATCAAATTTAAATTCTACCGAAGTAAAGATTGAGAAAAGTTGCCAAGATATTGCAAATGTTGAAGATACACAGTTGCCTCATCTCCAGGAGCCAAAGCTGGAAGTCGAGTACCGTCTTCCAGATATTTCAGACTGTCAAATTTTCAAAAAACAGCCCGGAAACAAGAAAACCAAAAATAAAAAGAGCAAACGCTCACACAGCTTAAAAATAGAAAATGGCGACAGTGTAGATTGCGGGGGATATGTAGATGACGAAACAAGTCAACCCCTCTTCCCTTGCTCCGAATGTATTCAATGCTTTACCAAACAGAGAGACTTAAAGAGACATATTAAGAATGACCACGGCAAGTCAAACTCGGATACGGCTTACTGTGACATTTGTAACCAAGCATTTTCCCAAGCACAAACTCTGGCTCGTCATATGAAGATCCATCAAGAGAATCAGAAGAACAAGCTATGCACATTTTGCGGGAAAGGATTTCTTCGCTCTGACGACTTGAAGCGCCACACGCGGATTCACACCGGGGAGCGGCCTTATTCGTGCGATCAGTGTCCCAAGGCCTACAAGCAATCTTCAGAATTGAAAGAGCACATCAAATCTCATTCTACAGCTAAAGACTACATGTGTACTGAGTGTGGGAAAAGCTTGGCCACAAGGAACGGCTTGTACGTCCACATGAAAGTGCACAGAGGGGAAAAGAACCATGAATGCAAGTATTGCGGGAATCGTTATGTCACGTCTGGTGAGTTGACCTCACACGTAAACCACATCCATTCGCGCGAGAAGCCCTTCACGTGTACATACGAGGGCTGCCCGAGGGCCTTTGTGACCCGTTTGTCCCTGAAGATCCACCAGCATACCCACACCGGAGAGAAACCGTTCCAATGTTTGACGTGCAACAAGTCTCTTTCCACCGCGTCCTCACTTCTTGAGCATAAACGGATACATACAGGTTAATCTTTTGTTTAATTCTCTCATTTATGATAGATCCAGAGCGGTATTACAATATTTCAGTGTCGCCATGCCGACTGACCACCACTCAGAATCGAAACGTTGCCTAAAATGGCATAGCTATGTTTGATGATCCTACTAAATAGCCAGGTACTTTTCCAACCTTCCCTTCAGCCTCACAATGAGCCTCAATTGGAAATGCCACAGTCCCAGACTGTTGGAACTCTTATTTATGCTCTACTAAGACAATGGATTTTATTTGATTTTACATTGCTTACACATCGATAACTCATTTTTAGTTTAATGTTAACAATGAACTTTCTTTCAACTTCACAAATTAGTATTGCCCATAGAGTTTGTTTAAAATTTAATATTTTCGCAGGTGAAAAACCAAAAATATGCACTGTTTGCGGCAAACGAATGGGAAACTCCCAGGCCCTAAAGAAGCATCTCCGGATCCACACGGGGGAGCGTCCTTACCAATGTAAGATGTGCCTGGAGAAGTTCATCTGCGGCTCCACACTTAACACCCACCTCAAATCCAAACACTTTGAAAAGCAGCATGAGTGTGACTTCTGCCATAAAATGTTCGCCTTGTCCACTAAACTCCGACAGCACATGCGACTGCACACGGAGAATAAATCCTATATCTGTCGTATCTGTGGATTATGCTTCAATCAAAACATAAAGCTTTACCAGCACGTAAAGACTCACGAAGCAGTCAAAACATTCCAACATCCGTCTCTGGAATTACATGCGGGGCAAATTGAGCTTCTTCCACTAACAGCCCAGCTGGTTATGCAACCAAGTATTACTCAATGCTAGAACCACAGATAATAGAAACAAATGGAGATAAGATATTAAAATTAACAATGAAATCAAAAATGGTTTAAGAAAACAGTTATCAAAAAGAAAGGGCATTATCTCGGTCGAAAGAAACATTGCTTTTTACTTTTTGTTGGTCTGTACAGAGCAAATTTGTCTTTCAGCAAGTTCATCACCATTAGCTTTGCGAAGATCATTTTTCAATAACAATTTAATCAGCTTTATTGATATTAAAATATATATATATACCTTATAGATAGCTTTGAGGCAGCGTACTGATTAAAATAACAATTGATAAAAATCATTTCTTTCTAGTTAAACAACCACATCATGCAACAGATTATGGACAACACTTGCCACAAAATGAACGATCTTTGCTTTTAGTTTAGAAGCTTATACAACCAAAGTTCATCTCTATATCTTCTCAGGCTTGCTACCGGTCAATAAAATTAGAAATTACAATATGGGCAATTTGAGCAATAACTTTGTGCTCTGTTTTATTTTATAGGGAACTTGCTTTTAGGAACCGATATCTAGGTTTTCGAAAGGAGTTGGTAGAATTCGATGGGGAGTTGTATTATGAAATTATTCTTAGGTGGTGTTATTTTTAGATTGGAATTAGGTATCAGAGGGATAATCTATTACATATCGAGCCAACAAAAGTTATGCATTTGGTGTAGGTAGACAATGCGAGTTGCATAATGGTCGAACTTTGTATGTATTTTTGTTCAAATAAATAAATAAATAAATGTAGGCGACGCTTTTGTGCGCACGGTTTCATTCTAACAATGGCCTGTGGTCCATCTCTCCTGTTTCTATTATCTATGTGCATTAGTTATTCAAAACTGTCCATTTTAATGAACTCTCGGTAAAGAAAATAATAAAAATGAGTAGGTGGCGTTCCTTTCGTGTTTTTATTTCATATTCTAAATTTACATGAGTTATTTGTTATTTAAACTGTGCATTACAATGAACTTGTCGACACATTCTCGGTGGAGAGAGGAACAGGCCCGTGTGTACAGTGGGCCACAGCACTCGGGATGTCCATTGTTCATTTCAAACTTGATAAAGTCCATCCAAATTTCCGGATTATTCTTCCCAAACTGTTGAATGGTAATCTCGTGGCAATTCTTCAACTGTTTGTAATTGATGACCTTTTGCTGACCTTCCAGTTCCATCATCGTCTTGTGAAGGTTTAGTTCAAAAGGCGGTATCTTCACCATATCTGCGTACTGATCTCTCGCCTCGCCGATTCCTCCGACCTCATAGAAAGTCTTGAGGAAAACTGGCTTTAGGCTTTTGGATATGTTGGGAGCAAGTCTCATGCTATCTTGAAGACATTTTTTAAGCTGAAAACGAAAAGAAAAAACATTTTAAATCATTGAAGGACAAGATAACACTAATAATCTAAACGAAAATATGATAGAGAACAAGATACAGAAATATAAAAAAGATAATAATGGAAAAAAAATTAGTTGAACATAATATTGTTACATAAATATGAGATCGACAAATATGAAGGTTTGATAAGAGGTGGTAGTGGCCTAATTGGATAAGGCGTTAGTCCCGGTAAGGCGAGAGGTTCTGATAAAAAATTAAACATTTTATTAACTGCTTTTCAAGAAAGATGATTTTCTTCATGATCTATTAGACAGCAGATTCTTCTAAACTTTTGAATGTGCTAATTAACTTGGGTTTTAACACCCCTAAAGCCACGTACACATCAGCGAGCTGTTACCGAAACACATCACTGTAACTAAAAATCGTAGTGTGGGTGTAGTTTGCGAGCAACTTGCGGCAGGCCGACACCTATACAACAGCCTTTACCTACACACAGAGCCTTGTTACTATGTCGGCAATGGTTACGGTTACAACCTGCCGACGAGTAAGCCGTTTAATGCGATAAACCCTTGCCTGATAGAAGAAAAAACATTTACGAAGAAAAAGTGAATAGATTTTTTCATGTTTACAAATTATCAAAACTAAAGTTAGTAGAGATCAGCAGCAGCTCGTGACTTTTGGGTGTGCTAGAGTGTTAATATTAAAAAAAATAATGGCATTATTGATGTTGTTGAAGTAGAATTTTTTTTTTCGAAAATCGGTTTTTGTGTGAAGATTTTCAGAAAATTTCAGTTTGGCAGTGCAATGCACTGGAATTCCTGTAAACCTTTTCAATCAAACTTTATTTTCAACTAAATTGAAAAAAAAAAAATTCTCAGCTACAACACAAATAATGCCACTTTTCGAAATATTAGCACTCTAGCAAATGCTAGAGTCGTGAGCCACCACCGGTAGAGATTCCCGCCTTTGTTTTTATCCACTGGAGAGACAGCGCAATTTAAAATTTTTTCTCCGATTGCTCGACATTTTTTGGTGATCATTTTGAATAATTTCCACCCAAATAAAAAAAATCATACCGCCGAATTTTAATATGGAGACATACAAACTGATTATAGATCTATATGGTCAATGAACTCACCTATCTTTTGTCGATTATTACATATTTGTAGGATTTATAAAAAAAATATTATAAAATCGTAAACTTCTACGTAATTACTCACAAATAAGGGAAAAATTGCCAAAATTGGCAGCAAAGCAATCCAAGGTATTTTAAATAGTGCCATATTGTGGCAAAAAGCGCTCCAGTGTTCATACACAAATAAACATAATTCGCAATGTCTTTATTACCTTGCTTAAATCTTTGCTGTTTTCCAAGAGAATAATCCACAGCATGGTTCCCTTCTCCGATGGCAAGGCGGCTTCAGCTTGCTTGAAGATTTTGATCAAGTTAACGGGATCGCCTTTATTTCTTTGAAGTCTTTCCTTCCACACATATTCCGATGAAGGGAGATTTATGCTGGCTTCTTCCAGCACCTGGTCAGATTCAAAATGAACCAATAAGTTTACAATCAATCTACTGACAAATATCACAAGAAAACAAATTATAGTATATGTACATATTTCAATTAGAAACTATTTTCAATGCTAAGAGCAAAGTTATAAAGGTGCAGATATCCCACAAATGTTGTTACAACTCCAATAAAGCTAATAAGCAAAAAAGATATATAAAAAAAAATTACTCAAAGACAAAAATGAATAATGGAAAAAAGCTAAAGATCGCATTATTTAACCAGTCAGATCTATTTATTCGGTTTTTGGAACTAATCATACAGATCTCTCAGTCTCCCCGCTACTTTCATGGTTAGAAATATGATCTAAACTGTGTCAGAAAGAGAAAACACAACGCTTTATATTCAAATCTAAAAATTAACCGAAACATAATTAAATTGTACACCTTCATGAATCCAAAGTTTTTCAGATCGCAATTAAAAAAAGTAATGAAAATTTGGAAATTTTTTATACATAATTTTTACTTGAAACGATAAAAAAGTGAGTTGACAATAATGTGTATAATACATTTGCCTATTAAAATATTTATGTGTTTTTATTTTTTTTCGTTATTGGTAATTTTTGTTAGAAAAAATCTTAAGATGAGCCATTTTTTAAAACCTTTTACGCAAAAATTAAAAATATTATATTTATTTCGAATTATAAAATTTGAAAAAGAATTTCATTACCTTTTCGAAACAGTTTTTAGTTTTTCGGATACATTCAGAAATATTCCAGTTATTTGGATTATTTTGCAAAACGGAAATATTTTGGACCCTCAGATAAAATATTGTCGAGGCCTGAGGGGTTAATGCATGATTCCCTAAGTGGGCATTGTAGCTGGGGGGGCAGTAAGGGGACGAGACTGCAATAAGAATGCATTAAAGCAAAAATATTTTCCACTTGACTACAGGTATTATAGTTTAACATTGTTGCCAAATTATACTTATGAACCATTCTTGCATGTTTAACCTTCCTCGGTTCCTCAAATACTATGTACACTTAAGGCCTTTGGGTCATGTTGACCCGATCTCAAAAACTGAAGTAACGGTTTTGAATTAAATTATTTATAGTACATATTTCTTAAAAAAAAATAAGGACACAAGT
Organism: Glyphotaelius pellucidus; assembly: GCA_936435175.1. Classification (NCBI taxonomy): domain Eukaryota; kingdom Metazoa; phylum Arthropoda; class Insecta; order Trichoptera; family Limnephilidae; genus Glyphotaelius; species Glyphotaelius pellucidus. The sequence continues at coordinate 12,920,282 of OW386544.1, read as the reverse complement.
AAAGTGTAAGTATAAGGGTGGAAGTATATTCTTAGAAACCTTATCGTTGTAACAAAGCATTTTTATTTACAAGACACGGTCATTTCTGACCCGACGACCAAGGGTATTATTGACCCGAGGAACCAAAGAAAGAAAAAAAAACTTAATTTTCTTAACGTAAGAGACTTTTCCATAATTTTATAATACTGATAATAAGTGAATTAATAATTGTCATGAAGTCATTATAAATTATATTAATAATTACGACTTTTATGATCGTTAAATTTTAGTTTCGGGTCATAATGACCCGACGAACTTAAGATAGAAAAAACCTTATTTTCTTAACATAAGAGACTTATTCATAATTTTACAATGCTAATGATAAGTGAATGGATAATAATTAATAATTGTTGTGAAGTCGTTACAAATTATATTAATATTTACGACTTTTATGATCAGTTAAATTTCAGTTTCAGGTCAAAATGACCCGAAGAACTGAGGAAGGTTAAACACGCTTTACTTTCAAAGAAAAAATTAAAAAGGCATATTACAATAGATTGTTTTCAAGGCAGCTGGTCTGAACAGATCCACTAAACATTTTCACTATTGTTGAAAATGTAAACAAGTTTGGGAAACACTCCTTTTGTTATAAGTTAAACCTCATCATCACTACGCATGTCCCAGGATGAGATTCGACTTCCTCCACAAATGTTCTCACTCGGTCCCTCACCACTCGCCTTCAATTTTGCTCCAATTCTCTTCCACTTAGTCAATCCAAACCTTCCTCAGTCTGGGGAAACCCACAGTCATAATTTTCAGCATTCTATCAAATGGCCTCTATCAAAGGCTCTTGTTTATCCCAAATCCTTTGTATCAACTTCAAAACCTGGCATTTCCGATGTGTAAACAAATAATACCTTTGATATCTCGTCTTCCGTTGTTTCTTCATCGCAGCACAGCATGTCGATCCACAGCTTGTACTGTTGCTCGTTCAGCTGCCCCAGCATGTGTCCCTTGGTTAGGGCTCTTTTCAGCACCTGCAGCTTGGTGACGGTGTCTTCGGACTCCTCCACTGTCAGCTTTATGGCACTATTGATGTATCCGCTGCAGGCCTCATCATGCGGTACCTGGGACCACACAAATAATACACACTAAAAAGATTGTGTGCCAAGACAGAATTCAGTGGCATCCATCTCTTTGCCTACTCTTAGTTAATATTGCCTACATCTCATGTATTATGACCATCAAATGCCATTTTGAATTACATATTCAATTATCAGCCGATCACAATACATATGATCAAAAGCTGGAACAGGTTGAAAACCAGTGTTTAATGCGGAATGCGGTACAAATGTAGAAATGGTGCAAATCATCGATTTGATGGAGTTTGAAATAACCTAATCTTAGTTGATAAGATTTTTTTTAATTAAAGATATATTATAAGGGAAATTTAGTAATTAAATAAAGAAAAAGCATTACCATTGCAACAGCAGTTTCGTAGACATTGAAGAAATTGGCCAAATTTTCCGGACACTTCCTCAAGAAGAAGTCTTCATTCAGTGATCTCCAATCGAATTTGCCAACCGATTTACCCTAAAATATTAAATTTATTGAATCAACAGGAAAAATTTGAGTGTTAACAATAGTGTTCCCTCACTGTTGAGTCTCCATTTGTTGCAGGATTTGATTTGACTTCATTGTCGGCAACCGTATATTATTATTTTTTCTCGTATATAATAATAATAATTAGATAATTTGTAAAGCGCCATTTTTTTGTGAAAAATCACTTCAAGGGCACATATATATGTATGTTACACACCTCACCGAGAATGACAACTATTGAGAAGGGATTGATACCAGATTATCTCAAATATCAAATGCTCTAACAAGTATCGAAACAAATGTCCCGGAGGCGTCAATACAATAAATACAATAAAATATATAGTACTTACCTCTAATTCACATTTCGCTACAAACTCCCAGGCTTCCTTTTTGTCATTGTGATTTTTCCACAGTTCTGAGAATAGTTTTTCTTGTAGAGACTCAGCAAAGTCAAAACTGTTGGCGATGGAGCAGAGTTGAACAATTAATTCTACAACTGGAGCGTGCTTCAGGGCACTCTTCACAAAGATTTTAGCCCTCTTCAACTGAGTTTCCTGTAAATAAAGCAGCCAAATAAATAACAAGATTTAAACTGTACTGACTTTACGCCAACAGAAAAAATACAAATGATCGATAAAGACCGTAATTAAAAATGTTAACAAATGCCTAATGAATGACAATTTGTTTGTGTTGGATAACCACAACCTCTGCTGTAGGTCACCCCAAGGGGTTGGCTATGTTTGGTGACTTAGCAGGGGTTCAGGTCCGCCCGGGGGTGAGGTTTGTCTAGGTCTTGGCGGCGGATGCGTCTGCCCATCTAATGCGTGGCAGGCCGAATTGAGAGACCGGTTGAGAGAGACCTTTTCGTCTCTCCAGCCGGACTCTCTCAAACTATCGCTTTATATGTGGAGGGGATGGATTCTCACATCCGTCACTCCAGAAGAGCTATTCTCTATCTTTTGTGAGAACAAGATCGTTCTCCCGCGAGATGTCCTGTCAGATTTGTGTGATTTTCTATGGCTGTTATTTGCTTTTTCTATCGGCCGATGTCAAAATTTCAGCTGTGAGCTGTCACGCATTCTAGTTTGCGTCGTTTTAAACACAAATTCTTGCAAGTATGCATGATTATTTATTCTTTTAACAGCTGTAGAAAATCACACAAATCTGACAGGACACCTCGCGGAAGAGCGATCTCGTTCTCACAAAAGATAGAGAATAACTCTCCTGGACACACTAATCCCCAGATTCCTACCCACCCCTCATACTTTAACCCTACCTTTCTTTAAAAATACCCTCCGTACAGCGACCACAAAGATGAGATAGGCCCTGGTGGAAATTATTTTCCTCAGGGCTTCCTCAGTAGAGCTAATTAAAAAAAAAAGGATAAAAGAATTCAGAGATTTTTTTTACAAAAATATGGCATAATCAGATATATAGCGGGATATTTTCAAGAGTTTAACGCAAAGGAAAATACAAATGCATGTAGCAATCAACACAAAGAAACCCCAGCATTGACATGCATACCCTTTGTTCTTCTTCCATGTTTTCGGCTGCTTTTAATTCCATCCTGAAGGCGTCGATGTATAGTTCATGGCAGGTCGGGTGTCGCTGTAAACCTTTAACGGCAAATGTCCTCGCCGTATCGATGCTGTGCATCTCCTCATATTCCCAGCGACACGCCAACTGCCAAACTCTAGCTTTATCTCCATGGACCTGATCAACAAAAGTGTAAGGTTAGGTCAACTGCAAAACAATCATGCTTTTACATTTGTCAGCTAATCATAATTTGATCAATACTCCTAGCTAAAACGGGCATTCGGAAACTTTTTAGGTGTCAAAAATTCAAAAAGGCTTTTAAGCATTGATTTGATGGATATTTTTTATTTTTACATTAATTCCACACAGGAAAACAATTTCCCTCTTTTAACAGAGTGAACACGGTTTTTGAAGAGACTCAAGTTGTAGGAGGGAAGAAACACAGCTAGCAAATCGTTCCACAGTCAAACTGTTGAACTCAAGAACTAATGGTAGAAATAAGCCATTCTCATGCAACAAATGTCAACCATGTATAAATGTTGGGTGCGTGTTTGGTGCATTTCCCAACTACGCACTGGCGCTGAAGGGATCAATGACGCTACTTCCTCATAACACCTTCCATTGAAATACTAATAGAATGTTATCGGTTATCAAATGTAATAGAGTTTGAAAGACACCAAGGTTTTCATAAAATATATAATAGATCAAGGTTTGCACGAAATAAAATAGACAGCATTGCTTGTCACCTGCAAACATTGGATTTGTATTTTTTAAGAAATTCTGGGTCTACTATTTGAATTTCGACCGATTTCTTACATATCTCCCTTAAATATTTGAAGTTTTTAAGCTCTTAAAAAAAAAATGTTATTTTTGAAGATAATATATAGATACGTTCCAAGCCGAAACGCAAATTATATGAAATTCCCTTGATAGAAAAAAATCGCAAAGTATGCTCCGAAAATTATTTTAAACAAGTCTATTTCTTTTATTTTACGTTATATTTGTGAAAAAATTCACAATGTGTTCTTTAAATGATACTTAAGATACGAATTAAAATATTAGCGCGCTCTGTCCAACATTTGTAATTACATATCTCTCCATTTTCTTCGTTTTCAGCGCCGTGCGTTTTAAGAGGGCCGCCTTAAGACTTCTAAATATGTTTTGTTCAGTTGGTAAGCCATGTGGCAAATTGAGGAGAGGATCTGTTAAACACGATTTGAAGAAAGCCAAACCATAATTCAGTACAACAAAATCTTACTTGTAGAAGTTCCTCAAAAATAGCCGTGATGCAAGGAATGAAGTTGACATTCTTGCAATAAACAATGTAGGACAGCCACAGTTCTAGATCGCCCGGGAATCTTTGTACCACCTCTTTGTACAATTTTCGTACTCGTTTAGACAATGTGTATTCAATATCTGCTTTTTTATCATTTATGGACAACTCCTGTCTTCGTTGTTTAATATCCTGAAGCAGAATACATTCGTATGCAATGTAACGCAAGTAATCCTCTTTGCATTTAGTTGCACGGTGAATTTTGTATTCAAAATCAGTCCTTTTCTTGCTGATCGCCCTACAAAGGAAGTTACATATACATAAACATAAAGAAATTTCAAAAGGCTTGCGATTTTATAACATGTCTTGATAATGTCAAGTCTTTTTCGGGGTTATGTACCTTATTTCGTCAACATTGTATAGTTCAATCCTTTTCATCTGCTCTAACTCCGACAGCATATCCTCAACGCGTTGATTTACGAACTCAGCCATTTTTACTCGTTTATTGAACTAAAATCAATTAAAACCATATCATAAATACGTACACTGTTTTGTAAACATTATTTATGAATTTTATAAAGAAGCAAACAAACCTTCCAAATAAATAATTTCGTGAGATGGATTAACTATTATTCGGAGAACGCAATATTTCATGCACTGGCGGTTTGGTATTTTATGAAATACTAGAGAGAAAAAAAACCACAAGCAATTCTCAAATCTCAAATTTGACAGCTGAACACGTGTTGTGGAGTTACCACTCACAGAATTACTTTTGACCATAAACAAACCACTTTTGACAGTTCGGCCAGACCATAAATAAACCAATAATAAGACAAGTGATGCCATACCGCGAAAATCAAAATCAGTAGATGGTAGGTGAAAAAATCGGTAGATTGGTGACAAAAATCGGTAGATGTACGTAATATTATAAAAATGATTTTAATTTATTAACATTCAAACCTACTAAACTACTCATGTAGTTCGTCAGCAGGTACATAATGACTTCATTTTATGCAATATCATGGTACATTTTCAAAGGGTTTACATGTCTTTTTTAGTAACATAAATGGTTTGTACATATGTATGTGAATATAAATCCAAGAATTGAATGTTTATATTGCGCAAAAATCGAACCTAGTATATCATCTTTTGGTTTTTATTATTATAATTTTGTTATATTTTTTTATTGTACAAACGAGATAAAGAGACAGTTTTTTTGCAGATTAGTGGCCATCAGACGTAGAGTTTGGCCTGAGGGTCACACCACACATTGATATATTGATACCACTTATTTATACATATTTTAGGTTATTAGTAAGGTTTTTACACACACAATTGTTTATCAATTGTCTAAAATTTACACCACGTTTATTAGTAAGGCTGATAGTAGTACATAATATACATGACGGCTTCCGTGGTCAAAGGGTAAGGCTCTCAACTAGCAATCCAAATGTCGCGGGTTTAAATCCCGACGTGCGCAAATAAATTTTATTTGATTAAGTAATGGCAACCAGAACAAATTAAATCTATCATAAATTATTTCGCCACCAGAAGGTTCGAGTCGGCTGCCTAGGTATGTACATCTGAAGGGTGTTTTTTTTAGAGGTATATAAATTCGAAGTGAAAAAAAACGCATTAAAATAATGTCAATGTCTATGATATTGGCTTTATTTAATAGATAATTTTATGCCATTATTGTTTAAATACGATTTTGGGCATATAAGCGCCACGGCTGGCTCGAATGAAGCGCAATCGTGAAGTCCAATTTTCGCCAACTTTGTCGAGGAACTGGGGGCATGTATCGGCAACAACACGGCAAATGTTGACTTCCAAATGGTCCGACGTCTCTGGTTTCAGCATAGACTAGTGACTTTACATACCCCAAAGAAATCCCAACTTTGCGCGCATTCACATTACTCGGGGTTCTCGAAGTTATTGAACCAATCCACCGATATAAGCATCAGCTAGTCAGTCAGTAACAATCAGCCAGCTAATAACACTCCAGACCAGTGATTCCCAAAGTGGTCCAGGTGGACCCCTAGGGGTCCACGGGAGACCCGACGGGGGTTCACGTAGGCGCGATAAAGAAATGGGAGTCCACGAACTGGTTTCGTGGACCCCCACTTGCCCCATATCCATATCCCATCCCACCCCCGCTCTCATATCCCATTACGCCCCCTCCATAACAGAGCGACTGGCGTACAGCGTACGTTGTTGTACATGAGATCTTAAAACACCCAGCTAGGCAAGGGGGGGGCGTAATGTGATACGGGTGTACTGTACTGGGATGGCAACATACCCATACCCCTCCACCCACGTTCCATATCCCATTACGCCCCCTCTGTCGTGGCAAAAATAATCTCGAATACTGGTCCATCTTGCCCCCGTTTGAAAAAGAGTCGTAGATCCGGTACTGCTCCATTGTGACAGACCATGCCTCGCCATTCAATATTCAGTACAACGGATGTCGAGTTTTGGGAATATGTTAGAAATGTAACACAGCAGGGGGTCCACTGTGACCAGTAAAATTTTGAAAGTGGTCTACGAGGAAAAAAAAGTTTGGGAACCCCTGCTCTAGACGAAACACAGACAGTGCACCATGTGATCTACGCATTTCCAGTACAGCATCCAGGAATGCAGAGAACTATGACATCAACTCGGACTCTCTTTTTCACCTTTGAGGTGCATCATCATCACCATCTTGTAATTCCAGTCCACCGCACCATAACTCAAGAGATGCAACCGCCCGTGACTACAAAGCCCGCAGCGTCTTCTGTCCTGGGTGCAACTCAATCTCAGGCTACCGAAGGCCATCGCACTTCGCTGCCACTGACACTAACTTCACCGCCTCACAAGAAATTCTTCCTGCCCTGCGAATGGCTCTAGTTCACCGGACTCACAGCCGTCACCTCCGCCCTCACAGCATCGAGCGACCACCTGGATCTGGTCATCCTCCACCACACACGGTATCAAGCAGAGTGCTGGCTACCTGAAGACTCTTGGTCTTCACCGCTGCAGCTTGATGGCCTTCATCACTCAACATCAACATGCATCATCAACAACACATCTGTTCACACCTCTGTTATTAGACGCACATTGACCGTCGCTACGTAGCAACAATAAAGATTCGACTCACTATGCTCGCTGCTCACCTTTTTAATTCATCTCCCGTCTCGCTCGCGGAGTCCGCTCCCTCAAATTTGTGTTATTTCACAAGTAATTAATTAAAAACAATATATATTTCCGGCACACTCTGAATTGGAAGATGCTTTCAGTATCGTCCTTGTGTAGGAACACCATTAAGAATTGAAACGATGCTGAACAGACGATTATCTCCCCACCTCCCTCTTCCTAATCTCCTTCCCCTCTACACCACCTTCAGCCTCACAACATACCCCAATAGGGGATGCCGTAGTCTCTCTGGCTCCAGACGGAAGTTGTTGGGACTCTTGTGCGGTATTCGCCTAAAAAATAATAACATATATTATTTATATATACATAAATTTTATATGTATTTTTTTTACATTCACCCACACAGCAGGCCCTGAATAAAATAATTTTCCTCAGGGCCTATGTCATCTTTGGAGATGTTGTGTGGAGGTTTTTTTATGAAAGGAAGGAGAGGAAGTTCCGGGAAGAAAAAAGTATGAAGGGTGGGTAGGAATCTAAGGTTCAGTGTCGTAATTACACATTTTCCCTGAAGATGGACACTGTAATGCTGTCTGAAACATTGGCTAAAGAACACAACAAGACATAATACCCCAAAAATAAATCACCATGAAAGTAATTTTTTATTTTGATGTATTTGTCGAAGATTTAAAAGTGGTAATATTTATGTACATTTTCTTCTTAATGGTGAATATAAAGAAGGATGAAATTTCGCAGTGCAGCAAATGTCCCTTTTACATTTTTGGGAATAAATTGCCATCCCACAACGGTTTGAAGTTTTTATTCTCGTGCTCCGTCCGTTCAACGGACATTGTCTATCATGTTGGCTATGCGGACTTTGTTTTCTGCGGCAGAACAGCTCTACAGTAGACTGGCCAAACCACTGTCTCAAGTTTTTCAGTCATGGTGTTCTCTTTCTTCTAGGGCCCCGACTTCCGGCAATGTTTCCCTGCGTTATGAGATGCAAGATCTCGTACTTCTCTGGATGTCACACGTCCTAGAAATTGAAGTTTTCGGATTTTTATTACTTTAATAACTTATTTTTCTTTATTCATCCGAACCATAACATCTTCATTCGTAACTCTGTCTATCTAGCTTATTTTAGTATTCTTCTGTAGATCCACATCTCGAATGCCTCAAGTCGCCTAATCAGTTCTTCAGTAAGCGTCCATGCTTCTATTCAATAAAATTCCCTTCCGTAAAACACGTAGCATCTGACCACTTGCATTCTAATCCAAAGTTGAGATCATGACTGCAGAACATCTTTTTCATGCGGATAAAGGTTGCACGAGTTTGCTCAATGCAGCATTTGATTTCAACCGAAGGATCCCATCTTTCATTTAAATTGTAGCCCAAGTGTACAATACTTTGTTCCTTCTCTAGTTTCGTTCCAGTAATATAAAGATTTTCATTCAAGTCAACTGCGTTATTTTTGCTTATGAGCATTTATTCTGTTTTAGTTGTATTACCCAAAATTCTCACAAGTCTTCACTACTTGATTCAGCAGAAGTTGTAGATCCTCAACGACACTTCTAACTTATCTAGTATTTTCTGTCTCTTTCATTTTGATGCAAGGTGCGGGAGAAGGAAGAGGACGACCGTCGAAGACGTGCGTACAAGCTCTCACTGGGACTAGTTTAACTCTGTTTCCGGAGGCGCCAATGTTAAAATGCATGGTTGTGAGTAAATAAATAAAAATGCCAGACTTCCATTTTGTGTATCAAAATATATATTTTTGTGTATTCAAAACATAGTAGATACATTTACTGTTTGCTAAATAAATAAATGAAATTCCGAACAACAACAAAAACTATTATTTACATTATCATTAGTCAAGTCAGTTAGGGGTGGCGGTAAATTTGAGGCTCGAGACTTCGTGTCAACCAACCCTCATTTAGTTAAAATAGAGTTAAGCTTGCCAACTATACGAAATTAATATTATAATGTATTAGATTAGTATAAATTTTTACAAATATCATATATTGTTTGACCAGGTATATGGACGATCATTGATTTGTTCAAATATTTTTGCGAAAAATTTAGAAACCTAACAATGGCAACACCACAGCAACAGCTCTGGTCCTGAGTCAAATGGCACCCGGAGTAACTCAAATTTTGGCGCCTTTTTATATATAATTTTCGTTTATCATATCACCTTTCTATCGCTTTTCTATCGCTGTCGCATGTGATCAATCGGCGGCTATCTCCGTATGCTGATGTTGCATTTAAACGATCCATGAAGTACTAAAACCCATACATTTTGTCAAAAAGTGCCACTTGGTGGGATAGATTGTGTGGAAAAGGCCAGCATTGAAAAGGTTAGTGTACCTAAACAACACACTGTCCAGAAGAGTCCTTTTCAATAGTGCCAATATAAGGCCCTCCGTTCATGGAGATACTTACAAACTACGTGATTGTGACACAACCACAAGTACCCTGCAGATGTACTACTTTTTAAAGCTGGTTTCCGTACACGGCGCTACCCGAATTATACTGAACTTGATCATTTTTCACATGCAGCCGTGGAGTTAACACGATGTCGAACGATGTCAAATGACTTTTTTTCCAAATTTAATCTATGCCTTCTTCACTAAATCCTTTCTTGCATATTCTGGTAATGTAAAGTTATGTAAACACGCATTTTTTTTCACTTCCAGAACAAATCTAACATTACTTTCATGTTCGGACGCCATTTCTGTCAAACGTCAAACGAAAGTAGTAGACACGAATGCTGCAACGCGTAGCGCGCTACCAACACCGTCGTTAGCGCGCTACCGACTTCAACCTGACATCCGTCGCGTAGCGCCGTGTATGAACACCAGCAAAATTGTATGGCGGGTACCCACGAGCGGTGTGCGTGCTACGCGCATCAGGCTCGAATAGCTTGTAAGTAGCTTCATGTACGGAGGCGCTAAGAGCAGACCTGATTAACCACTCAGCTATTTGTATTATTGGGTTAAGTTTCCTTAATCCGCTTACTGCTAAATAACCCAAATTATTGAAGTAGTACTTCTTTTTAATTTAATTAATACAAGAAACAACAATTTACGTTAGGGGAGACAGAAAAACATGCATAAAATAGATTATTTAGTTGATTCTTAGTTTGGGTTATTTAAATAATTTGTGCATATTTAGATTGAAGCGCAACCTTTTGGCAAACGTCATTTCATACTAACAAAATTCCAAATGGAGGAAAAAGATTTTTTGAACTCTGCTTGAAAAAAGATGGAATTTTAACCTCTAATCTGTCGCGAGCCCGCCGGCGAGCCCAAAAAAGTCTTTGCTTTTTTTTTTTTAAATGTATAACGTTAATGTTGTTATAATGTTAACCCTTATGTATAAAGAAAATGTATGGAGGACAAGGTCAGAATCGCTTGCAGAACTTTGCGGGTGACTTTTCGAAATACCATCCAATGGATTGGTTTATATACGCACCCAACATTTGACAGGTTAACGCATCTTTTACCATCTCCCCGATGTAAATAGTTGTTTCTTGCATTAGTTAAGTTGAAATGATGTGTTATTGCGTATTAAGAAGCAAGCGGAGTAACTTTACCATTATTTGTAACATTCACAGATGCAGAATATTCGCATTAATTCAGACATCTTCCTCCGCATCTGCAGATGTGAACCTTTAATAATCCACATCCGCATCTGCAGATATCAACATTTTTGCATCCGTAACAACCCTGATTTTTAATAAGCTATTGAAGCAAATATGTATGTATTTGACCAAAGTTTTAAATTCAGTTATCGATGAGGATAGGTCTGTCTCTTTTGCCCCGAGAGCTTCACTTGTTCATTTTAAATATTTTGATGCCCAATCAGTACGATTTAGAAAAGATGAATTCTTGATTGTTGATTGGTCATCTTCTCCAATGATGTATCCTGAAATTAATAATAATTATTAATATATTTTGAATCTGTTGAAAGCAATTGTCCTACTTGCTTGCCACAAATTGAAAGAGATTTTTTTTCTTCTGGTCTGTTGCTGATGTAAGCAAATGATTAAATTTGACCGCACTAAAATGGAATGTTAAAAAACAGTCCCAACTGCCCGGTGGTGAAGTTGAAGGAATTGGGGAAGAGAAGTTTATCGGAAAACAGAAGGTTGGAAAGTACCGGGCTGTTTAGATCTGGCTTCTAAACATGTCTAATGCCATTTTGCCACGTTTCAAAAATTATGAACGGTGGTGTCTCACCAATGTAATTTTATACAGCTTTTGTAAGGATTTTTATTAATGAATACATGTATTATATACATGCATTGTCTTTATCTGTGGCTGTGAGGCTATAATTACAAAAAAATTACCAGTTTCCTTCCGAATCTGACCAAAAAGTGAAGTATCCAATTTTTGACCAGCATAATATCTTGAAGTACTGAGATATTGTTCAGCGACAGATTTTTCTTTCTCCTATAAATAAATTAACAAAGTTAATATCATTTTTCCTGGTGAGAAATCTATTCAAAAGTTTCTAAGAGAAATAGTAAATTGTAAAAAAGCTTACATTTTTAGATGGCCATAAACTCCAATCGCCCATATTTTGATTTTTTCTGGGAAATACGGTCGCCACATTATTTGAACTCTTTAATATATTATTTACGGATGTCATTTCAGACACATTTCTGTGTCTTTTGCTCGGGGTGTCACCAAAATATCTAAAAAAGAAATGGCAGGTTAAAAAAACAAACAATCTTTATTATGAAGACATGATTTTGGTGCATATTAATTTGTATGAGATGACGATAAAACAATTAGAGGAACTGTAACATGACCTTCCATCATTGAATACGGTTTTATAATCAGCTCTGTAGAGTTTCTTTTCTCATTATACCGTTTAGTTGATGAAAAGTGTCGCACGCAATTTTTGTTGTTGTAAGGAAAGTCAAAATTCCTGTGTTACGAATAATATGGGAGGTTATTCAAATCTAAATGCTTAGAAAAACTTTATTAAACTTTCGATACATCAGTGTGATCAAATAAATTAAAATGTATTCTCTTAAAAATAATTAGCCTGTACTGTCTGTTTATTTAATAACGTTTACCAGCATATCCTTAAGAATACTTAGAATATGTAGTATTTTTATAAATATGTATATTATATCAAAAAAAATATGTTTCTAAGTTTCTCTTATTTAATAAACCGAAACCAAAATTTCCTCTGAAGTAATAAGATTTGTAAGTAGGTATTTAAATACCTATCTTGTTAATTACAAACCATATGTTTTACGTAACATTTAAAAAAATTTCAAATAAGGAATTGTTTGTTTATTTTGTCCAAAGATGTGTCACTTTATCTGACATTTTTTTTAAACTTTATGCAGGCAGGTAGGTATCATATCATTAAAAAAATGTGAATAAGAAAATCCAAATAAACACAAAGATTTTGCATTTGAAAAAAGAAGTTTTACTGATCCATTAATAAAATGGCCACCATCTTGAAATGGAAACGGAACATACAAACAAATTTACAGTCATGCAAAATGCAAAACAGTTGAGTTGAAACGGAACTTTGTAACTCAAAAAAAATGTAATCACCTGTTTTGAGCTGAAGGTTGCCCGGCCACATATCTGGAGTTGCCGAGGTACTGCTGTCTGGCGTTGGACTTGAGAGGTTTCAAGATGTCATCAATATCAAACCCTGTTCCACCCAACCAATCTTTCTCTTTCGAGTTAACATTATCATTTGTTATCTTACCGCTGAAATTACACAAATAAATTACCCAACTAACATATTCTACAAACGCTTTTTAATATTGCATATAACTGGAAACCTAACAAACCCATTCTACTTATTTTTAATGTGACATATCAATTTTTAACTGGACAAATAGTATTTTGTTTTCGTCCATTTTCTATTATATTTTAAATGTGATATATTTCTAACTGGACAAATAGTATTTTGTGTTCGTCGTCAATATGTCCATCGTTTTAAAACTAACCCTAATATGTCGGCAAATTCGTCGTCGGAATTTTTCTCAGTGGCCGCGTCAACTCTGATCACCGATTGTTTCCTCAGTGGGGGGGGCATTGCGTAGCCATTGACAAGTCCCTGAGGATGTCCTGGATTACTATAAGAGAAATAATATCAAATAAGTATCAATAAGGTCAAAGAACTTCAGAATTCATACATATAACTTTTTTCAATGAAAAAACAAAATCCCTCAGGGCCTATGTCATCTTGTGTGGAGGGTCTTATTATGGAAAGGAAGGATTGTAAGCTCTGGGAAAGAAAAAGGTATAAGGGGTGGGTAAAAATCTGGCGGTCAATGTTTCCAGGAGGGCGAACTTATGAATCCATCCTTCCCACTGCGGGACATGGCAATGGGTGAGGAGTCTGACTAGAGAGTTTTATGTTAATCTCCATTGACATTGGTTAAAAAGAAACATCATAGTTCTGCTAAAGCTTAAACTCACCGACCGCGCTGTGTTGGCAAATAATTGGTTACTATTGTAGGTGGCACAACTTGGACAGTCTGAACTTTGGACGAAGAATACATTCCCTTCCCCTGACGCATAGCCGAGTTGATGGCAGCATTTCCCGTGTAATCTCCTGCTTGCCGGACAACTGCACTGTTGCCCATCTCGTTATTGACAGGGTTCATCTTCTCTGTGGTCGATAGGTTTGTAATGTTGACCAACTTATTGCTGATGATGATTTTGTTGCCGATGACGCCATTGTTAATGTTCTCGGTGCTGTTGTGAACTGATGCCTTGATTGATCTGTGCATAGGATGAATTGATGTAGTAGAGTTGCCCAGTTTTGCGCCTAGTTGAAAATATGGATATCTGAAAAAAATATGTACCTACATATTATCAAGGAGGATATTTCAACTGAGTTTTTTTTTTCAATTGGGGTTGCTGTGGGGAGGGTCATTTTAACCACTGGAGCGGTTATGGTCGAAAAATGGACCACTTTTGTAAAACATTTATTGTAATTATTGAAAACATTTCCATGGCCAGCCATTTATTTTAAAGCGAAGCTATTGAAATGCTTTATCTATTATGACCATAGATGTCACAAATCCGAACTTCGTAGCCTATTTTGGAACGCTGTTAAAAATAATTTTTTTTTTAAAAATTTTCACGCAGAATTTCTGATCAGCTGCTTACGGTTAAAATTAAGTCCTTTTTCCATAGGAAAAATAGCGTGCACCTTTCATTATCAAGTATACCACAGACAACATACAGAAATCGAAAATATTCAAGGTGCCATCCATAAATTACGTCACACCTTAAGAGAGGGGGGGGAGGAGAGTAGAGAAGTGTGAAATTGTGTGACGAGGGATATGGGGGGGTCATCAAGTCTGTGACGTCACTGTAAAAATCTGAATTTTGATTACTTTTAGATATAAAATTGCAAAATATGTGACATCACACTAGGGGGGAGGGGTCTCACGAATGTGACGATGTGTGACAGGGACGGGGGGGGAGCGGGTCAAAAAAATCATGAAATTCTTGTGACGTAATAAGCTTAAAGCCCCTAAGCTTTACGATTTTTTTAATAAATTCTACAAATTTGAGATAAACGGTAAAATACAGGTTAATTCATTGTCTATATAACACTATAATAAGTTTTTATGTCTCCGTGTTAAAATTCAAAGGTATGATTTTTTTAATGATGGTGAAAAATTTAAAAACTGATATTCTGGAAATCTCGAGCAATCGAGACAATTTATTTATTTCGCGTGGCGCTCCAGTGGTTAAAGAAAGCATTAAAAAATTAAATCTCGGCTTAATTTGATTGTTAATGTGTTTCTACCTTAAAGCCTGTTGCGCAGTTGGCCTTTTGCTCGGGTTCCACATGAGCATGTCTTCCAGCAGTTTCATTCCCTCAGAGCCCGCCCCATTCACAATGTTCTCTAGCGGAACTTTGCTAAACATTGGGAATTTGAAGTTCATGGCATTGGCAAGTTGATATCCCTCTGGCCAGTCATTCTGGAATAACATACATGTATTGTATATCACATATATTGTATATACTAGCAAAACATTGATACTGATAGTATATACATATTTAGTGGACAGGATTAAATATGTCTTTTTTCTAGTTTAGTCGCTAAAATGTATTGCCAATGGTTGGTATTGCTGTAAAAAAAGAATTGCAATAATGACAATATTTTTATTAAATTCGTCTATTTGAATATAGGTTTTTTCCCCCGAATGAATGAATGAATGAATTAGAATCTTGGAAGTGAAAATTAATACAGTTTCCGACATTCCACATAAATGTGGGAATTATCCAATTAGGATATGGCTTAGGTATTAGCGGTGTCGGCTCCAGTCTCGGAGGAAGGTTCGATCCTCAGATAAACCGAAAAAATACATTCTTTGGAATTAGCTACTAGCCGGCTCAAGGTAAGGCCGGCGCAACTAGGTTGAAAATTGAAAATGGATATTTTGGCAAAAAAACTTTGTTTTCTAAAGGTTGAATTTTTGTAGCTGTCTTTGGGCTAGAAAAGGAAGTCAGAGAACTGTGAACAGTAGACCTTGGGTCCAAAAAAAATATGTTTCTAATTAAAAAAAATCTGTTATTTGATAAATGAAAACCAAAATTTCCCTTGAAATCATAAGATTTGTTAATAATGTGTTTTTCTGTACTTTCAAAGAAAAGCTTACTCTGTCAGGGGTACCACAAATGGAGCAGATTTTAAATATTTCATCAATTTCACTGTTGCCAGGGAACAGTGGTCTGAAGGTGTACAGTTCGGCCATGATGCATCCAACTGCCCACATGTCTATGGGACTGCTGTAAGTAGTGGAGTGCAGTAACACTTCGGGAGCACGATACCTGAAATATTAGTACTGTTTAATATTCCATCAATTTCAATACCTTTTCCCAGCAAATCGATAACTAAGCAGAAACGATATGACAAACTAAGCTGTCTACGTTAGTTTATCAATTTTTCGCTAGCATGCCAGCAGTTGTTGTCGATGTCAATTCTGCTTAATTGGGTCAGATTGAGCACAAAAAATTTTGTCCTAAATACGCAGATGTCTCAAATAAGCAAAGTTCAAAGCGCATTAACCAGAGGCCGAGAATTTAAATTTCATCAAAAGATAGTCTTGCAATTGTATTTTTGCAACTGTGCAGGGCGGTTTCAGTGAGCAAGATTGATTATTCTCCTTACCATCATTTTTAAATAATAACTCAATATGGATTTTATACCATTCAAAATTTGCTTTAATATATACCTACTTCAATTAGCAATAAATATGCTCAATCGCCTGATGATAAAAATATTAAAATTATGTACTTTTTGTAATTATTTTTTCATCATAAGTATTTATAATTTTTCAATAATGTCTAAGTAAAATAAGCGTGTAAAAGAAATCTGAAAAATATTGGTTTGTAAAACCGTAAATTAATAGACAAACTTACGCATTTTGGTCATAAAACACATGTGCGGATATAATATTTTTTAAATGATTTTATTTGAACTAAATTTAAAAATATAAAAAGTGGCTTTCCTAGATAATTTATTGATTTATTTTACTTTATATGATTTGAAATGTGTGTTGCATAATACAACATTTTGTTTAAAAATTTAAGAAATCTGTCAACGACCAACGGCATAACCTTATTATAATAAAAATAAAAATATTTTTTCAAAATTAGAAACATAACTTTACTAGATAAAATAACATTATTTCGAAATCAATTTATATGGTTTTATAAAAAAGAGTTGATGTGTCTAGAATTTGATTTAAAAACGACATATTTCTGAATGTGTCTGGTTTTTCCCTCTTAAGGTATATAGATAAAAAAATAATATTTTTATTTATTGAGCTTTTTTATTTGTACCTGTACATATCACATTTATTCGAGTTCTCTCGAATGTTCTTTTAATAAATAAAATTTTTGAAAAAAAAAATTAGAAAAATAATCATGTGTTCATTGTGTAGATACATAGATACGAATAATAAAAATATCTTAAACAAACAATTGCATGTTATAATAACAGTAACTCAAAAATTACTTCTTACATGCGCGGCAGTGTACCGCTAACTGAACACCTTTACGTTAATGAATGTCTGCCGACAGCAAACAGCCGACATGGGCGAAGTTTAGCGAATTACTGTCGGATGAATTTTGAGCACTCCTTCCCTTATCCACACCGCATACTGAGTGCTCACCAATCTTAACTACAATTCGTTTATTGAGACAAGTTTTGCACCAACCTCACCTCGAAATTTGTCCCAATTAAATGGAATGGTGTCCCAGAAAACAAAGTAAATTGGTAAATTAATTGGTTTCTGTTACATGGGTTTTGCCCTAAATAACTGGCTATCTTGGTAAACTGGTGTACCAATTAAGCAGAATTGACTGCAACAAGAATTCTTTAAATTTTGGTATCAACATTTGTAAAAATTACCATTTCGTGGAGATAATGTCAGTGTACCACGGCAGTTAGTTGATTATAATTACCATCTAGTGGAGACATAGTCAGTGTACGGGGGCCTGGAGCGCACCTCCCTGGCCAGCCCGAAGTCGGCTATCTTCACCAGCTCGGGTCCCATGCAGAGCAGGTTCTCCGGTTTCATGTCCCTGTGGAAGAACCCATTGCGGTGCATGAAGGCCAGGCCCTGTAAAACCTGTCCAAACCAATAAAGATTATAATGCATTCATGAGGAATAAAAATTCAATGAATTAACAAAATACCATAACATGTGCATGGTTCCTGTTTGGGAATGGTGTTAGGTGTGGTATTAGACACCTGTGGTATTAGGTATATTAGGTGACCTCTGTAATGGACCATTCGTGACTATTTTACAGCTGTATTTATTGCCAATTCGGTTTAGATAAACAATTTTTTTAAATAATGTGTTTTCAGGGCTCTGAATATTAGAAATATTAGAAAAATCTTATATTTTCTGAATATTTTCTTTATATACAAAAATTAAAGTTTCTATGTTTGTCCTGTATGCGTTTCTATACCATTCATCCGATTGCGATGAAACTTGGGTGATTTGTTATGCGCACGCCCGCGAAAGTTTCTGTATGTAACGGTGCGTTTGGCATTATGAATTTTGTAAAAATTTTTTACGATAGGTGGTACGCGAGTTCTTTGAAAAATGTGCATATTTTATATGCTTTACCGGCGGGAAGGGGAGGGGAATCCGGGAGGGGGAGGGGAACAAAAATGGGGGGGGTCGCGTGAGGGGACGAGAGAGGGGGGAAGGTGGAAGAGGAACGCGGGAAGAGGGGGGCTCGAGGGAGAGGGAGGGCCGAGGGAGGGGGTAATGGCGGGGAAGGTGGAAGGGAAGGGGAAGCTGGAGGGGAATAGGGACGGGAACGAGGAAGGACAAACGGGGGAGAGGTGAGGGATGAGGGAGGGGCGGAGGGAGGGATCGCAAACGAGATATGGTAGCAGGGGGTAAATTTAGAAAATCCATGCTCTTCACACGAATAGCTGAATGTGGCCTGCTCACGCGTTGGAAAACCATCTGGTTTATTCGTGTATGAACCACAAGGAAGAACAAAAAATATTGTTCATCCAAAGGGGTCATCCATTAATTACGTGAGTTGTTTTTTTTAGACCCCCCCCCCCTTTGGTGAGATTAAATAATTTTTGGTGGGAACCCCCTACCTCTCACGTGAGACTTGCACTTATTAAATAACTATACACTTAATAAATTACAATGTTTATTTTCATGATAATAGCCATTAGATTTATTCAGCCGGCAATATGGGACACTTCAAAAGAAGTGAAACAATTTAATTTTTCACGTAATTAATGGATGCCCCCAAAGGCACTTCAATTAACAGAATTAAAACCCAAGCATTTTTTTTCTTTGAGTGGCATTGCAACGCATGCCGGGTACTCGCTAGTTATGCTATAAATATTTAAAAAGCAATCCGAAAGTTTTTCCCCGCCTTCAAGACTATGAGGTAAATATCGATTAGAGAAAATATCAGGGTATTACTCAAAAAGTTCCCTAACCCCTTATTCTAAACATGACGTAATCAGCTCATCTTTTATCCATTTGAACGATGGCGTCAATAAGAAAAAAAAACGCGGGAAGCGATCGAGATTCCTGAAAGTTCGATATGGAAATTTCCCACCCACATTAAAAAGATCATACCTCCGAATTATGGAGACAATCTTATTACAGTGCTGTACATCAGTTTGTCTCACCAATGAATCCACCTATATTTTACAGACTATCCCATATTTTTAAAACAGGTCATTTGCCGCTCGTGCGTCGGCGCACACGCCAAAATGTTAGATTTTTTTTATTTTGAATTGCAATTTTAACCCTTATGTATAAAGAAAACATATAAAGAACAAGGTTAGAATCGCTTGTGGCATTCTTATCTTAAGGTATAAAATACCGTGAACACACCTAGCCAATCGGAATAATTTATATTTATTTTATTTATTTATTAGGATAATATATTACACAGCATTTATAATGTATTACTCCCAATGAGTTTAATAAAACTCATTTCGGGAAGTACAACGTTAGGTATACAAATAAAAGAAATTTAATAAAAAGTAAAAGAAAATTATTAAATTCTCCATGGCGTCTGGCTGAGATTTTTCTCGGTATTAGGGCTGTCAAATTGGCTAGCGTCGTTCTCGTGAAAAAGACCGTAAAACATATAAATTCATCAAATGAACGCAAGTAATGTTGTTTTTATGCATAGTTTATTGTGCAAGGAATGTGTTTCCGTAAATATAATATACGATAGCACAAAATAAACCCACAAAATATTACGTCAAAGTCAAAACATCGCGATTTTACGTCGTTTGCTCCCTGGCATTAAAGGTTGATTAAAACTGATGATAGGTACTTTAATTTTTCTGGGTTTATAAAAACACGTATTAAAAAAAAAATTAAAAAACCAAGATGTATTATGCTCGCAGTATTTCATTAAAGCATCTTAAATATTTCTAAGTGATCAAATTTTCAAACCAAAAACATATGATTTGTCATTAGTGGTGCTTCGCCCAGCAAATAAAATTCATTTCGACCACGGAATAAACAGAGACGTTTACATTAGAAATAATTATCGATAGGTACGTACATACATAGCTATTGCTGCAAACAGTACCGGATTCATCAATATACTAAACCTATTAGTTAAATATGTTCTAAAAAGTATAATATTCTAAAAAAGATTTGGGCTCGTCCGGGATTTGAACCCGGGACCTCCCGCACCCTAAGCGGAAATCATACCCCTAGACCAACGAGCCAGATACTGGTTAAGTCGATATCAATAAACAACTTTAGATAAGACAAACAAGTGTGTCGATTGTGAAAGTTATTCTGCACGCGTCCGAAATGTTCGGCACGATGAATATAAAAAAAATACTATACTGCAAAGTGTATAGGTACATACAAGTACGTCTGCACAATGTTATGAACCGATAATAAACAATAATATGTGTATGTAAAATAACTAACTAACTAACCATCACGCCGTTTCGCAGGGGTGGGCAGAGAGGACGGACCGCCAAAGAACTCGGTTTTGACACACTCTTTGCCTCATTCACATTCATACATCGTCTCATACCTACTCATCTATTATTCTGATTCATGATGTGGCCCGACTCAGGTATCTGATTCACTTGATCCCCGACTTTTTCTACCATTCACATTTGCGTCATATTCTTCTTACAATATTTTCTTCATTCATTCGCTCTACATGCCCAAACCCTCTGAGGGTTCTTTTCCTTACTCATTACGCTTACATCAGATTTGCATTCTTTGCAGATCTGTAAAATGGCAACTGTAAAATCGTGTGTATTATTTTTAAAATTGGGTCTGCATGCAAAATCGTATTTATTTATCTGAAGTGGTACCTATGGACTCAAGGTTCCATGGACCGACATGATCACTAACATAGAAATTCTCCGGCGGGCTAGAGCAGATAGAGAACTGCTCACATCAATAAAAGTCAGGAAAATTTCATATCTGGGTCACGTACGGTTTACGTCTGGAACACGTTCGAGGGGAAAAGTATCACTTGCTCCAATTAATATTGAAATGAAAAATAGAAGGTCGCCGAGGGCCTGGTAGGAGACAAATGCATTGGCTACGAAATATACGAGAGCGGACCGGCATTAGAAGTGCGGAGTAGCTATTCCGGGCAGCATAATGTAGAGAGACATTTTCCAGAGTGATCGCCAACGTCGGGGGGACCTGATAGGGCACACGAAGAAGAAGAAGGTACATACCTATGTTTTCTGTTATCTGTTTGTACATAATTAGGTGAGGCCTGGGTGTTCGTATTCGTACAGCGCCCTTGAGGTGATTTTTCACAAAAACGACATTACACAAATTATCCAATTATTATTAGGGCTAATATTCTGATAGCTTCCCTCTTCAAGGCCAAATCCGGCCCTGCCTTATAGCCGACATTACTTAGGAACTTTAAGGTCTCCCTAATGTGTATACTAATGTAAGTACAATCAAAGTTATTGGTGACTATAAATATAAATGACAACATTTCCGTAATTTTCCATTTTGCCTTTCCTTCGCAACTAATTCCATCAATGCGTGGGTAGGTATTTTGAAATGACGACCGCTTCCGTTATTTTATTCATGAAAGGCTTTGTTGTGAATCCCATGCAACCACAATATATAAAACAAAACAACATGACATCATGACTAGTCATGCTTCAAAAATACAACCTTAATATTCTAAATTGGTAGGCAACAACAGTTCAATGGAATACAACAAAATTAGAAGAAAATTCTTCGTCTCGAGTCTCACGAAAGTTGTCTCAATTCTCCTCACAGTCGAAAGTAATATAAAAAGGTCGTATTACATAATAGAAACAAGGGAGATAGATCTCGAACTACTATTAACATGAAACCGCGCGCATATTAGCGTGTCTCCAACATCGTTCACGCATACTACTGCAAATCGAGTATACGCACAGCGGTCGGGGATCCGCCTTTTTTAACAACACGTCAATCGCAAAACTCCCATTGGCTCCGCCACTTTGATAGTCCGTGCGGCTTGGTCGTAGCTCGGTAACCCTTATTTCAAATCTCTTTATTTCTATTATGTATGGGTATTAAGTATGATAACATCAATAATTATATAAATTGTTTTACCTGGTAAATCATATTTCGCACAACCGGTTCAGGAAAATGCCTTTCTCTGTCTTTTATCAGCTGATAAAGATTTTCCTTCATGTATTCGAAAACGAAATACAATACATCATTTTCTCTGATCACTTCTTTCAGTTTGATCACGTTGGCATGGCTGAGTTTTTTCAGGGACTGGAATAAAAGGAACTTCATATTATAAAAACATAGAAATATTTTTTCCAATGTACCTAGGAATAGGTAAAGGGATTTTAACCTTTAGATCACCTAAGGCCTAAGTTATATCAAGCAGTTCGTAGGTGAATCCGCTCGTGAATCGTCAATACCTGTATTGCACCAACTCCCGACTGTCCAAGCCAGTTTATAGCATCCCCGATTGCGGTACGTTGTGACACTAGAGGCAGTGGAAGGTTGAGAAATACAGATCGACATGCATTATTTTGCAGTCGGGAGATTGAAGCAAGAAATATAGTTTTTTTAACATTATTTCCATACATGAGGTCCCATGAGGAAAAAAATTACTCAGGGCCAACAACATCTTCGGGGATGCTGTGTGGAGGGTCTTTTTAGGGAAAGGAAGGAGAGAAAGTTCTGGGAAGGAAAAAGGTATGAGGGATGGGTAGAAATCTTATGGTCAATGTGTTCAGGAGTGACGGACGTATGAATCCATTCCTTCCACTGCGGTCCAAGGCGATGGGTCGAGAGAATTCGGCTGGAGAGGTGAAAAGGTCTCCCACAATCAGTCTCTCAAAATGATTCCCCGGGCGACGGTACCCATACCCGCGTCCCAAATTGAATAATAAAATAAAACAAATGAAAAATAAATTAAGAAATTTTAAATTTACAGATCTGGTCACCAACACAATCTAAAGACTTCTGAAACAAGGCTTCGATTTTGAATGGTGGTCTTTTACCAGGACTATCTGGATGGTAATATCCACTACTCCAGAAAGTTTACTTTTTTAGAATAGGCATTATTTCTGATTCCGCGCTGGATTCCGTAGTCTTTACAATGATATCAGAGAATTTATTATTTACCTACGTGCTGATGGATTCGACTGTAATATCAACAAAGGACATTTTTTATGGATGAATAATAAATGAGGTAAACATTAGATTTACCCCAAACCTGGGAGAATTTATTGGAAAATGTTTCCACAACAACAAAGGATACTAGGTAATATTTCAAATGAAATATTCATTACGTTGTTCTCTTATCTAGCCATTATATCTAAATGTTAGATTTGTTGTTTGTACTTCACATTCTTACAAATAACAATAAAAATATAATTTTATTTGTCTAAAGGGTAGTTTTGGAATAATAACAATAAAAATATTATTTTATATGTGTAAAAGGTACTTTTGAAAACAAGTTAATATGTGAATAAGAATTTTTGTTGTTTGACGAAATTGGTGAAGCTGTACGAGTAATTTCAAGCGATCCTTTAAAAAATTTCCCTCAGTGCCTATATCATCTTTAGAGATGCTGTGTGGGGAGTCATTTTAGGAAAAAAAGGAGAGGAAGTTTTGAGAGAGAAAAAGTTATGAGGGGTGGGTAGGGATCTGGGGGTCAGTGGGTCCAGACTCCAGGGGTGATGGACGTATGAATCTATCCCTCCCACTGCGGTGCAAGGCGATGTTCCGAAAGAGGTCAAAAGGTCTCCCCCGAACCGGCCTGCCACGCAGTTGATGGGCAGATGCATCTGTCGCCAAGATCCGGATAAACCTCTCCCCATGAACCCGGGCACCTCTGCTAAGGCTCCAAACGCAGCGAACCACTTGGGGTGACCTATGGCAGAGGTGCTAGTTATACAATAAATGGTACTCAGGGCGGCGGAGCTCATATCCGCCTGAAAAACTGAAAAGCTAACAAACATAACAACATGAACGTTATGCTTGAGAGCTGATCACATTTTGATCAACAGCTAAAACGGACTGAAAATCGACGTAAAGTGGAACACAATTTTCCACGTATTTAGACTATTTTCAATAAGTAGACACTTCGGGGAGTCTAGGACGTTAATACATTATATAGTTTTATTTTCTATAGAGAAACGTCATTGTTGAAAATTACTATTTATGTGTTTGAACTAGTCTAGTCTCATAATATGACTTACTTTTACAGATTATTATTAAAAGTTGAACTTACATTCGAACAAAAGAAATAATACACTTGTAGATTGTAGGATTATATTTATTATTTATTTTTATTTTATAGCTTCTTCACAAGTTTATTCATTTTAGCATATAATTATTAACCCCACTAGGGTTCGCCTGTATCGGGGTTAATAATTTTACAAGTTATTCAAAATAACACATAAATATTGGTCATAAACAAACAGTTGAAAAAGCAAAATACTAAAATTAAAATTTTTAACCTCACTTGGACGTAGGTTAACAATTTTATAAAAATACACAAAATAATACAAGTATTGAAAGATAATATTGTTACAATAATATTTCTCGCAGAATATATTTATTTATTTATTTATTTCTATTCTTGTACATACACTTTACAAATAATTACATAGTTTACATAGATAATAGGTTATTAATAAGAAAAAAAAACATGTTAAAGATCCGTAACTGTATGTAAATAGGTTAGTCGTAGTGTTTTGTGAACACCTCACTATAGGCCTCTACTAAGCTGTAGGAACTAATATTTTAAATGTAAAGAAGTAGGGTGACCATGTTTTGAAATCAGCTTTGAAATAATATTATTTTTTTGTAAGCCATTTACTATCTTTAATATTTAAATTGTTACTAAAAAAAATTTTTGCAAGGCATTAAATTAATATTTAAATCCGGTTCTGTACTTTTATCCAAAACAAAGCTTTTTATGTTTTGCTAAACGGTTAATTAATTAATATGTAATAGTAAGTTAAGTAGAAAATTAAAATGAATGTGAAAATTAA
Source organism: Glyphotaelius pellucidus (assembly GCA_936435175.1). Classification (NCBI taxonomy): domain Eukaryota; kingdom Metazoa; phylum Arthropoda; class Insecta; order Trichoptera; family Limnephilidae; genus Glyphotaelius; species Glyphotaelius pellucidus. Next base: position 12,894,741 of record OW386544.1, on the reverse strand, counting down.
TATGTTAAGAGTTTATTAATAATAAATAGTCAATATGATATTAATATTACGTTTAAAGCTTTAACAACTTTACTAAAGCCTTAAAACTTTTAACCTATTGAACATTGGAATAACCATTATTTATTGGTTTTGGGACTGACACACATAAATTAATTTATAAACTTGATGAAGATTTAATTTGAGATTTTCACTGCCTATCGTATTATTATCCATTATTATCCAGTATTATCGTGATTTTTTTAGTTGTTACGCCGTGTTGCAGTACCTCCTTCTTTAGCCAACGTTTCGGAGAGCATTACAGTGTCCATCATCAGGTTCAGATGAGTAATCTCTACACTACTATAATAATTACTCGTCTGCCCTGATGATGGACATGTTAATGCTGTTCAAAACGTTGGCTGAAGAATGAGGTAGCGCAACACGGCAAAATAACCCAAAAATAAATTTCGATAATTGATGAAGATTGTTTTGATTTGCACTCGAGAAATGGCTCACAGCGAAGTTAAAAGCTTAGGGCGGGTTATTCACAATATTTGAAAAACTCTTAAAATTTCAAAGTTAATATTTTAGTTCTATGAAAGTTATTTTGTTGTCCAAGAATCGAGAAACCGGCTAAAGGGCGCGGATGTTGAGATTCATTCAGGGCAGACCGACCACCATACACATTTTCGCTGGTACTGCAGATGACGAGAGAGGTATCCCACCCGACATTAGCGTTCTTCATATCACAATACTTGTTATCGTTATCTTTTCTTGCAGATGCTTGCAGCATACGCAAGATGCCATTACCCTGCGAGCAGCCGTTTTTATGTTTATCTGTTTTCTTTTTAATTAGTTTATCCCTGACTTGCTTTATATTATTCACATTTTGCCTATTATGTAGGCACTTGCATACTGCTTCCTAACACCGTATGCAGGGACACTGGAGGTCTAGATTCGTTCAAACTTAACTGTAGATTCGTTCATTCAAAAAAAATGGAGTCCTTGCGAGGGCCTTGAACTTGTAACCATCTGTTACTTATATCAGGGAGGGTAAGTTGTGGATAACCTCCGATATCCAAGGACTGTGAAGCTACCGGTCAATGATGAAATAATAACAGAACTTGAATATAACTTTTACAGCACTTGAATTTTAATTTTGAAAATGGTTGTTGAAAATCCGAGAAAAAACCCATCATCAATCTCGGTCACAAGGTTGCTGAAAATATTTCCCATAATCTATTATTTGTTGTCAATCTAAAATCTTTTCCGCCGTGAAAAAAATAGACAGGTTGTAGTTAGGCCACGTCAATCTTAGATTTAAATTATCGTGACTTCTTTTTTCTGCTTGGATTGGATCTTAATGGTTATTATTGGATGATTTAAGAAACCCCGCATCCGGATTTCTTGTTTTTAAACCCTAAAAAAATATATGATGTTTTTGAAGATTATTTCTACATACTGCCGAGTTTAAAAAGTAATTATATGAAATTCCCCCGATAGAAAAATCAATACATGCTCCGAAAATTATAAAAACACAATTACTTCTATTTTTACTTCCTACATTTATTTATAGGTTAAACTATTTCCAATAATTCTTTTTGGATTTTTGGTTTTATGAAACTTTTTACCTTCCATGATTACCTTTTAACATTTTTTAGATTTTTGGTTTTTTGGTTTTTTGGTTTTTATGGCACTATGTACATTTCATGGTAATCTTTTAACAATTACCAATAAATCTTTTTCGATTTTTGTTTTCATGAAACTATTTACATGATTACCTTTAAACGATTTCCAAAAAAAAATTGTAGATTTTATTTACTTAAGTTTTTATATGTTGTGTATGATTATGTGCATGCGTGCGTATACGTACGCGTATGTATGTGGATATGTGTGTATGTGTGTATATATGCATATATATACCCGTCTCAGAACAGACGTAGTCCAGAGGCGGGTTACTTACTTGTTTGTATATGATAATGAAATTTCAATAAACGCCCAGGTTGCCGGTAAATTTAAAAAAAAAATCATCTTGTAGGTAAGAAAAAATTCACTGTGTTTCTTTAAATGCTACTTTAGATATTTGTCGAGAGATTTTATTTATTTAATATAGATATATAAGTTACAGAGGTGTTATATAAATTACATATTGGTACAGAAAGTTAAACAGTTATTTAAAATTGCAATCTCACCAAAGAAGAAGCTAATTCTTGTGCTTGATGAGCGAGTTACACTAATTATAACAGAAATAGAATAACATTATGTAATAGGTAAGTATATAATGGGAACAATTGAAACTTCTGGATCATCTATATGTGAAGGTGTACATACATGGGATATGGTTACATACTAATATTGTGTACTTTAGAGAAATCCGAAAAATCTAAATAAAATAGATAATAAATAGAAAGAAAGAGAAAAACAGGTTATTATTTAATTAATTATTCCTGATAAAGTGTAGCGTCAGTTTGAGTTTTAGTTTATTGATGTCTTTGATTTTTTTTATTTCAATCGGAAGGTTGTAAGATATTTGAACTATTTGAAATAAATCATGCTTTATTAAATATTTTGGCTAAAACCTATAAATTTTAATAGTTTTTTTTATAAAAGCGCGCTCCATCTAAAATTTGTCAAAATTTGTAAGTAGGTCATTAAATCTTAAAAGAGCGGATATACAATAACGATTAAGTCCTTGTTCTAAACTTAACCCAACTAGTGAATAAGCCAACCTTTTCCATATATTTTTAACGCTAAATTAATTTAGTTTTGTTCTGTAAAACATTCAATCGGGGGTAGTAAATGTTTGCTAATTACAAAATGGTTTTACAACAAACTATTCATGTTTATAATTACATTAAAAAGATTATTACAAAGTTGCTACACATTGCCAAAGTTACTACACATTGCTCTGAAACTATTTTCAAAATACCTTTTTTACTCATTATACTTACACTTATTAAACTTCTGTATACAATTTTACATAATAATTAAACTACATACCTACTTGTATTGTACTTACTTTTATCTTTCGAATTCCATTTATTGTGTTATGTAATAGGTGTTCACTTATTATTATACTCCTGAATAACTTACTTATAATATGTAGAAGCTTTTTAGGCATTAAACAAATAAATAAATATGTGAATTATGAATTATTTACCTTGACCTCCCTCAGGCTCATGGCCTCGTCCCAGGAGTAGTATTTCCTCTTCATCCTCTTGATGGCAACCTTCTCTCCCGTGTCTCTCCGCTGGCCAAGCACCACGCTGCCATACGTGCCGTCCCCCAGCTGGTTCAGTGTGATGTACCGGTTCATGGCGGCCCGAGGATCATCTCGTCATTGTGAGAGCTGAGTCAACAAAAATTAAACGCATTTATACAAATGTTAAAACACCTCGCTTCAGCGTAAATTAAAGTAGGAAAATAAAACATTTTTTGAGGCAATCAATATTATTTGCTTCTATCACCTGTAGATAAGCATGTACCCACTCGATATCAGCTAAAAAAAAATTGGCAGCTGAAAATCTCAGATAGGAACTTGCCCCTGAAATCTTTGTTTATTTCTCAATCTGATTTAGAAACCATTTTTATTTTTTTACACTAGCACCACACAGGAGGCCTCGAGGAAAATAATTCTCCTCAAGGCCTAGGTCATCTTTGGAAATGACGTGTGGAGCGTCTTTTCAGGAAAGGACAGAAGTTCTGGGAAGGAAAAAGGTATAAGGGGTGGGTTGGAATCTAGGGGTCGGTGTGTCCAGGAGTATCGGACGTATGAATCCAACCCTCCCACTGGGGTGCAAGGCGATGTTCCGAGAGAGTGCTGCTTGAGAGATAAAAAGGCTCCCCTTTTCTTTTTTTTAAATGAGCTCCATACAAGAGGCCATGAGGAAAATAAATCTCGTGATTTGTCACGGGTCTGCGTTAGTATATTTTAAAGGCATAACGAAAATAATTTCAATAATTTGAAAATACATAAAGCTTTGATTAGATACGGAATAATTCATAGACTGATCCACGCATCACGCATTAGTAAGCGTAGGTACTATATACTGCCTTTATCAAAATTGATTGCTTATCGTCTCATCGTAAAAGCGATTGATCAAACACGCGTAGAAATTTATCTTTCAGCTCCACGTAGAACGCAGAACATGCTAATGCCAAACTAATGTTTCCTCGATGAAGAAGCGATCGAATTCTCGAATAAATAATTCGAGAAACACGTCGGCAACCAGGTCATAAATAACCCAAGTTCACCTGCTCGTCCAACTGCCAAAGTTATAATAACCGGACAAAGAAAATCAATAGATAATGTGGTATTCCCATTGTTCCAAGGCTCTGATACTCGGTCACGAAACGGTAAATGTTTAATTGATAATGCCAATTGTTATTCTTGCTTGAAAGATGTTTATTTTCCCATGGAAGTTTCTTCGACTCAAGCGACGAACTAATGGTTAAATCCATTATCGTGTAATATAAAATTATTAAATGCTTTCACAAGAACGAAACACAATAAGTTGTAGGTGCCTATTTAAACAATCTAGCAATAAGTAAATATGTCTGCCACTACCGAACGCATTGGTTGCCCAATTTGCGTAGGTGGATTTTCTAAGGCGGTACACAACCATAATAATTTTTGTTTGCTCAAAACTCACATTTTAATAATTTCCGGCGAATTTGTAAATATAATAACTTTTTTACTCCAACCGATACCTCGGAATATAAGTTCTTTATATTTAAAATTAATAAAAAAATACCTTACCATAAATATATTTTACGTACAACTATTTTAAAACTTATAACCAGTTTTTCAACTATAAAGTTAGCGGTAAGGACAAGATTTTATTTTTCTAGACGATTAATTAATAACTTCGGGGGGTATTGATTTAGAAACATCTTAAATATATGTGACACGTTCTTCAGAATTAATTAAAATGAATGCGGCGGAAAGGTCGGATCTCCACACCCGCTACGGCGAATTCGACCGTACGTTCGTCTAATATGCCGTGCCGCGGGCGTATATTTGTTCACACGCTTTCTTCACCTACGTCGTTAATATCCCCACATTATTTGTCTTCTTCTTTTTTTTGATAGGGCAAATTCGACAGTAGGTCCGTCCAATACACGGGTCGCAAGTCGCAATTTGGGTACTCTGCTTCTTTACTTACGCCGTTAAGATTCTGAAAATATATTTCAGGGTAAATTGTCGTCTTAATTATAAATACAACGATTTTTTAATTATTTTTTAAATAGAACCTACAAATATAGGATAAACAGGTGGCTTTAAGATGAGGCACTACAAAGCAATCCAAAATCATGTGTTCTTGGTTTGAAAATTTGATCGCTCAGAAGTAGGTTAGATCCTTAAGCCGCCGCTATCCGAATTTCGACCGATTTCTTATATATCTCCCTTAAACATTTGAAGTTTTTAAGCTCTTAAAAAAATGTTATTTTTGAAGATAATATCTAGATACGTTCCACGCCAAACCGCAAATTATATGAAATTCCCTCGATAGAAAAAAATCGCAAAGTATGCTCCAAAAATTATTTAAAACAAGTTTATTTCTATTATTTTACAAGTTATATTTGTGAAAAAATTCACAATGTTTCTTTAAATGATACTTGAAATGCCTTTCACGAGATTTTTGCTCTACTTTAAACGAGTCATGTTTTATTAAGCATTTTCGCAATTTTCGCTTCATTTTTATCACGTAAAATATTGGCGCGCTCTGTCCAACATTCGTAATTACATATCTCTCCATCTTCTTCTTTTTGGGCCGGGAAGTGCCGCCTTAATTAAGGCCCGGTTTCCCGCACTTCTACCGATTTATTATTTATTTTCCTTACACACTTTAAGTTTTAAAGCTCTTAAAAAATATACACGTATGTTATTCTTGAAAATAATATCTATATATTCCCCACGCCGAAATGGCAAATTTATAAAATTCCCTAGATAGAAAAAAATTGCAAAGTATACTTCGAAAATTATTATAAACACGTTTTTCAGTTTAGACATCCCCTATGAGATTTTTTCTTTATTACAACATTTTCACAATTTTCGCTTAAATATTATAGTCATTTTGTTTTGAAGATTTTTATTTTCATGTACATTTGTTACGTAATTTTTTTTTTGCTACCGATTTCGACACATCCGTGTCTTTCACTAGCAAACTTAAAATTCTTAGACAAGTACAGAGAACGGTGGGAGGAGTCAACACTATATGAAAACATCGTTAATAAGGGTGGTTTACAGGGTGCTATTATTTTAAACTAAATTAATTTTGGATTGATTTTTTTTTGTTCATTTCTAACTTTTCTAAAGCGCACAAATTAAAATATGTATTTTTATTGGAAAATTTTTTTTTTTTTTTTCAAATGAAATTACATTTTAGGAGTTTTGCCTGTCCAACTAGGAAAGTTTCCCGTTCCAGGACAGACAAATTGACATGTTTAGTTCATATTATTCCTGAAATGTATTTAATTACATAAAAACAAAAAAAAAGTTTCATTTTTCTCTGAAACTAAGGTGTGTAATAAAGAAAATGTATATAATATATATAAATATAAGTAGGTACACATACATTTTTTTTGTGACAAAGTAGAAAAGGTAATCTGGTAGCATATATAATAATCTGATTTACCGAATTAACCTGGTAACATATAATATATTAAGATTTACAGAGTATGAGATAAGTAGGTATGTTAGTAGCATTGAGAGTAACATGTACCATGTACCTTTTTTTTTTTTTTTTATGTTAACTCCACACAGGAGGCCCTGAGGGAAATAATTTCCCTCAGGGCCTATGTCATCTTTGAAGATGCTGTGTGGAGGGTGCTGTTGAGGAGAGGAAGGAGTGAACATGGGTCTTGAAGAGACCCATATTGTAGGAGGGAGGAAACACAGAAGCCGGCAAATCGTTCCACAGCCGGGCTGTTGAACTCAAGAACGAGTCGTAGAAACGACCCGTTCTCATGTGACTAATGTCAACCGTGTACAAATGTTGAGCGCGTGTTTGGCGTGTTTCCCGACTATGCACCGGTGCCGAGGGGATCAGTGACGCTAGTTCCTCGGAGCATCTTCCATTGTAATACCGGTAGAACAAGGACAGCATTCCCACCTGACGCCTGTGCTCTAAAGATTGCAGTCCATTTGTTAAGTTAGGAGAATCTATCAAACGGACCGCCCGTTTCTGCACAGAGTCGAGGGTTTTTTCAGGTATTTTGGGACTCCAGACCAGAGGTGGCTGCCAAATTCAACCGTGGGGCGCACTTGCGATTTGTACAGGGTTAGCAGTTGTGTACTATTAAAGTATCTGATAACAAGATGGAGGAATTACAATAAGATTTACAAAATAAAGATATGAAATTATGTTAGGTTATGTGTTTAGAAGTTTGAACTTTTAATACATAGTACACTTATAGGAGAAACTATATTAAAATTTACAATATTAGATATAATTTATGTGTGTAATTATCCATATGATTTTTTTTAAGCGTTGTAACTATAATGTATAATAAATTATGTCAAACACGATATTTTCTCTGAATTAAAACATGAATTCAGAACATATTATATTGTACGACAATACGAATATACACCGCGCTCGTGTCTTGAACTACTCCTGCTAAAATATAAAAACAATAACTATAAATTAATATAGATAGAAATATAAACTTTGAATATAATTACTTAGTACCTGAATTAGTGCTACTTTGGTGAAATTGGTGCATTACTTCGTACGCCATATTGTGTTATGTATATTTATTTATCATAAATCATAAATCATTACCGTAGTAAGTAACGTACCAAGTTTCACACAGAGTTTGAACTTGGTATTTTCTTGTCGAAGCTGTGGCCTGAAACTTGGAATAGTTATTATTTCTTAGACAAAGCTCACGTTCCCTGATTCTAGTTTTAAAATTTCTAGTACATTCCAAAGTGTATATCCCGTTTTTTCGAATTTATTAGAAACACCTTGTTATTAATAAAAAAAAAATATTTAGGAATGTGTGTAGAAAGCTGGAGAAATATGATCTGGTAATATGCGGGATATTTTTAAAGATAAGTCGCCTGTATAATGAAGTCTTCATACATATTACAAGCTTATGTTGTTAGTACGCGAGTATGAAAAAATTGTTAATCAAAATTTTTTTTTTCACCAGAGAAACACTCGGACCCTTATGCTGTTTTTACGGTAATATAACATTACCAGACATATATGTATGACGTATGAGGCGTACCTGACTTAATAATTTCAGAATAGCTGTGATATGAGTCACACGAGAATTATGACTAAGTTTATGTAGGTTCTAAGTAATAACTGCATAACATGTTAATATGAACTTTATAAAATTATCTAAACAATAAATTCCCTTTTCACATAGTTTTTTGTTGTAAACGAATAATTTTAAGTAGGTACCCCTACCAACATATTTCCTTCAAATATGTAAACCCTACGTATGCCCACATTGCCCACCCTAGTTCCTAATGATAGGTATATTTATATGAAGAGCGGATATCGGAATTCTTTAACATGGTCTCTATTTATAAAATATTAAGTATGCACTATACTCCAATATTTTGGATGATGATGATCTAATCTAAAAATCCAGGTACATTCAAACCTTCCCATACCAACTCCTTTTAGTAGGATAACAACTTACTTTTTTATTATTGTGGAAAGCAACCACTTTGTGGTTTGACATATCTTTACTTTTAATATTATAAATGCGAAACTGAGTGTGTTTGTTTGTTTGTTACGCTTTCACGTATAAAACAATAAAACGATTTTAAAAATTCTTTCACCAATAGAAAGCTAAATTCTATGCGAGTACTATAGGCTGTATATAATGATATTATGAAATTATAAATATTAATATTTATTTTTATTATACGTTTTCTGTCCCTAAGAAAGGCGAGTTATTGCTAAGCAAAACAAATCGTTTCCGTGGAAAACAAATCGTTCCCGTTGAAACGATGTTGATGTATTTGCGGGAAATTTTATAGGGAGAAACAATTTATTTATTAAATGGCATAGCAAAGCATGCCGGGTACCAGCTAGTATTTAATATTAAAAAAAACACTTGTTTAAATAAATAATAAATTAATTTGTCCCCTGATGATGCTTGAGCGAAGCGAAACCGGCCCGTAAATAAAAAATTGAAAACTTTTTTTCTATTTCTAATAATTCACACAAAAATCATTAAAATATATGAAAGAAAATCAACCCGGACAATTCACGCCGCTAGCAGGCGGTAGTGTTGCATGTTGCCATCAGAAAGTATGGGAAATGTCAGAAGTTGAACTGTTATAAATATTACAGAGTATTTGGTACCTACACCAACACAACAACAAAGCACCCGGTTCGAGCACAGTAACCAACATGCAATGAACTATAAACTATGATGACATCCCCCTCCGTACCTATTCGATAACGTGAGTTACGGGAATATCTTGCTCGGAAAAGGGAGCTTTTTCGTGGAATTCATAATGCAAAGTCTTCATACTTCTTCTAAAACTTCTAAAACAAGAAAGTAGTTAACTGACTAACTAAAACAACTAGTTAACTAACTAGCTAATAACTAGTTAACTGACTAACTAAAATAAATAACTAAACTAAATCTTCTAGAACGAGAAAGTAGACAACTAACTAAATAACTAACTAATCTAAAACTTCTAGAACAAGTAGATAACTATATAACGGGGAAGAACGTTCTTCCCCGCTTGAAATTTTGGCAGTTCACTTGGTGTCTGTTTGACTGTAGTAACTAACTACAGAAAATGGACAGAGAGGTCGCTCCGCCAAACTACTCTTGTCTTGGCACACATTCCTTGCAACATTCAGATTCAAAGACGGTACTCTTCTGTTATTCTGACTTTTGACATGGCCCGACTTAAGTATTTTATCTCTTCATGGGGAGTCCCCAACTTTTCTTAACATTCACGTCATAAATTCTCCTTACACTTTTTTCTTCTTTCATTCACTCTAAATGCCCAAACCATCTAAACGTTCGTTATATCCTATACATCAATCCTTACATCAGCCTCGCATTTTTTGCGAATCTCCACATTTCTCACACGACCATGCATGATTTTATCCCATATAACCCCAGGGATCTCACTTCTACAGCATCCCGTCTATGTTCATCCTTCCTTTGCCAGTTCCATGCTTCACTGCCACACATCGGGGTAGGGACCAGCACTATATTGTGGACTGCTGGCTAACTTCGATTCTTTGTTAACGCTACACTTGTTTCGACAATTCTTTGTTAACGCTAACCGAGTGCAGTCCTCCAATAATAGAGTTTATCCTTCTTCCAATATCTCTAGCAGTCTTTCCGTCTCTCTTAAACATACTTCCCAAATACACAAACTCGTCCACCTGCTCCAAATACCTATACATCATTAGACAACTAATTTGATTTTTTAAATATTTTTGAGATAGGGAGTCGCCATTGATAAAGATTGATCATTTATTAAGAATACCAGAAGATTGAATTCCGCTAAAAATTCTTAGTGCTATTCCAGATGGAAGGCGTCCAGTGGGCTGCTCCAGATATAGTTGAGAAAACAACTCTTGTGAGAGGGTGGTCCAGCTATGGACCGGTCAGAGGCCGCTGACGAAGCGCAGGTCGATGTGGAGGGTCCCGACCCCAAAAGGACAAGGGGAAGAAGATGAATGTGTTTTACCTGAGATAGATCAATTTATTAAATAAATTGTCAATCCACAACCATACCCCCAGAAAACGGTAAAGTACAAAACTTTTGGATTTGGGGTCAAAATATCGAAACAAAAAAATTGTTTTTGGGATAACTTTTTAATACATTTTGAAGATTGAACCCATGACTGTAATATATCATTGGTCTTAATTAGTAGTTGACTTTTTTATTTTTCTGTCTCCTGTTCTGTTACATGTTTCTTTAGATTTTTTAGTTTTATTTTTTTAATCAAAAGATATAACAAATATCTAGTACGCGTATGTGGTTTATTTGTGTTTTAAATTATACAAAAATAGGCTATTAAAGAATTCAATTTTTCACGATTTTAGATTGAAAAAACTTCCTCAAAGATATTATTGGGTTATTATATCCCAAGTTTAATGTAAGTTTTGGAAATAATTCTTACTTTTTGTAGATTGAACACTTCATCAGAACTGTTTATTTGTCTTGAATATGGATGCCGTTATTTTATTGGTCAAAGACATTAATATTGTTAAAAAGGCCGCTCAGTAATTGTGGAGATGAGAGAATCCTTAAATTTCCCACCATTCTCTCATTTACAAACATTATTACCGTTTTATAAGAAATTAACGAACTTCTTCACTTTAAATATTCTTCCTGGCCTGGAAAGTGACGAAGAATATTTTAGAATACAGAACAGCTGGGACTCTTGTGCGGTATTCACATAAAACATCAAAATACAATTCTCACCTCACGATACTTACGTATAACACTATCACGGAGACAGTAACAAATTATATGAATTATATGAATACAGAAACAAATTAAGTTACTGTAATGTTAAAATGGATGCAAAACTTAAATTTACGAAAGAAATTGAGTTGAGTTCGTACAAATTAGAAAACTCAAGACTTTTGGGAAAACAAAGGCACAGAAGTCACATTTCACTTTGATGGCATTTTCTCATGCGATTCCGTAGTGAGACTATTGAAAAAAAATCATTAATATTTCCGTTTTACTGAGAAAATAAACAAACGAACGAGTTTTTTAGATGGTGAACATTTATAAGTGGAGCAATGAATTGCCAATTTTATTTCACGTCATTTTATGAAGAATAAAAAATATATTGTAATAGATATGCATAACTGAAATCTGACGGCTTAAGATTCAAACAGTCAGGAACTGGAATTCATGGCTTTAGGATTCAAACAGAAATTGTAAATTCGTGGCTTTAGGATTCAAACAGTCAGAAATTGGAAATTCGTAGCTTTAGAGTTCAAACAGTCAGAATCTGAAAATTCATGGCTTTAGGATTCAAACACTCAGTATCTTGAAATTCTTGGCTTTAGGATTCAGTCAGAAACTGTAAATTCGTGGCTTTATGATTCAAACAGTCAGAAACCGTAAACTCGTGGCTTTATGATTCAAACAGTCGGAAACTGAAAATCAATGGCTTTGATTGATGCAGCCAGAAACAGAAAACAAGTGGCTTTGATTTAAACAGTCAAAAACTGAAACCTCGTGTAGGTATTTGTTTCAGACAGGTCAAAAATCTGTGTTCCAAGAGCTTATGTTTCAAGGATTAAAAGCTAAAATATCATCGCAGCGAGTAGGTATCTGAATTATGCAAAGGCACATTATTATCTCAACGCTCAATACGACTATCCTCACTAAATAAACACCATTCCACGACAGACAAACGAAACGTAAGTAAGTTCAACTCGCCCGCATTCACAAATAATGAAGGAAATAATATGTAACATTTCCCGTAGAAAGGTGAGCATGGATTATAACCAGTACCGACTATTTTGTAGGCCGTTTATCGATTTTAACTAGAAACCACAACTTTCCATGGCTTGAAAGAAATAATTTATGGCAAAAACTTCACGTGCAATTTTCTTCCCGAGTTTCACATTCATAAATCATGCAGGGTGTTCGCCCCAAAAGGTAGCTATTTTTATTCACACATCTAATGCAAAACTTCAATATTATGATTTAGTAGTTTTGTGAACCTGTGACCTCGCGTCCAAAAAGTATGTTTCTAATTTTCTCCGAAATCTGTTTTGTAGGTAGGCACCTTCCTATTTAATTATAAACTGTATATTTTATGTATTTAATGTATGACGGCTGGCGTGGTCTAGGGGTAAGGCTCTTGACTCGCAATCCGAAGGTCACTGGATTGAATCCTGGCATGGGCAAATAAATTTTATTTGAAGAATTTGTGTTATTTCATAATTAATTGAAATAACACAAATTATTTCAACTAATTGTGAAATTAATTGAAATAATTAATTTCACAATTAATTGTTTCAAAGGTATTCTCCCACCTTCCTCTTCGACATCTCCATCCCCTCCCCACTACCTTAAGCCTCACAACATATCCCAATTGAGGATGCCATAGTCTCACTGGGTCCAGACGGGAGCGGTGAGACTCTTGTGAGGTATTCATGTAAAAATTTTTTTTTGGAATTTTGCAATTTGTTAAAAAAAACGTTACTATCTCTAATGACAATTCTTTTTTTAAACTTTTTTCAGGCCATGGGTGTACCATAATATTGCCATAGGTCACCCCAAGTGGTTCGCTCAAGTGGTTCTTTGGTGATTTAGCAGGGGTTCGTTTGGTGAGACGTAACCAACAAATTTACAGACAGAAAAAATGCAAAACGATCGAGTTAAAGCAGGATTTTTTTCTTAATTTGGGAGGCAGTTATGGGTGCCGCCCAGTGAACCATTTATTAGCTATATACGCTATACACCCCAAATGTGTTCGCTACGTTTGGTGACTTAGTAGGGGAATCCAGGTTCATGGGGCGAGGTTCGTCTAGGTCTTGGGTTTACCCGCCTACTGCGTGGCGGGACAAATCGGAGGATACTGGATGAGAGATACCCATTGACCTCTTCAGCCGGACTCTCTCGACCTAACTCAATTGCACCGCTTTGAAATTCATACGTCCGCCACTACTGGAAGCATTGACCCTCAGAATCCACCCTCCATACCTTTCCCTTGCAAGAACTTTCCTTTCCCCAAAAAGACTCTCCTCACAGAATCCCCCAAAATGACACAGACCCGAGGTTTTTTTTTCCTTAAGGCCTCCTGTGTGGAGCTAACGTTAAAAAAGGACTTCGCTAAGTTCAGATAATATTATCTGACAATTTTTATAGCAATAAATATAGATATTAATATTTTTTAACCAACAGGAACTGTATGAAAACAGATATCATGAACCGAAGAACCGTTCCGGCTGAATTCAAGCATAATAATACGCATACTAATTTTCAAATGTCATGCTATGTTATTTGCCTATACACTGGAGCCAGAAACTCTCAGCATATTTTATGAGGCCTTTTTTAGATTTACACTAAAAACATGCAACTTTTTGAAGTGAAAACTTCTTTAGAACCGTTGTGATTTGAAATTCGATGAAACGAAAACGAGCGACACTAAAAAGAGACACATACATCTGTAGGTTTAGCCTGCGAGAGAATGAGAGCAATAAAATATTTATTTAATTCACTCGGTACTCGGTTCTAACATAATACGATAAATCCACAATCCCACGCAAGTCTCCTTTGATGTAGTGGTATAAAGGGCTTGACGAACCTTTGCAGACATTTGGCCGATCAAGGTTCGAATCCTACAAAATCCAAAAAAAATAAATTATTTTTGTAAAATCAATATCCAATATCCAATCTTCAAAATGAACAGGCAAAAGAAAACACAAAAGAAAGCGACACCTAGCGAATCCGGAGAAAAAAACCAATACTAATTAGATGGCCAAATAAACAGGATAAAGTGCAGTGGAATTCAATGACAAAAATAAAGAAAAAAATCATCTTTCACATTGATAATAAAATGCTTTGTAGTCTCCCAACTCTTGTCTACTTTATTTTCTGAAGGTTTCACTTCTACCGCATGTGAATTGCACACTATTTTTTTTTAAATAATGAAAGCAAAAAAGCAGTAATTAGGTATTTTAAACGCAATTAAATACCGCCTAAGAGCCTTAGGTGGAAACCAGAAGTAAAATTAGAAGCATCATCAGGAAAAAAAAATAAAACATACAGAAAACTCAGATTCAGTCACTTTGTGGACCTAGTCAGGTGACCGCTATCATTCCTCCTTACATAAAACCAAACTTAGATGTACTAGTAAAGGTTTAAGTTCATACTGAATATATAAAACACACAAACCTTTAAATAGAAGTGCCTACCTCGAAGATTTGCATCGAAACCGATGTAGCTTCTGAATTAGTACCTTTTGGTTCTAGCTTCGAAAGAGCCAATGAAAATACAGCGCCTTGTCTCTCTTACACTGTCTGACATCGAATATTCCATTCCATTTGATTTTGAATTTGAACTGATAAATGATAAAGCGAATTTCTGAATTTGAAATCTAAAGCCTCGATGGCATTGAGCGAGTTTACAAGCTACCATCTGGGAAATTTACTATCTGTTAATAAAATCGCTCAGTGCCATCGCATTACTTGCTAACTAGCAGATTGTGAAAAATATACGAAAAAGGTTGAGAGGTGGTCTTTTCTCGCTACTGGCCCAAGATGGCGGCCCACCAACAGCTGATTTCGTAATTGTCAGAATTAGTTCGCGCGGGAGCCGTAATTCTCGCTACTGTACAGCGTGTGGCGCTAGCTGCGAGCTCAATTTTTTTTACAAATATCGACCGAATTGGTTCGCGCGAGAGTCGTTATTTTAGCTGCTACTGTCGCTACTGAGCGAGTAGACAGTTTTGTCTGTCATCATGACAATCTCACTCGCCGATTCATCCGCTTTTAAACTTACCGGCTAGTAGCTTGTAAACTCGCTCTATGTACCTAATCGGGGCTTAAGGCGCGAATGGCCAGACTTTTGAATCAAGAAAACGCCCAGGGCATTTTTCTAGTGTTCTTCTTTAGATAATGTACCTATATATTAGATTAGATTATAGTAGAAATAATTCAAATATATACAACGAAATGGTAGACATGAAAATTAGCTCAATTTGTAGAAAAAATTCCCAAAAAATAAAATGTTCCGGATTTAAGTTTCGACTCCGTCGCGCCATTTTTCAAGAACATTTATAATAAATAGTTAACAATTGTCATTTTCATTCTAATAAGAAGGCATTTCCACCATTAAATGAATAAACTTAACTAAATACCTAAAGCAATGTATTTTCCAACTATTTTTACACTTGTTTCTACTCGAAGTAGAGAGGATTGTCAATAAAAAGGTATGTCAAGGATTACAGAGGCCAAACAATCACCAACATATTAAATATCACTTGTTTTAGGTCCGGCGATCATAATTCCATATAGTATTTATCAGTCAAAGTAGGACAAAATAGGAAATAGAGAGAAAGTGAAAATAAACAATATTATTTTAAAAGTCATTGTGTGCCAATGTCACGTCGACGGCTTAATGAGAGACAAGGGACTTGCGTGGCAACTGGTAACTGACCACATTCTATCATAAATAGTATGATGTAGTAGTTAGTAATCAGAAAATAAGGTAAATATTTTAGTACTTGCTACCTGAAACCCACCCTTTAAGCTGCCAGCAAAAAATACAAGTTGTAATAAGTTTAGTGTCCAGTCACTTTTTAAATGACTATTTTTTAAAGATCGACGCGAAATTTCTGTTTCGAATTTGGTCGCAACAGTAATAGTTTTTTTTTAATTTAAGAATGAATAAAATATATCCATATACATAAAAATGAATGTATGTTTGCTTGCTTGCTTATTTGTTTGTTAAGCATAGGAAATATTTGAAACTTTCAAAACATCGTCTAACCACCCTCGCTAAGATTTTTGATTCTTACAACCACATGACAATACATCTAAAAAGTTTTTTAATCATTACAAAAACTCTTACGAAACTGTCTGAAATGTCACAATTTGAGAATGACATTTTGTAAACTACCAATGTTCAATCGAAATTCAATTTTCGAACAAACTCTTTAAATTAATGAATTTAATTGAAGTACTTACCTATGATACTAACCAAAATCGAATACTTTGAATCTTATCAAGAATTATAGATATTTTAAATAGGTCTATGCTAGGTACCAAATTTGATTGATTGTTCTTATAACATACAAAAATTATTGTTTGTTTAAAAAAAACGAGTGTGCTTTAGACCACACGACTGAAGTAAAACTTCTTTAGCTCCATCTATATATACATATTAATTATCTACAAATATTTAAATTTATTATCGGTTTTCATGGATAAATTAATATTTTTGAATAGATTTTTTACCCACTTCCTTCAAATTGCACGAACAAATTATACGGTTTGATTTCTTTTCTTCCGTGTGTATATATTATATTTAATCACTAATACACCTACGTTTTCCAATACCATTTCACCGAACAAAGCGTCACGTAAACGACCACCCGTGCGGAAAGTTGCCCCGCGTACTGACGGGAAATCAAAGATACCGTCGTTTTTATGTATTTTTGATACATTCTCAACTTCCGTTCGCCTCGTTTCCGTTACGCTCTCGTCACGCATTCACCAGCTTACCCCCAAAGTCAAGTGTGCGTAATGAAGTTTTACTTCAAAAATTGCAATAGGTGGCACGCGAACTGTTTGAAAACTGAATGTACTGGGACTGAATATATGTAGGGAAACGCGAGACGGGTTTTGCGGGACGGGGAGCGGGGAGGGAAGGCGGGAAAGGTGGTGGGGAAACACGTGAGGGGAAGGGGACATGGGAGGGGAAGAATGGGAAGATACATTTTTTAAATTAAGTGACATTGCAACGCATTCTGGGAACTCCCTAGTAGTTAATAGAACAAATTGAATTTAATGAGTGAATTCATGACGTAAATATGACATTTGCATGACATTCCACAAGTTGTTAACCCATTGCTAAAATTCAGGATCATTTTTTTTAAGATTCTTTTGAACGTAGGTAGTACGATTTATTACGCGTCACCTTGGGACAATTACCTTCATTGAGGCTTTTGGCACACAGACGATATTCGCAAGTAACCACCACCACCCTGGGAACATGACGTGGGATCTTCATTGTAATAAAGGTAAACACGGTTTGGAATACACCTGGCCTTTGCAATTTTTGCAGAAATTGGATCATAAATATTTCTTGGTTTACATTAGATAAAGTAAACCATGTAACATGAATTCTGAATGCTGAAAAGAAATTCTAAATAGGTTGTGAAAATTATTTTAATGGCAAAAAATGCGTTGACTGCAATGACATTACAATACACCTAGACTTGCTGTTGTCTCACAAACTTACGATAAAGTGTCCCAAGTAACAAACACTTTAATGTTTCAAGTTAAGATGAAGCTATACGTGAAATCCTATTTTGATTCATCTTTACGACGAATCTGTTTACATTGTGAACATCAAAAAATATGCTACGGATAAATTGAAGCTTTTACTAGCTTTTCTATATATTGGAATTACAATAAAATTATTACTTACATAACAAAAAATTTAAGCGTAAACCATAAAAAAAGTGTTTTTTCATGACTTAATTATGAAGTAATATAAGAAACAATTTTGACGTGATAACGTCTTATAAATCGATGAAAGCCGGCTGCATGCACGAAAAAGCATGACTCATTGTCACGTTCCGCCTGAGCAGAGCGTACAAGTGAGAATGAGGAACCAGCGTTCGGTTTATGACGCATCTATCTCTCTTCCACTCCATCGTTATTATATGACGTTATCACGTAAAATTATCGTCCGTAAACCAACTCTACGGAAAACCATTTTTTTTTTTAAATACCCCTTTATGTCTAAGACAATTTTTTAAGGTTTTGTACGTTCCAACTTTTTTTGATTCTTATAAAATTATGCACAAAATAATTAAAAAAAACACTTTTTCACTTACGTGCCTCGTGCAGATACGACGCGCGATTTTAAATTTTGTATGGCACGAGAATCGAAATATTTCTAGCGTTTATATTCCTCTTAATTCTTATGTAATAAATTAAAATGTATTTCCAGGAAAAATTCTTCAAAAATCGCTTTTTTGGCGTCCTGACTGCGTATAACTCCTTAATTCAACGTTGTCCATGTATGACAAAGATAGACATTCAATGTGCGTATGAGAGAAATAAACGGTAAGACCGGGAGGCGTTTCCGTATTCAAAAGTTTCGTCGAAAACTAGGCCGTCTAAAGTAGGAAAATTGAGCGCTTGATAGATTATGAGGTATCAAGTGATTAAGCTATAACGGAGAAACGAGAGAATGCTAATGACAGCGGTTGTGTGATTTGTATATTGTTTTACCGCAAGCATATAAATTAACAAAGTGATGCAGACTAATTTAAATTATCAATTCGGCCATGTCTCTCGGGGCTTAATAATTCCTCGGAACTATTTAAAATGTTCAGTTAAGTGTGACAGCTTTAAAATATTTGAAAAGGGGTTTCCTATTTAAGGGGGTATTCTAGTCTAGAAGCATGAATTGTAGGTGTTTTTTCAGGTGCAATAAAAAAACAGTAATATTTTCACCCGCCATTACTTTACCAAATATTTATAAAACATTAAAGAATACATTAAAAAAAAAATCAAACGAAAAAATTAAAAATTCAAAAAGTTACAGGGAGTTGAAGTGGGGGGTCTCCAAAAAATGGCGCGCCCTGGTTGACACGATTGCAACCCTCCTAGTAAGCAGAAGAAATTAAAAACAAATTAATTCTTAATCCAGACAAATGCTGCTATGGCCCGTTCTTCGGAAAAGTAAAAAAATGTATTTTAATACTTAAGTTTTATGAAGGTTTCACGTCTACCGCATGTGAACTGCATACAATTTAAAAAATAAAATAAAATTTAGGATAAAGGATAAGCTGTAAAAAAACTATTATCTATAAACTATTATCAATTATTATGATTTAGAAGCAACTTTAGACATTATTTCTGAGTAAAAAATTTAAGTTATTTTGGAAAAAAATCTCTCTAGACTTTGGGAATATGATATTTGATTTATAATATTTGGAAATATAGTAGTTGATAAAATGTCAAATAATTATATTTTTTTAAATATTGGTAAAAATGTTTTTGTTAGATCGAAATAAAAATTACAAGCGTCCCTAATTTACCAAATTTTCCACAGACCATTTAATGTTTTGACAAAAAAAAGATTATGTTTAAACTGACGCAAGCTTGTGTTGAATTCGTTACCGCTCTATTACCCTCATTAAATGGAAAATTGGGGAGAAATGTTAATAACTCCGAGGGTGTGTGGACTGTTACCTGTGCAGGTATATATTACATTAAATTTATGTTCATTCCCCCGAGCCTTATACTTGTTCACACGACATGTCGCATTCAAACGGCAGACAATTTTTTCATTTATTTTATTTCACATTTCCAGACGAAAATGGATCTATATATAAATGGCGCTTTGCTTGCTTGCTCGTTTGTATATTTGTGCCTTAAAGCGGTGCAACACACAGTTATAAAAGATGTGGCTTGGCGTATTTCAGCATATCGCTCGCAATAGGTATATTCCAATTATGCTAGCGTAAATAATTCATTTGATTGCGTTGGTGATTACGCTGATGATTTGGTGAGCGCATGCCTGCTGTGGTTTCTATGTATAATAGTGAGCTCTGGCGTTATTAAATTATTTCCTATACTACTCATCCGACTGCGATGAAACTCTGGTGAGTCGTTGTGTGCACGACTGCAAATATTTCTATACACGCTGGCGAGCTCGGTCATCATGAAATTTGTATAAAAAAATTGCAATTGTTGGCGCGCGAGTTACTTGAAAAATTAGTGTTTTTCATGTAGTTTAGCGGCAGGAGGGTGGGCGGGAGGGTTCCCTCACCCTCCCTCCTCCCCCTTCCAAGGGTAGGAGGGAGGGGGAGGGAAGGGAAAAGAGGGCTAGAGATGGAGAGGAATGGAGGGGGGGATTCGTGGGAGGGAGGTCGAGGGAGGGGGAAGGCGGGAAAATTGAAAAGTGAAATGCGGAGGGGACGCGGGAGGAGGGGTTCGCGGGCGGGTGGAAACGAAAAAGGGAGGGGGAAAGGCTAGGAAGATGATGCCATTACTAGAAGATGCTTTCAAAGTAACTCCGTTTTTCTAACAGCATATGGACAAACATTGAAAATGGGCATCTTTTGATTATTCGGTATCTTCAAATTACTAACGTGTTGTTAAAATTTTAAATGAAAGCTTAAAAATAAACACAATAAAAGATTAAGGCTATAGTTTTTTTTTTTGTTAGCTAGTTTTAGTATCAAGTGTGATGTAACAACATTTAAAAAAAATTAATTTAGCCAATAAAAATGAATTTACTTCTCCCGCCTTTGGAGATAGGTACATTCGTTAGGTATGTCCGGTTGTATCGTAAAATCGTAACAATCGTTTCAGGTAATTTTTATCGTAGGGTGGTGTAATAGGTTTCTACAATAACAGACATCCCCACTATTGTACTCTCGGACACGCAACTTTATATCACGCCGCAAAAATCGATTTTTATTCTGATATTCAAGGTGATGCAGATGACTACAACATGGTTCCCGTACTCGTAAGTTATTAGGCCACAAAGGTCGATGGATTAGTTATTATTTAGGCAAGAGACTTTAACGACGCTTAGTCAGATTGGTGACAACACGCTGTTAAAATTTTGTATTGATAGGTTGATGAACGGGAGGGGTGATCAGCACGCTTTTAATTAATTTCATTAGGTACTAGATAGTTCGGTAGATACTATTACGTGATTTTGGAATTGTTTATGTTGAATGGTCGGTTTACATTGTGGGTACGAAGTAGATAATTGTATGAAATTGTATACCAATCTATTCATAATATTATTTTTTTTTTATTTATTAACAATTTTTTTTTTATTATTATTATTATTATTTTTAAAATTTTTATTATTATATATTATTATTTATTTTTATTTATTAACGCCTTGGTGGGCTTTTCATGAAAATTTTACAATTGATTACAGTACTTTTTTAAGTATAATGTAATAAATATAGTTGTAGTACTCATTGGAAAACAACATGTATGTGTATTCAAAACGATAAGAATTTAATTGTTGAAAAAGGTTATATTATTATCTTTACTCGTAACATAAGACGAAAGGATTATGCATACTACATTAATAATGTTCGCTTAAATGCAGTCACCACTGTAAGAGATCTAGGAATCACTCTTGATTCAAAGTTTACGTTTAATGTACACATCAGTGATATCACGAGTAAATCTTTGAAAATGATGGGATCCATACCTAGAATATCTAAACCATTAAAAAATCCCCAATCCACTATAACCTTATACAACTCGTTGGTCAGAAGCAAATTGGAATATGGGAGTGTTATCTGGATTCCACACTATTTAAAATATTCAAAAATCATCGAATCTGTACAAAAAAAAAATCCTAAGACTGTTATCATTTAAACTTGGATTAAATGGGTCACTCCTATCTTACGAGGAACGACTCCAACAATTTCATTTTACAACCCTGGAAAAAAGAAAACAATTTGCTGACTTAATATGTTTGTACAAAATTATTCATGTTAAGCTGCAAACCACTCATTTTCGGAGCAATACTCATATTAAAGTTCCTAATAGACGTAATTTAAGGAGTCACAAATTTTTCCATCTTGAATTATTAACAATATTGCATACTTCAATCCACTGACTCGAATGTTTCGTCTATATAATACCATTGAATGTGACCATAATATAGACATCTACGCAAACAATCTCACATATTTAAAAAACAAATTATCAAACTCCTACCATGTCACTTCGTGGAGAACAGTTATGTAGCTGCTTTATTGTCATACACTTTCATTTCTTTCTTTTTATCTTTCTCTGCAGGTTATGTATTATATTTGACACTACTATGTTTAATATTTCATTTTGATTATCATTAATTCTATTATCACTCAAGCATTTCGGTCTAGTAACAACTAAACATTTATTACTGGTGCTGTGAACATTTCTAATTGGAGTGTTAATATCTATGTACATCCCAACGGCAATTCTATTATTGTAATAATTGTTAACACTCTGTAACTGTTTCAAACAATAAATAAATAAGTTTGTGTTATAATAAAATTTTGTGCAAAATATTAATACGATGATTAAAATTATAAAAATAAAATAATCCTCAAATAGTGAGTAAAAGAAAGTATAACAAAAAGGTAAGTCGGCACGTATACGTTTACAATATTAATTTTGTGTGTTACAAACCCATAAAACAGAATAAATAAGAATGTAATTTACTCGAAAGGTATAGAATATTATGGTAGAGATTAGAAAAATAATAAAAGTTGTACCAGTAAAAAAACTAACAGAATTTAGAAAAAAAAATAATTATAAGATCTGACATAAAAAGTGCAATGTATAAAAACTAGTTTGTAGATATGTGCAGACAATCATTTGTGTGTATTATAATAATTAAAACAGGATATGTTGTATTCTTAAGATGGTGACCTGACAACTTAGAATGAAATCAACTCAGAACCTCTTCAGAAAAGTCAAGTGATTATATAAAAATTGGTTAAATGGGCTGCGTTAGGTCAGGGTTAAGGGCTATTTTAAAATGAGTTTTTTCATAGCTTTTAATGATTTTTCAAAGAGGTGGTCAGTTGACGTAATTCTGGAATAGGTGTGGGATGGATGAAAATTTAGATCCGTAATAGGAATCTTCTCTGACCCGAAAATGCCTATAAAACTCAGAGGAAATAAGATATAGCAGGCTATTGTTAGACCCGCGATAATGCATGGTTCCGAATGCTGGACCATGTAAATCTCCTACTCCAGGCAACTCGAAACAGCAGAAATGTGAATGTTTAGGTCGGCAGGAGTATCACTAAAAATATTATTAAAAGTTCACGCGTTCGTGGTAGCCTGGGTGTCACGGATATAAAAAGTAAGCTGGAGGAACGACAGTTGAGATGGTTTGGCCACACAAGACGGAGACCACCAGACCACACAGTGAAGCGGGCAATAACTTTGGAGCTTCATCGACAGTATCTAGAGGAAGACCAAAGAACTTTTGGACGACTCAATGCTCCAAAATATTGCAGAGAAACGGTCTGGATGAAAGGGATACCCAGAACCTAAGAAGATATAGCCTGAGAACGAGAAGAGCCGACCTCAACACTCCCAACAGCCTACCTAGGCAATGAGTTGGGACAGTGCAAGGAAGAAGAAAAGAGAGAATTTTCCAAAAATAATAAAAGTTAAATATTAGCAGATAGAATCGAAATTAGTTGCATTTTGCAACTTGCAAAATTGTCAACACTCAATCATCATCATCAGTATATCATCATCAGTATATTAAGGGTCTACTATTCGTGAACACTGCGCTGAAAAAGAAGAAGATGGAGAGATATGTAATTACGAGTGTTGGACAGAGCGCGCTAATATGGTTAGTCGTAGAATAGCAGCGAAAATTGCGAAAAAGCTTAATAAAACATGACTCGTTTAAAATAGAGCAAAAATCTCGTGGAACGTATCTTAAGTATCGTTCAAAGAAACATTGTGAATTTTTTCACAAATATAAATTGTAAAATAAAAGAAATAGACTTGTTTAAAATAATTTTCGGAGCATACTTTGCGATTTTTTTCTATCGAGGGAATTTCATATAATTTGCGTTTCGGCGTGGAACGTATCTAGATATTATCTTAAAAAATAACAGATATTTTTTTAAGAGCTTAAAAACTTCAAATGTTTAAGGGAGATATGTAAGAAATCGGTCGAAATACGAATAGTATAGTAGACCCTTAATACGTGAAGCAAAAACTTTGTACCCCTTTTAACGAAAATTGCGCGGACGGAGGAGTATGAAATTTCGCACACTTATAGTTTATATAGAGAAGGAGTGCAGAATGCTAATATTTTTGTAAAATTATTCATAAAAAATACATTAAATCAATAAAAAACATTACACATTAAATTAATTATGGTCGAATTTCGACCATTGGGCGACCACTAGAATAAATTAATACAAATGAAAAACGAACGTTTTGTATTGCAACTTTTATAAAATGATAGAAGTAGTATGAGTAAACTACTCAGTTTATTGAACGTTCTTTAGATAAGTGGTATTACCACTTTATGTGGATATCTGTTTAGCGTAAGAGAGAAGGTAGAAAAAGTAAAAACTACATAGACCTATTCAGGACGTCGCCGTAGGTAACAACATGGGCTAACAGATAGAAGATAATGCTTTTAGCAATTTTAAGCACGCAAAGCCAAATATACAATAGTTCTTTTAGTTCACGATCACAGTTTCACGAAGTGAAAAGATGTGGAAATATCCAACATTTGGCTAAATATACAAATATTTTATTTAAATGCGGTTACAAGCGTAAGATGTTACTTGTGCAATGGTCGAAGACTTAGCTAGCCGAGAAATTGAATCAACAACGCCGGGGTGGGAACCCGACGCATTTGCAAACTAGTAATTGACTATCCGGTCAACTACTCCCTCTTTCTGTTCGCAAGCAAATGTTTAAAATAAAAGAGTAATAGGTATAAATCCCGAAATGAATATAAAAATATTTTTTGGAACATTATAATTTTGGCTATATTAATTAATTTAACCCCTCCAGGCCTCGACCATATTTTGTCTGAAGGTCAAAATATGTCTGTTTTGCAATAAAATCCCAATAATTTAAATATTTCTGAACATATCCGAAAACTAAAAAGTGTTTTTGAAAGGTGATAAAAGCTTTCAAATTGTATAAATCGAAATAAACGTATAATTTTTAAAGTATAAAAATTTGGCATGCAAACATAAAAAAGTTTAAAAAATGACTCACCTTACGTATTTTCTATCTAAAATTACTGATAAAAAAAAATTAAAAAACATGCATATTTTATTGAATAAACGCATGATAAATTATTGAATAAATCTTATCTTACCAATATCATAAGCGCGAAAGTTTGAATGGATTTATGTGTGTTTGTTACTCTTTCACGCAAAAACTACTGAATGGATTTTAATGAAACTTTACAATAATATAGCTCATACATCAGAATAACATATAGTTATAACTTATAGTTATTCTGATGTATGAGCATATGTATTGGTAAGCTCTGGCTTTATGATAAATTTGTATGAATGAAAATGTGTGTATTTCATATATTTTAACGGCAGGGAAGAAAGGCAGGGGGAAGGGAAACGGGGGAGGTGGGGTTCGCGGAGGGGGAAGAGACGCGGGAGGGGGAAGGCGGGGAAGGTGGAAGGGGACGGGGACGCACGGGAAAGGACATGCAGGGAGAATTAAATTATTTCTTTGAGTGGCATTGCAACACATGCCGGGGACTAGCTAGTGTATGATAAACATTACGTCACGTTACTTTTCTGTCGTTCCATGTAAAAAAAACAATTAATGAAAAATTTATAAGGTCTCATCTTATTGTTTAAAAAATTGCCATCCGAATTTTGATTCCATAAAGGTGTACATTTTACTTATTTTGTGCTTAACTTTAATGTATGAATATAAAGCGTGGTATTTTCTATTTTTAACACTTTTTATATCATTTTTCTCACTATCTTTGTAAGGGAGACAACGATTTCTAAGAGACCTATATGAGTTGTTCCGAAAAGCGAACAAATTAACCGGAGAGATTAATGAAAAAAAAGAAATTAAAATGTTATTTATTATTACTAGCAATTTGAAAAAAAAATACTGTCATCTCCAAGACTATTATGTGGTCATCGAGAAAGAACTTTTATTATACAAACGTACAATCATATCGATATTTAACTACATAGGTAAAAATATTTTAAATAAAAACGTCAGCCACAACGTAAAATCATTTTATTCCACGTAGATTATTTATCATGACAAATATTGTATATTTTCGACGAGGCAGCAGTCATCAGAAAAATAACCGAAAAACTAAATTCTATCAAAACCATTATATTTTTTCTACATAATGTAGAGAGGAAAAATATACATATTGATGGTGGGTAGATAGCACCCCCCTGTCCACTAGTATTGGTAAAGCTCATTTTAGGGTAGTGGCGTCAATTGGAAGTGCGAGGGGGTTCCAAATCGCACCGGGCATAACCCCAAAACGGCTGCTGTAGGACTCGTAACTTTTATACCCGGAAGTATGAACACGAAGACAGGGTGATAGACAACAAAGAAAAAACAAGTGGAAGGCTGGAAGGATTTTTTTTTTAATTAACTCCGCACACAGGAGGCCCTGAGGAAAATAACTCCCTCAGGGCCTATGTCATCTGGGATGATGTGTGGAAAGTCTTTTTGAGGAGAGGAAGGAATGAACATTGGTTTTGAAGAGACCAATGTTGTAGGAGGGAGGAAACACAGAATCCGGCAAATCGTTCCATAGCCGTTCCATAGTTGAACTCAAGAACGAGTCGAAAAAACGACCCGTTCTCATGTGACAAATGTCAACCGTGTACATATGTTGGGCGCGCGTTTGGCGTGCCTCCCGACTATGCACCGGTGCCGAAGGGATCAATGACGCTAGATCCTCAGAGCATCTTCCATTGAAAAACCGGTAGAACATGGATAGCATTCCCACCCGACGCCTATGCTCTAAAGATTGCAATCCGTTCGTTAAGGTGGGAGAATCTATCAAACGGACCGCCCGTTTCTGCACAGAGTCGAGGCGGAGACCAGAGGTGGCTGCCAAATTCAACCGTGGGGCGCACTTGCGATTTGTACAGGGTTATTAGTTGTGTACTATTAAAGCATCTGCGGGCTCTGTGCAGTACGCCCAGTTTTTGGGAGGCTGACTTCACTCTGGCTTCGATGGAGCTCCCATACCTGAGCTGAGATGAGACCAGTTTTCTTTCCATGAAAAAGGTTGCCGTCAGTGGTCACGAGGAATGTGAATCTTCATTGAAAGAGGGGATTTTCAGACTGTTGAGGTGCTTAAAATCGTCCAAACGAATTATATCAAAACGTGCATAAAGTGAAAGGTAACTGATAAATATCCTCAAAATATGCTGGAGAATTATGTCCGAGTTACCGTGAAACCAAACCAAACTAAATCATGTTAGGCTTGCAGAACTAACTTGCCGATGGTCATGCCAGTCGGGAGAGCTGTCTTGTTGTTAAATAGAATCACTTCGAATATCGATATGTTTAACACCAATGAAGCACAATTTAGATGGCAGGCTTTGTTGCTGTTAGTCTGATTGTGCTTCATTGATGTTTAAATTGCTTAAATTTTATTTTTTTATATGAAATACCGCACAAGAGTCCCAACTGCTCCCGTCTGGAGCCAGTGAGACTGGCAAATTGGCATCCCCAATTGGGGTATGTTGTGAGGCTGAAGGTAGTGGGGAGGGGAAGGAGATAGGGGAGAGGAAGGTGGGGAAGTACCTGGCTATTCAGATCTGGTCACTAAACACGGCTAAAACCATTTCAAGCAACGTTTCAATTCTGAATGGTGGTCTTACACCAGGGCGATACTGACAGTATCTTCCACTCTGGAACGTGCCGCAAATATAGTATATATTATTTTTAAATGAATAAATTGTGAAATAACACAAATTAATCAAATAAAATTTATTTGCGCACGCCGGGTTCGAACCCGCGACCTTCGGATTGTGAGTCGAGAGTCTTGCCTCGGGACCACGGAGGTCGTCAGTCAGTCATCTAATATTAATATTTTCTCTCTTTAAAAACGATTTGAAATTAAAATTTTGTAATGTTTTTCAAATACATAAATTGAATTGAATTGAACAATCTGTGTTCAGCGCCTTGGCTTTTTGACGCCTTGGCTCCTCGGCGCCTTGGTTCCTTGGCGCCTTGGATTCTTGAAGGCGCCAGGAGCACACTGCTCCAATCGCGCCTGAACAGGGCAGGCTCCGAATAGAAAAGCGTATTCATCAGGAAAGTCAAGGGGGGTAGGAGACAACAATTTAAAAAAGAGAAACCTACCAAATAACCTTTTGCATTCAAACTATTTGTTTTTCCAAGAAAACAAGAAATGCCTTGTGGATGTGTTTCTTAGTCCAAATATTTTGCCAATCGGGCCTTAAATTTACAATACAAAACTGAGTTTCACGATTACGAAATTCAGGTGAGATGGAGAACTACGATGTCAGACGAGTGTAAGTGGGATAAAACGCGTGCTAAATGGGCTAAATGGATCGTTAATTTGTTTCCTTTCAAATTTGCATGTAGTTCTATTTTTTATTCTTTGATCTGAAAAATGTTTTTATTTTCCGTATATTCAATCCCAGTACATTCAGTTTTCAAAAAGCTGGCGTGCCACCTATTACAATTTTTTTAATTCAAATTTTCATTTTTCATGTATTACGAATATTAATTTTTGTTTATTATAAGAACAATCAAATATTATAAGAACAGTCAATCAAATTTTGTACCTAATACAGGTATCCATATAAAATATATATAATTCTTGATTCGATTCAGATTATTATGTAATTACTTCAAATTAATTCATTAAATTAAAGAGTTTTGAAAATTGAATTTCATCATTGTTTAAAAAATATCGTTCTCAAAATTTTTACAATTTCGCAAGAATTTTTGTGATGTTAAAAAAAATTTTCAGATGCCATGTAGTTGTAATAATTGAGAAACCTTCGAGGGGGCTTAAAGAAAGTATTTTGAAATATTCACACATTTTCTACGGTTGATATAATACATGGACATCTCACTAATCCCCAACCAAATTTTGATTTTTATTTATATGGATGTTTTAAAATTACTAATAGTAATAATATTCTAATTTAAAATAGATGTAAAAATATATAGTATTCATCTCCTAAGCACAAGTATCTGTTTTATTAGTAGAGTATAATATATGAAGTATTTATTGAGTTATGTAAAATTGTAATCACTAAAAATGTTTCAAACAATAAAATAAAAATTATTGGTAAGGGTGACCTCGTGAGTTAGGTGGGTACCGCACTGCGTGGCACTAAACGTAGTTACGCCACTGTGTAGCTGTGTGGGGCAGGTACTCGTATATTGTCATTAGCATTACACAATTTAGATTATCGATTTTTTCGTTAACAATAAGGACATCTTATCAGCTTTTGAACGTCTCGGTATGACTCATTCATTGTGTTTTATTCACCTGTATTTCTGTTGTTTATTTAATTGTGATTTAACTGAAACGATTTAATCAACCCTGAATAGTTAGGTACATTCTTAGGATATTATTATTGACTGACCGTACAGCGAAGTCCTGTTTTAACTTGATCGTTTTCCATTTCATCTGTCGGTAAATTTGTTTGTACGTTTCCGTTTGAAGATGGTGACCGTTATAATGGTTCAGTACACCCTTTTCCTTCCCAGAACTCTCCTCTCCTTCCTTTCCTTAAAAAAACCCTCCACACAGCATCCCCAAATATGACATAGGCCCTGAGGGAAATTATTTTCCTCAAGGCCTCCTGTGTGGAGCCCATGTAAAAAGTACAGATTCTTTTTTCGTATGTGAAATCGTCGTGTTTTTTGGACTATTTTAATATTTTTTTTCAATATTATTTATTTATTATGAATTAACGCCGATTAACGACTTTTACGTAGGAATTACGATAATTTGAAATGGATACCGAATATACACAGTTAAGAAAAAAATATTCATGTGCCAAAAAATTAAGAAGTAGGTACACATTGAAGTGACGGCATAAAGTAGAAATAGTAAGCTATTATAAATACAAATATGAGGAAAAAGAAAACCTCATATACATGTCTACCTACAAGATATTTTGAACTAAAAAAATAACTACGTAAAGTAGGTAAAAAAATACATTTAGAAATTCAAATCCAAAACAATAATAAATTTAAAAAGAAGTAAACATTGATGAAGAATATAAACATTCAAAGTAGGCATATTTGATTATAATCCAACTGAGAGGCGCTGACAAATAGCTTTAATTAAATAATGTTTGTGTGTTGATAATCTTTCAATATTTATCACATCATCAACAACATATTTATTACCAAGCATATGCAGGAGATTTATTATTGAATATAATTCAGCATTAGATCCTATATTATTACAATGATAAGGTAATTTGTGACGAACTGATCTACTCGGTACTTGAAAACATATCAACGAAAGAAGTTCTGGGGAGTTCAACAAATTATTAACAATTTTAAATAAATAAAATAAGTCAGAACAAATTCTTCTTTCTTTTAATGTATCGAGTCCCAGTAGCTGTAACAGAGAGAAGTAATTAATGTTTTCAATGAATATTCCCAATTTAAAATTAAAGTGACGTAAGCATTTATGTTGGACACGCTCAAGGGAATTTTCATGTACGCTGTAATACGGATTCCAAATGGTGGAGTTAAATTCTAATTGGCTTCCAACAAGAGAAGTGTAGAGTAATTTGACAGTTTTTAAATTTTTAAAATCATTCGAAATCCGTAAGATAAACCCCATCAATTATGGGATCTACCTACCTGAAGAAAGTTTGATAAAATACTTGTATTTGAGATAGTGAACTACTTCCTTTGAACAATTCGTATAATTCCTTATTTGAACTTTAAAAAAATGTTCCAAAATTTTATTTATTTATGTATTTATTTATTAATAAACGCCCTTTTTCGGGGCTTTTACATATATAGCATAGTTAGAAAAATACATTTTATTGTACATAACTGAACTGCCTCAATAACAATATTTTATATTTATTCAAAGATAAATTGAAGATGTCCACTGACTTGGTATAATTGTTTCCCTCCATTAGTATTCTGGGCAAAGAGGAATACATATGGTAGTTAGTCCCAGAATTTCTGCACTGAAATAAATCCTGACTTCTAGTATTACGAAGTGGAATTCGGAAGCTTATCAATTCAAGTAATACCGGACTATCAACTAAATCATTCTTATGTGGTTCATAATTTAAGTAGATGGGTATTAATGCAACGATTTGAGGATCACCAAATGCGATGGAGCCGAACGCCTCAACCTAAATCAATTAATAATATTTTTATGTTCAGAACCATCTTTTTTTATTGTATTCATAAATGAATTCGCATTTATGTATTTTTTAAAAATGTCCATCTTAAAAACAATATTTCGGGGCTTTTCATTCTATTAGTACTATTCCCGCCTTACTCATAATCGCAGAATAAGATAATACCACGGTGATACGAACGGGTTGGGTGAAATTTGTACGACAATTCCCCCTAACCCGTTCGTATTACCGAGGTATTATTATCTTATTCCGCAATTTTGAGAGTAAGGCGGTTATGTTAAAGTTAATAATAATATCAACAAAGTAACTACCCATTCTTTACCTTCGTAGTACCTTAAGCACTTCTGTTTAACTCTTATTATAATTGAACTGCTTTGTACAACCTTACATGAGAATGAAACTACATTACATACCTGTATTTTATCTGCTTATATCTTTAATGTTCAGTTGATTATGTTATATTATGCTATTATTATACTCCTGAACAACTTATAATAATAATAATATTTGGATGATTTATATAGCGCCGTTTTTGTGAAAAATCACCTCAAGGGCTTATGTAGGTATCTATAATAACGTATATGTACATGTAAAAGCCTTCAAGGCGTGAATAAATAAATAAATAAATAAACAAAATAAATAAATACAAAGTGTACATTTTATTTTATTTTTTTCTTTTTTCTCAAAAGTTAGACAAACATCCCCGGGTTACGAATAACAATATTTCAAAATCTCCAACTACCACCAGTTAGCGGAAAATGTTGCTTTTGTCGTGACGGAGGACTTAGCCAGCCGAGGAATCGAACACGCGACGCCCGGGTGGGACCCAAACGCGATGCCAACTCAGCCACTAACCTGTCACAATTTTACAATTGAAAAGCTGTAAAATCTATTAGAACACAGTTTATGGGGCTTGCTTCTAAAAGTACAAATCATGCTAGTTCTTGACCCAAATAAATTATTAATTTTTCATATTAAAAAAAAAAAACTTTTACATCTCATTTTCATAGTCTTATTTTGTATTTCATCCAATTTCATAAATTCGACATTGGAAAATAATTATGTATTACAAACGCTTTATTGATTTCATAAACGTTTTAACCTTTTTCAATAAATTAATTTTGACTGGAAATTCCTGAATATTTGTTTTGAATTTTATTGTGAACGTTTATGTCAAGGCTCTGGGCGATTGAATATTTAACGTAGAATTGTCAATTAGAACTGGCCTTAGATGATCATTTGGTATGGAGACACTAAGAGAGGTTTATAATTAATACCTAGTAATCGATTCGCGAATCAAAATACTTAGTAGGTTTATTAAATATCGTAGATTTTATACGCTGTGGCGTCGATTTTCGTAAAAACATAAATCTTAATCTTTACTATTTATGTACTACGAGGGCTGTCGGTAAAATAAGGTCTCCAAGGTGCTGAGGTCGCGAGGAAAAATTTTACGCGAGATCCGGCATCACTGGCTCGTAGCCTGGTTCTCTTACGCCAAATCCCCACTACGCTGCACTCTCTGCTACACTTAGTCTCGGCGTGACAGCCGTTCGCGATGGAGCTTCCACTCGCCTTCCACTCAGACAGCCCTCGTTTCTATTCATAAACACAAACTACAATACATCTTGGTCCAATGCATGTCATCGTAATGTATTTAATAGCAATAAACCATTTCAATGTAGAAACAAGCAAAATGAACGTTTAGTATGCGCCAATCTTTGATGCCGACCTAACGTTGATACTTACAGAAATCGTCGCAATATGTGGGTTTAAGGTCCGAAAAGCGACATGCCTCCACGGCCCCGCCTTTTAAAAAAATATATGAATTCCGCACGAGAGTCCTAACTGCTCCTGTCTAGAGCCAGTGAGACTATGGCATCTTGTGAGGCTGAAGGTAGTGGGAGGGGAAGGAGATGGGGAAGAGGAAAGTGGGGAAGTATCTGGCTATTCAGTTCTGGTCACCAAACACGGCTAAAGCCATTTCAAGCAACGTTTCAATTCTGAATGGTGGTTTTACACCAGGGCGATACTGAGAGTATCTTCCATTCTGGAACGTGCGCAAATATACTATATGTTATTTTAAATGAATTAATTGTGAAAGAACACAAATTAATAAAATTAAATTTATTTGCCCACGCCGGAATTCGATCCTGCGACCTTCGGATTGCGAGTCAAGAGCCTTACCCCTCGACCACGCCGGCCGTCAAACACGCCTTTCTCTGTCGCACGTATGTTTTACACATCTTTCTCTTTCGCTGCCTTTCTTTGTCGCACGTATATTTTACACATCTTTCTCGTTCGATTAGGTCATTGTAAAGTCAGTAAAGTGACTACCCGCGCCAGAATGGATCGCATCAAGTTTATGTTGGCATTTTAATTTGGCACGTACTATACAAAAAGTGAAATATTGATATTTTAATGTTTTGATGAAATTGGAAAGCATGACGACAGTTACAAAAATAATAGATATTTTAGTGTCATTGATGTACAAATAAAAGTGATATCGATATCGTGTAATGGAATAGGGGAAATAACTTTTGGGCATAACAATAGACCAAAGTTTAAAATGGTCCCCACATATAAATATTCTGAACAACAGAGTAAGGAAACTTACATACATATTTAGATGTTTAAGAGATATTTTAAAAGAAAAATTACTTAGAACCACATACTTCGCTTTCTGTCAATCAATTATACAATACGGCATTACAGGATGGGGCGGTACATATAAAAATCAAACACAAACAATTTACGTATCACAAAAACTAATAATAAAAACAATTTTAAAAAAACCCTCTTCATATTCGTCAGAACTTTTATTCAGAAAATTAAATGCATTATACTTCTACCATGCAACATTACAAATTTATAAAAATGATATTCAAAATAAAATAGCACCCTTTAAAAATAACAGAAATCTTAGACAAACGTCAATACTCCCAACTCTAAAATGTAAAAAAACAATAGGACAGCAAAATCATAAATATCTCGGTGTCAATTTTTTTGATTCCTTACCAGAAAAAATTAAGAAACATGAACACTAACATAAAAGAATTTAAAACACACCTTAAAAATTATAGTGAAAATATGAAATGAGTTATACCAAATAAAACTATTATGATAACACCCCCCCCCCCATACACACAAGCCCTGCTTATTTATGGG
Source organism: Glyphotaelius pellucidus (assembly GCA_936435175.1). Classification (NCBI taxonomy): domain Eukaryota; kingdom Metazoa; phylum Arthropoda; class Insecta; order Trichoptera; family Limnephilidae; genus Glyphotaelius; species Glyphotaelius pellucidus. The sequence goes on along the minus strand of OW386544.1, from coordinate 12,860,026 downwards.
GGTACATCAAATATATATATATATTATTTAACTAATTATTGGATAGAATCTATTTGAAATACATGAAAAAAAAAACAAAAAAAAAAAAAAAAAAAAATTTCCTTCTTAAATCATCAAATGTAGTGAGAAATTACCGCATAAAGAAATTTTGCGTAATATGTCAGCGGCAGTATTGAATAATAATTTATTTATGAGAATACGTAGATCCTATACGATTCACTCTATAATATAGGTAGTGAACCGATTTACTGCAGAAATCTGAAAGTTGCAAACCAAAAGCAAGTCAATTGTAGTGTATTCGATTTTGTAGTTTTAGTTCTAAACAGCCACGCATCGCGTAAGGTCGTGCTACCTCTAAGTAAACACACGTGCCAAAAAACATTCGTGGATGGTGAGAAAATGTTTTCACTACTCGGCAAATATTAGTAAAAGCCATGAATAACATTTTATTTGTAAATACTTGCAAATTACTTATTATTGTCGATTATTGTAAATAAAACAATCGTTTTCCGATCGAAGTTTTTGAACGTCGTTAGTGAATGCAAAGCCTACTAGTTAGTACAAGGACTGGGCGCGCAACACCCAATTACGAAGTTGGCGCTATTGCTAAGTAAACTTGAGCCTGGCAAGAATCAATTATTATAATTTATGAATACTTGCCTGAAAAGCTGACAGTTCAGATATTGAATTACATAGATAATAGAAACAAAGGAAATACATCATGGATGAGTGCCGACCGTCGCCGAACTACGACCAAACAGCACGAAGTATCAAGGCGGTGGAGTCAATGAATTTTATGCATTTGATATATAGATAGAAACAAGATGCGTAGATGCAAAATGGTTGAAAGATTTTGGAGAAATTTTCGAGCGCATGAATTACTAACTCGTGTCTACTATATGACCAACAATATATGACCAACAAATATATGTGCACACTTATACATTTTAAAAACGTTTTAATATTTTTTTGTTACATTCATAATAAGCTTTTTTATAAACCACTAGCGAGGTTCCGGCGTGCGTTGCCACTGCGTGTCTTTTCCCATTCATCTCGTTCCCCTTCCGCCTCTCCTTCCCTCCCCCTCGCGCGTTCCCCCTCCACTTTCCCTCTCCCGCGAACACCCTACCGCGATCCCCTCCCCTCTCCCGCGTTCAATATATTCAGTCCCGGTACATTCAGATTTTCAAATAGCTCGCGTGCCACCTATTGCAATTTTTTTTTCAAATTTTCGGTTACAAACATTCAATTTTTTTTTATTATAAAAACAGTCAATCAAATTTGGTAACTAAAATACATAGGTACCTATTTAAAATAAATATAATTTTTGATTAGATTCAAATTATTCGATTTTGGTTAGTACCGTAGATGAGTAGGTAAAATATATTCATTATTTTAACGCACGGCTTCCCGAATTTCTACCGATTTTTTGCATATCTCCCTTTGAAGTTTTTAAGGTCTTAAAAATATATATATGCTATTTTTGAAGATAATATCTATACAACCCCCACACCGAAACAAAATTTTATGAAATTCCATCGATGGAAAAAAATCGCAAAGTATGCTCCGAAAATTTTTATTTTCAAGCCTGTCTCTATTATTTAACAAGTTATATGTATGAAAAAATTCACAGTGTTTTTTTGAACGTTGTTTTAGACAACCCTCACGAGATTTTTGTTCTATTCTAAACGAGTCGTGTTTTATTAAACATTTTCACCATTTTAGCTTCAATTTTATAGTTCGAAATATTAGCGCGCTCTCTCCAACATTCGTAATTACATATCTCTCCATCTTCTTCTTTTCGAGCTCGGGTACGGGGCCTTAAGAGTTTCGAAAAACGAATTTGGATTTAACAATCGATGGTTTTCAAAACGTCATTCTCAAATTGTGACATTTTTGGCAGTTATGTAAGAGTTTTTATAATGATTAAAAAAACTGTTGTAGGTATTGTCATGTGGTTGTAATAATCCAGAAACCTTCGCGAGGATGGAAAGAACGTATTTTGAAAGTTTTAAACATTTCCTATGCTATATAGATATAGCAATACACAGACAACTCATTTTGATTTATATTTATATAGATCGGTGATTCCCAAAGTGGTCTAGGTGAGTGCGGGAGACCTGACAGGGATCTACGTAGGCGCGATAAAAAAATGGGGGTCCACAAGTTGTAAGTGGGGGTCAACGAACTGGTTTCGATTGAGACCCATCCCGTGCCCCGTATCCATATTCCATCCCACCCCCCGTCTCATATTCCATTACGCCCCCTCCATAATAGAGCGACTGGGGTACAGCACACGTTATTGTACCGGTTATGCATAAGATCTTAATAGGGGGTGGGGCGTAATGGGATATGGGTGTACTGTACTGGGATGGGAACATACCCCCCTTAAATATAATCTCGACGAATACTGGTCCATTTTGCCCCCGTTTGAAAAAGTCGTCACACCTCGCCATTCAATATTCAATACAACGCCTGTCGAGTTTTGGGAATATGGTAGAGATGTACCAGCAAGGGGTCTACCGTGACCAATAACATTTTGAAAGTGGTCTACGAGAAAAAAAAGTTTGGGAACCTCTGATATAGATGAATAAAAAGAACGAACAGTAACATTATGTAGAAAAAAAAAATAAACGAACAAAAATAAATAAAAAACACATGACATAAAAAGATTCCATACAGGCATTGCCAGTTCGTTGATATATTTGTGATTTTTTTATAAAGCAGTTAAAATTTACACATGATCATATTGATTTTATTTAAATATACATTTATACATTTGAAAAAAAAAAAAAAAGTATTACAGAATTTCTGTATTGCTGAAGCGATTTTCGTTTTTTGGAAATAGAACATTTCGAGAAAATAATCATTTTTGGCAATGTATATCAATATATCAATGTTTATGGCCCATCTCCCCTATGGTGAACTCTAATAATGTCAGACTTCATCAGTAGTTCTGCTTATCAGATATTTACGGGATCATATTTAGCTTTGTTACTAACCGGCATGCAGGGACATTGGAGTGTCTAGATTTGTTTAAAAATAAATGTAGCTTCATTTTTACAAAAAAAAAATTAGAGTCCTGACGTGTGCGGCTAAGGAGGTTAAACAATCAGTTTCCTCACACAGCCTTTGGGAAAGTGGTGGGTCCCCTCTTACTACTAATGTTACCAACCGGCATCGCTTTTCAACACATTTTAAAAATTTATTTAGCAACTAGCTGAAGTCTCCGGTGTTGCCTGGGATTTACGGAGAGATTTTCGAAATTAGAAGTAGACAGTAATTTTCCTCTTATTTTGAGTGGAAAGTGTGCAAAATTTCATCAAATGTCAAAATTCTGCTTTAAGGCGTTGGAAAAGTGGTGGGGGTGGTTTTTCTAAAACTCATGTAGGCAATGCCCCCTTTCTCCTGTATGAGAAAATTTCACTAATCTCAGAGTAAACTATAGATTTTGTTGAACAAACCCACACCGGGATTCAGACAAATATAGCTCACAAAGGAAAAGCAAATTCTAACAGAAAACAGTCGCGTTGAGCTAGAAATTGTGCTGTGAAAATTTCATGATTGCAGAGTTCATCGTTTGAGAGTTTTTACTTCTTCGAGTTTTCGGCGTTGTAAATATATTTTATGAGTAGGTACTAAGGATACAATTCACAACAAAATTCGTCAATTTTGGGTTATGAAAAATGCCTGCGGCTGGAAGCTTTGCTGTATTCTCTCAAAAAAAAATTCACTCTATCTCTCTCTGTAGGTACTTACATGCATCGTTACAAGATGGAAAAATTACAACTAACGACGTAGCTGTCAGTCGTATACCTACAGGTATTTACCCATTTACCTAATGATGTATTGTGTCAGCGCATTTTTCTCTAGGGAAAAAAAGGGGAGCCGAATCACCGAATCACCCAACCGGGAAGCGATGAAGATTGTCCTGATAACTTATTTTATTAGTCACCGTCACAGGTGAATCAGAAAATAAAAATAATGCAATATGCCGCGTGCGTGTATCCATTAATAGATATTAAATATTATTATTTAGGTTAGATGGGAATAGTCCGGTCGCGAATAGGTACAGTCGATTTAGTTGGGGTGATCACGGGAATTCGAGGGTTGAATTATTTAATCGTTTCAAATAAAGAAATTAACAACCTAGCCTTTATTGTTATTTTTTTTTAATTCTAAAAGGGGGACTGATTCGATGCAGGTATTTGAACCCCCTTAAAAAATTTAATAAAAATGATTTTTTAAAGTTGTGAGTAAGTACCTTCAACACGTGGAAAAATATTAACGTTTTTTTTAAGTTTGATTTGTTATAATATTTTTGATTTAATGATTTATAAAGGAAAATGATAAGAGAAGCAACCAAAAAAAAAAGTTTATCGAAGGTTGAGTAAAAAGGATGGCTAATAAAATATTTTATGAATTATTATCCATGACAAAATAATTATAATTTTAGGAAGGAGTGTTTAAATATTGAAAACAGGGGTTTAAAATGAATAACATCGGAAAATAAACAAAATATTCAAAACGAGTAAAAAGGCATAGTTTAACAATATTTAAACATTTTTATGATGTAAAAAATAATATAAAATGCCCCATTCAACGACGGTGAAAAAAATCATAGGTATAAACAATTTGATTTCACTTACATGTCTGTAATCAAATCCATGAATTTAAAAAGTCGCAACGTTTTCTGACGACGCTTGCTTGTGGCCTGCGAGCTGACAATTACTGACACCACCGACACTGACGACTAACGACTGGTAATGTCAATACCATTTCAATACACACGAAGGAGGAAATTTGAAATGTGGTAACCAAAATCGATTTTACAACCATTTGTAAACAACAAAAATAAACCAAAATATGCAGAGTGTTCACATTCATCAAGCGGGTAGGACTAACCGCTTCGTATTATTGGTAGATTGAACTGCATAATAAATATATTTTTTTAGTTTGTTTCGGTGTTGTTTTTGACTTTGTAATAAAAATATCTCTTTCGGTAAATGAGTACTTAATAAACCAGTACATATAATATTTTGGCGGTATTGGATGTTATTTGTTTTGAAAGTAGGTAAGCTATATGAATTATTATGATATAAAGTTTTGTGGGGGAAACTTATACAATGAGGTTTTGTCTTTTTGTAATGGTCGGTAGGTGTTGGTAAAATTTGGATATTGGTGGCCACGGCTATTACGAATAATTTTTAGAAAAAAACTTTAGATTTGCCTTAATCACTATAAAAGGAAACTTATTGCATCACGGCAGGCGGAAAATAATGCATTTTAATTTTCAATATCGTTAAATAAAATTTCACTTCGCCAATCGATCTACGACAGCCCGTCCACTGCCGGTTGCCGCCCGCCATTTTGTCATTGTTGGTATCCCTTAGTCTTGGTAGCTGCATAACATAACCAACTATATAACGGTTATTTAAAAATACCCACAACTACGCTAGCGGCAGCTCGGGTATTTGGTTATTTGGTTGTGGCGGTTGCGGGGGTTGTTGGTTGTTGGCGGTTGGTCAAAAACTACCTGATACCCAATACCCATTCCCACCACTGAAAAAACCAAAACCTACACAACCATGATAACCACTGATAACTAGAAAACTAGATAACTATCACAACCTCATACGTCATACATAACCAGTAGTTGGCAACTGGCAACTGGCACCCTAAGCCATCAGTTGTAGCTCCACGAGCCGGCGTGGCGTGCGGAGCTATATTCTTGTAATATTATACTGAATTTCTTTCGAAAAATCTTACGATTGCGGAATTTTTTAGAAGTAAAAAATAGTGTTTAATTATTTTAGTTTATTGCTTCGCTTAGAATATTATTAGTATATTTAGGTATTTTTACATAAGTGTAAAAGTTTAAAACATTTTGTTTATAATTTGTGAAAGTTTTGTTAAAAAATTGTGACATTATAAATATTGCAGGCAATATTTGGGCCGATTTTACAAACATAACGTGGATAAAAAAGCGCCGTGTAAATTGTGTAAACTTGTTCTGAATTATAAAAATTCAACGGGAAATTAAACTTCCCATCTAAAAACAACACATATTTCTGCATTTGCTGAATTAAATGCGTTTTCACCAACTGAAATCAAAAGTGCTACAGTGCCGAACGCCATTATTAAAGCGCCCAAAGCGTTTCACTTTATGATGCTCCATCTACTTCATCAGGACCACCAAAACCCAAAGGTAAATGGATGCATATAAACCAAAAAAGAAGAACGCACAGCAAAAGGGAATAATCGACATGGGTTTGCTCACCGATAGTTTCCAGCCTTTTTGCTTGGTGGAAGAAAGTGTGTTTATTGTCGGAATTTCCCATCCTAATTGCTAAAGTATTTTAACTCCTCGATTTCCAGTAATTTGATAATTACTCTGGCCGGAATATTGTTCATAATAATAACTTTTTGCCAAAATATTAACAATCTATTTACTTGTTGCGCTTGGGAAATAACGTACATAAATATAATATTGTTTTGTAAAAATATTTGTAGTTGATATATGCAGGTTTGTTTCACATTGAAAGAAAAAATAATGGTCCGTTATAATAATAGAGTGATGCCGTAAATAAAATACTTCTGAAAGTAATAACTATGTAATAATGGCAACAAGCTATCTACCTTCATTTACATGTATTTCTTTCGAGAAATTTTCAGTTCTTATTTATGTAATCTTTGTTGTGTATAGCAGTCGTGTGAAATTTCACTACATTCGATTTATCAGGCATTGCAATAAATTTACATTTTTACAAGCTTATAATATATTTTCCATTGGAGGTATTTATTTAAAATTTAATTTAACTTATTTTATTCCCTTCTAAAAAATTTCTGATTGCTTCCCTGCTTGTAACTGGTGATTATATTCGTTAAAAATCGACAGCGCCATACGGGTCACATGTTTTGTCTTTATTTTTCTTTGGTGACGTGGAACGGTAATATTAGATAGTTCGCACAGCGTTGTCCCTTTTCGTGGGTCAAAAACTCACCCGATACCCAATACCCACGGACAAAACCAAATACCTCACCACCGTACCATCAACTGTAACCGGCAATAACTGAGATAACCAAATAACCGTTTTATAACCAGTTATCTACATACTAATAACCAGTTGGTTATGTTATTGAATTTCTGGCCAGTTACCCAAGACTAGTATCCCTGACCTCACAACTAAATACGATTGTAGGCAACTTCGCGTGGTACAAAATGGGCGCGTAATTATGAAAAACAGAATTAATAATATAATGCAAACGAACCTCTAATCAGAATCACTTCAGTCTTGCTGAGGCACTGGAAATGTTGGATTTCATCGTCATTATAATTGGAGGTGTTGGTATTCGTCGTCATTATAATTGAAGAATAGAAATAATAATAATAAACAAAAAAAATATATATTTTACTAGGGCTTGTAGACTTCAGCAGCCATTTTGAAAAACGCGTGGAGTCGGTCTTTATTTTTGGGCAGTGATCTCTTCCACAGGAATTCGCAGAGATATCCCTCATAATGGGCCTTACTCCTCCCGAATCTGGGTACATTTCCCCTCACATCTCTCCAGCACAAACAATTACCTAATACACATGTTTTTTTTTTACTAACTTATATAGGGTTTGTGTAGCAGGCTTGTGTATGTTATCTTTACTTTAAAAAACAGCCTACGTTTTTGAATGGTTTGTTTGGCTACGCAGGGTTTGTGTAGCAGGCTTGTGTATGTTATCTTTACTTTAAAAAACAGCCTACGTTTTTGAATGGTTTGTTTGGCTACGCAGGGTTTGTGTAGCAGGCTTGTGTATGTTATCTTTACTTTAAAAAACAGCCTACGTTTTTAAATGGTTTATTTGGCTACGCAGGGTTTGTGTAGCGGGCTTGTGTATATTATCTTTATTTTAAAAAACATCCCAGGATTTGAATGGTTTGTCTCCATTCCAGTACCTACGCGCTTCCAGTACCTACGCGCCTTGTTATTTATCCCGCGAAGTCGACTACAATCGTTTGTGTGAAGTCAAGGATACCAACAACACAACACTCACAACAGTTGACAGAATGGCGAACGGCAGCGGACGGGCTGTCGTAGATCGATTGGCGAAGTGAAATTTTATTTAACGATATTGAAAATTAAAATGCATTATTTTCCACCTGCCGTGATGCAATAAGTTTCCTTTTATAGTGATTAAGGCAAATCTAAAGTTTTTTTCTAAAAATTATTCGTAATAGCCGTGGCCACCAATATCCAATAATTACCGAAATCAATATATTTGGATTCGACCAATTTATTTCGTTTTTAAATTGGTTTAGGGTCGGAAACATAAAAATAAAGCTTGATAAACTTGTCTTACTCATTTAAATAGTTAGATTAGGCTTTATTATTACGGAAAGTGAGTATTTATGACGGGGGAGACGAAAAAAATAAGCATTTTAATTTTAGTTTGGTTACGTTTATTACCTGAAACTACGTTTTTCTAAAAAAGAAGAAAAAATGTTTGACGTTTGCAGTTCCAGATATATTTTTGTGGCATGGCATTACCGAAGCGGCTAGCAACAGAACCAAACAGAACTGTCATATTGACAGTATTTCTGAATTTGCGTGGATTTCAGCGAACCAGCGCGTCTAGTAAATAAATCCATATGCGGTGCAAATCTATATAAAATACCTTCTGCGTACTCTCTTTCCAGATAAAGGTTGGATGAAAATAGTAGACTGGACTTTATTCTGTCAGCATTTAAATATAACATAAGTAAATTCCTACTTCAGAAACATTTTAATAAAATGGTTAGCCGCCAAAGAAAACCTATTATTAAGGAAAGTAAAGAGACAAAAGCTGCCGACCCACCGAAAACAGATGAGAAAGATGCGCCGCTGTAAGTATTATTTATTTCTACTTAAATAATACATTTTTAGACATTTAATTATTATTTTATAATTATTAATAATCATTTTTTAACCCTTTTTCTCATTAAATAAGTTTATTGTCAATTCAATAAATGGTAAACAACTGTTATTTATTTTAGCAAATTCGGACCATTACCAAGATTTCAGTATCAACGTATTCTCACGAGATCAGTTACAATTTTCGCCATACTAACAATAGTGTACTTCACCCAAAAGAAGGGCAAAGACTTTACCTTTGCCAAACAGAATGAGATTCTCAGATCCAGAGGACAGAATGTGGATTGCTCAGAGAGTTACATGAAAGAGATAGCCATCTTCCCGGATTGCGTTCCAGAGAAATGTGGCCGATTTGTTTCTGATGGCCTGGTGACTGCCGGAGAAGCCGACAGTCTCCTGAACATTGCCAGGGATGGAATGGCTCTCGGGGGATCTGATGGAGGAGCCTCCATTTTGGATTTGCATTCCGGAGCTCTCTCCAAAGGAACTGTTTTCATTAACGTATATGCCCTAGAAAACACCAAAGAAATATTCAACAAAGTGGATCTGACTACATACAAGGTAAAATATTATCTATAATTCACCATCCCTGACCACTGTTGGATTTGACCACTAATAATACTTACATTATCAAACTCCTCGGATTGAATTCTGTTCCTCGGAAGTCAAACTTTAGCTGTCTGCTTTTTTGTGAAATGAGTTATGAAATCCTTTTGGTTTTTTTCAGTATCTACAATAAAAGGTCAACATAAAAGATCTGGTGTCTGAACAAATAATATACAGACTATTTTATCATTTCCTCTCCCCTGAACAATGTGACAACCGACCTTTGACTTTTGAGATACAGAATTGTTATACATTACATGCAGCTCCTCGAATCTAGAAGCCTTGAGTTAGTTTGTTGTTATCATAGCAATTCATTCTGAAGTATAAATCCTTTTTCATTAATTAATGATACATTTTATAAGAACTAAAACTTAAAACGACATCGTATTCTGCGGTTCCATGCCAACTGAGAATTCAACTCAACACCTCCTTGAAAAGTCATTAAAAGCTATGAAAAAAATAATTTTAATTTAGCCAATAACCCTAACCTAACGTAACCTATTTAACCAATTTTTTGTACATATTTTTTATCACTCTAAATGGCTTATCTGAGATGGTTCTGAGTTGATTTCATTCCCAGTTGTCCGGTTACCGTATTCTGCAATGCTTATTGCAATGTGTATTTTACGTGCCATGAAAAGCTAAATTGATTTTTTTAATGATAATTTTATTTTGTTAAATCTAACAATACTTCTTGATACTGCCAATTCATAACCAGTGTTAAAGAATAAGATAAAATATAATAATTTCTAACTAATCCACTACCCCAAAAACTGGGCAAGAGTCCTAGTGAAAGCTGCGGATTATAGTGCATACATACAAAAGAGCTAAAAATTAAAACAGGTATTGGTAAAAACGAACACTGTCATCGATCTTTAGTAAAATTAATGATTTTCGGTGGCTAAGATGTCACGTTCAGGCTTGCGAGAAGACTCCATTTTGTAAACTTATTAAAAAAAAAACGTGGCCGAACAAAACGAACAGAAACACATTTGACAGTTCCTAGAATACACAGAGGACTAACCGAAATGTCCTAAGACAACAACGGAAAGCAAACTAGATGACGGTATAGTAACTTAGTGTAAGTGTAAGGTAACCCAACCCGTCGGTGTAGAAAGTTTGGCACTTGAGGTATGCAGCAGACTATTGAATTTTACACACAAATACCAAGGAGTTGTTGCTTGATTTCAACTATTTAGTAAAAATAACAGCAGATTATATTGGTTGTCTGATAATCAAGCGGTGGATCACTGTGAGAGGACTCATTAAGTATCTATTATATATTAAAATAACTTTGATGCAGGTGATAAAAACCAAGATTCAACACGCAATTGGCCATAACTTTGGAGTGGACTCGGACAAAATATATCTGACTCATCCCACCTTCTTCTCGAGGATTGATTCTAAAGAAGCTGTTACCACACATGATGAGTACTGGCATCCTCACGTCGACAAGGTAAGGCAGTTCACACATAACCTGTAGCGTCTTGAAGTTTGCATACCTTTTTCTGTCTGAAATTTCTAAGTCAATTATTTTCAACTCTCAGTATCAGAAATGAGATTTTTGAAACTCTGGCTCAGTTTTTCAGTATGTATCATACTTGGGAATGTTACGAGTCAGATTGGGTCGTCAGGATTAATACCAGATAGCAACACAACGAACTTAAAAGCCAACTGAAATTGGCCCTTAGTCGAAGCCGGAGTATATATTATATTGAGAAGTAATTTTATCCATTTATGTATATTTATGGACATTAACAGCTAACATACTTCAGGCGGCGAAAACAAGGAACCCGTCGGAGAAAGTGGAATTTGTTTAAACCGATATATCTTTCAAAATAATATGTATATTTGAAAGATTTTTTTTTATACAGTACTTCACCACACACCACACCGCAAATATCACAAAGTATTGTTCAAAATTATAGCCTACTTTGTAATAAATGGAACTCCATAAACAGAAGTTAAAGTCAGCGTTGGGTCATTTAGTGACATTTCATCATTACAAAAAAAAAAATAACAATTTGTGCATCTCTTTTTCCTTTTAATAGAATATTATATAGATATACCGTTTCCACACAAAAGACAAAATAAGAAGACGGGGAACACTTATATCTCTTTTTCGTTATTTGTTTTTGGGGTGTTATGCCGTGTTGCGCTACCTCCTTCTGTGTGTTACATCTGCCCTGATGATGGACACTAACGCTGTCCGAAACGTTGGCTAAAGAAGGAGGTAGCGCAACACGGCACAACACCCCAAAAACAAATAACGAAAATTGGTCATGAAAATCTAAAATCGTATCCTACTTATATCTAATACATATTTATATGTTTTATACATATGCATATAATTGGTACGCTTACAAAGAGATCAGTGTACAATATTCGTTTAAAAATATTTGACCGGCGTAAAAGGTGTGTTAATTTTGGCCATGAAAATCTAAAATCGTATCCTACTTATATCTCATATACATTTATATGTTTTATACATATGCATATAATTGGTACGCTTACAAAGAGATCGGTGTACAATATTCGTTTAAAAATATTTGACTGGCGTAAAAGGTGTGTTAAGATAAACATGCGAAATATCCAATAGGATGAAATAATTTTCCTTTCATAATATGTAACATGAAAACCTTCAATAAAATAAGGTCTAAATACCAGAATCATAAAAGATACAACGGTTTAAAGAAATACTCATCTTTTTTAGCACGCCGTAAAGCACTAGTAGTACCATCCCAATATACGATCTTTACTAGACAGCAATTATTTTTTTGGTACTAGAACATTTTTCTCAACTCAAAAATAAAATTTTCGGTGCTCAGGCCTTATTATATTACAGGTCTTCATAATATCCAGTTAATAATATTGCAAATCTTTGTAATCTTACTGACAATTTTCTATTTATTTCCAGGAAACCTACAAATCTTTCCACTACACCTCTCTGCTGTACTTGACCGACTACGGCAGGGATTTCCAGGGAGGGAGGTTCGTGTTCATGGACAAAGAGAATGTGACCAGAGCTGTGGAACCGAGGAAGGCGCGAGTGACCATGTTCACCAGCGGTTCGGAGAATGTCCATTACGTGGAGAAAGTCACCTCCGGCACGCGATACGCTCTCACCGTCTCATTTACCTGCGATCCCGCTTCTGCCATATCAGATCCCGCAGTCAAAACAGACTGATATTTCTGTGTCTCTCCATTCCTTCCAAACATTAGTCGTTGCTTATTGTGATGTGGTTTTTAGTGTGAATCGGTTAGTGATGCGGAGTACATTCCATAATGCATTTATTCTTGGAGGCTTTAACCTCCTTGTATTTATTATTATACATTCTTTTCAATATTTGAATTACAGTGTGTTTGCTACCATTTTAATATCTGAAGTAAAGCAGAGCCACCTCGGAAACTGAAGTTTCCTTTCCGTTAGAATGTGAAACTTGATATTTTGTGAGAGGGCTGCTGGCAAAACTGTGATATTAATTTTATAGTCTTATATACCTCCGCAGTTACAATTAAAGCAATATTCATGTTTTGTTACTCCATTCATTCCATTAGATAAGTACATAATATATTATATTTGTATACCTCCTCAGGAGACACGGACAGTGTCATTCAATCTAGTTAATCAATTCGGTCTGATTCTCTCAAGTCGAATTAATTCAATTGGTATTCTTACTTTTCTACTAATATATATATATATATGATTCTTGTAACAGAGAGTTCAATGGCAGCCGAGTGCACCTGATCCTACACCCTTGATGCCATCAATTAATTCATCATAATAAGAGGAATTTATTGACATGCTGAATGGTTCATTTGATCCATTGTCTTTCTCGCCCGTGTCTACTGTTTAGTCTCCAGGGCCGGTCCTGTGCAGGCGCAATTGGAGCAGTCCGCTCCGGGCACCGACCTGCCAAGGAACCAAGGTTCTGATAATAATCTAACATAGCGCCATTAGGCACAGGGCTCAGCCCTGTTAGTCTCAGTTAACTACTCGCTTATTCCACTAGTCCTAAACTGTCCATATTATTTAACATAAGAAACTTATTTATTTATACAATCAGAAGGGGTTATTTGCTAAAAATAACAATGTATGCTGTACCTACACCAAATATTTGGAAAACTGTTTTTGTAGCCAAACAATTTTGAGTGTACACGAGTGGATAATATTACGTATTTATTTAAATAGGTGTTATGTTGTTGAATTTGTGCAAACATATCATTTCCAAATAAAACACTAAAGAATAAGTCAATAAATTGTGTTTATTTCTACTCTTAATATTTACAATCCAATGTACATAAAATAAAATAAAAAAATAATTTATGTATAAATAAAAATAAAGTCGAGTGATATACGACTGTATCACAATGTATTAGTAGTATTTACTAATTATAAATATAACGCTACACAAGTGCTGAAATGGAATGTCTTTGGAATGTGAGAAAACTTAAAAATGTTTACAACTAGGTACATATTAAATGTTTATCCTCTGCAGGTTTTGTTTGTTTTGTAAGGACAAAAATTACAAAGATCTAAGTGTGCCTTGCGGGTTAATTCATCAGTTAGGGAGAGTTCAGATGTGCTGCGTAGCCTTGTCTACCAGGTCAGCTATTTTCTTGGCAGAGTCACCCAACAAGATGCTTCTGTGGTTTCCTGCCAGTGAATGGATGTTCACTGATTTCTTGCAAATCTAAAACAAAAGACACATTTTAAAAACATTCAAAGGAGATCTGTAAAGAATGCAATGAAAGCGTAATGAGCAAAATTAAGACACGTAGCGCGGATGAACCGTAGACAGGAGTGCCAGGAGATGAATATCGGGGACGTCCGAGGAAGACATGGCACAATCAAATACATACTTGATTCGGAGCATAACAGAAGACTATGTATACAACAATGTATCTGAAGCAAGGAGAGTGTGAAAGAATTGTGTGGTGATCCATACTACTACCTGTGCTACTAGTGTTGAGAACCTCATACAAGATGCACTATAATAATAATAATAATTTTTGGATGATTTCTATAGCGCCATTTTTGTGACAAAATCACCTCAAGGGCGCTTAAATGTGTCCCTTGGCGCACTACATGTGTACAAGAAAGTAAAAATGTCCCGCCACCTCACAAAATATATTTGTCCAACTCTTTCTTTGCATCGCTACAAAAGGTTTTGTAATTAATACAAATATTTTGTATCACTACGAAAGGTTTTTTAATTAATACAAATATTTTGAATCATTACAAAAGGTTTTGTAATTGATACAAATATTTTGTATCACTATGAAAGGTTTTGTATTATTACAAATGTTTTGATGTGGTGATTGGGTAGCGTGACGCACTACATTTCGTGTATGCAACATTTTTGTATTAGAGCCATATCCCAGGATATGAAAATATTCTGGGATATGGCTCAGGTTATGGTTCTATATATACTTTGGCTGCAAAATTTTTTTGCTCCTTTTTGGCTTTTTCACACCTCATTTCACTATTTGGTTACCTCATACAAACTCATTCTGAAATCGTGTCCTACCCAAAACTACCTACTACCCCTTAGTAAAATGGCAAGATGTTAGTTATTTCATTTGCAGCTATAAAGTATTTTTCTAGATTGACTAGAGTGGCAAAGATCCTGTCACGGATTGTGTCATTTATAAGAAAGAGGGAAAGGTTCCAAAGGAACTAAATATTGAGGGCAGTCAAACAATGTTAAATGCAAAAAAATAATTTTAGTCTTTCAAGTCAAACAAAATTATCTACAAAAAAAAAACATACCAATAATTAGTTTTGGCTTTTTTTTGTGGATAACATTGTTTGACTTTAAGCCCTCAAATTATTGGCATGTTTTTAGATAACATTATTATTTGACTTTACCTAGAATAATTATTTGTATGTTTTTAGTGGATAGCATTGTTAGGCTTTAAGTCCTCGATATAAAATAATGAACTTACAGCTGACAATCCGTAGTCTTTTTCTAGAGTGACAAAGTTGTCCTTGGCGGACAGCAGCGTGACCTGGCCCCCGAACGTGGCCTTGGGCCGGTACTCGTCGGCTGCCACAAGTTTGTAGTAGAAGGACTTGGCGGCTTCGGCCAACTGGGCCGGCTGGTGGCTGGCAGACTTCAGCAGCTCCGTCGTGTAATGAAGCCTCTCCTCCCATGACTTCATCAGCTGCAGGTCCGCTGAGAGCTGCAATAAAATAAATAAAAACATAAAATTTATCTATTATTGTTTTCGTTAAATTACTACATTTTCAAACAATACACACATTTTCCAAACAATTCGCTTGCTACCTATTGTAAAAATTTAAACAAATTTCATAATGCCAGAGCTCACTATTATATGTAGAAACCACCGCGGGTGTGCGCACAACAACTCAACAAAGTTTCATTGCAATCGGATGAATGGTAAATGATGTAAGGGACAAACAAAGAAACATATTTTTTTTATAAAGATATTATAAACGAGGCAATCATGAAAACTGCTAAAATAGATTTGTGTAGGACTTTCAAACCTGTGATTCCAGATGGATTTCAAAAAGGTTAATTATAATTATTTATTACAAAATATTATTACAAGTAAAATTATATGTAGAGTCCCCCATGCTAGGAGTAATGTAAAATGCGCTTATTGCAGTGCACTATAGATAGATGTTATTTCCTTGAAATAATCATTCAGCTAAGCGCAATCCAAGAAGAAAATCTGTATAATGAAGTAGCCAAAACTGTTGCAGTAAATGTTGGTATTTACCCTAGCTTGGTCGACATCCTTGAAGAGCATGGCAAAGTAGCTGAGGGCGTCCGACTCGTTGGATTCCCGGGTCGTGTTGACCCTCTTGGCCTTGTGGTTTCCTGTGTGGGTGGTGACGTAGGATGGTGAACCGTCTATCAGGATTAGTTCTACTTTCTCTCCAGCCTGAAAAATAACACAGGATTATTCACACAGGACAGAACAAAGGGTCAGCCAGGCACACCAATCTTTCCTTTAATTTGTATGTTTCCAATGGCTATCTCCGTCACCGACAGCATAGACTTTTATCTCTAATAGCATAGACTAATTGTGCTAATGGTCGTGCCGATGGGGAGAGCATCTGTTGTTAAACGGTATCACTTTGGATATTGACATATTTATCATCAATGACGCTGAGTTTAAATGTCAAACTTTGTTGCTGCTCATATAAAACCTGCTTTTTATTTGTCTATTTGCTTTTTTTTTTTACTTACAATGGTTATTTAGGTTTTTTTTCATTTTTCTTTATTCATTGCTATGATGGCTACATAATTTGTGGGTATTTCAACCACCATGCTAGGCACATGTCCTTGTTATGGTGGTCGAGTTTGATAATGCAATATCTTAAAAATGTACTAAAATTCTTCATTATATTGTAATATTTTTAAAAGGAATAAAATAATTTAATTGACTCCCTTCTGGAAGAGATAGGCATCCAAAGTAGACTGAATGTCTACAATAAATCTTTAGAAGACACTTTGGACACGTTGCTCGCCAAACTTAAAATTCGAACCTGGAAAAGCTTATTTGGCAAAGTGTTTAGCAGGAGAAGCAGCCATGATAAAATTACGAAGTAATCAAGTATTACAGGCATCCTAAACATCGGTGCAGGACCGTGAAGAGTGGAAGAGTCACCAAGGGTCACAAGAGTCACCAAGGGTCACCAAGTCGATTGGAGTGAAGGTCATGATCCTTAGCAATGAGACAATGACTCAAGAAAAATACAATAAACAGATGTGTAAATAATCTGCTTACTGTTTTTAAATGTAATTTTTTACACCATGCACTAATATTCACTGAAAGCCACAGAAAAAGAAATATAATATTTAATATATTATATCATAATGTAGTCTTAGATAGGTATGTCCATGAGGGTGACCGAACAACTCAGAACCTACTCAGAAAAGTCATTAAAAGTGATGAAAAGAACATATAAAAAATTGGTTAAATAGGTTAGGGTTACTGGCTATTCTAAAATTATTTTTTTAATAGCTTTTAATGACTTTTCAAAGAGGTGTTGTGTTGACTTGATTCTGAGTTGACGTGGAACCGTCCATGAGAGGTAAAAAGAATAAGTGGATTAGGAACAAGATTGGTTTCCAAAATACCGTCAGAATCTCCACTCAAGTGCGAATATACTATTGTACTATAAATCATCAACCTATCCCGAAATGCGGCACATTTTGACACAATGTACATGTTTTAGTAAAACTTGGCTAGCAGCCAAAGAATCGTGTACGCGACAGCTGCCTAGATAAGGTTAAAGTATGTAGTTACCTTCTCTAGTTGCACAGCCATCTCGAATGCCACGCAGGCTCCAAAGGAATATCCGGCCAGGATGAACGGCCCCTTGGGCTGAACTGTCTGGACCTGTTTGACGTAGAAGGAGGCCATGGTCGCCATGTTGTCGAGCGGGACGTCCTTGGTGCACTGCAGCCCGTACACCGGCCGCGAGATATTCTCCGCCATCTTGTACAGTAAATCCACCACTCCTTCGATGGGATGAATCTGGGAAACAAATGTTCATCTTAATATTGCTTGATCACCAATAACTAAAAGAAAAAAACCTAAAACGGCATAATGTTTAGTTAGTTATGAACAACAAACAATCAGGTCTTGAACGCACAAGATACTTCACAAATATCTCTCTAATCTCCTATTACCACAGTAAGCGGAAAATATTGCTTGTGTCGTGATAGAGGTCTTAGTCAGCCGATGAATTGAACACATGATACCTGGGTGGAACCCAAACGCGATGCCAACTCAGCCACTGATCGGTCAGATGTGTGCAGATCATAGACTCAATTTTTTTTCGACGTTTACAGTATTGCTATTGGCTCTTTTGGACTTCAAGCATCTACATAGACTAGTGTTCGCCCAATGGTCGAAATTCGACCGTAATTGTAATGTTTTTTTATGTATTTTTTATTCATAATTTGATTTAATATTATATTGAGTGCGTATTGAGCGGTATTTTTATGGTTATGTTTGACATTTGACATTCAGTAAGACCATAGACTAATTGACAATAGACTTTAACAATAAGCAATAGAGTAAAGATGCGTTTGTGTGTGTCAAATACATGGTAGTGTGTGTAATGTTTTTTTAATTGATTTAATGTATTTTTATGCATAATTTTAAAAAAATATTAGCATTCTGCACTCCTCCTTTATATAAACTATAAGTGTGCGAAATTTCATACTCCTCCGTCCGCGCAATTTTCGTAAAAAGGGGTACAAAGTTTTGGCTTCATGTATTATCTACATAGATACCTCAAACACATAATCACTAAAAATGTGTTCTATGTACATCGATTTTAACCCCTAGGGGTCGGAGCACTGCAATTGAAGTGTTGAAGATCATGCCTTTGCACGGTGCAGCACAATTGTAGTGTCAATCTTATGTATTCTTTGTCTTTGGTTATTACCTCTACTAGGTTAGTTAAAGATAAATGTCACTTTATCAAGTAGTATGGTATTGTCTACGTCAGGGGGGTATAACTTCGATATAAATCTTCAACCGAGTGACGTCACACGGCGCCACCGTGTGACGTCACTCGATTCACGGCGGGATCAGTGGAAAGCTTTGTTATTGAATTGTATGTTTTGACGTTTGCTACGAGTACATTATTATGGCGGTTTATTTACCCATAAGATTGCTTCCTAAATAATTAAATGTCGGCGCGGTGGGAAATGAGCAGACTTTAATATATTGATAACTCGATTTTGAGAATTCGTGCATGTGCTTGTAGCTCAAACTATCGCGAAATGGTAAATTTCGCGATTGCAAAAGTGTAAAATGACGCCGTACCTAGCTCACTTCTTGAAATCATGCAACTCTCGTGTAAACAGGATTCATTGTAACCAAAGTACAGGTACAAATATATATTGATTACTTATATGAAATTCTAAGCTCCTTTCGTCCTGTTATTTTCTAAATGTGGAGTTTATTATAACGCATTTAATTTCAATCATTTCATAGTGCAAGGGTACATTCTTTTGCAGAGTTAAACCTTGTTTTCATGCATTTATTTTGTTTTGTTTTGAATGTCTGTCGTGATGTGTCTCATGAGAGTTGTTTTGATTAATGTTTTCAGTTCGAAAACACACAATGCCCAAACAAATGACGGATATACAGCCTATTGTCAGGATGTCTACTTTCTTCCCTGTCAGCTGTCAGGCTGGTGCATAAATATACCAAACCACCCACGTCTGGTGGTGGCTACTAGTGCTGGAGTACACTCATTTCCTTGGAGTGCACAAACCCACGAGCGATGGCCCGTACCCTGTCTGGGTACGTGTGCATTTTACTTTATTATTATAAATTATTACATAGGTAAAGATATACGTATATTATAAGGATAAGCTCGCTTGATGGTGAATTTTATCCACCAGATGCAGTATGACGATTTTAACATATCTTAAATATTTTTATTAAAATTCATTTATTTTGATGCACATTTAAAAGCATTAATTTAGTATCTTAATGATGTTATGATTGTTTGTTGTAGATATATAATTGTCATGTCAGGAGATGTGGGGCGGATGTGTCCCATTACTTTGTGCCGCCGCTGTTCTTGAGAGAACACAAGAAGGAATCCATGGACTGGACCAGGAAACGACAGGAACAAGTCACTCAGCACGGTCGCCTTTTCTATTCTGTACTTTATATTATTTGTACTATTTTTATCAGTAGAGTGAGTACGAAAACAGTGTGCAATACAGTTGTGAATGATGAATACTAAGAGCAGGTGAATGAGTTTATATGTCGTGGGACGTATATTTACGGCTGATAGAGATATTGAAAGAAGGGTAAATGCAGGTAACTCCATTAACGGAGGGTTGAATGCCGTTGGAGCTAACAAAAAAACTCTCTAAAGAAGCAAAGTTAACAGTCCACAATGGAGTACTGTACCTGATGTATGGCAGTGAAGATGAGAGGAAAGATGAAAGTAGACTAAATGCCGTAGAAATGAGATCCCTGAGGCGTGTGTGGTAAAACCTTGTATGGTCCTTTATATTTTCTGCCTGTACAGAGTGTAAATAAAACGATGTAGGTATACTTTTACACAGCAGACCGTTTATTGGTCAAATCGTTGTACGTATGGTTTCATATCGGTGATGGATGAACCGGTGGATGCGATTTTAAGCCTTAAGTTGTTTAGCCAATAGTTTGTCTACTTTGTAATGCGAGGCTAATCGTAATGAGTAAGATTAAGAAAGGGACCCTCACATGGTTTGGGCACGTAGAGCGAATGAACGAAGCATGGAATGTAAGTACATTCATATGACGTAGATGTGAGTGGTAGATGAAGTCAGGGACGGAGAGGAAGAATATTTTCTATATTTCTTCTATAAATGTTTTTCGCTTTTTTGAATTTCCTGTTTGTTGTTATCTGTATTAATATATATTAACCCTTCGAATAATAAGAAAATAATAACTGTGAACTTTTGCCTGTCAAGATCTGCGCGCAAAATTCCCGGTTCTTCCCATGCATTTTAAATGTTTCTTTTTATTGGTTATTTTTTAACTTTTTGGCAAAAACAAAAATTTTTCTAAAATTTAGATAAAATAATCTTTCCAATGTGTTTATTAAAAATCAATATTTTTGTTTGCAGATATTAAAATTTTGATATTGAAAATGTAAATTAGCTTAAAAATACGTACCAGGGGATTCCTCGAAAAAGTACGTAGAATAAAAAAAACTGAAAATTTTAAATACAGATTCCTTTTTTAAAGAAAATTTGTAATAAAACTGTCACTTCACTTTTTATGATATTCGTACAATTTTATTTTTTAATTAAGTATTTGTTACGTCACAAATTGGTGCAAAATAAAATCGTCACTTATGATCGAGTTTGTAAAATATCTGACCAATATAGCTCGTTTATTACTAAAGCAATAAGAAGCATTATTTTTTTCGCTTTCTAACATAAAAGAAATCACAAATATTTGCATGACAGGAAGAGAGATATTTAACTTTTAATAGTGCACGGTCGCTCTGGGACAATCTGGGTCTCTTGTTATTATAACGGCATATGATGTTTTGGGACAACTTGGGTCTCCTGTGATTAGACGGGTTAATACATAAATAAATAAAATACTTGAACATGTAATTATGAGTTAAATTTCTGTTACAGAGAAATGTAAAAAATTGATATTGTCGTAGGAAGGCACATTCATATTTGAATTATTTGTTCTCATATTTCCTGTTTCTGTGTTATTATATTATACACCTCTAAATGATTTTTGTGATATAAACCATATAGGTTTTCCATTTAAAATGTTAACCTATATACACACCAATATATTTACTTTTGGAAGTTAGACTAAGTTATAGAACATGCTTGATTGCAATTAGTTCTGCTACATTTACTTTGGTGTATTATAATTTTTTATTCTGGTTTTTATTTAAACTTATTGATAAAGAAAGCGATAAATTTTGGTTTTTCAGTGTTTTGTGCTTATATTGTATTTCCGGTTTATGTCTTATCTGTTTTTATATTTAAATACATGCATAAATAAAAAACTAAAACATCTAATTCAGGGTTTTTCATTTTTCTGCTGAAACCATATTTCATTTATTTTTTAAATAGTAATTTAGGCTAAAAAATTGGGTAGGTACCGAAAGAGATATTCGTATATTGTCTATGGTCGAGTTTTTTTTTGTGTCCTCAACTTTTGTCTATGGTATGTATGACGTCACACGGCGCGCCAGATATTGGTATATATATATATATATGTACGTATATATAGTTAAACAGTGTCGAAACCTTGCCCATACAAAAAGCACGGAGTTATCAATCTAATGTATGGTTCATTTATGGTCTACGTGTTGGATTTAACAAAAAAAATCTCCAATGGGTTAAAGAAAATTGATGTTGCCAATTAATGTAAAATCTTTCGATTCCTTAACCCTAGCAGGCCAGCAAAGTCTTTTAAGTGATTATGTATAAGAAATTTACCGAATATAAATAGAAATAAAAACTTAGAAATCGATAACAAAACGTGTTTAACTATGACTGAAGTCAACAGGGTTGAGAGATGACATTTTCTTTAGTTTCAGAAGACACTTACCAAGAATACTGGAGATGCCTTTGATTTTTTGGCTTCTTTGGATGGTAGTTTGATGAGGACTTGCTTGGGCATTAAGTCTCCATCGGCAGCAGTGAACTGGATATTGGACGCCATATTAGAGGTGCCGTTGGCGGGTGTTTTGTCGCTGGGCTCTGTTGCTTCTCCGGTTGGACCATCTCCACCACCTCCTCCTAATAACAAACCATCACGTGGTTAACAAATTATTATAATTCATTGATTTGCTTTTGCCAATTATTAAGATCAAGTGCAGTCAACCAATACAGGATAAGTAAATAAGTTTTACATCACTCACATTTGCACATATTTTTATGCATTCCATTCCTTTACTTTTACATTACACTTATAAGTTTCCACTGATACCAGAATACTACAAGTAGAGGTTTATTTCAGTGCACAAATTCTGGGACTTACTCCTCGTTACCCAGAATATTAATGGAGGGTTATAATCGTGCCGAGTCAGTGGTCATCTTCAATTTATCACTAAATAAATTAATGGGTTGCTGGGGCAGTTCAGTCATATACAAATTTTTTTTAAAGTAATAGAATTAACCACTCCGGTATTTTGCGATTACGCAAGTTTTTTGTCTTAAACAAACTGTCAGATTTATAAAAACTTTGTGTTATTTCCGCATCGCAATTAAAGCTCTGTAAATGAAACATTTCTGAACGTAGCCAAATACTCATAACTGTTTTTGAAAGGTTATGAATTAAGCTCTCAATGTTTTATATTACAATTTAATATTAACATTTGTAAATATTAAATTTTAGAATGCAAACAAAAAAAATTGGAAAAATGACTTAAGGGGGAGGTAAGGTTTTAAAACTCATTTTTTAAATTTTTTTTTCTAAATGTACAATATGTCGAGAGTATTGTGTCAAAATTTCAAGTAAATCGGAGCAAAACTAACGAAGATACAGCGTTTTAAGCGACCGGCTCTCTTGCTGGATTCAAGTATATTTCGAGTATAAAAAAACTTTAAATCGATTTTCTGACAAAAATTTTTTTAAGTCTGTGAACATCATAACTTAAAATCTACTTGACCGATCTTTTTGAAAATTTTTACATTATTTATTTACATAAATCAACAGGTAGTGACGAAGAGTTTTTTTTATTTACCATTTTTTTCCATTTTATAAAAACAAATTCACCGAAAATTTTAGCAAAAATCGCACTTTTGACTTCAACATGCTGCAAAAAAAAAAAAAACGCTTCGTCACTACCTGAAAAAACATATCACCTTTAAAACCCATTTCAATTTTTTTGTTTAAAATCATTTTTTAACAAGTTATGATGTTCACTGCGAAATACCCTTTTTTCAAGGCGCCTCCGGAGATTCGCTCTCAGACTTATTTATTAATTTTTTTTTATTAATTTTTTTTTAAGATACTTCAGATGTCATACTACAACGTGTGTATAAAAGAAATAAGCCAAAATTATTCATGTTTCCAAAAAAAAATCATGAAAATATGCCTTTTTTTCGCCTTTAAAACCCTACCCCCCCTTAACGTAATATTTTTATGTGAAAATGGTACTAAAATCAAGAATTATGTAAAGAAAAACACTTATTCTATTTAAAGAAACAATTTCATACCATGTTTATCATTTCATACAAGAATATTTAATAAAAAATTAATAATGTCTAACGGCGCGTAGGCGATTTGGCGGGTGAAAACTGTTTTTACAAAATAAGTATTTTTATGTACTTCTACGGACAATTTTGAATAGAAATGTGAAGCTTGATTTAATATGGATCTACTACTTTTTGTTTTAGGGTTGTCACTAGAACAATAACAGAGTTATAATGATTTCTGCGGGAACACACGCATTGACGTGAAAACACGCTTATTGTACTAGACTGCTATTGTTATATTGCCGTGTAAACACGCTTACTGGTCGGAGTGGTTGATGGGGTTAATGCTAGAAGCCCCCATGTCGAATGCGTAAATTGTCCAGAAAAGGATATTATTTGTCAATTTCTTGATGTAAAACGTGTCAAAATGTTTTGACATACACCAAACTTTCATTAATTTAAAGCAGCTAACACAACCTGTTAGACTTTTGAAATAAGAGATATTTTAACCACTTTCTGATACCATACTCAAATTATCAAAATCTGACACAGGCACTTCTAGAATTAACACCAGATATAATTTTATTAATTACTTCTGTGTAAAAGCCCCCCAACGAGGGCATTATTAAACAAATTTTTTAGGTTTTCACGGCCAAAAAGTATTTTTGGGGTGTTATGCCGTGTTTCGCTACCTCCTTCTTTAGCCAACGTTTCGGACAGCGTTACAGTGTCCATCATAAGGGCAGATGAGTAAATGATATTGGTGAGAGTGTTTACTTATGTGTGTCGAAGCGATACCGTGCTGCCAGCTCCATTTCTCTACGAGCTGGTGTTAGAAAAAAAAAATCAGCATGGTTTTTTGCGTTTAGCTTTGGTGTAGCCATCAATTACTGGATACCAAGAACTATTGAGCTTAGCTCCGTCGTCTCTGTTAATATTGATGGGGTTTTTATGGATTTCAATAGTTCTTGGTATCCAGTAATTGACTATTAATGAACTTGGGCGAAAATGCCAAACTATTCTGCCGTTAAAAATTATGTCAAATTGGGATAACGAAATTCGATCATCTTCGTTATGCATATGAAATAGATAAATAAACAAATATAACCGAGACTTAGATTTTGATCAATGTGAATCACAATTTGAAAGCATGTGGACTTACCTAGTTCTGAAAGTTTGGCAAAGGTGAGATTCCTAATGTCTTGAACGCCAAATACCAAGTCGAAGTTTCTCTCCAGGGTCTGTTTGATTTCAGCTCCCATCAAGGAGTCCATTCCCAGATCTGCCAAGTTGGCTGTGCCGGCAACCTTCTTGGGGTCCTTGATTCCTGTGGGCAACAAACATTCAGTCATTGTTATTATTAAAATCACGCATTCTTGACAAATCAGTTCCAATTTTGAAAATGACTATTAACCGGTTGGGTTAAATAGACCCCTTTAGGGGTCAAACAACGAAACAGCGGTAGAGTCTATTTGACCCTTTTAGGGGTCAGCTCATATGGTCTCATACAAATCGTTATATCTCCCTTAATATCACGAAGAAAAATGTGATCTAAACGGTGTTAGAAAGAGAAAACACCACGCTACGATTTGTGTTTCAAAGTTTTCCGCAAAAAAAAATTATTATTCGGCTTTACGACATCAAACTTCCGCCGGCCATTGTTAGTTTTCAAGCGGTAATGTGTGCAGACAGTCTCCCAAAAAATATATAGTTTTGTGAATTATTTCAAAGAAAATGCAAAAGTTTTTATTATATTTATTTAATTAAATGTGTTGGCTACTGCTTTTATGATATTTTTTCTTTGTTTATATAATTTTTCTTTCGAAAATATTGGATTTCGTAAATAGAAAGCTGCTACTGTGCGCCATTTTCAATTTACGAAGACGTTTTTGAATCATAAAAGTGTGTAATTTCAACCTCTTATAATTACAAATCATATTATTATTCATTTTAGTCCCCAGATTTTGTAAAAAAATCATCAGTTGCATTCAGAAAAAGATATAAATCAAACGTTTTATAAGCTCGCACTTATCACGTAATAAATAAACCTCTTGACAGTTTGTAAACACATTAGTGATGGGGTCTTCCGAAAATCGAAAGACACTAATTCGAGATTTTTTTATGTAATGAAGTTGTACACATTTGGTAAGACTTTTATTAATGATTTATCTTATGCAAGGACAAAACTCGAAAGACTCCATTCCTCAAGTTGACGAAAGCACTGATTCCGACGGTAGCTACGGTGAAGGTAGCGAAGTTTTTTCATGGAAAGTTTGTAATGGTCAAATATTTTCTCTAATGCAACAGGTCTTTACAAACAATTGGTTTTTTAACATGCCTTTGGTCGACTGCATAATGTCGTATGTATCACAAAATGCTAATAAAATGAAGTCTTATGACTTCCGTGACCATTTACGTGGCTTAGGTGATAACCAAAATTAGACTCCCTGCATACATTTTGATCTATTACAGTAAAATCTATTCACTATCTTTTCGCATGGCTCGAAAACATCATACCTATCCTCATACTCTGTGGTCCTCCGCACAGGATGTCACGGGGGATATTTTTTGTGTTTTTTTTGTGTGTGTGTTTTTTTTTGTGTGCGTGTTTTTTGTATGTACAGTCGAATTTGGTTAAAACGATCAAGGCGTAAGCATGTATTTATGCGTACATACGTACGTATGTACGTACGCATATTTATTTACCCCTCTCAGAACAGACATCGTCTAGTGAGGCGGGATACATACTTTTTTTTTGTATAATAATGTTATTTCAATAAACGCCCGGGTTGCCGGCAAATAAAAAAAAATTGTTACTTATTAGTTATTTATTTTTGGTACTTCTATTTTTTTATAATAAATAAATAATAAATATCTTGGAGTTTTATTATTGTGCACATTCGATAAATTATTATATGTAAATCAATGCTATTAGAAATAGATAATATTTCGTAGATTTATATTTGTTTTTACGAAAAATATGGAAATAACTCTGAATACTTTACGAAAAATATCGAATATTTATTATAAAAGGTAAATAAATACGATTGGAAATATAGTTATATTATAAATACGTAATAGTTTATACATATTTCAATTATTTGAAATGAGAATTCAATTATTTGCGAGAAATATCGAAGTAATAACTCCTTTTTATAATCGAAATATCTCTGCGTTTGTTCCCATCACTAATGGAAGCAAACGTCATTCGGGGGACGTCCTCTTTCACATAATAGTTCAGTCTTATAGTTCCAAATTCAACGCGAGTCGAGTGAAATTACGATCGTAATTGAAGTTATTTGTCACTGTTAATTTATGCATAAGTGCCGGGTTTTGAACGTGTTTTTATAGCTTTATCTGTTTACTCAAGTTTTATTTACATAATATTGTGATTTGATGTAGATTTGTTTGTGTTTTATGTTACATCGTAAAACGTAATTTTTGGTTATGTTTGCTGTTTAAATCGAAAAAACGTGGTTTTTTTTTGTAAATTGTTATATAAATTTAGTGTTTTTATCGCATAAAACCCTAATGGATCTATTTATGCCAATTCCCACTTAATAAACGTAATATAATAATTCAAAATAATATCTTTATCAGTTTTGTTGAAATCTCGCGTACGTGAAAAACTTTTGAAACTTTGTGAATTTTTTATTAATTATTTTTGTTTAAAATGAAACAAAAGTGAGTCGACTATACTGTTAAAAATACATTCGACTATTAAAAAACGAGTTTCTTTTTTCGTGATCAGTTATTATAGTTCAGTTTTCAAAGGAAAGAACGCAAGGTGAGCCATTTTTAAAACTTTTTACTGTTTGCATTAAAAATATTTATATTTCAAAAATAACATGTTTACTTCTAATAACACAATTTGAAAGCGTAATCAATCGCCTTTCAAAACACAGTTTTAGTTTTTGGATACGTCCAGAAATATTCAAATTATTTTGATTTTATTGTAAAGCGGAACTTTTCAAGAATTCCCCGCCATTTTACGGCATTTTTATTAGCGATAAAAGTCATTAAGCTCTGGCCTGACGGGTTAAAATAATTTTCAGTTAAAAATATTGTGTAATAGATAGGCACTTTATCGCTTCCAATCAGTTCCAATTTTGAAAATGACACTAAAATTCAAAGCGAAATTGAGTTCATTGAATAGTTATGCAGGACAGATAACTGAAATTAGTATGTTTGATGATGATGCCCAGGGTTTTCCATACCAGTTTGGGTGCTGTAAAGCCGCGCACAGTTATTCGCAACACAACTTGCAATGCAACAAATTTCCATAGTGATCATCCCCGTTCGGTGTATAGTTCATGCGTACAGCGATGTACTCATGTACATTGATTATTTGTTGATGAGTCTGATGGAGCACGGATAAATGAAAGTGTGGACTCACCGAGGATATTGGCAACGGCCTGGAGCAGATCCTGCTGGCCGCCGGCCGGCTTGGCGCGGTTCTTGCTGGCCAGCACCATGGAGGCCTGCACAGGGTGTGGCAGATTCATCATGGTGGACAAGGTCTGCAGGCACGAGGCCATGCGCTGGGGCAGGGTGCCGCCCACCACGGTCTCGTTGTCGCCCAAGGTCTCCAGAATCAAGCCCACGTCTCCGATGGCACCCCATTGGATGGCCAATCCTGGAAAATGCAAAATAAAATTAACCTCTTGAACATAAAGCAGAAAATCCTCAAAATACCTACGACTGCTGGTTGAGAATAACTATACGAAAACCTCGATGAATTTTGTATAAATACTGTAATAAAAACTATAATTGTTTTTTTTTTATTGTTTTCGGTTTATAACAGGTTGATAACAGTACCTACACGCGACGTTTTACTGCTGCCAACACTTCGTGTTGGTGTGTAAGAGAGGGAACGCGGGTGCGGTCTCTTTCGGCGCGGCCAGTTCCAGCTGAGCTCTCTTTGGGAAGACACGGTGTTCGAGCCTTGCAGATATTGGTGTGACGGAGTCCGTGAGAATAATTCGTTTCTTGTTAGTCGATCATGTTTAATATTTTATAACATTTTGTTTAGTGAATTACCATGTTTCTTTTAGTGTCTCATGCTTCACATGAGGATGGCACTCACAACCAGGTTTGATATTGTAGCTTTTTAAATATGTCGGTACATGAAACGATGACGCAGCAGAATTTAACATCTTTTAGATTCATATTTTCTAGAAGGCCACCCCTGAGTTAATCTTAATATATTTATTCACAGTCTGATGTCTCTATTAGAAATACCTAATTAAGTAATAATTTTATAAATGAATTGCCCGCATACTTCATGAATAAATATTAATTGTTCTTAACAATGTGAGTGTTGATTTTAAATCTACCTTAGTTGCCTTTACTTTTGAATATTTGCTTGATGGCGATCCTGGGACACCATTAGATCATTGTTTTAGGGTTCCAGCCTGAGCAGAGAAGTGATTTTGGTAGGTTGATATAAAAATAACAATTATCATTGTTACAAAATGGCGCCCAACGGCTTTCGAAATGTTCTTTTCTGCTGTGTCATAGTATCATAATGTACATTATTGTTAATATTTTACAAACTAGATCGACTCTCAAGGCGGCTTATTCCCGCGGTTTCCGTTTCTGCAAGGCCCGAACACAGCTGCTTCTGGTAAATTCCAGTTTAATTTAAATTCATGATTTGTACATGATCTCAGCTGTTGCTCAAGACGGTTATCGTCTCTTATAATTGTTTTGATGCCCAGTTCGCTGGCATCACTCAGAATTTTTTTAATTTTGAATAGAATTCTGGATTGAACTGCATGGCTGAAATAATTTGTTACAAAATTTTTTTAGTTGCATGTATTAATTTTTTTTTTCTATCTTCCTATTAGCTAGGGATGGAAGAACCGGTTCACAAATGGAACATATTGTACGACCAGCTGATAGGATGGGGTTTATTTTATGCAGATTCAATCAACTAGCATTTCAACTTTCTGATGGAAACTTAGTAAGTTCATTTTTAATTTTACAAGCTAATTTCATGCAACTATAGCTGAGCTAATTTTTTTAATCTTATATTTGATTTGATGGCATAAATCTTGGCTCCAATTATTTTGGCGGAAATATTTTATCTTATCTATAATTTACCTCAACAATTTTGTTGTAATTATTTCACTGTGATTGTTAACAATTTTATCAAAACCCACATAAAAATTTCAGTATATGATCACATGTGATTAAAAAAAAAAAAATTTTTTTTTTCCTACCTTCTTTTAGGTTATCATTGCAATTCTAATGATTAAACTAATAAAATTTTTCAGACTACCCAACTTTTTAAATATTATTACAAGGTGGTCTTTTACATTAATAATGAATTATTTCCCTTTATTTTTTTGGTTCTCATTTATATTCAGATTTTATTTTTCATCTTTAATAAATATAACCAAACGTGCATTTCAGACTTCTTGGATTCTTCGGGTATTCTTCTGATCACATGACGTCGTGAACGGTTGGGTTCTGCAGATTTCCAGCTGACCTGATAATGCAAGGCAACTAAAGTTTGTTTTTCAATTTTCTTAAATTCTATAATTCATTGTCCGGGTTGTTTTGGGTTTATCGATGAATTTTTCTTGTGCATGTTTTATTAAGAAAGATAAGTTCCTTGCTAAAGTCAATATCTTCTTTTGGGACAATATTTTATACAATTTTTTTTCTCCTTTGATGGAATTTTTCAACTATTTCTGATTGCGTTTCATGAACAAGGACTTGAAAAGTTTTCATTATGGTGAATAACTTCCATCGAACATTTTGGGTCTCCTAATTAAATTTAAAATGTAATTGTTGCTGGGGTTTTCAAATTTTAATTTTCTTTGTTCTGGATTTTTCAAATATTACAATTTATTTAATTCGCTATAAAGTGGTACAACGTAGAAAGCACATATTATTTTATTTGATTTTATCAGGTTCGTAGTTTTTTTTTAAAGTTTTCATCTAATTGGGTATTTAACATTAATTTTCACATCTTAAATTTAATCATTTGCTAAATCTTTTAAAGTAAATATTTACGTCAATGCCATCTATTGGATTTTTCAAAACTAAATATTTTGGTTCCAGTCTTCGCTTATTATTACCTTCTTTTAATTATATTTTGGATAAACATTGATTATTGCCATCTTTTGGTTTTTTTTTAACAGTTACACATTACGGTAAATTTAACAAATGGTTCCTTTTAATAGTTCTATTCAGAATTGGTTGGGATCTTAGCTAGTGATCTATTGATTGAAATGCAATTTAATGGGATATATTTGAATTTCTTTATCAGGATTATTTAATGTCCGCAAGTTATTATAGGATATTTGTATTAGGGAACTCGGGTTAAACATTAAATTTTAGCTTTAATGCTCTGTGGTATGGTTTCACGAGATTTTCTTATTTGCTGCGTTTTCGGTATTTGAGCACGTTCCATGATTTCTTCCTGCTGGAAAATCCTCTGAGTTCGTTCGCTTTTCTTGTGTGTTTCCATGCCGGTACATTTCCTGCCTCTGAGTTGCACACACAATTCTTCTGAATTGACCGTTGTATGTAAGCTCGGTTGACGAGTTACTTTCAAGCGCAGGAGACGAAAGAACCCTTTGCTTAATCGATTTGTTCTTAAGAGGAGGGTAGATTCGTTTCTGTTGGCATATTATTAAGAATTTTGAATTCCATATTTTGGGTTTTTTTTTCATTTTGGGGAAGTTAAAATGTAGTTTTGTACCTATATGTGTAGGGAAGACTCTTGGTTTCATCTCGTTCAGAGGTTTTCAATGAATCTTGGTTTTAAAGGGGGGTTTTCATTTCAAAATGTGATGAAGGATTTGTGTCTACTTCTGACATTTTGTGGGGGTAGTTTTTTTGTGCATACATGTCCACCACATGTTGCATAATTTTGTTTAGTCATTGTTCGTCTTACATGTTGTCTTGTCTTGTCTTAGTATTATGTAGGGAATTAATGTATAATTGATTTATGTCATATTCAACGGGGAAGGATGATTAATAGTTGTTTTGTGTAAATTTTATTGGAATGAGTTTTTTTTTAATGTGATAAGTGACGGTGTTTTGATCTACTTTCATTACTGATAATTTAAAAATTAGTTTGGTATCATTTATGTAAGTTGATTATGTTGGTTGTATAATTTCTAGGAATTTTAGCCAAGAGTTTTCACAAGAAAGTCTCAGGAGCTGTAAAATACCTATTACGATTTAGGAATCACCCTCTTGGTTAATTTTCATATTAAATGTCATTAATCTGGTTTTTGCTCTCTTACAATGTGCTATTTTACAGTTAATTTTATTAGATTGCATGTTTATTAATTCAGTACTATGTATATTAACTATATTAAGGTGTTTTCATATCTCTAGCTCTCCTTCGGGTGTTATTTTCATGATTGATGTGGTGGGAGCTGTTCTTCGTATGTTCTTCAATTCCGGATAATTATATATTAACATTTTCGACTATAGACATGTTTCATAATCAATATTGTGACATCATTTAACTTGAGAATCTTGTCTTTTGAGCTCGAGGACATTTTTCTCGACTTATTTGATTTCTTAATATTGTTCAATTCTATTTTGTTTTACCTTGTGATCGTCAGAGGTGGCAAGGAAAAGATAATTATATTTTTTTTCATGATTACGCTATTTGATTTAATTAAATATTAAATATTGATTTTTATCTCTATTGATGTAGTTCACTGACACCTTCAGTCGGTTATTGCAAGTTCTTAGATTTTTTTAGTATAAATCTTATTGGTTTGTGTCTGGGGTGGTTAGGCTTTCAGAGTTTTTCAAGAGATGTCTCAATTTTAAGTTTGTTAATTTTTAATTATATTTCAATTATTCTGTCATATTGAGTTTAGGCTTCAATATTTTTTGTTAATTTTCAGTAGTTCAGTAATTTTTACAATTTTACAGCAGCACTATAAATTCTTAGCATCACTTGTTTTTATATTGGTAATTCTATAGCTAGGCAGTAGATTTGTTTAGCGAATGTTCTCACAAGAAGAAGATGTGGACCTCCATGCAGTGGATTTTCAAGATTTCAAGAAATACAGAGTATTCGGGGTTAGTTATCACACCTCCTCCTCCCCGCGAGTATGTTACGCTAGCGCTTTTCAAGAGGCTCAAGATAGTTCCTGTTACAAACGTTGACTGCCAATTTCATTTCTGAAGAAGCTTCTGTTGTCGCTGGACTGTATTATTCAATTCTGGCTCAAGACTGAGATGGATGTCTTCTGATCACTCCTTCGGACCTGTCGGTGATTAGTGTTTTGGATCCATTATTGCCAATCAACATACCCACTTGCAGCACCTGGTGAAGGAAGAGTTCGTTTCAACGCTTCCTTTGAAATACTCAGAACAATTTGGTACTTTCATCTGGACACCTATCTTCTTGGAATTACCGCTACTGAGTGGAGCGTAGAAGAGGTCCGCTACAATTATACCTCACTACCGGAAGGCATTATTCCACCTGAGATGTTTTGGTGTTTGTCATCATGACTCATCACTCTTCATCGGTCACGCTGCGTTTCCATGGACTACATTCCATAGAAGAATCCTTCAATCATTTTCTCCACCGTTTGGATCAACATTAGGCATGATCTGCAGAATGTCCATACTGGGTTTCAACGCCAGGAGGCGTCCGCCAGGAGGCGTCCGAAATTTTCTGATGAAAATTTCGCTTTTCGTGGGAGGGTAATATAACAGGTTGATAACAGTACCTACACGCGACGTTTTACTGCTGCCAACACTTCGTGTTGGTGTGTAAGAGAGGGAACGCGGGTGCGGTCTCTTTCGGCGCGGCCAGTTCCAGCTGAGCTCTCTTTGGGAAGACACGGTGTTCGAGCCTTGCAGATATTGGTGTGACGGAGTCCGTGAGAATAATTCGTTTCTTGTTAGTCGATCATGTTTAATATTTTATAACATTTTGTTTAGTGAATTACCATGTTTCTTTTAGTGTCTCATGCTTCACATGAGGATGGCACTCACAACCAGGTTTGATATTGTAGCTTTTTAAATATGTCGGTACATGAAACGATGACGCAGCAGAATTTAACATCTTTTAGATTCATATTTTCTAGAAGGCCACCCCTGAGTTAATCTTAATATATTTATTCACAGTCTGATGTCTCTATTAGAAATACCTAATTAAGTAATAATTTTATAAATGAATTGCCCGCATACTTCATGAATAAATATTAATTGTTCTTAACAATGTGAGTGTTGATTTTAAATCTACCTTAGTTGCCTTTACTTTTGAATATTTGCTTGATGGCGATCCTGGGACACCATTAGATCATTGTTTTAGGGTTCCAGCCTGAGCAGAGAAGTGATTTTGGTAGGTTGATATAAAAATAACAATTATCATTGTTACAGGTTTACCAGAAAATTAATTTTAACTTTAAGAGGAATATAAACGCTAGAAATATTTCGATTCTCGTGCCTTCAAAATTTTTAAATCGAGTGTCTTATTTGCACGAGGCAAGTAAGCAAAAAAGTATTTTTTTTTATTTTTTGCATAATTTTATAAGAATGAAAAAAAGTTGGAAGATACAAAATCTCAAAAATAGTCTTAGTCATAAAGAGGTATTTAAAAAAAAATTGTTTCTTACATTACTTCATAGCTAAGTCATGCAAAAACATTTTTTTTAGTGGTTTACGCTTATATTTTTTGTTAAGTAAATAATAATTTTATTGTAATTCTAATACATAGAAAAGCTGGTAAAAGCTTCAATTTATCTGTAGCATATTTTTTGATGTTCATAATGATAACCGATTCGTCGTAAAGATTAATCTAAATAGGATTTCACATATAGCTTCATCTTAACTTTACCAGATAATAAATCATGCATACTTCATGTTTATATCGTAAAACGAGAAGTTGAGAAAACAATCCCCAAGTACCCAAAAAAAATTAAGAATCTCAGTTTAACAATCAAATTAATTTAAATTTGATATTTAAAAGAGGACAAATAGCTTACAAAGCTATAGATATAGATGAAATGTGTCAGTATTGCCAATGTCAGGCAATTTTTAATCCGACTTGATAAAACTATGGTATATATAAATACATATATATATATATAGCAGCAGTTGTATATTGTTGTTAACGAGCAGGGAGCCAATATGATTTAAGAGCCTAAACTATATAATATTTATTTTTTATTTTTTCCGGTTCTCCATAAAACAGTTATACACCAGAATATTTTGGAGGATTACAAAATTTAAAAAAAAAAATGTGCATGAGGACAGTTTCACTATGTTGTAAAATATGTCATAAGATAGTTACCGAACTCTCTGTAGGTGATATTGAAGATGTCGATGCTCAATGCAGAGTCGTTTAGCAGTTGAATTGCTCTGTTTAATGGCGCATTCTGATAGGAATATACAGATAACATCATGATAGCGTTAGCTATGGTTACCTGGAAGACCGGAAGCCTGCCTCTGTTCGCAGATCCTCTCCATGGCGGAATTGGCCAGTCCATAGTTAGCTTGTCCAGGATTTCCTCTCCCACAGGACACACTAGAGAAGGCCACAAAGTAGTCAAGGGTCGGACACAGGCTGCGAGAGGCCACATCCAGATTCTTTGTGCCTGGAAACCACAAATTATCACATATATTTTTAAGTATGCTTTCATTACGATATGTATTAATTAACAATTACATTGCTGGCCATTTCAAGGCAGTCTATCCGATCGTGCGGCGCATTTTGACATAATGTTTGCGTTCTATGTATCGCATATGTGACATCGGCTTGCGGGTATACTGTTGACGGATAACATATATGCGACAGCTGCGTAGGTAAGTTTAATTGAAACAAGACAATGTAAAAAGTTTTGGGTGCGACCGAGAACTAGAACCTCCGTTTGCCAGGCAAACGCTTTACTGCTGTGCTACAGAATCCCAAATTGTCGTTTTTATCACTCACTTATTTCTTGAGAATTATTAACATTGTTTCAATTTATGTCAGATGCATCTTATTTTTGTGTGTTTTAAGAGTCAAGTTTCCAAATAGCGCTAAATATCAGTTTGTATCATCGGAGAACAAGCAATACTACAAACAATTTATTTAAAAATTATATGGGGGTAGTTAGAAAAATGTCTAATGTTACATATGAATGAAAATTTTTAATCGTAAACTTTTTAATTCTTCGTTAAATACATACTGGAACTTTACGTAAAACGTTCGAAAATGCCTTCGCTGGAATCATAGTAGCGCCTATTACAGACACTTTTTTTTAATATTCTTCCGTAATCTCAAAGTAAACACAATACAGATTATTTTCAATTAATAAAATACACTTAATCGTTTTTAAATTTTTCTTGTAATTCTCCCAAACTTTATGAATTCTTTTATTCTTTTCCGCCATAGAAAATTGTATGGCAAAATAATCAGCCCGCAAGGTGCGATGTTATTTCACGAAAGTCAGCAGTCCTGAGAAAGACTTCGAGGCGAATGCACGCATATTTTGTTTCGATTTCGTCCGCAGCTACAAAATTATTATCGATGTATTTTGTACAAGACACTAATGGGGAGACAGGTGTAATACAATCAACCGGCCAATCGAAATTAGATTATTATTTTTAGATAATAAATAAATTGTGATCTGTCTTACTGTCTCCAATTTTAAAACTTTATTGACATTGTGCGTAGGCCATAGAAGTGAGACCCACCCATTGGCGAAAAACTAATGTCAAAAAATACATTATTTCGATGCGCACAATAATTTTATAGTTTTTAATCAATTCCTATCGCAGTCGGTACAAGGGGTTTGGAGGTGGGTAGAAATTGAATGCATAGTTTGCATAATTTTGGCATCCATCTTGAATTTCTCGAGTTATCTACATATTTGCTTCGAAATAGGAATTAGGATGTTTGGAGGTGGACTATACTTAATCTAATGTTAAAATCTTTCAACATCCATCTCGGATTTCTTGAAGTCTCTACTGATTTGGTTCAAAATTTTTATTAGGGAGTTTGGAGGTGCACTGTTGAATTTAGCAACCAAATGTATAATTTCGGCATCTATCTCGATTTTCTCGAATTCTCTACCGATTTAGTTCAAAATCGGTATTAGGGAGTTTGGACATGCACTGATCTTGAGTCTAATGTCAAAATGTATAAATTCGGCATCCATTTTGAATTTCTTAAGTTCTCGGCCTATTTGGTTAAAAATCAGGATTGAGAAGTTCGGAGGTGCACTGAACTGGAATCTAATATCAAAGTTCAAAATTTCACCATCCATCTTGAGTTTCTCGATTTCTCTACCGGTTTGGTTCAAAACCGGAATCATGAAGTTTGATTGGCCATCACATGTTCTAAAAGCTATGGAAGAGAGGAAAAAATGATGAGAAGCATTAGGGGTAATGATTAGTATGGCAGGGGATGGACGGATAAGATTGTCATACCAGGCTTTTGATTAATGACATTTTTTGTAAATTTGTTGATATTCTGAAAATTATGTACCTGAATAATTTCTATAAATGCATTGAATCCGAAACATCTAAAACTAAAATTAATTAAATTAGTTTTGGCATTTTAAATTATCATTTTTGTGGATGTTTAGTATTATCAACAGACTGGAGTTAGGATGATGTTCTTGCAAAAAGACAGTTTTATGAATAATCACTCTGTTTTGTTAGCATAATACCTACGCAATTAAGATTGTACTTTTGTACAATCTATGTACTATTGTACTTTTCTATGCTTTAGCTAATATCTTGAAATATATTCCTACATAACTACGAAAAAAATCATCTAAATGAACTTTCAAAAACAATGCAGCCTTTTGTCATTTCTATCGCACATATTATAAAATATTTGTCGTGAGTTTATCCTCAGATCTCCTTTTATTCACACCCATTGTTTTATGGTGATATTATAAAATCATCAAATCAGAACGAGAAATTGTCAAAATACCATTAGATTCTATTGAATAAAAAACTGAGACCTCAATAAAAGATGTATCTGTGTGTATGTATCCATTCCATTTCTAATATGATTTTTAATCTGTAAAGCTGTATCCATTATTCAGTAAATAAATTTTAATTATAAAGCAAGTGTATTTTTATTTAATCAAAATTGTGTCTAATGCGCGCGCGTTTCCTCCAAGCAGATGGCGAAATATGCAGGTGTTTGATTTGGTTCACAAGTAGTTAAAATACCTAACTGCAGTGCACCCGACGTTCGGGACTGGGACCTTAAATAAAGACACAGCTGGAATTAAATCGCAAAACTTGGATGAAGTCCAGGGTAAAATATATTTTCTTATTTCTTTTCTGTAAGCTATTCTATTTTGTATTGTTTGAATAAAAAAAAGTGTCGCTCGTCTAGGCGTCATAAAGAATAATACTATATTAAATTGTATGTGCTTGTTCATTTTGATTAGCTCATTCTTACCATTGACTTTAGGTTTGCAGACAGTCTTGAAATCGGCTTCAGTTTGATTCTCCATGAAGGCGTCCCTCAGAACGACAGCTAAGTTGAAGATACCACCGACTGGACCCAGTTGGTTGGCTTCTTTCAGCAATCTCTCGGCTCCGGCCAGGGTTCCGATGTCGGCGGTTGATATCAAAACCTTGACTCCCATTTCCCTCCACCTAAAAAGATAAATGAACACAAAATTTAAAATGACTTTCAAATACTATCCTACAAACTAATCATCATGTCGTTTCGGACTGGGCAGACAGGGTAGACCGCCACACAACTCTGTCTTGGTGCACGATCTTTGCTTCATTCGCTTTTATACCTGCCTTATACAATAAATACCTACTCTTATGTTATTCTGACTCTTGACTCAAGTATTTGTCAAAACTTGTCTTCTAGATAATTAATTAAAGAGTGCTCGAGGCATTATTTAAAAAAAAAAATTGTGTGCAGTTCACACGCGGTAGAGTTGAAACCTCCAGAAAACTAAATTAGACAGGAGTGGGGAGGCTATGAAGCACCGCACAAAGAGGAGAGCGATTATTCTATCTCATTCTCTCGCAGGCTTAATCCTATGTTATGTGTTTGTCTCTTTTTAGTGTCGCTTTTTCATTTCATCGAGTTTCAAATGGCAACGATGCTAAAGAAGTTTTCACTTCAAAAACAAATTTATAAAAAGTTGAACATTTTTTCAACACAAAAACTTATATTGATCAAATCTAGTAGGTACCTACATAATACATTTATCATCACTGGACTGGCAACATCTCAAATGTGAAAAAAATTCAGTTGAAATTCTATATTCACATTGGAAATGCATTTTTGTAAAGTTCTGGATCTGCAAAATAACACTAAAGTACAAT
Organism: Glyphotaelius pellucidus; assembly: GCA_936435175.1. Classification (NCBI taxonomy): domain Eukaryota; kingdom Metazoa; phylum Arthropoda; class Insecta; order Trichoptera; family Limnephilidae; genus Glyphotaelius; species Glyphotaelius pellucidus. The sequence goes on along the minus strand of OW386544.1, from coordinate 12,820,559 downwards.
AATTCAGGAATACAGTGAAACTCTCTTAAGAAGGAACTGGAAAATAACTTCTTAAGTGGGAAAACCTTATACGTGGGATAAATTGGACCATTCAGTCTTAAGCAAGTAAACTTCTTAAGAGGGTTTTACTGAATTATAAATCTCACATAAAAATAAGTTTCCCGTAAAGTTCAACCGGTTTCTTACCTCCTAACGCAGAGAGATTGATATCCAGTCCTCAGTCCGCTGCGGGAAGTCAGGACTATCTTGGTGGCACCTCGAGTCACCAGCCAGTGGGTCAACTCCAGGCCAAAACCTCCGAGACCACCTGAGAAGATCACATACATGGGTCACTTCAACCAGCCAAGGGGGCAAACAAACAGACTATTTTGTGATCCATAATGATGTGAAATTTTATTGATACTTCAAATTGATTAAATTATCTAACATTCATTGTTCTACCGGTATTTCAATGGAAGATGCTCCGAGGAATCAGTTTCATTCATTCCTTCGGCACCGGTGCACGTGCGACAAACATTTGTATACAGTTGACATTTGATAGTTATCAGGAAAAGAATTTCCCTAGGGGCCTGTTTGGAGTTAATGTAAAGAAACATTTTTCCGTGAACTTAATGAAATCTGCAAGAAAAATACTAAAGCAATATTAATCCATAAGTTATTACGAATGCCATTGATTCCAAATCCTTTAAAAAAAAGAGTTAGGAAAAAATGTGTGCAATATAAATTAACCAAAATTAAATTAGTCTCGAGTGCACATTACTCCGCAAGATAATGTAAACTGATTGTGTTATTTTATGTAGTCGATTGCCACCAAGAGTTTCAATAAGCACAAATCAGTTTAGATTTGTGATACTGAGCCCAAAGGTGGCAAGTTTAAAATTCGGGAAAGTGCAAAAAAAACCCCATTTTATTTAAATCTAAAACATCAAAGGTTGCATTACATCGTAAATTCTTTAAAACGGTAACTGGATAAAACAGAACATGATAAAATAATAGGTTGGGTTTGTTGCAGTGGCATGCAGTCCACAAAGGCTGAAGAGCTGGGAACTATTTTCATGATGATAGTGTAAAATTAAAAAAAAAAAAAAAAAAAACAGAAAGACAATTATGGAGTTAGAATTCGTGCAGGTTATCTGGGGGCAAAGTTCACAAATTTCGGGAGATGATTCTACTTGATGTAGAAGTGAAAAAGATTTTTTCAAAATTGCAACTCTTTTTTTGCTAAACAAAAATATTTTTATTTATTTTTTTTTATACAAACAATTTAACTATTTTACCCGTAGACAACCTTAAAAAATTGGAATTTTGAAAAAAGGTTATTTATCTTTTTTACTTCTATTCTTTCTTACTTTACCCCCTGGATACATTGTATAAGCAATTCTCTCACATTTGTTAGAAATGGTCCTTTTCAAGGCTACCAAAATATTCAATGTTATGCAATTACAATTGAAAGTCTGCAGCTCTACAGCCTGTACCCCTGTAGAGCATATTGGTCATAGAGCAATGCGAGCCACTGTTTGTTGTTTTCTTTACAAGACAGAACATCGAACAATGTTCAATGTCTTGTCTTATCCAAAAGATATAAATACATTTGATTATTTACCTGCCAAGATGTAGCTTTTGTCTGCGTGCATATAAGTCCTAGGAAGGGCGGCCACCGTGCTGATGGCGGGTTTGACCTTTTTGGTCGGTTCCTCGGTGCGCACCTTGAGCAGCACCTTTCCGATGTGTTTGCCTGTTGCCATGAACCTGAAGGCCTGCTCCACCTGCTGCTTGTCAAACACGGTGGCGGGCAATGGCCTGACGGCTCCATTGGCGATACCCTCGCTCACCAGGTTCACGATGGATCGCTTGGTCGGGGAGTCGGAGTAGAAGAAGGCGTCCAAAAGGATGCCGTGGAAGGTGGTGTTCTTCAAGAAGATGCTCATGCCCTGAGGGAGGTAAATATTAAACTCTAAAATATTCATTATTTGGAAGCTGATTTTAAAGATGATTGAAGTAAATTTTGATAGGAAGCAGTTTAGGAGTTTTAATTGACTTTAAATCCAGTATTCTGTGATAAATTAGCAATTAAAAGATCTTTCAGAGAAACGAAAATTTTTAATTTATAAAAAGCTTTTAAAAATTTACTGCCAATTTAATCCAGTAGATAACAACCCCGGCCCTCGGTTATTGTTGCAATATCCAAAAGTCGACAATTTTGACATTTCATAAGAAAATTTATACATACTTCGATAGGCCTGCAATAAATATTAATTCTTTGTTTTTTGAAAGAGACACCCGCAGTTGCAAAAACAGTATAGCTGTTGGACTGCAATGTGGAAGGCAAAAGGAAACCATATTATTATACTCCTTGTCATCACGACAGAGCTGGTGCAGATGCTATCTGCTAGATGCTATGCTATCTATCAGATGCTAGCCTGTAGGGTAAAGGTTCCTTACTTTCGATAGGAGTGAGTACAAGAAGAAGAATTTGAAATGTGCGTCAAGACGTGCAAGGTGCGTATATCTTACCAGGGGAGTGTTCTTGGACAAGTCAAATTTGCCGATTTCTAGGAATCGGCCGTGCACGGCAAGGCAGCGCAGTGAGGCCAGCATCTTGTCGTCGGCCAGCGAGTTGAGAATAAGGTCCACTCCGCGCCCATTGGTCTGCTCCAGGAAGAATTGTTCAAAGCTGCAGTCGCGGGAATAGCCGATGTGGGCATCTGTCAACTGGAATTACAATAAAAAACACATGTTATAACAGTTCATCACAAAATTTGGCGAATAATGAAGCGATCTAAAAGGTAAAATAGCAACTTTTCAACTTGAAAAATGTTTGGAATCACAAAATGATACAATATATTCGATATAACTGCTTGCTTTTTGTGTACCTGAGGGAAGGTCTTCTTGAGGTATTCTCTCTTCTCCTGACTGCCCACAGTGGTGTAGACTGTGCAGCCCATGTGGAGGGCAATAGAGATAGCGGCGAGTCCCACACCCCCAGAGCCCGCGTGCACCAACAGCGACTCTCCCTTCACCATGCCTCCGCGGAAGATCAAAGCGTAGTAGGCCTGAGACAGAGCACAAAATGATTAAGTTGTTATAATATTAATCAATGAGGGTTGATAATCCATAGAAAAGACAAATTAAACATCCAAAGACAGGTACATGCTAGCAAAAATTAAGAAACTAAGAAGAACATAGAAACAATAAAGAAAATTAAGAAGAAGCTAAGACGAATGATGTTTGTAGAAGAGAAAGGAAAGAAAATAAGAAGAAGCTAATACTGGGTTTAAAAATAAGGCTGGTTTAACATTCATACCGGTTTTAAGAAGGATAATGGGCATGCGTGAAATGCTCTTTGTGAAATGAGTATATTTTCTCAAATCACTCTTTGTGACATGCATACATTTTCTCAAATCACTTGCCCATCACTATTTGCGACATGCACATATTTTCTCAAATTACTTGCCCATCACTATTTGCGACATGCATACATTTTCTCAAATTACTTGCCCATCACTATTTGTGACATGCGCACATTTTCACAAATTACTTGCGCATCACTATTTGTGACATGCGCACATTTTCACAAATTACTTGTGTTAGGAATTATTATTGTCCTTTTGAAATTCCTACCCACCTCCCTCCTACTACCTTCAGTGCAGTTTAAACCTTCGAACAATCCGCAGTGTATTATGAAGTTCATACTTTCAAAGTGCAAAGATAACTGCCAGTGCGAACATATAGAAAGGGTAAAACATACAAAATACCTGGGGGTTATTATTGATTCACACTTACGCTGGACTGACCACATTAATTTCATCACAAATAAACTGAAACGAGTAATGCACCTTATAAAGTACGTTAAAAACATCTTCCCACTAATAATACTAAGATCGATCTATTTTGCACTTTGTCAATCCATTGCCACATATGGAATACTAGCTTGGGGAAGTGCTACAAACATAGCAATTGACCCAATTCAAAAAATACAAAAAGCAATAATTAAACTCATCCTGCAAGTACCATTTCACACAGATTCTAGCGAAATCTACAAAGCATTAGAAGTCATGTCAATAAGACAACTTTATGCCAAATCTGCTATAATATACCTTGTCCAAAACAAACAACACATTCCAATTCAACCAAAAACCATAACAAAAACCAGGTCCTCAACAAATAAAACACTGAACATACCGATAACCCACACCACACATGGACAAAGACACTTTCAGTATTATGCAACCAAACTTTTTAATTGCATGCCCATTACTTTGAAACAAATACTATCTGCAAATACATCTACAAACATTCATAAAAAACATATCACTGACTGGATTAAAAATCAAGATATTAACTTTATACAAAACATTATTATTCCCAACCAAACATAACAAAACTATAAAAAGTATAAAATTAAATAAACCTAAAAATTAAGTAGTTTTTCAAGTATCCAATAACTATACATACACTTACAATTTATATATGTGTGTACATATATATATGTGTATGTGAATGTGTATGCGGATGTATACGTATGTATATATATATTCATATGCATGTGTGCAGGTACATGTATTTATATGGATGTGTATGTATGTATGTGTATGTTTATATATATATATATATAATTTTTTTTATATTCCTCTAATATATTTAAATACTTTTTTTTTCTCTTCTATATAACCAATGTACAATAACTGTTAAAATTTGAAAAAAAATACATATAAAACTTTATATTACAACACATATATACTTGTCACACATAAACATAAATAAACACGTAAACACCTCAGCACAGGTTCTCCTAGTGAGGTGTTCACGAAACATACAACAATACCTATCCACAGTTTCACCTTCACAAACCTACCTTACACCCAACATAATAAAATTATAAAGGTAAATACTGTAATGTATAGAAATAAATTAAAAAAAAAAAAAAAAAAAAAAACCTTCGGTGAATAAACATTGTATTTACATGTGTATGCAAAGACTTCAAATAACTTATATTACCATCTGTACAGATTGGAACGTTTTAAGTGAATTCGAATGTGCATATCAAACCCAGTCAGCTACTTACATCAACTACTGTGAGTTTTTTACCATCCTGTTTTCCCTACCTAAAGAAAGTTTCTAACAACTTGCGCATCACTATTTGTGACATGCATATTTTTTGTATGATTTAATAACCATAGCTCATGTTAAAAATTCTGTTTCAATATAATAAAAAAAAGCTTAGGTTAGGTCAGTTGTTTGTTTGTTCTGCGTCTTCACTTTTATTCAGTACTCTGATTTGTGATGGAACCAATTTTAACAAGGTAGGATCAGTAGAGACTGTTACTACGATTAGTTCCTTGAATACTAAACTTTATATTTTACACTGTGGTGTTATGGAAAAAGTTGATATGTCGGATTTACCAAACTTTACAGGAGAGGAAATACTAAATTCAATAAAATTAATGAAAAATCAGAATCAAAAGATACTTTCGATATTCTTTCAGTAATTTGCGCTCTAAAGCAGTGTTCCGCAAAGTGTGTGCCGCGGCACACTGGTGTGCCGTGGACATTAGCTGGTGTGCCTCGCCGCAATGTTGTATTGTTACAATGTTACATATTTACTTATTTAAATAGAGCTCAACAAAAAAAGGCAAGGCGGGGTTCTAATATTTTAACGTCATCGGACAAGATTGAAAGCTTTCACGCTAAGTTGGTGTTATGGATCAACCACGCTATCAGTCGTAGCTGCTGATTCAGAAAAAAGTGCAGGCTTTGATAGTAAAATACTTGGAGCTATCAGCAGAAAAAAAATAACTCACATTTTCCTAAGTGTGATTTGCAACCTATGTACTGGGTACGGAATCCATTTTCATACAGCATTTCGCTTGGACACTTACCGATAAATGAGCAGGAAGAAATCAGGGGGCTAAAAACTGATGGGAACTGATTAAACCCAAAATTTTCCGAAACAGAGCTAGCACATTTTTGGCTGCAATAAAAAATAAGTACCTATCCACTGCTTTCAAAGCGTGCTAGTGCAATTTCCTTACCATTTGCCAGGACCTACTTACGAGTATGCGAATTAGGGTTTTCAACTATAACTACGATTAAATAAAAAAAAAAGAAAACGCCCGAGGACGATTGGCGAAGAGATGAGAGCAACATTATAAAGGATTGCTTCAAATTTTGAGCACCTGTGCTCAGTTAAGCAAGCATCATTTCTCATTAAACATCTTGTTTATATTAAATTGTTTTTAATAATAAATCTTAAATATAAAAACCAATATTTATTTGTTTGTTCGTATTTTATACGCTATCATACCGTTAATTCGATTGCGATGAAACTTTGGTGATTTGTTGTGTGCACGCCCGCGAAGTGAAAGGACATGCAGGGAGAATCAATTTATTTCTTTGAATGGATATGCAACGCATGCCGGGTACCAGCTAATATTAAATAAACGTTGATTTTTTTCTTTGGTGTACCTCTGAAATTTCTGATTCGGTAGGTGTACCTTGAACACAAAAAGTTTGCGGAACACTGCTCTAAAGATCTAAGAATGATGACAAATATTGCACTTTGACTAGTTAATGTAAAAAAGCTATAAAAACGCAGATTAGTAATTAATCATATTTTGCCTCCACATGCAGTTCCTTCTTTAATAAATCTCTCGAGGTTAAGTTGGATATGTAATTAAACCGAAATCCGTTTAGTCCGGTTTTGAACATGCACATATTTTTATATTAATTTCATTACTGATTTTAGAAACGATAAAGGTGTGCTGACAAAAGTTTGCATTTCAAGAGTCTCGCCCCCCTATAAATATAGGAGCAATATTTCTGTATGTGTGATGGCAAAAAACTATACATAATATTATCGTTTTTTGACTACTCATCTCCTTTTCAAGAAATTGACAGACGAGAAAGTTAAGTCACACGAAAATATCTCATGAATGGTTATTGATAGAAATATGAAGTTTTGCCAACACACTGCAAGAACTGTTCTCTATGAAATAACATTGCGCCACAGAATGTTCCAGTCGATCTTCGTGGTGTACTGAATTCATCCATTGATTAGGATTCCAGTCGGTGATCGGGAGTTTTTCATAATAACTTGGTTCGTGAGATTGCGAGTTTTTTTTTAATCATTATCGTCTTTACAATATTTGAAAATTTCCTACTACCACAACAGCAAGCAGAAAATGTTGCTTGTGTCGTGATGGAGGACTTAGCCAGCCAAGAAATCGAATACGGGACGCCTTGGTGGGACCCAAACGCGATGCCAACTCAGCCACCGACCGGTCAAATGAATGACAAATGTGTGAGTTGATGTGTAGTGGGGACAACCGCCGAGTGATGTAGATCGGATATCTTCGTAATCATTCAAGTATATACCCGAATTTGTCCCTATTATGTACTACTACTAATGACACCTGTTGACACATTTCGAAACTACAAATTACTATATAGTCTAACGAAATTTGTTGAGAGACATTGAAACTACATACATCTTCACAAATACTATAATCTTGGAGGCTACTCTTTATAAAAATAACAGATGGAAGTAATTACCGTGGCGTAAACAATGGGGATGGTGGCCGCTTCTTCCAGAGTCCACTTGTCGGGAACGTTCCACATGAAGTACTGGTCGGCGATAAGCGTGGTCGCGAGGGCACGTGCTTCAATCATGCCCATCACGCGCTGGCCCGTGCTGTCGCGCCCAGCAAACTCCATACCCAGGAGACATTCCTATTAATATTAAAACATTTGGTATTAATAGTACAGTTCACGGCTACCATACTAGAAGCTGCAACGGCTGATTTTAGGTTTCTTAAGACAAATTTATTAGGTTAGGAACCCAAAATATTTAATATAAAAGTTTTAAAATGTTCAACGAACTCCCTTTAAATGTTTAGGAAGCTAAAAGTCTTACAATTTTATAGTGGGTTATGTCTCAATGTTGTCAATCCAAATTTAATTAAGTGAGTAATATAATATTATTATAGCAGTTTTAGAAAAAATAGATTTACATTAGATATAATAAAATGTAAAAATTTTATAGTCAAAAAAAAAATTAAATTCTTGCCTAACCAGTGGAGCGATTATGGTAAAAAAAATGGACCACTTTTATTTTTCCGAGATTGATAATGGTCATTCATAAAACATTTATTGTAATTATTTAATACATTTCCATGGCCAGCCATTTATTTTAAAACGAAGCTATTGAAATGTTTTATCTATTATGGCCATAGATGTCGAAAATCCGAACCTTGTAGACTATTTTAGAACATTGTTAAAAATAAATTTAAAAAATATTTTTTTCATGCAGAATTTCTGATCAGATGTTTACGGTTAAAATTAAGTCCTTTTTCCATAGAAATGCACCTTTCATTATCAAGTATACCACAGACAACAAACAGAAATCGAACGTTGACTCGAATAAGTACCTCTCACGGAGTTTCAAAGTAACAAACACGCAGGATTTGCGAGGTTATAAATTTTACGATTTTTTCATATATTTTTTTATAAATCCAACAAATATGAGATAAACAGCAAAATACAGGTTAATTCATTGGCTATTTAGCACTATAATAAAATAGTTATATACCTATCAATAAAACTTATATTATGTACCTAACCTCATTTAAAACCTTTATTGAGAGAAGCATTCTCAAATTCCCTTTCGCGTGGCCTTCCCCGATCTGTTTTAGTACCTTGTGGCTGTCAAGTGGTCACCAGATGCTACACAAAAGTATATACATACACCTAACTTTTTTTTTATGACTCCATATTAAAATTCGAAGGTATGATTTTTTTAATGTTGGCGAAAAATTTTAAAAATGATCTTTTGGAAATCTCGAGCAATTGAGGCAAATTTATTTATTTCGCGTTGCCGCTCCAGTGGCTAATTAAAAAGGTGGCATTGTAAATAAAGAAATTGAATGAGTTGGTTGTACTTGGGTATCATTTTGTCGTTCTCAATGCAAACAAGCAAACTCATATTTGAAAACTTTTTAGGAGAGTCAAAAAACTGTTTTTTTTGTCAGATTATTATACATTTTATGAAATGTTTTGCTAAATTTCAACCTCATTAGCAAAACATTTAACAAAATGTATAAGAATCTGATCTGAAAAAAAAAGTTTTTTAGTTCCCCTAAAAAATTTCCAAATATGAGATACGCCTGTTTGTTTTGAGAGCGACAATTTGTGTAGGATATGATATATTAATATTCTAGAAAACACCAACGATTATATACCTGTGATATGTACTAACCCGTTCCCTCAGCATTGGGAGATACGCCTGTTTGTTTTGAGAGCGACAATTTGTGTAGGATATGATATATTAATATTCTAGAAAACACCCACGATTATATACATGTGATTATGTACTATCCCGTTCCCTCAGCATTGGGCAGTAAGGTAGGGAATGGGACAGAGTATATATCACATGGCACAAACAGACTGGCAATAGGTGACATGTGATCAAAAAAAATGTTTTCGATCGTCCAATTGATTAGTCAGACATCCCGAAAAATCGGAATTTGAATTGAGTATGCAGTTATAAGTAAAAGTGTACCCTTTAACTGGGATAATACTCAGATTACTCATAACACCACAAAAATCAATTTAATGCAGAAAACTGGTCAAACAAAATGTTGATGTTTTCTCGGTCACTAGTAGGATATTTCTAAACGTCATACTAATGTACCAGACCGTATTATTTTGTAGCCTATTAAATAAACAAAAAATATTTGTCATTGAAGAAGAAGATAACACTTTTAAATCTAAATGAAAATATGAAAGAAAACAAGACACAGAAAAACAGAAAAAGACAATGGTCGCAACTGGGACTCGAACCCAGACCTCTCGTCTAACCGGGACGGCGCGTTTTTCCAATTTCGCTATTGCCACCTTCTGTCAAACCGTCATATTTGTCAATCTCATATTTCAAATATTTAGAATCATTAATATTATCTTCAACTAGTTCTTTTTCCATATTATAGGCAACTACTCTTTTTATTGGAAACAATCATTCAAAGAATTGGTTTGTAACCTGAATAGCGTCTCGGATAAATGTATCCGAATTTATTCATATGGAACTATTGACTTTATGAAAGTCTAAATGAATATTCAATTTTTTACGAGAAAAACTCTCTTTTTATAACTTTTTGAAGGTTATTCCCATCAACGTAATATATCATTGAAGAAGGTGGCAATAGCGAAATTGGAAAAACGCGCCGTCCCGGTTAGACGAGAGGTCTGGGTTCGAGTCCCAGTTGCGACCATTGTCTTTTTCTGTTTTTCTGTGTCTTGTTTTCTTTCATATTTTCATTTAGATTTAAAAGTGTTATCTTCTTCTTCAATGATATATTACGTTGATGGGAATAACCTTCAAAAAGTTATAAAAAGAGAGTTTTTCTCGTAAAAAATTAAAAAATATTTGTTTTAAGGTGAGCATTAGAATATTGCTTTCGTCATTATCTCAAAAACTTAGTACTTGGAGATGTCTGTCTAATCAACTGAACGATCAATATACATCCTGTATAAGTATAATATTGTTCACTGTTCGACAAGTTACTCGCAGTAGCTTTAGCAGGTACAAATTCTCATAATGAAAAAAAAAAAACGCATTGATAAATAAAAATATTGCAATGATGACTTCTAAGCCTTTGAAGATGAACAAAAGGATTACTGACTTCTCCAGCTTGCTGAACGGGCAGCGCATCAGGGGGCAGTTTGCCAGTGGCCAGCATGATATCCTTGAAGTTCAGCGATGCATAGTATGCATGAACAAGCGGCTGCTTCAGGGTCTCCTCTCGCACGAAGGTCAGAGGACCCTGAATCCAACGCAGGCTGGCCAGGTCACCACGGTTCAGCGTGTTGATGTATGCATGCTCGACCTGTAATGAACGACACCATGAAATAATCAATATAGTAATTCACAAATTCAATGTTGAATTCCACAAAAACCATTCAGTAATCCACAAATTCGGTGAAGTAATTCACATAATCGGTGCGGAATTCAATAAAATAAAGTATTATATAAACATTATATAAACAATATTTACCTGCAATGTGGCAACATCAGCAGCATTATCCAGTTTTAAGTGCTTGTAAGATCCCCAAACTCCGTCCTTGAAGACATTCATGAGCAGGTCTCTCTTGAGTTGAGCCTTGTAGAAGTTGGAAGTAAGGCTGAACTTCTCGGCCTTGTCCTGCATGAAGTAAAGGCGGACATTATTCCCGCCAGACTCCTGCTTCAGGCAGTTGACCAAGCCCACAACGCCGGTGGTGGGCTCTTCCTCGCATGTCAGGTAAATCTTTGTGCCGTCGGTTTCGCTGGCCTTCAATGCCTCTTTCACTTCCTCCACCCAGGTGAAGTTCTTCTCTGTAATCTTGATGGTCATTGTGTTGGTGGTTGGCACTTCGACATTCTTGCGCAATACGAGATAGGTGTTATTCTGTGACAGTTGGAACGAGATAATGTCCAAGTCGAGATCTTGAAGAGGTTTGAGATTGGGGTTGCTGTTCAAAAATCCGTGAATCTCTTCCAGCAAGATCATTCCTCCAGGCAGGAGAGAGTCATACATGTTCTTCAGAGTGGCGGCACCGTGACGAGATAGAACATCGACTCCAATAGCCAAGTGGCAATTCTGATCGGGCACTACGCTCCTGACGTCTTTGTTGGCAACCTTGATGGAGAGCGGTTCCAGAGTGCTTGTGAAGAGTGCTGGCGGTTGTGACGTGGCAACAGTGACGTCAGTTCGGAGCATAGGCTCAGATTCCAGAATCTCCACAGCAACTGGACTCAGAAGTACTTCTACCGGTCTATCAATCACTACTTCAACTATCTTCATCTTGAACACACTCGCATTCTCAATGACTATCGCTAAACTTGCTGTCAGAGCGTCATACTTTGATGTCTCCTTAAGATTTTTGTACGGTGTGAAGACATATTTCTCCAGCTTGGGAGCATCTTGCGTGTTCTGTCTGCGAGGAGCCAGACTGGTTTTGATGCCCCTGAGTTCAACACCGCCGGCTTTGACTACTTTAATGGTCTTATAGTTTTGGACGGGTAAGACTTCCAGGCCGCTCTGTAGCATCTGGAGATGTTTGATTGGATCGATGCTAATCTTCTGAAGCCTAGTTGGAAGGTAAAGCTCACGGATGGGGCTTTCCAGGATGGTGAATTGAAGCATTGTATCAATGAAAGACACCCAGTTATTCTCCCATTTCAGTGTTCCAGTCGAGCCGTAGTTGTCTGCCGATTTAATTCCACAGAATATGCCAGTGTAGTCGTATCCTCTCAACCTAAGAGATAGATTCAAAACTTAGCAAATGATCAATACAAAAGATATTAAAGTATTTCAGTTAATTTTTAAAGAATACTTTACCTCAAAACTTTGTAGATATCTCCCGCATGCAGCGGCAGAATGTCTCCGGTGGTGGCCTTGCTGACGGTAGGAACAAGGTCCAGCTGTTCCTTGGTCGCATCTTCCGGGATGTAGATTTTCCCAGACACGGCCAAGCTGCCTCCCTCACAGATCTCGAAATCCCCTGTGCCGTCCATGATGTTCACCAAGAACTTCACTGTGCCCTCCTGTGGGATGATGGTGGCCCGATGGAAGTCGATGTTTTCCATAACAACTGGCATCTCATCAAAGTTCTTGTTGCGGAGTTTGGCCAGAGTTCTCCATGCAAGGGTCTGCAAATAACATAATGAAGATTAAGACGCTAGTGACAAAAAGTTTGTCAATATTACAGGAAAAATAGAAGTATCTACTTACCAAATATCCCGTGGCTGGGAACAAGACACGTCCGTCAATGTTGTGACCAGCAATATAACTGTCTTCTAGTTTACTTAGGTCCACTTCAATGATGGTTTCTCCTGATCTGGAACCTTGAATAAAAAATAATAAATTAAGGCGAGATGTATCTATGTAGTGTTTGTAGAAGTAGAAGTAGGCTCGAAATTAAATTAGAACAAAGAATCACTTCTAACTGGTAAACGGTTCCATGCCAACTGAGAATAAAGTCAACTCAACACCTCCTTGAAAAGTCATTAAAAGCTATGAAAAAAATTATTTTAAATTAGTCGATAACCCTAACCTAACATAACCTATTTAACCATTTTTTATCACTCTAAATGACTTATCTGAGATGGTTCTGAGTTGGTTTCATTCCGAGTTGAACATCCAGCATATATTGGCATATTGTCAAACTTGGTTGATTGACTTTTATGTACCAAGTAGAATGGTTCATCAACAGGTACCTTACCATTGTAACAATATGGAGACTAATGCAGAATTAAATTCTGTCGTGAATCGACTGTTTCGACACCACGGTTATTGAAAGCCTATCATATAAAAAAAAATGTTAACAAAATTGTATGCCAATCTTGACAGTCATTGATATTTGTTCCTGCATTTGTTTCTCATTACTATTACATGTTAAGAAGTTCCCCTTTACCAAGTTTTCATACTTCGGTTCCCTGAAGACTGAATTTGGAAAGTGGCCCAATGTATCGCACATATTAGGTTTTCCTACTAGAGAAGTTTTTTCCCATCCCTTGGAAAACTTCTCTGGAGAGTTTCACTGATACGCCCTCTAGGTACCTATCATGGATGTCATTTCTTAAAATGTAAAAGTTCAAATAGGACATGTCCAAATAAATAAACCATTCTCCAAGGCCATTCGTACACAGAGAGGCTTACAGTGACTCGAATTTTGTGCGCGTAGCATATGTATCATGCGAGAGTAACCACTGTATGGCATTTTGCTAGTGTTTGTACACAATACGACGCGCCGACTACGGGTTTGACATCAGTTGCACACTACTGACAGCGCTGGTAGCACGCTACGCTAATTGCATTCACACCTACCACTTGTTTGACAGAAATGACGTCCGAACGTAATATGAATGTTAAATTTGTTCTGAAGGAAAAAATCCATGTTTACAAATTAACACGTTTATAATTTAGCGGAATACATTAGAAAAGATTAAGCGGGAAAGGCGTACCTTTCCGTAGATTGAGGTTGGAAAGTCAATTTGACAACGTTCTCACGTAGTTCCTTAACGGCGATGAATGTACTACAATAAGCATTTATTTCATTGTATGGGTGAACCCAAAATCTTCCTTTAGGCCAGCGGTCGGGGAACCGGGGTAAATTACCCCAAAAGGGGTTAAAAATTTTTTTTTTTGGGTAATAAGGAAATTTTTCTAGTTTGCTATTTCATAAACGTGTTAGTATTTTTACAAACTTAATCAATTCAGGTGTGTGCGTGAGAAGTAAGAGACGCGCGTTGTGTGTGTGCGTGCTTGCATATCGTTTTTGCGTCTTGCGTGTTGTTTAAATAAGTTTTATTTAAATATACTTTGATTGTCTTCTTTTCAAAATGGGGGAAAGGGGTAATATCGACTTACGCAAAAATATTTTGGGGTAATGATTAAAAAAGTTCCCCGACCGCTGCTTTAGGCCGTATTTTAAGCTTGTAAAGATAAAGAAGAACAATATTATTATCTTTACTAGAGTCACTTGACATCACATTAACTCCACGGCTATACTTGAAAAAATTATTAAGATCAGTAGAATTCGAATAGCGCCATGTTCGGAAACCACCGAGTAAAGAGTAGCATACCGGTAGGCAAGTTATATTATAACTTACAAAGCTTGTAAGTATCTCGGTGTACAAAGGGCATTAGCCTTTTCAATGCAATCTAATCCACGACATGACACATTTCCACACAATGTGTAGTTTTTGTGAAACTTCATTAATCATATATCCAACCCACATACAGCGATAGCCGCAGATGGATCGCATATGTGACACTTACGCACATCGGGATTGATGTCTATGAATCAAAGAGAGATAATTTTGAGACAAATATGTATAGTTCAATTATAGCTGAGTAAACTAAAAAATTGCAAAGCTGGATCTGTTGAAAGTTTAAAGTACAAATGAAGTAGGGGATTAATTACCAGTGGGACTGAAGTTGGCAACGTCCCATTCCTGGCTGTGGTCCCACTCGACGAGGGATGCGATCATGGGTGTACCGCGGCTCACCGGGAAAGAGACGGGGCTGTACAGCTTCGAAATGTTGGGCTGAGTACCGGCAGCGTACAATCTAAATAAAAATACATTCAAAATTAATTGTTAAAAATGAAGTTACTGTTTCATAATTTCATATTTACAAATATAAATCAATACATTTTTATCGAAACAAATGTTAATGCGATAGACCGTATAATACTAAATTATAATGTGTATATATATATAAAATTATATAAGCTAAATAAGAGACCTCGGAGAAATATTTGATGAAAAACTATAATTTGTACACCACATAAATCACATTACAGACAATAGCATGAAAATATTAGGATTTATGCTGAAAACCATTAAAGACTTTAAATTCTGTCATGAAAATTATATTTGTCTCATTAGTTGGTAGCCAATTAGAGTATAATTCTGTTATTTGGTCACCTAACCATAAAAATCATATTAAAAATGTTGAAAGAATACAGCAAAAGTTTTTACAATTTATTAATTTCAAGTTAAATATTCCTTTAGAACAAATTAACTACACTTTTTGATTGAATACTTCAAAAATTCATACACTTGAGGATCGGCAAAGCATAAGCGACCTTTGCCTCTTTCTGGTAGTCAATTTAAGAGTATTATCTAGCAAACTCATCAATTCCTCGCTTTCACATTTTAGCAAGCAATGATAATTTAGGTTTATTATTATAAATATATATATATATATAATTTTTTTATAAATTTAATCCAATTGTAAACCACTATGAAGACAAAATAAAATTATAAACATTATGTACCCAATGTAAAAGCCCTACGGGGTTATAATAGAGTAAATAAATAAATATACATAATGTAAATGCCAAGCCACAAAGTGATTGAAAAAGAATTTTTTTTAAATTTATAGTTATTTGTGCTATATCAAAAAACCCTCCACACAGCTTCCCCAAAGATGACACAGACCCTGAAGGAAACCATTTTCTTCAGGGCCTCCTGTATGGAATTAATGTAAAAAATAAAAACCTAGACAATAATTTTTTTTCCAGTTCACAAAGAATTTCTGAGGCATGCAGTAATAATTTTTTATTTCGTCATATTTTAAAATTGCAGTATTTTTTTACATTTCTTGTACCTTAAAAATTGATGCATTTTTTATAGAAAATTAAAAGTCTTGTTTATTGTCTTTTGAACAAAACATTTCTCAATTTTACAGTTAACTGTAAAATTGAGAAAAAAAAATTTATACAAATTTAACCAACTATGAGGGGGGGTTATGATTAAAATAGAGTATTTTAAAATTTCATTAAAACGCCTGCTAAAATTCTCAAAGTCAAGTCAGTTTTAAAACGAGAATCATAAAAAAAGTATCCTTTTCACTTTCATAGCTAACAAAAAGGATATTTTTTACAATTTTCATTGATGTCACTTGGTAAAAACATGACTTAGGTATTTAGCCACTCAGACCCATAAGCTTGTTTTCAAGCTACCTTCAACATTTCCAGACATGGATCATCAAACCGTAGTGAACTAACTCATTTTGCAATTTTTGAGTTAGAGCTTGAAATGAGGGCTCCAAATCATAATCTAGCTCTGCCAGAAAGAAGAACCAGTAGAGAAAAACTGTCTATGATTGGTCAAGACAGTATTACTCTGATTGGTTCTCTTTGGCAGAGCCTGATGCAAAAACTGAGTTAGTTCACTATGGTTTAAGACGATCCATATGTAATGACTTATTAAAAAACACATCGAACAGTATTAATACCCTTGCATCTGCGTGGTTGAATTTGAGAAACCAGTTTCGAGTGCATGTTGATGCCACGCCATCCGCGTCGCGCCACAAATAACATCTGTGTATGTGGAATTTCAAACAAAGCTACCGTTGTAATTCGGTTTTAAATTAAAAATTCACCACAAGATGTCGCTACTTCCGTCGGCAGGTTGGTGTGGACATGTCCCAGGCAAGTATAAGTACTACGATTTAGTGAACTAGCAGTATCCCCACGAATATGCAAAGATTGACGGTAATACTCAGCTGTGCCAAGCGGTTATATATTATATGTTTCGTCATTGCCTATCTCGGTTACTTTTTATCCGGTGACTATCACTGGATGATAGTGGATCCGAGGAACAGGCTATTTTTGGAGCCAGTTCCTATTGGATTTACAAAGTGGTCACAAACACTAACTGGGCGAAGCTGAACCAAAAGCAGCCCGCAGGGCCTGGCAGCAAAAAACCTGCAGAGCGGATTTTTGACTGCTAGTCATATTATATTCTAGGATTCCCGTATTCTCAGTAGAAAAATCCATTCAAATGAATTTTTAAAAGCCAGTTGAAATGCTTCAAGCCAGTTGAAATGCTTATTCATACAAATTAGGTCCTTACTCATTGCAAAACTTGAACATAAATATTTTAATATCTATAGTTTGACCGAAAATAAAAAACCGTTCTCTAGCGTCTGTCCGGAATGAAATGCATGGCAAGAGATGGCAAGAGATGTGCTTCTGCTACAGTTTCTCATGAACTCACTTTCCAATGCTGGAGAGCCAGAAGGTGAGGTTATCCTCGTGGTCCCTCTTCATGAGGCTAATGTTGGTGCAGTTGGGCATAGACTTCTTCAGGATGGCCTGAAGCAGGCCGTGGGGCGCCACCTCAATGAGGATGGCATTCTCGGGGATGTGCTGCAGAGCCTCGTTGAAGAGGACCGGAGACAGCAAGTTGTTCACATGGTAGGCGGCCGAACTCATTTGGGCTAAAATCAAACAAGTAAATAAATTATTGTAATTTGATTTTGGGGTGTTATGCTGTGTTGCGTTATCTCATTCTTTAGTCAATGTTTCGGACAGCGTTACAGTGTCCATCATCAGGGCAGATAATTGATAGTGGTGAAGTGTGTGCTTATGTACGTAGATGTGATACTGTGTTGGTAGCTACAAACTGGTATTACAATATAATTCAAAATAGTTTTCTGCGTTTAGCTTTAGTGTCGCCGTTTTACTGGATACCAAGAACTATTGAGCTTAGCTCCGTTGTCTCAATTAATGTTAATGGGATTTTCGTGAATTTTAATTGCCTCCATAATTAGAGTGCATTTAATTGAAATCCGCCAATACTTTGAATTTATTCCTGAAGTCCTGGGAAGACCCAAAACTCACAGAGCAGGCCACCCTTTCTTAAAATTATTCAGTATGCTTACATCAGTATTACTCTATTTTCAGATCTCCTAATATGGTTGTGCATAGTATTTAAAGCATTTCAATAGCTTCGTTTTAAGTCCAAAATAACAAACGTGGGAGCTACAAATATAAAAAAAAAAAAAAATTGCCGAATCAAGGAGATATTGCCTTTTTTATCCGAAAAGCAATCGGAGACATTTAAAATGGCGTCAATACACGGCAAAAATCACTCCAGTGGTTAGAGAAATTATTTTCCCATAAGAAATTGCGCCTCAGAGATCTTGATTCCAACGCATTTTCTACTACTTTCCACCTTCCACGCCGCACTGCTATATATTACAACTCCATTGTGGATTGCAAACCTCGTATTCTCAATAACAAGAAACATAATTCCATAATAAATACTGTACTGTCTTGTAGGGTTAAACAGACATGTTCATTTGCTCAATCCAACGCGCAAAGTTTCGAAAGTCAATGAAATTTGATCACTCCAATGCATTGGCGATCGCGATATCATAAACAAAGAAAATAAATAAGTTACCGAGAGGTGTGTCCCACTTGCTCTCTGGAATGGAGGAGCTAATCCACTTGGAACTCCTGGGCTTGGGATCCGTGATGACCTTGTCCAAGCTTTTCTTCAGCTTGGGGGCGGCCTCTGCGATGTACTTGGAGTGGAAGGCCACTCCCGAACTCTTCACCGCCTTGGCGAAGATATCCTCGCTTTGCAGCTGCTTGATGAATTTTTCCATTTCATCCACTGGACCGGAAATCTAGAGTATTAAAAGGATTGTTTAATATACTGAAATTTATGACTGTGCGAGGGGCCCCAGCAGAAGCAACCCGGAGGTAGACTAAGGAAGACTTGGACATTAGATGCCGGCCGACCTTAGGTAAGTGCAATGAGACAGTACTCACGGAGGGAATTAAACTCCCACATGACAGAAGATGTCAATACGTGGTAACCAGATAATTTTTTTTTTTTATATGAAATACCGCAATACCCAACTGCTCCCGTCTGGAGCCAGTGAGACTATGGCATCCCCAATTGGGGTATATTGTGAGGCTGAAGGTAGTGGGGAGGGGAAGGAGATAGGGGAGAGGAAGGTGGGGAAGTACCTGGCTATTCAGACCTGGTCACTAAACACGGCTAAAGCCATTTCAAGCAACGTTTCAATTCTGAATGGTGGTCTTCACCAGGGCGATACTGATGGTATCTTCCACTCTGGAACGTGCCGCAAATATACTATATATTATTTTTAAACATTAACTAACCTTACATTGTACGAAAGTTTTATTTCAGGTGCCCTTGCTAATAGAGAACAAGTTGACTCAATATATACAGATTTTAGTAAGGCTTTTGATAAGGTGTGCCATAAAATTCTTCTAAATAAATTGTCAAAACTTGGTATAAGTGGCAACTTATTATACTGGATTGAAGATTATTTATCAAAACGTTTACTAACTGTCTCTATCAAAGATCACTTGTCTTACGAATTTGAAGCCACTAGTGGCGTGCCTCAGGGTTCGCACCTTGGTCCAATATTGTTTATTCTATTTATAAACGATGTCACTTCCGTATTTTCTGATGTTAACATATTATTATTTGATGATGACATGAAAATATATAAAATCATAAAAAATATGTACGACTGCTTGTCCCTACAATCCAATTTTATAAAATTCGCAGAATGGTGTACCATAAACAAGCTTACACTTAATATTAAAAAATGTCAAATCATGAGTTTCTTTAGAATAAAAAACCCTATAAAATACAGTTATTCACTCAACAACCAGAGTTTATTGTCAGTATCTGAAATAAGGGACCTCGGTATAATCTTGGATACGAAACTATCATTTAATAATCACATTAATATTATAACTAGTAAAGCAATGAAAATGTTGGGCTTCATTATAAGAATATCTAAGGATTTCAAAAACATCAACACATTTAAAATACTTTATACGACTCTAGTTAGAAGTCATTTGGAATATAATTCCCCCTTATGGAACCCTTTTTAATGTCCATTGAAAGAATCCAACGCAAATTTCTTAGATCATTAAATTTTAAACTAGGAATTCCCGCGGACGAAATAAACTATGATTCTCTACTACGAAAAATGCGACTGTTATAGTTAAAAGATAGAAGAATATTTAATGATCTAATTTTTTTATTTAAAATAAATAATAACTGGTTTGACTCCCCTGAACTAGTTTCGCTGGTGAATTACCACGTACCTAGTAGAATAACTCGACTCAAAACACCTTATTATTGTAACAATACTCTCAGTAATGCTGAACAAAATTCAATAATACATCGTCTACACTCTTTAGGTAATGAATTTGCTCATATCGATAATGCCGGAAGTCTGTCATCATACAAAAGATGCATAAAACAGAATTTGTCTGCTATTACTACCACGTAATCATAATATAATCATTAATCATGTCCTACCAGTACGCACTCGCTATTATTAACTTTGTAAACAGATGTATGTATACGCAACTGTATGGGCGTTCCTAATATCTATGGATTAGAAACATATCATAATCAGTGATACCTTTTATATTTGGTAAATTTATATTATCTTCAATTTTTGTCTCCTAAGAGCATTTCTTACTCTTTACTTGTTACACTTTTTTTTAATATTTATAACTCTACACTTTTTATTATTTTTAAGATATCTATCTTATAGTCTATACATACTACTTTTGACTGTATTATTTCCTACCTTTTAACTTTCTGAATCAATCTGTAACTTTTCATTATATTTTATATTTTATAACTTTATGCTTTTACTTTATACTTTCATTTATCTATCTTACTTTTTACTTACTGCTTACTACCTCAACTCCTTTTTTTACCTTTTGTTTTTATATTTAACTTCAATTTGTGTTGTTACTTTCGTTTTGTTATTGTTTTATAATACATATATAATATAATTTATGTTAATGGCACATGTTGTGCCGTATGTTTTTGAAATAAATAAATAAATGAATACATTGTGAAATGACACAAATTAATCAAATAAAATTTATTTGCGCACGCCGGGTTCGAACCCGCGACCTTCGGATCGTGAGTCGAGAGTCTTGCCTCGGGACCACGGAGGCCGTCAAAGATAGAACAGTGAGTGATAAAACAGAATAAAAAAAATATTAGGTTAGGTTACTTTAGTTGAGTTGAGTTGAGTTTGAGTTAGGAAAGGTTGGGTTAGGTAAGTTGCGATGGGTTTTAGTTAGGTTACTCCAGATGAATTGTGTTTAAGATAGGAAAGGTTAGGTTAGGTTTGTTATTTTTTTCTTATTTTCTTTAACACCTCAGGCTAATTTGTTCGTTTTTGGGAAGAGCTCATACAGGTCTCTTAGAAATTATATAGAAATTGTTTATTTTAACTTACTTTTTTGTCTGGATCACACATACCGAGTAGATGAACAAGACAGTGCTCTCGGTCGAGTGCTCGGTACGTGCCTACATGTAAAGCACTTACCGAAAACTCAGCCGAGACCATTGCCCATCTACTCAGTACTTGGATCCAAGCATTAAGGTGAGAAAATAAAATATAATGATAAATTGTATCATTGGTATGTGAACAACTCGTTATTTCTTAATATTCAAAAGTGCCAAGTTATTCGTTTTCGTAAAATTCAAAGTCATGTAACTTATGAATACTCTTTAAGTGTAAAATTGACACCAGTCGCTCATGTCTGAGCGACGAGTGTGAGCATTACAGTGTCCTGTAATGCTCTCCGAAATGTTGGTTAAAGAAGGAAGAAGCTCCACACGGCATAATATCTCAAAAATAAATCACTTCAATTGTTTGTCACGTTTGGTCAATAAACATAATATACTCACGGTGACACTGTTGTTGCTGTTGTGGCAGGCGGGGAAGATGTTGGGGGGGCAGCGCCTATGGCATTCCTCCCACGAGAGGCCCACGGCGGCCATGGCCCCCGGCGCAATGTCGCTCTCCAGGATGCTGCAGCCTCGCCAGTACGCTGCCAGCACTGCCTGCTCCGCCGTGAAGGTCTTGTCAGCGTACGCGCAGCCTGGAAACAAACCAAACAAGCATGAGGAATACGCCAAAACATTACCGGCTAACAGAGTACACAACACATGTCGTATTTTGTATAAGAGGAACAGAATTAAAGAATAAAAAACCATCTTTATGGTGTGATACTTTTATTTTTTTTTATAGTTAATACCGCACAAGAGTCCCAACTGCTCCCGTCTGGAGCCAGTGAGACTATGGCATCCCCAATCGGGGTATGTTGTGAGGCTGAAGGTAGTGGGGAGGGGAAGGAGGTAGGGAAGAGGAAGGTGGGGAAGTACCTGGCTATTCAGATCTGGTCACTAAACACGGCTAAAGCCATTTTCAAGCAACGTTTCAATTCTGAATGGTGGTCTTACACCAGGGCGATACTGATGGTATCTTCCACTCTGGAACGTGCCGCAAATATACTACATATTATTTTAAATGAATAAATTGTGAAATAACACAAATATCAAATAAAATTTATTTGCGCACGCCGGGTTCGAACCCGCGACCTTCGGATTGTGAGTCCAGAGTCTTACCTCGGGACCACGGAGGCCGTCTTACTTACGCGGTGTGATACTTTTAAGTATAAAATTGTTTGATTTGTGACACAAATAGATGTGCTACATACTACAGGTAACCCCCGTTCATCGCGACCCTGGTGAGTGCGGATTCGTCATAATGCGGTATTTTAAACAACACTTTTCTGGCTTTGACAAATTCCAGGATCATAATGTGTGGTTGAGTACGTATATATGTAAATTCACGAGGGCGAGTGAGACAAAATTTGTAACGCTGGTACGCCTGTGCCTGGTACGTTTGGGTCAATCAGACAATGGAAATTTTATTAAACTACCTTAGAGGACCTAAATCAACACCAAAGTCCGTGAACACCTAAATAATTATGAATAAATCACTAAGACTTTGGGAACATTTAAAATCTCTAAACGGAGGAGAAGAAGTTTTTAAAGCAAGTAAAGGTTGGTTTGATTTGGCAGGATCATAAAATACCGGGAAAGTCTATCGGATACAAGTAATTTTCGCTTACACACAAAAAAGTCTGCAATTTATTTCCGATCAAGTTCCTGCATGGTGAACTTAAAATGACCTTTTTGTTGTATTCTAACATACGATAACCCAAAAAAGCGCCAGTTTTCCTGGAGTAGGGGAGGTTTTTCGGGGTTGTAACATAAAGACGTTCAACTCACCAACTTCTCCGACGGAGTGTCCCACAATGCCGTCGGGCTCGATCCCGATGAACAGCAGTAGGTCGACCAGCGCCACCTGTACAGCGGCGATGGATATAAAGGAGTTGACCACGTTCTCGTAGGTCTCAGTGGGGTCGGAGAGAACCTTGAGCAAGTCCACCTTGAAGGGCTTGAGGGCGGCGGCACAGCGCTCGATAGTCTGCTTGAAGACGGGGATCTTCATCATGCTGCAGGCCATGGCGGGCCACTGGGAGCCCATACCGGTGAAGATGAACCAAACTGGACGCTTGTCGTCTTGCTTGAGGCACGGCTAGATAAAAAAAAAGAAAAAAAAACTAAATTTTAGACATCCAGTTGGCCTAAGACTAAGCTGGGTAAATGCAATTCCAGAGGCTTGGCAAGGAGATGCAAGTCCAAAGGGGAGATCCAGGATCTACAAGGATAAGGAATTGTCCTTACCTTAAAATCAATGATTTTTTTGCTGTCATCTAAGAGAACTGGAACCGCAGTTAATGGAAGAAGTAGTTAATTGATTAAGCCGTCGCTATCCGAATTTCTACCGATTTCTTACATATCTCCCTTAAAAATTTGAAGTTTTTAAGCTCTTAAAAAAATATGTTATTTTTGAAGATAATATCTAGATACATTCCACGCCGAAACGCAAATTATATGAAATTTCCTCGATAGAAAAAAATTGCAAAGTATGCTCTGAAAATTATTTAAAACAAGTCTATTTCTATTATTTTACAAGTTATATTTGTGAAAAAATTCACAATATTTCTTTAAATGATACTTAACCCCTAGAAGATGGGTAGTAATTTGTAAATAACTGAAAACCAAATATAATATTGAAAATTATATTTGAAATACTTGAAAGGCTTCTACAATATCATCTTATTTGCTTTCGAATATTCATGGACAATAAAAAAATATATTAAAAACTTATAAAATCTAGCGCTACACCCACTCATTGTTATAAATATTGTTTCCACAAAATTAAATAATACTCTCCAAGATACTTACCAAGACTTCTCTTTGGTTTTCAGTCTCTCCGAGCACGGTGTACCCCCTGAAAGGGTGTCCCACAATGTCATTCCTGTGCACCTCCGCCAGGAGGGCATAGAATTCAGGGTCCACGGGGGCTTTCTCCACGGCTTCCAGCAGGTGCTCCACCGCCGCCTCTGTCCGGCCCGACACGGTCACCAGGCGCGGGATACCCTGCTTGGGGACCACAGCCGGCTTAGTCTTGGGGTTGGACTTGAGAGCCAAATGGACGTTGGCTCCTCCAAAGCCGAAGGAATTCATGGCAACGATGCCTCCGTTCCAGGGGGTGTTCTTGTCCACAACCTGAAAATAAAAACCATTAGTTGATTTCTTATTGCTGAGACAATAATAAAAGATGTTACCTCGCTACTTATAAACAGTAAAAAAATGCACTCTTCAACAAACAGACGTGTTGTCATTTTATACTCTTCTAAACACTGAGGCGGCAGCCAGATAGCTGTCCTATATGAGTGAAAAATTTTTTATTTATTAAATACAATGTGGAGTATTTTCATAAACAGCACAAGAGATGCCACTTTCTGGAGCCAGAGATTGTTATGAGGCTAGAGGTAGTGGGGGGGGGGGAAGGAGATGGGGAGGAGGAAGGTGGTAAAGTACCTGGCTCTTCAGATCTGGTCACCAAACATGGTCAAAACCATTTCAAGCAATGTTTCAATTCTGAATGGTGGTCTTACACCAGGGCAATACTGAGAGTATCTTCCAGTCTGGAACAGGCCGCATATATACAACATTATTTTAAATCAGTAAATTGTGAAATAACACAAATTAATAAAATTTACTTGTGCATGCCGGGATTTGAGCCTGGGACCTCCAGCTTGCTAGTACTGCCTTACCCCTCGACCATGGAGGCCATCAATTATATGATTTATGTGTATGTATCATTATTTTTATTGTGTATAAACGTCCAATAACCACGTATGTAACAAACATCTCATACTATATTATATTTTAATAATGGCATCAAAACCTTTATTAAACCCGAAAATCTATTTGTTCGGTTTCCGAAACAACTCATGTAGGTCTTATAGAAATCCGTCGTGACTCTCTTACTATTACAGTGATAAATGTGATTTAAACGGAGTTTAAATCACATTTGGTTCACAAGTGCTTCGCTACGTTTGGTGATTTAGCAGGGGTGCCCGGGTTCATGGGGTGAGGTTTGTCTAGGTCTTGGAGGCGGATGACCAGGACATACTGAACCCCAGATTCCTACCCACTCCTTATACCCTTTTCCTTCTCAGAACTCTCTTCTCCTCCTTTTCCTTAAAAAAACCCTCCACACAGCATCCCCAAAGATGACATAGGCCCCGAGGGAAATTATTTTCCTCAGGGCCTATTTTCCTGTGTGGAGCTCATGTAAAAAAAAAAAAGTTAGAAAAAGAAAAAAATCACGCTTTATATTCAGATAGAAAGAAGTAAAATGTAAACCTTTATGAAACCAAAGTTTCCAATCGCAATATGAAAAAAAATTTTGAAACTTTGGGAATTTTTTATTACTTATTTTTACACAGAATGACAAAAAAGTAAGGTGACAATGACGTTTGTATTACATTCGTCTAATAAAATCAGTAATTTTAATAAGAAAAAAACGTAAGGTGAGCCATTTGTAGAACTTTTAATGTTTGCAAGCAAAATTTTTATATTTAAAACATAACATTGATTTTGACTTGTATAATTTAAAAGCGTATTGTATCACCTTTTAAAAACAGTTTTTAATTTTCAGAGACATTCAGAAATTATTCAATTATTTGGATTTTATTGTAAAGCGGAAATATTTTGACCCTCTGATAAAATATGGTCTAGGGGGCCTGAGGGGTTAAACTACGCCATAAAAGAATTTTATAAGTACTCTCAGTATAACGTACAACAAATAATATAAGTGTCATCAATTGGTGAACAAAAGTAAGTAATAAAATAATATGCTGTCATTCGACAAAGCCTCAATGCTATAATGAGGTGCTATTGATGGAAAATATTATCTTGAACTTGGGACCAACGCCATCTTGGGATATAAAATTCAAACAAAAGGAATTTTAAAGTAGCCAAGGCTACTGGCAACTGGCAACTATGAAAATATAAAATACCAAGTGCTTTTACATACATTATAGCCACTGGAGCGATCACGTCAAATAAATAAATTTGCCTCGATTACTCGAGATTTCCCAGAAGATCATTTTTTAAATTTTTCACCAACATTAAAAAAATCATACTTTCAAATTTTCATGGAGATTTAAAAACTTATTAAAGTGCTATATACCCAATGAATTAAACTGCATTATGCCGTTTATCTCATATTTGTAGGATTTATAACAAAAATATTAAAAATCATTAAGTAAATAACCGCGCGAATCCCGTGTGTTTTTTATTTTGAAACTGCCGTGAGGGGTACATATTCAAGTCAAAATAGAATATTTTCGATTTCTCTGTTGCCTGTGGTATACTTGATAATGAAAGGTGAATATCTATGGAAAAAGGACTTAATTTTAACCGTAAACAGCTGATAAAAAATTTGGCTGGAAATTTTTTTTTTTAAATTTATTTTTAACATCATTCTAAAATAGTCTACCAAGTTCGGATTTGCGACATCTATGGTCATAATAGATAAAGCATTTCAATAGCTTCAAAATAAATGGCTGGCCAAGGAAATTTTTTATGAATGGTAGGAAAATGTGATTCAATTTTGGACCGCTATCAATCGCAGAAAAATAAAAGTGGTCCATTTTTCAACCATAATCACTCCAGTGGTTATATGATGAAATTATTAAGGTGATCCCATAGTCCTTGAAAAATTCGAAATCGTCTGTTTTGCGAGGGATTATAAAATACTTGAGAAAACTTGACAACCAATAATAGACGAGAGGCGTCAGGCTCATAAATCCCGAGTTCCGCCCTCAAATACACTGTGGTAAAAATTGTGAAAAATATGAACATAATAATTATATTAAATACTTATTTATGATTATCAAAATACATGGTAAAATTAACATATTATGGGCCTAATTTGTAGAACAAGTAACTTTCATTTATCAAATTTTACAGGAGGCAGTAAAGACTGTTTTTTAAACTCATGAACCAAGATGAACCGCTCTCCTTCGCACGGAATAGACTAGGTTTATAAAACATTTGAACGTACTTAAGATTTGTATAGTTTATTAATAAAAAAATGTTTTATAATTTTGAATTTTTAAATTATTTTTTATAATATAACTTTATAGGTAGTTATTAATATGCAATTTACAGTTATTTTATCATACGATTTATTTAACTCTTCTATACACTCTTGCAGTTCACATTTCTTTAGAATTCTATTGAAAAGTTTTTATTTTCAAGCAACCAGTTGGGCAGCGTTGTGGGGCGGCTTAAAGAGGATCTGTAAGAAGGGATGTATTAACGCGAATTTTGAAGATGACGGAATATATGAAGGAATCATTTGCTCTGTGTGGAGGAGGGTACATTAATGCAAACATTTAGTTTACAGTTAAGTAATTGACTGAGAGTGGTGAACTCCAAATTTTAAGTGGATAAAAAAAAAAACTTCATTCTTGGGAATCTGTTTTATATAATACCGACTAAACTTTAATTGACAGTTAACAAAATTATGGCGTTGTTTGTATCAAGAAAATTTATCTTATTTTCTAGTGCCTTTTTTATTTTTTTTTATGTGAATACCACACAAGAATCTCAACTACTGCTATTTGGAGTCAGTGAGACTATGGCATCCCCAATTGGGGTATGTTGTGAGGCTGAAGGTAGAGAGGAAGCGAAAGAGATGGGGAAGAGGAAGGTGGGGAAGTACCTGACTATTCAGATCTGGTCACTAAGCAACGTTTAAATTTCGAATTTTGGTCTTACACCAGGGCGATACTGAGAGTATCTTCCATTCCGGAACATGCCACAAATATACCATAATAAATTATATTTAATTATTTGAACCCGCGACCATCGGATCGACTTTCCCCCCAAACACGGAGGCCGTCAAATACATTTGACCAGGAGGCCTACAATTATATTTGAACTGCTAATAAATTAGATTGTTTAAAATTCTTTTGGACAATTTGCATTTATTTAAAAATAAAAATATTGGAAATAACAATTTTCAACAAAAATATTCACCAACAGCTTGGCGGTTAACAACTGAAAGGGAAAGCTTCGGACTGTAATTTAGGTATTAATAAACAAAAAAAATATATTTAATCATTCCCCAAAAGTAAGAACTTGGCAATAAAAGTTAATTAATTAAAGCTAATACGTTTCTCTTCTACGGAGATTTGATGTGCATAGTTAGATTTATGCCAGTGTTAACAACGTAAAAATAATTAAGTTCATTAATGTTACGGCGGAATTTAAAAAATCGTGTTTTTTTAAATAAAAATAATATAACTTTTTCAAAATGTGAATCGAGTACTTCAAGGAAGTCGCTTTATACGGAAAATGAAACGAATTTATAAATATTAAATTGTTAACGATATATTGAAATTTGCTCACTGTGCGGTACTGTTGTCACTGTTTAATACTCAAAAGCGCGCCAGATTTAAAATTGTAAATGTCAAATCATTGGCAAAGTTATTGCCTACTTCAAACGACATTTGGCAACAGAATTATATTTTTTTTTTTCAAATACGAGTATTATTATATAAATAAAGTAAATTATAAAGTGGTTAACCGGTATATTCAAACATCTACGTATATAACTAGGAAATTTAAAAATCGATAGTACGTAAACTCGAATAACATTTTACGGCGCAGAGAGTCACGGACGTCGAGGACGTCCGTCCACCACAACTGTTGGGTGGAGAATGCGACAAAAAGGCGGTGACGATTGTGTGGTCCTTACGTCCATGGCATAAGGTTCACTTTGAAATAACATTTTCGTCGAATGCCGGCGGTCTTGATTGATGTCAAAAATAACAACGCGAAAATGCACATTTTATTTTATTTCGGGAAGTTCATGCATAAATATCGACTTTTTTCGCGATTATCATAAAAGAAACTAAATTTGCCACATTATGCAATAAAATTAAATACGAAGAGGGGTTTACAAGTAGGAGAGTTTGCACTTGAAAGTGTTTTTTTATAGACCTTATACTTTATTTTTTTCTAGGCTTATTAAAAGACTTATAAAAAAAATGACCGATATTTTTAAGGGCAAAGATATGTTCTACACGCAGTATTTAATTGAAGCATCTAAAATACTTTTAAGCAATTAAATTTTCAAAACAAAAATACACGATTTTGTATGATTTTGCATTATGTCGCAAGGCATCATCTTAATGGCTGTATTCCTTGACAGATTATTACAGGAGCCCTAGCACAGTGAAATCGATAACTTTACAATTTTTAATTGATTAACTTAACTCGGCGTAACTTCCAATATTTTATCGATGGCCCGAGCACGGTTTTTCCATTGAACTGATATTGACAGGGAATAAATAAAAAATCAATATATGCTGGCAACAGTGAAGGTATTTTCTATGAATTAACACTCCGAAAAGTCAAACGCCAAATAATTACGCATTGGCAGTCCGCATTTACTTTTTGACACTAAACGGGTTTTTTTTTTTTTATTTTTACATTAACTCCACACAGGAGGCCCTGAGGAAAATAATTCCCCTCAGGGCCTATGTCATCTGGGATGCTGTGTGGAGGGTCTTTTTGAGGAGAGGAAGGAATGAACATTGGTCTTGAAGAGACCCATGTTGTAGGAGGGAGGAAACACAGATGCCGGCAAATCGTTCCATAGCCGAGCTGTTGAACTCAAGAACGAGTCGAAAAAACGACCCGTTCTCATGTGACAAATGTCAATCGTGTATATATGTTGGGCGCGCGTTTGGCGTGTCTCCTGACTATGCACCGGTGCCGAAGGGATCAATGACGCTAGTTCCTCAGAGCATCTTCCATTGAAATACCGGTAGAACATGGATAGCATTCCCACCCGACGCCTGTGCTCTAAAGATTGCAACCCGTTCGTTAAGATGGGAGAATCTATCAAACGGACCGCCCGTTTCTGCACAGAGTCGAGGGTATTTTTCAAGTATTTTGGAGCTCCAGACCAGAGGTGGCTGCCAAAGTCAACCGTGGGGCGCACTTGCGATTTGTACAGGGTAAGCAGTTGTGTACTATTAAAGTATCTGCGGGCCCTGTACAGTACGCCCAGTTTTTGAGAAGCTAACTTTACTCTGGCTTCGATGGAGCCCCCATTAGTTGGAGTTAATTAGTTAATTAAGTCTTACGTCACTCTTAAAATGAATTTACCTTCAACTTCCCATTGAGAAGTCCAGGGATCTCCGTGTTTGGTTCCGAGTAGTGTAAGTTAGCGGGGATGACTCCGGCCTCCATGGCGATGAGGACCTTGGCGATGGAGCACAGCCCTGACGCAGGCTCCGAGTGGCCCATGTTGGATTTTACAGAGCCAATCAGCAGGGGGGTCTTGCGGTCCTTGCAGAAGAAGTCATAGATGGAGTTTACTTCTTGGGGATCACCAACCTGTCAAAAACATAGGAAACGTTACGTAAACACAGACATATTTAGAATTTTTAGAGTATCATAATTAATCTAGACATTGGGTTAGATTACAATATACATGGTATCAGGAAATTCGTGATACAAATGGAAAACTGGTGTAATCTACATCACTCTTGGAGTCCGAAATCGTAAATCATGTCCAAAGTTGGAATTTTTTTATCAAATTTCGAAAATATCAGTCGTAAAGTGCGCTGAAGGGTAGACTTCGCTCCAATTTTTTTAAACCCTTCAGTTGCCGAAAAAAATTGAAAAAAAGTATTTTTTTTTAATTGCTCAGATTAAAAACAAATTTTTTTTTGGGTTCTCCAAGTGATGTAGGTTACGAGTTTTCCGCGTGTGCCACGAGTTTCTTGGCAGCTTGTATAAGTCCAAATTATGGCTATGAGTCAAGGCTTGATGTTACTTAATTGAGAAACTCTGCAACGCTAAATAGTCTTCAAGATGAAGTGCAATTCGTAGTGTAAGATTCTCTTGTGTTACGATTCAACGCTTTGAGCACTGAGCATCGTCACAAATAGTTAATAAATGCACTTCACTAAACAGACGTGTTGTCATTACCACCAGTAGTTTAACATATCACCTTGGTGCCTGTGCCGTGGGCCTCCACATAGGCCACGTCGAGGGGATTGATGCCCGACTCGGCGTACACCTCGCGGATGAGTTTGTTCTGCATGTCGCCAGAGGGAAAGGTGATTCCCTGCACCTTGGCCCCGTCCGTGTTGGTGCGCGAGTGAAGTATGGTGGCGTATACGCGGTGCGCATCCTTGGCTCGCTGTAGGAAGATGCAAACGGCTGCCTCTCCACGCACGTAGCCGTCTCCATTCCTGTCGAAGGCCTGGCACTTACCTGCACAAGTAAAGAATTAATATATCATTATGTATTTATATAATCATCACCTTCCCCTTGACCTTATTGGATGGATGTCTCATCACTTACAATGCATTGTGTTTAGTTTAAGCATTTGTAACATTGTGCACATTTTTACATAAACCATATTTATGGTCTCGGTGAGTGGCACCTTCAGTATTTGCGGTTTAACAATTGTGCATTGGTCAGATTTTCAGCCTTGGAATTTTTTGGATTTGAGCTGTTGCCAAACCTGCAGGCAGTACACACAAAACTTGGGAATTCAAATGAAATCAAAATTCATTTCTTGTTGTAGACTTTTCCTGCATCTGGACGGGCCTTTTGTCTGAGAGCTATTTTTGTGCAGACGACCCAATCTCACAATGCGAGGTTCTATTTGGAAGCCACCCGAGGAGTTTTCTGCAAGCCACGCCATTCAATCTCCAACTAGCTGCAACTTCAAAAGGGATTCACACCATCAACCTACTTTATAGGATCACTTTCACAATCATATTTGGGTTTGTGCAATTCTCACAAGAGCGATATACTCTGTAATATTTATCAAATCATATTTGTATACCACCCAACCCAATGGAAATGTATGGCCAGCGATATGGAGAAGCAGGTCAAGCCCACAAGTATTACGAGAGTTTAGTGG
Organism: Glyphotaelius pellucidus; assembly: GCA_936435175.1. Lineage (NCBI taxonomy): Eukaryota > Metazoa > Arthropoda > Insecta > Trichoptera > Limnephilidae > Glyphotaelius > Glyphotaelius pellucidus. The sequence goes on along the minus strand of OW386544.1, from coordinate 12,788,037 downwards.
TCACATGAGACTAGCGTGGTCATTTTTAAAACAAACAAGTAAAAGTTAAGATGGACAGTACCTTGGGGCGACAGCATGCTGAGGTTGTGGAAGTTGAGAGCGTTTCCGGGTTTCAGCAGCAGGTTGACGCCGGCCACGATTGCGGCATCGCACTGCCCCGTGTGCATGGCCGTGATGGCCTGGTGGAGGGCCACCATGGAACTGGAGCAGGCCGTGTCCACGGCGAAACTCGGCCCTGGAATTAACAACATTTTAGGTTATATATTCTACTAACTGTCTGGGGCCAGTGAGACAATGACATCTCCAATGTTGTGAGGCTGAAAGCAGCATGCAGGGGAAGAGGGAGGTGGGGAAGTACCTAGCTATTCAGATTTGGTCACCAAACTCGGCTAAAGCCGTTCCAAGCAAAGTTTCGTTTTTGAATGGCGGTCTTACACCAGGTGGATACCGAGAGCAATCTTTATGACAATCACAACTCATTTTTCTAACTGCTATGCTAACTCTCTTATTTCATGACAGATTTATGAATTGCATATCATAAAAGATTAATTAATTCATCTGAATTATGTTGAAATACATAAATAAACAATAAGCTCCAGAATGTGGCTATAATATTACAAACAGTGAGGCTTAACACAAAATCGTCATCATCTTCAAACTGTTCTGTGTAAAAAAAATAAAAATATTTTAACTGGTGAATGCCAGATGACAATAAGACAAAGATTCTGCATTGACTATCTTCTGCTTATCAGAGCGCCCCAATAAACAGAACGACTCAACTGCTTAATGATTCTGCCTTGACCATCGATGCACAAACGCCACAATAAACAGAATGACTCAACTGCTTAATGATTCTGCATTGACCATCGACATTTTCAATGTCACCTACAGAGTTCGCCAACTTTCTTTTGACACAAAATAGTAAAACTGCCCTCATGCCTTTTTAAATTGTAATCTTCTCTATGATATATTGGCATACAACAGTTGTAATGTGTTGAAAAAGCTTCTAAGTGATGTCGTCAGATATCAGCAAGAAAAGTGCTTCCATCGATGGCGGACAGGGGTACCCATGCAGACGAGTGCCGGCGAGATGAGCTCTGGCGAGCGAGTTCACCAGATTAAATTTCTCTAGTGTAGATCGGTCGTCTGACTTGCAGCATTATTATTGTAATACGTAAACTCTTAATAAACCATTTCTTATTATTTATTATCAACTAGCTGGGGCACCCGGCTTCACTCAGGAAGTTGGTATGAGATTGAACTGACGTTCGAACCCACAACGGATCTTGCTTTATATCCCCCTACCAATGGGTAGCCCCACCCATACAAAAAAGGCTTCGAAAGGTCCACAATGTTCCAGAATATTCCACAACATTCGAGAGTGTTCTGGAACGTTCCACAATGATCAGGGATGTTCTGGAATGATGTGGAATGATGTGGAATGCTCTCGAATACTCTCGAATGTTCTGGACTGCTCTTGAAATTTCTAGAGGGCGAACCTTCCAGCCCAGATTGTAACAAATTATCTTAAATTTCTTTGGCCAAAAGTTGTTTTTTGGCCAAATAGACTATGCACTAAAGCACGCCCTTCAGGTAAAAACGGGAACCTTCTTCATGGGTGGGGGATAGAGGGCTACCACACCATGTAACTCCCTTGATCATTTCGGGACTCGTTTCTGAGTTTTAGAGGGACGCACACCTTCATACACTTTCTTTTATAATAAATATTGATCATTGAGAAGTTCCCCACAGAATTAAAGTTATTGAGTATAAATAACACGCAACTTAACAACAGTTTTTCAGAGAATGTGAAAAATAAATAAATAAAGGTTAAAATTATTTTTTGGTTCATTTGTCTGCTAAATTTGTCAAACATTTACGTACAGGGCGGTATGTTTTATTCGCGCATATATATGTGCATTCAGCGGCATTAAACATTATGCTTCAACGAGTAGACATTAAAAAGAGTATTGAAACTTGAAAAAATACTGCTAGTAAAAACGGCATAGTATTGAATTGAAACCTACCTTGGAAATTAAATGTGTAGGAGATTCGGTTGGGGAACATAGCGCGACAGCACCCAGTCAGGGCGTAGCCATTAATTTTATCCAGGTCTCTCACCCAGAACTCTTCAGATTCACTGGAAGATACTCCCACAAACACTCCTGTGTTGGACCCACGTATGCTCGTGGGATTGATGCCTGAAAACAAACAATATATTATTCAACTCTGTTATTGGTGTAAAACACAGTTATTCGGAGTAAAAAAGATAAGTCGATTGTATAATTAGAAACAAGGGGGTGTCGGAGTTTTATCTTTCCTCCTTCATTTAATCTGGGTCTCTCTAAGAAGTGCGTTAGCAAATTGCTTTAAAGCTTTTCGATTTTCAAAATTGTGCAATTTTTTTTTTAAAAACCGATTTCGTTTAGAAACACTAAAAGGTCTGTGGAGAGCAAACAAATATATTGCAGGTAGTTAGTGTGTGTTCTCATGCTTGTTAGAACGTAGTTGTTTTGGTCGCATATAAAATTGAATTAAGTCTTGTTCGGCAGCTCCGGGCGGAAGACCGACAAGAGACGTTCGTTCGTAGTCACGCACTTTGAAGAACAGGCCGTCAATCCAAAGGTAAGCACACTCACATATCAAACAAGCTATGGCTGTTTTCGATGTACTCGTATGCACACATCTCGTAAACATCAAATACTAACTGTATTTTTGATACTAATGAAATTATATATATAAGGTCCGCACAGATCTTGTTAGTTAAGTAATTATAAAATTTTTTTGAAAAATATCTATGTCAGGGGATAAATGATTTACTAACAGAATCATTTTTCCGAGCAGCATTACCAAAGGTATTATATAATCATACATCAAAGGTAGATTAGTTCTGCAACAACAACAAAAAACAAACTTCTGGAACAACAAAAGTCCTGTGCCTGCGCACTCTTGTGAAGTTGTCGGAACATAAAACTCAAATTTTTGTGTAATATCGGGAATACAGATATTTCTGTTTAGAGGCTGTTATCAGCAAAGCAGTTTTTCTTCTATCGGCGAGGCTATTACCCAGCATACCGGACAAAGGCTGAAGAATATAAGCAGGGATATCAATATCTTGTTGCACCACATACTGCCTCCTGGAAGTCGCTCGTGAGAGGGTTCTGCGAGAATTTTTTAAAAATAAGGGCGGCGGTGATTTTTACGTACCTGCATCTACTATGGCCTCGTGTGTAATTTCCAACATCAGTCGGAGCTGTGGGTCCATGACGTGGGCCTGCTTGGCGTGGACACCAAAGAATGTGGCGTCAAAATGTGCGAGGTCCTTTAGCTTACTGGACCTCGGGGGAAGACCCTTGAAACCTGCACAGAAAAATAATGTGTGAACGTTAAAAACACCACACATCTTTAGACAGACGCTTTGCAAGAAGAATAGAATTTAAGGCAATATAATAATACACAATAATTATCTTGTCTTTTTATCCACTTTCCTTTTCAAAATATTTATAATATAATATTTAATTATTTGATCTAACAGTGATGGAAATTTTCCAAAGAATCAGATTAGAATCTTATTATAATACATTTAGAATTACTTTCTAGCAATCGTTTGCTCTACGATATTAACGGTTCCACGCCAAATCATAATCAAGTCAACTCAACACCTCTTTGAAAAGTCATTAAGCTATGAAAAATATCATTTTAAAATAGCCCATAACCTAACGGAACCTATATAACCAATTTTTAATACATTTTTTCATCACTTTTAATGACTTTTCAAAGGAGCTTCTGAGTTATCCAATCACCGATATTTAGGTAGCCAATAGATGAAGTTGTGATAATAGTATCACAAATCATAACAACTGTGTTTTCCTCTTACAGACATTCCGATAAATAAATCCAAATGTGCTAAATATAAATACAAAGTAATAGTGTTCAATTTAACAGGTTCACTACCAACTACTCTATTTATTTTTACATTAGCTCCACATTAGAATGAAGAAATTTCCTACAGTGTCTATGTCATCTATGGGATGCTGTGTGGATCTAAAGGAAAGGAGAGGAAGTTTTGGAAAGGAAAAAGGTATGAGGGGTTGGTAGAAATCAGGGGTCAATTTGTCCAGAAGTGATGGACGTATTAAACAATCCCTCTCCACGGGTGCAAGGTGATGGGTCTGCCTGGAAAGATCAAAAGGTCTCCCTCTACCAATCTCTGCCCACGAACCAGGCACCCCTGCTACGTCACCAAACATGGCGAGCCACCTGGGGTGAACTGTGGCAGGGATATTGGTTATCCAATAAAAGGTTCCCGAGGCGGCGGTATACTGCCTCTGTTGGAGTTTGAATCTTTCGAGAAACCTGTCAATTGGTGTTGTGCGTCAATATAACTTTCATTGGTCAGTGTTCGTCGTGACATGTTGTGTTGAACGTTTTAACGAAACAAACAAGATAAAATTGAAATATTATTTTGGAGTTATACAACTTTCCAGCTATATTAGATTTCTGTATTTTTCACTGTATTAATTTAGCTATGATCTGAAAACATCTAATCTTGCTTTACAACAAACTATTCAAGTTTATGTTTATAATAATATTAACAAAGTTACTACATATTGTTCTGTGACTACATTCATAATATCTTAATTACTTATTTTTTACTCTTATTATACTTACACTTATTGAACTCCTGTATGTATAAACTCATTATTATACTACAGCCACAAGGTACTAAAAAAGATCGGGGAAGGCCACGCGAAAGAGAATTAGAGAATGCTTCTCTCAATAAAGGTTTTAAATGAGGGTAGGTACATAATATAAGTTTTATTGGTAGGTAAAACTATTTTATTATGTATAAACTCATTATTATACTGAACAACTTACATAAATATAATAATGTATATACAAATATGTAAAAGCTTTCAAGGAGCGAAACAAAAAAAATTACAACATAGAGCCAAAATGAATGGTATAAGAAACATTGAAGTTTTTCAAGCCTTCACTGTCCAGGACTGTCTGTGAACCTGCACTATTTATATTGTTCCATTACGAAGATAGCATTTTCAAAAATATCATAGATTTAATTAATAACAATGTGAAATATCAAATACAATTATTTTTACTATTAAAAAATGGTTATGGGATAAAACAGAACAGTGAAAAAACCAATATGATTAAAATAAGAAGTTAGGATTGCTTCGTTTGTTCTACCTTGCAAAATAATATATAATTCTCACCTCTAGGCCATCTTCTTTCATCATCTGTGACCATGTCGATCCCCTCAAAGAGGTTCTTCTTAAACTCCTCGATGTTGGAACTCTCGGGAAGCCGTCCCGAGAGTCCGGAGATGACTATATCATTGTCTCCGTGGGCGCATCCATTCAGCGAGGGGGTGGGGGCCGGCATTGTGGTGCTGTCAGTAGATGTGCAGTTGGTGTTGTTATAAGTGTTATCGGAGCCAGCGTTCTCCGGCGTCTTGGGTCTGTTTTTAGTCCTTGGGCGGTTGCTGTTTTTGGATGCCCGTCTTCGTGGAATTGTGCCGGCGCGCGGACAAGGATCGAGGTTTTCTGCAATAAAGATAACAATCATTATTATCAAGATGATTTGCGAAAGAGATAAGAGTACCGACTGTCATCAGGCGAAGCCAATGGAAGTAATGCATTTGGTGCATAGCTAGAAGTAACTAGTTTGGTGCTTTGCAGTGTGCCCGCTGTATACAGACATGATTTGCAAAAATATTAAAGATGTTGGCGACACTTTTTCATACTAATACACGGTTTCATGCTAATAAAGGCTCACAACCCATCTCCCTTGTTTTTATTACCTATAGAATAAACCGTGATTATATTACTAAAGTTAAAACATGCAAATACTTCGAAAATATATAAGAAACTATGTTGGGAAAAGGAATGGCTATTTTTAAGTCAGTAAATAGAAATGATTATCTGACAGTATTAATACCCTAGCGACTGTACGGTTGAAATTTAAGAATTCGACTCCAAGTACAACTCTGACGCTGTGCCATAAGGAAATCGTCTGTGAATGTGAAATTAGTGACTGAGCTACTATCGCAATAGAACTGAATTAAAGCAAGTAGCTAATAATGCCAAAAGATGGCACCACGTACGTTAACAGCCAGCATGAGGAACGGCGGTTGGCAAGCGTAAGTACTCTTGAATTTGCATCTGACATTATTAATACCCTAGTGACTATACAGTTGAAATTTAAGAATTCAACTTCAAGAAACAAGAATTCAACAACTGACGCCGCGCCATAAGGAAACCGTTTGGGAATGTGAAATTTGTGACTGAGCTACTATCGTAATAGAACCGAAATAAAGCAAGTAGCTAAAAATGCCAAAAGATGGCGCCACTTACGTTAACAGCCAGCATGAGGAACATCGGCTGGCAGGCGTAAGTACTCTTGGATTTGCATCTGACGGTATTAATACCCTAGCGACTATACAGTTGAAATTTAAGAATCCAACTCCAAGTACAACTCTAGCGCCGCACTATAAGGAAACCGTCTGTGAATGTGAAATTAGTGACTGAACTACTATCGCAATAGAACTGAATTAAAGCAAGTAGCTAATAATGCCAAAAGATGGCGCTACTTACGTTAACAGCCAGCATGAGGAAAGTCTACTCTTATTTGCATTTTCACTAATCTCTCCAGTCGGGATATGGATGATGACTACATGAAGTTTGATGATGAGTACATGACTAAGCTACTGTTGTGTCGCCCGCCGCCTGCAGTAATAATTATTGTACATATTTTACTGAGCAATTTTTTTTTTTAGTATGATCTGCAAAATATCCTTGAGATCTATAGTGAGATAAGTTGGTACTTCTCTTTATAAACATAGGTAAGTATAACCTAGAAAATCCACCAAGGTGAAGGATTTTTTACGAAACAACCAGTTACTAATTACTAACTAACCTGCTGATTACTAACCAGATTAATTGTGACCATTTAAACCACAATTCCTTGAACCTATTTGAATTTGCTGTATTATGACGCCGTTAAATTATTCAAGAATAATATTAATGTCTTGTCAAGGCACAAACTATTCTTTTGTATTCATATTAAATATGAATAAACATTGAGGGTGATTTTTTCTTTATACTGAAATTTCACAACACTAACTTGCAGGGGAAGTCAATGCCAAAGACAAGAACATTTAAGAAAGTTAATATTCAATAAAATCATTCAATATTATCAACCAATGAAGCTTTATCCGAAAATTTGGTTTATTAGTATGCTATCAAACATTGTTAACATGCAAAACTTTATGGCAATACAGTTGTTTTTTAAATTAATATTTTTTACATTAGTTCCACACAAGAAGCCCTGAAGAAAAAAATATCTTAAGGACCTATGTCATCTATGGGGATGCTTTTTAGGGAAATGACGGAGAGGAAGTTCTAGGAAGGAAAAAGGTAGGTAGGAATCTGGGGGGTCAATGGGTCCAGGAATGATGGACGTACGAATCCATCCCTCCTGCAGTGCGAGGCGATGGGTCAAGAGAGTTCGGCTGGAGAGTTTAGGTTAGGTGTCTCTCAATTTTGATTCTCTTCCGATTCAGCCTGCCATGTGGGCAAACACATTCGCGGCCAATACATAGACAAACCTCACCCCATGAACCTGGACACCCCTGCAAAGTCACCAAGCATAGCGAACCACTTGGGGTGATCTATGGAGGGGTGTTGGTTATCCAATAAATGGATCCCGGGGCGGCGGTACATCAAGTTGTCAATGTCAAGAATCCAACCAATAAAAAAACACAAACATCGGTACTACTTGCAGTTCTGTAAACTACAGTCGTCGATCATCATATCCAAAAAAATATTCCTAATTTTCTCTTATTTAATAAATCAAAACCAAAATTTCCTCTGAAATCTTCAGATTTGCAATGAGGTACTTAAATACCTATCTAATTACTTATAAATCATAAATATTTTTAAAAAAATATTTCAAAAAAGGAATGGTACAATAATTTGTACAAAGAAATTTCACCAAGTACAGTGCTAACATGTATAATAAGTTGGCGGTGGCATAAACATGCAATAACACTATTTCTTTATATTTTAATCTGGAAACCACACCTACTATCGTTAAGTCGTAAACGACAGCGCCCTCCCTTTTCGCCGACTTGTAAGTGTAGCACTGTATCTCATTAGGAGTAAATAAAAATTCTTTTTTTCAAACTTTCCTCAGGCCGGTAGGTAGGTACCATAATATCGATTATTCCGATTTGAAAGCTCGTAGTAGGAACAACTCTGGCGGGATAAAAAGGTAGTATCTAACTATGCCACCATCTTGAACTGGAACATAACAAAAAATTTGTGTGCAGTTCACACGCGGTAGAAGTGAAACCTTCAGAAAACTAAAGTAGACAAGAGTGGGGAGGATACGAAGCACCTCACAAAGAGGAGACCGATTAGTCCATCTCATTCTCTCGCAGGCTAAATCCTATAGATGTTCGTCTCTTTTTAGTGTCGGTTTTTCGTTTCATCGAGTTTCAAATCACAAAAGAAGTTTTCAATTCAAAAAATTACAGTGAGATGAAATGCCGAATGGTTGTGTTAAAACAGGACTTCACTAATAATGTGTACAAATGTATACAATTGTTTTATGCTCCGGTATAATCATAATTTTACTATAGCCTGGATTGGCAACATTGCATTAGTCGGACAAGTCGAATATACAGTACTGCAGTCTCAATTCGGCATAATGCGTTTGGTAACTTAGCAGGGGTGCGCGGAATCATGGGGTGAGGATTCTCTAGGTCTCGGTGGCGAATGCGCTTGCTTGCATGGCGGGCCGGATCGGGAGAGACTGGTTGAAGGCATCCTAACCTAGACCTCTCCAGCCGGACTCTCTCGACCCACTGCCCTGCACCGCAGTGGGAGGGACGGATGCATACGTCCATCATTCCTGAGTACATTGACCCCCTGATTCTTACCCGGCCCTCATAGCTTTTTTTCCTTACCAGAAAGAACTTCCTCTCTTTCCTTTCCCCAAAAAGACCCTCCACACAGCATCCCCAAAGATGATATAGGTCCTGAGGGATTTTTTTTCACAGGGCCTCTTCCTGTGTGGAGCTATTGTAATGTAATGAAAAAAAAACATACCTGTATGTGGAAGTAAGTTTTTTTTATAAACTTAAGCATGCCCCAAAACCAAAAATAAAAAATAAAAATTGTTGAAAATTTCAAATCAATTTTATGTTACATTATTATGAGTTTTCCTAGTAAGTCTCAAATTTTATGCCAGAATTTTAATTAGAATAATAATTTAACTAGGTTTTGTGCCGTTTTCGATAAGCAAATGGAAAATAAATTACTGTTAGAAACAAAACTTTAATTTATTGCCTTTCTTACCTATACCTAATGAAATTAATAATTACGTTTAAGCAAACAAATTAAAACATTAATTATAATTATCGTTACTTTTGCCATGAAATCACTCTAAAAATTAATAATCAAAATTATTTCGGAACTAGTTTTAACATCACACTATAAGATGTGTTTTTTTTTTGGTGATAACTCCACCAATGAGGGAATGAGGGATGGGCAGGAATCTGGCAGTCATTGTCATGTAAGGCGTTGGAGAGTCCGGCTGGAGAGGTCAAAGGGTCTCCCTCAGCCTGCCTCTCTCCGGCCCGCCATACAGCTGGTGGGCAGACGCATCCGCCACCGACACCCGGACAAACCTCAACCCAAGAACCCGGGCATCCCCGACGAGTCAACAAAAAAAGCGAACCACTTGGGGTGACCTATGGCAGAGGAGTTGGTTACTCAATAAATGATTCCCGGGATGGCGGTACCCATACCCGCCTCCCAAACTGGAAGAAAAGTCGGCATTTTTTTTACTTGTCCTGATGTAGAAAAAGGCTTTTTTTATTCCTTCATATAATTCGAGGCTCTTCAAGAACAGCATTAATTCAGCCAGCCCCGGATTTACGACTTTTTCAAACCGGGGCAGAAACTTGATAGTGGCGCCCCCCTATCGCCAGCGTTTGAGAAGGGGTGGGAGGGGGCATCCAATGAGCGTGTTTTTGTCTTTTTAGACCATATTTTTTTTACCTGCCCATGCCCTCGCTGTGCCATCTCAACGCCCCTAATTTTATTTGGGTCTTCTACTGCCCCCCTGAAAGTCTCAAACACTGAGAGATCTTCTACTGCCCCCCTGAAAGGCCACAAGGGGGCGTTATCGCCAACGCTGAGAACCTATGACGTACACTGCGCAAGCGTTCAAAATTGACTTAGAATACGTTCATAAATCAACTTAGGATGTGTTCAAAAACCGACTGGGCGTTTTAAAATCAAATGAATAATCGATAGAACAACGTGCGTTGGATACCAGGCGCTTTGTAAATCAAGTTTTTTTTTTACAATCAAACATAAATTGCGATTTTGGCGCCCCCTTAAACTGCCGCCCCCTCTAGATCCGGGGCTGACTTCAGCCCCTACCTATCTACTTGCCTACCTACCCAACCTTGTGGTGAATAGTTCCCCGTCCTTGCATCTATCTGTACAGACAGGGGTGCTCTTGTGGGGTGTCAAATAAAACAAAAAAAAGACCATCGAAAATTGGTTCATTTCTATATTTTTCTTTTGTCTAAAGGTGTGTGTAATACTTATGAAAACAAAATATGATCTAATTTTGGCAACAATAAATTCCACGATACGTTTTTTTAAGTGTTAATTAAATTGTGAAACTGAATGATTGATTTTAGTAAGAAAATTAATCAAATTCTTCTACAGACTTACATAATATTTACTTTTTCACATCCTTGTCTTGAAAGCAATTATTTACGACGAATTGCAAAATAACGTGCGAGGTTAAACGAAAAAGCCACAAAACACATGCAAATGACAATAAGACATATTGACGGGCAAAGGTGAGCTATTGTTTAAAGAGAGTAAAATAAATTAATATGATAAATGTCTCAATTTGTATTATTTCATGGCTGAGCCAAATTATATACACATTATAAAAAAAGGAAATTCGGATCGGAATAATAAATTATTATGTTCCAAACGTTCCACTGACTGCTCGATGACCTGGAGCTCTAGCACGGTGATATCTGTAAGTTTACAATAACGGCGTAACGATAACGATAAGTAACGATAGGCGTAACTTTCGATGAGTTTATATCGATGTCCCGAGCACGGTTTCACTGAAAGGGGAACGGGGACGAACGGGAAAGGACACGCAGGGGAAAAAAAATATTTAAGTGGCATTGCAACACATGCCAGGAATTCGCTAGTTTTTAATAAATATCGAAATGAATCACCGATTCGACAAATGATAAACAAAATAAATTATTTAAAAAAAACGATTAGTCAATTTTATGATAATATGACTCAGTAATTACACGAGAAGGGAGAGAAGTTAAGTGCATTCAAAGCGATATATATATATTTAATTTTTGGCTACTATAATATTTATTAAAAAATAAACTGAACATTATTCAATGCGCAACACAACTTTTTTTTTCTTGAAAAATTTAAAGGTTGATTAACTAAATTTAAATCTTATTATCGACAAAGTGATCGGAGGTGTCAGCAAAGGAATGATATTACCAGGAAGGAAAATACTTTTAAGTTTGTTTGCGGGTGACAGCTTGAAGAAAATCAGTGCTTTTTGCACGATTTGACGACGATTGAAAACATAATGACACTTTAAATACATATTTAAATACATATAATACTATTCAACCAATGTGTCGCTGACCGCAAATAAAAAGCGAGAAAAAATATTTTTACAAGCGGTTGCATCTCCGTAAAATAATGTTTATATGCGCTTTCCACGATCATAAAAATACATTTTTAATATTAGAAAAATTACGTGCGACCGCGCTGTTATGATTGTTGAGATATTGTATCTAATTTGTTACGGGTAGGTAAAGTATGCGCGGTGCATGACCTAGACCAGGGGTCAGCAAACTTTGAAGTGAGAAGAGCCAATTTGTCAAAAAAACAGGATATATCAGAGCGCCACATAGTAACGGAGTGGAGGGGATGGGGTTGTGGTAAATGTGGTGGAACGATAATTGCTTTGTATTATCTACAATATTACTGTATCATAATTCTGCTCATTTAAATGTTTCTATAAACAGACTCGCGCATATATTCCTTATTAAATTAAAACCAGTTTTGTGTTCGGAATGCAAAAATAAGGCTGGTTGAGTAGAGGTGAAATTGTAATTGATGTCGCCTATGCAAAGAGCCCCACATTCCGACCCCTGACCTAGACCTTGGCCTCACAGTGAAATCGATAACTTTACAATACGGGTTGATAATCGAAACAGGGGGTGCTTTCTGTGATTTGACATTCGGAAACACCAAAAGCCAAACAATCACGTAAAAATATTAATAAATTAGCAATGTTGAATAACAATGTTGAAATGCTAACTTTAATATGAATTAGCAGTCAGCATTTACTTTTTGTCATTACTTTATTTACAAATTATTATTATGTGAACAATTTTCAGCTCTCCAAGCCTGAACCAATGTAGCGTCATTGGCCCGAACGGATTCAACTCCCTGTGGGTACGACTTCTTTCAATTCTAAGAGCTTCGTTAGTTCATCTCTGATCATTAATAATTCAGTAATTTGCATAGCGAACTAAATTATTTAAAAAAATATGTGTATATTGACGGTTAACCGAAACTTATCTGATACTATGAGCTAAAATTTATCAATCGTCGGTCGAAATAACTCTCATCAATTTTTTACCGTGCTTGCAAATATTGATAACTGACTGTTTTATCGATCGTCCGCGCTAGACCTCTTTGATTGTGTTTTTTGTTGGTTGGAGGAAACTGCATCAGAGTCTAGGAGCGCGACGTGAAGACAGGACTATTGAGGTATTGTACAAATTGAAGAGAATAACTTACTCCCCAAAATTAATACAATAAGAAATTAACTTCAAACTTACAAAAATATACATGGGGCAAGACAAACTGCCTGCGAAATAATATTATTGATAAAAAAATAAAACCTTCATAACAATTTTTTATTTTAACTTTGTTCTATTACAATTACAAGGTAGGCACGTACCTAGACTACCATACAAATAGGTAATGTACAGTACATAAAAACGCTAAATTAATTTCAAATACCAAGTTTTCACTCAAAACGTTGCCTATGAAAATGTTTGAATCAGAGCAAACGATGTTCTTTCTGAAATTTTTACAAACCATCCAGAAAAAAAAATTAATTACTCATTTTTTCTTATTCCCTGCATTCTGAATTTCTACTGACATAACACACTTTAAAAAACTTAACACTTAAAAATCGCAAAGCACGCTCCGAAAATTTAAAAAAACATATCTGTTTCTGTCATCAGTTAAGAAAAATTTCGCAGTGCTCCTTTAATTGCTACTTAAGTCAGATGTCAAGAGATTTTGGTCTATTTTTATAAAGTCGTGTTTGATTAAATATTTTTACGTAAGCCTATTAATTATGAGCGTTTTTAATATTAGCGCGCTCCCTCCATCATTCATATTTACACATCTCCCTTTCAAACTGTATTCGGTACTCTTCTTCTCATTATTGAACGCTTATACCTTGAATATCTACTAAAAACTTGTTAATAGATCAATAAGGGGTCATTCATAAATTACGTCACACCTTAAGGGGGGGGGGAGGGGTGTAGAAAAGTGTGACGTTGTGTGACAAGGGGTATGGGGGGGTCATCAGCTCTGTGACGACACATGTAAAAATCTGAATTTTGATTATTTTTAGATGTAAAATTGCAAAATACGTAACGTCACACTAGGGGGGGGGGTCTCACAAATGTGACGATGTGTGTTAGGGACGGGGGGGGGGGGTCAAAAAGTCATGAAATTCGTGTGACGTAATTTATGGATGGCCCCTAATTAGGTATTCGATATAATCAATAATAAAGCTTCTTTAAAGTTCTCTTTTGCAAAGCTACGAATTTACAAAAAGTCCGGTAAGTCAAAATGCAAAACTGAACTTGAACTTTAAAAGAAAATTCAGCTTCTGCGACATCGCAAAGCCGGACTGAACTTTGAACTTTAAAATAAAATTCAGCTTCTGCGACATAGATTCACATAAAGTGAATTGACGTAAAGAGTCATCTCGAGACGGGTTGGATGGTTTCCCAAACCAATCACAGATAAATGAACCTAATATAAAAATAAAACGTATACAATACAGCCTCCCCACGTACTAAAGGTACATCATTATTATCCCTGGCTTATTTTGCGACAGTTGATTGGCGTAATCTGCGACTTCCTAGATATATTGCCTCCTTTGTGCCAGGCGGTGTGATGTGTGCGTGTGTAATGTGACAGTGTAGGTGTAGGGCTTCGCGTAATCGTTTCCACTTTGACACGAGTGCCGCTTGAATGGTGTTATTTTCTACTGCCAGGCTCATGGCCAAGTATCGGCCAAGTGTTTTGTCTGCCACCGACTGACAATAGCGACGTAGCAAGCAAGGTACAGTGTAACATATATTAATTTATTATAATAAGAGCTTTGTCCACACGGCGAGAAGCGGACGTATGGGGTAGTGTAGCAGGGCACGAATCAATGCTGCCATGTCTAACGGAGAAATCCCTAGATCTAGAGAGAAACAGGGAGTTCCAAATACAGAAATGGAATTTTCGTCTGCAATAACACATTTTCACAGAAATGCAAAAAAAAACTTTTGATCATTACAATAGTTCTTACCAACTTTATGAGTTTTGTTATGCACCTTCCGAGGGGGGTGGGGGTGTCAACAAGTCTCAAGGGGAGGGTCATGTTTAAAACAACATGTCGCGACGAACAGGGAGCAATGAAAGTTATATTGACGCACAACGCTCATTGACAGGTTTCGCGAAAGATTCGAACTCCGACAAGTAAAAAAATGTCGATTTTGCTTCCAATTTAGGAGGCGGATATGGGTGCCGCCGCCATGGAACCATTTATTGGAAAACCAACAACCCTGCTATAGGTCACCCCAAGTCGCTTGGGGTGTTAACTTGGTTAGCAGGGGTGAGGTTTGTCTAGGTCTTGGTGGCTAATGCGTTTGCCCACCAACTGCGTGGCGTGCTGGATCGGGAGAGACCAATCGCCTCGCATCGCAGTGGGAGGTATGGATTCATACTTCCATCACTCCTGGACACATTGACCCCAGATTCCAACAAACTCATCATACCTTTTTCCTTCCCAGAACTTCCTCACATTCCTTTCGCTAAAAAGACCCTCCACAGAGCATCCATAAAGATGCCTCCTATGTGGAGCTTATGTTAAAAAAAAACGAGACGAAAACATTAGCATTAGTGATTTTGACAACTTTGGTGGGGTGTTTCTATTTTTTGACATGTCAACGCTGCTTTGAGGAAATACGTTCATACAATACGAGGCGTAAATTACTATATACTAAACTGACAAGTTTATGCTAAACCTGCCTGTGTGGACGAAGCTGTTATTGTATAGAATAGAATAGAACTAAGCTGACGCGTTCCATAATAGAGGATCGATCATTGGATACAGCCTTGAGCCGCAATTGAAAGAAAACGGCTACACATTTTTTTGTCGATATTATATGCTTACGTTGTTAGGATAAGAGAGGTCAGGGTTCAAAAGGCATTCGATCAATGCAATAATCAATATAAAAAACAGAGAGTTAAGAGCTTTGGCTCTGAGACCTGTCGTTGGACGGATATGGACACTAAATACCTACCTGATAAAAAAATTTGTTCTTTTTTCAGTGTGTAAGTTGTATGGATATTGGATACTGTTATTAATATGGCTGAAACGTTGTTTGAAATGACTTTAGCTATATTTAGCGAATAGATCTAAGTATCCAAGATCTTTACAACTTCATCAATCATTCATTACCACCTTTGGGTACTTAGCCCCACAGACATTGGGACCCTTTTTAAGTTGTCACATAAAAAAACATGAAAATATAATTATTACACTCAAAAGTTAGCGTGGAACAATTGATGATTTGATTTAAACACTCACCCTTCAGATAAAAACAAATTTCATACAGAAAAATCGATTTTAAGAGACGGATAGAGCTACATGAGAAATCTAAAAAAGTAGGTACCCAACATAAATTCAAATAAATAGTCGATGTTCCTCGTGCACTAAGGCACCTCAAATCATAAACAAGAGACATTCATATGAACGTACCACTTTAAATTGTCTTCTACATAAAATCACTTCAATGAAGAATTTCTAAACAAAATTAAATGTTCTGGATTTAAAAAAACCAACATCTGGATTTAAAAAACCGCATCATTTCCTGATCGTGACGCCGCGGCCCGCCGATGTGGATACGGAGAGATTGACAGCTACGGTGACGTCATCTTATGTAAAATCGTATGGCAGAAGTTAGAAATTCAAATATTTATCTTAGTATGAAGGCGACGCTTCCCGGCTCAAAAAGAAGAAAATGGAGAGATATGTAAATACGAATGTTGGACAGAGCGCGCTAATATTTTCAATGATAAAATTGAAGCGAAAATTGTGAAAATGCTTAACAAAACATGACTCGTTTAAAATAGAGCAAAAATCTCGTGGAAGGTATCTTAAGTATCATTTAAAGAAACATTGTGAATTTTTTCACAAATGTAAATTGTAAAATAATAAAACAGACTTGTTTTAAATAATTTTCGGAGCATAATTTGCGATTTTTTTCTATCGAGGGAATTTCATATAATTTGCGTTTCGGCGTGGAAAGTATCTAGATATTATCTTCAAAAATAACATATATTTTTTAAGATCTTAAAAACTTCAAATGTTGGGAGATATGTAAGAAATCGGTAGAAATTCGGATAGCGGCGGCTGAAAACGAGCTTCACAAATACTCTATTTTTTAGACACTGAGCGATGTACCCAAAGAAAAAAAAAATTTATAAGAAAAACTATATTTTTATAACTTTTGAAGGTTATTCCCATCAATGTAATATATCATCGAAGAAGAAGAAGATAACAATAATAATCGAAACGAAAATATGAAAGAGAACAAGACACAGAAAATAGAAAAAGATAATGGTCTCAACTGGGACTATAAAAATATAATATATTCGAAAATTTGAGAGAATACTTAACTATTAAATAAGAAAATAAAAATCTGTTTTTTTGTGATAACAAGTATCTTTAACCTTGACCTGATGATGAAAAAAAAATAACAAAATGAATCACCGACCGAATTTGACCGATAACGACTCCGACAAAAAGATATTTCTGCCATTTTTAGATAACAAAAATAAGCATAATGAAAGTAAAAATATTAGTAGCCATGTGCGATAAACTGAAGACCCAACAATGTTATCTTTTATCAGATTCTTTGTAATTTTGGGATTTTCAATGAATTAATTTCCATAAATTTCGCCTCTGTGCTAACCTATTCGAATACTATAAATTATAGCTAATAAAATAATTGCCTATTTACCTTTAAGAAATAAAGCAGGTAATAAAAGTTAAAGTTCAGTATCGGAATCATTTTGGAAATACCCTGGGAGTTCCCCAAGGATCGGTATTGGGTTCAATATTGTTTTTATTCATAATTTACTTTAATCATGACGATCATTAATCAATTTAATCATTAAATAAACACAATCTGATATTACAGAATTAGGTGCTATTGATGATAAGTACGAAAGAACATACTACACACTTAAAGATAACAAATTTATATCCAGTCGATCAAAAAGATTTGAAGGCGGGCACGCGTTAAACTTGTAGATATGTAAATATTTATGTAACTACGTTTGTATTATATATATATACACGTGTTTATTTTTGCATGTAAATACATACCACCGTCCCAGGGGTCGCGAGCTCGAAACACGGCGAAGCAAATGAAATTTTAACAATTTATACAGACTATTTCACAAACAAGTATTTACATCTACAAAAATTAATACAAGATTGTGGAATGTATCAGGAGCATCTCCTCTTTTTATCCTATTTTCCTCTTCCTCTCCCCCTCACCAAAAATTAATTTTAAGATAAAATAAAACTCCATCTCCAAGTAACTTTAACATAGGAGACCTTTTTGCCTCGACTTAATTTAACTTTGGCATAGTAACTTTAACATAGGAGACCTTTTTGCCTCGACTTAATAAACTCCATTTATCTGCATAAGATAACGATAATCTCCTAAATCCCAAATCAAATGACACATGACATTCATATTATGCAGGCGCAAAATACAATCGAAAATATATCTGTAAATATGTCATGCAACTAAATTATTGCACTCGATCGAAAAAAGGCTTGTCTCTCACCTAACCTAATCTAACAATTCGACATTGTTCTGAATCATATGTGCTAAAGCAGCAATAATTTTCGAAGGGTGTGTTCTGGCGCAATTGTATTTGCTGTCCCAAATTTCTAGATCAACGCAAGTATTTTCAGCTCGCTAGAAAATTTCCATCATCTAGGTACATTAAAGTATCCATTTGACTGTCAAAAAATAAAACAAGAACCAACATTTTCAATTTATTAATTAACCTCTCAACTGTGTATGGTTCACCGGTGAACATTCTACTAAAATTCTTTTTTAAATGCGATTTTAACATTTATCTATAAAATAATCAGAATCGCTTGCGCTAATAACATTTTAGAAACGACTTTTTATTTGATGGATGTAGGATGTAGCTTCTCTAATAACTTTGAAGTAAACTATCTAAGGCCTGGTCAAAGATATTGAAACTTGTATTTTAATATCTTTGGGCCTGGTATATCAGCCAGTCCGCATCCTTGCTATGTACGAAATTCCTCGCTCCAATTTAAGCGTGCTAAATCAACCGCTCAAGCTTTGCCGCAGAATAGTCCCTATTTCAGACGCCGAGGCGTTAGCAGTCGTATACCAATTCTGACATTTACGTAAATAATATTTGAGTAATAACTTCATACCGAAATTTACATAAATTGTCTAATTTTGCAATTACATATTTGAGTACTTCATACCGAAATATACGTAAATTGTCTAATTTTGCAAGTATATAAGACTATTACATTCGTCGAGCGACGAGGAATGACGATGTTATTAATTGATAATCAATCAAAAATAGTCTGAAAAGGGATTTTAAGAGTCAACGTCGGGAGTTTGTTTTCAGCGGTTAATTTCACTGTTAAGTGCACTGACTAAAGCAAACATACCTACTAATTAAAATGAGAGTACTCGCATATTGAAGTGGGGAACGGTTCCATGCCAACTCAGAATCAACTCAACTCAACACCTCTTTGAAAAGTCATTAAAAAATAATTAAAAATAGCCCATAACCTAACTTAACGTAACCTATTTAAGCATTTTTTTTAAAATATATATTTTACATAATTTTTAATGACTTTTCAAAGAAGGTTCTAAGTTGATTTCATTCGGAGTTGTCCCGTCACCGGCGAGCGATATCGTGAGATAGACCACGCCCACATACTATATTTCTCGTGTGTAACGAGCTTAAGGCTCGTAAGTACAACATGAAGTAGGCACACCAAAACCAGTTTTTCAAAATAAATTACCACTTCATCTGCCAATATAGATACATAAAATATTTTGAATATTATTATGTCAACAGTTAATTTTTCCGTACAGTTTTCGTTTGTTTAATCAGACTGTTGAAATATGCAATAAAAATCCCCAAAGCAAACAAAACAAATTAGGAATTTATCCTTGCGATATGTTATTTTAAAGATAAAATTATCCTCGGCCAAAACCTGTTCATTTACGCAATACATATTTTTATTACGTTATTTCTTAGCAACCTTCCCAAAAAGATAAAATAGTTACTGTACACATTTATACTATACTAGCTTTTTCCCGCGGCTTCGCTCGCCTGGTATTGCGGGAAATTACTGTAGCGCTTGCACTTATCAATTATTCCCCTTCCTCCCACCCCCCCCCCCCCCCCCCCCCCCCCCCCCTCCCGCATTCCGTACATTAATTCCCTAACATTCAGTTTTTAATCATCTTGCCTGCCACCTAAATTTCACAATGCTAAAGCTCAAAGAAAAAAAGAATTATCCAATTTTGTTCATTCGTTCGGAATTTGAGCGCTTACAAACATTTCGGATGTTTATTTTTATTTAAATATTTGGAAGTTTGTAAGTATAATAAAAAAATACACTATTTATTATTCAGTCTTTATAATCGTTACAAATTATATTTTTAATTGTCTCGCTTTTGTTAACGTCAGAAATATATTAATATTTATAATTTCATAACGCCAGAGCTTACCATCATATACAGTCTAGTCTTCGCATATAATTTAGCTTTCTATTGGTGAAAGAATTTTTAAAGTTTTTTTATTGGTTAATGCGTGAAAGCCTAGCAAACAAACTTGAGCAGTTTCGCATTTTTAATATTAGTATGGATGTATATTTTTTACATTAACTCCACAAATGACGCCCTGACGAAAATAATTTCCCTCAGGGCCGGTCATCTTTTGGATGCTGTGATTTGGGTGGAAAGACTTTTTGAGGAGAGGAAGGAGTGAATGTTGGTCTTGAAGAGACCAATGTTTTAAGAAGGAGGAAACAAAGAGGCGGTAGATTGTTCCATAGCCGACCTGTTGAACTCAAGAACGAGTCGTAGAAACGGCCCATTTTCATGTGATAATGTCAACCGTGTAGAAATGTTGGGCGCGCGTTTGTTGTTATCTTTTTTATGTTATTCCACATTTGAAATAATATATTATATCAAATATGAGACCATTAGAATGAAAATAACAACAATTAAAACATTTTATTTCTTAAGATTTATAAGAGACAATATTTAAAAACAATTTAAATCAATACTTGCAGATACCTCAATTCAGTGGGGTGTCCGGATACTGAACATAGCTAAAGTTATTTAAATTTAAAAACAGGTTTTAATTTTGAGTGATTATTGTTTCCGCGCGTGTAAGGCAGTGCAACGAGTGATACAGCACCCAATATTAAGAGGGCCTCCGACTACTAATTATGCTGCTACATAAGGGGCCGAAGAACAACAGGTCTCCCGGCCAAGGAGAATCCCTAAATATCGGGGAACAATTAAGGTGCATAGATGGGGCCTTAAAGAGTCGGAGATATGTGAATGCGGTGAGGTGCAGACCACCAAACATGTGGTCAACTAATGCCCACTCCATTCATTCCCCGGCGGGATTGATGAGGTCCACAGGGCGACGCCTGAGGCCCTAGACTGGCTCGCAGACCTAGATGTCCCCCTCTGACCTCCCCCACCGTACGAAAGAAGAAGAATTCTGAGTGATGGAATCTCAAAACAGCAATGCTGAGATTATCTATCTACCATCCCTTTTTATTATTGCATCTAACAGTATTAATTTTTAAACGCTTTTCGACGGTGTGATATCTTAGAGAGCTTACTTTAAGATTGAGCTAAATAGTAGTTCAATAGGTTATCCATAGATGGCACACAGCTATCGATAATGCAGGGATTGAGACCATAATAAATACTGTTGCAACCTCAAGGTCGGGATCCAGATTAATTCCTGCCGCCTGATAAATAAGCCATCGTTATTTATCACGCATAAAACCAAAGTGTTTTGTTGACCCAGGAGTTTGTGAGACAAATTCGGAGTTACATAGGGACATGAATCAACGACAAGAGTTAAAACTTTTATGTCGTGGCCACACGCGAAGATAAAAGCGCGAGCAGATATCTGTTGAACCGCGAGCGCTTATGTGTTGTACCGTCACTCTACGCTATCAAATGTTTCTTCCTGTGGTAGGAGAGGGGGTCAGATGAATTAGGGAGCTGCCACAAAATGCCATTTGGCTGAATCTATCAATTTGACAGCTATCATCCGCCCGTTTAGGCAGCTCCGTAATTAAAATTACCCCCTCTCCTGTTTACAGCGGAGAAGGGGTCGCATACCTTTTCGCATATCGTATCAGGAGCAGTCATGGCGTAAGATCTGTATTGTGTATGGTTGATCTGCACATAAACTGCTTAGGTATGACAGGTCTGAGAGGATTGTATGGAGAGCGTTATTGGGCGTGCGGTGATCTTTTATCTTTTAAAGCTGTGTATGGCACCCATCTTATTGCTCTGCAACGGAATCAAGCCAAACACGGCGAAATCTACTAAAACAAAAAAACCCCCAGAGATGATGTTCATGACATAAAATTTAAAAAACAAATCAACCATACCAGTCAACACAAATAATAAAGGAAAGTGCATTCACGCAAGCTACCGAGTAATTTATTGGTGCAGTTCAGCGGAATTATTGGTTATTTAACCTTTCGAGCATTGTTCCCGCGAAACGGAATAGTAATATAAAAAAATTAGTTATAAATTAAGTGAGAATGCGATGATAGGTCATAAAATCCAAGCCAACTTAGCATAGCGACCAATACTATAAAATAACTTATATAATCCATCTTCAAATATTTATTATTGTCAAAGTGGAATCGATTCAACGAAGCCCTAAAGGGCCTGCAGCCCTGTAGCACTTTGAAGCAAAAAAATCCAATACAATCATCATTTTTCATCAATATATTTAAATGTGATGGCGATTTACAATGTTAGACAAGTCTAGAACCAAAAGGTCACCAGTGGCAACATTTGATTCCATTCAAATAAACACGTGGAAGGCATTTCTAGTACGTACTATCTACGTAGGAGGCATTCTATCTAGCTAAATTAGTGTGAAGTTAATGCAAAAAAGAAATAAAGGTAATTCGTAATTACGTATATCGCGGCCGGGGGATGTTATAATACAAGTAATTTATCTAATTATAATATCATATAACACACTGGCATTATAGCTAGCTCTCTAATTCAAAATTTAGGCTTATTAGATTTGTCAAAGAATCTTTATATAAAAATGCAAAAATCAGTCATATTAAACACATGCAGGATTACGAAAGACTTTTTAAATATTTATATTAAGGGATCAGTAGGATTTATCGGTCCAATTAGGAGTTCTACCGAGCCGAACCCTCTGATATGAAAATATCTGGAGTCGGTGAATTATTTTCCCATTTGGTCTCTGGTAGGTTGACATGTTGTTCTTGTATTGTTTTGTATTTATTTTACTTATATAATACACTTGCAAAGCGTGGATTGACTAGTGTGAAAAGTGTGTGGGGTTTAGTTTTTCCTGTGGGGAAGATTTAAACCGGACATAAAGTTGAAAAATTAAATTTCTAATAAGTTGTTACAGTTTCAAAGTTTTAAAATATCGATGGTCCCGTTTTCAAAACGATCTTGCTAAGTCCTACTATAATGCCTGGAACAAAGAGACAATCTACAGGGCGATGTACTGCTAAGTAGTGCAAAATCATGTATTTTAGATTTTAAAATTTTATCGCTTAGAAATATTATAGATGGTTTAATTAAATACTGCAAGTAGAACACATCTAGGCCTTTGCTACAATCGAGCAATTTTGACAAATTTTTATTAAGCCTAGAAGAAAAATAAATAGCAGACCTACAAAAACTGCTTTGAAGTTTAATTGCAAAAACTCATTATTACATACACAATATTTTGAATATAACACGTAATGTAATGTAACTACACATATAACCCTATAGGCAGTATATGCACTAAAGGCAGGTTATCTAGTCACAGTTTACATCCAATCAGTTATCCTGTGTAATATACGACAGGGTTTGATGTAGTTATACATCATAACATCTTCATTTGGGTGGCGGAAATGGCTACCGCCGCCTCGGGAACCATTTATTGGATAACCAACACCTTTGCCACAGGTCACTCCAAGTGGTTCGCTACGTTTGGTGACTTAGCAGGGGGGCCCGGATTCATGGGGATTCAATCGGGAGACTGGTTGTGGGAGGCCTTTTGATCTCTCCAGCCGGACTATCTCCTCTATCAAACCATCGCCTTACACCGCAGAAGGTGGGATGGATTCACGCATCCATCTCTCCTGGACACGCCGACCTCCAGATTCATATATTCCTCTCATATTTTTTCCTTATCTTAATAAAACCCTCCACACAGCATCTCCAAAGATGACACAGGCCCTGATGGAATTTATTTTTCTCAGGGCCTCCTGTGTGGAGCTAATTTAAAAAAATAATAGCAAAGGTGGTTGTAATAATAAGTTATCCATTTTTATGTCAAGTTGTATGTAATTGATTCAGCGAAGCCCTACACGCGCAAAATAGGCAATTTATCTGGGAAATCAACGAGCCCCGGATTATATGAATCGGTTATCGTAATACACATAAAGGATAATGTGGGGGAGGCTATGTAGTGTATTATACTAACATGTATATATACACACCTCGTATCTACCACTCTTTAGCTCATTTCGTGCGTGATTGGGATGGGAAATCATTCGGATACATCTCGAAAACTCTTCACTCCAATGTGAATCTGCGTCACAGCCAGGCGCTACTCAAGTTTATTATATTTGCTATCGGTACAAAAGTTAGCAAATTACATCACCATAACAACTTGTGTTTGCCTGCATTTCGAATAATTTCGATTCTGCAAATACGCAGGAGCCAAGGTTGAAGTTTTTATCGTACAATTTTCTTATAAAATACACATTTAAAGTTAAAACTAGTTTTGTATAAACATTAAATATTATTTAAATTTTCCGGAAATTTTATTACACAACTAAAATATGAAAGAAAACCTTTCAAGAATGCACACGTAAAACAGTATTTGTAGAAATAGAAGGTATGTAGGTATTTGCCGAAATCAGGTAGGTGCACAGTGCATCATACTTCTATACTAATATTATAAATGCGAAACTGCGTGTGTTTGTTTGTTACACATTCACGCATAAAACAATTAAACGATTTTAAAAATTCTTTCTCCAAAAGAAAGCTACATTATATGCGAGTAATTTAGGCTGACTATAATGATAAGCTCTAGCGTTATGAAATTATAAATATTAATAAATTATATTTATTATACGTTTTCTGACCTTTACAAAAGCGAGTTATTGCTAACGTCAAAAAAAGCAAAAAAAAAATCGTTGCCGTGGAAACGATGTTGATATATTTGAGGGAAATTTTATTTCAGGCGTAGTAGTTAATATCTATCTCTAAAAATGAATCGCTGAAATATATGTACGCGCATAATAATTCTTTTTTTTGTGTTCGTTATTTTGTATAAAAATACTGGTGAGCCCTGGCATTATGAAATTTGCAATAGGTGGCACGCGAATTGTTTGAAAACTGAATGGGAAAAGACACGCAGGACACAAGGACACGCAGCAATTTCTTCATTAAATGGCATGCCGGGTACCAGCTAGTAGGCATGTAAATTTAAATTACTAGAATTATTTTAACGAGTCCTTGTATAACAGTAAATAAACAGATTCGTTTTTATTGCTATATTGGTCAATGGCATTGTAATATTATACCTATTGACTTTTTTCTCAGGTATACGATAACAAGTTGGAAGCGTGTTGTATACTAGCAATGCATCGATGTAAGACCATAAATAGGCTTTGTGACTAAACAAAATGAAAGCCTTATCCAGCAAAGTTTCGATTCTGAATGGTGGTTTTCCCCCAGGGCGATATTGATAAAAAAAATTGTTTGCAGTACACGCGGTAGAAGTGAAACCTTCAAAAAACTAAAGTAGACAGGGGTGGAGAAGCTATAAAGCACCGCACAAAGAGGAGACCGATTAGTCTATCTCATTCTCTCGCAGTCTATATCCTATAGATGTTTGTGTTTGCCTCTTTTTAGCGTCGCTTTTTCGTTTCATAGAGTTTCAAATCACAACGGTGCTAAATAAGTTTTCACTTCAAAAATACTACGTCGCTTTGTGACAACTTTGTAAGTAAATTTTAAAATGAAAACGTGCAGTGTCAATAAAAAATTATTTTACGAATCTGTGGGATCTAAATTTTTTACGTGACTCTAGTTACCCTCATCCATTGCAATGTTATTAATTGGGTAACAGTGTTAATCAGGTAAAGATTATATGTACGGTAAATTGTAATTGAAAATATACTAATTTAATTACCCATTAAAGATAGTTTGGGAATCCGGGTAACTAAAATCACATAACTAAATTGACTACAATAGTTTTAAAATGATCGATAAATATATGTGGCCAATTTAGAATTTTAAAATCTTTCTAATTATTCTACATTCAACCTGTTTAGGTTTCCTTGAGGCATACGTGAGACTTGTGCATATTTCTAGAAGAAATAAAAAGTCGTAATAACATCGGCAAAAATCATATTGATTTGGTGAATTTCTGTTGGCTTAGCAAATATGTCGTCTCTATGCTAATGCCATTAATAAGCGGCGTAATACTTAAACAAAACATAGTTTTTTTTTTTATCAAAACACGTCATTACCTTACGAACCTCCATTGCATGCCTTCTATTAGTTTACATTAATTACATCATTGCAAAGTTTTCATACGAAAAGAAAATATTATTGAATTTTTAAAAATAAAAATGATGGGCTTTGACGCACCAGAATACGAAAACATCATAATTATTTAGTTTTATTGACATTTTTACTTATTGTGTCCCTTTATCTACGCACATTTATTAAGCTCTTTATTTTCATAGATTTTTTAACGTGAGTACCGCCCAAGAGTCCCAACTGCTCACGCCTGGAGCCAGTGAAACCATGGCACCCCAAATTGTGAAGCTGAAGGCAGTGGGGAGGGGGGGAGATGGGGAAGAGGAAGGTAAAAATTAATTAGTTTTATTGACATTTTGACTAATTGTGTCCCTTTATCCACGCACATTTATTTATGCTCTTTATTTTTATAAGTAAATACCTATGAGATTGTTTTAATGTGAGTACCGCACAAGAGTTCCAACTGCTCCCGTCTGGCAACCCAAATCGTGAAGCTGAAGGCAGTGGGGAGGGGAGGAGATGGGGAAGAGGAAGGTCATAATTAATTAGTTTTATTGACATTTTGACTAATTGTGTCCCTTTATCTACGCAAATTTATTTATGCTCTTTATTTGAATAGGCATCTACACACATGAGAATTTTTTTATGAGTACCGCACAAGAGTCCCAACTGCTCCCGTCTGGAGCCAGTGAAATCATGGCACCCCAAATTGTGAAGCTGAAGGCAGTGGGGAGGGGAGGAGATGGGGAAGAGGAAGGTTTGGATCTGGTCACCAAATACGGCCGAAGCATTTTCAAGCAACGTTTCGATTCTCAATGGTGATCTTACACCAGGGCGACACACAGAGTACCTTAATATAACACAAATTAATCAAATAAAATCGTGTTCTATAAATTTATTGGTAAACAATAAAAAATAATTTTGTACAAATTGACATGATTATCTTCCTTGCAAGCGGTCATAAACGGAAATAAGGAACTTTTTTTTTACCTATAGATAAGGTATATTGTATTCACAATATTTCAGAAGCTATCCGCGGTGTACACGTAAAAGTTACAAGTATATAAAAAAGATGAAGATATGTAAGCACTTACTAACAGCTCGACAAACTTAATTCTGCAGGCAGTCAAATGAGGAACGAACGTATGAACTTTTTTAAATCCATACATTTTTAACCACATTATCCACACTGGCGATGCGCCACCGACTGCGTACCTACGTATACAGGTAAATTTTTTTTGTTTCTGTACCATAGTAATAAATTATTTTATCATCAAAAAGCTATAATAGCTAAAGGAGGAACGTTTGTATTCAAAATAAGTTTGATAAACTATTTTTATATCTTGTTATAATTACTTGATTATTATATATGTATAATATGGAACTCGTGGGACTGCACCACCCTCCCCGAGATCTGGAATAAATGATTAAAAAAAAAAAAAAAAAGTTTGTGAACTAAAATGATGTATGTAGAATACTAATATTTACTTCATTCAACGTCATCCACAAAGTTAATTATAATAAATAAAAAATATTAATCAATTTGCAAATCTGTATGCTGTGATAAATGTTTAGATCATCGCAACACGATGTCCATTTCTAGAGAATTAGTAAGAAGAAACTAAACAGAAATTTCTCGGAAAAATCACTCCGTTTCAACATGTGTCCCAGAGATTCTGCGAAAATTCAAGCAAATCCCATCTGCCGTCGTTAATTTAACTATAAAACAAAAGTTTATTTATCTTGGGGAATGAAAAACTAACCGACAAGACATTGGAATATTCCGATGTATAAATAAAAAAGGAAAAAACAATTAAATTAGCAACTTAAAGTTGAGAAAATGAACACAATGTTGGTAGTTCTGAAGTTGATGTGGACATATTAGCACAGTGGTCAGAGCAATGTCTAGGCAAAACAGAGGTGCTGGGTTCAATTTCCAGATGCGATCGGATCTTTTTCTGTTTCCAACGATCAAGTTGCAACTACCGATCTTTATTCAGAAAATATATATTTAAAAAATACTACGCCGCTTTGTGACAACGTTATTTGTATGTAAATTTGATGGCCATCAGAATGAACTCAACTTAAAACCTCCCCTGAAAAGTCATTAAAAGTGATGAAAAAAAAAAACAAAAGGTAGGTTACTTTAGGTTAGGCTATGGGCTATTTAAAAATCACAGCTTTTAATGACTTTTCAAAGAGGCATGGAAACGTAAATTTGAAGTGGAAACTTGCAGTGTCGATTTCCTTTAAAATTAAAATCATATCAAACCTTTTGCATCTAAACATTTTACGTTACTTAAGTTACTCCTACACATTGTAATGTTGTTAATTGGGTGATTATGATTTATTTAGGTAATAATTATTATGTATTGTAAGCTGTAATTGATTTTTTTTACATTAGCTCCACACAGGAGGCCCTGAGAAAAATAATTCCCATCAGGGCCTGCATCATCTGTGGGGATGCTGTGTGGAGCTCTCTTTTGGGAATGGAAGGAGAGGAAGTTCAGGGAAGGAAAATGTAAGAGGGGTGGGTAGGAATCTACGGGTCAGTGTTTGCGGAATTGGCGGACGAGTGAATTCATCGTTTCCACTGCCGTCCAAATCCTGCTGGAGGTCAAAAATCTCCCTCAACCAGTCTCTTCCGATCCGGCCTGCCACGCTCTTGGTGAGCAGACGCGTCCGCCCCCAAGATCCGGACAAACCTGACCCCATGAACCCGGGCACCACTCGGGGTGACCTACGGCAGAGGTGTTGGTTATCCAATAACGATTCCCGGGGAGGCGGTACCCATATCCGCCTCCCAAATTGAAAACATACTAATTACCTGTTAAAAAGATGTAGAGGTAACGGGTAACTAAAATCACACAAATAAGTTGATTGAAGATAAATAAATAATATAGTACTACAATAGTTTGAAAATGATTGATTAATCAATAAATTGAAACTGAGTAAATCGATAGTAATAATGTGCGGAAACAGATTCAATTTAGATGTCAAATAAAATGCTTACTCATTTCACATATATTATTATGACATGAGTAAGACAGATTTGTAAAGATAAAAAGGTAATTCAGAGCGGTAGATTAAAGCGAGTATAAATTATTGCAATCGTTATTGCGATAAAACCACAGGCGTAATAACAACATGCCATTCATACGAGTGTAATAAAAGTCATTATTATCTCCCCCAGTTATATATACATTTTTCGTAATAAATTTATAAGCGACAGAATTATGTTAATACTTTGGACAATGGACAGTTCAGAATTATATGAAGGAGCCTTTATCATACAAAACTTAAATTTGGATTTGAGGTCAAAATACTTAACCAAGATACTATTTTTTTTAAATCAAAAGGTATAGCAAATCTAGTACGGATATGGGTTGTTTATTTATTTTCGTTTAAAATTATGAAATATAGGCAAGTATGGCAGTTATTTGTGAGTTAATGATAATGTAGATAATTTGGGCAAACTAAGCAATTCATGCGTATTTAGATTGAACGAAACTTCGCAAATGTCAAATCCATGGTATGCAACTTTAAACGTACATTAAATGAATAAATAATCGTGTATAATTGCAGCATTTCGTGTTTTAAACTAGTTGAAATAAGACAGCTGACTTATCAGTCCTTAAAAAAAGCAATTGCAAGCCATAGTCGATCACGCAAATTTGACAGTAGATTACGTATGGAACCGATTCCGTATCCACAAAAGATATAGAAACGCTCTTCAGATAAATTTTAGGTAGTAATTGTCACGAGCGGTGCATTCTGAATACCGTAAGCGCTAGATGAAAATATTTCAACAACAAACCTAGTGCCTGTCAAATAAGAGTAGAAAATATAAAAAAGTGGAACTACAAAATTTGTAGGCTCACAATACCAATTTAACTGTCAAATATTTCTTTAAATCGCAATGACACTGAATATGTAGAACACTGTAAACCACATTTTAAAAAAAATGTTTTTAAAGAAAAAAAACACTTAATGACATAACTTTGATTAAATGCTTTCCAGCAAACAGCTATTCGAGAGCTAACAGTACCTATAAATATAAAAAAATACTAATTTATGTCTGTAGCTCCGAACTCGGGTCAATGAACTCCTGAACTCGGATCTGCTTTGAATTTGAGTACTATTTTTAACAAAAATCAGTTGTTTGAACAAACTCAGACATGCGACAATGTACCTACCTATAATATAATATTTTTAACAGAAAATCATTTTATTGACTTTTTAAAAATTAGAATTATAATGTCCTGTGATTTTTCACGGGTCTGCGCTAGTTTATAATAATACTATTTTAAAATCGAGAAGATTCGCTTGGCATAGATTTAAATAATTAATTAACACTGACCTACTTGCGTGATTAAGTGCCTGCTAAAATTCGGACAGGTTACTTTCCTTTTTACAATAATAATATTATATATTTATTTATATGCACCTGTCACTAAATCATTTCGATGATAAACATTAACATTTTGAGCAGTATTTAATTATTTTTTATTGTTAAGTTTAATTTGTAGAACTCCAATTTAATTTTAATTTATTTTATATATTCAATAATATTATTATTCAATTTATAAAAACAGTTTACTTATAAACAAGTTCTGCTATGTAATTATTATTATGCGTGACGGCTGTTTCGCCTTCTGAAGGCATTATCAAACTGTGATTATGCCACTTACAGACGATTTATTTATATTATTTCTAGATAGGTATTTACGGTGAAAAAAGAAATTAACCAAAATTCTATTAATACAAAAGCTATTTTGATAAATGAACAAAAAAATATAATTCGCTCACCACTCATGTTTAAGCCAATTTCAAATACTTATAATGCGAGAAAATAAACCCATAAGTCATCATTTGGGAATAATTCACATAATGATTAGAATACATAACGATCTTCAGTCGAATTTAAACAATGCAGTAATTGGGGAAACGGATAATAACCATTAATAATTTCAGTCGTTTTACTCAGAAATTAGTAAGGGTGTAGATAATAAAAATAAAAAAAATTTTCATCGTAAATAGCTATCTAGAAATAATATAAATACATCGTATGTAACTGATGTAACCACAGTTTGATAATGCCCTCAGAAGGCAAAACAGCTGTCATGCGTAATAATAAATACATAACAGAATTTCTTTTTAAACAAACTGTTTTTTTATAAATTGAATAATAATGTTATTGAATATATAAAAGAAAAAAAAGTATTCAAATTAATTATAGCGGATTATTTTGACTTATTAGAACCAACTTTTTGCATCTGCAGACTCTCAAATTATTTACAATACAAACATTACCGACACACTGAGTGGGCAGGTACTACAATGTTGAGTGTTTCAACTAATATTAACAGGCCTTGAACTTAAATGTTGTAGTAAGAAGATTTGGCATTTTAACATCGCAATTGCGTCGAGTTTGCTTGTGAAAATAATATTTATTATTATAATATGATACTATTTAGTATTACATAATATTTCTTTATTATGTCAACCTCCGATAAAAAAAACTTTAAGTTCGTTGTACCGTTATTGTAATCCTTAATCATTATTTAGTCTGACAAATGTATATTATAATAGCTTCCCGGCGTGCGCGGGCACTTAGAGTTCCCGCCTTGCGTTGCAATGCCAGTTAATAAAGAAACCATTTCTTCCTGCGTGTCCTTTCCCATTCTTTGCGTTTCTCTTCCGGTGTTTCCCCGCCTTCCCTGCCCCCTCTCCCTCTCCCCGTCCCGCCAACCCCCTCCCGCTTTCCCCTTCCCACTCCCGTGTTCCATATATTCAGTCCCTGTACATTCAGTTTTCAAACAGCTCATGTGCCACCTATTGCAATTTTTTTTTACAAATGTTCATTTTTCATATATTACAAACATTCATTTTAGGAACAATCAATCAAATTTGGTACCTATTATAGGCAAATATAATTCTTGAATAGATTCAAAGTATTAGGTTTTGGAAGTGCCATAGGTGAGTACTTGATTAAATTCAATAATTTAAAGAGTTTATTCGAAAATTGAATTTTGATTGAACAATCGATGGTTTGCAAAATGTCATCTCAACTTGTGACATTTTTGGCAGTTTCGTAAGAGTTTTTGTAATGATTAAAAAACTTTTCGGATGTACTTTCCTGTGGTTGTAATAATCCAGAAACCTTTGCAAGGATCGAAAGAAGGTATACATTGATTAGAGGCTGAAAACGAAGTGCATTCCGGGAGAAATCCTGAATGTATAGCTGAGTAGTGAACCATTTGACAACAGATTCAATGTTAAAAAAATAATAGAAGATGTATAAATTTGCAAAAATCCATTGACAAATGTTTTTATATAAATATACATTTTGAAAAAAAGAGGAGCGCCGTTGTCGTTTAAATTGCTTTAATTGTCAATACCACGATGGTTCAAAAGTAAAAGCATGCTACTATATTTCAAGTCGATATTTTTCAGTGTTCAGAAACAATGCTTTTTCCGAAAGATAATTCTACATACCTAAAGAAAATTAAAAAGAAATTTTATTTTGTTATTTTTAATGCTTTATTGTTTTGTCTATTTTTTAAATGAACATAACATGAAAATCAAAGAATTCAGATATTAGAATTTTTTACATTAGTTCCACACAATAGGCCCTGAGGAAAATAATTTCCTCAGGGCCTATGTCAACTTTGTGGATGCTGTGTGGAGGCTCTTTTTAAGGAAAGGAAGGAGAAGAAGTTCTGGGAAGGAAAAGGGTACGAGGGATGGGTAGAAATCTGGGGTTCAGTGTGTCCAAGTCATCCGATGCCAAGATCTAGACAAACCGCACCCCATGAACTCTGGCACCCCTGCTAAGTCACCAAACCACTTGATCGATGGCAGCAGTGTTGGTTGTTTCCCGCTTCCCATAAAGTCATCGAGTTATGCAATTTTTTTCTTTCAAGTGATGAAAAACTGGTAAAATCGGCTGGCATAACCTCCCATCTGAATTAACTAAAAACTCTAAAATTAATAAAAAAATTATTTCAATTTATTCAATTTCTGCATTTTATTGTCAATCGCGAAAGAGTCTCAACGAGTAAAATGCTCAATGCAATCAAGACAATTTCCTCATAAAATTAAAAAATCCTTGAATGTTGACGTAGTTATGATATTCTGATACTAAAATTAATTCTTTATTTGCATCCGAATATTATTTTTATACACAAAACCATTAACGACATAATGATCGGGATCAAAGTCAAAAAATTTACTATTTTAAATCAATAAAAAAATTTCAAAATGTAGATACATACATTTCAAAATTTCAAACGAGTCGACTCATCTTCAAGAACGATTGTTAATCACCGGTCTTTCTTCAAAATAATGATCGGCAAACAACTTGGTTCGAAGGCAGGAATAGCGAAATTGCTACTGCATCAAATAATTTACAAAGCGATAAAGTCGAAGAGAATTGGACAACTTTTTAAATGAGCGACTGTATTTTGTGGTCACTAAATTGCTATCTTTACACAAAAACGTATTTGTATTTAATTAGACTGTAAACAGATATTTTTGGACAAAATTTATTTATGAATGCTCGATCATAGAGATGAGTAGTATTTTCACCTTTCTTTTTATTTCTTATTCCTCTCCTCAGAAAGACCCTCCACACAGCATCCCAGATGACATAGGCCATGAGGGAAATTATTTTCCTCAGGGCCTCCTGTGTGGAGCTAATGTAAAAATAAAAATAAAAAAAATCCCGAAAAAGTTACGATAAAGAAGGTATTTTTATGTTGACGAGTAAATTTTGTATAACGATTTTAATGTGCTATTTTCGATTTGCCGCCAAAACACCGCGTTCGTTTTTATTCGTGAATTCGGCGGTATCGACGTCACGACGGGCAGCGTCTTTCCAAAACCTACATATACCGGTTCAGTCGCGGCAATGACTGAAATGGGGTAGGGTTTGTTGTGCAAAATTACCTGACAAACACTTCACCGGTTCAGTCGCGGCCGCAACTGAAATGGGTTAGGTTTTGTAAGGTGATTTTGCACAACAAAACTCTATACCGATTCAGTCGCCAACGCGCTTCGTTGCTCTATTCGTTTCGGTGAAGGTGACGACCGTTATTATAAAGGGGTTATGAACACCGAAGGGTCCGCGTTTTCTTTAAGTTCTTTAAAAAAAAAACGCGCGTTTTTTTTCACTTAAAAATATTATATTTTCAATGTAATTTTTATAGGTTTTGGAAATACGCCGCCGGACAACGTTGGTGACAGCCATCAACCAGCCATTGGCGTTTTATATATGTATATATATTTTATATATATATGTCCCAATGACGTAGTTGGAACGTTTCGAAATATGCGGTTTTTCAAATCAATAATTATGAATGAAAATATTAAAATTACTCATTTTTAGTAAAATGATCAGAATCGTAAAAGTAAGCTTAAAACATTCTACAATTTTTTGATATTTATCAGTACATTAATACGTGCAGCAAAAACTTTGTACCCCTTTTTACGAAAATTGCGCGGACGGAGGAGTATGAAATTTCGCACACTTACAGTTTATATAGAGCAGGAGTGCAGAATGCTAATATTTTTTTTTAAATCATGCATAAAAAATACATTAAATCAATAAAAAAACATTACAATTATGGTCGAATTTCGACCATTGGGCGCCCACTAGTATTTTTAATTACCTGTACATAATTGCATTTCATTGATTGTGAAAATACCCCATTAGTTTGGTAAAGTAAAGTAAATCTCAATCCTTGTCAAAATATAACTCAATAAACACAATAACATTATTAAAATATTAATTTCGGTTGTGTCTACGCCTATCTATCTATAACTCCGCTTCAATGAAATCTTCAACTCGGAGAACTTTGAACCCCGCTCCTAAATGTCTAATACACCACCTACTGATTTTTGCAACGTTTTTAGTTGAAAAAAAAACGGAG
This sequence comes from Glyphotaelius pellucidus, assembly GCA_936435175.1. Classification (NCBI taxonomy): domain Eukaryota; kingdom Metazoa; phylum Arthropoda; class Insecta; order Trichoptera; family Limnephilidae; genus Glyphotaelius; species Glyphotaelius pellucidus. Next base: position 12,752,817 of record OW386544.1, on the reverse strand, counting down.
TCCAAAATTTTATTTACATGCTTTACTACAATATCAGAAATCACAGGTTAATAGAAAGCACGTCAAGTACATCCCTTAAGCCAGCGCTATCCGAATTTCGACCGATTTCTTAGATATCTCCCTTAAACATTTGAAGTTTTTAAGCTCTTAAAAAAATATACGTTATTTTTTAAGATAATGTCTAGATACGTTCCACGCCGAAATGCAAATTATATGAAATTCCCTCGATAGGAAAAAATCGCAAAGTATGCTCCGAAAATTATTTAAAACAAGTCTATTTCTATTATTTTACAAGTTATATTTGTGAAAAAATTCACAATGTTTCTTTAAATGATACTGAAGATACCATCCACGAGATTTTTGCTCTATTTTAAACGAGTCATGTTTTATTAAGCGTTTTCCCAATTTTCGCATTAATTTTGTCATTGAAAATATTGGCGCGCTCTGTCCAACATTCGTAATTACATATCTCTCCATCTTCTTCTTTTTGGGCCGGGAGGCGTGGCCTTAACACCTCCAGTACCTGTGGCTTCAATGGACCTAACATTACATGTCGAGCAGTGCTCACATTTTACACAAGAATATCTCAGTAAAGAATATATAAGCTAATATTCAGACATTCACAGAACAGAAAATCGTACATAGAACTAAAAAATAATGGGAAATCTATCTATAAATTGCACCACAACATTTAGCGTCATTTTTTGTTGCGAAAAGTAAACATTTGGCCATCAAACCACTATTCATTAACCGATCGGTTAAATACAAACCATAAACGTATGCATTTACACACCGCAACTATTTCATTACGCATTTTCACACAGTAAAAAAACTTCAGTAATTTTCCCTGTTTGCTCGAAACCCTGAAATTCTGTAGTACGAGGACGCCACTTTCAACAATTAAAGGAAAAATACAAGTTTCAATAATTAGTATAGAAATATACAAAAAATGTCAAGTTCGCCGTAATTTCCATTTGATAAAAATTCACTTGACCAACGATCGTAGTTGAAATTCAGGTTTGTAATAGAAAACGACATTTCAATCTAAAAAAAACGAGAGTGCAATAAACTCGCTAACAACAATAACGACAAAAAAAAAGTCACATATTATTTAATGCGAAAATAATAAACAAGATAACTGAATGAATAACTTGCTATCATTATTATTTTTAATCGGCACCAGATTTTTTTTTCACTTTTCAAAGGTTTGGTTTGCCACTGTGTTGAGTTGTCTTGGAACACAAGGAAAAGGTAGACTGACTGCGTGGAAGAGATTGGAGCAGGATGGGAAGATCTACGGCTAAGGGCCAGTTGTTTCACACAATTTGAATAATTCATCAAATGTTGACACAAATGAAAGGGAGAAATATAGATATATAGTTGATCATATTTGTAAAAATCATTAACTTTGTGGCTCGCCATAATTTACAATAAAAACACATAAATTTGTTGTAGCCCACTTTTATTTAATTACACTCTACCGGTTTCGGAAGCGCCCTTCCTTCGTCAGGAGAAATTGTAACAATTACAATATTCTCCTGACGAAGGAAGGGCGCTTCCGAAACCGGTAGAGTGTAATTAAACAAAAGTGGTCTACAACTATCTTTCCAATTTGGGAGGCGGGTATGAGTACCGCCGTTCCATTTATTGGATAACCAACACCCCTACCATAGGTCACCTCAAGTGATTCGCTAAGTTAGGTGGCTTAGCAGGCGTCAGGTCTAGGTCTTGGAGGCGGATACCTTTGCCCACCTACTGCGAAGCGTACCGGATCGGGAAACTTTTTTATTTCCCAGAACTTCAGACCCTCCTAAAAAGACCCTCCACACAGCATCGCCAAAGATGAAATAGGTCACGAGGTAAATGGTTTTCCTCAAGGCCTACTGTGTGAAGCTAACGTAAAAAAATATTTGTGTGCAGTTCACTCGCGGTAAAAGATAAACCTTCAGAAAACTAAAGTAGACAAGAGTGGGAAAGCTACGAGGCGCCGCACAAAGAGGAGACCGATAGGCTAAGTAGCACCGCACAAGGAGGAGATCGATTATACTATCTCATTCTCTCTTTTTAGTGTCGCTGTTTTTCGTTTCATCGAGTTTCAAAACACAAAGATGCTAAAGAATTTTCACTTCAAACCTTGCACCGTTGCAAGGTCATCGCGCAGTATTGAAAAATGAAACATATTTTGACATTACTTACTTCTAAATAAAAGCGGTGCCACACACAGATGTAAAAAATGAGGATTGGCGTATTTCAGCATATCGCTCGCAATATTTATTGATTTATTTTTAAGAGACAAACAGCTTACACATAAAATATATTCCAATTGGGAATGCAATATAGCACATCTTTTATTGCAGTGTGTGTGGGACGGGTCTAATCAATGACTTTTTTTCTATTAAGAAACTTATGTAAAAATGTTAACAACTATGATCATCACAAACATTTATGACGGTAATAAAAGAAATTCGCGGATAATAAAGTAATAAAACAGCTACCGTTTAAATTAACTTTTTTCGTTGGATATTATTATGCATAGGAGGATTGTTGTGAAAAACGGATTGTTGTAATAAACACCGTAGGCCGAATACATCAAAATGTTATGAGCATTTAAATAATTTAACGTCTCTGGTATCAATAGAACTGTAAGACATATATTTTAAAGGGTGACCGGATAACTCGGAATGAACTCAACTCAACATCTTATTTGAAAAGTCATTTAAAACCGCTAGATTGCCGGTGGTGCGCCGGCGCACAGGCCAAAATAATCACAAAAAAATAATTTTGTAATGCGATTTTAACCCTTATGTATAAAGAAAACGTATGAAAAGGAAGGTCAGAATCGCTTGGGGCATTCTTGTTCATAAGGTATAAGATACCGTGAACCCACCTAGTGTAGCGATATATTTTCTCTGGAATTGTTTTTATGATCACGGGCCTAGATTTTTTCCCGCCTCTCAGCTGTCAGATTGGCGTCCGTCAGTCTCGCACCGTGGTCGATGAAATGATCGTAAAACGTATAAATTCATCGAATAAACGCAAGTAGTGTTGTTTTTATGCATAGTTTAGTGTTCAAGGAATGTGTTTCGGTAAATATTACATAAGATAGCATAAAATAAACCCGCAAAATATTACGTAAGAGTCAAAACATCGCGAAACTTACCCGTTTGTTCCCGTGGCATTTGAAGTGTAAGTGATGAAAAAATTTTATAAAAATTGGATAAATAGGTTACGTTAGATTAGGTTGCGGGCTTTTTTCTTTTTTTTAAGTTTTTAATGACTTTTCAAAAAGGTGTTGAGTGTAGTTGGTTTTGAGTTGGCATGGAACCATTTTAAAGCACCAGTTACACCCTAGAAAGAGCAATATAAATCGCTTACAGCTGTACTGCAAAACGTAATGTTTATGTAGATAGTGACCTCCGTATTTTAGTATTTTAAATGAGTTAGTTTAGTTAGTTAAGTCTTCATCAATGTACAATCAAATTTTTCCGCTTATAATGATGTTAGTAGGAAAAATAAATATTTTAAGAGTATTCGTTACCTGGCAATGTTTGTCTTACTTATAGAAACCGTGTTCAACAAGTTGCCATATTTAAGTAAGAATTTAACATAAATAATATATTATACAGGTAGGTTCCGGAAAAAACATTTTAAAGAAGATATATAAGTGAATGTATTTGTGCACACTGATTTTGAGGTTTTCGAACTAGTTTGAAACGCAGACGCATCCGCCGCCAAGACCTGATCAATCATCACCGCGTACATCCGTGCCCCCTGTCAAGTCACCAAACGTAGCAAACCACTTGAGGTGTTGGTTATCCAATAAATGGTTCCCGGGGCGGCAATATCGAAACCAGCCAAGTGAATTAAATGTTTATGTGGTAAAGTGAGATGTATGTGATGAACGAAGAAACAGGTGTAGGGAGAATGTATGAAGTGGAAAAGAATGGTAGAGGAAGTCGAGTACGCCCGAGGAAGACATGGCACGAACAAGCAAAACAAAAACTTAAAAAAATAAACTTTTTCAATTTTCAGTAATTATATTATTTCCAACAAGACAACATCCAGCTTTCAGGTACACTAATTCACAACCTCAAAACTTTATCCAAACCATTCACAACCCCGAGCAACGCCGGGAACACGACAGCTATTTATTATACATCTCAGACTATAATCCTGACTTAACTAAGAAGCTAAACATTTTTTATAAAAAAACGTACTTGTAAAAAGTGTTCACCATACTATTATTATCGTAATTTATAATATCGCATTATTTTTCAGTGGATTTTTTATGGTAATAGTCGTACGATGTTTGACGTAATGCCGAAAGTTTTGTGACTAAGTACCAACCTACATAGTTCATACCAACCGGAATACCATTATTTAAATACCAATAAATAAATAATATAGTAGATGATATTATATAAATAAATAAATGTTACTAGTTGAGGCCCTAAATTGTTAACTAAAATAAGCTTGTTGGGACGCCCGCAGACAATTGACTCTAGTTGAGGCGACAGTAGGAAAGAAAAATAATCCAAATTCAATAAAACTCTCCCAACTTAAAAATCTAAGGTGTGCGCACCTCCATACACAGTACCTAATGGATTTTTTTATGCCAACCACTGTTGCAAATGTTTCCGCAACTGGTCTATCGTCTGCGAGCGCCCTTAGTGAGATTGACATAACGTATAAAATAAAAATTTGTGTGCAGTTCATACTCGGTAGAAGTGAAATCTTCAGAAAATTAATATAGACAAGAATGGGAAGGCTACGAAGCACCGCACGAAGAGAAGACCGATTAGTCTGTCTCATTCTCTCGCAAGCTAAATCCTATAGATATACGTGTTTGGCCCTTTTTAGTACAGCTTTTTCGTTTCATTTAGTTTTTTATTTATTGGTATTTGCTTTCGCAAGTATTTGCTACCGTATTTGCTAACCAAAGGTATTCAAATACAAGAGATATGCTATGGTGATTACTTCCTAATGGGAATAGTTCGAATACGGAAAGTAGTTAATGTTTTGAAGGTGTGCAGTAGTATTGCTTAACAATATTGTTTGAATACAGACCAAATATTCAACAATTTTGACGTACTAGATATACGCCAAATATACGTTAAAACACTACTAAACTACATATTTGACCAAAAAAACAAATTTCAACAATCACAAAATATCAAGCGTAAAAAGAAAACATAAAAACTCCGACGGTAAATACAAGCTTTGGACAAAAACACTATAATTATCATACTATAAAAGCATTCAACAGTCTTACACTTGAAAATAAAATTGAGGAAAACAAAAATAAAATCAGACACAAAATAACAAAATGGATAAAAGAACAAAAAAGACAATATTATCGAAATTTCATAACATGAAATAATAAAACATATATAAAGAATAACACGCAACACACAAAAACAATATAAAGAACACATTACTCACAAACACACAACACATTACCTTGTGGTGCCGATTTTTTTTATTTAATTTTACTCTAATTTTCACTTTAATGTTACTTTCTTTCTTTCTTATTAAATTATTGTTTTATAAAAGGGCCTCAGCACGTGTAAGTCACCCAGTGAGGCCAACGTTACTAGTTTATACTTAGAAATGTAAAATATTGCATCAAAATAAATAAAATAAATGCGGAAAGAATTCGTTCATTTAGTTGATTTTTTTAAGGTGTTCAGTAGTATTGGTTAACAATATCGGCGACACCAGAAAGCACAGTCCCACCCAGTAAAAACTGCAGATGCACATCTCTTATATTTCAACATCGTTGGTTAATGCTTAGTTCACACTGAGCTATATATCTGCGAGCAGATATCTGTTGATTCGCGAGCGCTTATCTTTTGTCCTTTCACACGAGGCTATCAAATATTTCTTCCTGTGGTAGGAGAGGGGGTCAGTCGAATTAGGGAGCGGCAACGGAACGCATATTTTTTGTACTGAAATCTGTCAACTTGACATCTGTCATCCACGGGTCTAGGCAGCTCTGTAATTACAATGACCCCCTCTCCTGTTTTAGTCGGAGAAGGGGAGAGTTATCTTCTGGGATATCGCGTCTGGAACGGTTACGTCTGAGATGTGTATTGTCTATGATTGATCTGCGCTTAAAAACGCTTAGGTGTGAACGGTCTGAAGGGATTGTATGGAGAGCGTTATTTGGCGTGCTATGATCTTTTATATTTGATAGCGTAATGTGAACCAGTTTTAAGTCCTATCTAGATAGCGACAAGCTATGATGAATCCTAGGAATATTATCCGCATTGACTACGAAAAGGCAACCTAAAAAAATTGGGCATCAAGTGCCAAAACTGCTAATATCCAATAAAGTGGGTTCAATTGTAGAATTGTTATAATCTTTACACGAGCGAATAAACTGACAATAAATAAATTCTATATAAACAACCCAATGCAGTTTGAATTCGATAATTAATAGATTTAAAAAAAAATAGCCTAAGATATTAATTGGACGTTTCTATCGATCTTATCGAAAGTAATACAAAAATTCTATTTTATTTGAACATGTACATATATGCGTGTGAACGGTTCCACGCCAACTCGGAATGAAACCAACTCAGAACCATCTCAGATAAGTCATTAAGAGTTAAAAAAAAATAATTTTAAATTAGCCGGTAACCCTAACCTAACTTAACCTATTTAACCAATTTTTTATTAATATTTTTTTATCACTCTAAATGACTTATCTGAGATGGTTCTGAGTTGGTTTCATTCCGAGTTGGCAGGTCACCCGTGTGAACATGGCGAGTTAACACACCTCTGCCGTAGGTCACCCCAAGCGGTTCGCTGCATTTGGTAGTGTGGACTCAGTAGGGGTGCCCGGGTTTATGGGATGAGGCATGTCCGGGTCTTGCTGGATCGGGAGAGACTGGTTGAAAGAGATCTTTTGACCTCTCCAGCAGGACTCTCTCGTAACATCGCCTTGCACCGCAGTAAGGAAGAATGGATTCAAACGCCCGCCACTCCTGGAAACATTGACCCTCAGATTCCTACCCACCCCTCATACCTTTTCCTTCCCAGAACTTCCTCTACTTCCTTTCCTAAAACCCTTAACACACCAACTCTAAAGATAAAATAGACTTAATTTTTCGAAGAAAACTTCTTCAGTAAGGTTTTTACTTTGTGATGGCATTATTTATTTTATTAAAAGAAAAATAACTTTGTACACATCACTTTATTTGATACACACTCTACATGTTTCAAATTAAATATAGATCGTAGATACTCCTGATGAGGTGAACATTGTTCATGAAACATGTAGTGTGTATAAAATAAAGTGATGTGTACAGAGTTATTTGAATTTTAATAAAATAAAATAGGCCTTGAGGGGGATTATCTTCTGCGGTGCCTCTTGTGTGGAGTTAATGTATTTCTACCTAAATATTCTACCGGCATTTCAATGGAAGATGCTCCGAGGAACTAGCGTCATTGATCCCATGGGTAATGGGAGGTGCCATAAAACACGAACCGAATTTTTAACTTACATTTTATAAGTTATGATTTTTTTAAATCTTGTTAAGTTGGTAATAAATCAAATGAGAAAAAATGTCAAGAATTTTTGTGCGTCGGACGCTTCAAATTGAAATTCGTGTCAGGTCGTTGCTCCGACAAATTAGCTATGTGGGTACCCACTAATTCTCGGAAGGTCTGCAACGAGGAATAATGGCACAGAGAATTCGTCCATTGTAATTTATTTCAACTCAAACCAGTCGAAGATTTTAATGGTAATAATAATTGTTAATAATAACGGAGTAAATACTTCCTTTATACTACTGAACACATTGAAAAATTTTTATTGCCTTTCAATATCTCATCGTTCAACTTCAACCATAGTAATAAAAAAATAATATACATATTTTTTTAACAATTAACTCAACACAGGGGTCATAAGGAAAATAATTTCCCTCAGGGCCTAGGTATGCTGTGTGAAGGGTGTTTTTGTGGAAATCGAGGAGTCGTAGAAACGATCCGATCTCAAGAGACTTTTAACGGTATATGAATGTCCGACCGTGCACCGATACCGAAGGTATCAATGACGCCAGTTCCTCGGAGCATCTACCATCGAAATACCGGTAGAACACGGACAGCATTCCCACCCGACGCCTGAGCTCTAAAGATTGCAATCCGTTTTCCGCGTAAACTATCCAGCCTACAAATTGGCAGTGAGACTATGGCATCCTCAAGGATGAGGATCCCTTGAGGTATGTTGTGAAGCTGAAAACAGTGGGGAGGTGGAGGAGATGGGGAAGAGATAGGTGGGGAAGTACCATGCTATTCAGATCAGTCCACACAACACGTTTAAAGCCTTTTCAAGCAAAATTTCAGTTCTGAAATGTGGTCTCCCACCATGCTGAGAGTACTTCCCACTGTGGAATGTGCCGCAAATACACTCTCCGTAATATTTTTAAATGGTGAAACACAAATTAATAAAATAAAATTTACGCCACGCCGGAATGTGAAAATGCGAACTACAAATTGCTGGTCGAGATCCTTACCCCTCGACCACGGCGGCTGTAAAATTTATATGCTTTAGACCGGCGGAGCGAATGAATGGAAGGAATTATTGGATGACCAACACCTCTACCATAAGTCACACCAAGCGGTTCGCTACCTTTGGTTTCTTGGCTCGGGTTCATGGGGTGAGGTTGCCTGCTGCGTGGCGGGCCGGATCGGGAGAGACCAGTTGAGATAGGCCCTTTGACCTCTCCAGCCGGACCCTCTCGACCCATCGCTTAGCACCGCGGTTGGACGGATGGATTCATACGTCCGCCACTCCTGAACACACTAACGCCAGATTCCTAGCCAACCCTCAAACGTTTTCCTTCCCAAAACTTTCTCTCCTTTCTTTCCTTAAAAAGACCCCCACACTGCATACCCTAAGACGACATAGACGCTGAGGGAAATCATTTTCCTCAGGGCTTCCTGTGTAGAGCCAATGTGAAAAATTATAAAATAAAATAAAAACTTGCTGAAACTTCATCCGTGGAAGACATAATTATGTATATCAAATTCTATGTGCGAACATCTATAACTTGCTGTCGGTTGACTAACAAGGATAACGGCTGCCTTAATAAACGATATCCCTTCCGGTCAGTTGAATTTTTAAGCAAAAAAAACTTATTGTTCTTTTCCGCCTCTCCTGGAGTTTAGAAATCTCGGATGTCATTTTTTTTCTTTGTAGGCGGACATCCGGTTCTAAAAATCGCCGAATATCTAAGCGTAATTCTTGCGCTCTGAATTTTTGGTCTGAAGGTTGCGGGATCTATTCCCGCAGAACAGCTAAATATACCAGTCCTTGTGAGAGGTCGTCATCGTCCTATCTTCTGTCTCTTTCGTTTTGATGCAAGGTGCAGGAGGAGGAAGAAGACGACTGTCTATGAAGACCCTTGCTGCGACTAGCATAAGAACACTTGACCGACGAGGTCATGACCCCTCGCGACCATGACCGTAAAAGCATCGAACAAATTGGCATGTATTTTAAAGATGGGTATGTCGGGGTTGAAAGTTCCATTTTTTACACCTTGTTTCAATGTATACATGAAAAGAGTATATTTTATTTCGTTTCTTTTATTTCAATCGGTGGAACAGTTTAATCTCTATCTATCTACAAGAAGTTTGAGATCGAAATGGACAGATTTAGAGAAATGCATGCACATTATTATTAGGTGTGAGGTAATTTGTACGGAAAGTTGGATAGTTTAGAGTTAGGTATAGTACACGATAAACTTTAATACCGGCCTGACGTTGATACAGAAATCGTCGCAATAGGCGAGATTAAGATCAGAAAAGTGGCATGCACCCCAGCCCGCGCCTTTCTCTGTCGCACGTATGCTTTTACGCATCGTTCTCTTTCGCTTACGTTCATTGTAAAGTCAGTAACTGAGCTTTTTTTTGAGTTCAGGCCGGCATTAAAGTACTATAACTTATATTATTAAGTAATATATAAGCAAATATTGGCACACAACGTCCATCCTTAAGTTGTAATAAACAATGCGAAATATTTATTATACAGTGTTATTAGTAAACAGTGGCTGAGTTGGCATCGCGCCTGGTTCCCACCCAGGCGTTGTGAGTTCAATTCCTCGACTAGCTAAATCCTCCATCACGACACAGGAAACATTTACAGCTTACGGTGGCGGTAGTAGGAAATTTTCAAATAATGTCAGGTTATTCGAAACCCGGGAATGTTTGTCTTTCTTTTTAATATAAATATGGACACACGTGCTGACGTATTTACTGCTAGTTACTGTCGCTACAGAACTTCACTGTATAACATTCTAGGTGCGAATAACAAATGAATTAATTGTATCTAATATTTTTATATTACTTACGTGGCAACTTTCCCTTATCCCTCTCCTCCCCTTACCCTTTCCAAACCAAATACCTATTGTTTTAGTTATAATCACACTTATTTTATTGTTGTGTATTGGTTTATCATTTGTTAAATCCAGATTTGTACTATTATTATTATTTTTTTAATTGCTGCTTAGTTCTGTTTTTTTCTTAATTTTTCTTAAATATTCTAGTTTACATTTAGTAAGTCTTGTTTCTAAATACCTATCTGTACATTAATAATTGGTCTGTTTTTTTATCATCCTCTCATGTTTATTATATTACTAAGACTCTTTATGTTCCTTAAATAAATAAATAAATAAATTCCCAAGATACTGCAATACGCATTATATTGCTTAAGTCTGCGAGAGAATAAGGATGCATTCGTGAAGACAGCGGCAAACAAAATGATGATTGCCAAAGTAATCATGTCCGGTAGACGGACAAGAAACGAGGAGAATTATACCGCCATGCCATTACGAAATTATTATTATATTCTGACGATAAACAAGGGATAAACTGGGAAACGTAATTTTTCATACGGCTACAAGCTTGTAAGCAAAATATCTTAAGATACTCATTAAAACGAAGATTAACGCTAATTCGCTAATTTCGATTAATCTTTAAACGAATTGGTTTACATCATAAATACAACAAAATATATCTTAAATAAATTGAAGATTTTCCTACCGTTTCCATTGAATAAAATTAAAATAAAACTTTTAGTTACTTTATAAAAAAAATTAAAAACTCAAATTATTAAAACATGTATTTTTTCATTCAAAATGTGTGTAATTAACAACTTTTTTTTAAATACAATTTTATAGCTAAAATTATCTGTGACAGTTTCCATTGATTAAATTTTTTTCTAACATAAAAAATTATTCACATAATAAATAAAAATAACTTTTTCGTTTGACATCGTGAACTTTATTTGCCAAGTGTTTTTTTTTGCCTGTACCTATTTGTGGCGAATAAGGCACACTAAAAATACATGTAGGGACTTTTACATGTCACATGTAAAAGTCCCTAAAAAGGGCGTTAATAAATAAATTAACAAATCATGATTTCAAAAAATATGTAGTAAATCATTTAAAGTTAAGTGATAGACAACGAGAAACAGAGCGTTAATGCTTCATTGTTGTGAATCAAGGCAATCATAATGTCGATTTATATATCGACATTATGGTTTCCGACATTAATTGCTTTGAAGAAGCCAACAAATGGACAATTAATAAAAGAGCTGTTAGATGTGGCAGAATTGGGTTAAAAAAATAGTTGACAATGAGAATAAACAATGTACCAATCAGAGGGGCGATTCCATTTCTACGTAAGGATAAGGAATTGTGGTTAACTCTACGAAATTTTCGCTGTCATCTCAGAGAACTGGGATCGCACGAAGAAGTTGTTAATTTTAAGGTTAAGGACAATTCCTTATTTTATCATTAGATAGAACCGGAATAGCGGCGTAGATCGTGTTCGATTCACCCAAAATTGGATGAAAGACAAGCAAAATGAAAACAAATAAGTAGGTACCATCGACCTTATTTTTCATTCATTTATTTACGACATGTAGGCTTCTACGCATAATTATCTGAGACTAAAAATATGTATAAAAAGTTGCCTAACACATGGCGGACCGGATCGGGAGAGACTGATTGGGGGAGACCTAACTTAGACCTCTCCAGCTGAACTCTCGACCGAACTGAATCGCCTGTTGGAGGAATGGATTCATAATATGTCCATCACTCTTGCACACACTGATCCCCAGATTCCTACACACCCCTCATACTCTTTTCCTTCCCAGAATATCATCTCCCTTAAATATCTTCCACACGTCATCCCCAAAGATGACACAGGCCCTGGGGGTTTATTTTCCTGCGTGGAGCTAATTAGAAATAAAAATTCGCATTTTTTTAATAAAATGTAAATTGATAGGAACTTAATTTGGGGACACGTTGGGAGACTAAACTTAGTTGAATCGCAATATTAAAATAGATACGAGTGACATCTGCGTTTTTAAAAACATTTTCATTACGTGCTTTCAGTGCGGTGAAGATTTACTGTGGTTTTTCACGGGCACACGCTATTAATTTTTCCATTATAATAACGCTACGGTTGACCTGTTGTACGCTTTTGTTACGAGAATCTATGGAGGCTGTTCGCTGCAACCTGCATTCATTCATTGACAATCGACTCGAGATAAAATCCTTGAGACACGCTAATGCCAAGCTCGGTCAAATCAGAGCAACCCAACACAAAAAATGGTTTACAGTTGAGGTAACATAGAAAATTGTAGTTCTGAGTTCTAGAGCTATAGAAGAGTGGAATCGATAACTTAACAATATCGGATCGATAAGTTAATGATTTTATATCGATGTCCCGAGCACGGTTTCACCTTTGACAGCCGAACCGGTATCAACAGGGAATCTTCTATATATTAATACGTGAAGCAAAAACTTTGTACCCCTTTTTACGAAAATTGCGCGGACGGAGGAGTCTGAAATTTCGCACACTTATAGTTTATATAGAGAAGTGCAGAATGCTAATATTTTTTTAAAATATGCATAAAAAATACACAAATAAAAAAACATTACCCATTAAATTAATTATGGTCGAATTTCGACCATTGAGCGACCACTAGTAAATAGGCAACATTGAAGGTATTTTCTATTATGTAAAAATGTTAATATATTGGCAATCTTGAATTAAAATACTAACCAAAATATGCATTGGCAGTCCGCATTTATTTTTTGACAATAAACGGAATTAGTTAATTTGTATGCGGTCTCTATTCATATTTTAATCATTTTCGTTTCTCAAGGATCGACCGGAATAAATTGATTGCATCTTAGAGCATTATTTAAGGGGTTACATACAGTTACAATTTTCAAGAAATCCATTTTTTTAATTTTATTTTCGTAATCCACATAAATTTAAGTACACGCACAGAAAATTTCAAGTCAATCTAGGGATTAATTTCGAAGTTACACGCATATTTGTAAAGACGGGTCAGAGCATTTGAAAGTAGGAGGCAAACTTTAAAAGCGTTTTTCTCAAAACTGTGTTTTTAAAGTCGGTGACCAAGACGTCTCGGAAAAGTCTCAATTTTTAACACAGGCTACTTAAGTAATTTTTTTTGTTATTAATCGAATGTCGGTTCTCACCGATAAATACCTTTTTTTAATTAACAATTTAAGGGGTTTTTTTACTTTTTTTAATTTCAATTTGGGAGGCGGGAATGGGTACCGCCGCCCCGGGAACCTTTATTGGATAACCAACACCTCTGCCATAGGTCACCCCAAGTGGTTCGCTATGTTTGGTGATTTAGCAGGGGTGCCCGGGTTCATGGGGTGAAGTTTGTCTAGGTCTTGGAGGCGGATGACCAGGACACACTGAACCCCAGATTCCTACCCACCCCTTAAACCTTTTTCCTTCCCTTCCTTTCCTTAAAAAAACCCTCCACACAGCATCCCCAAAGATGACATAGGCCCTGAGGGAAATTATTTTCCTCATCGCCTCCTGTGTGGAGCTCATGTAAAAAAAAAAAAAAAAAGGTCAAAATTTTTGTAAAAATCGATTTTTTTTGAGAAGCCGCCATTTTGTCAAAACATTTTGTTGTACGTCGTCGTCCGTCGATTAATTAGAAGATTATACATTAATTTAATGAAATCCGTTTGATTTTTTCATTTTAAATGATCTAGTCTAGAGATATGGTGGTCACCGCAAGATGCCTTTTTAACCCCCCTCGCAAGGAGCGGTGTTATAAGTTTGACGTGTCTGTGTGTCTGTCTGTCTGTCTGTCTGACTGTCTGTCTGTGGCATCGTAGCTCCTAAACGAATGGACCGATTGTGATGCAGTTTTTTTTTGTTTGAAAGCTGACATAATAGAGATGGTTCTTAGCTACAATTCATGAAAATCTTTCAGGCGTTTTAAAGTTATCAGCCTTTTTTGTGTCGGGGGTTTCTTAAAATTTTGTAAATTTTACTTATTGAGAGGAGCTCCTGGAGATCAGCTACAGCAGCTTTCAAAATTATCATTCTTACAAATACAAAAATGTTAATATACAGTTAAAAGTTACCATAATATGTGTATAATTGTAACATTATTATAATTCATGCAACACCAATTCCAATCAAAATGAATTTATACAAAGGATATGTAACTACTATAACAACAAATTTGCAAATATAGACACACGTGCTGACGTATTTACTGCTAGTTACTGTCGCTACAGAACTTCACTGCATCACATTCTAGGTGCGAATAACACATGAATTAATTGTATCTAATATTTTTATATTACTTGCGTGGCAGCTTTCCCTTATCCCTCTCCTCCCCTTGCCCTTCCCAACCCAAATCCCTATTTTGCAGTCCATTTCAGTTATAATCACACTTATTTTAATGTTGTGTATTAGTTTACCATTTGTTGAATTCACATTTGTACTCTTATTATTTTTTTAAATATTCTAGTTTACATTCAGTTAGTCTTGTTTCTAAATACCTATCTGTGAACATTAATAATTGGTCTGTTTTTATCATCCTCTTATGTTTATTGCATTACTAAGACTGTTAATGTTCCTTAAATAAATAAATAAATAAAATAAAAATTACATAAATATTCTCAGAAAAAATCTTGAAAAATCGCTTTTTTGGGCCTCCTAACTGTATACAACCCCTTAGTCTATTATGATCGCGGATACCACTTCATTCATTTCTAAGCGTTTCTTTAGTTCAATACGTTCATTAAATTAGCTGGTAATTTTGCATAATGAGCAACATAATTTAAAAATATACGTGGATATTTATAGTTAACCGAATCTGATGCTATGGAGGCCACGCTAAAATTTATCAATTGTCGGTCGGAATAATGTTAACTGTTTGCTCGCAAATATTGATAATTGACCACAGAAGACGAACGAATTTGATCGAGAATTTCAAAGAAAAGTCGTCCAGCTGGTGCCCAGTAACGGAAACCAGATGGAGAGACGCTCCATTCATGAAGTCGTTTAGTGTGATAGGTACATCAATTTGTTTTCCTGGAATGGATTCGTGGATTGTGTCTTTGAAAGTATTTGGGTAATCTGCAAACCAACACGAAGTCATAATTGTTATTATGGCAAATAAATTAATAATTGAACATGTAAATGACTTTATTTGGTCCAATATCTGATCAAATATTCAAACAAATTCTGACAAACCGAAGCGCAGGCGAATTATTGTCTAGACTTGTCGTTTCGGTCTGTAAAATTACCTAATTAAAGTAAATTTGATCACAGTCAAAAGACTGTTGGAGATCATCTTTCAAACACATAATTAACTTATTTAATTTCTTCAAAACTCGCAAATTCACTTTGTGGCATCATTATTTAATTTAATAACAGATTTTTTATACCACCGAGGAATTCATCAATAATAATAAGTTGAATATACTCTCAGTATTGCTCTGGTGTAAGAGCACCATTCACAAATGAAACGTCGCTTGAAATGGCTTTAGCCGTGTTTGGTGATTAGATCTGAATAGAAAGGTACTTCACCACCTCCCTATTTCCTCCTGGATAGTCCCTTTCAAAACTGCGAAACTGCTTCCACGACTTTCATAAAAAATAATTTTCGTACGTAAATCACAAGTTTCACTTTCTTTATAGTTATTATTACTAACCATTTTTTTTTAAATTTAAAATACAATGCTACTGGAACACTACTACTTTGTGTTAACCACAACAATTTTTTTTTTTAAATCGCATTACAATCCTTATTTTTTAAATTATTTTTCCTTATTTATTTACAACCAAATGAACCTAAAAAGTGGAATTTAAAAAAAAAATCCTCTAAGGGTTAAAGAACTTTGTAACATTCAAAAAGATAGCTGCCAAAATATGGGGTAAATCAGTTGAGTAAAATATTGTTAATTCTGAATTTGAAATATGAGATCTAAAAAGACAAAAAAATAAAGATTCCAATGGCTTTGTTGGCACAGCACAGTGTCCCGGTAAGACAAGAGATCCTGGGTTCGAGTCCCAGTTGCGACCGTAGCTTTTTTATTTTTTTTCTGTGTCTTGTTCTGTTTCATTTTTCGCTTAGATTTATAAGTATTATCTTCTATTGAATCTCGAGTCTCGCCTCATCGATTCGAATCCCATCACTGCCTTCGATTTTACTTAAATTTAAAATTTGGTAAATCTTGTATTTTTGTATCTTACGCAGCATTTTTCATAAGTATTAAAACTTGTGTGTTACGCAATGCACAAGGAATTTAAAATAAAACAAAATATATTATCATTAAAAAGTATTAACTTCTAAGGCCATCTCATTCTGCATCAATGCTTACCTAAGCTAAGCAGACATCGAATCAGACATCAAACTGCTGACGTTAGTTCAATTTAATCAGGTTGTTATAGTAAGAGCCAAACCGTAGGTAAACATTTCCCAGAGATCGACCTTCCTTGTTTATTATTTTCCATTGGCAAATAATAAAGTAAATAACAAATAAAGTACCACTGACGCAAGTAATCGCGGATAATGTGCGTAATGGTGTAATGGTGTAATGACGTAATGGTGGTATTTTACTTATAACATATCCGTAGAGGTGACTTTATGTATTCAGTCTTCAGTGGTAGACGTAGTGGTAGAGCGGTTGGGGCTTTGGATGGGACCAAAGATCGCGAGCTTTCAGTTAGAGGTCAAATAAAATTCTAACGTTACATTCATATTATATTATGTATTACTGTCAAGTGGAAAAACAATCACTCATCTAATTCATCTTCTTCATTTGGTGGAGGTGAGTTGGAGGAGATCAAAGTGGAATTATCTATCTAGAAAAGATTGTGAAGCTTTGAAAACTTCTTGCCAAATGGCAGGTGGCATCTATTTCATGAAAGGCCTGTCCAATCCAACCATGCGGTTCTGTATCTTTTGTGGAACGGAATCGATTCCATACGTAATCGCCTGTCAAATTTGTGTGATTGTCTATGGTCTATGGCTTGCAATTGCTTTTACAACTAGTTTAAAACTCTGGAAGTATACATGATTATTTATTCATTCAATGTACGTTTAAAGTTGGAGTGGGCATTTGCAAAGTTTAGTTTCAATCTAAATACGCATGAATTGCTTAGTTTGCCCAAATTAAGAACCTAACAACCATTTTTGCACGTAAATAGTTGTTTCTTATAGTAATTGTTGAAATAAAGTGTAAATCCCATAATCCGTGCTTAAAAGTGCGTCGGTTAGTGGAATAATTAATTTATTTCGTCCCCAAATATTCAATTATTCTTACTATATACTGCCTCAAAAGCTTTGCCTTAAATAGGGTTTAATTTGGGCAAACTCTAAAAATTCTTGCGTATTTAGATTGAAACGAAACTTCGCAAATGTCAAATCCATGCTATACAACTTAAAACGTACATTAAATGAATAAATAATCATGTATACTTACAGTAGGTATTTCGTGTTTTAAACCAGTTGAAAAGGCAATTGCAAGCCATAGACAATCACACATATTTGGCACTTGATTACGTATGGAATCGATTCCGTATTTACAAAAATACAGAATCGCTCTTCTGACTAAAAGAAGTCCCTCAATTTTGTCTATTTTATGCGAGGCGGAGTAAAGGTGACCCTTTTTTATGAAGGCAGGAAATACAAATTTATAATTTGGTAAGGTACACGGATTCTAATTCGAACAGAGAACTGAAAAAATTCGCTTTCAATTCACAGAACAAAAATTTCCAGCAGCTTTTACTCATTACCACTAAGAAAATTATAGTAAAATTTCCTGTAAAAGAATCTACGAACTTCGTCAGTGGAGTGGCGACTGCTCGGGACTCGAAAGGGAAATTGAATCAAACAGTTTGAAAATGTCTTCAGAAGGCGAAACTTCTGTAACGCGTAATAATAATTACATAGCATCGGGCTGCGCCACTGTGCCCAACCCTCCCTTATTTGCACTTGGTTTTATTTTAGGAATGACCACACCCCACTATGATATTATCACGAAATGGGGTTAGTCATGGCGTGGGCTGTTGTGTCAATCAATATCCGCTTGGAAGACAGACCGCGTGGATTGTAATCAATGTTGCCTTTCAGGGCTCTACGCCAAGTGCTATAAATACATACAAAAGGTAGCCTCAAAATAACATTATTATTCACCGTACTCCAACCCTGAAACTTAGAAGGTGGCTGTAGCTCTATTATAGTACATATGCTCTTTTTAAATGAGTTCTCCGATTATGATTTGTGCCATCCTCTCTAGGAAAACTAATTCAGAGGATTGCTGTAAGAAGGCAAGCGTTAAAAATAATATTGGGAATGCTATGGAATGTAACTTATCTTAGAAATTTGTTATATTGTCTCAAAAATATTCAAAACAAGTTTTTTTTACGTGAACTCCACACAGGAGGCTTGAGGAAAATAATTTCCCTCAGGGCCTGTGTCATCTTTGGGGATGCTGTGCGGAGGGTTTTTTAAGGAAAGGAAGGGAAGGAGAGTTCTGGAAAGGAAAAGGGTTTAAGTGGTGGGTAGGAATCTGGGGTTCAGTATGTTCTGGTCATCCGCCTCCAAGACCTAGACAAACCTCACCTCATGAACCCGGGCAAAGTACCTTCAATTTTAGTAAACAAGCAAAAAAAAAATTATATACAAAATATTCTTATCGATAGCATGATGTAATGGGGAATAAATTATTTATTCAAGGCCAACTAAATTTACTTCAGATTTTACTGACTGAAACAAACGCGGCTCATATTTGCGACGGTCGCTTACGGGGCACGCTGTCAAAATATCGCATAAAAATCGCGTTAATCGGGTTAGTAATTCAAGCGTTCGGAATAATGAACGACATTTTATTGAATTATTTTGCAAAGCGGAAATATTTTGTCCTTCTAAAAAGAGGTTTCGATTTCTGAGGGCCGTAAGCTAAGCTAAATTCGATAAACAACGCATCCTTTTTGTGGAGATCTTCACAATGTGCAGACAGCGGCTAAAGACGGCCAAGCTATGGACATACCTCATCAAATTCTAAATGCAAATACCGAGACGAAATAACCAACGAGGCCGAGAGAGAAATAATTATGGAAGATTAGAGGCTCGAATCCCAAAACGAGACTCCGATTTCATCTCTCCAATCTCTCTCAACTTCTAGTCGCAAATTTTGTACAGTTACTAGAGTGAGGTTTTGAAATTCCGGTGTTATTTATTGCAATCAGCAGGTGTAAAAGCTATGCCTTCCATCAACATAATGTGTTTTGGGTATAATGGTGTTTTGTTGTTCAAGCCTTAACAGGGCATGGTCGAAATCACGCCACTTTTGCAAACACGTGCGAACCAAACTGGTTTACCAACACGTGATCTGATGTGACCATTGATATACATATTATATAGTCGTAGAATGCACGAGAACAGGGTTGAGATTGAGATGATGCAAACGTGTTAAAATATTAAAGGGATTTTCACGTAAGATTTTGCTTAATACCATAGTTGCATAAATGCAAAAAATCTAATCTTCAAACTTTCCTATAAATCTTTATTAGATTACGAAAACTGTTTAGGGAATTTACTAGTAATTCTGTAAACGTGCGTCTAAAAATTATGTTTCTGATTTTCTCCTATTTAATAAATAAAAATTTCTTCTTCTAATTTACAAACCAAAATTTTCTTTGAAATTATAAGATTTGTAAGTTGGTACTTGAATACTTACGTACTTAATAATAAACCATATATTTCATGTAACATTTTTTTAAATTTCAAATAAAGAATTATATAATTTGTCCAAAGAAAAATCACTATCTCTACTTAATCCCAATTATTCTTTTTTTAAACTTGCTTCAGGCAGGTAGACAGGTACCACTGTATAAAAAAATCGAATAAGAAAGTCCAAAGAAACAAGACGATTTCACATTTGAAAAAAGAATTTTTACTGAACCATAGCCAAAGTTAGCCTGGTCGAAGTTGGCAAGTGGACGGAGCAGATTTTATGATATTATGATTTGAGATCGTACGTGACGTCATCGTTCTAATATCTTGTCTTTTTCGTTTTCACACAAGACGCGTGAAAAGGAAGAGGACGATCTTCGATGACATATGTACGAGCTCCCTCTGGGACTATTTTAGTCGTTACAATTTAACAAAGCAGTTCTTAGCAGAATACCTTCACCTTGAATTTGACTTGAATGACTAATAATAATGTTAAAAAAATTATGCGCACGTTTTTGTTCATATTTTAGACTTCGCGACATCTTTACATTCGTATAGAGTATAAACCTTTGCTGAGACTAGTAAAATTTTCCGTAGGTAATCTTAAATACAATTGTGCTGAAGAAGAAAAACTATCGAACTGCGAGCTCTGACGTCGTGAAATATGCAGGTAACTTTTCTGACAGGATTTATTATATTTTTTTTTTTTGAGAAAAACTCTCTTTTTATAACTTTTGAAGGTTATTCCCATCAGAGAGGTCTGGGTTCGAGTCCCAGTTGCGACCATTGTTTTTTTCTGTTTTTCTGTGTCTTGTTTTCTTTCATATTTTCATTTAGATTATAAGTGTTATCTTCTTCTTCAACTTCAAGGATTTATTATAGTTGAAAATTTTTTAACCAGATTTTTTTTTGATAATTTGCATAGCGCCATGGCGATCGCGGTTAATCTTGACAAGTAAAATCAGATTTTGCGATTTTTAAATGGACTTACAGTTAACATGCAATTATCAACCGTACAATTTATTACAACATCCCATAATTTTCAAGTCACGAGCAAAGGCGAGATTCCTGACATCGTGTTAAATTCGAGAGTCATTTTTCTTGAATATATTTGGATTCTAATACGTTGAAGTCCGAAGCAGGAAAAAATGGGCGAACTATATCTAATAAGCAGCAGGATAAAAAAGACTTAAAAAAAATAAAACTAAAAATTTCCTCAAGAAGAAAAATATTGAACATATTATTTTAATAAAATTTATTATGTATTTGGTTCTTGGGTAAGTAGGTACTTACACTACTTACCCAAATCAAGATAAATATTAAGGAATTGCCGATTACCGAGATTGTTATATGATAAATCACCAACATGAGTAATTCAATGGATAAAAATACGTATTTAATTCGTATAAATAGGTACATACTTTCAGGAAATAATTTGGTATAACATGTTATCTTGACACTTGAAATATTTGATTGATTTAAAACGATTATAGGAAGCACGCGCCATTAAGTTGTAATCAGGCGAAAAATTCAAAACAAGTGATTTTTTTTTTTTTTTTTTACATTAACTCCACACAGTAGGCCCTGAGGAAAAAAAAATTTCCCTCAGGGCCTATGTCATCTTTGAGGATGCTGTGTGGAGGGTGTTTTTGAGGAGAGGAAGGAGTGAACATGGGTCTTGAAGAGACCCATATTGTAGGAGGGAGGAAACACAGAGGCCGGCAAATCGTTCCACAGCCGAGCTGTTGAACTCAAGAACGAGTCGTAGAAACGACCCGTTCTCATGTGACTAATGTCAACCGTGTACAAATGTTGAGCGCGTGTTTGGCGTGTTTCCCGACTATGCACCGGTGCCGAGGGGATCAATGACGCTAGTTCCTCGGAGCGTCTTCCATTGTAATACCGGTAGAACAAGGACAGCATTCCCACCCGACGCCTGTGCTCTAAAGATTGCAATCCGTTAGTTAAATTAGGAGAATCTATCAAACGGACCGCCCGTTTCTGCACAGAGTCAAGGGTTTTTTTCAGGTATTTTGGGGCTCCAGACCAGAGGTGGCTGCCAAATTCAACCGTGGGGCGCACTTGCGATTTGAACAGGGCTAGCAGTTGTGTACTATTAAGTGATTAATTTCAAAATAGGATAATATACATTTTAACGAAATAATAATAATATTTTATTGTAAAACAGAAAAGGCATTCAATTATTTATAAGAAAAACTCTCTTTTTATAACTTTTGAAGGTTATTCCTATCAATGTTATATATCATTGAAGAAGAAGAAAATAACAATAATAATCTAACCGAAAATATGAAAAAGAATATAAGACACAGAAAAAGATAATGATACTCGAACCCAGAACCTCTCGTCTAACAGGGACGTGCGCGTTTACCAATCCCGCCATTGCCACCTTCTGTCAAACCCGTCACATTAGTCAATCTCATATTTCAAATTTTAGAATTAAAAATATTTTCTTCAACTAATTTTTTTCCATGTTAAAATTAGTTGAAAATAATATTGTTAATTCTAAGATTTGAAATATGAGATCGACTAATATGACGGTTTGACAGAAGGTGGCAATGGCGGAATTGGTAAACGCGCACGTCCCGGTTAGACGATAGGTTCTGGGTTCGAGTTACGACCATTATCTTTTTCTGTTTTTTGTGTCTTGTTTTCTTTCATATTTTCGTTTAGTATTATTGTTATCTTCCTCTTCAAAGAAAAGGCATTGTAATAAATTCGTAAAAGGCCATTGACCTAGTATACCCGGATATACTTGGTCGAAGTAAAAGGCATATTAAATTAGTTATACTTATTGAGTTAAGGAATAATGTATTGTTATATCATCTGTTTTCTTGTATGACGTTACCATCAACAATAAAGCACGTACAAGGTTAATTATTTTTCAAGTTCAAGAAGTTAAAAAACGACTCAATTCATAATAAACCTAACTTAGTAAATATTTATTCGTTGGGAGGATACGATAACCTCACTTATCAAAGGTTAAAATAGTGACGCTCCTTACAACAGTAGGGATAGGGAGGTATACTTAAAACATCTCTCTCTCTCCCTTTCTCATAAATGAGACATGCACGCCGCGCCGTGGTTTGCCCTTGAGCAAAATGTTTTTCTACGAAGAAATTCTTGTAAAAGGATCAGAAATTCTAAAGATTTAATCAAAGATCTAAGCGTAAAAAATATCGAAAATTAAGCTTTGCCATCCTAACATAAACACAACTTTAATTTAGTTTTCATGTTTTAACCCTTTGAGCCTTGGAAGGACATTACTAGCCACAACCATCAAGAGCCTCTGAAGGACAGATCTGACCGGGGGTCCATACATTATAAAAGTATTTTTATATTTTTTTCTACAATGCGGAAATGTATTATTTGTTCGCCGTTGGAAAAATATTTATTATTCTCAGTTTGTCCAAAATGTTTATAATCGATTCCATGGATAAAAACCTCATAATTGTCAGAGTATAATTACATAAAAATATTTTTATGTTCACAAAACCATCGCTATGCAAATTTTCCAATTTTTCTAAATAACAATAAAAACGTAGCAATACTTGAATCTGCTATGACAGGTGAAGAAAGAGTAACTGCTCTAACATTGTATTATTTTGATAAGAATAAAAGTAAACGAAAAAACGCGGGCCTACCAGCCGAAAGAAATTCTGTAGTATTAGGTATTGATTTTCAAAAAATATGACTCTTATCACGTAACCGAAATTACCAAATGATGTCGCAATTTTTTCTGCAATTTATTCCGCAAACAAGTTGTTTTGGAAAGTGTTACTTAACAGGTGTCACCGGCGTAACGATGATATTTAATTACAACACCGTGTGTGTTCTACTGCAAAAGATAAGCTTATGTTGTTTCTAATCGAGTGTTGTTATTTATTAGATATGCAAGTTCAGAGAGGGGAGGCCAAATGATAACAAACGTGTCATAATAATACCAATAAATACATAATATTTAATATAGAAGACGGTTGATTGATTTAATATAGAAGATGGTAGATTGATTTAATATTCAAGGTGTCCTTTGAATGAAACTATAAACTTTTCAGTCGGTTGCGAAATTTTATGGATACGAAAAATGTTTTTTCCGTCCTTCCTTTGGCCTGTTTCATTATTGTTTTTGATATAGGAATAAAACGGGTACCTAACTGAACTGAATGATGTGTTTTTTGTAATCGTTTAAGTTCAGAAACGGTTGCAACCTTCGACCACGATGGTTGCAACGGTTTACGAATTTTAGGATAAAACGTATACGTTTAAAAAGCTCCGTTGCTACAAAAAGCTTTCGAGTGAAAAGCTTCAGTCTCAACCATTCACCGAGAAGTTGCAAATCAATAATTAATTTAATAATTTTTATTTTATTTTTTTATTTTTTATTTATTTTATTTTAAATGTACATTTACAGTTCAAAACCAATTACAAACATACATTTTATTATAAAGTAATAATGGCGTTTTGAAATTTTTTAATATTTAGTTGAAAAATATCGATTTCAGGGGACAGGGAATTAAGTAATAGAATCATTTTTCCGAGCGGCATTACTAATGGTAAGTTAGTTCTGCATCTCGGAACAACAAAAGTTCTGTGTCTGCGCGCTCTTGTGAAGTTGTCGGGGACATAAAACTCAAATTTTTGTATTATATCGGGAATACAAATATTACCGTTTAAAAGTTTATATGCTGTTGTCAGCAAAGCAGTTTTCCTTCTATCGGCGAGGCTATTAATACCCAGCATGCATGTAAATTAGTACCTTTTAAATACTTGCAATTAATGAAAACATAGTTTAGAATATCAGTGAGATTAAAAAAAAAGATTTTTTAAATTTTGCTACGTTTTTTTTAAACAGTTTCAAAAACCCGTTTATTTTGAGAAACAGAGACGGTTTAGATTACTTTGCAAAGTAAACTGAAACTGTTTCGAAAGTTAAAAAAAATTTAAAACAGCTTACAACATAGGTACATATTATTTATTTTCTTACTTTTAACTATTTTAATATTTTTCATGTATAATAATAATATGGTTCCATGCCAACTCGGAATGAAACCAACTCAGAACCATCTCAGATAAGTCATTTATAGTGATAAAACAATAATTTTAAATTAGCCGATAACCCTAACCTAACTTAACCTATTTAACCAATTTTTTATTTATATTTTTTTATCACTCTAAATGACTTATCTGAGATGGTTCTGAGTTGGTTTCATTCCGAGTTGGCCGGTCACCTAATAATATACCTAATGAACCTCGTGTGTAACATAATATTGAACAATTATTTAATTTGTGCCATTTGCCCAAAAAAACATGAGAATTTATTTGGGTATGAGTTGGGTAGTTTTTAAAAAATATATATACTTTTTGTAATTGTTATGCAGCTTCAAATATCTATTTTTTTATAATCAATATAATATATTTTATGCAATTATGTACACATATAAAATTAATAAAAATAAACTTACGATATTATATGAGCTGTGTGTGAAAATCAAGTAATATTTTTGTTATGTTGTCAAAGGAAAATCGACACTCATTTATACACCTTTAATGTCAAGTTCGGTTATCACATCACATAGTTTTTAGGTGGTGGATATAATTACTTTATTTTATTTTACTGGATGACCTTTTGGTCAAAAATTCAATATGCAAAAATATGCACTAATAAATACTTTAAAAAGGCCCAATTATGTACTTTATGTCAATAAAAGAAAACGTGTTATAATGCTAACTAGATTGACTACACGGTTGAACTCCTGAGTTCAAGCGTGTAGTCAATCACACGTGTAATAGTGTAATACACCCAGTGAGGTCGACGTTGCTGGATCGTTCTTGAAATGTAAGACATTGAATCAAAATAATTAATAAAACACGCTCAAAAATTTTCATAGTTCGAGTCCATTACAGTCGTAGCGTGAAACTAATACAAAAAAGAAATAAATTGACGTACCTAATATTTATGGATTTAACTGAATCAAATATACATAATGCGTAAGCACATCAATGGAAATGGAACTGCAGTTATGTATATGAATTAATTTACATGGAATATTATGCAAAAATTTGCATTTGAGAATTTTTGCGCGGGCTTTGTGTTTGACCATACAAATAATTTTATTAAAATCACGTAAAAAATATTGGTAAAGAAAAACTTAAATATAATAATATTTTTTAACCAGATGGAATCTTATTGTATTCTAGAAGGTATTTTATGTATTTTGAAGAAAATATAACTTCTACCATTTTCAAATACTTCGTTTTGAATTTCGATTTTGTTTTCTTATGAAATGTGGGTAATCTTGGAGGTGGAATTTAACCCACTTCCCGAAATGAAAACTTGTAACTCGGCAAATAGACTAGTTGTCGAAGACAATACATTCTATCAACTTTTGGTGGCACTCATGCACACACATGCGCGCAGAGCATTTTTCTGAAATTGGATGAAATTATATATACAACAGTTAATGTACAAAATAAATGTCGGTACTAACTATTTAGGATTTGGTGTTGACTCCCTGGGGAGGAAGTTTTAATCATCAGTCAAACAAAAAAAAAGTTTTAAAAGACATTTTAAAAGTTCAAAGCAGTTAAGAGCCAGTCCCTAGGGATCAATCCTCAGTCAAACCAAGAAAATAAAAATACATCTTTGAAATTGACTACTAGCCGGCCCACGAGGTGGCGCAACTGAGTCGAAAATTGAAAATATAAAACTTTGTTTTTTATTTATTTTAAAAATTTAAATAAATTCAGGGGTTAGGGTGGTATTAGAAAAACTAAATAAAATAAGAAGGTAGGTAGGTACCTACCTATACAAAATTTTCTTTCATTATCAATGTTTCTCTTCGTTATTTCGGAGAAATGGGACTAAAATATTATGTCTGTACTAAAATATAAGTTAAATTTAGAATGAACTAAAATACATGCTACATAGAAATGCACAAATTAGCACCATTGAATTGCTTGTCATATGAAATGTCTGGCAAAATATTTAATATTGAAAAAAAATATTCATCTTGTGGCTCTGTGTATTTGAGAATATTGAACCTGTAAAATTATTTGTTATTATTGTGTGTAATTTCATTATAAATGCATCATACTGTACATGTGCTACGCTAAATGATTCACCAACAGTTTTGTGGTTTTCATACGAAAATTTCTTGGAATTTTCATTTGGATAGGTGCAAATTCAAAGAAAGTAATGTGCAATGTTGATATTAACTGGCGATATCATAAAAACTAACGGAAATAAAAGATAAAACAGCTAAGCTAGCAGCGTACAAAGCCATAATCATTACTGGATTCCGGTGATAGGTACATCAACGAATTTAAAATTGAGGCGTGCAAGAATGGCTGTTGCAAAAAATACGACGTTAGAATAGCCGCTAGGAACACTAAAACATGCATAGTATTTTATACGTACCGCTTACGCGAAAACCGTCAATCCCTGATAGAACTTAATTAAAAGAAGGTTAGTTTGGGCTTAGTTTAAGGGTTAAATAATAATAAAATAAAAACTTACAATAAAAAATAAAAATTCACAAAATTTTAAACACTCGAAATAGCGGTCTGTCTTTCACAACAGACGTCCGAAGACTTCACTCGCGTTACGTTAATTGAATTAATACAATCACAGCAGGTTACTTTCCCCGCGAAGTGCGAAAGGTGACGATATTAGAGGTATCACTGGGTCGATCCTGGCGGCCGGCGAGAAGCCACTGATGGTAGACCGTCCCGAATGTATCGTAATATAACGTTAATCGTTCCGGATTTTGCGATAGTACGAATTTGACGTTCCGCGCTAGTGATGGGGTGTGTTGGAAAATAATCGAAGTTTATACAGTCAGCAAAAAGATTACAAATTTTATTTCAACATGAAAATTATTTATTATATTTTTTACACTTAGGCTGGCGCCATACATTTTCAAACTTAAAAAATACAAGAGCCCAAATAAAGCGTGAACTTGCAATAAATTTATACTTTGGCCAGATAACTTCGTAAAGATTTTCCTCTAGTATTGTATAAATTAAACTAGATTTTTTTTTTTTTTTTAAATCTAGAATTTCGGATATTCTGTTATTCATCATAAAATATTATCGATACAGATAATGTACAATCTCAGTCCTTAACAACATTTCTACAAAATTAAAAACGGGGCTAGTTAAAAATAGAAAAATTACCTTTTTTACATGAGCTCCACACAGAAAGCCACAGGAGAATGGTGCGTGAAGGTTTTTTTAAGGAAAAGATAAAGAAGAAGTTCTGGGAAGGAAGTAGGTATGAGGGGTAGGAATCTGGGGTCGGTGTGTCCAGGAGTGACGGACGTATGAATCCATCCCTTCAACTTCAAGGCGAGGGATTCTGGCTGGAAAGGTAAAAGACCTCCTCAACCTTTCTCGATTCGGCCCGCCACGCAGTAACTGGTCAGACACATCGGCCGCCAAGATCTTGATAAACCTCATCCCATGAACCCGGTCACCCCTGCTAAGTCACCAAACGTAGCGAACCACCGGAACTGACCTATGACAGAGGGGTTTGGTTCAATAAATGGTTCCCGGGGCGGCGGTACCCATACACGCCTCCCAAAATGCAAACTATTATATTATAAATGTTTTTTTTTTTTTATAAAAGGCGGAGACGGTTTACAAGTATATGTTCCCGTGAGCACTTAGGCCATAGGCCCATTGTGCTATCTCCCATTTTACCTCAATCATTTAGTAACAACCCAGTCCCTTTAATAAAGTTCACCAGGGTTGTCACCGGATATGTGGCTATGTCTTCTGGTTCTACTGTGTGTCTCCCCAGGTATCTGAGCCACGAGGGCAGGGCATTGGCACCATAAGTGAATTGGAGTTTCTTCGTCCTCTTCACATTTCCTGCATCTATTGGTGTTTTCTACTCCCAATATCTGCATGTGTCTCCTGAGATGGCAGTGTCCCGTTAGTAGTCCTACCAGTTCCCTCAGCGAGTTTCTGTCCATATTGAGTAGTTTCCTGGTTCGTCTAGGGTCTGGTTCTTTTATGAGTACTTTAGATTGTCTCATTCTAGGTGCCCTCTCCCATTCTTTGCAGTGCTGGGATTCGACCCACCTATCAATATGTAGTTTTGTGTGGCAAGCTGCTACTTCTACAGCCGGCTCGGATCCCACAAGTGGTGCTTTCGCCCCTTTCCTTGCTAGTTCATCAGCCCGCTCGTTGCCGTCAATACCTTTATGTCCTGGTACCCAGATCAGGGTTATTTTATTGATGGTAGCAAGTTCTGTAAGAAATGTTTTAGTAAATAAAATTTTGTTCTAAAATCACATTAATATTATTTTGGTATTATAAGGCATCAATAATATTATGGTGTCAAGGGAACTTGTGTTTTTCTGTATCAATGCGAATCCATTTTTTTTCTTGACTTGTCATCTCAACGGTTTCAAAAACAGTGTCTTAAGATAAAAACAATGTTTAAAGTACTTTTATTTTATAAATACGTCGAGTTTTATACAAAATAGTCACCCCATGTGTAAAAAGATTTTTAGGTAAATCTGGCTTTGAATGCTGTAATAATAATAAGTTTTATTCCAGGATCTGGGGAGGATAGTGCAATCCCACACGTCCCATATGATTGTACATATTTATATAATATATTTTATAACATTTTTTAAAACAGATTTTTTTTTTTTTAAACATAGAATAGAAAAAAAAAACAAAATGAAAAAAAATATATATATATAAATTAAAAATATATATATATATGAAGTAATCAATTCTATTCTTCAAGCTCGGGCCCAGCGCTCACTCAGGAGTGGGGTTTGGTGCTGGAACGCTGCGGTCACCACTGCATTGTCGGAAGCCATTAGCCGCATCCTGGCTCCAGTGACCCGATGTCTCTTTAGACCGGCGAATCCGTGCAGTCCTAGTTCAGTGAACATAGTAAAAAACAGAACTATTATCTATTCCAAAATTACCACGAACCGGTCAGTAAATCCTTTTGTTTACGAATCTTTATCTTAGGATACTCGATGATTGCAAATTATCTATGCTACGATCCTTCGATTATATTTAATATATTGTTTCTAATCCCTTTCCTGTTTTTTAAACGATTTCGTAACTGAATCTTGGTTTAGTTGAGAATAAACTCGAGATTCGATTACCCCCGTATTCGATTATTCAACCTTTCGATTGAAAACACCTCGATTGATGAGAAAGCCAGCACTATGCGACAAAGGGGGCATGCGCTTGTGGTTACCATGGTGCGATGTCGGACCACGTGAAGCCGACCAATCAGGAGGCTGTGCGCAGCCCGGCTGCGCGTGAACGGCGGCTGCTTGAAACATGAGCACAAACTGACAACAGCTGATTCTGGCTGATTCCTACTCGATTTTCCTCGCCGATTCATCGCCATCGCGAATAACTACAAAATATTACTATCATATTTTACAGCTCTTAGATGGAGTAAAGACAAACAAAGGGAAATAAATACGTTGTCTCTATAACTCTTTTATTCTCGTATTGTTCTTGTTTGAATTATTATACACAACAGTCGATGACATTATAAACAGCTGATTATGTAGGTGGGTAGGTACTTCCGTTTTCCACGCTGATTCATCTAGGCAGTTCTGTCAAAACTACCAGAAAGCCAGAATGTTCTAATAAAAGCTTAATCTGACAGAAACAAGCCCACCTTACAATAGATAAATTGTCTTAATTCTTTAATCTATCATCTTGTTCTATCGTTATGAGACGCCTACATGACCTAACCCAATATTTCCAGTATTTGACCTTGATCGTGAAACTTAACTCCGCTCGGAACAGTCCAGGTCGAATAAAAAATAATCAAACTATTTATGGCTATTCTATTTTAGACTTTTAAAGATTATTAGGTAAGTACTAACCTGCTTAATAATGAAGAAAATTATAAATTTATTGCATCAAGATTTTTAGTAAAGTTATGGTCTCGACCTACTTTTAGAAAAGTAAAGTACCTACCTACTTATTACCTAATAATAATAATAAACTTTTTCATTATTTTATCTAATTTTGCATAATAATCACGGTTGATTATCGAGTAGTCGCGTGTTTCCATTTATAATTATCATGTCTTGGCTCGTGTCTGCTTTTATCATTGGTTATAACTTAATTTTGATAAACAAATGGCGGCTTATATCTTTTTAATGAGTCCCAACTCGAGTTAATGAGTGCCAACTCGGAGCGAGTGCGAAAATGTTGTTCGGTAGATACTCGCATACAAAAGGTCAATTGGCCCTTGTTTATGAAAACCGTTTAGCAATTTTTTTCTCTCTTGAATTTGCCTTATGAATAGACGGTTTCCGGAAACTCACATCACAAGCGGGAAATTGATGAATCCATATCACATGAAGAACTCAAAAACTTTTTTCGAGCTGAGCATTTCGATTTGATTTATTTTAAAACTTTTTGCCCCCTTTTCGGCAATTAAACAACTTTTGACCGGTTCTACGCAAAGAAGAAGATGGAGATATATGTAATTACGAATGTTGGAGAGAGCGCGCTAATATTTAAAACGATAAAATTGAAGCGAAATTGTGAAAATGTTTAATAAAAAACAACTCGTTTAAAATAGATCAAAAATCTTGTGGGAAACATCTCAAATAGCTTTTAAAGAAACACACAGTTTTTTCTTCTGTGACATTTAACTTCTAAAATCAGTGAAATGAACGTGTTTATAATAATTTTCGGAGCATACTTTGCGATTCTTTTCTATCGAGAGAATTTCATACAATTTACGTTTCGGCGTGGAACACGTCTAGATATTATTTTAAAATAAACATATATTTTTTTAGGAACTTAAAAACTTCAAATGTTTAAGGGAAATTTGTAAGAAATCGGTAGAAATTCGGGTAGCGGCGGTAAACAGCGGATATAAACCCCTAGAGTCGACTTAAAAAATTGGACTTTGGAATCGATTTACTCGAGGGTCTGGACTGTTGGAGCCAGTGAGACTATGGCGTTCCCAATTGGGGCATGTTGTAAGGGTTGAAGGTGGTGGAGAGAAGGAGATGAGCAGAGGAAGGTGGGGAAGAAACCGATTATTCAGATCTAGTCACCAGAGACTGCTAAAGCCGCTTCAATCAAAGTTTCCATTTGGTCCTCTTAATTTTTCACATTTAACGATAAATTCATAATCGAAAAGGAGTACCGCCGCCCCGGGAATTATTTATTGAATAATCAACACAATAGTGTTGCTACCTGCCATAAATCACCTCATAACACCTGATATTTTGCCAGGTTTGTATAGGTCTTGGCGGCTAATACGTTTGATGAGAATGGTTGAGGGAGACCTTACCTACCTGACCTCTCCAGCCGGACTTTCTCGACCCATCGCCATCGCCTTGAACCGCAGTGGGAGGGGTGGATTCATATGTCCGTCATTCCTACTCACCCCTCATACATTTTTCTTTCCAGAACTTTCTCTCCTTCCTTTCCCTAAAAAGACCCTCCACATGGCATCCCAAAGATGACATAAGCTCCTAGGGATTTTTTTCACAGGGCCTCCTGTATGGAGCTAATGTAAAAAAAGTTGGAAAAGTTGAATTTTGCACCATAAAGCAGTTTTTATATATTTTATTTTTTTCAGAAGAGCGATTCTGTATCTTTTGTTGATACGGAATCGATTCCATACGCAATCGCCTGTCAAATTTGTTGTACTTTGTAGCCAGTGGCGGACTAAGGGGGGGGCGGGGGGGGGGCGGCCCGCCCTGGGCCCCCGGTCCTGGGGGGCCCCCGGTCCTGGGGGGCCCCCAAACGCCTCCGTGTTCCCTTGATCAAATCCTAAACAAGGCTTTAAGGCACCAGGA